>JANEYF010003916.1:0-1379469 GCA_029963845.1 Rhamnusium bicolor
GTCATTCTAGGTTCTCTCCGTCTGCTTAGGGCACACGATTCTGGTATCTACAGTCACTAACCCTGCGGGATGTGGGGGAGTGGCTGTAGTTGATGCGCCGGCGCGACTCCCGTGAGGCGTCGGAGGCCACGGGAGGACTGACCGGCATCGGGAAACCGAAAAAAAAAAAAAAAAAAATAATAATAATAAGGATGCCGGAGAGACCTATACATATCTGGGTGTGCAACAAAGGCACATCCAGGATGTATCACAAATAAAAAGATTCTCTCCGCGGCAAGTACAGACACCGCCTCCGAAAGATTTGGTCTTCCGAACTTTCGGGGAAGAACAAGGTGTCTGCAACTAATATGCTTGCCGTTCCGATTCTGCTCTACTCCTTCGGAGTAGTAAAGTGGAGGGTAGATGAGCTGCATCAATTAGACAGAGATACCCGCAAGATGATGAATATTTACAGAAGTATTCATCCTAGATCGTCCGTTCCTCGTGTGTACCTCCCACGTCAACGGGGGGCCGAGGACTCTTGAGCCTGGAGTGTACGCATGGCAGAGTAGTTCTGAGTATGGCATGTAACATACTCAGGAGCTCAGATCCCCTCTTGCGGTTCGTAAAACATCACGAAACTGTAGGAGTGGGAGCAGGATTGTTCAAGGCAGCAAAAAGAGCCGCAGATGAACTCGGTCTCGCATTTGACATCAGGCGAGGAGGCCGGCGAGGTGCTGATGTTGAGTCAGTCACCGAACTTCAGCCAAATCGTCTGAAAGCCCGAATCAGAGCTGCCGAACAGGAAAATGTGTTTCGGCAGCACGTCGATAAACCCCAGCATGGTGTCATCTATAAGAACATAGAAACACTGGGTTTATCGACCAGGCTGACTCTTCGCCTTTCTAAGGTCAGCAGGGCTTAAGTCAGAGACCGAGGGATTCATTATGGCCTGTCAAGATGGTGTTATCAACACCTTGGTCTACCGTAGCCGCGTGTGGCGTGTAGAAGTTCCTGATATCAACTGCAGGACCTGCCATCAGGCGCCGGAATCGCTCATGCACTTACTATCTGCATGCCCTATAGAATATCGTCGAGGTATACCTCTTAATCCTAAAAAATGTTGCGGAAAAAATGTTAAATTTACACCAATAAATATAATAAAAAATTGAATTTTTAATATTTTTTAATTATTAAATTTAATCAAATTTTATTTTTTAATACTTTAATATTAGGAACTTTTCGGCCTACATCCACCGACATAACGCGGCCTTACGAGTGCTATACTACCATCTAAGGCACTCGTACGGGGTAGACCAGACACCAGTGCTGCCTTACGTCCCCGGAGATATTGAGTCCGTTGTCGAGAACGAGAAATGCCGGATTTACTGGAACTACTCGTTCCCGACTGTCAGGCTAATCCAAGCCAACAAGCCTGACATAGTCCTCCTCGACCACCAACTCAAGGTGATGTATGTCATCGAGTTTTCGGCACCTGCGGAGAAAAACATCACCTTGAAGAAGGAGAAGAAACGGACCAAATATCGCGATCTCCGGTACGAGCTCCAAGTGCTGTACCCAGGCTACTCGGTAAAAATGGTCGTCCTTATAATTGGTGTACTCGGAGGGATAAAGCCTACGCTACTTTCGGAACTAAAGATCATACCGGCCTGCCAAAAATCAGCTGAGTGGCTGGCAGGCCAAATGCAGAAGGCGGTCATTCTGGGTTCTCTCCGTCTGCTTAGGTCACACGATTCTAGTATCTACAGTCACTAACCCTGCGGCATCTAGGTAGTGGCTGTAGTTGATGCGCCGGCGCGACTCCCGTGAGGCGTCGGAGGCCACGGGAGGACTGACCGGCATCGGGAAACCGGAAAAAAAAAGGGTGCAAAAGAAGGACTGGCAACCTCCACGTTGGTGCACCCTGGACAGGCAGAGGCAACTCTGCCTGACAAATTCCGGCCGGGAGTACCAGGGCTAACCACCCTGGTACTCTTACTGCTATGGGTTCCATATAACCTAAGAAGGGCCCTCACAATCGACCTCAATTGGATGGAGGTCAAGGATAGATGGGAGGGGCCTTACCGGACGGTCCTAACGATGAAGGAAATACAATTGTACACGGACGCTTTAAGTGGACGAGGGAACTTCGGGATGACTTGCTGACCTGCCGCGAGAGAAGCGAACCTGAGCGAAGGGGATACATGGCGCGATTGCATGCACTTTGGTGCGAAATGCATCCAGAGCATCGCGCCTTCTCTCAACGACACCTGAGAGTTCAAGTATTCTTTCTGCTCAGGACAGGTTATGTAAGGGCACCCCGTCAGCCGGAAGAACTGCCAGCCGCAGTCCCACCGCGGCAATTATTAGCTGATGGGGAACATCCTTTAGAGTTCACCGACGTAGACTTAAGGACGAGGGTTAGCCTTATCACCAGAGCTAACCTAAAGCCACAAGACCTGGCTAGAATGGACGTGGTCATCGATGAGGAAATTCCAGAAGATGCAGACATCTGGCAAATCAATTGTGCCGTGTACAACGCCGCGAAGCAACTCGTCCCCCGTGAGAGGTCAACCAATCACGGGGTCGAGAAAGCCAAGCGGCGTGTACAGAAAATCGAAGGCAAGATACAGTCGGCCAGACAACACGCTTCTCAGATCCAAGAGTGTGGTGGAATATAAGACGACTGGTAGAGTTTTTACTCCCAGAATCCGCCACATAGCAGCCGGATTAAGACGTCAACACCATACTCTAAATCTGACAGTGAGGCTTACCATCAAGCAGCACTGTCTAGATAGTATCCGAGATAAAGAAAACAATGAAGAGGCGGGTGAGGAGTATGGAACAAAACAATTTGTTCCGTACGAATCCTTCTCGCCTCTTTCAAGAGCCACAGCGTGTTGTAGATAATCCGCCGACTGTAGAAGATGGCGAAACCTTCTGGAAGGGAATCTACGAAACGACGCGTCCATTCAGTTGCACACTTCGAGGCTCTGTGTCACAGACATCTTGAAGAGCCGGAAGAACTGTGCCCGGCAATCAGTACGGAGGAAGTCCAACAAGCACTTGTTGGTACCAAGAACTACGGTGCTCCGGGCGCAGACAGCATTAACAACTGGTGGTGGAAGAAATTTCCTTCCACTTACCGCCGCGCCGCCTGGCGCGAGTTTTCAACTCATCGTTGAACGAGGGGCAGCAGATTCCAGACTGGTTCGTCGAGGGACGTACTGTGCTTATCCCCAAAAAGGGGGATCTTTCCGACCCGAGGAATTATAGGTCGATCACTTGCCTCAACACCTGCTACAAGATATTTACACGTATCTTGTATGCTAGGACACTGAGGTCTGTTGATCCGGTCTTCTAGCAGATACACGAAAAGCGTGGTGCCAAGAAGGGCATGGCAGGTTGCAAGGACAGCCTGCTGATAGACCGCTGTATTACACAGGATTCTGTGCAATACAAGCGGAATGTATCGATGGCCTGGATTGATTACCGCAAGGCATTTGATACAACATCGCATGAGCTATTGTTGTACTTGCTCGAATGTCTTGCGGTACCAGCACCACTAGTGAGATGCATAGAACAGCTGCTGCTGCTCTGGAAGACCTGCTTCACCATAACATCAGGTGCACAGCGGGTCACAACAGAGCAGGTGGCATTTAGAAGAGGAGTTTTCCAGGGTGACTCCCTGAGTCCTCTCCTCTTCTGCATCTCACTGCTGCCGTTGTCTGTTGGGCTCCGCCAAACCCGCGGATATCAATGTGGACCACCCAGCGACCGGAGGCATAAGGTCACCTATCTATTTTATATGGATGACCTTAAACTTTATGCCTCCGGAGAGCGCGAACTACAAAACGCTCTTAGGGTGGTCGAAGAATATACGCGGGCAAGTGGTATGGAGTTCGGGTTGGACAAATGTGCAATCGTCCACCTCAGGAGAGGACGATGCGGGGAATTCCCTGAAGATGCGCAGCTCGTAGACGGAAGCATCCTAAGACATCTGGATGCCGGAGAGACCTATACATATCTGGGTGTGCAACAAAGGCACATCCATGATGAATCACAAATAAAAGATTCTCTCCGCGGCAAGTACAGACACCACCTCCGAAAGATTTGGTCTTCCGAACTTTCGGGGAAGAACAAGGTGTCTGCAACTAATATGCTTGCTGTTCCGGTTCTGCTCTACTCCTTTGGAGTAATAAAATGGACGGTAGATGAGCTGCGCCAATTAGACAGAGATACCCGCAAGATGATGAATATTCACGGAAGTATTCATCCTAGATCGTCGGTTCCTCGTGTGTACTTCCCACGTCAACGGGGGGGCCGAGGAGTCTTGAGCCTGGAGTGTACGCATGGCAGAGTAGTTCTGAGTATGGCATGTAACATACTCAGGAGCTCAGATCCCCTCTTGCGGTTCGTAAAACATCACGAAACTGTAGCAGTGGGAGCAGGATTGTTCAAGGCAGCAAAAAGAGCCGCAGATGAACTCGGTTTCACATTTTACATCAGGCGAGGAGGCCGGCGAGGTGCTGATGTTGAGTCAGTCACCGAACTTCAGCCAAATCGTCTGAAAGCCCGAATCAGAGCTGACAAATAGGAAAATCTGTTTCGGCAGCACGTCGATAAACCCTAGAATGGTGTCTTCTATAAGAACATAGAAACACTGGGTTTATCGACCAGGCTGACCTTCGCCTTTCTAAGGTCAGCAGGGCTTAAGTCGGAGACCGAGGGATTCATTATGGCCTGTCAAGATGGTGTTATCAACACCTTGGTCTACCGTAGCCGCGTGTGGCGTGTAGAGGTTCCTAATATCAACTGCAGGACCTGCCATCAGGCGCCGGAATCGCTCATGCACTTACTATCTGCATGCCCTATATATGCGATTTCGGCCTACATCCACCGGCATAATGCGGCGTTACGAGTGCTATACTACCATCCAAGGCACTCGTACGGGGTAGACCAGACACCAGTGCTGCCTTACGTCCTCGGAGGCTAATCCAAGCCAACAAGCCTGACATAGTCCTCCTCGACCATCAACTCAAGGTGATGTATGTCATCGAGTTTTCGGCACCTGCGGAAAAAACATCACCTTGAAGGAGGAGGAGAAACGAACCAAATATCGCGATCTTCGGTACGAGCTCCAAGTGCTGTACCCAGGCTACTCGGTCAAAATGGTCGTCCTAATAATCGGTGTACTCGGAGGGATAAAGCCTGCGCTGCTCTCGGAACTGAAGATCATACCGGCCTACCATAAATCAACCGAGTGGCTGGCAGGTCAAATGCAGAAGGCGGTCATTCTGGGTTCTCTCCGTCTGCTTAGGGCACACGATTCTGGTATCTACAGTCACTAACCCCACGGGATGTGGGGAGTGGCTGTGGTTGATGCGCTGGCGCGACTCCCGTGAGGCGTCGGAGGCCACGGGAGGACTGACCGGCATCGGGAAACCGAAAAAAAGGGGTGCAAAGGACCAGCAACCTCCACGTTGGTGCACCCTGGACAGACAGAGGCAACTCTGCCTGACAAATGCCGGCCGGGAGTAACAGGGCTAACCACCCTGGTACTCTTACTGCAAATAATTAAAAGTTTACTTTAAAAGGTAACGATAAGTGTAATCCTTGAATTCAGTTTGGGAAGGAAGTAGAATAAAATATATTATTAAATAAAAAGTATAATGAACCTGTAAGAATGTATGTACAATATTTACATTGGTTCAGATGGACTCTTTTAGTCAAACAATATAATTTTGGGTTGAAAACCAACAAGATAAACAAGAAGAATTGATATGACGTTATTAAAAAAAAAGGTGACTGATCTCTTACAAAAATTCTTCTGAAAAAATATAAACATTTACTGAGGACGAAGATCTTACGTAACTTCAAATGGATCAGTCCTGCAAAGAATGCACCAACGGCTAAGCTCTGAATGGGTTCGGTGTCAGTTCGAATCACCACTGTCAGTACTGCAGTTATCCTTGAGACAAAATGCCAGTTGTATAAAATATTGTTTTCCTGCTCCACCCAGTATATAATGATCAGTTCGATCTACCAGTTATCCTCTTCTGTTGATCCAGGTATTTACATAAAAAGGGAGAATTTTATGAGATCAGTGTTACAGGCAAAACAAGGTAAAAAACTGTGACGTTTGAATTGTCCAGCTACGTAGACAAACCATGAGAATTAACATAAATTTACAGAGTAAATTGCAAACTATACAAACTAGGATTGGTATCCCACAATATTTTAGGAAGTTGAAGAATTCAACTAACTTAAGTATCAATAATGGTTACGTTAAATAGAAAAAATACTAGTCTACCAAATAAACTAGGTATAGCTATGATAATAAACAAAGTGAAATAGATATTCACTATATTTTAAGATATTTTTTACTAAAAGAAGGTAATATTGAAGAAAATAGAATTTAAAATGTCTGTATACAAACAGAAAACTAGAAATATAACGTAAATAAATATTTGCTAAATATAAAACAGTATGATGATTACCAAATTAAAGATAACGTTAAGTTAAATTATTTATTAGTTCTTCGTAGAGAGGTAATAATAAATTCCAGATAAAGTTAAATAAAAATATATAGCATGACTATATGTTTACTGCAGATAATTAAAATTTATTTAATTGCCAGATAACTAATCAGGTATCTTTGCCAGAGAACTAGACAAGTCTCTACTAGAGCAGCGTTTCTAACTAAATACTAAGTAAACGTTCAAGCACTCGATATTTCAAATTTAGAAAAACCTTACGTTACTGAAGTCTAGTTGGTAAATATGTGCACTGATATAAAATGATCCACCAAAAAACAAAGGCACCACGTTAGGTAATTCTCACAAAGGTTATAAACAAACAGATTTCCTCAAAATTGGTACCAAACTCCAAATGTCACCAGTCACCACTATTCACAGAGCTACCAACATAACCTAGTGACCTAAAACATCAACAGACAAAGACAGAAAACAACTAACTACGATACAAAATGGCGACATCCGTTGTCGGCTAAATATAAGATTTGCAATAACCGAAAGTTAGTTTAAATTAGCACACGAAATTATTACAATATCAGAGGGATATTAGATAAATTGCCAACAAGGCACGATAAATCGATACTAATCAATATTAATGATGGCTGTTCCAAAGAACAACTAATGTGAACTGATCACCGAAAAGCAAATTCGCCCAAAGCGTAAATTAAGATAAATACGGTACCTACAATATTATTATGAAAATTACCTCAAAGGTACGTTAAATCAATAGAGCAACTTTTTAAATAATGATGATCATAAAATTACACGATAATACCAGAAAACTAAATTTTACCAGACCACTGAACTACAGGTGTTGTCTTCAGAACGCTACACTAGTAAGAAGGAAGTAGCACCGTAGTGTTCTGCTACCTAAACTCGATTATAGTTTGGAAAGAGACAAACATTTAAGAGTACAGTATGAACAATAAAGACAAATAGATATTTAGGCATTTTTATAGGTGCAAAAATCTACCAAACCAATTGTTCCAGTAGAAATCAATGACACTATCTAGACTAGACTGGCAGAAACAGTTTTCGGAAAACCACAAACTGGAATGAAATGGCTTACAATTTTGTTACAAAATTCAATAAATATTTTTTATTTATGAAGGCACTTAAAACAATTATTTACACCATCGAGTTAAAGTCAGGAGATGAATAATTGTGAATGAGGATTCAAGACACTTGTAATACCATAAGAAATTACAAAAATAAATTCATGCATTTACAAATAAAATATTGTGCAAATAATTTTCTTTAATCGTCGATATTGGCGTTGTGATAAGTATAAACAGTTTATTAGATGCCAGGCAGGCGCTAGAAACAATAAATAATAAGTTAATTTCACATTTTGAAATATACACAGAATAAATACTTTCATTCCAGAAAGTAAATTAAAACAGCTTTTAGATCCATGGCAATTAAATCATTGTTTACCAATACCGGGTATAAAGAAGGATCATTATTTAATTTACATTTAAATTGGTTTAAAGAGTACCCTTCATTTGAAACCCCAATATGATATAATTCATTTTAAATTCAAAGTTAAACGTTTTATCATGCAAATAAATCGTTTTTGGGGAATATTTTTCTCAGGATTAGTAAGTAATTTGGAAAAACGTTTTATTTGCTTAAATAGAACGTGAAATTGTATGCAATAAAAACTGATCAATTTATCTACTGGGTGTTTACCTAGTGCGTATTTCTACAATAGCATTTTAGCTATTACCTCTAGAACAAACCATTAATGAATAAAGTTCAGTTCAAATTTATTTGCAACATAAAAAACGTCGGCGATTTTGATCCCTTTATCGCCGTCAAAGGTGCTGATGTTTTTTATAAGTTTTAAATAAACTTTACGTTGTTCAGCAATAAGAACTAAATATTTCAAAAATGTTTTCAATTCCAGTGTATTATGTTTCAGTAGGTAGTAAACAAGTTAAGTTAAACGAAACATCCTATACAGTATAGCCAGTTTCATTTTATTCAAGAAGAATAAACTAACAAGGAGTACTTAATCAGCCAATCAAAACTTAAAGCGTCACGGTGACGTCAAAGACAAAAGATTAAGCAAGTATCTAATGAATAGCAAACACCCGTAAATGATTTAAGATATAAATCAAATGCTATTAGAATAGGACTACAATGTAAACTTTTAATACTACACCAAAACATACAATGTATCGATGTATCGAAAACAAAATTGAGGAACTTGAATTGTATTTAAATCTATATAATGTAGACGTTGTTTGTTTAACAGAACACTGGCTGAAAATATCAGAAATTGGGGCAATAAAAATAAATGGTTACACCAGAGCAACAATTTTCTGTAGAAATGTCTATAATAATGGTGGTGTGGCTATATTTTATAAAAATCATGGCGAGTTTAATGTTAAGGAAATTACTTATATACTAGAATCTTCAATTGAAAAGGACATTGAAATAATTGGCACAGAGATAAAATTTGCAAAATCTTTAGTGAAATTGTTATCAATCTATAGATCACCACAGGGCAATTTTGAAAATTTTACGTTAACTTTGGACAGTGTATTAAATAGAACTATAAATAATTGTAACGTTATATTGTGTGGAGATCTAAATATTGATTATTTATTTAACTCTAAAGAAAAAAATGAGCTTTATGATCTGTTACAAACTTATAATGTTAATATGCTTTTAAATGAACCAACAAGAATATCTACTAATTCCTCTAGCTGCATTGATTATATTTGCACCAATTTCGGTGATACACATGAGACAACATGCAGAGTTATGGATGATTGTTATCTGACCATTCTATCCAATTATTACAATGTGAATTTAATATACCATCAAATAATAACGTGAACTATAAGTATACTAGACTTTATAATGAAGAAAATTATAAACAATTGTTTTATCAACTAGGTAAAGAATCATGGAATAATATATACAACACATTAACGGCGGAAGAGGGTTTTACTAACTTTATTAATACATTAACTTATTACCATGACATTTGTTTTCCATCTACCCGATTAAAAACTAATGTATCTTCAAAAAATGGTTGGGTAACCCAAGACATTAAGATATCTTCTCAAAAGCTAAAACTATTAGATCAATTAAAATCACAAACGCATGACCCAAATGATATAAACTTTTATAATAAATGCAAAAAAATATATAAAAAAGTATTAGTTACAGCCAAAAAAATGTATAATGATGCTATTTACTCTAAAGCTACAAATAAAAATAAAGCGGTTTGGTCAATAATCAATAATAATTTAAGTCATAATAAGTCTAAAAATATCATTAATGAAATTAAAATTAATAATAATTTAGTAAATGATCCATACCTTATTGCACAACATCTAAACAGGTATTTTATAGATATGCCAGCTAAACTCAATGATGAAATAGGAGCAAATATAACTGATATCAATTTTGATCCAATATCAAATTATCCCACCCTTTTCTTAAAACCAGCTTCAGAAGCAGAAATTTACCATATTATAATGTCACTAAAAATTAGCAATTTTTCGGGTCTAGATAATGTAAGTTCAATTTTAATGAAGCAATCCGTTAACTATTTATTATCTCCATTAACTTTTTTATTAAACTTATCGCTCTTAGAAGGAACATTCCCATCTATTTTAAAAACAGCAAGGGTTTTTCCGCTTCTAATGAAAGGGGACAATGCATTGGCAGAAAATTATAGACCGGTTGCTATGTTATCAACTATCTCCAAAATATTGGAACGAGTTATATTTAATCCTATTGTAGAATTTGCCACAAAACATAAACTTATTTCAGAATCTCAACATAGTTCTCGAAAGAATCATTCCACTGAAACAGCTATAATTGTGTTTTTAAATAAACTTTATGAAAACTTAGACACTAACAATAAATGTATAGGATTATTTATGGACTTAAGCAAAGCTTTTGATTTGGTAAATTATAGTCTACTTTTAGAGAAATTAAAAAAATATGGCCTAAGGGGTAGAGTAAATGACTGATTTATGTCATATCTTATAAACAGAACTCAAGTGGTTGAAGTAAGCGGAGTTAAATCTGAAAAATTACATATAGAATTTGGAGTTCTACAAGGATCAGTTCTGGGACCCTTGCTGTTCTTATTCTATATTAATGATTTACCCGGTTTTTTTGATAACTTTTTAATAATGTTCGCGAATGATATTTCCTATTTATGTTCCAGGAAAACTTATGAAGAAGTTATATCTGATGTACAAATCTCCTTAACAGAATTTTTGAATCAATTTAAAACAAATAGTTTGTTTTTAAATATCTCCAAAACGGTATTTGTTATATTTTCCTCTTGGCACACTAGTTATGATAAAAGTCATTTAATAAAAATAGCTGGCAAATCTATTGAACAGGTAAGCGCAATAAAATTTTTGGGGGTTAATATAGACAATGCGCTAAATTGGGAAACTCATATTGAATATGTAGCAAAGAAACTTTCTTCCGTTTGTTATGCGTTGTATAGATTAACAAAAATAGCAAATAGGTCAACTGTTTTAGCATATTATTACACTCACTTTGTTTCAAGGTTAACATATGGAATTATTGTTTGGGGAGGTTCACATCATTCCCAAAGATTATTTAAGCTTCAAAAGACTGAGAATGTTAAAAGCTATATTAAAATCAGTGATGTAAGAATATAAAGACAATTGTGTTTCGTAATAAAATATATTTTAGGCTGGTTAAATTTTATTTTTATTTTTGTTGGTATACAGACACTGTCAAAACAATATATATGTATTATATCTAAAGCCCTGTATCAGTGTACCCGCATAAATGTAGTGTAGTACTTTTTCTAAAATCAGTTGATATAATTAATTTACATAAAAATAAAATAGGGTTAGATTTACCTGAAAATCTAGACAAAAGATATTTTAATGCACAATGTAGATTTGGAAGTAGTCTTCATTATCTTTAATTATTTACAAATAATGGCAAAGTATACAAACAAAAAATCCTCTCACATGGGTCATGAAAAATATGAAAACTATTACAAAAGAAACTGCCATAAGTAAGAGAAAGTCGAGAACGGTGAGACAAGTAAAATAGAATTAGCCCACAAATAACTTGGCATTTGTTGAGGCTACAAAATATATAAAATTGTTTAAATTATAAAACAATATGACAAAAGATAATTTATTATCCACTTTTGTGATTCTCAAGGTATGTGTAGTTACGACAGACCTTTATATGTTCTCCCGATATAATAATTAAAAAAATATATATTTTACAAAACACCTATAAATATTTTAATATTTACACATACAAAACAAGTTTACAAATATTACAAATAATACAATATTACAAGAAGATTCAGGTACATTTTTTTTAAATTATCTGTTATATTTCTTTCATTAGTATCAACAATAATATTTTGTTCATTTTTATTTTGTTTTTGTAAAATTTTATTTACTTCAAAGCTCCTGCTTTTTCTTCTTCTACCTTCTCCAAGATATTGCCGATAATAATCTTCTCTTTGACACTCGCCTTATCATTCTCAAATAATATACTGGGAATATCATTTCTTTCAGTATATTTTATAATGCTCCAGCTATAAATAAATTAAAGTGCCATGAAACATTGACGACATTAATCATTTAAATATTAATTGTTACAAAAGAATACACAATTGTAAATTTTTTGTTTAGTTTTCAGATAACCTCAATAATTGCATTTAAGTAATGTTAAAAAAAATAGACAAAACTAATAGGTACCTACATCAATACTAAATAATGAATGGTGCAAATCTTTAATGATTAGGAAAAGTTAAACAAAATCTAATTACGCTTTAGTTTCCTTCGTAAATCTCTTTAAAAATCGCACTTCTCAAAATGTACCGAACAGATTCGGCTTAAATTAGAGACGGCATTATCTTCACAAAATGAAAACCATTTCTTTTTCAGTTCCTCATTCTTTGAAAATCTGTGGTAAAATAATATTTATCGTTCGATCACATGTATCGAGACAGTATTTTACACAGCATCTTGTAGGCATCGTACCCTAAATTAAAGTTGAAAAGGTTTTATTTAATATTACTGCCTTTTTGATAATGTAGATTATTTTTAAATTGGAACGAAAATATCAAATTGATTCATCGTAATTTTCCTCTTCCTGTTAACATTTTTTGTCTCTTTCTAATTTGCTTACATTGCTAAATGGGGATTAAATACTCCTTGTTAATTTAATCTTTTTGCATTTTATTCACAAATAGTAATAAATACTGAAAGCAGTACTTAAACAGCACAAAGTGGCAATTCTCTTACTACCAGTGGTGGAACTAAGGGTGGGCCAGGGTGGCCCGAGGTACATTCAAAAATTTATGACCCACCTGCTAGTCAAGAACAATATATTTACTGTTTTGCCACCCATAGATCAAGAAAGCTTTTTACCGCCTCTTGTAAGAAAGGGGGGATTTAACTTTTTTGTTTGATTTCCAGGTCTAACCTGATCAGATTATAAAAAATTGCAAAGCAGGAGTCGCACTGTGGAAGTGGCAGGCCGTTCAGTGGTGGCTGGTGAATTATAGGTTATGTCGTATCTTACTATTGGAACATGGGACGCACGCCATATTTTAAATTATAACTACACCGTGATACTCGCCGGCTGGTGAAATCAAAACCGATTACTCATTGCATGCTGCGCCAAGCAAGTATGCAAACGATAATACCATTTTTTCGTGAATAGTCAGGTCAAAACAATGATCCTTTTTATACTGCCGTAAAAGTACAAATAGTTATGTGGTAGGTATTACAGTGGAAATTTTGTAGAACAAGGTATCGCTGTGAATAATATCTGGTTTCAGCAGGATGGTTGTCTGGTCCACAAAACCTCCTGGGATTAAGGGAATATTTAAATGAAATGTTTCCTGGGCGTCTAATCAGTACACATGGTAGAATATTCCGGCCTGCCCAGTCGCTAGACTTGGTTCGAAATGATTTTTCTTTTATAGAGTTACGTCAAATCATAAATTTATGGTTGTGAGGACACCAGAGCTGATAACTTGGATGTACTAAAAATTAAAATTCATAATTGCATTCAAAATATTTGCCCTAAAATGACGCAAAATGTGAGGAGAAATTTTTATAATAGATTAGTATATTGCATAGCAAATGAGGGCGATTTGTTTGAGAATTTTTTGTTTTATTATAATTGAGAATTTATCTTTTTATTTTTATGGAAATTTTATTTTTTTCCAAAATTTACATCTTTTAGTTTTGGTTTTAATTTGCTTGTGAATAATATTTCTGTTTACATAAATATACATAACATTTAAATATTTTTAGATTGATTTTCAGCTTTAAGTAAAAGGCCTACTGTTGGAAACATATAAAGTACACCAATGTATACCCAGTCGTTGCAGTGATGACTGAGAAGGAAACTGGAAACTGAACAATAAATGAAGACAGCGGTTAAAGCGTGTTAAAGAAACTACCCTACACCATCACAGTCACTATTCATGTAAATCTAATGGAAACTGCATTGGCTAAAATGATTCTGACCTTATCATTAAATAGAAATTTAGTTGGGGAACATCTGCAATGAACCCTTATAACAACATTCTTCCTCTATTGCGAGGTTTATGATATATTTCAAACAAAATAATACCAAACACAAGCTACCCTGTTGATATGAGTTGCCATTTCACAGCAGATAGGGTCAAAAGGGTTGTCCCTGGCGCTTAAATTTTTGTACTAAATCTTGCGAATTTTTTTAGTAGATTTATTTTTAGCATTTTGCTGAACTTTTGAAATGATATACATTAATATAATATTATTTATTTATTTACAATAATTTATCAAACGAGTGATAAAACCCAGTTATATATATAAAACAACAGATATACACAAAAATCCAAAATATTGAACAATAGTATACAAAAATATATAAAAATACAATAGCACAAAATATAACAACTATATAACAGTATACAAACAGAATAATATAAATTAAGATAAAATATCACACAATAAATAGAATATAAAGACATTAATTAAACATGCATTAAATAAATATTTTTTATATCAGCAATTTTACAGTTAAATATATCCAGACTGTTCTCGATATTACTATAATTTAAGCACATTTGATACATAGGCGATGCAATTAAATGTTTGTACGAGAAGTAGGAAACATAACTATATTATTTGTCCTTGCACTTAATCTGGGAGTTCTCTGGAGCTATTGTCATGCTGTTAAGAAACCTGCTTCCCAGGGGCTTTTAAATGGTACCAGATTAATTGTTCGAAATATGTACGACAATTCTTTGGATTTGGAAATTATCACTGGCGAAAGAGTAGGTTATAGAGTTTTGATTCCTAGAATCGACTTAACGCCATCTGATACAACTCTTCCTTTTTCTTTCAAAAGACGCCACTTTCCTATTCGTCTTGCGTTTTGTATGACTATAAACAAAGCGCAAGGACAAACTCTTGATCGTGTTGGGATTTATTTACCCCAGCCTGTATTTAGCCATGGTCAGTTGTACGTAGCAATGTCTCGAGTGCGATTGTTCGACAATTTCAAAGTACAAATAATTCCAAAAGGGAACAGCACTCTCAATGTAATATTTAAGGAGGTGCTGTAACATGAAACTTTCGTCACTCACTTGCATTTTGCAATACACGCGCCGGCGAATTTCGACGGGGTTACGCTAGTTATTAATTATTTAGTACAGAAAAATTACTGATTGCATCACTTGTCTCCTAATTAGACTGCTCATTTAAAATTTATTTAAAAATAATTCTTGAGGTGTTCCTCTAATAGGATATGTACCTACCATAATCAAAATTTCTGATCTTCGTTGTACTGTTTCTAGTGCTGTTATGTAAATATTGTAACTAGGATTCCAAACAATAGAAGCATATTCTAGTTTGGATCTAACAAAACTAACAAACAACTTGCGTAGAGTAGACAATTTTTTTAAATCTTTCTTGCTGCGCAAAACAAAACTTAAACTTTTGAAAGCTTCAGATACGAATTCTTCAATATGTTTAGAAAAAGTTAGTTTGGAATCAAATGTAATGCCAAGGACTTTCATAAACTCGAGTCTCTCTAGGGTGGTGTTGTCCAAACTATAGTCAAACATAAATGGATTTGTTTTCCGTGAAAATAGCATGACTTTACATTTGGTTGCATTTAAAGGGTGACGATTGTTAACGCACGAGTTATTAAGAATGTAAAGATTGTGCTGGAGTCTCAGGTAATCTAGATCAGAGTATATGCATAAATATAATTAGGATTATCAGCACATAGCAAATAATGTACATCTAGGTTGTCAACAATATTATTAATGAATAACATAAAAAAAAATAGACCAAGTATAGAACCTTGCGGCACTCCAGATGTTTGAGTGAATTCAGCAGGTTGGTAACCACGATATTATACAAATTGAGATCTGCGAGATAGATATGAATATAATAAATTTATCAAAGGAATGCTAAGGCCAACGTCCTCCAATTTTGTTAATAATATACCGTGGTCCAATCTGTCAAACGCCTTGGAAAAGTCTGTGTAAATAACGTCCACTTGACCTTTACGATCTATTGCTTCGAAGATAAATTGAGTCTTGCACACGAGGTTCGATACCGTGAACCGTCCCTGTATAAATCCATACTGATCTTCAACAACTACAATTTTAGTATGAAATGAAATATAATCATATATCAAAAATTCAAAAACTTTAGAGAAATTGCATAAGACGATAATGGGGCGATGTTTTTCAATTTCGTGCTTATTACCCTTTTTAAATACTGGACAAATTCTGGATTGTTTCCACAAATCTGGAAATGTCTGTTTCTAATATAAAATTAAAAGAAATGCAGAGCGGTTTACAAAAGACATTAGCACAATCTTTAATAATAAATGCAAGAATTTGATCAGGTCCAATGGTCATATTTGCTTTCAACTTTTTAATTGACTTAAGTACCTTATTCTCACTAAACTACCCAATGCGGAGAACGTTATTATTACATAAGCTGTTGCCGGGTATGCATGCACTGGAATTGATAGGCATTGGAAAAAAAAATTAGCAAAAGAATTGACAATATCTTGAGGATTTTCAAGGCTAGTATTGTTATAATTTTAACTACTGGGAATACTTGTACAGATTTTTTTGGAATTGATGAATCGCCAAAATTTATTTGGATTGGCTTTTATAGAGTTCTCAGCCTCTTCTATGCGACACGAATAAATTTTTTTAAAGGAAGCTCTTAAGTCTTTAAACTGGTTATAGTCAACCTGTTGCTTAAATTTCATATACATACTCCGAGTTCGGTCTTTCTGTTTTAAAAGTCTAATCCTGTTGGAATTAAACCAAGGAGGGTACTGTTTGTGGCAAGGTATCTTTTTAGGGACATTATTTCTAAAGACAACATATATTTTTTCATAAAATTCAAATAAAACTTCATTAACCGACTTATCCGACGAGAAAGCCCAATCAATTATAAAAAGTTGATTGAAGATGAAGTTACTTTGTGAAAATCCATTTTGATTTAAAAATTATAAACACTTTTTTACTTGAAAATGTCCGAATAGGATGAAACTAGTTGTAAAATAACAAATAGAGTGAAAATTAGACAAGTAAAAAAGGTTTATAATTTTTTAAACCAATCAATTATGTTTAATTCACAATAAAGTGCGGGAAAATTAGCTTTTTTTAAAATTGAAAGATGTATGGCTAGATAAGGGAAAGTTATTTGCTTTTTGTTTCTGTATAAGAACTCTGATACAGAGGGCAGGGTGATGCAGATCTTCTGTTAATAAGATTGAGGTTGCTTTCTCAACACTGCACGACGCATTGCACAAAATTAAATCCAACAGCCTGTTGTTATTATTAATTATTTTATTGTGCTGCTCTACGTTATAAAAATTAATAAACTGTTGCAGAGAATTATTATTTCTCCTGGATATTTTTAAAATATATTCCGATATATTAAAATCTCCCACAATTAAAATATTAGATCCGTACATATCGTGAAGTGACTCAATATTATCGAACAAAGCTTCGTAATTGTCACAAATACTATTAAGAGGAATATATAATGTGAGAATAAACAGGTAATTATCACACATATTTAGTTTTACACCCAGTATATCAATAAAGTTAAAATTACTTATAGAATTGTGATAAAATAACAGGATTATTGAGTTTGCCTACTAACACATATACAAACTAAATAAAATCAAAATCAGAATCTGAGTTACTGTTTAAATAAATTAGACATAACTTTTATTTTATTGCCTTCCATTTTGCATGTTTTAGAATCTCTAGGTAGTGAAACCTAACCATTTAATTTTGGCCTAAACCAGATGAGTATATATTTATTTTAAGATTATTATAAAGTTTTCTTAAAATGTTTTCAGTAAGAATAAATAGAAGAATAGAAATGTGTATATTTCCATTTGTTGACTTTTTAAAAAATGTGAAAACACTCTATTGACTTACACCCACCTTAACCATAAATAACCTACACGTGGAAATTTAAATTAACTTTTAAAAGAGTCAAAGTTAAATTTAAAAAAATAGCATTTCTGGAATTGTCTAAGCTCGAGCAAGCTTTTAGAATAAAGTAAAATATGAGATACGCTAGAACAAAAAGGTTAGGCAAATACGTATTCTCAGTTGGCACATTCCGGTGTCGTTATTTCTACCGTTTCTATCCTCTCACATTCATTGTTGTTTTGGCGCATTGTAAATGGACAGAAATAAAAAACCTGTTTGGTTATTTTTTTATATACTGGGTGTTTAATGCTAAAAAAGTAAGATTTTAATGTAATAACATTCTGACTAGACTTTCTATCAATAGATGGCGCGTTATATCATCTGAGGTTTTAATATACAAGAACTTCAACAGATATTGGTTAAACGGCCGATTGCGATGTCATCCCGTTCTCCAGTCCGTATTACAGATGAGTTCATACGATAACGAACATGTCTATTATTATTGGTAAAAAGGATTACATCGCAATATACGACATAACAATATCTTCCTAAAATAAATAATAGTGAGAATAGAATAATTAATGCACAGGTTATAATAATGAATGGTATTTTAACCAATTGTAGCCATATTTCTAATACTAAATAAGTTTGGTTAGCTGAGAGAAAATAATTTGTCACGGACAAAACAATTAAGTGTCTTTATTTCTTGTAGGTTATTTTATGTCCACAACTATAAAAAGTTATAAAAGGAGGATCTAAATCCACAAAAAAAAAATTCTACATTGAATAAATTGGCTTAGGAATCTTTGCAACAAATATAACCGACATAATACCAACACTGAAACAAAAATTAAAATTTCGAAAATGTGAAACATGATATAATTTATTTTTGTACAAAAATGACCGCACATATGGATGGACATGAAGGACATGCGTTTTTACTAGAAGTTGAGAACAAAATTTTCCCAATACTTTGTGAAGTAGGATCTCGGAGTCTTGATATTAGTTTACTTATACACACAAGACAAACTTAAGTTCTATAAAGTTTATGCACTATGTAATCTTGCTAGTTAACATAATTAGAGACAGCGTGGACATTCGATATTAGCTATGAAGTAGTAAATTAAGAAATAAAAAGTATTTTTTCTACAAACACCATTAAAAACTAAATTTTCAATACGGCATGCTTGAATTAAAAATTAATATTACATCTTTAATTCAAGTATGCAGTATTAAAAATTTAGTTTTTAATGGTGTTTGTAGAAAAAATACTTTTTATTTATATAAACTCGCGTTAAAAATGATCGCATGATTTACTTTTAACACTAGTGCAAAAAGTAAAATGACAAGTCGTTTGTCATAATGACATTTATATATTTATTAACAAAAAATTACAAGTTATTTAGAAATATTTATATTAATTGTACAATTGGAGCAATTAGTAATATGTATCCCTTGTGAGGAAACTACTTCACAAGAAGAAATTGTTGAAGTTGAACTTGAAGTAGTGGAGGAAATACTATTAATATGCTCTATTTCTGAATTGTTAGAAGAAGGGCAATTATTTGGAAGAATGTGACAAGCAATCCTCTTTTTTGTTTTCTAACGAATCTTCCAAGTATCCTTCTGCAACACTTGATCTTTTCCATCCTCCATGTCTTTTTATTGTACATAAATTTGCACCAGAGTCTGCTAACAAGCTGGCGTATGTCCGACGGAAACAATGTCCGGTGTAAAGTTCCCTATTTGGTAATTTCAAAAATCTTGCAATATCTGTAGGCATCTTTCCAAAAATATTTATTCCAACAGGTTGAATCGTACATTTGTTACTAGTGTATTTAATAAAAAGAAGTTGGTGGTTGACATGAGCTGGACGTAATGCTTATGAAGTACTTATGATATAAGTCAATATAAGTCTCAGTAATAACAGTAAAGGTTCTTGAAACTCTAGTCTTGCTTTCTGGAATGTTTACCAGTAGTGTATTTCCTAAATCCTCAATATTGTTTAAACTCATTTGACAAAGTTCTTCACGGCGACATGCGCCTAGTATACCCATTACAGCAGCTACTATAAACATCAAATACTTGTCATCTGGTGCCTCTGCAATAAACTGCAATCAATATTTTGGCGTGTAAAAATTTTTGATTTTTTTGGACGATATCCTTCTCCTTTGCGCTTCAAAAATGCGATGAGTTTATAAAACTTACTTATATCTTAATTGTTCTTGACATTTAACATAGCCTTTATTATTGAAAAATGTGCCCAAAGCGTCGAAGACTTCCAAATTTTAGAATTTTGCTCGAAATAGGCCAACATTACATTTTCACTGTACTTGCCTGCAACATTGTTCCGATCGCATCATTTCACAAAGCGTTTGTACGCCAATTCATATTGTTGTTTGGATTTTGTGGGCAACAAATCTAAAGTTGCCATTGTAGCTGCTTCTTCAATTTCTTGAGGAATCAATTCGCTTCCTTCTGGACTATAATTAATATTGGAACTCATCATATTGCAATAGTTTTTCACATTTGACAGGCATGTGTCAAACAACAGGCAAACTTGATTTATTTATTTCATAAATCCTACAAACTACTAGAATTATGAGGTAACCATTAAATGGATTTGAAATCTTTTTAAAGAAACTTTATTGTTCTTTTAATGGTGTTTGTAGAAAAAACATTTACTCCAGAGAAATAAAACTTCCTCTGCGGAATGAGGCTGAACAAGCTGAATTTTTGCAGAGACCTTCGTTTTGATGTTCTAATGAAGCACAAAAAAAATCTCATATGCCTACCCTTGTGCGTCTTGAGATATCGAAGGTCAAAGGTCATGAAAATCGGTTTTTCGCGAAAATCTCGGTTCCAGTGCATCTGATGTCATAAGAACTTATAACAAAACTTACGTAAAATAGTATTCTCTACAAAATTGTTCATATATATTTTTTTCGTACGACCAAGTGTTTTCGAGATATAGCATGATAAAGCGGGAGCGCGCATTCGTAATAGGTAATACTGTATTATACTGCAGAGCTATAAATATAATATAAGATCACATGATCTGGCAGGCCATTCCTGGTTGCCACGCAAAGAGATAATTTTTTGAGGAAACTTTTCATTCAGCAGAGCAATCGTTTCACGGGATGTGTGACATGTCGCACCATCTTGTTGAAACCAAAAGTCGTCATTTTCATCCACAACTGGGAAAAACCAATCAGTAAGCATGTTTCTGTAACGGTCGCCATTCACAGTGACGGCAGCTCCTTCATCATTTTCAAAGAAGTACGGGCCGATTACTCCTCCTGCCCAGAACCCACACCACACAGTCGTGCGTTGTGGATGCATCTCATGTTCCACAGTCACTCGCGGATTGTCGGTACCCCAAATTCTGCAGTTCTGCTTATTGACGAATCCAGTGAGGTGGAAGTACGCCTCATCTGAGAAAATGATTCTTTTCGTGAAGTTATTGTTCTCCGCTTGTCGAGCCAAGACCCACTGAGCAAATCGATGTCTCTTTCCATGATCTGTAGGCTTCAACTCTTGTGTAAGTTGAATCTTGTAGGCATGCATTTTCAGATCTTTTGAAAGGATTACATGCAGTGAACTTGGTGATAAATTCAGTTGTTGGGCTCGTCGGCGAACCGATTTTGTGGGGCTTACGGTCACATTATCACGCACGACAGCAATGTTTTCTTGTGTTCGAACAGAACGCGGTCGTCCCGTTTTCTTAACATTTGAAACATAACCCGTGATCTCAAACTTTCGGATTAACTTACGAACTGTGGATTCGGTTGGAGCAACGTTACGTCCGAGTATCACACGCAATTCACGGACGGTTGCCGTGGGACTTTCACTGTTTTTGTAATAACTTCTAATCACTTGGATACGTTGCTCAGTTGTCATCTGCTCCATTACGAAAATAAACATCAAACAACAATGCTCACCAAACAAAAGCGATCAGGCTACTAATGGGAAGGTTATCAGAGAACAAACATGAAAAACCCACGGCTGCCAACCGACACAGAACAAAATGGCGCCAAATTCAAATTCGTCCCTACTTCCTGGACACCCTTATATTTATAGCTCTGCAGTATAATACAGTATTAACTATTACGAATGCGCGCTTCCGCTTTATCATGCTATATCTCGAAAACGGTTCGTCGTACGAAAAAAATGTATATGAACAATTTTGTAGAGAATACTATTTTACGTAAGTTTTGTTATGGATTCTTACGACATCAGATGCACTGGAAGCGAGATTTTCGCGAAAAACCGATTTTCATGACCTTTGACCTTCGATATCTCAAGACGCACAAGGGTAGGCATATGAGATTTTCTTGTGCTTCATTGGAATATCAAAACGACGGTCTCTGCAAAAATTTAGCTTGTTCGGCCTCATTCCGCAGATGGCCTTTTTTTTTACCTTATTTCCCTGGAGTAATTGTATGATACACGTGTTAAAAATGACTTTATTTTGTTCGTGGAGTTACTCCACTCGCTTACGCTCGTTTCGCAAACTTCTCCACTCACAAAATAAAAAGTCATTTTTAACACTTGTATCATAAATAACTATTAAATAATAGAATTCAAAAGGCTTGCCAGTGAAATATATTAAACAGGATTCCCCATAATAAGCTGACGTTTTTAAAACATAATTTATATTACATTTAGGGCGGATTGTATATACCTAGTTTAACCACTGTATTAGCTTGATCAGAAATCAATAGGGAAACTTGTTTCTTATATTAATTAGTGATGATCGTAGGTTAAACCAATAATCTGCTGATCGATGAGTAGTCTAGGATTTACAACGGATCAGCTGATTTGTGAGGTTAAGTATAATTGTATTGTGTTTAAGCTACTAATGTATTTGTCATGGCTTTTGTCAGAGAGAATTTTCAAGATATAACGGATGGTGAAGATTTCTTAGAACTAATTGAGATGGAGGTATTTCCACGACCACCTTTCCGTGAAATGGAACGATGAAGAATTTAGACAAAGATTTCGATTGTTGAAAGAAATTGTAGAATATATGTGACTTTCCACAGTAAAAGCAATTGTTTACGAATAAAGCCATTTCTAAAAACCACGCCACAAGTCAGCTGCAGTAATACCATAGATAAATAGAATACACTGCAGCTTCTTTAATGCCGTGTCTAAAGATTAAAAAAAAACAAGTTGACTTGCGGTGTCTAGAAATGGCTTTTTTCGTAAACAATTGCCGATCGATATCCCGGTATCCGGTCTTAAAAATATGTCGTATATTTTATGTTCCATACAAATATAAGTAGTTTTTTTAAATACTATATTGTCTTGCAGAAATTCAGCTTCAACACTAGCAGGAATGGTATTAGGTACTTTACGATATTAAGCCACTGGCATTATATTACAAGTTATTATTATACAAGTTGTTAATAGTTTTGATAAATCAACAGCAAGTCGTATTATAGTAAAAGTGATTACGGATCTGTAGCCCGACTTCATCATCAATTTATCAAAATGCCTGAAACACCCGAAGAGAAACAAACAGTCAAGTGAGGCTTTTATAATATTTGTAGATTTCCAAACTGCATTGGAGCGATAGACTGTTCACATATAAAAATTCAGGCACCTGGTGGGGATAACGCAGAGACATTTAGAAACAGAAAAACTTTCTTTTCCATAAATATGCAAGTGAATTGCGATAGTAATTTAACGATAACGGATATAGTTTGTCGTTAGTCCTGATCAGTGCACGAATACTATTTTCAATAATTCCAGAATAAAGGCTAAAATGGAAAATGAGGAACACGGTAATAGTGTACTAGTAGGTGATAGTCAACAGGTATTTTCTTACAGCGTATACCTGTTGACTCTATTACGAAACCTGTTACTCGGGCAGAACAATTGTAGAATGAAAGTCAAATTAGGACAAGAATTCCTATAGATCGAGTTTTTGGTGTTCTAAAGAGGTGGTTTCCAGTCTTAGCTAATGGTATTCGATTAAAAGTAGAAAAGGTGGAAACGATCATCATTTCTTGTGCTATATTGCATAATATTGCTTGAGAAAGGGGTGCTCCCAATTTGACGTAGACTATCATGTAGAGGAAGCCACAAACCTCGTAAATGGTATCAACCCAAATCTTCCAGATGATGTAAAAATAAATAATAACCTTCATAGATATAACTTAATAACTCATTACTTTCATGCTCTGGTATAATCTCTTAATTTTTGTAATATGTTACTTTTCATAATTCATGTGTAGAAAAATGTTAATTGGAAAATAAATAAGTGACAAAACCTTGATTTTCAAAAATATGTTTTTACTTTACAATGCTTTTTTATTTCCAAGAATATACTTTAAAAGTATATCATCATTCAAATCAATCATATTGCTCATGCGCGGCATGATTTCATGGATACCAATTCACTACAATTGATGCGCGCCTCACCCATCAAGTTGGCATCATCTGAAGATGATTACAACTATTTATACCTAAACTATTATCACGGTTCGGTGAACCGTGACCCACTAACCAATAAAGCGGTCTATTTGGGATTATGCTCTTTGAATCTAGATTGAATTGATCATCCAGTTTCTCCAACATACTTTTGATTACAGTCCTTACAACTAATTTTGTAAATCCCCGACTTATCGTTTGTTTCAATGTTGTCCTTTGGATTGCCCATAAGCTGTTATAGTTTATTTATTGTCATAGCTATATCTTTAAAAATTTTACGAATACCACGGGTGAATCGAGGATAGAATGAAATCGATACAAATTACGGATTTTCTCTTTCATCTTGAAAGTTGAGGAATTTCTAAGTGTCTCTTTAAATTTACGTTTCCTAATTATTGTATCAATTAAACTTACAGAATATCAATTATTCGCAGCTATATCCTTAATGCATCTTCTTTTTCAAACCTGTCCTTATTCAGTGGAAATCATAATAGGCGATGAACTAAAATATTAACACTCGCCATTTTGTATTGAGTCCTTAAGGATATATCTTAGAGAACTGATATCTTTTCTGCATGTATATTTCAAATTCTAACTTATTTCCACTATATCTAATAATTAATACATCTAAAAATTGTAGTTGCCCAGAGTTTTTAATTTCATAAGAGAATTTAACTGATGCAAAACGACTGTATAATTTAGAAACAAAGTTGTCAATATCAGCAATTTTTGTATCAAACACCGTAAAAAATGTCATCCACATACTATATTTGCCAAACCCTGGGCAAATACTCGAATTCTTCTTTTGCTTCTGTCTCTAATCTGTTCACGAAAACACTGGCAATGAATGGTGACAAAAAAGTTAGCCGTTACTGTCCCTTCAAGATGTTCGTGGAAATATTTGTTGAATCGAAAGCAATTTTGTTTCATGCTCAGTTTAGCGAATTCAAGATATTCCTTTACTACATCTTGACTGATATTCTTTTGCTACATCTTGACTGAGATTCGAGTAGAACCTAAAGATAGTCCAAGGTCTATTGTATCAGAATACTTGGAAACAATAAACAAACCCCAAAGGAGATCAAAATTTCACCTTCTTGCAACTGAACATTTTTCACCATATTAATGAAATCATTGGAATTAATCACAGAGAAACTAGGTGGTGCAATAGATAAGCTTTCGAACTCCTCTGTGAACAGATTCGAGACAGAGGCAAAATTATTATTCTCAGACAACTAAAACATGCACGAGTTCTTCTTGGAAATCTGAAAATATTTTGCAACAGAACAGCTATTCGTTTAGAATCTGATTTCAGTCATTTCATTACTGATGATGGGAGCAATAGTGTAATTTTAAAATACAACTTGATTTGATAATAATAAATAAATGTATCATTTTATATTTTCTTTAAAACATAAATAGTGTTAGTCATATAAAAAAAATATTTAGTAACGTTAGTATAATACGTCTTCCATTGCAGGTTTACTCGTGAAATATGCAGAAAGATGCAAGAAAAGACAAGAAGTTCTTTACAAAGTTTTAGGCGGCAGATTTTTTGTGAGCACGTTCAAATTTTTGGGTCCTCGAGGTTTGTTTCGGAATAAACCTAGTCTACTGCTTACATTTATTTGTTAATTAATACTGTAACTTATTAATTTATTTTGATATTTAACGGATTTATTGATAAACTAGATTGCATGATGAATAATTTTTAATATATTCTCTATTCAGATTTAGACAAGGCACTCATTTAAGGTGTTTCTGCAATACATTTTAAAAATGCTAAAAGGATTGACAGTAATTTGAAAGTGCTTCCAAGAACCTTCAAATGGCTTTCAAATCTTTTTAGTAGGGCTTGGAACACTTTTAAAAACTATTATTATTATATATAATATTATATATAATATTATATATAATATAATATATAATATAACATAATATAATATATAATATAATATATAATATAATATATAATATAATATATAATATAATATATAATATAATATATAATATAATATATAATATAATATATAATATAATATATAATATAATATATAATATAATATATAATATATAATATAATATATAATACTTTATTGTCGTATGATCTATAAATGAAATTGACAACGTCATTTTGAAAAGTAATATACGGTACAATAATTAAAGTACATAAGAAAAATAAAATCTCACTCACTAAACGAGAATACAATTAAAATAATTATTTAAAACAAAGAGTTTTATATCCTAATAAAAAATAAGATGTAATTATTTACTATTAAAATACGTGAAGATTACTTGTAATATTCTTGAAGAGAGTAAAAACAGTTGGGCTTTATGCCTTTGTTAAATTTGGCTATAGAATTAATATCCTTAAAGGAGGTAGGTAATTGATTGTAAATACCACTACAAAAACAAAGGGACTTTTTCTATATAACGACATATTAAAATTTGAAATATAAATATTAGTATTGGATCTACTGTTATGAGCGTGCACTGAGTTATTTTGTGGAAATTTCCCTTGATTTTTAACAAAAAATAAATTCTTGGTAAATAATTATACAGGAAAGTGGTAGAATACGATGCATTTTAAAAATAGGCCTACATGATTTTAGTGGGCCAGCAGAAAAATTTTGCGTATTATTCTTTTCTGGATAATAAAAATACGATTCATTTCAGTTGTTTGGCCCCAGTAAATTATACGTATTCTATTTTTATATTGACATGAATTTTATCCTCAAGTAGTGTATAAAACTATATATATGTTCTTTAATTTCTTGTAAAAAAAGTTTGTAATGAACTTCATTTATACTACGATTTTAGAGTGAAATATTACAATTAGAACGTTCCTTAAATCAGAGCAGTTTGACATTTTGTATTAGAATCAATTAGCTTGCACTAAAGGAGAATAATGATGTATTGTTTTTTAATGATGAATTGTTAATTATCTCAAGTCATAAATTATTTACAAAAAGCAAAACTAATTTTAAAATTTACTTATCAAAGAAAATTAATGAAACAAATTTCCTCCTTTGAAACTCGACAACTACCTTCGTTTATAATTTCAGTTTTAGTAATTAACAATTGAATAATACTTCAAAGAAATGTTTTACACAAAATGCACTCCAAACTCATTTAGTCGCAATTAATTGAGGAGGATCTTGTATTTTAAACAAACATTTTGTTTTAAATTGATTGAAATCAAATGACGTTTAATTAAATTTATCAAATTGTTTAAAAACAGTGTACTTTAGTGTTGATAATAACTCATTCACTATTCATGTTATTTTCGTTGTGGGGTGGCAAACCAGCTCAAATTTTTCATACAAAACCTTTCCTCAACCTTTCTGCATATTTATCTTACTATGGGTCATTTCAATACATTTTTATAGACCACCAAATTGTTTGTATTATTGTACTGAAATTTGAAAAATCAACTTAAAATTTATTTACAAAAAACGCTTTACATGCATTATATATAAACACCACATAAATAAGACAACCTTCAAAACCAAAACCGAAACTGCAGTGGCGGGGGTCGTACTGATGAAAATACACAACCAATCCCCTCGGCTTTGTCAGGGCCGTAGTAGGAATTTGAACCACGGAGTTGGCAGACAATAAACCAGCTACGTTTTTACTTAACGCTCCAGCCCATTGCGCTACCAAGCAATGTATATAAGGGTGTTTCATGATGAACTCTACATACCTCTAGGGGTAATAGAGCATCCCTTGGCTATTCAGGAACGGCAATAGAAATTTGTCTATTCCGCTTAATTATTTAATTTAAAAATTCCAGGGCCGCACTTTCTTAATTAGATATTTGGTGTTGCTGACCGCCCTGTATATATTTGTTTCAACCTAAAGTAGGCACCGATTAAAGTCCATACGTCAGTAAACAAAACTATGTGCATAGATTTTTTTGAGGACCCATTGATTTTTACTTTCTTATACCTAATATAAGGAACTACAGTAATCGTGATTATTTTCGATCTCGAGATTTTGATTGATATATACGTTTTGAACCCTCCTGAATTCATTCTAACTATTTTGTCTATGATGTCTGTCGGTTCGTGTGTGTGCGTGTGTGCGTACGTGTGTGTCTGCGCGTGTGCGTGTGTGCGTGCGTGTGCATATGCGTGTGCGTATGCGTGTGCGTATGCGTGTGCGTGTGTGTGTGTATGTGTGTGTGTGTGTGTGTGTAACACCCCCGTCCAATTGTTGGCATAACACAATAAGCTGGGGGTTGTACTTATTAACCGGTAGCTCAGTGAGCAGGTCGTGAATAAGGGCTTAGATTGATTTGAGTTATCACCAAAATCTAGGCTGGGCGCCAGGACTTTTGCAAGTACCAAATAATTAAAATTTTACTTTAAAAGGTAAAGATAACGTTAAAACTTGAATTCGGTTGGTAAGGAAGTGGAATAAAAAGATATTATTTTATAAAAAGTATAATCAAGACTAATATATGTACAATTATTTACAAGTCAAAAAAAATTACTTGTGGTTGAAGAGCAACAACTAACCACACAGAAAAATGATATTAGTGAAAGAGAAAATAATGAAAAATAAAATATGACGTTATTGGGAGAATACAAAAAAATACAATGACTGATCTCTTACAAATTTCTTCTGACCAAATAAAAACTTTCACTAGGGACGAAGATCTTACGTAACTTCCAAGGGGTTAGTCCAGCGAAGAATCCACAAACGGCTAAGCTCTTAATGGGTTCGGTGTCAATTTGAGGCATTACTGTCAGTACTGCAGTTACCCTTGAGAAAAAATGCCAGTTGTGCAAAATATCGTTTTCCTGCTCCACCCTGTATATAATGATCAGTTCGATCCACCAGTTATCCTCTTCTCTTGGTCCAGGTATTTACATAAAAAGGGGAGGGTTTTATGAGATCAGTATTATACGCAAAACAAAGTTAAAAGCTGTGACGTTTGAATTGTCCAGCTACGTAGACAAAATATGAGTTAACACAAATTTACCGAGTAAATTGCAAACTAAACAAACTAGGATCGGTGTCCTACAATATTTTAGGAAGTTGAAGACTTAAACTAACTTAAGTATCAATAAAAGTTACGTTAAATAGACAAAATACTAGTCCAACAAATAAACTAGGCGTAGCTACGATAATAAACAAGTGAAATAGGTATTCACTAAATGTTAAGATATTTTTGTATTAAAAGAAGTTAATCTTCAAGAAAATAGAATTTAGAATGTCTGTATACAGACAGACAACTAGAAAGATAACGTAAATAAATATTTGCTAAATATAAAACAATATCATAGTTTTCAACTTGAAGTTAACGTTAAATTAAATTATTTATTAGTTCCTCGGAGAGAGGTTCTAAGGAATTGCAGATAAAGTTAAATAAAGATATATAATTTGACTATATGTTTACTGTAGATAATCAAAAGTCAATCAATTGCCAGATAACTAGGCAGGTATCTTTGCCAGAGAACTAGGCAAGGCTCCACTAGAGCAGCGTTCCTGATTAAATACTAAGTAAACGTTCAAGTAAGCATTCGATATTTTAAATTTAGAAAAACCTTACGTTACTGAGGTCTGGTTGATAATTATATGCACTGGTATAAAATAATCCACCACAAAACAAATGCACCAAATTAGATAATTTTCACAAAGGTTATAAACAAATAGGTTTGGTCCAACCAGGTGTACCAATCTCCAAATGTCACCAGTCACCACTGTTTAGAGAGCGCTACCAACGTAGCTAAGTGACCTAAAACATCAAGAGACAAAGACAGAAAACAACTAACTACGATACAAAATGGCGACATCCGTTGCCGAGTAAATCTAAAATTTACAATAACCGAAAGTTAGTTTAAATTAACACACGAAATTATTACAATATCAAAGGGATATTAGATAAATTGCCAGCAAGGCACGATAAATTGATACTAATCAATATTAATGATGGCTGTTCTAAGAAACAACCAAGGTGAACTGATCACCGAAAAGCAAATTCGCCCAAGGCGTAAATTAAGATAATTACGGTACGATATTATTATGAAAATTACCTCAAAGGTACTTTAAATCAATATAGCAACTTTTTAAATAATGATGATCATAAAATCACAAGATAATACCAGAAAACATATAAATCTTACCAGACCGTAGAACTAGAGATGGTTTCCATTAGAACGATACACTAGTAAGAAGCAAGTAGCATTGTAGTATTCTGCTACCTAAACTCGATTATAGTTTGGAAAGAGACAGACATTTGAGAGTAGAGTATGAGCAATAAAGATAGATGGATACTTAGTGCAAAAATCTGCAAAACCAACTGTTCCAGTAGAAATCAGTGGCGCCATCTAGACTAGACTGGCTGAAACTTAATTCATCGTTGAACACAACAAACTGGAATGAAATGGCCTGCAATTTCGTTACAGTGTGTGTGTGTGTGTGTGTATGGGTATGTGGATGTGTATATTTGTGTGGCCGCGATAACTCAAAAAATACTAATGGGAGACTTCCCAAATTTGGCAATTCAGGTTTTCAACAACATTTTAGATGACACATTAAATTTGGTGAATGTGGTACCACCAGAAGAGACATAATGAATGAAAGATGAAAAAAGGTACAATTTCGGGATAAAGTTTTTTCATTATAATTCGTCGAGAATTATAATGAAAAAAACATAATTTTTATGGAGAAAAATATCTGTCTGCATGTCTGTAGTATCGCGATAACAGCCAAAGTTTTTGAGATAAAGATTTCAAATTTGGTACACATATTCTAAAAGCCAGATACAAAGATAAATTTGGTGATGAGCAAAGTTGGCTAGCTTTCGACTTTCTTATACCTAATATAAGGAAGTATAGTAATCGTGATTTTCTCGACCTCGAAATTTTGATTTATATAGGTTTTGAACCCTCCTGAATCCATTCTGAGTATGATGTCGATCGGTTCGTGTATGTGTGTATGTGTGTGTGCATGTGCATGCGCGTGTGCGTGCGTGCGTGCGTGCGTATGTGTGTGTGCTATCACCAGAAGAGATATAATGAATGAAAGAATAAAAAAGGTACAATTTCGGGAAAAAAATGTTATTGCATATCTGGATGAATCTCTCTCAATTATAATGAAAAATATAACTTCATGAAAAAATCTGTCTGCATGTCTGGAGTATCGCAATAGCAGCCCCAGTTTTTAAGACAACGCTTTCAAATTTGGTACACGTGTTCTAAAGGCCAAAGATCATAATAAATTTGGTGATGAGCAAAATTGGCCAGCTGAAAGGAGGTCTATGGGACCCAAACTTTTTTGTACTTGTCTTTACAGAAAAATATATCCTTGATCAAAGATTATAAATCATGTTTACTATATCAAGCCAATAATAGTTATTTATAATACAAGTGTTAAAAATGACTTTTTATTTTGTGAGTGGAGAAGTTTGCGAAACGAGCGAAAGCGAGTGGAGCAACTCCACGAACAAAATGAAGTCATTTTTAATACGTGTATCATACAATGTCTTTTCTACAAACACCATTAAAAGAACAATAAAGTTTCTTTAAAAAGATTTCAAATCCTTTTAATGGTTACCTTATAATTCTAGTAGTTTGTAGGATTTATGAAATAAATAAATCAAGTTTGCCCGTTGTTTGACACATGCTTGTCAAATGTGAAAAACTATATAGTATTTCCTCCACTGCGTCAAGTTCAACTTCAACAATTTCTTCTTGTGAAGTAGCTTCCTTACAAGGGATAAATATTACTAATTGCTCCAATTGTACAATTAATATAAATATTTCTAAATAACTTGTAATTTTTCGTTAATAAATATATAAATGTCATTATGACCAACGACTTGTCATTTTACTTTTTGCACTAGTGTTAAAAGTAAATCATGTGAAAATTTTTAAAGCGAGTTTACATAATATTACATTTTTAATTCAAGTATGCCGTGTTAAAAATTTAGTTTTTAATGGTGTTTGTAGAAAAAATATATTTTCCAAGTACTTAAATAAAGTTGTAGATGTAAACTGAAATTTTTTACACATTTGACCTTACAAAATGGTGTTAAGATAAATTTGGCAGTTTGATATTTGAAACGTTTAAGTGAGTTACAAAAATGTTAATGTCAATGAAAAGAAATTATTAAAATATACGAGACACAGTATCGAACGACGTTGGTAATTAATTATTTAAAAATTTTAAGGAGACATTTCAAGGTACGCTATTAAAATTTAATTGACGTAAGTGAAAAATTAATTAGAATGATTTTTTTAAATCAGGATGATATATACTGGTATAAGAAAGGTATGTGCTGGTCACATCAGATATTTTAACAAGCAGTTGATTTTGAAAAATAGGAAACGAGGGAAAACATTGTTTATAGATTTTTCTGTTTTCTTGGGTTTAGGACTCTAGTAAAAGAAAATTGTATTTTGTAAAAAGCTGATGGTTCGGTGTTTTAGTACACCTTCTTCAGGGAAATTAAATGTTAGTTTTCCGTATTGGAAAATAAGTAACTACCTAGTAACATGCGTTGTAGATACACGTGAATTTTAGGTATGAAAATTATTATTTCAATAAAATTAAAAGGCAATGTTGTTGCTTGACGGTTCGTTCGCAATTATTTATTGCCAGTAATCATGCCTAATAATTTTATGAATAAAGAATACGTTGATATTAATGTTTAATATTTATGGATTTTGTGACGGCAATGATAGTAGTAGAAGAGCTGGTAGACAAAATGGTGAATGAAAATTATCAAAATTTGCACAGATGGGACTCAATTCATTGGTCTTTGCATATGGCAAAACTATTTAGAGCATTACTGTAAAATGTCAAAGAGAAAATCACATTTACATGAGTATTATAAACAAAAATTTTGCAATTTAATAACAGAACCCAAAAGTCTATAACAACTATATAAAAAATAATGAGGATAACAATTATGACTGTCGTTCCAATTTTTGGAAATTTATTAAAGATAAAAAACTGAATTGTAATATTTCATACCGATTTGTTTATAATGATGTTGATTTCGATAATGAAGAAACTTTAACAAATGGTTATTTTGATTTTTTCAAATCTGTTCACAGCACAAGTATCTGTCCCACAACTCTGACCCACATTTTCCTACCTACAATTTAAATAACTTAGACATAAGAACATAACCGAAAATGAAGTATCGACTAAATCGTTAAAAAAAGCGATAAAAATTTGACGAAACATTTAACATTATGAAATTAATAAATGGTTCAAATTTAATTTTTGCAACTTAAGATGTTTAGATTTTATTGGCAAATAACTATGTTGTACTTACCCCTTTTAAGGTGTTGTAGCTTCCTTATGCAAATGTTTATATACAAAACTCAACTAATCTTTCCTAGTTCTATCACCCTTTTGAGGGAAGATACTGAATTGTGGGACACCCTGTATAACAGAATTTACTCACATGTCGGACCAGTCATGATCTATCAACAATATGGCTTTATACCTAATATATCAACCATTAGAAATTTAGGTGTATTTAGTAACTCAGTTGCGAACGAAATTAAAAATGGATCACAAGTTGATTTCATATATACAACCTTTGTGAAAGCATTTGATAGAGTCAATCATCAGGTACCTATCCTTAAGTTAAAATCATTTTCTTTTAGTAAAAAAGCATTGGATTTTCTTTATTCTTATTTAACAGGAAGAACGCAGTTTGAAAAAAATTTAACAACTTTTTAACAATTTATGAATACAGTGCTACATCGGAAGTTCCACAAGGCTCAATTCTGGGACCCTCACTTTGTGTGTTATTTATTAACGACTTACATCTTTATATTAAGCACTCTAAAATCTTGCTTTATACAGATGACTTTGAGGTGAATTATTTCGTCAAATTGATACGTTAGAAGATTACTTTCTGTAACAAATTGATTTAAATGATCTTTTAAATTATTGTAAAAATAGTTCTCCTATAAAAATAGATATATGCGTATACAGATTATGGCAATAAACTAGAGACATACACCCTTATATGACGAATTTACTTGTGATCCACTCTGCTGGCCGACATGGAATTAACGTTAATCGGCGATATGTTCAAATCCTGAATATTGCAAACTTTTAATTGTCCGATCACTTAGTTAGTTTCAACTTAAACATCTCGGACGTGTAAGTAATCGAGACGTAAATGTAGAAGATGATATTCTTGAAATAGTAGGAAGATATTCAACAAACAGTACTAGAAAAAAGTGCACAATAGCTTGGAGCACATCATGTGCTAGTTAGGAGAACAATTATTCATGACTAGCAGTTGAGCATCGGATCATGTTATCCTTCTAAGCAGAAATCACTTAGATTTGCTATTCTTTAAGTTGGATTCCAATGAGACATCCTGTTTCATGGCCTGAAAGGTCTCCCAATTTGAACCTCTTGAATGACAGCATTGACGGTGTAGGTCTGACCATTTTTTTTAATTCTTACCTTTTGATCATAACTAAGAGAACTAAATCCATTTAACAACAAATAATCCACCACGTCTGGACAACAAGACATGTCGTTGGGAATATTTTCACCTAGAGCACTCATTTTTCAACCATCTGTTAAATATTTTATGTATGTTCTCCCACGAAACCACAAATAGCCACTGTCCTTGTTCTATAACTGTTATTCACTTGTTAGAGAGGGGATCAACGCTCAACTGAAGTCTACATGTGCTAGAAAGAGATGAGGTGCTAGAGGCTAACTGCCCTAACTGACGGATCTAGAATTTGCTGAGATACCCGCCAAAAATTCAAGGTCACGATCAATGTATTGAAATGGGGGTTGGCTGGTCGCTAGCCTTAGTTCATCCGGGCAAGCGCGAAGCGCAATGAGCGACCGGGAAATATGCATACGTGGAGTCGACTATCCGGATTGCAATGTTACATGTTTGTGGAAAGGAAATGCAAAATTTTTCTTACACTGAAAATTAATTAATAAATTATAGACAACATTGGGAATTGAGATATACCTAAGTAGAAATTTATAGTTGTGAAAAATATTAGTTTGAAGATATTCTGCTTCTCCCAAAATTGTAGAGGAGGCACAGCCTCTCTTGCCTCCCTGACCAGATGCCACTGTATTTCATAGTTTGAACAATCAGCTATTTCTACACTAAGTAGTAAGTAAATAGTCACTAACAAGTACGATTCACAAAATTAATGACAAATGGAGAATTGTAAAGAACATACTTGATGTAAATAGTGCATCATGTACACGCAAAATGTCACAATTAAACTGATGCGCGTAGGTAGGACAAGAGTGGAATATGTAGGTTAATATAATGCAGTTTCATTTCACTCACTCTCCACTTAAGATCGCCCAATTACGCGAATGCCAAATTTCTGACAATATCGCTTTGCTTGCATCTATTAAAGGCGATTGGACGCATTAGTTACTTTTAGCCAGCTGTCCAATATGAAATTTTAAATGACTATTAAATTTTTTTGTTTTGAATCCAAAATAAAGATCGGGCTCATTAGTTAGGTTAGAAATGACCCAAATGTTTTACCCTGATAAATTAACTCCTATATGAAAAAGTCTATCTGACAGCACATTTTTTGTCACTTTGACAGCGATAAAAAAGGTGCATCGTTTTTTATCACCGATAAAAATGCTTGTTCCTCAAAATCAGAGTAGATCTAGTAGTCGCACGTCACTTTAAAGATAATTATTGTTGTTGTTCGTTCATATATTCTGTCGTTAATTTATCTTGCCAAAAAACACTCGAGCTTTTCTTTTATGGATAAATTTCTTTTTAACTCAAAATTTTGCCAATCAGTAATTTTGCTCGAATAACTGACATTTGACAAAATCGCTCGACCTGCGGTCACGCGATTTTTTCATGTCAGTTTTTCTTATAAAATTACTGATTGGCAAAATTATTTCGTTACAAAGAGAAATTTATCCGATAAAAAAAGCTCTTGTTGATAATAAAATGTAGTTTACGAAATCTAATTAATTGCACTCATTATGGAGACAATGCTTTAAATCGGTAAACCACTAATATAAAATACAAACTGTTACAAGTAACAATCAGTTCGAAAACATGTTAATCGTATTTTTTTGAGGATCAGTAGCACAATTATACATGGGAATTAAAAAATATTCCAGTGGGTTTCTACAGATGTCAAGAATTTGTTGTGTAAATATAACTTACCCTGCATATCATTTCTCTAAGTTAAAAATTGATAAAAAAATAAAGAGGGTGAACCGTATATTAGTGACACCTGGTATATTATAAAAAGAGTAAATTCAAGGGATCTTCTTCAAACTACTGTAGAAAACTTATACTAAAAAAAAATTTCGAATTATTTTTTATAAACTCTATGGTGTTTGTTATCTACTAAAAAATAAGCAAGTTTTATTAAAAAAAGAAAACAATGTCAAGATACGTACATTTCGCCGCATTTTTAGATCAACAGTGGTTATTTAGCAAGGAAATGTGTATTCAACACACAAACTTACGTTTTTCGTTATTTTTTGTAGGGGTAGAGACTTTGTAGGCTTTCTCAGTTTACACCGAATATTCAGTTCCGATTCACTTCCAATCAATATTCTTCGGTCTTTCCTGATGATAAACCAATAAATTAAATTAGGAATTCACTTTATTGAAGTTCATTAGCAAAACATTTTTATGTTGACAAAATTTCAGGAGAGTTATTAGACGCAAAGCAGTTCAAAATTATATTACCTTAAAATTTAGTAAAAAGTCAACTTATTTTAATTGTTGAAACATATTATTTCATCTTCTATGCAAATTTTTTTACACTCTTTATATTAAAAACGAGTAAAAACTGTAATAAAATAGAACTTGTAGAAGTACATTGGGCAAAATTATTTTAAAAAATAGCAAATTATTATGATATATTAATACTATGATTCGAAGATACTTACAGAGTCCAACATAAAAATATATCAAGAATTATTGTCAATATTAATAATTAAAATATATAAGGTTAAAAGCAATATAACTTGGAAAAGATACTATTATAAAAAATTTTAATTGTCAAACTAATTAAAATATATTTTTCAAATCATTAATAGGATATAAATAAGAAACAGTTGTTTGATAATATTTTATTTTTTTATTTTATTAGTACACTGACCAACGGGCGAACCCATTTATATGACAGGAAAAAAATACAATCATAATTACATTAAATATGAAATACAATACAATATAAGAATACAGATTAGTTAAATGACATTATGAATCCTATTTCTTATAAATATTATAAATATTACATTGAAATATATCACCTACATTATGCATAGTTTGGTAATTCGAGCACATTACATGTAACGGTGAGACACTGAGTACATTAATTCTAGGCGTTAGCAAGTGGAATAAGGAAGTGTTTCGTGTGTACGTGAAAATTGACATACCGAGAATTTCAGGGCAATCAATTTTATTAGAGAATTTTGTATAAAAAAAGTATTGAATGGTAATTACGTCTAGTACATAAATCATTAACGTGAAATCGCTGAAAACCATTATGAGAGGTCCTTATTTCAGGATATATTCCATCATGTCTATAAGCTAAATACTTTAGGAATTTGCGTCTAATATTTTCAATATTATTAATATGAACCTCATATCCAGGATGCCATATAATAGCAGAATATTCCAATTTTGAGCGTACAAATGCATTAAAGAGGAGAAATAAAGTGGTATCATCTCTAAAATCTTTTGTGTTTCTGAGAAGGAAAACCAAAATTTTTATAAGCCGCACTGATAACAAAGGAAATGTGATCAACAAAAGTTAACTTGTAATCAAATATTACACTAAGATCTTTTAACTGATTATAGTTTATTTCGAACTTATTTGTAACATAAAAAGCGTTGGCTTCTTTGACAGCGGTAAATTGATCAAAGAAGCCAACGTTTTTTATCTTGCAAATAAGTTTGAAATAAACAGTACATCTTTTCACGTTCTGATCATTGGGTAGATAATTTTAATTATCATGACACTTTTTTTAGTATAAGACATAATATAGCATTTTCCAACGGTCAGCGGCAACTTGTCTTTTTCACAGCATGATTCCAGTGTATGGAAATCATTTTGTAAGCAGATACAATCATTCATTGTTTTTATAGATCTATATATATTTAAATCTTCTGCATATAAAGGAGACATGCATTAGAGGTCTGACACGAGTTTATAAACATTATGAACATTAACGGTCCAAGGTTGGAACCTTGGGGAACACCAGATTTAGCTAATATTTCTCTAGGCTTTTAATCATGGTACACTATATACTGTTTTCTATTGTGCAAATAGGAAGCAAGAAATAGAATGAGAGAATGAACGAAACCGAATAAACTTACTTTGCTAAGTAGTATGCCATTATCTAGACGGTCAAAGGCTTTCGCACGCACGCACGCACACACACACACCGATTGATATTATTCGGAAAATAGTCAGAATTGATTCAGGAGGGTTCAAAACGTATATATCAGGCTAAATCTCGAGGTAAAAAAAAATCATGGATACTATACTTCCTTATATTAGGTATAAGAAAGTAAAAATAAGAGACAGGTGCCATTTCTTTATTTTTCTTCTTTTCATTTAACTGAACAAATAATTAAAATAAATTTTCGTGACGTCACTAAGGTCAAATTCAAATAGAGTGACAATTGTAGTTATTTTTCGGTTATTTCGCAAGGTTTGTTCATTAATGTTGATTCTAGCAAGCTAGCTAAGAAAAAAGAGAGCGACTTAACATAATTTAAAAAGACACAAATTTATTTGAACCTTCTGGAATCAACACTTCTGAACAGACCTACAATTTGCAATTGTATGGTATTGTGCCAGATTTGACATTAGACCGTAACCTCATTTTTCGTTGTTTTATTGTTGTAAAAATATAGAAGATAAACCGAGAGAGATTCTTTTAATGCTTCTGATGTCGATGGTGCTTGTCTTCGTATTAATGAAGACCTAATTTCATTTCTAAAGTCAGAAAATCACTGTCTCATGATTAATGCCAGTAAATCGAATGCTCTACTTTTTGGTCCTAAACAATTACGTAATTCTATTAAAAACCGAGTGCAAATAAATATAGATCAAGAAAGCCTTGAAGTAGTTGATTGTGCTAAAAATTTAGGAGGTATTATTGACTGTGACCTTAGATTTGAAAAACATTTAAATAAGTTTATTCAAAAGGCTTGCAATGCCATTAAACTAATTTACGGGGAGAGGCACTTTCTATCAGAAAATAAAAATTACGTTATGTGAAAGTTTAGTATTGTCTTTATTAGATTTTGCTGACTGTCCATATGGCCCTAATAGGGAACTTGCACATTTTTTTTTACTTTATAAAAATGTTCTACAATACTAAGAAATAAGATATGCAAAATATGACGCCTTAATTCCCAATAATAAATTTGTTATAAATTATTAAAGTTTCGCACGCGAGCGAACCGTTTCAAACAGGTTCAAAAGCACGGGAGTAGTCGTGACATCACACCATACCACGACGGAGATCCCAGTACTCGACTGCTTGATTTCAGCCGTAAAAATACCAGCATCGCCATAAATTTTAAGTGTATAGGTACTTAAAATGAAAACAAAAACTCTTTATTTTAAATATTGCATTGTACCGTTGTGTAAGAATACTACAGTAAAAGTGCCAGATAAAATATTATAATGTTGCCAGAAGATAAGATTCGTCGATCAAAATGGCTAAAAGCGTGTAGAAGAAATGAAAAAGACATTTTACAGAGCAGTAGGTCTCTACATGTGTGTGAAGATCATTTTAATGTAAGTACATTATTAAATACTATATGTCTATCTACTAGTTTTTCTCAGGCGGGCAATAAAATATTCCGAATTTCGAATTATTGAATTTTAATTAGGGTAGGATTAAAGAAAGAATGTGTATATAATGTTAGAAAATAAGATTAGTAGATAGAATGTAATTTAGTGATACTAAGTAAAGGTAATTTCCTGGTGCGAAAGTAAACAGCTATTTATTATTATACTCTTCGCAAATACGATTACGAAGAGTATATTGCATTTGATCGGGACATTTCTAAAATCGTTAATATCGCTCGCAGAGAAAAAATCATTTCGTTCGTCATCGAATTCTGAACAACTTTCAAAATGTCCGTCTGTTCATCTGTCCGTCCGTCTGTCTGTCCGTCACGTTTCTTGTAAGCACGATAACTAAAGAAAAAAAGTCCGTTCGAATTGAAATTTGGGCTATAAGTTAGTGTTAGCTAGAGGAAGAAATCCATTGTTTTTGAAAAAAATCAAATAGTAAATAAAAAAGTTATAGGACATTTTATTTAAAAGGTCTAAAAATTGCTACCATAAAATAGTCGTCTGTGTTTGCCTATCCATTTTGTCTGTTCAAAATCTGTGATGAGTTTGGGGGAGCGTCAAAATCTGACCAAAAAACACTTGTCACTGGACGATGCTTATAAATAAACTGAATTTATTACCGGTTGCGACCCAAATGTTGCATGTAGAAAATAGATCGACTTTATTGCATTATTTCGTTGCGCAACAAAAAAGTTGCGAAACGTTGCGCTACAAAAAGTTGCGGCCGGTGCGTATACAACCTAACACTACTGTCTGCGAAGAATAAAATGTTTACCTCTAGTATATATAGTATATTGCGAATACCTTTCCCTTGTCCTTTAATTTATTCTATTCAAATCTTACATTTATCTATTATGTGAATGATAACACGACACAATCACTTATTTCCCTTGCCCCAAAACATAGTACGAAAATACCTATGATAGGTAATTATACATTTGCGCAACATTTCCTTTGCAGCAAATGTCTTCTATAGAGACACTTTATGCGTGTGTACAAAAAAAAAACACGAAAAATATAGAAGTGGCTGTTGTAAAGAATTACCCTAAATTCTTTCAAACATAAGACTAAGTCTGCTAAAAATGCTTAGTTGCGACTAAGCATTTTGTAGTTATTTCTTTTTATTCCGTGATCAAGTCATAACTATTTTATGTTTATAAATTATTACTAAAAGCTAAAAAAAATACATACTTCTCTGCCTTGACCCCGCGGACCTCTCCAAGGGAAAAACTTTCACTATTTTGTATAAAAGATGCCACCATAAACATATCCACTTTAGGCAAATTATCAGATTGGCCCTTTGAAAAACCTTGATCAGTCATTTTAAAATATCTGTACAACTACAATAAGCGGTACTATAAAACACAATTATATATTTATATCAGAACAGTCACTAACAAATCAACCACAGTCTTATAACACCGGTAAACATCTGATTGTATTGCTTCCCGGCGCGACGACTACCGAATATGGTATGGTGTGACGTCACAGTCAATAGTAGCTCGTTTCGGGCCACTTCAATTTTATCGCTGTTTAGATCCTTTATACTGATCGCGTGGAATTAGAAAACTTACACGTTTTATTACAACGTTACGCTATGTTTTTTTAGTATTATTTTTATTTTTAAAATTATAGGTAAGTTCCCTATTTAACCACATTGCATAAAAATAAAGTACAAAAAATTCAAAATTTATTCCTTAGGTTAATTTATGGTATACGCAGACATGAGAGAACATCACATAAATTAAAAGATACAGGATGGTTGAACTTGAAAAACCGTAGATTATTTCATTCATCATGACTATATCATAAAATTTTAATCTCCAGAATATTTGTATAATAAAATAAAATTTCGTACGGATGTACATACCCTAAATTTATGATTCAAAGGCCTTTTATCCCCATCACTTCATAAAAAACAACACTTCAAACGTTCATTTAGGTATCAGATTTACAAAGTCTATAACTCTTTACCCGAAAACTTAAAAGGAATGTTTATAAAATGTTTCAGAAATAATTTAAAAATGTTAATTTATAATGAAAAGATCAAATAGTTCTCATGAGCCCCTACTATTTATTTAATGTTAGTTTAGTCTTTAAGTATTAAATAAATATAGTTTAAAAAAACTAAAAAACACGCTTTTAAAGCACATCAAACTAAAAAGTGAAAAATAATTATTAATATAAACTGAAAATAATAATGAACGAAAAATACTAGTATTATTGTGAAAAAAGCGTGGGGTGCTCGATATACGAAAAATATTGCACAAAGCACCCCACGCTTTTTTCACAATAATACTAGTATTTTTCGTTCATTATTATTTTCAGTTTATATTAATAATTATTTTTCACTTTTTAGTTTGATGTGCTTTAAAAGCGTGTTTTTTAGTTTTTTTAAACTATATTTATTTTTAACTTTTTAGTTTGATGTGCTATGAAAGCGTGTTTTGTAGTTATTTTAAACTATATTTATATTGCTTATTGATGCTGATATTATAACATATTACGATCCAACAGATATTTCTGAAAAAAAAAAAATTTTATTTCAGCCGTGAGGTTCGAACTCACGCCGGAGGAGTCTGTCGTTTCGCGTCGACTGCCTTAACCCACTCGACCACCGAGCTAATTAACAATTACGGAATCTACTTATATATTAAGCCTTTGCTTTCACGCAGGGATACGTGAGGAAAGGATTGGCGATCCTGATCAGGATAATGATATAAACTTATCAAATTATTGTATTGTTACCGGTTCTTCGTAAGTGTACAAAGTTTCAATTAAATCTGTCCGTTTAAAGTGGGTTAAAATCGAGTCCAAAGGGTCGGTTACAAACAAACAAGCAAACAAGCAAACAAACAAACATACAAGTGAAGCTAATAAAAGCGTGTTAAAAAAAGTTTGAATTTGATGCACCTATTAAGTTAAGTGGAAGAGCAGCTCAATATTGTGCCAACTCTATTTAAATCATCATTATAATAAATTTAACACCATGCTGAACGTCGCCTATTAATATATAGTTTAAAAAATTTTGTAACGCAGTTTGTTAATCTTATTACTATTATTATAAAAATAAAAATAAATTAGATTTCCTCTTGGTAAAAGTTTAAAATATAGAGTGGAATGAAAAAATATTAACGCTGAAAAATTTTTTTGCTAATTATTATTTACTACTTTTACAAAACTTATCATAGATAAATACAAGTACCAAGAAGAGGAAACCTAATTTATTTTTATTTTTAAATTATTCTACCCTACGGAGAATTTCCACTGTATAATTTCAATTATCCTGTTCTCTGAAACCATCAATGTTTATTACATTGGGGTTTACTAGTATTTATTTACTTTGCATCCTTAAAATGAGCTGTCCAGACGAAGCTAAAAGCAGAAACACGTGTCGGCAGATGTTTTAAGGTTCTTAAAAGTGCTTGTTCAACTCGTGAGTACCTTTTGTTTTATTTATTTTTGATTTTACTGAACAGGATAGTTGGAATTAAAAATAACATTATTGAGTCAGTCACACTGAACATAATGTGCATATTATCTTTTTTGTAATCCAAGTTTCAGCGTTTTGGCAAATAGCCGGGAAAATAATTGTTTAAAAAATATATGTTGTATTTATCTATGATAAGTTTTGTAAAAGTAGTAAATAATAATTAGCAAAAAAATTTTTTAGCGTTATTATTTTTTTCATTCCACTCTATATTTTAAACTTTTACCAAGAAGAGGAAACCTAATTTATTTTTATTTTTAAATTATTCAACCCTACGGGGAATTTCCACTATATAATTTCAATTATTCTGTTCTCTGAAACCATCAGCGTTTATTACATTGAGGTTTACTAGTATTTAGTTATTTTGCATCCTTAAAATGAGCTGTCCAGACGAAGCTAAAAGCAGAAACACGTGTCGGTAGATGTTTAAAGTTTTTAAAGTGATTGTTCAACTGGTGAGTACCTTTTGTTTTATTTATTTTAGGTTTTACTGAACAGAATAGTTGGCATTAAAAATAACTGAACATAATGTGCATATTATCTTTTTTGTAATCCAAATTTCAGCGTTTTGGCAAATAGCCGGAAAAATAATTGTTTAAAAAGATATAATATGTTGTATTTATCTACGATAAGTTTTGTAAAAGTAGTAAATAATAATTAGCAAAAAAAAAATTGTTCAGCGTTATTATTTTTTCATTCCAATCTATACTATTATTATTATAAACTATCTGATCTACCTTCTACACATTTTATTTCCATATATGTGTGCTTTTAGAATGTTTTTAAAACAAATACACAAACAAAACAGCTTAAACAGGAATCACAACAATAGGAGTACCAATCTCAGTGTTCCAACAAATTTTTATGATTTCCCTAATTTGCGTATTATGAAAAATTTTAACTTTAAATTAGAATAAATATTTTATAGTGCTATGTAATATTTCTTTCGGTAACAAAAATACAAAAAAAAAATTGTATTTTCAAAATATAAGTATTTCCACTTTCATCTCAGATCAGTGAAAATACTCCATTCCATTACTTGAGTTTCATAGCCAGATAAAGAGTCGTTTAAAGTAAATTTATGGTGTCGGGCGTGGCGTACTTAATTTGAATTCCAGAAAAATACGCTTCATGCAATTTTGTTTATGGAGTGTGTTTTTGCTTTTTTGTATTTTTTAGTAGCTGCGACATTTCTGAAGTTATTGCTGAAAAACCGAAATTCTCCAAGATGGCGGCTTGACCACAGCTTGGATTTATGGAAACTTTTGATATTTTCGTCAGTAGAGCTTAATTAACAACTGTGCTCAGTATCCAATTTATGTTAATTTGTTGAGTCGGTTAAAGTTTTACATAAGTACTAACTATCTATTACAATATGCGTACATAAATAATTTTTTATACAAACAACATGTAATACACAATTTAAAAAGAAGTATAGATTACTCAAATTCTCCCTGAAAACGTACCGCAGCACTGGAAATTATTTTCAAGAGTACCCTGGAAGCTATAAATTAATTCAAGCAGATATATGTCCTAGTATGCCGACCGGTATGGACGATGATTCTGAGTCCTCTTTTAGGTCTTATTTAGAAAGCCGTTCCCAAGTAGTTGTATTTGATGATCAATATTCAAATAGCTGTCCCATCACATCTGTAGTTCCGCAAGGCTCCGTGCTAGGACTGGTGCTTTTCCTAATCTACACAGCCGATATTTTTACCTCCATTAAGTTTTGTAATATACAGTGTTATGCAGATGACACTTAATTGGAGTATTCGTTTCGCTACAGTGATATTAACAGTGCACGTATTAAAACAAATAGTGATCTAGATTCTGTTTCACAGTACTCGAAGGATTATAATCTAAAACTGAATGCTGACAAATGTGCTGCTATTTTATTTTGTTCAAATAAAGTTAGAAATGGTCTTAGTACAAATCTTAAATTAAAAATAAATAATCAACTGCTTAATATTGTTCATAAGGTAAAAAATTTAGGAATAATATTTGACGACAACTTGCCCTTTAAAAACCACGTGGCTATGCTATTTAAAAAATCATATGTTGTATTAAAATTGTTATACACAAACATTAGCATTATAAACTTCAAAATAAGAAAAAAATTATGTGAATCTCTTGTTCTCCCAATTTTAACCTATGGTAATATAGTCTATTATTCTTGCCTTGATGAACTAACGCAATACCGACTTCAAAAAATTCAGAACAGCTGTTGTAGATTTGTTTACCGGATAAAAGAATATGATAGAGTGTCAACTAAAATAAAGGAGCTTGGTTGGCGTCGAATCGAAAACTTGTATAAGTATCACTTGTCCGTATTTGTTCAGAATATCTTAATAGCTGATTCTCCCCCTTATCTCCGAGAAAAGCTAGTTTTTTGGCGCAATATTCATGAAATCATGACGCAAATCTAAGATTTATTAATTGCCTCTCACTACCAAGATACCATTCGGCCATGTTTCAAAATCGTTTTCTTATAATTCTGTAACTGTTTACAATAATATAACACCTCAGTTAAAGTTTCTCCCTGTAAGCAATTTCCGGAAAAAAAATCAAGTTACACTATTTTTCCCTTCAATAATCTCCTGTGATTTGTCAATTATTTCTAATTCAATATATTAAAACAATTCTTTTTTTCTTATTTATATATTTTTTTGTACAATTATTATATAAGCACATATAGGTACTACGAAATGTTTCATACATGCTCATAGTATGCGATTGTTATTATTTTTTTTCTTGATCAGGCTAAACATTTATTTTTTTTTCTTTCTAAAATTTTACTTTCTATGTTGTATATTTTAATTGTTAGGTTAAGTTGAGTAGCCATAGGTTAAACTTTCGCCTTTTGTAACAAAAATTGTACAACAGTTTTTCATACAATAAAGACGTATTATTATTATTATTATTACTATATAAACTAATATTCCCCCAAATTACACATTTATTTGCTACAAATCTCTAACACGACGTTGGCATTCAACGGTGGCCGGTATCAGGCTAGTCAGGTCGCGGGGCAGTGATGCAAACAATGATCCGCAAAAGCTCAGCAGCAACTCAATCTATCAATGTCACAATTTGTCGGTAGAATTCTGCAGCATGATATATTACTTTCACGGTAAGTAATTCATTGCCGCCCAATATAAATACAGTAGAAACACCAAATATTTCAACTCGCTGTCATTTTGTCTTATCATTATAATAAAATTACAAATATTTAGAAATGTGAATTGTATTTTCGTGGTAATTCCTTTATCTGAACTTCCGATTCCTAAGGTGCAATTGAATTAATACTTTTCCAAGGGAATCTGTGTAGCCAAGGAGAATAAGTCGCTTTACTTGGAATTATTAGAACTGAAATTTTCTTTATATTTATTATTTGTCATTTCTAAGACAGCAAAATACCCTGGCATTTAGAAGATTATATTAATTATTTCTCATATAAGGTGTGGCAGATCACGAAGCAGTGGGACTTGAAAGAAGGAATGTTTCATTTGTTTATTTATTTTTTTACCGATCCTCGGTTTCTTGCATGATTGCGTAGCAAATTGAATTTTCCGGATTTTCCTGCCAGTTTACGTGCTTTGACCATTTTTAAGACCGTGCCTTGATGATTTTCACGTCCTGCATTTAAATGAATGTAACGTGTTGTTAAACATCTTAACGTCTCCAGGTTCTAGCCCTGGATCTTGCAAATAAAGTGTGTATAGGGTGTCCCACTTTAAGTTCAAACCTATATTTTTTTGTTAAATTTATGCTAGAAGAATTCAAAAAATTATGGTATTGTATGGTTTTTCGTAGATTTTAATGGCATGTTAAAAAAACAATTGAATATCACACAAATAAGTTGTGACCATACCCTGCATTTTTTTAATATAAATCAATACATTTTTGTCCACATTGTAGAGTATTGTTAATTCGTTTTCGTTGTCCTGGAAAATGATCTACTACACAGTTGAAAGAAACCACTAGATACATGACTAGCGGTATGAAAAGTTTGCAGTTGCCAGTCTGAATAGGAAATCCGAACGAAAGTTAACGATTGCGTCAGAACGCTTGCCGAGACGAAGCAGATTTCAGTATCGCGTAGGCTGCGGTGGAGAGTGTTGCTCGTTTGTCTAAACAAATCTTTGCGTATTAACATATTTACTAAAATTATCTAAATGTTTCACAATTTCTGCGTTTCTTCCGAGACGCCACAGATAGTAAAACACTAAAATTATAAAAAATATCAGAACAGTACACAATCAGATATTGATTTTTTTTCGACACAACAAGTAATTCTAAAAACATAAATTAATATTCTCATAATTAATAAAAATAATGCTAAAAATACAATAATACGTAAATAAATAAATAAATAATTCGAATTTGATTCTAAAAAAGACCTCCTTCTTGAGCAAGGCAATATCTTAACCTATTATAAAAGTCCTTTCTGGCATTCGCGCTGCGGTTGCCTCATCATGCTGGCAACAAACAGGCGACTGTAAACTACCGCTAGTCCTGTGTCCAGTGGTCTAGCTCGATGTGTATATGCCGTATATCATTTATCACTTCAACTATGCAGTAAACCATTTTTCGGGACAACGAAAACGAATTAACAGTGATCACACGATGTAAACACCTGTCAGAGTGCTATTTTGTGGACAACATTATAGTTTGTTTTGCCTTAGCCAGTGCCATCTCCTTTCCATAATTTCCACAAAGACTACTAAAATTACAATAAATAGTTTGATTGACAACTTATTTGCTTGGAAAACCTAAAAGTGAAATATATTATCCTATATATAGATTGTCAACAATAGGGACACTTATGAGGAAATACCTGACTCCTTATAGTGACAGTCTCTTTTGAAATGAGGTCTGTCAGACTACAGAGCCGGTACGGTCTCCATATAGAAGGGCGTTAGCTTTACATGAGCCGAATTGTCAACTTTTACACAATTTCAATGAAATGACCAATTTTGAAAAACATTTCTTGGTAATATTTGTTATTTTATAGGTTCAAATCGTAATTAGGTTCTAGGTTAAATTATATAGGTACCAACCTAGTGTATTGATGCAATATTTTTGATAAATCTTAATTATTTTTAAACTTATCTAAATTTTTATCCCTAGGCCACCTACCGTGGTATGCAGCATCAAATCGCAACTATCCCTTCAGAGTGCCTTTAGATTTAAAGTTTTAAAAAATAATACAGAGATAATGGGTATAACATTAAATAATATACCTATATAATATAATAATTATAAATTATCAATAACATTATATTACTATACATTGGCCGAATATTTTTTAAGACCGTAGGAACTTTTGTCGGTAGATATCAAAGTCGTGTGAACTTTTTGATCCTTTAATATATGATGACAGAAGTAAAGACAGTGGGAAACTGCCTATCAGGTGTTAATTGACTGCTGTAAGGAGTGAACTACTTGTACTTTGACCTACCTGACTTCTTGAGACCGAATGTACTTTGGAAATAAAGCAAGGATGGACTCTACTATTGCCTAATAAAAATTGATTATTATCGATTATAATCAGAGAACAAATCGATGGTTAATATTTTTAACCTGATGAATTTCGTTTCTAATTGGAGTATCAACAATAGGGACACTCATGCGGATATACCTGACTCCTTATAGTGACAGCCTTTTGTAGGGAGGTCTGACAGACACCAGAGCTGGTACGGCCTCCATATAAGTACTTTTATATCACTAGATTGCGACTGTGCGAATCGCTTTTCTGGGAACTTTACTTCATTTCCTTATTAAACTAAACATTGACCTTTCTGAACTATATTTTAATTTATAAATAACGGCACTATGGGCTTCCTTCTGCCGTTGCAGTACGTACAGTATAATGGACCTCGCGCGCTGAGTTACGAGCATGTGACGTCAGCCCAACCAGCAAACGTTTATCGGATTCAAATAATGCAAGCAGTTTCTGCAGCTTCTTTATAATTATGATTATTTCTTTTTTCAAATAAATTTCAGATATTGGGAAAAAAGGCGTTATCTATGATTTTACCTAATTTTAACGCAAATAAATTTATTGTGGTATATTTTGCAACCACTCGTTTCAAGGTCAATCTGAACTGATCTTCATTTTAACATAATGCAAATTTTACAAGATAAAAAACATGTCACAAAAAGAGGAAGAGATTAAAATACAAGCTATTTTTAAAAATAAATTTTTTGCATGATAAGAATCTTGTGGTTATTTCATTATTAACGTAATTTGGATAACTTAAAAAAAATTTTTAGGGTTAGTAATAAATAACTCTACCTATGCAAAAAAAGTTATAAAACGTTTTTAGTAAAACCAATATTTTACAAAAGATTAAAAATAGTACATATTAAAATATGTTTAAAAAAAATAGAAATAAAAAGTTGTTTATCTTTTAAGCTATCTCAAAAAAAAACATGAGGAGAAAAATAGTACTTAAATAAGTAAAACATGAGGTTTCTCTAAATTGTTAAAGAGGATGTCAAAATAGAATATATCAAATGATATATTCTATTAACAGGGCGAAGACAAGACTTTTTATATTCCCCCTCTCATATATATTTATTTTAGGTAGTCCGTATTATTTGATTAGTGGCATACAGAATTTATATACTGAAAATGTGAATGGTAAGGGAATTTAGTCGATAAACGTGTCATTATTCTAAATTAGGTGGGAATATTCTTCTAAAAGGTCCTGTGAGGGTGGTATAGCTAAATTTGTTTATATTACAACCGCGCACGGTTAATAATTAAATTTAAAGACTAATGCAAGCTGACAGCCTGCGTTCAAACAGTTAATTTACCAAATAGCTTTCCTAGATTGAAAGCGTGATGCTTTTGTGCTCGTCACTATTTTACTAAATACCCAAACAGTACTTGGTTTAAGAACAATGAAGTTCAATTTAAAAGCAGGTAAATTGCATGATATTTTTATAAACTATATTGAAGAAAATAATATTATAAAAGTACTAAATTGTATAAAAAATACTAATTCCTCAGGTTTAGATGGCTTTACACTCAAATTGATAAATGTAATTATAAATATAATAATTACCCCTTTGACTTTTCTAATCAATAAATCCATTGAGCAAGGTATTTTGCCTGAAATACTCAAAACTGCCAGTGTCTTACCATTACATAAAAAAAGATCCAACTAAGATAGATAATTACCGTCAGATATCATTGTTGAGTACCTTCTCAAAATTCATGGAGAGAATTGTTCACAACTCAATCTCATCTTTTTACTTTCTGATACCTAATATAAGAAAGTATAGTAATCGTGATTTTTTTTCGACCTCGAGATTTTGATTGATATATACGTTTTGAACCCTTATGAATCCATTCTGGCTATTTTCCGAATGATGTCTGTCGGTGCGTGTGTTTGTGGATTGTGTGTGTGTGTGTGTGTGTGTGTGTGTGTGTGTGTATGTGTTTAACCGCGATAACTCAAAAAATACTAACGGGAGACTTCCCAAATTTGGCCGTTAAGATTGTCAATAACATTTTAGGTGACACATTAAATTTGGCGAATGTGGTACCACCAGAAGAGACATAGTGTATGAAAGAAGAAAAAAGGTACAATTTCGGAAAAAAAATTAAAAATTTTTTTTTGCATTTCTGGACGAATCTCGACGAATTATAATAAAGAAACATAACTTTATGAAAAAAAATCTGTCCGCATGTATGCAGTATCGCGATAGCAGCAACAGTTTTTGAAATAAAGCTTTCAAATTTGGTACACTTGTTCTAAATGCCAAAGATAATGAAAAAATTCGGTGATGAGCAAAATTGGTCAGCTGAAAGGAGGTCCACGTGGCCCAAACTTTTTTAACTTAATCTAATTATAATTTGCATATTTAGTGCCTTATTGTTTAAGTTTATCTTCTATTAATGCTTAGGAAGCTTATATAGATATATATTTTTGGCAATTTTACTTTAATTCTTGTGGTTTTAGGTAACTTTGTAAAGTTGGCCCCACGTTAGTGGTGATCCAGATCACCTATCGAATCAAATAGTGATTATTTATCTTTTTTACCGCCTATTAATGTTAATTATCGATTTCTGTGAATAGAATATTCACAATTTAGATAATTCTCACAAAATCTGAGGCAGGATTCTGTACCAGGGGAGGGACCTACTGTGATTTGCGTCAGGCAGGTAAGTGATTATCTTTTGGTTTTTTCTTTAAGACTTCGTCTAGAATTTACATATCTGGCACAGTAGATTCCTCATTTAGCTGGGTGCTTCTTAAAAACATGCTCAATGGTACTGCACAGTACCACTCTCTAGTGTGGATTACTATCCACGTCACTGGATCGGTTATTTATCTTTTTTAATTAAGTATTAGAAAATTAATTGTTGCCGCTGCTTTGTAGCTTTGCACGGATTTTTGCTTTTACTTGCATTTAGTTTTTTTTGGTATTTTTATAGTTTTTTAGTACATTTTAGTCCGATACCACAAACACAATATGTCGATCTTTCGGGTTGTCAGGCCTTTAGCCGATATTAAGTTTCATATCTTTTATCAGTTTTTTTATAAATACCTTAAGCAATTATTTAGGGTCCATATAGTTATAACAATTTAGTCATAATTTATTTATCATTAATTTTGTGTTCTTTTTAGTATTTACTGTTATTATACATTCTGGGTTAACATTAACCATAAAAAAACCAATTATTATCTTATCATTATGCCACTCTAGTTCAGATTAACTTAATCGAAGATACAAAACAGTTTTGGACTTTTATTAATTCAAAAAACAGCAATTCCAACATTACTAATGAAATGATTTACAATAATTATACGTTGAAGGGTGGTTAAAGTATGATGGAGGGATTTTCTAGTTTCTTTGAATCGGTATACTTGAGTCACTGGATTGTCCTGTAGGAAATTCAAACGCACTTTCTAGCATAGTTATAATGAGTGAAGATAATTACGGTTGCGAAAAAAAGTAAAACCCAAAAGGGCTGCAGGACTCGATGGTATCCCGGCATACCTAGTAAAGGCATGTGTTGAACTTCTCTTGGAAGTTGGAACCCTTGCTATTCTATTTAATATGGATTTAAAAAATGGCTTTTCACAAATCGGGCGATAAAAAAATAATAACAAATTACCGACACAATGTTGTGCCTTTTTATTTAATTTATTGAGTGTGTTCTTTATGAAAATATCTACAGTTCTGTTAAATCTGTACTCTTCATTTCTCAACATGGTTTCTTACCTGCGAAATCTACTAATACTAATCTACTGAATATTGTTCAAGATGCTAAAAACGCCATTGAAGATAATATACAGTTGGATATGATTTACACGGATTTAGCTAAAACATTCGACGATCACAGACCACAAGATTTTGATTACTAAATTAAATAAATATGAAATAAACCTTGACATTAATTTATTATGCTTCTATCTTTATAGAAGACAAGTTTATATCAAATTAAATGGTTATCAGTCATCATGCTTTGAAGCTAGTTCTTGCGTGCCGCAGGGAAGTAATTTCGGTCCACTGCTTTTTTTTCATATTTATTAATGATCTGCCCGACGTACTTAATAACTCTACTTGCATTCTCTTCGCAGATGACTGCAAGCTATATTGCAGAATAGAAAATGTTAATGATTGTATTCTGTTGCAGGAAGACATTTATAATGTTTCTGTGTAGTGCAATAACTTCAAGGTGGAGCTGAATATTAAAAAGTGTGTAGCTAGGATATTCTCAAATAAAAATCAAGATTATTATTTTGCCAAAGATAATAGCTATTTATGATATATGTTAAAATTATCATTTTATTTTATGAGTGGGGAAGTTTGCGACAAGGCGAAGCTGAGTGTAGTAACCCCATGAACAAGATAAAATCACTTTCAGTACGTGTTTCATACACTATTTTCTCCTATGACATAGGTAATAATTTGGAAATGTATAAATTTATTGAATTTGACATATTAAAAGAAATAAAAGAAATATGACAGTTGACAATGCCACTTGCAAAAGAGATTTATTTAATGGCAGTAACTGATTGAACAATTGATTATTGTTACTTTTAATACTAGTGCTAAAATCGATAAAATAAAGTTAAAAGGTGTACGTTTAATAACGGCTGAAAAAAAAAATTTTTTTGGATGCAAAAAGCTTTGGGCGCTGAAGCCACCAAACCCCCATCGTTCCGACGCCTTTGATAGTATTGATATTTGGTTAAATTATTCATTTTAAAACTGAATATTGGTTAGCAATACCAGTTTTTTACTTTTTTTAATTATTTTTGTTATTGTTATATCAAAATACTTAGTGGAGAAGGTGATTTATATAGGCGAGATATTGAGAATAATAAACAAAGTTTTTCGTTTTAATACACCGTCCATCCACAATCTTAAGAAAAATAGTTATTCGGAAATAAAGTTTTGATAGATATGATGTTGTGTAATAATTTTTCTGTAATTAAATACATCCATTACTTAAAAAAATATGGTCAAAGAATATCGTTTAACAACATAATATTTATATCATTTATTAATTAGAATAATAGCAAGGCATGGGTTAAAAATACCAACGCCACAATAATAGATACACTATTATTGTGGCGTTGGTATTTTTAACCCATGCCTTGCTATTATTCTAATTAATAAATGATATAAATATTATGTTGTTTTTCTCTTTTTCTCTTTAAATTTATTTATTTTATTTTGACATAAAATTAATAACTATTCACATTTGTATGTATGTCTAGTCATTATAAAACTAACTCATGTTTAGGTATTGATAATAATCATTCGAGTGTAGTAACTACATATAATTGAATTGTCCACTGGGATATGGTACTTTACTAATTGGAAATCACAAGAACCTGATTCATCAAATTACTTGAAGTTATTTCGAATAAAGGACGAATAGAGGTTGTGTGGGAAAACCAGGAGAACATTCTGAATAAAATCAATTAAATTAATTGATTCTTTTAAATAAAAATATTTTCTTACTAGACAGAGATGGAAGGAAATATTTTGATTTGGATAGAATTTTATCATTTGTATTTTATTACCTTTTATTTACTTTTTTTCTCGTATGAGTTAAAACTGGCAGTTGCCTTGACTGATTCTCCAATAATGTATTTGAAGCTGTAAATTAATAATAATAATAATAATAATAATAATAATTTTATTTCTTCACTGAAAAAAATATACACAGTGGCATACAAAAACAGTGTAGAAAATGTCAAATAAACAATTTAAAAGAGTAAAAACTAAAACGTTTACAACAAAGTATAACATGAATAACATGAATACGTCATAAAAAAAAAATGTCAGGACAAACTTAATTAAAAGATGTATAGATATAAAAAAACAGAAAAAACATTGTGTATCTATTATAAGACTTAGGCGTAGTACTATTACTACTATGCCTAGAGCGCAAAAAACATCATTTAGAAGAATTCTTGGATAGTATAACAATTTTTTTCTAGCAATAGTTTTTTAAGTTTTGACTTAAAAATGTGAATACTTCCGGAAACTTTAAGGTCTTCAGTTAGAGCATTATAAAATTTACATCCTTGATAGAGAAAACTTTTCTGGTACATACTAGTTCTGTGGAGATCAGGACGTAATATACCTTTGGCTCTGGTTTCGTATAAATGACATATTTGATTCCTTGAAAAAAAGCTATTATGTTTGAAAATATATGAACATACCTCAAAAATATACAAGCAAGGAACTGTTAGAATTTTTAAGTTTTTAAAGGCATTTCGACAAGTCTCTCTGTAATTCAAATTTGCTAAAATTCGAACTGCATATTTCTGTAATATAAAAACTCTTTTAACATTACTACTATTACCCCAGTTCACAATTCCATAGCTCAGATGAGAGTGAAAACTGGCATAATAGAGAGTCATGAGGACCTCCTGACTACAGTGCTTAGACATAAATTTTAGGGCATAGCAACTTGTCCTTAATTTAATACATAAATTATCAATGTGCTGAGTCCATTGCATATGACTATCAAAAGTAACACCTAATAGTTTATTAGAATCACAAGTTTTTGTAACGTAGTCGGTGCCTTCAAAAAGTGTTAAAATCTCAGAATTACTATTTAATGAAAATTGAGTAGAGACAGTCTTACTCTTGTTTAAATTTAGTTTGTTTTTTTGGGCCCAGCATATTATTCTTTCATAAACTATTTCCGTTGTCACTTTAGCTTCAGTTAAATCGTTCTCTATAACTAAAATGTTGGTATCGTCGGCATAACAGACCACATGAACGTTTGGAATTTTCTCTAAGAAAGTGATTAGGTCATTGGCAAATAATATATACAAGAGGGGTCCCAAAATTGAGCCTTGAGGAACACCTTGTCTAATGTCACAAGTATTGCTCTGCACTTCCCTCGACATTCTTACAATTTGCGTTCTATTCTCCAGATAAGATGCAAATATTTGAAGAGCATTTCCACGAACACCATAAAGTGCAAGTTTAGCTTTCAGCAGCTGATGATCAACAAGATCAAACGCTCTAGAAAAATCGACAAAAAGGCCCACAACATGTTTATGATTGTCCAAAGCATTTATGATTTTGTAATGAAAATCACATAGGGCAGACTCAGTGCTCTTATCAGCAGTGAAACCATGTTGTGACGGTGAAAGCAACATATTTTTGTGTAAAAAACCTGATAACTGGTCCTTAAGATGGAGTTCCAAAAGTTTTGAAAAACTATAGAGTAAACTGATAGCCCTGTAGTTGTTGTAGTCATTTGGATCTCCCTTTTTATATAGAGGACTCACTATTGCCAATTTAAATTTGCTGGGAAAAATACCTTTTTCTATGGATAGATTGATTATATAAGCCAGTGGAGAGCTAATCAAATATTTGCATTTTTTAATTAAATTATTAGACACATTGTCGTGCCCGCTGGAGTTTGAGGACTTCAGTTTATTTATAAGAGATTCAACATCAGCTACGGAAACTGGAGACAAAAACAAAGATTTATTAAAATTAGTTACATTCGATTCTAAGAAGTTAAAATCACGTGTTGTATTATTATTAGTGGTATTCGAAAAATGATAATTAAAGTTATTGGCTACTTTCTCAATGGGGACCTTGTTTCCGTCTTTCTCAATACTTATTTCCTTTGTAACTGTGCTTGAGCCTTGTAAAGTTTTTATTATATTCCACATAGACTTTGTTTTGTTGTCTGAAAGATGAATTACTTGATCGTTGTATGCCTTTTTAGCAGACTCTAATTTATGACGATATAAGTTATTTAAGTGAACACTAAGATCCTTGTAAGCTCTATTTACCTTTGCAAGGTCGTTATACATAGTAACCTGATTTCTAAGCTGAGTTAGTTCAGGTGTAACGTATTTATTTACTTTACATTTTCTTTTGTTAGTGCTAAACCGTTTTATTGGAAAACTTAAATCAAAATTGTGCAAAATTATATCGTAAAATTTATCTAAAGCGTTATTAGGGCAACTTTGGGTAAGCACATCTTGCCAATGTTGATTTTGTAGATAGTTAAGAAAACGACTGGTGTTTTCCATACTAAAATTTCTGCGGTATACATATTTATTTTCTTTTTTGATTTGTTTTTCCACCTTAACTGAGAAAATTTGTGACAAATGGTCAGACAAAAATAAATCAACAACACAAGATCTAAAATTAGAAATATTTGAGGTGATGAGAAAATTGTCTAAGCACGAGCTAGAGGTGGGGGTCACTCTTGTTGGCGAGTTAACAGTAATATGGAGATCGAAACAGAACAGAAGATCTCTGAAAAGTATTAAATTCGTGGTATGACTTAAAAAATTTATGTTAAAATCCCCACCTATAATAATTGTTTTACCCATATTAAACAGTTTGTTAAGTAGACCATTACATAGATTTAAAAATAATTTAAAATCTCCAGAAGGAGGCCTATACATTGTAAGGACTAAAATTTTATATTGTATAAGTTCTACACAGCAGCATTCTATAACACCTTCTTCGCAAAATTCACCAACAGTACAAATACTAAAATTTGAGCTAAACTCTTTGTTTAAGTATATGGCGACACCGCCATGCTTAATATTTTTCCGACAAAAGGAGTCGATTAAAGTAAAATTGCTCAATTTCATAGCATTTAACTGTTCATCATTTTGCCAGTGTTCCGAAAGCAGGAGTATATCACAGTTATAGTCATCACATAAAACATTATCTAAGTCAAGAATTTTATTAGATAAGCACTGAATGTTTTGGTGTATGATATTTAAGTTATTCAGAGCACAGAAAAAACTGTTCACCATTTCCAGATTCTCTGATATTTTGCATAGTCATTGTTTCTTCCACAATCGATGTGTCTTCTTCATCCAGAATTTCCAGAATATCCAAAGACTCATTTACTAGTGTTAACTGTTTCTCTACTGTGAGTGTAATATGTTTTAAGTTTTGATTTTTTTTTACACCCTTATTTTCTGCAATATCATTAGCTGCAGCAGTTACTTGCGAGGTGTTTACATCCAAATAATAAAAAGAACCCTCATTATAAAAATCAAGTTTGTGTGTAAATTTTTCTAGTGCATAATTAAATTTATCAATTCTTTTGTTAAGATTCCGATTATATTTGGTACGTGTCACAGAAGCGAAAATAAAATTAGTATTAGGGCATGAGTGCACCATCTCACTTATATATCTAAAAGTTGGATATTTGTGATTGTAAAAGTCATGTGCACCAGCCGAAATTAAAATGTAATCCTTTTTCTAAATAATTAGTTTCCACAAACACAAAACACAGAATGATGTTCTAGTCGTATGTTCCATCAACTAAGTTGACATCAAAATTAAATTTTAAGATTTTAATCATTTTCAGTTTGGCTTGGCCAATCGCACCGTGTTTATGTGTTTGTGTAAACTACTGCAGTCTACAGTGTTAGTGTCATGTTAAAGGTTACAGCCTATTTTAAGGGCATTATCTATATGTTGCGTATTTGTAATATGATTAAAAACCAATAAACAGTGGATACACAAGTAACAATTTAAATACTATTTAGCCAAGTTCTTATTTTCTAAATGATGTTTGTAGATTAATTAGTGTTAAAGTAGGTTTATCTGGGACCAAATGTATTTCTAGAGTATCGCGCGAATCACGTGCCATAATGCTTGGCTTTGACCACAGCATAAGGAGACCAGCAGAATCACTTCATTGTCGGCGCTTTGATGTAGGTAAGACACTTTTCGTGACCTCGAAACACTTCGCAGTGTATATGTACTTACGCTTTGCCACAGGCACACGACATATTCGCAAGAGTCGGAAATCAGGGTCGTAATAAGAATTTCTGAGAGAAACTCAAAATGCTGATCTTGAAATTGTTAGTACATTTCGTAGCCGTACAACGAATTACCGCACTCATTTTAAATACACCTAATCAACACGCAGAAAATAATTCAAAACGATATTTAAAAATCACAAAATACTTCTACCAGTCTTGTCACGTAACAAAATGGAAATTTGTGTTGTGTCACTTTGGCACCCTTCAATAGAGCAGTGGTACCTTGAACTTTTTATTTAGATACGGTCTCGAGCGCCAGTTCCTGTTTTAGGAACACCAATTTATTCTATCACCGGTATGATAGAAGCTAACTCAGTGAAGAAACGGAATATCCAAGTGGTCTCTGTGTGTGTGTGTGTGTGGTTGTCGGTTTCGTAGCAATGGACAACTTCATCTTACCTGCCGAAAATGATTCTCGGTGTGCAAACAGATTTACTTACTTATATCTTTGCTTTAAATAAAAGGCATACTCTCAACTTAACTTACTCTATTTATTTAAAACAGCTTCACAAAAAAATTAAAAAATATGTACACAACAGTTGTTACAATACAACCTATATTACAAGTAAGCAAACAAGGAATCAAGCAAGAGGTTAGGTAATGAAAAAGCGGTGATCAGTTACATCAAGCACAGCTAAGTTACGGGAAGTACTACAACGGTATTACTAGCTGCAGAAAATATTCAAGTATCTACAAAAGCAGGCAAGCGGTGATTCCAAATAAAGCACAGTTACGGCAGCTAAGATTACTGGTATTAACAGCAAGCGGTTAATAACTATACTTACTAATGCTTAAGGCGGTATTACGGCAAGCGGTCGGTGCAGCAGGTATTTTTAGTGGTAAGTGGTTACGAAATACAAGCGTGACACAACGGCAGGATGTCAGTCCAGGGAGAGACGGTATATATGACTGTTTTATTCGGACAACAGATATTTCGGACACAATTGATGAATGCAAATAAAAACAGTAAAATTGTATAAACGGTAAATGCAAATAAAACAGTTAAATTGTACAAACAGTAAATGCAAATAAAATAGTAAAGTGGTGCAAACGGTAGATGCAAATAAAACAGTAAAATAGTCAAAGTAATTCTTACCACTGCTTGATTGCGGAGTACACTGGAGATCGAACTAACTTGAGCGCTCACTGGAGAAGAAGTGATTATTTCAAGCGGTGTGTGCAGTTTTGTTCTCAACGGATAACGAGAATGTCACATGACTCCCTGCGCGAGGAATGGAATTGTGGTTGATGTGAAATTAAACTAAATTAAATTAAACTACATACCTCTAACTTCATTGAGTACTAACACAATAAACGATTTATAATTAGAATAATAAACAACCTAAGATTACCGGTTTGAAAGATAATTGTTAATCCAAATACTGGATATTGCAAAATAAATTTAACTTCGGTTCAAAGCGGTTTTAACAGAAATCTTAGCACAAGTACGTATATAGAGTGTACCAAAGTGAACGAAAAACCTACTTAGATCTGATAGAAAACTATCAACGGAAAAATCACTTCGTTACAGTCTGCATACTGAGGATGATTTTATACGGAGTTGTTTTGTTGGTTATCCTTATTCTGTATTTTGAAGATGACCTTGGATGACAGGAGTCGAGAGGACTATCATTCTTTACTCCTATCGTATCACTGTAGGTCTGGACCAACCTCGTAAGGGGTGGGTCTTCTCTACCGACAATCCCGTCCGTAAATGCGAATGTGTGGTCGTTTTGGCAGACCTCCTTCGGTCGTGGTTTGTTGGACCCCGCCGACTGAGGCCTTTTTTTTCGTAGCTCTTCTTTCTTCGTGTTCGTTCCTCGTCGGCTGTTGGCTCCTGGGAGCGTCGTTGCGTCGAGGGCAAGAGCGACTGTTGCCGCCCTCGTCCAGGGTATTAATAAGGTTGAGATGTTGACTGCCGGTAATGAGACGCAGTTGTAATCATGCATCGGTCGTCGTTGTGGAGGGTAGAGGCACAGGTCTAAAAAGCACAGCGTTGATCCAACGATTTGGCCAGTTCAATTCCGTATGGTAGGAAGGAGGTGGGAGGCTGACCGTCTGTTTCCTCTTGGAATGGGGGTTTCATGTCGAACTGAAATGAAACTTCTGATTAGTTTAAGAATTTATTAAAAAGCCTTAACATTAAAATTGAATGATAAAACCCTTTGTACTTGCTCCGGTTACAGTTTCGTAAAAGTTTTACTGTAGCTGTTCACTGTGGTTACAAAACCTTCGGTTTTAAAAACCCTTCGACAAGAACCTTGACTTAATCAAATAGCTATAAAACTATCAAGTCAGAGCAATTTTAAAAATGCTTTATAAGATATTTTTGTAGGAGTTCTGAATTTATTTTAAAACATTTTACACTTAAGAAATTGTAATATTGTTAAGTAAAACAATAATGTGGTCATTAATTGCTTCACAAATCTTACTAGTTTTAAATGTACTAAAACAGAATCTTCTCAAAAATGAGGTTCTAATATGTTAAAAAGTGACAAACGGAGTGAGTACATACTGCGATGTGATCAGCACAATTAGTTTCTATTGGTACCTAACTGAAAAAAAAAATAGTAATTTTAATAGAAAATTAAAAGTAAACTATTTGAAAATTATTAAGAGCACTCCACCAAAACAAAGTCAACTTAGTGTGGTACCAGAAATAATAGTGGTAAGTACAAGTTGAATTTAGTAACATATAAAATCTATTTTATAGGCGACTGCTGCTCAAGATTTTGGGTTTTTAATGATTATTATGAATAAAACATAATATTGTCTTTGTTAAAAACAATTTGGAAGTGAATTTAAAAAACACTATAGAAAATGATTTTCAGGTTAGAATTTTAGACGGGAACATACTCAGCAATCATAAAACAACATTAAAACTAAGCGGTTCTGACGTTCTAAATGTTCTGACATAAAACAATTTAGTTTAACCAGGATGATACTATTTTAATTAATTCCAAATTGTTTTATAAATATTCTTATTCAAATATATATTGACTTATTCATTACTTCTTTAAGAGATAAACATATTAAGAATAATTTAACGAAAGAATAACGACATTATTTCCAAAACAGCCATAGTATTTTATTTTGATAACGGGTTATCCATTTTAAACAATGTGTTAGAAAACATATTGAAATATATTTATTCCACCATTTCTTGTGCAAAAACATTGCTTTAGTACATACAAGTTATATTAGTGCAGTTTTATAACAATAAACAAAATATTGAATTTTTTGAACACCAATAATTTTTTATAAAATTTACAAAACTTAAAATTTTTTAATGCAGATTGTATACTTGAAGTGATTTTCATGTTTGTATGAATATTTTTAGAACACAAACCACATTTAGCCACTTTCTAAAAATTGTAACTGTCATTATTAAAAAGCAATTTAGATATTGATGCAATTATTAAATGTTTAATAAAACCATTCGTCTAAGAACAAATGTTCTTATATGTTTTATCGAATTCTTCAAGTTTGAGAAAACTCAATTAAGGTCTTGATAAGTGGGACGTTTTATAACAGATTTAAACTCTTAGCATTGACAATCTCCTGCAGAGCAGTATTATTCGAACACTTTTTGGGTTTTCAAACTTCTATGATTACTGCCACAGTAATATAGATTTAAGAATAGCTTTATAAACATTCTTATGAAAGTCCTGTAAGTTATTAAAAAACTTAAATTATAACTTGGGAGTATTCTGTAATCATATCAAGAAGAATTAAAGTTTTTGATAGATATATTAGATGTCCGCATAATGCCTACATAATTTTGCTTACTCTATAGAAATCATTGTTGTATTTTTTTATTAGTTAATTGGAAATCTTTTATTGAAAGTACGATAATATTAATTGAAGGATGTGAATTACAACAACAATTGCACAACCAATAGTTTTGAAACTGTAAACAATCATAGTAAGTTTGCTCATGGCATACGAGATATTTTTAGTATTAAATTGGATCATGTAGTGCATTCAATCAGGCATGATAGCGCGCATTTTGGATAGGCAGCGTTTTTTTTTTGGGTTCCGTAGAGGGGTCGCTCGTGAGTGTAAAATTGAGATTCCGCACCGTGGAGTGTTGTCATTTGACCGCCACCTTCAGAATAAAGGTGCATTTAGTTTTTTGATGTATCTCCGTAACCGTGAGTCTGACACTATTTTTTGTAGATAATGCAATTCTCTACAACTTTTATTTTCGGCACAACATAAAATTATAAAAAGTTATGAGTAAAAAAGATGACAAATTTGGGGGTAAAGAATAGTGATCTAAGAATCCGTATTATAATATCCATCGAATCCGAATATTGAAATATTCGGATTAATTCGGAATAATCGGAATTTTACGAATGAGGCAGCCACTCTCCGCCTTCGGCCACTGCACTACGATTACGAGTGATAAATGATACGTATTATTCGTAATATATCGTAATCCGGTGTATCTACTCATCACGAATTTTGATGCCGTATAGACAATATGCGAACATACCCACTGCTCCCGTATGCACATCATCGAATAAAGCAGAATGCTAATAAGGTTTCTGTGCCAATAGTGTAGCGACTAGCAAATGGTGTCTGACAAATATATTATTGATATATTTGGTGTCTGAATCTGAATAGCTAAAGCAAAGAAGAGACGATTTACTACATTGTCTAACTCTGTTACTTTAGACAGTGGTGTGGCAAATTGAAAAGTCGTGTTTAAAAGTTTTAGATAAAAATAAAATCAAATCGAAATTTTTAATTTTTATTAAGAAAATGTAAAATATTAATAGATAGAAAATCTTTAGTTTAGTCACAATTATTTACGAATTAACAAAACACATAAATGCGAGGTTTCTCTAAGTTTAAACCTAAAAACAGTTGTTTTAAATATTTTCTAAATATAGGTATCCATGTATATTTATTAAAAACAAATGATTTATGATATAAAACAAAAATAAACATTATTACAAAAATAGGTAGGTAATAAACAAATATAAAATTTTTTCGAGATATGGATACGTAATCAATTCAAATCAAATCAAATTTATTGTTCATAAGTTCGTATATGGATTACATTATATTTTTTTAATATAAAATATGTTTGCACGTAGAAAAAAATATGATATGTGTATGTGCATCGGATGATTAATACGAAAACCATTTTAATCAGATTCCGTATTTCCTAATAAATAATTTAACCTAATTACTTTTTTTATTCAGTTCTTTGTTTTTCAGCTCTGCAAAGGATCTCAGTGTTATAAATACCGTATTGTAGAAGAACGTACTTAAAAAACGCACTGTAGATGAAAACTTGTTGATGGCAATGTGCTTTGGAATGTGCTCCGATGACAACTTAGATCTATAAAGGGCCTTGAAATTCATACAGGAACAAAAGCAGCCCTTTTTCGTTTCATTGTACAGTTAGTCGTGTTTTGAAGTGTTTAGTTTGTGAGAATGAGCGACTGTTTTATATGTAAAAAGTCTCTTAGTGAGAGCGAATCTCTCACAGTTTAAGCGAAAGGCGTGATATCATTGCTCGATAGGAGTATTGCGAGATTAAAATTCACACTGCGTACCATAAACATTACTCCGATCGAAGAAAAGACGTCGACGTTATTCGCCTCCAGAGCAGTTGTTCGTCATTGTCGCTGTTCTCTTCTTCGCACAGAACACCGTCGCCAGGTTTTGATTTTGGAAGTAATTGTTTTATCTGTTCCGAAGAAATTAAAGATAAGTCTCACTTGTCGGGAAGTCTAAAAAGAAAGAACTTCCTAGTATGTAAGACGAACTTGAAAACCACTGTTTTAAATTTGTTAATCAAGAGCATCGATGAATATGTACTGCAAATTATCGATCGCATTAAAGATGTTCTGCATTTCGTCGCTGTCGAGGCGAAATATTCTCGAGACCGTAGTAAATGTTTGTACATGAAGAAAATAAAATCTGAACAAATAGCTGGAGGAAGAAGCGATAAGATAGAACGAGCCATGGATACGTGTACTCGTACATGAAAGAACAGTGGCTTAAAATGTTCTGTCATTTGCCAATGTTGCACTGGTGAAATTTGTGAAAACGTAGTGGTAGTTTTAGCTTGTTTGGCGAACAGGAAATCGAGGACGAATGCGGTTGGTGTTACCCGCGGCATTGACAAACGACATGGAGGTCGACACGGAGATTTTCATCGGCGACGTTTCTACAGAAGACGATCCACAACTTGGCTCCTCAAAAAGAAGGAAATATATAGTTTATTTCAAACTTGCATGCAACATAAAAAACGTCGGCTCCTTTAACGACGACAAAAGGATCAAAGAAGCCGACAATTTTTATGTTGCAAATAGGTTTGAAATAAATGTGCATAATGCTATAATAACGATGCGTGGGTTAGGCGTTCCAGGTATTCACGTTAAAAATGCACTTAAAACTCTGCCTCCCTTTGCAGCGCTGAAAAACCAATAAAAATGAAATGAATAAAAAATATATGATGTGGCAAGCACATAACTTTCATATACCAGTATATATCCTGATCTAAAAAAATATTTCTGTTTAATTCTTCATTTACCTTAATTAAATTTTAATAGCGTACTTGAAATGTTTCATAAATATTTTTAAATAATTAATTATCAGCGTCATTCGATGCTGTCAATAATAATTCATGCCACATATTTTACTAAATTGTTATTGATATAGACATTTTTGAAACTAAATTAGACATTTCAAGTATCAAACTGTTAAATTTATCCTAACCCCATTTTATTCGGTCAAATGTATACAATATTTCAATTTACATCAGCTTTATTTAAGTACTCGGAAAATACATTTTATTGGCTTGATATCGTAGCCATGATTTATAATCTTCCATCAAGAATATATTTTTTTGTAAAGGCAAACATGTTTGGGACTCGTGGACCTCCTTTCAGCTGGCCAATTTTGCTCATTATCGAATTTGTCATTGTCTTTGGCCTTTAGAACATGTGTACCAAATTTGAAAGCTTTATCACAAAAACTGTGGCTCCCATCGCGATACTACAGACATACCGTCAATTTTTTTTTTCAGAAAGTTATGTTTCATTATTATAATTCGTCGAGATTCATCCAGAAATGCAATAATTTTTTTCCCCGAAATTGTACCTTTTTTTTACTTTCATTCAATATGTATCTTCTGGTGGTACCACATTCACGAAATATAAATATGTCCCTAAAATTTTGAAAACTTTAACAGCCAAATTTGAAAAGTCTCCCATTAGTCTAAGCAATGGCGTGCAAAATCGACGATGAAAGGTTACCATCTGCCAGTCGGTAATCAAAGAGATCATAACGAGTACCATACGTTTTTTCTTTTGAAATTTTTGGTATGGCGGCCGGATATGGACTTTTTTTTGATCAAATAGTTACCCATATTTGTCCACATAGATAGATAGTATATGTACTCCACATACGTCAATTGCGCTGGCAGACAAATATTCCGGAAGTAGCGCGGTAACCGGAAATTGAAAACAAAATTTATTTTAGTTATCGGACCAAATTCTGCGCAAAATGTTTGTTCTGGTGTGTACAGTACTGTACTATAGTGGCAGACATTTATATCGGTTGGTTTTTTGAGCAATTTGCCATCATAGTGGCGAAAAATGGATCAAAATTGGAATGTTGATAAAAATAGTTAAAATAAAAAAAATCGTCTGCCCAGCCAGCTTATGGTTCACAAGGCACTAAAAAACCCTAACATTAGCTGGCAGACATTTTTGCAAAATTTAACCTCCTCAACCACCCCTTAAAGAGTTAAAAAGGCTAAAATTTTTCGTATTTTCTACTGTAATAATATATCCACAGGATGTTTTTTAATATTTATAAGAAAAAAAGTACAGACACGAAAAACTGAAAAAATTTTTTTAACCCTTTATGGGGTGGTTTTGGGTGGTTAAATTTGGCAAAAATTTCTGCCAGGCAAGGTTAAGGTTCTTTGGTGCCTTGTAAACCATAAGCTGATTAGGAAGACGTTTTCTTTTAATTTTAACTGTTTTTTATCAACATTTAAAATTTGGATCCATTTTTCGTGACTTTGATGGCAAACTGCTCAAAAACCGACTGACAGAAATGTGTGCCCTATACTACAGTACTGTATACACCAAAACAAATATTTTGCGCTAGGTTTGGTCTGCTAACTAATAATTTTTTTTTTCAATTTTCAGTTACCGCATGCTGACCGGAAGTTTTGTCTGCCTGCGTAATTGGGGTATGTGGAGTACATATACTAACTACCCATGTGGACAAATATCGGTAACCATTTGATCAAAAAAAATGTTTCCCCCTTCGTATCCGGCCGCCGCACAGTGGACGGAAACGCCGAAAAGCTGGCCTAAATATAAAGGCATTGAGCTATTTTACTGAAATTGTGTATACAAGGGTTTTTTGTGTCGCTGATCAAGAATCCGAAGTTGAATTTTGAAAAAAACAAAATGGCGGCCATGAAATCCCCCCAAAACATACCAAAAATCGCCAATTATCGCTGAATTTTTACAAAACTTTGTATACAGTTTTTTTGGGTCGCTGATGAAGAATCCCATATAGAATTTCAAAAAAAATTACTGTCAAAAATATATACATAGTTCAAAAATTATTATTGAATTGAAGCGAATTCCTGTGTTTCATTTGTTTCGGGAAAATTAGGATCTGGAGAATGGAATAAAAATGTGTAATTACTTTGAACGCATGAGTTGAGAACGCATGACGTTCTCATTTCATGAGAACGCATCAAAAGGAGCCCACTTTATGGTGCACGAATGTGCATGCATCCGTGCATTCGCGCACAATTTGGTCAATATCTCGCAAAGATGCAAAAAGATGCAGCTAATTTTTTATACACTTTCGAAAAAATATTCATTGAACACATTCCAATAAGTTTCAAGACCAACCATCACCAACCGCGTAACTTATGGCTTTTTTTGTGGAGTTTATGAATCGTTGCATGTAAAAAAATGCACTCCACTTCGATAATTATTTACTAATTACCATATAAATAAACTGATCTGATACGGAGATATTTTAATTGTACTTACTTTCTGATGCAGAATCCATTTTTATGACACAGAAAACTGCACTTTGAGAATTTTTAAACTGCAGACTAAATTTATCGATTTTTGAAGCGTTGCGAGCTGCCGAAGTGACGCGCTGCACGGTGGCACAATAAGTAATTTCCTCGCTGAGGTAGTGAACCCGGACCGGTATTAACGGTCGTTTCTAATGCTAGAGGTGCCACTACAACGATTTAAAACGTTTCCATTTCAAAAAAAAAATCTTCATTTTTTAAATTTTGGCCAGCTTTTTGGCGTTTCCGTCCACTGTGCGCCGTGCCAAAAATTTCAATAGAGAAAAAAGTATGGTACTTATATGGTCTCTTTGATTACCATCTAGCAAACGGTAACCTTTCATTGTCGAATTTGCATGCCATTACTAAGACTATATTAGTATCTTTTGAGTTATTATGGATACACATATACACACATATACACGCGCACGCACGCACGCACGCACGCACACACACATACACATCCATAAACACATAAACACACATCAATAAACACATAAACACACACACACTCACGCACGCACGCGCGCAAGCACACACGAACCGATAGATATCATTCGGAAAATACTCAGAATGAATTCAGGAGGGTTCAAAACATATATCAATCAAAATCTCGAGGTCGAAAAAAAATCACGATTACTATACTTCCTGATATTAAGGCCGGGCTTCACCAAACTGGGCTAGGTGCCGCCGTCTTAGGCCACGTGGTTAAAATTTTTAAAGAAATATATGAGAAAATCGCCAAACGTAATGCCGGCGGCAAGCCCGTAGTTGCTACTAGTCTGGCCCAGTATGGTGAAGCCCAGCCTTTAGGTATAAGAAAGTAAAAAAGTAAATAGGTTAAATTGTTTACCAGGAGATGTTCTACAAAAAAGCTGAGCAACTTTTAATGCAGGATTGAAAATAAAGGAACTATTTCTCCCCAAAGTTTTTCACCCCCTAATTTTTCTGTTCATAATTTTTTTATTATGTTACATCGAAAAGATACTAATAAAAGTTGTAAAGAATTCCATTATTTATAAATTCGCTCTTGTAAAAATATTTTGTCAGACTCACGGTTACGGAGACGTATCTAACGTAGTTAAAAGCATTAAAAAAACTAATTGCACCCTTATTTTGAAGGTGGCGGCCGAATTACAACTCCTTAGGTGCGAAACTCAGTTTTACACGCATGACCGACCCCCTACAAAACCCACAGAAAAATCGCTGCCTATCAAAAATGCATGGTTGCAGATAATTTCTTTATTGGATAAGAAAACACTGTGCCAACAAGGTTTGTGACAAATTGTACGACAAGATTTGTCACGAATAATAATTATTTCTTAACGATCTTAAGAAAAATTTATTCTTAGTATTATTTTCCCGCATTCTAATATAATATTTAACAAACAAAATTAGCTTGACCTTCATTTAAGGTATGAGGATATTTTATTCAGTTGATAATTAACAAAAACTAATTAACCATTCTGTAAACAAAGCCACGGATAAACAGAAATCAATTAAACGGGCGGCGCTATTCCTCTCTATCTATTTGCTTTTTACTAACATTTAAATTCAAACGTGCTTTATCTTTGATCAGAATTTAATCGTCGTACGTATATACTACATCAATGTTTTTTGAATTATGTAAATCGCTTTATGCAAGAAAGGAAAACGATGAAATTTTTATATATTGTCTGTCCTGAATTAGATCTCTATTAGTGTACTAGTCTCTGTTAAGTAACTGTAATTACAAGTCGAAGTATCTGATGAGTTGAAGTTTAGACATGAAGACAGTAAAATTAAGGTAAAATTCGACATAAATAGGAAAAAATTAGAAATGGATATTTTATTACATTAATGGGTGTATTTTGATGTGAACTTGAAGTAATTTGTAAATGCTGAAATAGGTACATTTTTTGCAGTTTTTGTGCTATATCTACGAAACTATTGAGACTTTTGCAAAATACTTAGAAAACCTTTTTTACTTTTTTTTTTCAAGGGAAAAAAAAATAAAATAACCATAAAAAACTTTTCACAAAATTAAAAGATGAAGATAACATCATGAATTTTTTAAATGTAGTTTATTGCATCCCGTGTGAAGATTGTGAAAAAAAATACATTGGCCAAACTTGTAGAAAAGTAAAAAATAGAATTACATCACAAAGGAGTGACGTCAGATACAATAAAGAAATGTGCATGTTAGCAAAACATGGATTATTACAAAATCATAGTATTAATTACAATGAAGTTAAAATTTTGGATTATGAAAAAAATATGGGTAAGAGAAGTTTCTTGGAAATGTGTCACATCTTTAATGAGACACAAGCGATGAACTCCAGAACAGACATAGAAGGTCTCAGCGTGATTTACACGTATTTACTACATTCTTATGCAAATAACCATAATCGGGAAAACACCCAGTATAGCACATTTCAATTACAGGCAGATATTTATCTTAGAAGTTGGCAAATAATCCACTACTGTTCCCTCTCTTTCACAAAAAACAGAGTTCTTTAGTGTTTTTTTTTACACAACATTCCTTTGCTTTTAGTAGATTGATAGGTAGCATGCAGTGGCCTCAGATTGTTTTAATTACTCTAGTTTTGATGTTTCAATAATCAACAAATTAATGATTTTTGTAATTAACCTTAAGTTAATAATGTTTTTTTATAATGTAAGGAACTAGTTTTCCTGTTTAGTAATGTTCATTGCTTTATTTATAACCTCACTTTAGTAAGTACCTTTTCACTTTATTAAAATAGTTTGTAATTTAATAATTTTTGTAGAATTCCTGATGAAGAAACAATAAAGTTTCGGAAGCTAGAAATTTAAAAAAGAGTTTTTCTTTTTTATGACCAAGTGACTGCATTCCCTGGCTAAATTAATAATTTTTGTTTTAATTGTTTTTTTTTTTGATCACCTTCATTGAGCTGTATAGTAAAATAGTTCTCAAAATTAGTTTGGAAAGGAACTGGATCAATTAAAATGGGCCTGGAAATGAACTAATGCCAATAAAGACAACTTGCGAGATAGCATCAGCGTCACTACTTGCTATGATTTCATGTAAATGCAAAGCGGGGTGCAAGGGGCGTTGTGGTTGTAGAAAAGCGGGAGTTACGTGTTCTCCCTTTGTGCAGGATCATAATGTCAAGGAGTAAATTGCGATAATGCAGAAGAAGTAAGTAATATAAGTGATGACAATAATAGTAACGATTTTGAGAATGGTTTTAAGTAATTTTTGACTGTACAACTCACCGAAGATGATCAATAAAGAAACAAATAAAATAATTATTGCAAATCTGCATAAATCACTAATTTATAAGCTGGCCACTATAAAGCACAGATAAAACCTAAATAAATCTAAAAAGAATTTAAATTGTTACTTGTTACTCAATAATTATTTTTTTTCCAGAACAATATACTTACATATTGCTATCCACTTCTCCTAAAAGTGCAAAGTACTTATATGATTTACTTAAGAGAGAATAATGGTAGTTTCACTTAATTTTGGTGAATATAGTGAATCAGTACTAAAATTTAAATGAAATGAGGATAATTATGTTTATTTTATGAGGAAACACTTAAAAACTCGTTGTGAAGAATAATTTATTGATCCAGTAAAGTGATCTTTCTAATACAGGCTTTGGTTCTTAACTGAAGCTAACATGAATGAAATTACATATTTATAATAATGCTTATCTAAAGGGGATTTACAAATGACGTATTTATTTATGATAATGAGGTTATCAGCAAGCTTAACATATGCCATTATGCCTAAAGTATATAATTAATAATAAAAAGAAAAGGGCGTAACACTGGGTAAATGTGTTAACTGGATGGATATGAGCATAAACCACTACAGGAAATTCTTATCTTCTTTAAGACACTGAAAGGATAACTCACTGATCAGTTTAAATTTTTATAACTGATACCTCATCGACGCTATACTTATTTAAAATTGACTGTAGTTATAGTGATATTATAGAGCAATATTCTAATACTATACTAAATCATCTAGATAAATCTCATGCAAACGCTGTAATAGAAAACGAATTAACATTAGCATTAGTCAAAATTATTTAAAATATAATATTAAATATTACGCACAGAATATGGGATTAGCAATGGGGCTCCATTGAGCCTTCTCTCAGCAGATGTTTTTATTTGACAGTTATAAGAAAAAATGGAAAATTCTCATTTAACAGAAAAACAATATTTTGGTATAGATATGCAGACAATGTGTTAGTCTGCTTTACAGGTACGCAAAGACAGCTATAAAACCGTTTAAATTACGTATACACTTTTCATCTGAATATTAAATTTACAGTTGAGAGAGAAAGAGATAAAATCAATTTCCTTTACACATAATAATAAAAACATTAACTACAATGTATACAGAAAATCTACCTTCACAAATATCACAATTTCAAATTCACTCAGCCCCAAATCTCATAAACTATCAGCATATGATACATACAGCCTCATCTATTACCTCTCTCAGAGGAGCCTTTAAAAATCGAATGGAACACTATAAAACCAGCCTCAAATAACGATTTTCAGGAAAAACAATATAAAATTTAATTAATTAAAAACAATTCAAATTGGCTTGTTACAGTATTTATATATACATTAATAAAAACGACACTAATAAATACATATATTTAAGGTACTTTGGTATAATTTCAGAAAAATTTGCTAACATTTTGTCATAACATAATCGAAAAGTTAGTTTTAAATCAGAGTTAAAACTTTCAGATGCTCTGTATAATGTTAAAGACAAAACTAGCAAATTGAAGAAACCAGGATTGTCTGGACATGTCTGGATTGTAATGCCATTTATGTGGGTCAAACTGGTCGTTCGTTCGAAATTAGATATAAAGAACAACTACGATTTTTAGACTCCAAAAAATCAGATTCAACTTTTTCAAATCATATTTTAGACAGGTCACAATTTTCCAAATCTAAACCATTTTAACATAACCTGTAAAAAGAAAAAAGCTTTAAATTAAGTTTACTGGAATGTATAGAAATTTTTAAGTCAAATAATAGTCCCGGAAATTACTTACTAAATGATGAGTTGGACTTATATCATACTACACTTTTTGATGTAGGAATTGAAATTGTAATTGTTTCATCTAATATAAAAATTCCTGTATTTATGAAATTATCATCTCTGTATATCTATTTTTATAAAAATGTCTCCAGTTCAGCATAGTAAATAGCCCGCAATATTGTATAATAAAATATTACCGACGCTACCCTTATTTGTCAACCTAACTTGAATTCATAAATCTGAATATAAAATTTCATATCTTCAATGAAGTATATAATCATAAATAATTTTAGTATAGGTATATTATAATTATTTTTGTTTATTCATTCATTTTATAATCGTGCCAAAATGGCATGTTAAGTGCAGTAACGTGAAGATACAATAAATGAAATGAGTTAAATGTGTCTTCTGTTATATCATAATTTCATAATTTTACATTGCTAATATATATCTTATGTTATTCTTAAATGCATATTGGGCAACACTAGTATTATCTGTCTTTTATGTTCTTTATATCTAGTCTGAATAGATTGTCTGATTTGCTCAATATACTTTTGATTACAGTCGTTATAACAATTAAAATTTTGTCTTTTGGATTGCCTAAAACTTGTAATTTATTTCCCGATGTATGAACCATTGTCATATCAATACCTTTAAAATTTCTACTTAGACAACGGTTAAACCGTGGAAAACAAAATACAAACATCAAAAGATATCAAAATTTCACCCTGTTCATGTTACTTACAATATTAACGGAATCATTGGAACTAATGAATACTTCTGGGACTATTTTTTTACGGCACCAGTACTTTACAGATATATGAGAAAGAAAAAAATGATGAAATGTAGAAATAATATAAAAACATAAAACACACCACATAAATTAGACACAAATATTACTATCCTATTGACAAAAATGCGTATACAAAGCGTTCCCAAATGATTGTAAAATATTTTAGGGCGATTCCACAAAAAGTTCATATAATGGCTGATTTGTCAAGATAAGGATGTTTAATATCGAAAAAAATTAGGTTCTTGCCAAAAATCTCGAAAATACTTCAAGAAACTTTTCTGAAATTTAGTATGATTTTTATACTATTTCATCTTTTGGTTAGCGTTAAATTTTTCTTGCGGCCGACAATAAGAAAAACTCAATTGTTTTATCCATTTTATTTCTTAGTTACTGATTTTGTTTAGTGACTGATAAGTACAGTTGGCAAAAATGCGCCGCACGACATAGCTGTACGCATCATAATAAGTGTACTAAAAGAAATCAAATAGTAATAAAAGCAACAAACTGTACTTACCTTAAACTCTTAACTAGCTTGGTTATCACAAACTAGAAAGGATCTGTAAAAACTTTGCATCATATATGTTTCTATGTTATCTCTGAGAGTAATGTTCGATGTGGTGAAAAAATATGCTTATATTTTGAGAACAATCGTTCGATATCTATTGATGTAATACAAGCATATTTAAAATAGTCTTTGAACTCACTTAACAGATCTGCAGATGCACCATCAGTACCTTCACAAATTTGTCTTAATCTGGTAAAACCGTCTTGCTTTAACACATGTGCGAACTTTTCTCCAACGGGCTCATTTTTTTGCATCATTTATAGAATGTAGCAGTCGATTTACTTCATCCACTATTTACAGTCACTCTGATAACGACTACGCACTGTTTTGTATGTTTTGTATGTCGTTATGTAATCCTTGATAGTTCTTGTGAATAGCTTTTAAAACTATTTCAACAGAAACATCTTCGAATATTGTATGGCTTTCCTTAATAGCCACAGCCTCGTCTGGATTGAATTGTGGTATCACAGCTTTTATTTGTTGCAAATATTCAGCATAATAAAATGCTGCCTCCAACCATGTTCCCCAACGTGTAAAAATTGGCTATGGTGGTTCGGGAATACCGGAACACTTGCTATGAAATGTGCGAAGACATTTAGGAGATTTAAGAAACACTTTTTTACTACTTGCTATTAATGCATCTATCTCTGGAAAACCTTGTCGAATAGTTTGTGCCATAAGGCGTAAATCATGCACTTTACACGTAGCATGTACCAACCTACAACCGTGTTCTTGAAGAAAACGGCTTACCAAACTTATTGTCGCGGCACTATCATCGGTTACAAATATCAATAATTGAATTTTTTTACAGCTTAAATTTTTCTAACATCTCCAGCACCACCAGCGTAATTGTTTGGCCAGTACACTCAGTAGATCTTTTGCTAGCTAGTAACAGTGGAAATGTTGATTTAAAGGGTTCCGTGCACGTACTATAACATTTAAAATAGATTTTTTTTTACAATCTGTCATCTCTTCAACAGCCGTGTATTTTTTAGTATACATTTGATCTTATTTACAATGTCTTCGCTTACAATTGGTACATAGTTACGCAACGTTGTGCAACTTGGTAACGTCACCCTGGTACTGTATTTATTTCAGAACTCTTGAAATGGTTGTTTATCGAGAATGTGTGGCGGAACGTCACAGGCAATCAGCATTAAGAGTAAATCGAACATAAACTGTGTTGTCGAAGTCACGGCATTTTTTTTAGTTTTGTATTGCACACAATTTACGTGACGTTTACAATCACGTTTGTCCCAGCACATCAGGTCTCTCTCGCACATCTTACAAATTATTATAGGACCATTGTAGAATAAATTCGGGAATTCACTAATAAATTTATTGAGTTTGTCAGCGTATGGCCGTTTTTTTACCCTTGGGCAGGTTTGACATGCTTTATCATTAAATTAATATCAAGAATAAAATACAACAAATAAAATTATTAACAATACAACGGAGAGGAATAAATTACGTTTTACACACCACGAGGCATAACAATACACTAAAATCAAATATTAGTCTTTGCTAAAATAATAAACAAGTCTCGCAAATATCCAAATTTGAAGGAATCGAGGCGGTCGATGTTTTCTTTTAACAAAAGTTAAACTTGAATGTCCTTACGCACGCCATTGATGACGCAAGAAGGAATTAAAACATAAATATCGTACCAAATTTCAGAAAAACATCTTGATGCGTTTTCGAGATTTTTGGGGGTACCTTTTTTCGAAATTCAACATTATTTAGGCTGTTTAGGACACATGTTTATAATATGACCTTTTTGTCTAAGAGTAAGCCAAGGAATCGCCCCTTAAAATCTGTTACTTTCATTTGGAGACACCCTGTATATTAGTTTTATATCAGAATATAACATATTATAGATTTTTTGTTTGATTGTATATTTCCCAAATACATTATGTGTACAACTCTATAGAAAACAAACAAAATAACTTCATTTCATATAGACAGCATATGATGTAAAGTTCATGAAACACAATATGTGATTATTTTGAATGCAAATATTTCGTTTCAATTTTTCACAAAACTGGATGAAAAAGCAAATAAATCTAAACAGAAACGGTTAAAGAACTAATAAAAATATGAGATATTTAAGTAACATGAAAAAAATATAATAAAACAGTAATTTAATATTCCTGTAATATTTATAAAAGAAGCAATATGACGATTACATTTTAACATCCCATGAGATGGAGTCCCTAATATATACTAATGTGTAATATGAATTTTACTGTCAGTAAATAAAACCTTGAGTACTTTTTAAATATCCAGTGGCGTACCATGATTCTTAGGGGCCTGAGGCTAATTATTTTTAGGGCCCCTATCTCTAAATTAATTAACGAAATAAAAGGAGATAAATATTAGACATTTATTTTCAACGGGAAAAGTTCTCAAAACAACAAAAATAAGAGTATACAAGAACACACATGCCTACTCTAAAATACCAGTAGCGTAGCTAGGTGGCCAAAGGCCCTGGTGCAATCACTGATAAGTTAGTTTGCTAAAGGATCTGTCAGCTGCTGCAAACGTTGCAGGAATAGTGTGAAATAAAAATACTGCACTTCATCGGAGCTTCGGGGGGCCTCTTAAGCTATAACCCCGTTGCACTGCACCAGTTTGGCCATGATAGCTATGCTCTTGTAACAGATATACAGAGTGGCTATTTGAATTTGATCTCGTGGGAATTAGATCTCATGGGACGTCCCTTGTGTAATGAATAATAAAGTTGAGGCACTTAAGCAAGGCCTTCTTTCTTAGATTAAATTATGCAATTAAAGTAAAGCTTTTGGCTGCATTTCTCATGAAATATAATGCAGAACTTTGAATATTATGGTATTCGGGGATTATCTTTATCTCTTTTTAAGTCATCTCTCGTAATTAGGAGACGGTGTGTTTCGCTAGACAATCTAAATTCATATTTTAAATTTATAACTGATGGAGTTCCTCAAGACTCCGTATTAGGACCCATCTTCTTCATGTTATGTGTTAACGATTTGCCGATCTTTCTCGAAGGTATTAAAAGTACAAGTGACTTAGCCCTAAAAACTCATCAAAAAATATAAGAGAACTTAATGAGCAAGCAGGTGTTGCAGTTGAAAAATCAAGCTGTGGCTTTTAACAAAGAAACTAAACCTTAAAAGAAATAAAACTCAATACTCAACACTTAAAATGTATTCGTGTCAAATCACCAAACTAACTCCCACAAAATCCTAGGATTTTGTGTTGAGTAAAGAGAGACGAGGCCCTACAGCTTATTGTGGAGTCTGAACCACATCTAGGGCATCGACAGTTCTCTCCCATCTTAATCCGAAACAAATTACAAATAAAATTACTAATTTGCTCGGGGATGGATAAGAACTATCGACATTCGGTACCGATAAATAGCTATAAGCGCTTTACCCACTTGGCTACCATGCCCATATAATGATCACATTTAATTCGACTATTACGAGAGGCGAATAGTGTTAAGTTACTAGGTGTAATCGTTGACGATAGTTTAAAATGAAATGTGTTTATTTATTTATTTATTTAAAAGTTGACAGCAATTTTTGTTGGAGGCTTAGTAAATTGGTAAATGTGGTCACCATATTAGCAGTTTATTTTGCCCTATTTGATTCTCACATGAATTACGGAATTACACTTTGGAATAACTCTAGTTATCGCAAAGAGTTTTCACTTTACAAAAAAGGGTTATAAGAATTTCTGCCCCTAACTTATCACCATAACATTAGAATGTGGAGAGAGTTTATTTATGTAGTGAGGTAAAGAGAAGGTAAAAAATGTATCCTTTACAGCGTTCAAAAAAATATGAGAATTGGAAAGATTATATTTGAAATAAAAAGAGTATTTCAAGACGAAGTTGCGTCTTGGAAAAATATGATGCACCAATCATAGAAAAATCCAATAGGACACCATTAATGTAAAAAAAAATTAAGAAAACATCTCCATTACAGATACAGCAGAAGAACATTTTTAAAATTCGTATCCTCTATTCAAAGTAAAAGAAGAATAAGAAGAGGAAGCGAAAGAAGACGACGAAATGACAATCACGTAAATATGGACACAGTATCACATACAACTATTTCTAAACATCTGTAGGCTTCTGAAGTTTTAAGTTGTAGTTTAGATATATAAAGGCAAATGAAAAAGGACTTGCACTAAACCTATTGCTTGCTCTGACACAGAATACATTTCTAGAGATTAGAATAAGGTTTCGATCATATTTTACATGAAAATCTTTGCAGGAAAAAAGCATTTTTATCATGGAATCAACAGTTAAAATTATTAAGAGATAACTCATTTCTCCAGCTTTTCCTAATATTAAAGGCATAATCCAAAGCAGAGCTTTGTATGATTCGAATCACTTAGTATTCGATTGTATTTTGAGTAATCGAAAGCGGTATCAAATACTTTCATGTAAAAGAATTCGTGATCCGGATTTGTAAGACAATTGAAAAAGGATTCGTATTTGAATCCTTTTTTTGATGACATGAAATATTTTTTGTAGTTTGGATACTTTTTGCGCAGGCGTTGTGCATTATATTATTAAGAGTAAAGGGCACGAAGGCGGACGGAACTAAGATCTTGCTTGTTGTGATACGTTGACACGCATAGCGTAAGCTATTTGGCATTTGTTTTAGTTCGCATTAGTACGACCCGCCGTTTGTCTTTAGTATTTATTGGTTGTTTATAAATTAGCAAATTCGACATTTTGGACCTGTCAAAAGCAAACAAAAGATAAAATTTGTTATTTGATTAGCTTTGTTTTTATTTTTACTTTCTTATACTTAATATAAAAAAGTATAGTAATCGTGATTTTTTTCGACCTCGATATTTTGAGTGATTTATACGTTTTAAACTCTCTTGAATCCATTCTGACATTTTCCGAATGATGTCTGTTGGTGCGTGCGTGCTTGTGTGTGTGTATGTATGTATCCACGATAACTAAAAAAATACTAATGGGAGACTTCCCAAATTTGGCAGTTAAGATTGTTAACAACATTTTAGGTAACACATTAAATGTGAATGTAGTACCACCAGAAGAGAAATGATGAATGAAAGAAGAAAAAAGGTACAATTTTGGGAAAAAAATTAAAAACTTTGATTACAATTCTGGATGAATCTCGACGAATTCTAATGAAAAAACATAACTTTATGAAAAAAAAAATCTGTCCGCATGCCTGTAGTATCGCGATAGCAGCCACAGTTTTTGAGATAAAGCTTTAAAATTTGGTACACTTGTTCTTAAAGGCCAAAGACAATATAAAATTCAATGATGAGCAAAATTGGCCAGCTGATAGAGGGTCCACGGGATTTAAACTTTTTTTATTTGACTTTACAAAAAATTTATTCTTGATGAAATATTATAAATTATGTCTACTATACCAAGCGAGTAAAATATATTTTCCAAGTACTTAAATAAAGCTGATGTAAACTGAAATTTTGTACACATTTGACCTCATAAAATGGGGTTAGGATAAATCTGGCAGTTTGACATTTGAAATATCTAATTTAGTTACAAAAATGTCAATGTCAATAAGATTATTAAAATATATGACATGAATTATTATTGATAGTATCGAATGACGCTGATAATTAAATATTTAAAAATTTTAATGAAACATATCAAGGTACGCTATTAAAATTTAATTGAGGTAAGTGAAAAATTAAATAGAATGATTTATTTATATTAGGATGATATATACTGGTATAAGAAAGTTATGTGCTGGCCACATCAGATATATTTAATTTTATTTAGTGTAGTCTTAACACTATAATAAAGTGGAATTTATTAATTTTTTTTTATTTAATGAATCAATACTTATATTTACATATTCCGTAATTAAGTCAAGCACTAATTTAATCACCATAAACAATAATAACTGCAAGTATAACAATATTATGAAGTTAACCTGAGGATTCGGATCCGTGATCCGTAAAAAAAGGATACGAATCCTGAGATTCGAATCATTTTTTTTACACAATAAGGATCCGACCCTGGTAACTGTGATTCGAATCATTTTTGATTATTCGGATCCGTGAATCGATTCAATTTCAAAGGATTTGTACCCAGCACTAATCCAGGTACTGATCCAGAGACAGAAAAAATTATGTTTAGTACTTTTTGCCTGATATTGAAATATGAAATATATTACATATTATAGTTTGCTGGAATTTATTCCAAAGTGAAATGCCAAAACGACTGGATTGGTAGTCAAATAGAATAAGGTTTCATGTATTTTGTAGTGAAGCTTTGGATGTTTATAAACGGTCCAATTTTAATAACCGGTCAACTTAAGTTTTCCTATTCGTTAAACGGTCTAGTGACAATATAATTACTTTATGTTAATCTGTGAAACGGTTTACACAAATTAATAAAATTAGGAAAATGCATGCGTATCTAGTTTTACGTTGCAATTTATCATTTTGTGTTATATAACTGTATATAATGAGCAGATTTGAGGGGGAGGAAAATAATGTTTTTTCTAGACGTTAATTGAATTTCGGGTCGAAGGGTTAATACTGATAAAATGCTCTGTGTGCAAAAGATATAGCCCTAATTCCTAAATACACAGCATCCAAATAAACAAGTAATCAGTTTTAGTATGGGATTTAGCAAAATTCTGTGAAATTTATATTATTAATACATATATTTTTCTTGGAATCAGTTTACAAGCAAAAAATAATGTTTATTTTTTATTTGCTTATTTTAGACCTAATTATTCAGTTAATAAAATTGTGATATAATAACATAAGAGGATCTATCATGTCAAACGGCAAATTTTTCATAATTTACTCTCCTAACTTTACCTTCCTTCCGAAAGATGATATATCTACTATACAATCATCGCCTAATGTTTTCTGCTAGTCTGATTGTTACCTATCCAACTACTAGCCGCAGTACCCAATGCTTTACTTTTGTAATCATTCTACACGATGTATAAAGTTAGTGCTACGCTCGCACCTTTGAACATTAATAATATAAGATTTTTTCAATTTTAGACAAGTTATTATATCCCCTTTTTTATTTTTTGCAGCCATTTTATCTTCTTCTGTAAATCTATGCAACGTCAATAAACTTAACCAACCATTTACAAGTTGCTGAACAAATACAATAAAAAAACATTAAGTTGACCTACCTTTTAGTGAATTATTTTGGTATATATTTTTTTTATTTCATACCTTAAATCTATCTAGTGTAGTCAATATGGTGTAAAAAATTCCCTTGACCTGGGCAAAATTGCAACACAAATGATTCTTTTTGCATTCTATTGTGAAAAGTGTCTATTTTAACATATTCAAAATCCCCATTAATCCTGGCGCAGGAAATCAGTCAAAATCCAAGATGGCGGCTGAATTTTGTATTTTTCATTACAAAATTTATAACTGTGTATAACTTTGTGTTTATAAGGTGTAACTTGGCAAAAATGTTTAAAATACAAAGATAAAAGCATAAAATAGGTATTGAATAGGTAAGATAGGTACTGAATCACTCAAATTGCCTATTATACATTAGAGAAAACTTTATTATACATTAGACTTACAAGAACAAAAAACCATTATTTCAAAGTATGGGTTATTTTCCTTTATTGAACAAAAATTAAAATGATTTGGCTGTTTTTTTACAATTCATCATAATCTTCATCTCTACTTTCCATTTCTTCATCTTCTATTTTCTGCGGACTATTTTCACAATTTGTTTCTTGACACTGACCACATGAACTGGTACATTCCAAACCATTCTTTCGGCAACTACATTTCATGGCACCACAGCCGGTTTTGCAGTTACATCTTACTATGCGTAATATACTTTCAGGTGCTGGTGGCAAATCCATTTTTTTCGGTACATACATATTATCATGTATACTCATCCCCACTCTGTTGGGTTCAAGCCTTCTTGCATTTGCTTCCATATACAAATTTGCAAATATGCACGGAGGCTATGGTACTTAACAGCTGATTCCGTTGGGGGAAGGTTCTGTGGCTGAACGAAACATTTTGCCTTCGATACTTTATCAATAATAGTTCTATACCTAAGTGTATTTAGTGTATCATCTGGATTTCCACCAAAAATACATACCATTATCTTCTTTCCAAATTCTTCAACCTGACTGGGATTAAGGTTTGTTGAGCTGAACGATAGTGCAAGTTCACGAAAGTATTGATCAACAACACGTTTGAAAACTGATTGCTTTCCAATATGGAATATTCTGGAGGTGCTGTCACATCCTGTATACGAATGTATAAAGAATAGACTGTTCGCTAAGTCATTTCCGAGCGAATATCTAATGGCATTGATATCATAAATGTTATTCTGTTTGGAAGGTTTTTTATCACTTCTGAAAAACAGCTTGTGGTATGCTTGATTACACCAATAAATCAGCAATACCAATAGGTCAGTGTCTTCTCCTATCACTGTTGCATTTTTAATTTTTGAAGATTCCACTGCAGTTTTAACAATGTCAACATCAGTATCATCAACTGCATGAATTACTGAACATCCCTGTTGTTGTATTTCTTCAGCGATTAGAGTAATTATTTTCTGATTGTTTCCCTTATTAGTGAGAAACATTTCCTTACTTCCTGTGAATGTCATATCTGGCGTGAAGTTCACGGAGGGGAAAATTGTATTTGTTCGGCGATTATGGGTCATGTCTTTTATTGTGTATTCTGATGTATACGTATACAGTTTTTTCCAAAATGGTGGCCTTTAAATATTTGAAAACTAAATATCTAATTATTTAAATGAACGCCATTTTGAAAAAGAAATTAAGTAAAGTCAATGGTTATTTTTTTATACTTTTATCTTTGTATTTTAAACATTCTTGCCAAGTTATACATTATAAATACAAAGTTATACAAAGTTATAAATTTTTTAATAAAAAAAAAATTCAGCCGCCATCTTGGATTTTCACTGACTTCCTGGGCCGGCATTAATGGGGATTTTGAATATGTTAAAAAAAGACACTTCACACAGTATAATGCAAAAAGAATCATTTGTGTTGCAATTTTGCCCAGGTCATAATTTATTTTTACTGCACTAATCCTGTAAGTTTGGGGATTAAAACTGACTGACCCTCACGAATTTGCGAACGCATGCCTTCGATTAGACTATTAACACTGCGATTTAATTTTTGTCAGATTGAAATATCAGATGCTGTCAGAGTTTCAGTTCAACTGGTTACTGATTTTTTGAAAAAAATTTCGAGTTTAAGATGGTTTCCTAGGAACAGAAATAGTGTATTTTATATCAAGGGACTAAAGGGCATCTTTTAATCCCGAGTGCGAATAATCACATGAGGGATTAAAAGACCCTTAAGACCCGTGGTGTATATGCTATTTTCTGCACTTCAGATTCTGCACTTTAAAATAAAAACTATTAAAGATAATAATAAAATATTAGTTATCTCTTACTTCAAAAATGGAAAGCTTTGCAAAACACGGCATTTGTGATAGAAATTAAGGTTTTGAAATTAATATAGTTTTGTTTGGCTCGGTGTTTGATTTAAATGTTGACTAAATAAATATGAATAATTTAGAGTTTCGATGAACATTTTATTACTCTTGAAATTGAGGAAGCTGCGGAAGAGACCACAGTATCCAATGCTGAAAGCAGTGTTAGTTGTCAGAAATAATATTGATATAAGTAAATTTGTGACATTAACAGCCTTTCTTAAAGGGAAAAATGATGGCTGCAAGCGTAAGAAATCAAAAATGTTTACAATAGAACAAGTTAATCCATTCTTAACTGAAGCTCCATTTTTGATGATCCAGGTAACCAATACTTGTAAAAAAAATTAACTGTTATGTATTAATATCAATTTTATATTATAGGTTGCGTTTATCTTGGATAATGCGGCAGCATGTAGAAGAGAATTATTGAATTGCTCATCAATGATGTTGAAGATTTAGGTACATTAATATCATTTAACATAAGGAATATTAAAACTAGAATCGACAGAACGTTCATAATTAAAAATTCAAAAAATAGTGTCGTGGGATTTGTATAATATATTGGTTAAACGGTCCATTACGATGTCATCCCTTACTCTAGCCAATAGTACTGATGAGTCCATGGGAGAACGAAACATGTTCACTACTATTGGTAAAGGGGATTACATCGCAATACGTGAAATACAAGTACACTATCTTAGTAAAATATTTGGTAGCATTACTTAATTGTACATCAAATCAAGTCAAATCAAACATGCTAAATTTATTTATATCAGTAATTAAAGTTTATTGAAATAATCCAGTGACCCTTGCTCATATACATATTTATTAAAATAATGGGGTAAGGTCGGCAGACAGAAGAAAACCAAAGTTTCAATTAGTCGACGTTTCGTGTATTTTGACACATTCTCAGGACTATTTAAATTAGGTTTTTCTTGTAAAAATATATCACTAAAAACTTAAACATAAACATTAACAAATAAATATGGTTTGGAACAACAGCAATTAAGGTCATACGACGAGATTTTAATTAAAGTGATCCACCCTATAGAAGACGTAATAGTGTACAATATATCGACATTTGAGACTATCCAGAAAAACAACAGAAAATTACAACAGATGGATGTTAACAGAAGCTACTACGTCAACATGACGGATAGCATACACCAACGTAATGTGGGCCATTATTATCGTAATCTTTGAAATACGTTATTTGAATCGATTCCTAAAGACCCGTAACCGTATCAGCAAACGATGTTTTTCTGTTATGCAGGCCCCGACCTTTAATTCGAAGAGGAGTGATATTTCATCCCGCTTCCATTTGTCGAATTTAGAAACTTAAAGATTTCGAAATTTCAGGGTATTAAAAAATAGATTGAACGTTAATTTAAAAGTAAAACAATATTTTGTTTACATTGTCTTTCAGTGAAATAAGATATGAAATTAATTTGTCATTTATAAATTACAGATATGGAGGTGGCGATAAATGACGCCAATTCCAGGGATGAAGCTAGGTGATGTGTAAAATGCAAAATGTGATTTGTAAATATGTTTATGCATATATGACACAACATCTTACCTTGTGGTTATTTTGTCGATTTCGGTAACATCCAAAATTAATAAAAAAGAGTGCGGAAAATATCGATGAATGTAACACTAACATACACACACACACACACATGTATTTTTAACTAGCGAACACAAGAGTAAAAGTATTACTAATATTAATAATAAAAAAATAAATAAACACCACAGAAATTAGACAACCCCCGAATCTAAAGCCTAAGCTGCATGGGCGAGGGTTACATCAATAGAATAACGCGGACACAGAACCAACATTGCCAGTATCGGTGGCGTGATTCAAACCCGCAGCTACGATAGAGATATTACCTAGTCAAACTTGCCACCACGTACTCTACCCAACTACTCCACCGAGCCAGCTAATACACTCACTAAAACATTTGCCACCTTCCAGCAGCAAGCCTTCGAGGTTTCATCCACGCTAATCCGGACGTATTTGTCGTTCAATTCAGAAAGCACTTTTTTTACAGCTTGTGCAATATCAATTTTAGTTTTAAAATGCTCTATGAGATATCCTCAGAGCTTATTTCTAAGACTACTTACAAACGTAAATGGTCCGGAAGGACTTCATAAAACTTATTTAAAGCCCGTATAAGAGTACAGAAAAGGACTATATGCCTCTTTTTAAAACTGTTATTAAAACTTTCAAGTTTTAATGAATTGTCCAAATCTTCATTCGGAGAGTATCTGAAGATAATTATAAAACCATTCTTGTTTTAGGATAAGTACCGTATTTAAACTTAAAAGACACACACGTATGTTTTGAGCGGACATTTTGTTTTAATGAAGTAAACATAAATGCAAATAAATCTAGGGCTACGCTTACTTGATCCACGCTCTTTATTGTATATGGGCTTCATGCATAGTTATAAAATGAACATATTGCGATAACTGAGAATGAGTTTATAGATCGACTAGTTATAATGAAGTATTGGGCTAAAATTAAGTTTATTGTAAAACATTGTTTAGTTTCGGGGGTGTACAACATACCCTAGAAAGAAGAAAACAATTTGATGTTTTCATAAGCATCATTTTAATGTTATATCAATGTCATACAAGGTGTCCTGATGTTGCTGGATGATGTAACATCGATGATCTGACCCGCTTTCGCACCAAATTCGGTGGATAAAATCAGGGGTCGCTACAACATCGGCATGTGACTGACAGTGAGTGATAATGACCAACGACGTCTTTTGAACATTGCACTTTTACATCAAAATTTATAGTGTTTTTCTAACTAAAAACCTCGCTAAAAACATTACTATTAGACGTTTGGATCACTTGTTTTTACTGGAATCAACATCACTGCTTTTCTCAACTAAACATAGAAAGATATAGAAAGTTGTGCTTCACCTTTTGTGTTTTATTGTGATATTTTCAGTGAATTTTAAGAGCTTTGTGGTACCAAAACTTTTGAATGCAGATCAGTTCATGGTAAAATATGGACCGCGTAGGCGCGCCTACACATTGATGTTTTTAGAAAAAAGACTTCTTTTATGGATTCACAAATTTGAGTGATTTAACTGTGTTAAGTGATTTTAATCGTAATGTAACAAAATGTGATTACCCAAAATCTCCTACATTTGAATGTTTTTCACTTTATTTGTTAACATCATAATGGTGGAAAACAATATGTACGTTCGTCTTCGAGCTAGTCTTGAAAAAATGGCAGAGTTGTGTAGAGCAATATCAGTAGTATTGTGTAGTGTATGAATCCTTCAAAAATATACATCGTATATAACTGCTTAGTTGTAAAAAGTGGTTGATCTGGTCTCTCAATTGATACTGAAAAGAGGACCCTAGAAAGAAAATCATAAAGATAATAGAATAACACAACGAAAATTTGTAGGTTATATTGTTTATTTTAGTTCTCCCTCTTTTATCCTCTTTATCATGCACGCGTCATACCATAATACAACGTCCATAAAACCAGGGTTGATAAAAATCATGACTAAAAAAAAAATCACGATTAAAAAAAAAAGAAAATCATGATTTTTTTGATTTTTTATTTATTTTTTTACATAAACATCCTAGCAATTGACATTAACAATGTATTTAGTACTTATATTAACAAAGATAGTTTCTGTTTAAACTTACAAATGGAATAAATTGTGTACCTTGTATTTATAATTGTAAAATAAGCTAGAGCATACATGAAAATTCCTGTCAGAACTTGAAAATTCACTTGTCTTTATAATGCGCGGGGATGATGCAAAGTGCCATTACTTGCTAATCTGCCTCGTAACGCGTAACAAGTGAGAAAGCGAGTCTGAGTGATTATATTTATAGTATTTAAATATTAAATAATTTTTTAATATGTCCTCTAATAGAAGTGGAAGGAAAAAAGATCCTATTTGGCAATATTTTATTGAAAAATCAAGTAAGCTTGATGGAAAAAGTGCTAGTAGAGTTACATGTAAAAAGCGAATGTAGAAATGTAAGGGCTTGTGGACCGACTGAAAGTCCACTGTAAAAAAATGTGCTTCGCGTAATGTAGAAAGTGTAGAAACAAATAATGAAGGTCCCTCTACTTCAGGAACAGTGTCAAGTGTAAGTAGAGTGTTATTTTATTTATAATTATAACTTCCTAGTAAGACAAAATATTAAGAGAACCTTTTTTTTAATATACTTATTTAACGTCGGTCTATTTCTACGACCTGGAACCTTTGGTGCGAAGATAACACTGACGTAGTTTTCCATGAAACACCAAAACACTATTCACTACACTTCGACCCGCGTTTCGTCAACCAAGTTGGCATCATCTGGAGATGGTTAAAACTATTTTTAATCATCTCCAGATGATGTCAACTTAGTTGGCGAAACGCGCGTTGAGTGCAATGTATAGTGTTTTGGTGTTTCGTGGAAAAACTACGTCAGTGTTAGATTCAAATTTAGCGTTAAAATGATCTAGTGCATTTCCTAGATTTCTAGTAACTTTCCCTGTGCAAATATGACTTTCATTCACTCCTAGTTTTAAGAACAAAGTATAATATCTATGCCTGTCTGTGTGTAGCTTGATTTAAACAACACAAGAATCTTGTTTTTTATTACAGATATAATTGAACACGTTACAACAAGACGCAGAGGAAGATAGTGCCCCACAGCCGCTTTTATCTTCTATGCCATTAAATAAAGAAAAAAAAGTAGTGCCTGACTCCAGTTCTGGATTTTTATCATCTTTTGTTGTACGTACGACCAAGTCTAATAAAGAAGAAATTTATAAACAAATTGCTAGAGCTCTTTATGCCACAAACAGCAGTTTCATGTGTATTGTACAACTTGAAGTAAAAAAAGGCAATATCGCATTTACGACCTGGATATGTACCACCATCTCGACATGATGTGTCCAACAGACTGCTCGATGAAGTGTATAACGAGGAAAAAAGTAAATGTTTTAAACATTTATCAGGAAGTTCAGTTTGTCGTCATTGGATGGATGGTCCAACATACACAATGAACCAATAATATGTGCAACTGTAACTACGGAAAATGGGTCTTCCTTTTTAGTAGACACGATAGACACATCTGATAATCCACATATATCTGTATATTTAACAGAACTTGCAACAAACTTAATTAAAACTCTAAACACTGACTATACCTGTACAGTAAGCAGTTTTGGACGGATAATGCTGCCAATATGAATGCTATGAGAAACCAAATTAAAGAGTCAACAGAACTAAACGTTATTACTGACGGTTGTGCTCCACACATTTTAAACTTGTTATGCAAGGATTTGGAAATTAGTGAAATTAAGGAACACGTTACGTTCGTTGTGAAATACTTCCGAAAAAATCATTTTGCCTCTGCCACATATGCTGGTGGAAATCTCAAAGAAATATTGATATTATAGACAGATTATTCCCGATTATCAAGCAACTATTTTCTGCTACAGCTAGTTCAGCCTTGGTTGAGAGAATATTTTCGACATTTGGTTTGATTCATTCTAAGATTCGAAATCGTTTAGGGACCGAAAAAGCAGCTAAATTAGTTTTTTTTGTACAAACTACAAAAATTAACCTAATTTAAAATTTTTGTTTTGGAGTAAATCATGTTTTATTTTCTTTTAGAGTTGGTTCTGTTTAATTTGTTTACTTTATGTTTCTGCTTTTAAGTAGGCACCCTAATTTATAATGTACATTTAAGAAGGTAACCTAACTGTTCTTTTCTTCTTTCTATTTGAATTTTTTTTCAGTTTAATTTGTATCTAGCTTTCAAATAAACTATACTATTTATTTGAATTTTCTGAAGTTTGATTTACTGGCTTTATACAACTTGATTTAAATCATGATTTAAATTTAAAAAGTCAGTTGATTTAAATCACAATTTAAATCAAATTGATTTAAATCGTCAAAACCCTGCATAAAACGTTAAAGTACCCTTAATTTTGTTTTCTTTTTTCATCGATTCTTATTTAAAGTTGAAGGCACGTCATTACAGCGCTCTGCAATGCAAGGTCGTGGATCACACAATAATGTATATGTCAGTAAATACACTCTATCTTTCGGTAACACATCTCAGGAAATATGCTATGGTTCTTCCGCGGTTCTTAGGGATCGGAATATTGGAAAGTTTTTTGCTAATCATGTGTCGCATATATTCGAAGGAAGAATATAAGAATGAAGCATGTGCTAAATAGATTGATAGGAGCTGATATTGTAAGATTCATCAAAGTGTAGAGAATTAGATGGCTTGGACATATGCCAAGGATGAATGAAGAAAGACGGGTGTGGAAAATGTTAGAATGAGCACCGACAGAAAGAAGAGCAAAGGGGAAAAGGATAGTTGGATCAAATGAAAGAAGATTTGGCAGTGTTGCGAGCATGAGGTTGGGCGAGAAGGGTCGAAAACATAGCTGAATGGCGACAATTAGTAGAGCCGGCTAAAATCCACCAAGGGCTGTTAGAGCCAAAGAAAAAGAAGGATGCTAGGGAGAGAGTTGTGAAACACATGAATATTTGTATAAAAATGTTGTCTCTTGACACTTTAAAAAAATATGTAAACGGGGTTTTAATTAAAAATGACTATTGAAATACCTGAATGATTTTCTATTGTTAAATGCAGTTTTTTGCCTTTATTGAATGTATATATAGTATCATATCCACTTCAAGCATTAATGGTAAAACTGATTCAGCTGTCCCTAATTTTCTAGTGTTGATTTGAAATATTTTGCAATACATTTTTGAGGAATCACAAAAACGAAAAATCGTAATGGTAAAAAAAAATTGTAAATTTTGTTCAGACAATGTTCAAAACTTGTCTTAATTCTCAACTAAAGTTTGAAAAGTTGCTCAGAAAAAGTTTATTTTTAATTACTTTTTAATATGTATAAGGCGTATTAAGTTGTTATTTAAAATTTACAGAAAACCTCATCTATGGTATAGTAATTTGAGATGCACTTTCAATTTAAAATTTTTAGAATTAATGTAAAAATAAGTGATATAATAAATATTCTCTATTGCTAGCTTTCATCGCTATTATTTCAGTATATCGATTAAGACTCAAGAGAATAGTTTCAAAATGTTCCAAACATTTTCGAACTATTTTGAAGTTTCTGGTTTATTTACCCAAATATTAGTAAGTCGATCAAGAAAATATCTTACAGGGTTCTGTAATTATTATCTTTTTGTACAGGAATCTATAAAATGATGTCTCCTTTACTAATTGTAGAAATATGGATTGGGTCAAAGTCAGTACTTTGTTAATATTGATAGAAAACGAGAGAAAAACGTTGTTTTTATAGCTTATAGGGTTTCTAAGGAATGTAGTTATAAGTTCTTACATATTTTACTCGTATATTATTACATTTAAGAGATGCATCGTTTCCATTCATATGTATGTATATATATATATATATATATATATATATATATATATATATATATATTTTAGAACATATATTTCTTGTGAATTTACAAACAACAATTAATTAATTTAAAAACAAATTAAATTCCTCTTCTTGATAAAAGTTAAAATATAGAGTGGAATGAAAAATAATATTAACTGAAAATTTTTTGTTAATTATTATTTACTAACTTTTACAAATCTTATCACAGATAAGTATAACATATCATTTTAAACAATTATTTTCCCGGCTATTTGCCAAAACGTTGAAATTTGATTACGAAAAAGATAATATGCACATTATGTTCAGTACCACTGACTCAATAAATGTTATTTTTAATTTCAACTATTCTGTCTAGTAAAACCAAAAATATTTAAAACACAAGGTACTCACCAGTTGACACTCACTTTAAAAAACTTTAAAATATCTACCGACACGTGTTTCTGCTTGCCATAGCGTCATCAGGGTAGCCAGCACATTTAAAGAATCCAAAGTAAGGAAACTTGTAAACCTTAATGTAATAAACATTAATGGCTTCAGAGAGTAAAGTTTTTTAAAGTGAGTGTCAACTGGTGAGTACCTTGTGTTTTATTTATTTTTTGGTTTTACTAGACAGAATAGTTGAAATTAAAAATAACATTATTGAGTCAGTAGTACTGAACATAATGTGCATATTATCTTTTTTGTAATCCAAGTTTCAGCGTTTTGGCAAATAGCCGGGAAAATAATTGTTTAAAAAGATATATGTTATACTTATCTGTGATAAGATTTGTAAAAGTTAGTAAATAATAATTAACAAAAAATTTTCAGTTAATATTATTTTTCATTCCACTCAACAATTAATTTATTCTGCGAAATGATAATTTAATACATACAAAACTACGATAATTATTATTAAATTATTTTATAAATAGAGAAACAGTATCAGCTGTTTTTAGGTTGAATAAAGTTGAATTTCCTATCACATTTCTTGCAATAATAAAGTTTGTATTTGAAGTGTCGAAGGAACGTGTTTGGTAATATTTAGTATGCTATCGAGATGGCAATTGTAAATTAGAGTAGCGGAATATTGGAGCATACGAAATGTGCATAGATATAACGAAATGGTGTTTGTGAAGCGAGAACGTTATTAAGAGTCGAGGATTGACTGAAAAATTTGTAGATAATTTGATTGTTTCACAATAAAGTAGGTATTTAAAAAAATAGAATTTAGTTTTTTAAATATTTATAGAAAACCTGAAACCAATGTCTACTGGAAGTAGACCTATGAACCTCCGACCTTAATTTCTTTTTCACACGTAAGTACGTAAAGTTTAAAGTTTAAAAGGTCAAATACTTAGAGAACCCAGTATAAAAGGTAACACCCAAATACGTGTGATAATAAACACCGGACAATTTCCGCATGTACAGGGCCGGCACATAATCATTTGTACGAATTAAATAAAACACATACCTCACATATGTTAACATTTCATGAAACTTTGTTCAATGCATTATTAGTGTAGATTGATATTATCAGAATTTCTTTTGCATGGACAGCATTTAGGTTGGAACGACTTCGTCGATACATTACTTTGTATAGCGACAATGAGCGTTCTACTTCGACAGATGTCAGTGGTGCAAATTTAAGACAGACAAACGGCAATTATTGACACGCACATAAATTTTTAAAACCAAAATTTTTAACATATCGTGTAATATGTCTTTAATAGCAAAACCACGACGCTTCGGTAAGCCGCTCAGTGAATTACGGATAATATTATTAAATTCCTCCATAGATAGCACATTCTACTTTCGTAAGTGCTCTAATTAAAATTCGGAAAATATCATGTACAATACATAACTACGCTTGATAGTCTGGTACTTTAAATATTGCCTTATTTTAGCTTATATCGTCGGGTTCTTGGGATTTTAATTTTATTTAAAATGGTTTTATGCTTTCAAAATGTTTGAAATAGTACTGTAGGTTGTAATTATGTGCACCATCACATGTGTACTACTTGTTGTGGTGGCAAAGATAATTCATAGAGGCGCTTCTTAAATTGTTATTGGTGCGAACTGGCCCTTATAAATAAGTCCTTTGTATATGCAATTAATGGATTGCCTGCAGGATATTAGTGACGTACTCCATCGGCTACCAGATGCAAGGTATGGGCCAGACAAGTTGCATAAATCATATTGTAATACATGGATCGTAAAATCCTGGAAGCTTTACATATTAAGCCACTATGTCTGTAGAATCAGTGTTACTGTATTGTGCAAGCACAATTCAGTAACACTGATTCTACAAATGACATCCAATCGCGTAACACTTTCTTGCTAATATATATTAATTTATCAGTTGTTATCATCACTTCAGCCCAATTAATTTCTGGTAGGAAATTTTGAAAGTGAAAGTAAAGTGTAGTGTAGCGACCACATGCGCTTTTACTTTTAAATGGGCTACAGATAATTAAGTAGAAATAATTTGCTTCATAATTACTCTTGCAATAAATAACTCCAATAATAATCGAACACCAGGAGATAGTTAGAGAAGGAAATTTTATAAGGATCGGGAATATGTGATCTCACTAAATTAATAAAAAAACTAAAAACTATAATTTCTTTTTTGACATGTGCTAGTACAAACAACAAAGACGTTAATTAATCGCATGTGACACTTAACGTGATGTACGAGCTACCAATATACTGGTAATAGTAGTTTTACTATATTCTTTTATCGGGCTGATAGCCTACGCTTCAACCATTTAACAAAAAACTTAACTAATTCTATAGGTGAGGCCACATGAAAGTGACATCACTTTTATCTCTGGCTACAGCCACTTGCTTTTAGCTTATATGTGATGTCTTTATTTTTTTAATTATTAATCAATACGGTTAATTTTAAAATATGATTGAAGGATTCATTGAAATTATTGTACCTACACTTTACACTAATTAATGTTGAGGATATTTATAGCAGAATAGATGAAACGTTGTCAAGGTCGAATTTTTCTTATCCTTGCTTCAAGGACGAAAATTTTAAGTTTCATAATGAAACACGATGGCAAAAAAACTGTTTTCAAAATATCATCACTAGATACAGGACAATTTCCGTGATTCCAGCTTCCCAACCAGCATATCTGAACTCCCATAGGAAAACAAAGTAAGCACACGCAGCGAGATCTATTCCATGCTTATTCACATTCAGTTTACTTGTAAAGGCCGCAGTGTGTAGACGGCGCGAGGATAAAAATAAATAGTGATAATTATGTCGCATTTTCGTTCGCGTTTGTCGACAGTTGAACTGCAGAAAATTGCTCTCAGTTTGATGACTTTCGTGTCGATGGATGTGCAGTGCACAGTACTTTATGTAACAGAAAATTAATGGTTCACCATTCTATAATAATGATATTAAGACAAAAATTAGACAAACCTCGAATCCAAAACCGAAGCTACAGGAGCGACGGTTACGCTGATGAAAAAATGCGAACACACAACCATTCCCTCCGACATTGCCAGTGCCGGTGGCGGGATTTGAACCCACAGTTATGATAAAGAGATTATCTAGTCACACTTGCCATAACGTGCTCTAGCTGCATAGAGCCGGTTACCTAACATCTTTTTTAAATTAAATAATGACGCCAAACGGCATCTTGAATAAAAGTGCATCGTAATAATAAAGTACGAAACATATCAGGACAACCTGCATATAGCACGTTTCTTTATGATTTGTGCATACTGTTTTGTTCACCACATGTATTGTGAGAACTCTTAGAGCGCCCTGAATTTAAAAACATTTGTGAAAAATAGATGCCCGCATGGCCACAACTCTCAAGTTCGCATATGCACAAAAATATTTTCTTTTAGTGTATAAAAATGGTATGAACAGTATTACGAAGGGTGCAAAAAATCAGTATAACTACAATAACTTTTTTCAAAGTTTTCGATTAAAGCTAGTACAGGTATAATATTATATGAATAATTCTTCGTTATCTAAAAAATATAGTTAGTTACCTAGTATGTTACTGGAAAAGTAAACCTCTGCTCTTGTGAGAGATTGATTGAGGGTGTTTTTGACAACTAATATGAGACACAAAAATAATAATACAATTCTCTAACGTTTCGGAAAATGAATCTGTTTCCTTTTCCAAAGTTATTTATCTTTCTTTATATGTCAAGCTTGAAACTTGACACATGTATTATTTGTTTATGTAATGTCCATAGATACTTACATAGAACTGTTGATACTTAAAAATTGTACAATATTAATATTGTTCAATTCTTCTTTTAACATCGGTAGCCACGTTGTACCAAAATCTACAGAGCAATGGGATAAACATTTTTCTTTATTCAATAATACTATTGCCGATTCCGTAATTTTACTTTTTTTTTGCGTCTCATATTAGTTGTCAAACACCCTCTAACTAACGTAAAGTCACAAGCGCAGAGGTTTATTTTTATAATGGGTAACTAATTATATTTTTTAGATAACGAAGAATTATTCATGTGGTAATAAATCTCAAAAAAAGAAAAAGAAAAATTTAGAGAATGCCACAAATAGCGTTCAGACAATATAATATTGTACTTATTGCATTTTTCTTTTACAATTTTAATTGGTCTTCAGATAACTGACATTCGCAAACAGTAAGTTCTTTTTATTTCGAGCTAATTTTTTATTAAATATGAAACAAAAGATGCTTGATATAAAGCGCTGCTGGGGAATATAAAAGAGTATTAACATTTTAAAGTAGGTAAAGTAGAACAGAATCAATTTTATTCACTACTTCTTGGAAGCTGTATTTTAATCAATAATTTTTGTGAGGGAAAATTATCCTAAACTTGAATTAAACAATTACAAACAGATTTATTCGTTTTAATTTTTCTTTACAAACTTTAGCTGTAGGCAAAATAATTGTTTTCGACGATTAATCCAGGTATAGTGTTAAGTATTTTGGGATACATATTCCCGCAAAGTGTAAAATTATTCCCTTTAAATAAAACCTTTTATGCTTTTGATATGTCAATCTCTAATCCTAGCCTTTGTTGTACGCAAATGAAGAATTATAATTCTGTCTTAATGAAGGAAAACGTAATTTTTTTTGTTACGAAATATTTTTTTTGTAAACAGGGATTGATATTATAAAAGCAAAATGTAGTTATTGGCTAGATTAAACAATCAGCAATATAAATATAATTATTGTGTCGATAGTAGACATAAAAGATTTAGAGGAATATCTTCCCACCAAGAACGATCAATCGTTTTCAGGATATAAAGAAATCATGTACCTAAAATAAACACAATAAAAATTAATTTTTTCATTATTGTTTATTACTAGATAAATGATACATTCGAACATAAAAGTAACTATCGAAAGGAACAATATCAAAAATAAAAAAATAGTTGGATTTGTATATTGTAAGTAAATGGTACAACACAACACAAATAATGTATCTTAGAGCTAAAACAATGCGCTATTTTCTTAATATAGCTATAACCTCATCTCATTCTTAATGGGTATTTTTCAAATTTAAATAATACATAATAACATCTATAAGTACTTATTTATAGTATTTTTGCATGAACGAGAATAAAACAGTATTTTACTGCGTCAAAACACGAAGTAAAGCAAAGCGTTTATTCCCTTGGGATTTAAAGTTGCCATGGAAACCAATGAACAGTACAAACATAATATAACGTCAACATTTTTATTATATCAAACTTTTAATTGTAGAAAGAACAAAAAAATAAAAATCAAACATAAACCATTATAACTTTCAAATTAAAATTAATATTAATAGGGTAATTTTCACAGTTCGTAATATTTGGTGATTAGTAATATTTAGTAATCTAAATGTCAAACAGACAATTAAGTGCAAGGATACCTAACACTGACGTAGTTTTCCACTAAATATTAAAACACAATATACTGCACTCGTCTTAATATGATGAAAACTGTTTTAAGCATATCCTGATGATGCCAACTTGGATGGCGAAACGAGTGTCGAGTGCAGTATATGTTTTTTATTTTTCTTTTTTGGACTACTGCCACATGAATAATTTTTCGTTATCTAAAAAATATAGTTGAAGTTACCCAGTATGTTACTGTGACTTTCCGTCAAAAAATTAGCCAGAGGGTGTCCTTTTTTTAGAAAATGTCAAGCGTGAAACTTGACATTATAAAAAAAGATAAATAACTTTGAAAAAGGAAATAGATTCGTTTTCCGAAACGTTAGGGAATTTTATTATTATTTATGTGTCTCATATTAGTTGAGTAGTCGTGAGAAGTATGAAACTTCTCATATGGTCTGAATGCTACTATCCGACCGACATTATAGATGTCTCTGTGGCGGATAGCGACTTGCGAAGCATGTACCGAGAGCGGCGACCTCTAGCCCAGGTGGACTAAACTACTGTTATTAAATATGATTTGAAGGAAACAACTACTCAGCGGACAAATACCCCGACCTGCATTGGATTACACCTTCAAATCATGATAGATCGACAGCCAATATCATTTGTCAATTCCTAACCAGACATAGGCCGGTTTCGAACTTATTTGTTCTCCTCAGTGTGCGATAGGTTATGGAACAGACAAATGATAGTGGCCAACCTGCTAGTCATATATTAACTAAGGTAAATTGAGTAGTGGTGAGAGGAATGAAACTTCTCGTATGGTCTAAATGCTACTATCTGACCGACATTATAGATGTTTCTGTGGCGGATAGCGACTTGCGAAGCAAGTACCGAGAACGGCGACCTCTAGCCCAGATGGACTAAACTACTGTTATTACCTAAATATGATTTGAAGGAAACAACTACTCAGAGGGGGCAAATACCCCGACCTGCATTGGATTACACCTTCAAATCATGATAGATCGACAGCCAATATAGCCAATATGTTAGTTGTCAAAAAACACCCTCTGTCTAATTTTTTGATGTAAAGTCACAAGCGCATTGGTTTATTTTTCCTGTAGCATACTGGGTAACTAACTATATTTTATAGATAACGAAGAATTATTCATGTGGTAGTAAGTCCCAAAAAAGAAAAAGAAAATTTTAAAGAATGCCATAAATAATGTTCAGACAGTATATGGTGTTAATACAGTTTTAATCATCTCCATTAGAACAGTTTTAATCATCTCCAGGTGATGCCAACTCGGTTAGCGAAACGCGCGTCGAATGCAGTAGGATGATGTTTTAGTGTTTCGTGGAAAACTACTAAGTGTTATCTTCACATCAAAAGTTTCAATCCACTTCAGGAAGAGGATACGTAAAAAGTTTCGTGGTGTATTACTATTCATTAGTTTTTACATTTCATTTCTTTTTGCAATAAAAATTGTGCCCGTTCGTGAAAAAATTTTGTATGTACCTCGAGAGTAAAGTGTGTTTTATTCCCTTGGTACATAAATAAATGTTAATACACACTATCATCTAACACACCACTCAGTGACAGGATTGAGAGAGACGAGCCGATCTGCATGATACCATACACATCAGCTGGTCACAAGTGACCAATAGTTATTGCATAAAGCATAGTGTAACGCCTGGGGAGACAGGGTCTAATTTATTTACAGAACCGAGAAACGCGCGACTAGTAACCTCGATAATTTGTGAGAATGGCGCTACTAGTGCCGATTTTACATCTTTTAGCTTCATACCAATCGATGGTTACGCTAGTAAAGAGTAAGTCAGATATCTGGGCGATCTGGATTATACATTTTTTTTAACTGTCAGAATCATCCAAAAGTTGATATGTTCCTCTTGCCTCTAATTTGTTTCATTTATTGTTTCTTAAAAGTATTAATATTTACTACTTGTAATAGCTGGCGCCGGGGAGCCCGACAAATATTTTTGACTTCGTTAATGAAAAATGTAAAAAGGAAAATGTAAAAAAAATTATTCGGTTTGCAGTTTGGCCTCTAGAAGTGTTTGGCCCCGTCGGCAATTGCCAACCTGCCGACCGGGCCAGTCCGAACCTGAGTTTTTATACTAGATTTGAACAATAAACCAGAGAGTAGGAAGAATGTTCTTTGACGTTTGCGCATCAAAAAAATCTGGTGATACTATGGTCGACGCCATTTTAAAACTGAAATGTTGTTCAATTAATGTTTATTGTTTGGTTTTCTGTAGATATAGTGCGATTTCTTTCATGACTATGATAGGATATTTTAATATTTTGTGTAGTGAAAATAATATATTTTTTTTAAGTGCAAATTGTATTTGGTACTTTCCTAAAAAGCATTTCTCACTTTTCATAGGTGTGTTAGTTTCGATCTGTTATTTTTTTTCAATTCTACAAATTACCTGTTTTAGATTTCCTAACGGAGAGATATTGGAGAAGTGATTGGAAGTTCTTAGAAAAGACGGTCAGAGAATAAATTTATTTGTTCCAAATACTTCAAAGAAGGTGATTTTATAAAACTTGGACAGAAAGTTTTCCTGAAAACTCATGCAGTGCAAAATCTGCAACTCACAAAGGAAACTGCGACAAATTCATATGGGCCAAAATATTTGTTGCATCTATAAGTGAATAAAGGAAAAATAAGTCTACAATAAGTGTCAGCTGTTACTGACGACGTTTCACTAACGACACAATCGTTTAGTTGGACCACAGCACAGTTATTCGTAAGTATTTATTTTAGATAATATCTCGTCTCATTAGACGAGACCCAATTGTATTTCTGTTGTAGAAAGAATTGAAATTGTTAAATTAATATTTACGACTGAATTGTATTCCATAAAAAATAGTTAAATTGTAATCATAAATTATGTAAACATTATTTCTTTTTAGGTTTAGTCCTGGGTACAGGTTCTAACGATACCGAAGATATATCCCAATCATAAACATAATTTTAGTTTTTAAAAGCAACAATTAATTGTTATTGTAAAATTAGACTGCATAATTTAGCTAAGAAGTACACAACAGTTATTCAGGGTGATGGATGCAATAAGAAAAAAATTTAGTAAATTAGTATATCTGCATCAGTGAGTGTATACAGTCGAACTTCTCTAACCCGAACCTCCTAAATCCCTGTCGTGTTAGAGGAAATTTGAAAAAAATATTTCTAAAATGAATTATATGTCAAGGGCACAGAAATATATTTGAGTTACAGAGAAGTTCGAGCGCATTAGGTACTTAGCATATCACTATAATAAATAATTATGTACATTTATCTTACTCATTTTGTAAAATTGCACATCAATTTGAAATTGGAGTTTTTAACTAATAGCCCTAAACTTTGATACCGTTAATAATTACCGTTGTATATTTATTAGACATTTTGTATTTGATAGTATCAATGTTTTCATATCTATAAGAAATATAAATCTGCTTTTACGCTTAACTACACCATCTATAAGTTAGGCCGCCAATATCCTTTTGGCTTGATGACGGTCTCGGATGCTAGGGCCAGGCAGGACTATTGCCTTTTTACCCTAGTCATCGCTGTAGACCTGGACCGGCCTCGTGCAGGGCGGGTTAGTTTAGTTTACTAACGGCCCCACTCACAAGTGAGCGGTGCCGAAGATTTCGGCCAACCTCCCTGGGTCCTGGCTGATGAACCCTGCTGGCTAGGGCCTCTTCTGGCGCTCTTCTGTCTTCGTCTTCTTTCTTCGCCAGCTTGTCACCCCCGGGGGTAGTCATCTGTCTGTCAGGGACTGTGCGGATATTTTGTGACTTGGGATTGACTGCCAGTACACAAAGTGTCAATTGACACGTTGTCGTCTGGATCATGGGACAGGATGAACTATGTAGCTCTAGGAGGTGAAGGCCTAAGTGCTTTCTTAGCACTTTCGTCCTTCACGGAGCCAGGGGGACAACGGTCACTGGTCGGCTTACTGACCGGCGCCCGCAAGGTTTGTGGGAAGGTGGTTGGTTATGTCATGCCTTTTCCATGGTTTGGTCCATCTGTGAGGAAAGGATTAGTTATACTCACCCGTTATTCAGTAACTATACTTTCGACCTCTTGTGCCTTGGTGCGTCGGCCGGATCATAGGAGGTGGCCTCCCTGATCAGCGGGTTCCTGTGCTCCTCAGCTAAGGTGTACAGTTTCTTCGCTCTATCCCGGATGATTTCGGTGACTGGTGTGTACTCCAGGTCCCTGAAGGTGTCAGCGTTTCTAACGTACCATGGTGCGCTCACCGCCGTCCTGATGGCCACGTTTTCCATGGCTTGGATCTTCTTCAGATAGGTCTTCGCTTGGTATCCCCATGCTACGGAGGCGTAGTTCAGCTGTGGTCTGATGAGGTCCTTGACTAGCAGAAGCTTGTTCCTCAGACTGAGCCTGCTCTAGTTCCTTACGCCAAGGTATTTGACGGAATCGTGCCGTTGGATGTCTTCACCAAACATGGAAACGTGTCCTCTGGGGGTTTCCTTGCGTCCTTTCCTGAAGAGAATCGTCTGGCTTTTCTCCGCGTTGACTGCGACTTTCCACTTGATACATAATTCTTCCAGAAGAGAGGCTGCCTCTTGGAGTCTTCTGGTGGCTGTTCTCGCTCTCCAGGATCTGGCCGTGAGGGCCGTGTCGTCCGCGTAGAGTGCCATAGAGGTGCCTTCGGCCCTTGGGAGATCAGAAGTGAAGACAGCGAACAGATGGGGTGACAGCACAGAGCCTTGGGGGACTCCGGCTTCCATCGGTCGATAAGTGGACACACAGTCCCTGATCTTCACTCGCATCTGTCTTTCGTGCAGGTACGATCTAACTAGTTTGACGAGTGCAATGGGATAACCCTTACTCATCATTTTAGCTAGTAGACCATCGTGCCAGACCCTGTCTGAAGCCTTCGCAACGTCCAGGAGTAGTGCCGCAGTGACCTGTCTTTGGTTGAAACCTTTGCTGACCTCTTCGGTGATCCTGAGCACTTGAAGCTCGGTGCTATGTCCTGTCCTATACGCGAACTGTTCATCCGGGATGATTTGGAGCTCTTCGGTTTCCTCGTCTATTCTTCTTAAGATGACGCACTTGGCTATCTTGCTCACGGCTGAGAGTAGACTGATGGGCCTGTAAGAGGAAGGAAAGATTAGATCCTTACCTGGCTTCGGGATGACTATGACGTCGGCTTTCTTCCACTTGTCCGGAAAGTATCTGAGCCTCAAGATCCCATTGATGATATTCACCAGGGCTGCCACCCCTTTCCTGGGTAGCTTCTTGAGGGCGATGTTTCCGATCCTGTCACATCCAGGAGCTTTCCTCGGCTTTAAGCTCCTTAGAATCCTCTTGACCTCCTCTGGAGTGGTCGGGCGGATGTGATCCTCGTCTGGTAGGCGGAGCACCCGACGCACTCTGCGTTCCACGTCCTCAATCCAGTCTTCATCCTCATCATCAAGTTGGTTTTAAGTTAGGGTTAATATATCCTCATTGAGCTAGTAAAGGAAATTAATTTACATAAGTTGAATAATAAAGTTCTGTAAACTATTCTTAATAAATTATTATGTTATACAAGTTTTATTGAGAGCGGACACAAATGAAATTTTATGAATTTTACTATCAGGTTGAGTTGAATGGCTATGGCTAGATTTGCCAGGTAACTAGTGTTATATTATTATTAACACTGCATACTGCATTTAGCTACATAATAAGGTACACCGCTTCCATAGGAAGTCACTGGTAACTAATTTATGCATAGTCCTGATCAAAAAAATTTAAAACAGTGTCGAGGGTTATTTTCATTAAAGTAAATTGTTTCTGTCATATTTGTAATAACAATATACTTTTGAAATTTAAATGTTTTTTCCATTTTACCGTTTTCTTGTAAATAAAGAAATAATTTATTTCCAAAAGTTTCTTTTAATTCTACTGAATCATTATTAAGTTTTCTTAATTCAAATTAGTAAACAAGAATGTATCCATTCTAAAAGTTTGACATAAAGGGATACATTTTTAATCTTTTGCTGTCATTTATGTTGTAGCTTAGTGGCAAAAATGACTTATCAATGGTAATTTACATAGAAGTAAGGTAAAATATGTATAAGACATGCATTGCATATAGTGCAAAATTTTTTTTTTTAGATTAAATAAAGCAAGAGCTGATGATAACTCAATTTACTTTAGTTACAATTTATGAATTTGACGCACAAATTATTATTTTGTGTTGTTTTATATCCTATACTGGGATGTAGGTAATCAGTATTACAAATGCTTCTGCGCGTAGTGATTAAAAATGGCGATCGTCACAGTAAGTCAAAATTCTGTTGTATCAGTTGCTGTTCAAAAGAGTGTTTGTTTATATTCTTCGTTCGGTTTATGTTAGTGTTTTTTCATTAGTATTGCAGTAATAATCATGTATTAATGAACTAGTCGATGTTAATTTACTGTAAATATGTCGTCAATTTCCTATAATTGCTCAATGTCTACTTCGTTTTCCAAACAGAGGTGCACCAAATACCGCATGATTTGTACCCCTTGCACAACGAGCAAGCGATATTTCTGAGTTGTGGCTCCGTTGAGAAGGTGATGGAGGTCCTGCTAGGTTTTGGTGTAATTAGAACGCTGACTTGGGTTATGTTCGTTGTAAGTTGTGATTTATCAAAATTTTCTGTTAAAAATTTTTGCGCCGTCTCTCTATATGTTCTCTAATGCGTGGTAGTCCCGCCTGCCTATGTAACTCGTTACTCCAGAGAAATAAAACTTCCTCTGCGGAATGAGGCCGAACAAGCTGAATTTTTCCAGAGACCTTCATTTTGATGTTCTAATGAAGCACAAAAAAATCTCATATGCCTACCCTTGTGCGTCTTGAGATATCGAAGGTCAAATGTCATGAAAATCGGTTTTTCGCAAAAATCTCGCTTCCGGTGCATCTGACGTCATAAGAACTCGTAACAAAACTTACGTAAAATAGTATTCTCCACAAAATTGTTCATATACATTTTTTTCGTACGACCAACCGTTTTAGAGATATAGCATGATAAAGCGGGAGCGCGCATTCGTAATAGGTAATACTGTATAGAGCTATAAATATAAAAGCACTTTTCTTAATCTGTTAGACTGGAAAATTAAATTCCCATTATTAAAGCCGTTAAAAATTTGTTTATTTATAAAAAAATATATAATAAATAATTAATAACAAAAAATACATTCTTTTCCACACCACGCCTTATGTTTCCTTGCCTTCCTCCTCGTCTTCGTCGGGTTCCACTAGCATCTCGATCAACACAATATCTTCGTCAGACGCTTTCTCTATATCTGTTGGCTCTATGTCTGTTGGCAAAACCTCTTCAGGCTCAAGGTCACTGAAGTCTTCGATGTTTTGCAACTCTGTTGACGGGTTCAGGCATGCCTGTCCGTGACACTGACCACAAACTTTGGAGCATGGCAGCCCGACTTTTCTACACCCGCACTGCGCACCACACCCCTTTTTACAATTACAGAATATTGTATTTAATAGTTCGTCTGGAGCAGGTGGCAGTAGTGTTGTTTTCGGCTGTAATATGTCATTTTTTAAATCCCAACCCCATTCTTCGGGTTGTAGATTTTTCCCTAGCCAAATCTGTACTTGGTAGTAGACCCGATAAATATGCTGTCGAGCTGCTTCACTGGTAGGTGGAAGGGATGACAATTTAACAGGTCTATTAAGTCGTGTAGCCTTAATGAATTGGGTGTATCTAAATTTGTCAAGGTTCACTTCATCTTTTGGAGCACCATACATAGCTAACAGAAAACGCTTTCCGTTCTGAAGTACTGTATCTGGCGGGCAGTTTTCTGCTTGAAATATTTGAGCCGAGTGAGTCAAATCGGGATGTTTCTCAAACGGCTGGTCATACGAAAAAAATGTATATGAACAATTTTGTAGAGAATACTATTTTACGTAAGTTTTGTTATGGGTTCTTACGACGTCAGATGCACTGGAAGCGAGATTTTCGCTAAAAACCGATTTTCATGACATTTGACCTTCGATATCTCAAGACGCACAAGGGTAGGCATATGAGATTTTTTTGTGCTTCATTGGAACATCAAAACGAAGGTCTCTGCAAAAATTCAGCTTGTTCGGGCCTCATTCCGCAGATGGCCTTTATTTTTACCTTATTTCCCTGGAGTACGTCGAGTTTTATATACCTGTCTGAATTTGTTAATAGTCGAAGTTTTTGTTCTGCGTGCTCTGGAGTCTTTTGTACTCTATGTCCGAGATGTTACTCCAGACCGCGCAGGCATACGTTAATGTGGGTCTAAATATGGTTTTGTAAAGTAAAAGTTTATTGTCCGTAACTAGGTTGCTTCGTCTGTTTATCAGTGGGTAGACTCTGCTCATTGTCGCATATGCCTTGTTAATTGTATTCGCGATGTGCTGTTTAAAGTTCACTGTCTTTGTCTTGTCCTCGTTAATTTTGATTTTTCACATGTTGTAGAAATCAACCAACAGATTTGTGTGACACCGCACTTTTTGTGTGGGAGTTTGAGCATAGTAGGACTGTCCGTATGTTATTGTATCGTCTGCGTATAGAATTGTTTGGGTGTTGAAGTAGTTAGGGATGTCTGCAATGTACAGGTTACACAAAATTGGTGATAAAATTGTGCTCTGAGGCACGCTTGCTTGAATTATTTTAGGTGGCGACACCGAGTTGCTGATCCCCACAACAAATTGTCTGTTAGAAATATAACATTTTATTAAATTTACTATTTATAATGAAAACTTATTTGTATGTTTTAATTTGTATAGGAAACCTTGATGCCAAACTGTGTCAAAGGTTTTTTCAATATCAAGTGCCAGCAAACACGTACACTGTTTTTTGTGATGACGTATTGCACTACCCTACACCGTGCCACTTCTAAAGCCAAATTGCTGCCTTTTTTATTAATAAATTTATTTAGCCTTATTAATATCATGTTTTCGGCTATTATAGCCATTGTATTTAAAAGAGAAACTGGCCGGTAACTGTTGGAGTTCTGGTCGTCTTATTTGGCATTATAAATGGCACTACCATGGCCATTTTCACTGCCGGGGAAAATTGAAGTTCAATAATAGGTTAAAACTATTACAGCCTTGGGAGATTTTTGAGAAGGAAATATTGGAGGGTATCATGCTCTGGGGCTTTATTATTTGGTCTAGTTTTTATTATGTTTTTAATTTCAGTAGGGGTGGTCAGGAGTTTCGCCAATTTGCGGGGGAGATAGGATAACGATGTTGGAGGTTACCGATGTCCATATTGTTACGTGTTTGCTATCCCCACAAACACCTACACTCGTAGATTCGTTGATTGAAAGTCCAGGTAACACTTAATCACTACTTTATTTACTAATTAACAATTAACAACAATAGATTAATCACTTTCCTAATTATAATCACAACTGAACACTTATAAGTCTCTTTCCTATTTCTTCTTTACTCGTTCACGTTCGACTTCAGACTAAATCTCGGCCCACCGTGCCTCTTATTTATACATCTATTCTCCCGGTCTAGAGTACTCCAGAATATTCCCGGCCGTTCGTGTACAATTCCAGCCTAATCTAACCAGTCTGCACAGTCCAGTGGCGTAACACTGCCCCCTCCTTAAGCCTGAACGTCCCGATCAGGCAATTCATTATTCCCTGCATACTTGGCTAGTCTCTCTATGTGCACCACCTTCATCTTGGATTTTGGACTTTGCTGAATTCTATATACAACATCGTTTAGTCTGGTGACAACAGTGTAAGGACCTTCCCAGGGTGGGTGAAGCTTCGGGGACCTGCCTCTCTTTCGTTGTGGGTTATATAGCCAAACCAACTCTCCCACCTGGTACCCTCCTGAATTAGCCTTAAGATCATAACGAGCCTTCATACGGTCACTTGCTATGGTAATTCGCTCAAATGGAGCCCTGGCGTTATATTGCTTATTTCTTATTTGTGGCCCCATTCTTGCCGCGCAAACTTCACACTGGCGGCACCAAGCCTCCACATCTTGGCGACTGTTTACCCAGTAGAAACGTTGTCTTACTTTTGTCAGGGTTTTGTTGACGCCAAAATGTCCGCCAGACGTTTCATTATGCACTTGCTGAAGTACATCTGCTACGTGACACCTGGGGATTAACAACTTCAAAGTAACTTTCCTCCCATCTGGACTTTCCCACGCTCTCTTCAGCAGTCCATCCTCTACTATAAGGGAATCCCATTGTGCCCATAAAGCCTTCAGCCCCACTGATTTATTTGAAATGTCCTTCCAATCGGGTCGGGTCCCTCTTTCTTTCCATTTCAGAATAGAACCAGTCTCGTTATCGTTTAACTGTGCTTTCCTTAACGACTCTTTTGTCCAATAATCCGGAACATCAATCTCAACGGTCTTCATTATTTGTACATTCTGTTGTTCTTCCTTACGGTAGCAAGGCTTGCAGTCTTTCTGACACGGTCTTTTGGAAAGGCCATCTGCTATATTCCGCGAAGTACCAGCTCGCCAGTTTTCCTGCGGCTTCTCCATTACTGCGACTCTCTCAGGGATGCGCTGACGACAGTTACTCTGAATATGGCCCACTCTGCCACACTTATAACAGCGCATACGTCCTCCACTCTGTCTCCCACTACTTTGTTGTTGGGTTTGTCTCGGATCTTTAATGTTGAGCTCATGACACTTCCTCTTAATATGGCCCAATTTGCCACACATATAGCAACGGATGTCTCCAGTCGGCCTCCCACTACTTCGTTGTTGGTCTTGTCTCTGCTGGGAGTTCGATTTTGTCAGTAGTTGGGTCAACATCTTGTGTAGATCAGATATCAGGTTTTGTGTTGTGTTGTCTGGCTTGTCTTCCTCCACACTCACAGCTCGTACTCTCTGATTTGGTTGTGTGGTATCCTCATAGGCAGCCTCAATCTCCAGTGCATGTACTAAAGCCTCACTACTAAGCTTATGCCTGGCCAACTTAAGAATTCGCCTAACTTCCTGGTCCCTTACTCCATCAATAAATGTACCAATTGCTAACTGTTGTTGAAATTCCATTGGTGCATCAGGGTAGGCTAGATGGGCTAATCTTTCTACCGCAGCTTCGAACTCCTGGAGGCTTTCTCCACCTCGTTGTCTGCGTGATTTGAGCTGAGCCTGATATACTTGGGCGAGATGTTGGTCGCCATATCTTAGTTCTAACGCTGCCTCCAAAATGCTAAAGTTTTGTTGCTGTGCGGCAGGAATTGTTTGGAGCAGGTCTAATGCTTGGCCCCTTAGTGCTAATACCAATGCTGTTGCTTTTTCCTCATCGTTCCATTTATTTGAACGTGCAGCTGCCTCAAATTGTCTCTTATATGTTGACCATGAACTTTGACCGTCGAAGGAAGGTGGATGTAACCTAGTACCAGACGACAGTACTAACTGGCCACCCTTCTCTCTTAATTGTTGTTTAAGTCGGGCTACTTCTTCCTTAACTTCAGTTATTTCTCCTTCAAACTTTCCTCTAAATTCACTGACTTCTTCTTTAACTTCCATGACTTCAGCCTGTACATCTTCCTTCAATTGTTCAGTGACCGAGAGCATGACTTGATGCTGTCCCTCCATAATTTGTTTTAATTCTTCCTGGCGTTCCTTTCTTTGCTCTTCCTTTTCTTCCTGTCGTCTTATTTCCAGGCCTTCAATCATTTTTTATCAAGTCTTCTTTTTCTTCCTGGCGTTTTCTCTCTTGTTCTTCTTTTTCTTCCTGGCGTCTTCTCTCTTGGTCTTCTTTTTCTTCCTGTCGTCTTATTTCTAAGACCTCCATCATTTTTCTTAAGTCTTCTTTTTCTTCCTGGCGTTTTCTCTCTTGAGCTTCCATAATTTTTCTCTGTTCGTCTTTCTCTTCTTGACGTATTCTCTCTCGTTCTTCTTTTTCTTCCTGCCGTCTTCTTTCTTGATCTTCCATAATCTTCCTTTGTTCGTCTTTCTCTTCCTGTCTTTTTCTTTCTTGATCGTTCATTCGTTCCAACAACGCTGCTAGCAAGTCCTGTGTTTGTTTCTCCGCCATACTTCTTGTTATTGGCATTAACTCACGACACGTAAATCAGTTCAAAATAAAGTTTATTACACTATAAAATCCGTAAAATGTTGATATCACGTTTACTTTAATGATGGAATGTTCCAGAAAAATCTTTAAACAGCACTAGAAAGTTTTATTTAGAGTCTATACCTCTTTTGTGTTGACCAAATTCACTTATCTCCACTAATTGTCCAATGGAATGTTCGAGAATTTTCACGAAATATCACTAATAAGTCTTGTTTTGAGTCTATAACACGTTTCCGTTAACACAGTTTACGTATCTTCTGTGGTTTTCCAAATCGAATGTTCTAGAATTGTCACTAAAAGTCACTTGCAGTCTTGTTTTTAAGTCTACAACACGTTCCCGTCGACACAATTCACGTATCTCCTGTAGTTTCCAAATAGAATGTTCTAGAATTTTCCCGAAATTGCACTAATAGTCCTTTTTCTCAGTCCACGACACGTTATAACTAGCGGCACTCGCGTATTTGCAGCTATTTCTAAATCGAATGTTCTAGAAATTTCTCGAAAATCCACTTTAAAGTCACTATTCAGTCCATAAATAGTCCTCAAACACTGTCCAGTAGTTTAATTCTTCGTGTTACCACTAATTTCTGTGAAGAACACTGTAGAACCTTTTCGAATATTCCAGAAATTTCTCTTCCAATCCACTTCCGACACCAAATTGTTACGTGTTTGCTATCCCCACAAACACCTACACTCGTAGATTCGTTGATTGAAAGTCCAGGTAACACTTAATCACTACTTTATTTACTAATTAACAATTAACAACAATAGATTAATCACTTTCCTAATTATAATCACAACTGAACACTTATAAGTCTCTTTCCTATTTCTTCTTTACTCGTTCACGTTCGACTTCAGACTAAATCTCGGCCCACCGTGCCTCTTATTTATACATCTATTCTCCCGGTCTAGAGTACTCCAGAATATTCCCGGCCGTTCGTGTACAATTCCAGCCTAATCTAACCAGTCTGCACAGTCCAGTGGCGTAACAATATTTACTGTCTCGTGAAGTGACATAGTGTCGGGTTGAGATCTACGTATTGACGTTAAGTGTTCTGCTGGGACATATCCCTTGTCAGAGTCTTTTGCTATTGTCTACCCGTTCTTAACCAGGGGCTACCATCGACTTACAATGCTGTAACCTATTGTGCTACCGAGGTTGACAATTAAGATAGATTTGCACCACAAGTTTATACAAGTTCAATTTATAATTCAAAAGGTTGAAATCAAGTGAAATAATTTGGGTAAAGAACTTAGCAAAATATCCGTAAAAATGCATATTTTTCCGCAATAATGAAACACTTATATCCACAGTTTTTTTTTTTTGGATAAGCTAATAGTACGTTCTTAAAATTCTGGTTATCTGTCACGATCGAAAATAGTAACGGAACTTCATAAATAATTGAAAACCAATCAGTTCGCTTTAACAGCCTCGTTGAGTCGTACCGTCAACAAAATATGCTTGAAATCGATTCCTTAGACACATACATATGTGCAAAAATCCTCATCAGTTACTGCCGTAATAGGAAAGGCACAAAGTCACGAGTTAAAAGATACCAATTGATCACGTGCTTTTAATCAGTCTCTGTATAAGATCAAAAGGTATTGGAAATTTAAACCAGCACTATTTTAGTCAATTTACAAATATCGTGTGACACCTACATTCTACAACTACAATATGGTATGTATCATGTATTTGGTACTTCTATAATTTATTGTATTCTTCTGATAGAAATTGGAAAAATTGCATCAAATTGTATAATTTTAATATTCATTGTATATGCTTTTAGCAAATGAGTGAATACAAGTAAATTCTCCATTTTTCCCAAGAGAACAGTGATATTGATGATGAAGACGTAAACAACCCCTACTTACAAGACTCTAGGCATATTGTCGGGCACGAATACAATTACTTAACTTCAAAGTTTAGTTGGTTGATAGAAGCTATTTCAGGCAGTTTATCACCACAGAGGGGACCCAGGATGGCTCAAAACTATATCATTATCACTTTATAATGTTCTATTTATTTTAAAGTCTCTACAGCCCCTTTAATATCACATTATATTATATTTATCCTTTTCATGAAAGTTTTTGAAGAGTTCTTACGAGTAATATCTACGGAGGTAGTTGAGTAATAACTGACAATTACGAATAATATTAACTTAATCAAATCAATTAGGCACTTTTGAGTTGTTGAGTAATTTTGTTAAGCAACTGTTTTGAATACATTATAATTTGATAAAATCTGGAGATTGTAAGTGAAGGATTTTATCTAAAATTACGATGTAAAGTTTATTTCAAACTTATTTGCAACATAAAAAACACCAACACCTGTAAGGGCGGTAAAGATATCAAAGTTGCCGACGTTGTCTATGTTGCAAATAAGTTTGGCCTGAACTTTATGCAAATATTTGCTTTGAATAATAGAGTTGCCCCACTTTATTTGAGGGAATTTATAGAAAATTGGCATAATATGTCAAGAATTATTTCCTGAATTATAAATAACTTAATATACTTTTATCGTTTGTTAAACATTTATCAGTAGTACCTTGAAAGCAGCGTAGTTTTTTTTTCTTTAAGGTTTTGTTCACTTTATAATTAGTTTAGGAACTTGTAACGAAGTGATTTTTCTGCTATTAATTACTTTCTCACCTCTCAAAGTGAGGAAGGTATGTATTCGTGAAAAAATTTTTTTATTGCATTTCTGGACGCATCTCAATGAATTATGATGATACATAACATTTCAGACAGAAAAAAATGTTGTCATGTTTGTGTATGTGTGCGTGCGTGCGTGCGTGCGTGCATGCGTGCGTGCGTGCGTGCGTGCGTGCGTGCGTGTGTGTGTGTGTGTGTGTGTGTGTGTGTGTGTGTGTGGGTCGCGATAGCAGCTACAGTTTTTGAAATAAAGCTCTCAAATTTGGTACACACATTCTAGAGGTCAAGGAAGAGATTGAATTCTTTGATGAGCAAAATCGGTCTCCTGGAACGGGCCCCAATATTTCTATTTCTAACTTTACAGAAAAATTTATTCGTGATGAAGATTATAAATCAGATCTGTTATACAAACCCATTATAATATTGTGTTCAAATGTTTAAATAAAGCTATAAATTAAAATTTTGTAAAGATTTTGGCAACACCATAAAATTGTAATTTTGATTGACACTTCTTAAAAATTGAAATGTCTAAAAAAATTTTTGGTGACATTTCACCAATGTGACTTTTTGAAACGTCAAAAATTACTTTTATTACACACTCCACCACAGATCGAGTTTTACTACGGTGAGGAAGTTCTGATCCCCTAGTAATTGGCAGTGGCATTTTCCGTTATTTTAATATGAAATCTGAATCATTCTGCACTTTGGTACACCCTGTATACAACAATTTATATTTAATGTTTATTTTAAAAAATTGTTTCTCAATTGGTTAAAATTGTTTTCTTTTCAGGGTAATCTTAAGTTATTTAATTTTCATAATTATTTTGTTTATATTGATTACCGCTCGCATAAACCCAAGTAACAGGAATCTTTTATTATTAGTAGATATATTTCTATTATTTATAAATAATCTACAATATAAAAGATTAAGTAATTTAATTCAAATATTAATCCATGGCCGTTTTAATTATATTCTTTTTTTGGAAATATAATTTTAAAATTATGAGAAAGCATTACAAGTCTCAGAATATTTTATAAACATTTGCTTATAGCAAATAACGCAAGGAATTTGTTTCAACATATTTCGCTAAGCTTGCTTAGAGAACATGTGCCCCTCCACATCAAGCCGAAATTTCGTCAAGTAGTTCGTAAGTTAAAACACGTATGACCCTAGTAGGGGGACATAAGGGCTAACCTAGCTATATACTTACGATTAGATATTTCTCAAGTAATCAGCAGTACCTAGATTGATATCCTGCCGTAGTGTCACGCTTGTATACCGTAACTACTTGCACCTGGACCATTTTGCACACACCGCCTGCCGTAATACCGCTTCCGCGCTTCCGCACTAACCGCTTCAAACACATCAACCGCTTGCTAGATATGATTAAAAAGTAGTTTCCGTAACTTAGCTGCATTTAATGCACCTGCTTGCATTATCACAACCTCTTGCTTGGTTTATTGGCCTACAGTAATATTGATCACACTGTTTAATATTTATTGTTTTTGTTTTATGAGGTCAGTCTTAAATAAAATAGAGTAAGTGAAATTGAACTTCTGTCTTTTATTTAAAGCATAAGTAATAAATCTGATCAGACACCGAGAATAATTTTCGGCAGGTAAGGTGAAGTTGTCCATTGCTACGCAACCGACAATCATACACACAGACCGCCTGGACATTCCGTTTCTTCACTGAGTTATCCTAGCTTCTATCACACCGCTGATGGAATAAAGTGGTGTTCCTACACTATAAAACAGGAACCGGCGCTCGAGACCGTCCCGTAAGTAAAAAAGTTCAAAGTACCGCAGCTGTACTGAAGGGTGTCACAAAGTGACACGTAACCTACAAATCGCATTATGTCGTTGTACGTCACAAACTTCAAAAAGAAATCTTTGAAACACCAAGAAGAGCAACTATCCATGACGTTCTTCGGGCCACGGATATGACAGTTTTGGTTAGATGGGTGAGATCTGCCCTTTTTTGTGCTGGTAATTTATTAAGACCATTTTTTCTTCCCCAAAAATTAAATTATGCCTTGCATCCTTGTAAAATTAATTATTTGAGGATGTACCGGATACGATAAGAAATTAGTTGTGGTTGATGCACGTTGGTGCTCCTCAATACTTTGGCCGGATTATAAGAACCCTGAATAGTGTGTATGGACAAAGATGGATTGGAAGAGGTGGGCCACAAACCTGGTCAGTCCGCTCACCCGATTTAAATCCCCTACATTCTTATGTATGAGGACTGAAGTCAATTGCCTACGCAACAATAACATTCGTTGACTTACGAAAAAATATATAAATTGCTGCGCACAAAGATTAGAAACACCCCATGGATTTTTGAACGTATTAGACGATTGATGGATCGAATAGTTCGATGATGTATCGAAATGAACATTTTCTATGAATACATTTAAATTAAAAGTTAATATGGTCTCCTTGTACTAAAAAACAAATACCAGATTTTATTAAAGTTTGGAAATCATTCTATAATGGGCACAAAAATATGTTTGTTGATTATCTTGAAAACGGTGCATCTTAACCATGTACTACATTAACTTTTTATGAGTAAAGATAGGAATTTTAGACGACATGCCAGAGACGGGTTTATTATCTAATACCATATTCTGAAAAACACGGGATATAATAACAGAATAAATAATAATTTCTGAGAGTGTATTTACTTACACATTAAACTTATTGCATGTAAAACTCACACCAAAAAGGGTTCGTAAATCGCTGGGGAAGGTCAAATATACTTGGCGTAAGCGACTACCCGGATCTTATATTTGCCTGTCTATTCGTTTTGTTAGTCTGCAAACGGTTATGGTGGGAAACTGTTGTACAAATGGTGAATAAAAAAGTTTCTTTTATCATTGTTAAGTACGTAGTTTCTGTTGACGTTTTTTTATTTATTTATATTATTTATTGTTATTACGTAATTTCTGTTGAGTACAGTGCGGTAGTGGACTTTTAGTTATGGTGAAGCAACTCCCGTCTTCAGAAACAGTGCAATGATAGAATCGTGATTAACCCGATTTGGTGTTTGATGGTGTGGACATAACTTGTAAAGTGTGCGATACAGGGCTTTCCTATACACATAAAACCACCGTAAGTAAACATGTGCATCAAGAGAACACTAAGCCTTAATTGGGGGAGACAAACAGAGAAACATAAACATGGACTTGATGAAGTTTATTGTACGCTGTAACATTCTGTGGATGCAGTTGGATAACCGACTGTTTAAAAAATTTATAGAAAACTGTATTGGGCGACGGTATGCTGGAGTGCAACTTCCCACGTCACCTACACTGAAAAAACTGTATTTGCCCCAAGTAGCTGATTATATTATTTGTCAACTTCGCTCTGAACGTGAGAGCAACTACATTTGGGTCACTGTAAATGAGATAGTCAACGGATGTGGGGGTGTTAGAGGATTTACAAAAGGACATTTGTTAGTCCTCAACATTATAGACCGCAAAAATGCAGATAGTATTTCTATTCTATGAGGGGAGGGACAATTATGAAAATAAATTTTCGTTATTTATAACAGACGCCGCAGCGTACATGAAAGCAGCTGGGCGAATGCTTCAACAGACATTCAACTATTTTTCTGGCACACGCAAATTATTGTGATCTGTGAATTAAAAAGAAACTACTAAAACTGCTAGTGTTAGTGTTACAGCCACCAAACTTTCAATCCTTTTCAAACAACATGGAGTTATTTTATATCTGCACCTTTTCGTGGCCTCCAATCCTCTTCAAAATCACAAAGAAGTTTACAAGCTCGTTTAAAAGGTTAGATATTGTCTCATTATAAATGGAAAATTTTGCGAAAAGCCTGTATACTATGAGTACGCCTCTGTTATTTACGTCATGTCGCCCGAAATTCCTATTTCAACTTTTTACTTTTCTTTCAGGTTTTTACAAAAAATTCCTATTTTTATGTACGGAATTTGCTACTGAATATTTGCGCTGCATTTTTGGGTGTCCTGTGTACTTTTTCAGCTATATTTCTAAGTTTTTTTCGACTACTTTAGAAAAATTATTCAAGTTTTAACACACATAGTCCTACGCCCAACATGTGGGTCATAACTATGCTCACTCACACGTCCACGAACCATATATGGGTCGTATAAATATGTGTATGGTAAGGCGATATTTTCAGGGGGACATAGATGTAACTACTAATAATTACTTAGAGGAAAAAAACTTAAAATAATGAATATTGCACAAAAAGTTACAATTTTCTACAAAACAGCCGACCCAAAATACTTGGTTACATTGACGACAAATAGTGTTGATTTTTTTTGGTTTTTTAAGCTTCTAATGACGTTAACTGTTGCTCCCTCAATTTTCTGTAGCAGTCATGACAATGTTTTCTATAAATCCTCTGAACGTAACTCTTCCAACTAATGTTGCCTGCATATTTTGAGTAATTGGAACTAATGTTTCATTGACTCCATTGAACTCCAACCTTGAAAATTTAAGCAGTTTCCGACCAAAATGAAATTATTTCAGTTGTTTTTAAAACATTAATTTTACCTACTGTCCCACATCTATCCTTTTGATCCACCTCATCATTACTATGTCCATAAATACTGTCTTCATTATTGTATTCACAATATTATCTTCCTCGCAACCTTCCTTGTCCTCATTATAATTAGGGTCGATGAAACTATCATCTGTATCGTAAACCAAATCTGATTCATAATTCACATCTGACAAATTATTTGCCTCCTCTTCTAACTCTGCTTGTGTTAGTTTACGTTTATTTTGTCACAACTAAATTGACAACAGTGATATACAGTCAACTTATTTGAAGTTATAAACACACATGTTACAGAATCACACAAATATACATATAACTGCGTACAACTACATTGTAAACGCTATTTCCAAATGAGTAAGGCCCATATGTATCTCATGAGACTTTGATGCGCTCGTAAAGATAGGGGTACGTCCCATAACCCGCATGCGGGGCGTGAAAATTTAAATGGAGACTCAAGGGTTATACCGAATAACTAGCATTAGGACTGTGAACATGTTAATGTGAAATGTCTAGGTGTTAATTTTGACAATGTCTTCTATAATACGTGAATAAATTTTTCCAATCATTTTTATATTTAGTGCATAAAAAATAAAAATTAAAATAATTTTTAATTATTTAGAATTTGTTTTTTTAAATAATTATTTTCAAAAGTTCAACTGAAGAATAATGAAACAGGTAAAATATATATGAAAGTAAAATGTTTAATAAATATCTAGAAAAATCTATTAGATTTGTTTTCTGTGATGGGATATCAAAATATACTTCACTTGCGACACAGTATATTCCTTGGGGCGCCTTTTAATGCATATATCTGCTAGGTAACCAAATTTATTATTCTATTCTGCAGGTATTGATATTTCTAACGACATCCGCGAAAATGTTGTATCTTTACTAATTGCCTCTGACTATTTTTGTCATATTTAGTAACCGTTTGAATGAATTTACTTTCGGAAATTATCAAGTTACAAGGAAATTCAAACTATTAAAAAGAACATGCTTCTCTTTGCCGTGAAAACAATTTTAAATATAGAGTACGTAACTTTCGCAAAATAAGTATAAAAATACATTAATTTTGTTGACACTAATAGAACTGATATCACGTTTTATTTATTGTATCGTTTTAAAATAAGTAACTTCATGGTTAGAGTTTTAATGATGTTCGGGTGGATATATTTTTAAACTTGTTTATTTAATGATTTTCTATATTATGTATATGTATACGTGAGCCATTAATTCAGAAGTTGTGGTCTACTCAACGGATGCATAAATTGAAGGAAATCCTGCAAATTTAAATTGTAATAAAAGGTTCTTTATGTATACCTATCAAATTTCAAAACATAGTTGTATTAATTTACATAATAATTTTTTTCGAAAACTCTTGGTCTACGAAATCAAGCATAAATCTCACTCAGTCATTATAATGTAGCTAAACTTAAACCGTTTTCCTTTTAAAGCCCAAACTAATTAGTGAAGTTGGCCAAAGAGCATTTCGAGCCGGACTTTCGTATTCAGGTGTATTGATTCATATCCTACCTCTGTGGTACAGCGTTGAGCTCAATGTACATCACGGAAATTCAACTCCCTTGTTTCTAACTACCCCTCTACAAGCTCCCTAAACTCTTGGGTCGAGATTAACGTGTACGTCGTTGTTTCAAAATATTCGTAGTAAATCGTTACTCGAGTCCTTTATTTCTGTAAAGCAGAACGAAATAAATTCTGTTTAAATTGAACAGCAATACGTGTTCTACGTTCTTACTGTTATGTATTACAAATAATAACAAGACTAATTTACAAAACTTTTATTGTAGATACCACATAGAGACCTGTGCCGACTGCCTATCATTTCAAGAATCTCTCCATGACAGTTGGCACACAGTTTTGGTACAATGCTACCAACATACTACATAGGGTGCGTTCATAAATCTATGCTACGTTCACAACATTTCTCCCCTTCTTAAAGATCAAGTTTACGAATAGGTTTTATTATTCTACCATAGCGGGATAATTTGTGAGTTTCATCGTTTGAAACCACTTGTGAACTTTCAACTTTAAGAAGCACTTTAGGGTTTCCTTTTATTGATAAATTATCACTCAAAGGGTTTGACACTATTTCAGAAGAACAAGAGGGATTAATATTGTGAGGTAACTTAAATTGTACTGGTAATGGTGATAAAATAATATGATCCGTGTTACTGCTCGGGTCACTATTTTCACTTGGTACTACACTTATATCAAGTGTTGAATCACTTAAATCAAATCGTAACGAATCTACATGAACAAATTTGATTTGAGATTTCACTTGCACCAAATATGTACAAAAATTTATAATTATTACAATTTCCTCTTTCTGCCAGAACTTGGTTTGTTTATTTTTAACATAAACAGATTCATTAAGTTTAAACAACTTTTTTAATTCGAGGCGCATTGTCAGAACTTTCCTTAGCATATTTACTATGGCCGGCGGGTTTTAACAAGTCGACTCTGGTTCTGAGTCTCAGCTTTAACATGCTTTCAGACGGAGAAATACTTATGCTTGTAGTAGGAGTATTTCGATTAGAGAATAAAAAACTTGATAGTTTTAAAAAAATTTGCTGTTCTATCTTATTTTTCTTAAAACAACGATTTTTTAAGATCTTTTTTTACTGTCTGTACTCCTCTTTCAGCAAAACCATTGCTGGGCGGATGCCATGGTGGAGATTTGATTGGAGTTATTCCGTTTGCTTGACAGAAAGAAACAAATTCGTCTGAATTAAAGGGTGGGCCTCCATCAGATATTAATTCTACAGGCAGATCAAAAATTTATAAAATCTCTTTCAATTTTGTAATAGTTTCAGAAGCTATAGTAACATGCGTTATTAATTTAACTTCGAGCTGTTTTGATTTTTTGGTCATATACAAGCAAAAATGTATAATTAAATTTCTTAAAAAAAATCAACAAAAATTCTGTAAAAATTATGAGGTAGGTGCCTCTGGCTAAGACAAAAGAGGGTTACTGCTAGTAAAATTTTGACATTGTTGAAAAATTTCACGAGGCAATAAATTTTTCTACATCATTATTAATATTTGGCTACCAACAGTTTGAACGAATTAGCATTTTAGTGCGAACCATTCCAGTGTGCTGCTCATGAAAAAGTTTAAGAATTTCCCATCTTAAGACAGGTGGAATGATCACTTTATTACCCAATAGAATACAATTTTGTTCTACAGATAACTCATTTCTGTGGTTAAAGTATAGTTTTACATTTTCGTCTTCCACCGTACTTGGCCAACCTGACAAAATGAAGTCTTTTATTTTGAAAAAAAAGTAAATCCTTGCTAGTAGTTTTCCTAATATCATTGGCATTTAAAGGAATTTCATTGACTAAATTAAATGAATAAACGAAATCAGAGACTTCAGTTTGTTTTGACAACGGCAACCGTGACAAACCTTCAGCATTACTTACAGATTTTCCTTTTTTTATAAATAATATCATATTGATAGCCAGTGAGTGTAATTGCTCAGCGAGTCACTCTTGAAGCAGCCGTTGTAGGTATGTTCTTATTGTTTGCAAAAATAAATTGAAGTGGTTGATGATCAGAAATAAGCGTGAATTTACGTCCATACAAATACTTATGAAACTTTTTAACTGCAAATATCAAAGCTAATGATTCCCGTTCTAAATGACTTATTTTTGTTCTGTGGCGGAAAGAGTGCTTGAAGCCAACATGACAGGACGTTTGTCTCCGTCAACCATATGACTAAGTACCGCACCATAACTGTTCGAATCACATGTGACATAAATCCGTAAATCAGAATTATGTGTCAACACCCTATTAGATGTCAATAAGCTGAAATATTTCCTCACATTCTTCTGACCATTCTTTGGAAAAATCAGTACTGGACTTATAAAGATCAAGCTGTTCAGACTTCTTCAAGACTTTAATGACATTCTGGTAGCACTCCTGCAAGGTAGAACCATAGACTAATACGTCATCTAAGTAACACTTTGTGTTCTTTACTGTCCATAACTGTTTGAATTATTCCGGGAGCTGAACTGATACCATACGTCAACCTTGTAAAAGCAAAAAGTATAAGATGAGTGTTGATGACTAAAAGTTCTTGGGACCTTTCACCAAATTCGAGCTGCTGGTAAGCTCATTTTAAGTCGATAACTGTAAAATACTTATCTCCACTCAAACAAGCAAAAATGTCCTCAGGAAGTGGCAAAACATAATAATCTGCATCCAGAGCCGGATCCAATTTTTTTTTGAAATCAAAGCAAATCCTAATAACTGAAGAATTTCTCTTCGGTACAACCACTATAGGACTAGCCCAGTTACTAAAATTTAATTTTTTTAATATACCTGATTCACACATCTTTTGAATTTCAGACTCCACTTTATTTTTTAAAGCATAAGGCATATCATAGGCTCTATGAAATACTGGTTGTGCTATCGCCTTTAACTTTAACTCGACCTTGAAATTTTTGATGCAAGACTCTGTTTTTTTCATCAAAAGTCTTTTTCGAAATTGTTTCTGATAGAGGAAACCAATTCTAGAATTTTTTACTCATTTTCGAAGGACTTAGATTCTCTTTCTACCGTAGTTAACACCACGTTGACATTAGTAAGCCCATTACCTTTTGACGTCAATATTTAGCATGTTTCGACCAAGCAAAGGTGTAAACTTATGGTTACTATCTAAAACTACTAAGGGTAAATTCACTGTTTGGTTGTTATTTTTGATAAAAACATCAGTTTAACCCAAAATTTTCACACCATCATATTTGACAACAGGTTCAAATCCGACAAGTACTTTTGGTAGTCTCTGATGTGCATTATAGTACGACATGCACCACTATCAATTTCAGATTTTATGCACCAACCTTTCAGTTCCAAGTTTATCTGAGCTGGTTTTTCTTTGCGAGTATCTTGGATTGACGACAAAAACCCAAGTACCAAGTCATCCACTGAGCAAGCATCTGAACTTAACGAATCACTAACCTCTTGTTCATCAAGGGCATTGACTTCATATTTTTTACACAGACAACTGGTATGACCTTTTCATTTACATTTAAAACATTCCCAATCCTTTGCTGGACACATCTCGGGATCATGCCTTCGGACACCACACCGGTAACACAACTTTCCTGACTATTGATTCGATTTTTGACTTGACTCATGAGACTGTCATTTGCTATTACTTGCACTTTTTTACATTTTTTTGTTTATCAAAGTCTTGTCAATATTTTCTGACGCTGAAGTGACATAATTGACTATATTCATATAATGCACTTGACCTTCGGCTAATTCCATTGCAGCTTCAGTATAAGCCAAGTCAAACGTTTATTTATGAACAACAGTTTACGCTTTATGGCCTGGGACCTTATGCCACAAACGAATTTATCACGTCAAGCCTTTTGTAAAAAAGCACCAAAACTGCAATGTAGCGATAGATGTTTTAATTTCTTTACAAAGGTTTTAATGTGTTCACCTGACTCTTGTACTGCTATCCAAAACTTATACCTTTCAGCTATCTGTAATCTTTTGGGACTAATAGTGTTCTATTAACTTATTTTTCAAGATTTCATATGTTTGTGAACTCGGAAGCTCTGGAGTTAAAATGTCTTTAAGCGTTGAATAAGCTTCACTACCTATCAACGTCAACAACATGGACACTTTTTTGCTCTTCGACAACATTGCAGACAAATAATTGCTCTAACCTTTCCATGTAGGTGGTTATATCTCCCGACTTAGAGTTAAATTGTTCAATTTTTCCAATCAAACTTGACATGTTGGAAATTTTGACTGACTACCAACACTTTGACAACTAAAAAAACCAATTTTGCTAGGACTAAGGACTTTTCTAACAACACATTTTGTGGGTCGCTTGATCTGAATCGTCGCCAAATTCCGTTATGTATTACGAATAATAACAAGACTTTTATTGTAGAGACCACATGGAGACCCATGCCGACTGCCTAAAGCCGGCTTCAGAGAAATGCAACGTGTCGCCCGCGACAGCTAATCGACCAATAGTAATCAAGCTTCCTGTACTCGCCTAGCTCCCACCTATTGTTCCAGCGACAGTTAGGCGCTGTCGCGTGTAGTTGGATTTTTCCAATTACAGTGTCGCCAGAGACAACCGTGTCGCTGGAGATTTAGGGTTATGTGATGGTGTTTGTTTATGTGTTAAATATAAAATATCAAAGACGAAAAGTCACTTTGCAGCACACTAGCGGTGAAGAATTTACGGTATTTTAAAGCAAATTCGAAATACAAAGATGTAATGATGGTAAGTAGAATTATTGTAAAAGTATAGATATTGTTTAATTTTGAAACTTTATAATAAGAAAATTACATACCGTTTTCGAACAAACCATTTTGATATTTTATTTTTCTTTTTCTCCACATCCAGTACAATACGAGAAAATGTAACCTTTCCATCACAATTTTTTTTCCTAATTACAATATTTAAACTGTTTACAATTCAACAATAAATTAGGTTAAAATTTTCACTGACCTGCATTTTCCGCTGTCGTTTGTCATTTCTTACCCGTCACTTTCTTCTGTCGCTCCTTAACGGGCGACACATGGAGGGGATGTGTCGCCGCGATACGTTTCAATTCTCTGAAGCCGGCTTAGCATTTCGAGAATCTCTCCATGACAGCTGATATACAGTTTTGTTAAAATGCTACCAATATACTACATAGGATGCGTTCATAAATTTATGTTACGTTCACAACACTTACGACATTGATAAGATATTTGGGTGCAATATTTTGCAGTTTATTTTGAAACTCTTTCTCAGATTTTGTTAAGATACAATTTCAATATACATATACAACAACAGTCCAACCACTCTCGTATCTTCGTTATTATAATAGGAATGTGTCTCAAATTTTAGAGATATATATTAAGCTACAAAACGGCTTCATTAGTAATACTGAAAAGTAATTTCCTCAAAACACGCACCTACTACGATAAAAATAAATGCGATTTTTGCAAAAACCGTATTAGCGAAAAAAAATATGATAAACATGATTTCAAAATCTTGTTTTTCATACCTAAAAACTACTTTATACTAAGTTTCATAAAGTAAAGTAGATTTTTAACATATTTTTTTAGCACTTTTTTTTATTTGATCATTGGAAAGATCTTAAAATTCAAAGTACCTATGCAAAACGCAGAATTCTGTGAGACATATACAAATCATCTAAAGAAATCATAAACCATGTTTATGATTTCTTGTTGAATCTAGGGCGTGACGTCACCGAATAGGAAACGGCCAGCCCGCCAATTACAGCGTGTTATTGTTACAGTTTATAATGAGACTATTTATCACGGTTCTTGTTATTTTATTACAAAATCATTAGAACTAGCACAGTGCGTATTGGAACTTAAGCGTGTTTGTGAAAATAGGTTACCGTGTTTGTTAAGAATTTAGGTATTTAAAACTATTTCACGGATTTATATTAACAATGAATAATAGTAAGCGCAAAAAAGAATTAAAAATAATGCACTGTTCCTAAGTGTCAAAGCACTAGGGTGAAAATATATACTAAAATATTTATTATTAGTGGAGACCACAACTCAGGTAAGTATTTGGCGAATATCAGGGACAAAATCAGTTCGCCTTCGAACACGTCAATATTCTCGATATGATATGAAATAAAAAAATAGACAATATCTTACCTTATACTTTTGACGAGTGATTTTTATAGTATCCAACATTAGATAAACGCTGAACTATTTAGCAAAAAACACTATTGCACTATAGCAATTATTTTGTGGCACTGGAATAAAAAATATTAATAATTGTTCTAAATGATCTGGAGCTAAATTCCGGCGCCTGTCATTAAAAATCCATTTGTAGTCCGAAAACGACCGTTCCACGTCTACAGACGTAACTGGAGCGTATTTAAAATACTGAAAGTCTCTCAAATAAGACACATTTATATTAAGATCAGAAAAATCCACTTCTTTGCCTGTAAAAGAGTCCACTATATCAGACACGGTATTAAATACTGGAATATTATTTCAAACTGTTTGAAATTTTTGTTTCACATAGTCTACGGTGATTCTTGATTACTGGAAAATATATTGACGTAGATTATATACAACATTCATGTCCTCAGTTAAACAAAATTATGATGTTGGTTAGCGCTCATGACTGTATGGCAGAGAGAATTCGTAAAAGATTTCCATCTATATAGGCCAAATTTTCATGAATAGATGAATCCATAAATGCTCAATTGCGATGTGTAGGTGGTGAGGGTCCTATTTTATATATATGTCTGCTTGTTTATTCATTTGAACTGCGAGATATAATAGATATATTCAATTTATAATGTATCTTTCATAATCGTACAAGATCTACATTTAATTTAGTGATTTGAGAAAAAAGTCATTAATAAATTCCTAAGAAAACGTGTACCATTGCATTTGACAATACTTATTTTCATTTTATTAGTTGTACAAGGGTTGTATGTAGGTACATAACTGGAATGATACCTGAGATGTGTTTCTAATTATTACCATTTCTAGAGAGTTAAAAAGGCAAAGAAATGTGCAGCAAAGTATAAAAAGAGAGAAAAAGATTATTAAGTCAACATATTATATTTGTTAGGATCATTTCAATGTAAGTAACCATATGGTGTGGCTTCGTGGTTGAGTGGTAAGGACATTGCCTCTCACCCTGGAGTCCCTAGTTCAATCCCCGGTCGAGGAGATAGGATTTTTCTAAACGAAAAATTAATCCTAGCATACTCGACATTGGGTGTGTCCAATGTTTCTAAACGTGTAGCCCTCTCCCACATAAGGTACCTTGTGGTATCTTCAAGGATACAGAAGGTTGTATTACCTGGGGTGTTTAATATGTTAAATAAGGTATTTATTATGTTCTGCCGTATACCATGCTCTAGTACAGTCGTTATTAGTATATGGACTGATTGGTTGGGGCAGTGCGTATGCAATTACAATGAAACCCCTTGAAGTGGCCCAAAGGAGAATATTAAAGATAATATATGAACTAGACATACGTCACCCTTCGGACCAAATCTTTACAGAATACCGTATATTAAGTATCAGGAAATTATACTATAAGACAGTAATAATATACCTAATCAAAAACGGATTAACAACATGTAATACCTTCTATACATATAATACCCGTTTTAGGCAAAACGACAATCTAATATTACCTAAAGTACATCTCACAATAAGGCAGCGACATCTTCAGTACGTATAAAAGTTTTCAACTATTTACCTCAAGAACTGAAAAATAAAAAGCCATTAATAAGTTTTAATAAAATGTTATCGCAATGGCTCATTGACACCACGCATAGAAGCAATATAGGAAAATTAGCAAAAACCGGTCCTAAAAATATTCATCAATGTGTATTGCAATTTCTTTACTTTTCACTTTCTATCCTAAATTAACTAATTGTATACTGTTCTTGTTTTAATGTTATTAACATACTGTTATGTGTATCTGTGTATGTGTGTATGTAGGTGTATATGTTTGTGTGTGTGCATATGTGTGCACATTATATATATATATATATATATATATATATATATATATATATATATATATGTGTGTGTATATATATATATGTGTATATATGTATATATATATATATGTATATATATATATGTATATATATATATATATATATATATATATATATATATATATATATATATATATATATATATATATATATATATATATATATATATATATATATATATATATATATATATATATATATATATATATATATATATATATATATATATATATATATATATATATATATATATATATATATATATATATATATATATATATATATATATATATATATATATATATATATATATATATATATATATATATATATATATATATATATATATATATATATATATATATATATATATATATATATATATATATATATATATATATATATATATATATATATATATATATATATATATATATATATATATATATATATGTGTATATGTGTATATGTATGTATGTGTATGTGTATATGTGTACATACGAATGTGTGTGGATATATGTATTCAAGGATTGCTGACAAGTCCTGCACCTAGTGATCCTAGGATATTCGGTAATACACAAGCGAATTATCACAGATATAAACCTATATTTATCTATAATACATAAACATTATTATTCTCAGTATGTTTGAGATATTTTTCCATTTTTGTATGGCTCTTAAATGAACATGTAACCAAATTTATGGCTGTAATTGGCTTTGATTACGAAAACGACTACAGAAAAAAGGCTTTACTGTGCAAAATTTTTCATACAAACTATTTTAGACTAAAAAAATAACTTTTTATGGACCAATGGTTCTGATATTACACCCTCTTCGAAAAACAGCTTACTTTGCAATACACCTTTTTGAGTATTAACCCTTTCGGTGACCAAAAAAATTGCTGTTAATAGTATCTTAAATTTATGAAAACCAGATTTAAACAATATCTCGATTTTCAAAAGAAAGTGGCCACAAAACATCATGGCGCCGGGAGTTGTTTTTTCGAAGTTTCCGGAAGCTATACCTGGGCGCCATACCTGACCACAAAAAATGCTGTTAGGTATTTTTGGATTTTTTAGGACTTGAAACATGTATCAAATGGACAGCAAAAAGTGGAATTAAATATCCGATGTGATATTGCAATTTAAATTTAGTAACTCACATGACCGCAGAATAAAAACTAGAAGAATTTTTTAACGGTATTACATTTAATATTTTATTGATAATCAGCTATATATTACGTTATTAAGTAGTTGTTGTAGAGTGACAATGACGGAACTACAAAAAAACATGTTAGTTGATAACAACGTGGATTTTTCATTCTATAATATCCGATTCTGCAACGTTTAGCGTCATCAATAATGTGGAACAGATTTATTACATCATTCGAAAGAATGGCGGAGGTGCCAATATTAAAATAAATACTCGTATTATTTTAGAGATATTTTTATTAATAAAATGACAAAAAACGTTTCAAAATCACGCATTTGTTACTAATAAGTACCGACTTCAGAACAATATTTAAAAGTAATTCGTTCTTAAATATTACTACATAAAACAAAAAGTTAAATAGAATAGATTTTTGTTATAAATCCAAAATATCAAAAAAAGGTAAATCCTTGAATAAAAATACTCATTTTAAGGCAAAGATTTTATGTTTTGCGATATGTCTTGTAAGCAGGTGTTGATCACATGATCAGATTAAGATGTCTGTTTCATGAACTGCGTATAAGGGTGTCTTCTGTCTTAGCGATGAACAAATTTAGGATTATTTTGTACAGGGTTATTCATGATAAATTATCCACCCTTATCATCGTTATTATTGCCTATATAAAAAAAAGTTTTGAATTAAAGTTGTGTGGTTATAACTAAATTCTGTTAAAATGCTATCAAAAGTACAGTTGCGTGCAGATTTCAAGGGATACAGAAAAATTATATATTTTTTTTAAATGGGATACCCTGTATATTATAAAATTTTTGGAATGATCCTTTGTTCTTAATTTCAAAAGTATACCATATGTTATCCCTACCATATACCATTTTTGATTTATTAAACGTCGAATATCTTAGTTAAACTAGCTACTGTAAATATGGAAAAGTTAACATTATTAAAGTGAGCTATGAAAATGACAACTATTATGTTTGATAAGTAAAGCTGCAAATCATTTCTGTGTATCATAGTCGTAGAGTACAGATGTACTTACTATCGTCGGCATTCACCTTGACCGCGAAACTCTTTCTCCAGTCCAGTATATTATTAGCTTTCGAGTTTTGTACACGTTAAGTCACTTGGGCGTATTGCATATTGTTTTTGTGTTTTTATTTTATTTGTTGTACTGTATTGTTGATATTAATTTAATAATAAAGCATGACAGACGTACGCAGTGGTAGAAAACGGCCATTTGCTGACAAAGTGAATAAATTCATAAGTGAATTCCCGGATCTATTCTATGATGGTGCTAAAATAATTTGTAAAGTGTGCGAGAAATATTTGATGTGCTGGGATAAGCGTGATTGTGGACTTCACGTAAATAGTGTACACCATAAAAATAAAAAAAATGGCGTGCCTTCGACAACAGAGTTTATGTTTGATTTACTATTAATGCTGATTGCCTGTGAGGTTCCGCTGCACATACTCGATAAACAACCATTTCGAGAGTTCTGGAATAAATATAATGCCTAGGTGAAGTTACCAAGTCGCACAACGTTATGTAATTATCTACCAACTGTACACTTAGACATGGTAAATAAGATGAAATGTGAATTAAAAAATACACGGCTGTGGTTATCTGTTGATGAGACAACAGATTGTAAAAAAAATCTATTTTAAATGTTATAGTACGAGTACTGGACCTTCTTAAACCGACAGTTCGACTGTTACTAGCTTGCAAAAGACTAAGTCAGTGTACTAGTGAAACAATTACCAGGATGGTGCTGGAGACGTTAGAATAATCTGAATTGTCAAAATGTCAAGTGTTGATGTTTGTGACTGATGGCGCCGTGACAATGCGTCGGTAGGCCGTTATTTGCAAGAACAAGGTTGTACGTTTATACATGTTACGTGTAAAGTGCATGCTTTACATCTTGTGGCAGAAACTATTCGAAAAGGCTTTCCAGAGGTGAATGCATTAATAGCAAGTACAAAAAAAATGTTTCTTAAATCCCCTAAACGTCTCCGTGCATTTCATAGCAAGTGTTCCGGTATTCCTGTAGCAACACAGCCGATTCTTACACATTGGGGAACATGGTTGCAGGCAGCTTTTTATTATGCTGAATATTTCCAACAAATAAAAGCTGTGATACTATAATTCAATCCAGATGAGGCTGCAGCTATTAAGGAAAGCCGGACAAAATTCGAAAATATTTCCGTTGAAACAGTTTTAAAAACATTGCGAAGAACTATAAACCATGACATGAGAGCATACAAAAATTAGAAAACGTTGTTGTTAGCGGAGTCACTACAAATATTGGACGAAGTAAATCTACTGCTACACGCTATAGGTGACGCAACAAATTAGCGCGTTAAAGAAAAGTTCGCAGGTGTGTTAAATAAAGACACCGGCTTTACCAAATTAAGACAAATATGTGATGGTGCAGCTCCAGATCCATTAAGTGCGTTCAAAGATTATTTTACGTATGCGTGTATTACATCAGTTGATGTCGAACGGTCGTTTTCAAAATATAAGAATATGTTCTCACCAAAGCGAACATCACTTATGGAGACAATCATAGAAACATACCTAATGCAGCAAAATGGCTACTCATCTCCAGTTTGTGATAAGCAAGCTAGTTCATCAAGTTAGTTAAGAGGGCAAGTTTTGTGTAAAAACGTTTTATAAAGTATCGTTTTACCTTTTACTCATACATATTTTATTTACCGGCTTCTATTTTTTGAAAAGGTAGGTTGCTAAAACTTTGCTATTTATAGATTTTAAAATTAGGTTTATTTTAGAAAATGAGTAAAAAAAGGCAGATGAACACATTAGATACCTTCGTAAAGAAAATACGATCTCCGGATACTAAAACCGAAAGTTCTTTACACTCAGATAGAACTAATAGCAGTAATAGCTTTAATAAAAACGATGAGGCCCTAGACAGTGAAAAATTTAAAAACGTACCTGCAACACTAAACAAATTAGTTACCACGCCAATCTGTAAATATTCAAAATTGTTTGAAAAATATGGTAGTTTGGTAGTTTACGACGCAAGTAAGTATCACCAGGAACCTGTGGAATATACCGAAAATTTTATACGTACCTACGAACATTGCGGAAAAGAATTTATAAATATCTTAGATTCAAGAAGACATGAACAAATTAAACAAAATCGAGAGAGACTTCACCCCAATTATTGAGACATTAATATTCTTAGGACGTCAAAATATACCACTTCGTGGACACAGAGATCATGGAAAGCCTGAAATATGGATATCATCAACATCAAGTGATGCAAATGAAGGAAATTTTAGGAAGCTCGTTATATTTAGAGCGTCTAGTGGAGATCATGAACTTAAAAGTCACTTGTAGTTCTAAAGCAATATACATTAGCAAGAATATTCAAAATCAGTTAACTGAAATTTGTGGTAACAAAATACGGAACAATATTTTCCAATAAATTAATACCGTTCGATAATACAGTGTTGTTTTCGATGAGACCATAGATTTAAGTCATAAGTCACATATGTCATGAATCATAAGGTATTTAGTAAATGACGGTGAAATCAGAGAGGATTTTATTGCATTTCTAGACTGTTATAACAGTTTGGATAATAAGGAAAGTGAACCTAAGCTAACAGGAGTAAAATTAGCTGGGATTGTGTTTCCTTTTTTTAAGGAATCATGACTTCAACCTGGAGAATTGCGTGAGAATAAGTACCGACACTTGTAGTGTCATGCTTTCAATTAAAAAAACAGGAGCTGTGTTTGAGCTGCAAAAGACATTTGCCTAATGTGATAAAATCTCCTTGTTTAAGGCATTCCCTTAATTTGTCCATTTCTAAATCTAGTAATGTTCAACGAGTCAGAAACTGCGTAGGGGTAATGAAAGAGGTTATTTCATTTTTTAATGCATCTGCCAAAAGACACTTTGTCCTAACATATTCCGGTAACGACACCGGCGACACCTTGACTAAGTTATGCGAGACAAGGTGGACTGAACGACATGGCTTAGTGTTAAAACTTAAAGTGTGTTTAGGGCATATCATGGATTCGTTACACACCATATCTACATGGAAAAATGCTGATACTTCCTCGAAAGTGCAAAGTCTAATGATATCAGTTTCTCTCTACAAATTTTATAACGGCACTTTTCGCTTTATCTTTTGTTTTATCAATAACTCTATTTAAGTAGGGTTTTACAAAAAAAAAGTTTGGATAAATCTTGTGCCAAAGTGTTAATTGATGACATTTTATCAGTCTTAAGGGATACTAGACAAAATGCCGATGTATTTGCAAAACTTTTTTAAAGAAATAGAAGACTGTCACAAGAAGTTAGATATTCCTCTTCTATTACCCCGGCGTGTCGCCAGGCAGACTTGCCCCTTTAATTTGAGTATAAATGATCTTGAATCCTATTACAGAATTTTGCTTTTTATACCGCTTCTCAAAAATATAATAGAAGACCTTGAATTTATATTTCAAGGTGAAAAAGTATCCAACATATTTTATCTCAACAACCTAATTTCAATTAATTGTGTAAAAATAGATGAAAATGAGATGGCTGATATGTCAAATCAACTTTCTAATTATTTGAGGTCTCTCTTAGATGAAAATTTAAAATTAATTTCCGAGAAACTAAATGGTGAGTTGGTATTATGGAAAAGGAAATGGGAAAAATTAGAAACTTTACCAAATACTGCAGTTCTTGCATATTCTCTTGGTGATAAGGATATTTTTTCAAATATAGGAACAGGGCTCTCTATTCTCTGTACGTTGCCTGTCACCTGATAGGATTAGCACTGCTTCACATCCATATAAATATTTCTATTGGCGTATTCAAAGTAATAGATATATTTGCAAAGCAAAAGAAAAGAAACCGAGAGTATATTATTTAGCTGATTTGATTTTATGAATTTAGTTTAATAAATAGGTATAGTGGACCTCAACTTTAAGAGACACATAAAAACTCTCAAAGCTTTGCCGCGATGCTCCCGAAGATAGAGCGGGGCATGCTTTATTTTTCTACAGCATATTAAATAATAAATATAATGCATTACTTAATAAATAAAACATCATTATTCTCATGTAAAGTATGTTCTGGCATGATTAAAATAAGAAATTAACGGAAGCATGCCTGTATCAATTATAATTTCAAATTATTTTGATATAGTTACGCAACTCCCTCTTAAAATATTTTACGATTTAACGGTCACTACCGACCCAGCTGTAAAAGCCTAATAACGAGAAAGCATGCAGCGACGGACGGTCATTTTTCCGCGAAACATCGAACAATTCGTGCCTTTTTAGAATTTATATAGGTTATGTGCTTTATAAATACAGTGTGTTCTTCAGTGTTTACATTTTATTTGGATTGTGAGAGCCCAGAATGTATAATACTTTAACAGATAAGTGAAATTTTCCTTTGTGTTTAAGCGTATTTTATGTAGTTGTATTTTTATAAATATTCCGGTGGGTGGTGGATTATTCGAGTGTTTTCTATTTATAAGTGGCTGTGGTAAAATAATATTGTGATAATGTTCAGGCCTTGGGAAGATCCTCAACCTAGCACTAGCAGAGAATTTCACGAAGATACGGGGAATGGTAGTGGCTCACAAATTACAGAGAAAATTTCCAGAGAATATTTATGCGAACATACTCAAAAAATGGTTTTAACTGTTTATAGAAATATAAAAGAAAGCGAAGGTGAAAAAGGAGCCGTGGAAAAAACAGCCTACTTAACAGAAATTTCAGAACGAACTATCTATAGATTAATTAAGGATGGGGTACATAATCGAAAAGTTAGATCGGACAAAGGAACATCACGAGCATTAGATTCGTCTATGGTGAGGTTGTTAAGAGATTTAATTTATAGTAAGTGTAAAGAAAATGAGATACCAACGGTACAATCAATACATATGGAACTGAGAACAAAGGGTGTAGTGTCAGTTAGTGAAGAAACACTTCGCCGATGGATATTAAAGATAGGATTTAGGTTCAAAATTATTAATAAAAGGGCAAGTATTATGGAAAGCCTCAGAATTGTATAGTAGCGTAATGAATATTTGGAAAATATTACAAAATTTCGAAATGAACAACGACCAATATATTATTTAGACGAAACTTGGTATGACACCCATGATACAGTGAAAAAAGGGCTGGATAGATGGTTCAAAGAAATGTACAGTTGATATGCCTGCAAATAAAGGAACCAGATTAATAATTATACATTGTGAATCAGAAAATGGATGGGTGCATAATGGTCTCAAATTAAGTGGAAGAAAACTGGAAGATTCAAACGTTGATTATCACCGAAACATAACTGCGGATATTTTTGAAGAATGGTTTCAGACATAATTGCTACCAAATATAGAAGAAAAACAGCGTAATTGTTTTAGAAAATGCTTCGTATCATTCGCGACAAGTCGAAAAAAATACCAAATACTGGAACAAAGAAAAAAGATATTCAAGAAGTTCTCCGAAAACATAATTTGGAATTTCAAAAAAAATTTTAAAAAGAAAGATCTTTTGGATATTGTTAAGAAGCAAAATTTCTCAAAACAATATGTAACTGATAAAATGGCTGAAGCTCAAGGACATACAATTTTATGGCTGCCCCCCATATTTTTGTATTTTCAACCCGATCGAACTAATATGGAGTCAATTGAAAAGAAGCATTCGAAAAAATAACACCTTTCCCAAATTTGATGCTAAAGTAATCGACCTTATTAAAACTGAAGTGAGAGAAATAACACCAAGTTATCGGCAAAATTGTATTCAGCATGTCATTAAAATTGAAGATGAATACATTAAGTTAGGAAAAAACATCAGCCCTAATCAAGACCGTTTAATAATATATCTTGATTAAGATACCGATTTAGAACGTAGTTGTGAAGTGTCAGTGAGTATAGTGATTAGTGTTTTGAATAAAATGTTATGTGATTTAGTGTACATTGTGAATTTATCGTTTTATATATATATATATATATATATATATATATATATATATATATATATATATATATATATATATATATATATATATATATATATATACATATATATATATATATATATATATATATAAAACGATAAATTCACAATGTACACTAAATCACATAACATTTTATTCAAAACACTAATCACTATACTCACTCGACACTTCACAACTACGTTCTAAATCGGTATCTTAATCAAGATATATATATATATATATATATATATATATATATATATATATATATATATATATATATATATATATATATATATATATATATATATATATATATATATATATATATATATATATATATATATATATATATATATATATATACTATTACTGTCTCCCACTACCAAGTAGTGGGAGACAGAGTGGAGGACGCATGCGCTGTTATAAGTGTGGCAGAGTGGGCCACATTCAGAGTAACTGTCGTCAGCGCATCCCCTGAGAGAGTCGCAGTAATGGAGAAGCCGCAGGAAAACTGGCGAGCTGGTACTTCGCGGAATATAACAGATGGCCCTCCCAAAAGACCGTGTCAGAAAGACTGCAAGCCTTGCCACCATAAGGAAGAACAACAGAATGTACAAATAATGAAGACCGTTAAGATTGATGTTCCGGATTATTGGACAAAAGAGTCGTTAAGGAAAGCGCAGTTAAACGATAACGAGACTGGTCCTATTCTGAAATGGAAAGAAAGAGGGACCCGACCCGATTGGAAGGACATTTCAAATAAATCAGTGGGGGCTGAAGGCTTTATGGGCACAATGGGACTCCCTTATCGTAGAGGATGGACTGCTGAAGAGAGCGTGGGAAAGTCCAGATGGGAGGGAAAGTTACTGGGAAATTGTTAATCCCCAGGTGTCACGTAGCAGATGTACTTCAGCAAGTGCATAATGGAACGTCTGGCGAACATTTTGGCATCAACAAAACCCTGACAAAAGTAAGACAACGTTTCTACTGGGTAAACAGTCGTCAAGATGTGGAGGCTTGGTGCCGCCAATGTGAAGTTTGCGCGGCAAGAATGGGGCCACAAATAAGAAATAAGCAATATAACACCAGGGCTCCTTTTGAGCGAATTACCATAGCAAGTGACCGTATGAAGGCTCGTTATGATCTTAAGGCTAATTCAGGAGGGTACCAGGTGGGAGAGTTGGTTTGGCTATATAACCCACAACGAAAGAAAGGCAGGTCCCCGAAGATTCACTCGCCCTGGGAAGGTCCTTACACTGTTGTCACCAGACTAAACGACGTTGTATATAGAATTCAGCAAAGTCCAAAATCCAAGATGAAGGTGGTGCATATAGAGAGACTAGCCAAGTATGCAGGGAACAATGAATTGCCTGATCGGGACGTTCAGGCTTAAGGAGGGGCAGTGTTACGCCACTGGATTGTGCAGACTGGTTAGATTAGGCTGGAATTGTACACGAACGGCCGGGAATATTCTGGAATGCCCTAGATTGTGTGAACGGATGTATAAGTAAGACACACGGTGGGCCGAATCAATCTTAAGTTGAACGTGAACGAGTAAAGAAGAAATACGAAAGAGACTTATAAGTGTTCAGTTGTGATTATAGTTAAGACATTAATTAATCTATTGTTATTAATTGTTAATTAGTAAATAAAGTAGTGAGTAAGTGTTACCTGGACTTTCAATCAACGAATCTACGAGCAGAGGTGTTTGTGTGGACAGCAAACACGTAACAGTATTAAATCAGAAATCCAGATTATATTAAGAAAGTCGTGCTGACTTTAAAATACAAACTGACTGTGGCTACACTGAATAGTGTACGGATTTGCCCATTTATAAATGCGTTTTCAAGGTAAAAGCTACTACTGCCGTTAACTTTAATACTCACACAGGACAATCTCTGTGAGACCCAGACACTTTTCCAACCGGTCCTATCTGAGCCCCCATAGGAAAGCACAGTAGATGTGCGTGCGCAGCGAGATCTAGGCCGTGTTTATTCACTTTCAGTTTATCTGCAAACGTTGCAGTATGTACATGGTGTGTGAATAAAATAAATAGTAACAATGTCGACAATAACAAGGAATGTGTGGATTTGTGTTAACAAAAGCCATAGATTTTAAATAACATAAAATCCTTATTTCTGTTTGATGTAGTGTTAGATTTTTTTTTTGATTTAAAAAAAATACAAAACTATAAACAAAAACAAAACGTATTTATTTTTCTTTTTCTTGTAAGTTTTTGTTCTCGTGTACCCTCATAATTGAAAGTCTTTGAAACAAATATGATGTTTTATCGAGCAAGCAATTTGGATTTAGAGAGAATAATTCTATACAGGACGTAATTGCGTATATAACATCAAAAATAAATAAATATCTAGATAATAAAAGCCCGTATCATTTATCTTTGTAGATCTTGCACAGATTTTTGAGACGGTTAATCACATTCACCTAGTGAAAATATTACGAGAGAATTTTACAAAGACACATTAAAATGATCTTCACAGACTTTTTAACTTGCTGAATCGAGAATGTAGCTTACATTTATAGCCAGGGCCCACGCTTTTCGAATTGTGTTGATCTTTAGGCACTGATAAAAATAACTTGGACCTTGAGTTTTCACTCGTATTATACAAGCTGATACAATACGCTGCCTTAACAAAATAAATAAAATACGAAAAAACACTTAAATACTTTAATCAATTAAAGAAAAACAAAAGTACACAAAAGCAAATAATTAATTCGTGAGGTTATGTTCTGTTTTGACGATTATTTTTCATTACTTAAGAAATAACATTAGGATGATTGTGGGTCTTTGGTACATTTCACTAAGCTAGATATAGACAACTGGTTTGCCCATGCGTCTGGTAGGTATTATCTTGTCTGGTTATATCATCTCACTCTATTCGGGAGCCAAAGACATTTTTTATTAGAGTGTCCCTTTACTACGTTATAAGAGATGGGTATTTTGGAATTAATTTCAATAACCTGTTGATTATTTAAGTTTTTTCTCATGAACAAAATTCAGCAAAAAAGAAGATATGCGTATTACTCCAGTTAAATAGGAACACATTTCGAAGTTTGACAGAAATACCTGATAAAGTTTAGAGTTTTAGCAAAGATGTTCATTTAGGCGTACTATTAATCATGCTAAGCGCGGTCCTACAGGGGGTAATGGGAGTAATTATCCCTCCCAGAAACGACACAATAGGTGGAAAATATAGGACACGAGATGGAAAATGAAAATTGAGTTTTTTTATAACTTTATTAATTCTATACGTAGTAATACGTAATATATTAACAAACTGAACTTAAACTACGCACATCCAAACAAGTAAAATTAAGTACTTTAACAACAAAAATTTCACTAACTATCTAAAAGTACGTGTTTTGAACTTTCGAGAAATATGAACTAAAGTAGACCACAACTGAACACAAAAAAGGGTATAAAAAGGCCATAAAAGTGATAAGCCGGCGTAGTTACATGCGACTCAGTACTGTACTTAAAATTTTTGTGCATTGAGACACAATGTTAGAAATTTAAAAAGTATTGTATCTTTGATAAATAAATAGTTATTTGATACCGTGATAAATTAGAAAAAATTATTTCTGTTTTGCTTTGTCAAAATAGGAATAATATTTTATATATTGGTGGAGCATTGATGAATTTTGTTAGCCTAAATTAAAATTATATCCAATAATCTCTTATTTCTCAGTTTAACAATAATAATTTAATATATCGAATTATTAATGTTGCCCAGCAAGGACCATGAGGAGGTATGAGTAATTCTCGCCAAAAAATGTGAGTTCAGAGTTAAAGGTTATCAATATTATAAAATATAAAAAAGAAATAAAAGAAAAAATCTTAATTCTTTAAATAAATAAAATATTATATTTATATCAATAACTCCTAACTTGATAATTGACCCGATAAATAAGTTAAATTCTAGAAAAAACAAATAAATAATTATCAAATAAAATATGTATATATACATATATATATATATATATATATATATATATATATATATATATATATATATATATATATATATATATATATATATATATATATATATATATATATATATATATATATATATATATATATATATATATATATATATATATATATATATATATATATATATATATATATATATATATATATATATATATATATATATATATATATATATATATATATATATATATATATATATATATATATATTATTAAATATGATTTGAAGGGGAGAACCAGCGGCAGGGGGGGAGGCCCGACACGTGTATTAGGATTACACCTTCAAATCATGATAGATCTGGCATTCGAGAACTAACTTCTCGCAGGTTCATTATCACAGTTTCTTGATGGGGCTTTTGTTGGAGTTGAAGGCGGTTAAATTTATTCTTTAACTCTCTGTAGTTAAATCATTATCTCTTTCTTCCCGGAAATGTTGGTTGGTCAATAAGGGATGACATTATGGACCATTATTGACCAACTTGCACATTTCAGGGAAGAAAGAGATAATGATTCAACTACAGAGAGGTTAAAGAATAAATTTAACCGCCTTCAACTCCAACAAAAGCCCATCAAGAAATCCGAACAATTAGAACCTACAAGAGTAGTTCACAATGTGTCCAGTTACCACCTCAATGAGGCCTCGTTGAATGTATTAGCCAAGGGATTTAACTTCGCGATAGCACCAGCACGTCTACCGGTAGAAGAGGAACACAATCTGTGGTGTAGAATCGGCCATTGGCAATTTAGATAAAAACATAGCGGAAACTATACGCCAGGACACGTCACGTATATTAAGAACAGCCCGTATACCAAAGAGGAATCTACAACACGAGGAATTAGAAGCACTGAAGACCTTACGACAAAATGAGGACATCATAATTACCCGCAGACAAAGGAAACGCAACAGTAGTGATGAACAGCGACGATTATCATACAAAAAATAGAAAGTCTACTAGGAGACACTGCATATCAGCTTATTACCACAGATCCTACTACTTACCTGGAGAAGACGACAAAGCCAAAATCAAAGCCAGTCCAATCGACAAAGAGACACAAGAACCAGATCATCCCGCGAGAGAAGTCTTCAAGATGTCCCAAATTTTATGGTCTACCAAAGATTCAAGAAGGAGTTCCTCTAAGACCAATTGTTAGCTCAATAGGGTCACCCACACAGCAGTTAGTAAGACACTTAGCCAGACAACTACAACCATTCGAGGAAGTTAAATCCTACGTGAAAAATGCAGACCATTTCATTGAGTTATTAAGAAATCAGACCGTCCAAGCGGAACATCTTCTAGTGAGCTTCGATGTCATATCCTTGTTCACCAACGTACCCATAGAGGAGTCACTCGATATTATCAAGCGAAATAATCCAGCAGATCATATTCTTAGGCTAACTCAACATTGCCTAAATAATACCTAATTTTACATACAATGAGCAACGCTACAGACAAACCGAAGGAGCCCCTGATGGGCTCTCCCTATCTCCAGTTATTGCCAATCTCTTTATGGAGGATTTAGAAACTCGAGCACTACAATCTGCACCATTAAAACCAAGCCTTGGCTAAGGTACGTCGACGACACATTTGTGATTTGGACTCATGGAAGAAAGAATCTCACTAACTCTTTCGAGGTGTAAGACAAAATTAAGTTCATGAGGTAGAAGACTGACGATCAGCCATTTTCTCGACGTACTGGTCAAGAAGAAGCAGGACGGAAAGTCTAATACACAGTTTATAGAAAAGCCACTCACACTGACAGATACCTAAATGCACAGTCACACCACCGATCCAGCACAACTAAACTCAGTAGTAAAGACATTGATCACAACAAGACTGTAGTCACAGACAACCTCAAAGAAGAAATGTCAACTCTTCACCAAAGCGCTGCGAAGAATGGGTTCACACAACAAAGAATGCAAGTTGTCAAAACACTCAGCCGAGAAATCAAGAGGACTCCGAACAACCCATAGCAAAGCCTATCTGCCATACATAAAAGGAACAACGGATAAAATAAGCAAACTTCTACGTAAACATAAAATAGAAACAACTTTTAATACCGACAAGAAAATCAGCACCATTCTTCGAAACAAAGACCAAAATTGCTCTAGAAAGTCAAGGGGTATATGAAATACCTTGCCAAGATTGCAACAAATCATACATAGGACAGACCAACAGAAAATAAGTGCAAGACGCAAAGAACACATAAACGCTGTTAGAAAAGACGAGAGAACATCATCTTTAGCTCAACATGTCAAAACTACAGGACATAGGATTGATTTCCGACAAAACAAACACTAGTAATATCGAACATTACAAGTCGAGAATCATCAGAGGAGGCCATAGAAATTAGGAGAACCCGACCACAATCTAATGACACATGTAAGGCTACCCTCGACACCAGTGACCGGGTTCTAGTTGTGTATGGCTGACTGTCAGGGAGCACAGAAAACATAGCGCATCCAAACACTGACGGAAAAAGAAATAGTCTAATAGGACCAAGTACACGGAGTAGCGCTCGAAATCAGGAGATGGGTGCAACAGACCGTGACATAAGCACAGACACGCGGAACCCGGAAAGGACCGATTATAGAGCCGCGCTCGAAATCAGATGGGTAAAGGATATAAAGAGAAAAAAAGAGTGTACAATATATATATATATAAACAAAAAAAAATACATAGGAGATATATAAAGAACTAGCCAGATATATATATAAATGTATATATATATAATAAAAATAATATATATATATATATATATATATAAATTCATATCAGAGTTATCCGGAAGCCTAATAAAAGGGACTGACCGCAGTGGGTCTGCCGAACGTCGGGCCAGTAGATCATTGTACCTCAGTTCAGACACGGGCTAATCCCCTAGGCAGGGAGTTAAAACATTTTCCAAAGCGAATTTAACATTCACTGCGCGAAAAACCTGAAAAACAACATATATATATATATATATATATATATATATATATATATATATATATATATATATATATATATATATATATATATATATATATATATATATATATATATATATATATATATATATATATATATATATATATATATATATATATATATATATATATATATATATATATATATATATATATATATATATATATATATATATATATATATATATATATATATATATATATATATATATATATATATATATATATATATATATATATATATATATATATATATATATATATATATATATATATATATATATATATATATATATATATATATATATATATATATATATATATATATATATATATATATATATATATATATATATATATATATATATATATATATATATATATATATATATATATATATATATATATATATATATATATATATATATATATATATATATATATATATAATATATATATATATATATATATATATATATATATATATATATATATATATATATATATATATATATATATATATCAATATATATATATATATATATATATATATATATATATATATATATATATATATATATATATATATATATATATATATATATATATATATATATATATATATATATATATATATATATATATATATATATATATATATATATATATATATATATATATATATATATATATATATATATATATATATATATATATATATGTTGTTTTTAGTTTTCGGGGTGTGAATATTAAATTCGTTTTCCGGGTATACTCCCGCGTAGGTGATAGGCCCCGAGGGGGACCGTGGTTGTCTGAACGACGTTTCGGCAGAATCTCATCTGCCATCTTCAGGTTCTAACAGATAACTGCTTACTGCGGCTTCTGGTAACTCGAACTGGAAATGACGTTTTCTGGATCTGGCAGTTCTTTATATACTCTACCTATGTTACGCTCTGTTGCTCTCGACACACTCCGGGCGTCATGGTCTGCTGCACCCATCTCCTGATTTCGAGCGCGGCTTCGTGTAATCGGTCCTGTTCGGGCGCGCATGCGTGTGTCTGTGCTTATGTCACGGTCTGTTGCACCCATCTCCTGATTTCGAGCGCGACTCCGTGTACTTGGTCCTATTAGACTAGCTTTGGTTGGTTCCTCTTCGTGTGTTCGTTGCGTTATGTTTCTTGCTTCCTCATGGACAGCAGCATGCAATACCAGAGCAGGCTTCCATGTGGTAGGTAGTCTTTGGGTGTCATCTCGTGTATTTAGATTGTGTGGTCTTTTCTCTATTTCTATGGCCTCTCTGATGATTCTTGACTTGTAATGTTCGATATTGGCTAGTGTTTTTGTTTTGTCGAAATCAATCCTATGTCCTGTAGTTTTGACATGTTGAGCTAAAGATGATGTTCTCTCGTCTTTTCTAACAGCGTTTATGTGTTCTTTGCGTCTTGCACTTATTTTTCTGTTGGTCTGTCCTATGTATGATTTGTTGCAATCTTGGCAAGGTATTTCATATACCCCTTGACTTTCTAGAGCAATTTTGGTCTTTGGATTTCGAAGAATGGTGCTGATTTTCTTGTCGGTCTTAAAAGTTGTTTCTATTTTATGTTTACGTAGAAGTTTGCTTATTTTATCCGTTGTTCCTTTTATGTATGGCAGATAGGCTTTTGCTATGGGTTGTTCGGAGTCCTCTTGATTTCTCGGCTGAGATGGTTTTGACAACTTCTGTATTCTTTGTTGTGTGAACCCATTCTTTCGCAGCGCTTTGTGAAGAGTTGACATTTCTTCTTTGAGGTTGTCTGCATCTGCTAGTCTCTGCGAGCGTGTGACTAATGTCTTTACTACTGAGTTTAGTTGTGCTGGATGGTGGTGTGACTGTGCATTTAGGTATCTGTCAGTGTGAGTGGCTTTTCTATAAACTGTGTGGCCTAGACTTCCGTCCTGCTTCTTCTTGACCAGTACGTCGAGAAATGGTAGCTGACTGTCAGTCTCTACCTCCATGGTGAACTTAATTTTGTCGTGAATACTATTCAGATGTTCTAAGAAGTTAGTGAGATTCTCTCTTCCATGAGTCCAAATCACAAATGTGTCGTCGACGTACCTTAGCCATAGGCTTGGTTTTAATGGTGCAGATTGTAGTGCTCGAGTTTCTAAATCCTCCATAAAGAGATTGGCAATAACTGGAGATAGGGGGGGAGCCCATCGGGGCTCCTTCGGTTTGTCTGTAGCGTTGCTCATTGTATGTAAAATAGGTATTATTTAGGCAATGTTGAGTTAGCCTAAGAATATGATCTGCTGGATGATATTTTCGCTTGATAATGTCGAGTGACTCCTCTACGGGTACGTTGGTGAACAAGGATATGACATCGAAGCTCACTAGAAGATGTTCCGCTTGGACGGTCTGATTTCTTAATAACTCAATGAAATGGTCTGCATTTTTCACGTAGGATTTAACTTCCTCGGCAAATGGTTGTAGTTGTCTGGCTAAGTGTCTTGCTAACTGCTGTGTGGGTGACCCTATTGAGCTAACAATTGGTCTTAGAGGAGCTCCTTCTTTGTGAATCTTTGGTAGACCATAAAATTTGGGACATCTTGAAGACTTCTCTCGCGGGATGATCTGGTTCTGTGTCTCTTTGTCGATTGGACTGGCTTTGATTTTGGCTTTTGTCGTCTTCTCCAGGTAAGTAGTAGGATCTGTGGTAATAAGCTGATATGCAGTGTCTCCTAGTAGACTTTCTATTTTTGTATGATAATCGTCGCTGTTCATCACTACTGTTGCGTTTCCTTTGTCTGCGGGTAAAATTATGATGTCCTCATTTTGTCGTAAGGTCTTCAGTGCTTCTAATTCCTCGTGTTGTAGATTCCTCTTTGGTATACGGGCTGTTCTTAATATACGTGACGTGTCCTGGCGTATAGTTTCCGCTATGTTTTTATCTAAATTGCCAATGGCCGATTCTACACCACAGATTATGTCTTCTACCGGTAGACGTGCTGGTGCTATCGCGAAGTTAAATCCCTTGGCTAATACATTCAACGAGGCCTCATTGAGGTGGTAACTGGACACATTGTGAACTATCTTGTAGGTTCTAATTGTTCGGATTTCTTGATGGGCTTTTGTTGGAGTTGAAGGCGGTTAAATTTATTCTTTAACCTCTCTGTAGTTGAATCATTATCTCTTTCTTCCCTGAAATGTGCAAGTTGGTCAATAATGGTCCATAATGTCGTCCATTATTGACCAACTTGCACATTTCAGGGAAGAAAGAGATAATGATTTAACTACAGAGAGGTTAAAGAATAAATTTAACCGCCTTCAACTCCAACAAAAGCCCATCAAGAAATCCGAACAATTAGAACCTACAAGAGTAGTTCACAGATGCCAGATCTATCATGATTTGAAGGTGTAATCTAATGCAGGTCGGGGTATTTGCCCGCTGAGTAGTTGTTTCCTTCAAATCATATTTAATATATATATATATATATATATATATATATATATATATATATATATATATATATATATATATATATATATATATATATATATATATATATATATATATATATATATATATATATATATATATATATATATATATATATATATATATATATATATATATATATATATATATATATATATATATATATATATATATATATATATATATATATATATATATATATATATATATATATATATATATGTATATATACATATTTTATTTGATAATTATTTATTTGTTTTCTAGAATTTAACTTATTTATTTAATCTGGGTCAATTACATCAAGTTAGGGTTATTGATATAAATATAATATTTTATTTATTTAAAGAATTTAAAGATTTTCTTTATTTCTTTTACGTATTTTAATAATATTGATAACCTTAACTCTGAACTCACATTTTTTGGCAAGGAATTACTCATACCTCCTCGTGGTCCTTGCTGGGCAACATTAATAATTCGATATATTAAATTATTATTGGCTAAACTGAGCAACAAGAGATTATTGGATATAATTTTAATTTAGACTAACAAAATTCATCAATGCTCCACCAATATATAAAATATTATTCCTATTTTGACACAAGCAAAACAGAATAATTTTTTCTAATTTATCACGGTATCAAATAACTATTTATTTATCAAAGATACAATACTTTTAAATTTCTAACATTGTGTCTCAATGCACAAAAATTTTAAGTACAGTACTGAGTCGCATGTAACTACGCCGGCTTTGACACTTTTATGGCCGGCTTTTATTCCCTTTTTTTTGTGTCTCTTAAAGTTGTGGTCTACTTTAGTTCATATTTCTCGAAAGTTCAAAACACGTACTTTTTAGATAGTTAGTGAAATTTTTGTTGTTTAAGTACTTAATTTTACTTGTTTGGATGTGCGTAGTTTAGAGTTCAGTTTGTTAATATATTACGTATTACTACGTATAGAATTAATAAAGTTATAAAAAACTTAATTTTCATTTTCCATCTCGTGTCCTATATTTTCCACCTATTGTGTCGTTTCTGGGAGGGATAATTACTCCCATTACCCCCTGTAGGACCGCGCTTGGCATGATTAATAGTACGCCTAAATGAACATCTTTGCTAAAACTCTAAACTTTATCAGGTATTTCTGTCAAACTTCGAAATGTGTTCCTATTTAACTGGAGTAATACGCATATCTTCTTTTTTGCTGAATTTTTGTTCATGAGAAAAAACTTTAATAATCAACAGGTTATTGAAATTAATTCTAAAATACCCATCTCTTATAACGTAGTAAAGGGACACTCTAATAAAAATGTCTTTGGCTCCCTGAATAGAGGATGGATATAACCAGACAATATAATACCTACCAGACGCATGGGCAAACCAGTTGTCTATATCTAGCTTAGTGAAATGTACCAAAGACCCACAATCATCCTAATGTTATTTCTTAAGTAATGAAAAATAATCGTCAAAACAGAACATAACCTCACGAATTAATTATTTGCTTTTGTGTACTTTTGTTTTTCTTTAATTGATTAAAGTATTTAAGTGTTTTTTCGTATTTTATTTATTTTGTTAAGGCAGCGTATTGTATCAGCTTGTAATAATACGAGTGAAAACTCAAGGTCCAAGTTATTTTTATCAGTGCCTAAAGATCAACACAATTCGAAAAGCGTGGGCCCTGGCTATAAATGTAAGCTACATTCTCGATTCAGCAAGTTAAAAAGTCTGTGAAGATCATTTTAATGTGCTCTTTTGTAAAATTCTCTCGTAATATTTTCACTAGGTGAATGTGATTAACCGTCTCAAAAATCTGTGCAAGATCTACAAAGATAAATGATACGGGCTTTTATTATCTAGATATTTATTTATTTTTGATGTTATATACGCAATTACGTCCTGTATAGAATTATTCTCTCTAAATCCAAATTGCTTGCTCGATAAAACATCATATTTGTTTCAAAGACTTTCAATTATGAGGGTACACGAGAACAAAAACTTACAAGAAAAAGAAAAAATAAATACGTTTTGTTTTTGTTTATAGTTTTGTATTTTTTTTAAATCAAAAAAAAAATCTAACACTACATCAAACAGAAATAAGGATTTTATGTTATTTAAAATCTATGGCTTTGTTAACACAAATCCACACATTCCTTGTTATTGTCGACATTGTTACTATTTATTTTATTCACACACCATGTACATACTGCAACGTTTGCAGATAAACTGAAAGTGAATAAACACGGCCTAGATCTCGCTGCGCACGCACATCTACTGTGCTTTCCTATGGGGGCTCAGATAGGACCGGTTGGAAAAGTGTCTGGGTCTCACAGAGATTGTCCTGTGTGAGTATTAAAGTTAACGGCAGTAGTAGCTTTTACCTTGAAAACGCATTTATAAATGGGCAAATCCGTACACTATTCAGTGTAGCCACAGTCAGTTTGTATTTTAAAGTCAGCACGACTTTCTTAATATAATCTGGATTTCTGATTTAATACTGTTACGTGTTTGCTGTCCACACAAACACCTCTGCTCGTAGATTCGTTGATTGAAAGTCCAGGTAACACTTACTCACTACTTTATTTACTAATTAACAATTAATAACAATAGATTAATTAATGTCTTAACTATAATCACAACTGAACACTTATAAGTCTCTTTCGTATTTCTTCTTTACTCGTTCACGTTCAACTTAAGATTGATTCGGCCCACCGTGTGTCTTATTTATACATCCGTTCACACAATCTAGGGCATTCCAGAATATTCCCGGCCGTTCGTGTACAATTCCAGCCTAATCTAACCAGTCTGCACAATCCAGTGGCGTAACACTGCCCCCTCCTTAAGCCTGAACGTCCCGATCAGGCAATTCATTGTTCCCTGCATACTTGGCTAGTCTCTCTATATGCACCACCTTCATCTTGGATTTTGGACTTTGCTGAATTCTATATACAACGTCGTTTAGTCTGGTGACAACAGTGTAAGGACCTTCCCAGGGCGAGTGAATCTTCGGGGACCTGCCTTTCTTTCGTTGTGGGTTATATAGCCAAACCAACTCTCCCACCTGGTACCCTCCTGAATTAGCCTTAAGATCATAACGAGCCTTCATACGGTCACTTGCTATGGTAATTCGCTCAAAAGGAGCCCTGGTGTTATATTGCTTATTTCTTATATGTGGCCCCATTCTTGCCGCGCAAACTTCACATTGGCGGCACCAAGCCTCCACATCTTGACGACTGTTTACCCAGTAGAAACGTTGTCTTACTTTTGTCAGGGTTTTGTTGATGCCAAAATGTTCGCCAGACGTTCCATTATGCACTTGCTGAAGTACATCTGCTACGTGACACCTGGGGATTAACAATTTCCAAGTAACTTTCCTCCCATCTGGACTTTCCCACGCTCTCTTCAGCAGTCCATCCTCTACGATAAGGGAGTCCCATTGTGCCCATAAAGCCTTCAGCCCCACTGATTTATTTGAAATGTCCTTCCAATCGGGTCGGGTCCCTCTTTCTTTCCATTTCAGAATAGGACCAGTCTCGTTATCGTTTAACTGCGCTTTCCTTAACGACTCTTTTGTCCAATAATCCGGAACATCAATCTTAACGGTCTTCATTATTTGTACATTCTGTTGTTCTTCCTTATGGTGGCAAGGCTTGCAGTCTTTCTGACACGGTCTTTTGGGAGGGCCATCTGTTATATTCCGCGAAGTACCAGCTCGCCAGTTTTCCTGCGGCTTCTCCATTACTGCGACTCTCTCAGGGATGCGCTGACGACAGTTACTCTGAATATGGCCCACTCTACCACACTTATAACAGCGCATGCGTCCTCCACTCTGTCTCCCACTACTTTGCTGTTGGGTTTGTCTCGGATCTTGTGTGTTGAGCTCATGACAGTTCCTCTTAATATGGCCCAATTTGCCACACATATAACAACGGATGCCTCCATTCGGCCTCCCACTACTTTGTTGTTGGTCTTGTCTCTGCTGGGAGTTCGATTTAGTCAGTAGTTGGGTCATCATCTTGTGTATATCAGATATCAGATTTTGTGTTGTGTTGTCTGACTTGTCTTCCTCCACACTCACAGCTCGTACTCTCTGATTTGATTGGGTGGTATCCTTATAGGCAGCCTCAATCTCCAGTGCATGTACTAAAGCCTCACTACTAAGCTTATGCCTGGCTAACTTAAGAATTCGCCTAACTTCCTGGTCCCTTACTCCATCAATAAATGTACCAACTGCTAACTGTTGTTGAAATTCCATTGGTGCATCAGGATAGGCTAGATGGGCTAATCTTTCTACCGCAGCTTCGAACTCCTGGAGGCTTTCTCCACCTCGTTGTCTGCGTGATTTGAGCTGAGCCTGATATACTTGGGCGAGATGTTGGTCGCCATATCTTAGTTCTAACGCTGCCTCCAAAATACTAAAGTTTTGTTGCTGTGCGGCAGGAATTGTTTGGAGCAGGTCTAATGCTTGGCCCCTTAGTGCTAATACCAATGCTGTTGCCTTTTCCTCATCGTTCCAGTTATTTGAACATGCAGCTGCCTCAAACTGTCTCTTATAAGTTGACCATGAACTTTGACCGTCGAAGGAAGGTGGTTGTAACCTAGCACCAGCCGACAGTACCAATTGGCCACTCCTCTCCCTTAATTGTTGCTTGAGCCGGGCTACTTCTCCTTCAACAACACTGACTTTTCCCTCAACTTGACCGACTTTTTCTTTAACTTCCATGACTTCAGCCTGTACATCCTCCTTCAATTGTTCAGTGACTGAGAGCATGACTTGATGCTGTCCCTCCATAATTTGCCTCAATTCTTCCTGGCGTCTTATTTCCAGGCCTTCCATCATTTTTATCAAGTCTTCTTTTTCTTCCTGACGTTTTCTCTCTTGATCTTCTTTTTCTTCCTGTCGTCTTCTTTCTTGATCTTCCATAATCTTCCTTTGTTCATTTTTCTCTTACTGTCGCTTTCTTTCTTGATCTTCCATAATCTTTCTTTGTTCGTCCTTCTCTTCCTGTCTATTTCTTTCTTGATCTTCCATAATTTTCCTTTGTTCTTCTTTTTCTTCCTGTCGTCTTCTCTCTTGATCTTCCATAATCTTTCTTAATTCTTCCTGACGTTCTCTTTTCTGTTCTTCCATTTGTTGCAACAATGCTGCAAGTAAGTCTTGTGTTTGTTTCTCCGCCATGCTTCTTGTTGTTGGCATTAACTCACGACACGTAAATCAGTTCAAAATAAAGTTTATTACACTAGAAAATCCGTAAAATGTTGATATCACGTCTATTTTAATAATGGAATGTTCCAGAAAAATCTCGAAACAGCACTAGAAAGTCTTATTTAGAGTCTATACCTCTTTTGTGTTGACAAAATTCACTTATCTCCACTAATTGTCCAATGGAATGTTCGAGAATTTTCACGAAATATCACTAATAAGTCTTGTTTTGAGTCTATAACACGTTTCCGTTAACACAGTTTACGTATCTTCTGTGGTTTTCCAAATCGAATGTTCTAGAATTGTCACTAAAAGTCACTTATAGTCTTGTTTTTAAGTCTACAAAACGTTCCCGTCGACACAATTCACGTATCTCCTGTAGTTTCGAAATAGAATGTTCTAGAATTTTCCAGAAATTGCACTAGTAGTCCTTTTTCTTAGTCTACAACACGTTATTACTAGCGGCACTCGCGTATTTGCAACTATTTCTAAATGGAATGTTCTAGAAACTTCTCGAAAATCCACTTTAAAGTCACTATTCAGTCCAAAAATAGTCCTCCAAACACTGTCCAGTAGCTTAATTCTCCGTGTTACCACTAATTTCTGAGAAGAACACTGTAGAACCTTTTCGAATATTCCAGAAATTTCTCTTCCAATCCACTTCCGACACCAAATTGTTACGTGTTTGCTGTCCACACAAACACCTCTGCTCGTAGATTCGTTGATTGAAAATCCAGGTAACACTTACTCACTACTTTATTTACTAATTAACAATTAATAACAATAGATTAATTAATGTCTTAACTATAATCACAACTGAACACTTATAAGTCTCTTTCGTATTTCTTCTTTACTCGTTCACGTTCAACTTAAGATTGATTCGGCCCACCGTGTGTCTTATTTATACATCCGTTCACATAATCTAGGGCATTCCAGAATATTCCCGGTCGTTCGTGTACAATTCCAGCCTAATCTAACCAGTCTGCACAATCCAGTGGTGTAACAATACTAAAAAAATGTCTCGTACATGTAAGCTGCAATACTGTGAACAATTTATATTGGCTACATATTAACCAATTATAGAAGGTTATGAGACCGCTGATATTTAAATCGTGTTTATCACACGTTAGTCTATTTCCGTGATTATTTTTGTATGTAGCAGTATTTTTGATCCAGAGTTTAATTTTTTCCAATTATAGTGTTATTATAGTGAATAATCTAATTATATTATCCTACTGAGAATATTCTGTAGTAATTCATGTAAAAATACTATGGTAAAGTAATAATTCGATACTGACATATCTCTCAATCATTTTGTAATGAAGGGGGTTACAAACTAAACGAAAATATACCAGTCACGGACGAACCATTTACAATAATTGTGTTTTCATGTTCAAAACTTTGGCACAGTTTAATTTTGATGCATTATAAATTTACTTTATTTAAATTTAAATTGAGACAATTGTTGAAATAAAAAGTTAAAAAGTTATATTTTGTCTTTCTTTCACATTTTTGGGACTTATACCACATAATTCTTCGTTATCTAAAAATATAGTTAGTTACCCAGTATGTTAGTGGAAAAATAAATCTCTACGCTTGTGACTTTACGTCAAGAGATCAGTCAGAGGGTGTTTTTTGACAATTAATATGAGACACAAAAATAATAATATAATTCCCTAACGTGTCGGAAAAAGAATCTGTTTCCTTTTTCAAAGTTATTTATTTCTGTAAGGTTAGGTGAACATAAAAGTTATATTAGAAAGGGTGAAATTGAATAATCGAAAATTTGCGATCACGCTTGGGAAAATGGACATAGAATAAACTGGGATTTGGCAAAAATTTTACTGAAAGAAGCGGAGAGCAAAAAAAGAAAAATTAAGGAATCGGCAATAATATTATTGAATGAAGAAAAATGTTTATCCCATTGCTCTGTAGATTTTGGTACAACGTGGTTACCAATGTTAAACGAAGAATTGAACAAAATATTGTATTATTTTTAATTATCAACAGTGCTATGTAAGTATCTTTGGATAATACACAAACAAATAATATATGTGTCAAGTTCACGCTCGACATATTCTAAAAAAAAATAAGGAACTTTGGAAAAGGAAACAGATTCGTTTTCCGAAACGTTAGGAAATTATATTATTATTTTTGTCTCATAATACTTTTCAAAAAGCACCCTCTGACTAATATTTTGACGTAAAGTCACAAGCACAGAGGTTTATTTTTCCAGTAACATACTGGGTAACTAACTATATTTTTTGGATAATGACGATATTATTTATGTGGTAGTAAGTCCTAAAAAAGAGAAAGAAAAACCTAGAGAATGCCACCAATAACGTTCAGACAATATTTTTATTTTGTATTTAAACATAATCTTTCGATTACCATTCGAGAGTGAGAATAAATTACAAAATAATTCTCCCGTTCTTTTCTCAAACTTGTTACCATTCGGCAATAGACACTTGAGCCCTACGGGCTCTCGTGTCTATTGCTAAGCGACAGGTTCTCGAAAAACTGTCGAATTATTTTCAATTTATTCTCACACTTTTGTGATATTTCTACTGATTATTGGCAACTAACAACTAAGTTGTGTTATTATCACAGTCGTGTATTACAAATTAGTAAACACTATTTGAAGAAAAAAATATTGCACACTTAAGAAGAGAAAAAAAACAACTTGTTTTAAAAATGTTTTATAATAAAAAAATTACAAAACTATCCAGCTTTTAAAGAAAACTTATTGGTGTTGAATACTACCACTTACGAATGAACGTTACACTTTTTTCTTTATTTTCTGGTGGAACTTTCGCAACCACGAACCAAAGAATACATTTTTAATTAATCGCACAGAGAAGTTCTACACTAAACAGTAACCACAGAATGCCACTCAAAAAGTAATAAATACAGCACAAATCTAATAAAATTGACAAATCAGGCAAAAAGTACAATAATTAATAAATCCAGTCACAGCACATCACATGAACAAATCGTCCAAAATGACAGTTGACAAATCGAAATCCCAAACCCAGTGTGACCAACGCAAAATCACTAATTTTTACCAATGATAAATTGAAATATAACTAGATTGTCCACAATATGGCGGCCCCCTACAAGGGAAATATTTTCAAGGTCCAGCCATATCAAATGGAGATCCAAATTATATTGATCAATTCGTAAAAATCAGTGTTTATTTCACTGTTTACTATATTAAAATTGTGGTAGGGTATTAGACGGTGGCCATTCTCTAGTTCTGATTGGCAGACAGATCGTAAACAGATCAGCTTACGGGTTGCCGCTATCTAACTTGTTCTGCCAGAGGCGTCGCATATAGGAAGCAGATGAATAAATAAAAGAAAAGCGAATCACAATATAAATATATCTATCATATCAAGGTAAGAATTAATTATAATGATTATTACCTCATGAAAATATATAAAATAACTAAAAATTGCCATAAAATGAAAAAAAACATTAAACTAAATAAAACGCAACAAAACACTGTTAGTTTTTAAAACAGTTACGCCCATTAAAAAGAAAACAATAATTACTACACAAAACAGAACAATAACGGAAACTATATCACAACAAAGAATAAAAACAGAAATCATAAAAACAAATAATGAGGCACGTAAAAAAATATAACATCAGAACAAAAAAATATACATATTATAGTGTGTTCTCCGATTGAGTTCGCAGTAGATGATTGGACTTCAAATTTTAAATTTTTTTTTGCAGTTTCAGGGTTCATCCCTGGTTATCTGAAAAAGAAATTTTTGGTGTACTTTTGTGTTATTTTTAATTGCGTAGGCCATGATAGTTAAGCAAAAACTACTTTATTGTGATGTAAGGTACATTTTCTGTAAAGACAGCAAAATGTCAGTAGAGAAAGATATTCAGATTAATAAGTTATACTTGTATACAATATTTTAAGAAGATCCGCCTATTTTGATGATTTTGACCTTATTCTACTATAACCGCATTTTACTTTAAAATAATTTACCTAAATAACTAAATAAGTTTTTTTTTTTTCGAAATAACATACTTTGTGATGTGAAATGACGGTTATTATACAGAAATAAAACATAACAAAATATTATATTATTATATTACTAACTCAAAATTGTGTAAAAACTATTATAAATAAAACAATATCAATGTCTTGATGTCTTTAAAAATGAAATTAAAATAAATAATTTTGGAAGTAAGGAGTTATTACTCCTTAAGGCAGCGTTAGCACGCCTTCGTCGAAAGGATAACCAACAGAACACTTTAAATCGATATTCAAATTGATGAGAACAAAAAACGAGAACACGACATGATTCATCTTAAATGCCATATGGATTTAATATATAAAATTACAAGCAATACTGATGCCCATTTTCTTTATTAATAAGAAATACGAACATTTTATTTAGTGTCATTTTATAAAACTAAATAATCGTATTTCCTATTAATGAACAAATACGTATCAGTATTGGTTACCTATATAATTATGTATTAAATCTGTATGGTATTTAGGATGAATCGTATGTCTTTGTTTTTCGATATTACTGACAGAAACATTTTAACAGTGATTTATAGATTTAAGTTGGATATGGTGATATCAGCAATTGGGAATACGTAACCATTTTAATTCAGTAATTAATCTGCTTCTTCCACTCACATATTCGACAAAAACAGAAAACGGCTTGTTTTAACCATCATAATAAAAATGACGTCGTCATATTAATATCTGACACAAGTGACAATTTTAGCATTCTGTCATCACAATGCAAAATAACACGGTGGTCATTTTCATTATGACCGTGACGTGACCGTGTTGTATATCCAAGCTCACATCACTAGACATACTAATGGTTTTTTTAATGTAATTTATTATTTTTGAATACCTATAATACACGCGATTAGCCGCCGCCCATGGTCTGGAATTCTTTCAAGGTTAAATCTACTATTGCCGGTATCACTACTCAGTATAAACAATATTGGATGTGTATACAATAATAAAATCAAAATAAGAAAAGAGAAAAATAAATAAATAAAAAGAAATTAAAACAACAAAAAAGAAGAGAGAAACCAACAAAAAGCAATGCGATCGTAAGCGACTACATATGAAGTAAAAAAAAAAAAAATTTACTTGTTTTCTGGTGGGTGTTTAGGTTGAGGATTTAAATTATTGTATAATATAACGGCGTTATACGAGAATGATTTTTGAAACATGGCCGTATCAGTGGCGGTTCGTGGGTCAAGAGATAGGGAGGTCAATTAGAAAAGTTTACTGTATTACCTACTTTTTAAAGTGATTTAAATTCCAAGTCGATCCTCCGGTCTTTTTGAGATGCAAAGTGGTCAATTACTTTTTCATTAAAGTGTTTTATCTTCTTTATTAATGCCCTTTCTATGGTAAGCATAGCTAAAGAAGATAACCTTTCCTGACCCATGGTATTTCTTAAAAATGTCTTTATTCTTTTTAAGGTGAAAAAATAACGTTCACTTTCGACGGTAGTCATAGGGAGAGTACACAAGATTTTTAACAGTTTGACACTTTCAGAAAAAGTATTGCACAAATTATTGTTAATAAAAAGCTGTAACAAAGCAATTGTACCTTCACTATTGGAAAAATCTTCTCGGCTATATAATATTTCTAATTCAGTTTTAAGTTTCAAATGATTTATGACTGGATACTACGTTTTAACTAATTTAAACATATCTTGAAGAAAGCTTTTTTTATAATCTTTAAATCGATCTGCGTGAAGTAACTGAGACACTGCTAAATGATTACTAAAGCCAAACCTCTTTTTGATCTCAGATGTAATTATATCACAAACTTCTAATGAAATTCTCCTTTTTGATTCTTCCGTTTTACATCTTTGGGCAGACTGCATGGATGTCTCCTCCAAATAGTTAATCAAAATTTTATTTCTGATGTCTTCAATTTTACTATTGAAAACGCCAATACATTTATTTACCGTTATGACATCGATATTACATTTTTGTAATTGATTGAACAATATATCACAATGAGGCATAACTAAATGAAAAAAATTTAACCAGTAAAGAAAATGTTCATTTTGTAAGTAGTTTTTTAAACCAATAGCTTGGTTTAGAGTGTTGTTTTCTGATTCATTATCAACGATTTTTTTCTAAACAATCTAATAATTCTGTTTTACTTAGTTTCACGACAACTAGAGATTTACTAATAAAATGTTCACAAATAAAAACATTAAAAACAACGCGACAGAATTTACCGACCAACGCGTACCTAGTCAGCATTAAGACTGCTCTACTGAACTTCGTGCGTTACCGTTTTCGTAAAATGTGTCAAAAACATTGTCCCCGCCAGTGTTTTCTGTCTCTTTTGCTTTCTGACGATTCGCGCATAAGTCTATTTCACTTTAATTCGTTGTAAATTCAGTCCGTAGCCAGCTTTGAGGACAAGTTGTGGACTGACCCAAGATTTTTAAATTCTATAAATGAATAATGTAATGAATATGAATGTAGATGCTCGGTGCTCGGATGGGATGCGAAATCCTGCGATCTAGATATTTGAATAGTGTTGTACATAGAATTAACTAGAAATTTTAATATATTTTTTAAGAATATTAAAAATACATATATTATATATTTTTAAACTTCAGAAAATGAATAGCTCTATTTTTTTATCTGTATGTGGGAGGTCATTGACCAAATGACCCTATAGGAGAACCGCCAGTGAGTCGTATGATAACGAGGAAGAGAAAACATGTAACAGGATCTTATATTAACATCGTGCAAATCGTATCGGAATATAAGTTTTTTTCGAAGATATTAGTAATTTGTGAATGAACACTGACATATTCGTATTCAGCACCCCGAAACCAATAAGAATACATGTTTCCGTTTTCCTCAAAAATGTCCAAGATTCGATTTAGAAGACAATATTTGAAAATACGAACCGGTTTAATAGTATATTATTTATAAGTTAGCGGATATAATTTACAACATACAGGCAGCTATTTTCCACAAAACAAAATTTATTACTGCCTTTAAAACGAATCCTTTATTAAAGTCCCAGTTAAACATTTGGATACCATACATCATAATTTAGTAAAGTGAAAATGTGGCAGAAGGTAGCAAATATTGAACACCTGCTGCTGCTTTCTAGTTGAGGTAGGATGAGCAAGCAACAGTTTGCTGATGCAGAGAGTTTAATTCAGTCTCGAACCATCATGATACTTTCCGCCAAGTTATTTCCTCAATTTACTTCAGCTACCCTCATCAAATTGGACTAAATTGCTTAACCCATTTACTATTAAACTGGCGATATAACAGGAATTATAAGATTGTGATGACGTTTTTTATATTTATAGGGTTGTAAAAAAAGATATATCGTTGCGGATCAGAGTAGAGGCGGAATAATATAGAGTTGTGGCAAAACCCAGAATTCGTTAAATTGTGTGGAAAACTGATATTGAACTGGCCAAGAAAAAATTATGATGCATTTCCGTTGCTATTTTTTATCGTAGATTTATTACTTATTTATTTGTTATATTTATTTGTTAAAACACATGTAAAATGATATACGATTTAATTACCAGTCCGAAAAAAATAGTAAATAATGTTTTATAACTTTAAAACAAAATATCGATGGAAGGTGGCCGAGTACACATAAGTTACACGGTATTTGATAAATCATACAACTAATACGGTTTTCAGAAGTCCAAAAAAAAAACTTTATGATCTTAAATACAGAAAAATGTCTGCCACAAAAATTGTTGTATATTAATCGGACTACAAGCTAATGTATTCAAGATTTGTACAGGATGTACAAGTTTTGACTGGTCAAATAAAATTTTACTTTTTTTGTAATCCTTGAGAAAAATGCATTTCAAAAATATAAACATGGAGAATTTTTGAATGTCTCAGCCGCATCAAAAACTTCATACTTAGATACCGGCCGAAGGAAAAAAGTTAGTTGCAACAAGAATTTTTTTCTAACATATCGTTAAAATTCATATTGCTATCCGGAAACAAGGCAAGAATATTCTCTGCTACAATACTAAAATAATATTAAAATCTTTGTGTCATAAAACAGGATCAATTTGAATCGAATGTTTATCGTTTTTCTCATAATTTGTTAATTTCCAGCTGTCTATAGTTTTTTTTTTTCAGAATTTGCAATATACTGATAGAACGCAACTTTTTTTGGCCTGCAAGAAAATACAAGACTCAGTATACCAAATTACTGGTGGATGGATGATATATTAACCCAGGTGATCAGAAAGGAATGGTTTAATAACATCTTCTTCATAATCGTTATATTTTAAATTTGTCAGAATGTTATCTATACATCTAGACGACATTGCAGTAATCCTTGTGCAATCTTTAATAGTGATATCGAGACCAACGGAATCAAGAAACGACAATAGCTTAGTCAACTTTGAAGTTTTCTTATGGATAATTATGTTACCAACTTCAAGTATAATTTTACCCCGCGTAGAATATTTAAATAAAAAATTTTCTAAATTTATTAAAAATACATTAAAATCACCGGAATAAGTTCTGTATAAATGGGCTGTGGGCTAATAATTCACTTTTCAAACATCTTGATCGTGGGTGGTATGGAAGTGGTGTTACAAAAAAATCTTAATTTCTTATTTTCATTACTGATATTGACTTAGCTAAACTTATATTTGAATGGGGAATAGCTGTCGGGTCAGGAAAATAAAGCAGTTTTATTCTATTGACAATGTTTACGTTTACCATGCGTAAACTTTTTTAACGTCCAAGAAAAAAAATTTAAGTTGGAACCTTTTAACTGTTAATCACTGAGTAATAGAACTTAATATTTTAATGAATTCATGGAAATTTTTAATTCTGATAACGAAAAGCCGGCGACAAAATAAAGTTATACTGACAAGACACTTTATCCAAATTTATAGACAAGGATATGAATTTAGCTTACTATTTAAAATTTATTTTAAATCCTATGTGGCGCAGATACAGGTTTTTTAATAACTTTTTAACGTCAGCAAACTATTTCCGCTGCTAAGTCTAACCATCTCTAACCTGAAAATTTAGCCGAATACACGGAACATACAGTTTTACATACCTTTTGTAAGATGGTCACGTGAGCAAATCCGCTCGTCCTTTATACTCCGGTTTTGAACCAAAACATCTAGGTCGAAGATATTTTATTCTGATACAGGTAATCGCATCCAAAGATTTTCTTTCTTACACTAGATTATTTCAGGATAATCTAGTGTAAGGAAAGACAACTTTTGACGTTATTTTTTTTCAAAAAACTGCTTGCTTATACAATGTTCTATAATAATTTTGCAGTGACATAACTTGGGATTAGTACTACATCGATGCCATATTCACAAATCGTCACAAAAATCTTGACCGTAGATAAAAGATTGCAGATAATGTCCGTCAACTTAGAGTGAAATATTGTTTAGGTCCTCTGCCGCTCTTTAAAATGTCCAAAAATAAACACAGTTGACTTATTTGGGTTGAATTAAAGACAACGATTTTTAGATATTTCTACAAGCTCTTTTATATCATTATTCCACTGAATAAGATTTACAGGAAACAACTACTCAGCGGACAAAAGCCCCGACCTGAGTTAAATTAAACCTGCAAGTCTGAAGTGCAACAGGAGCACTGACCACCAGAGGAATACACTTATCCATCCCTACTTTTGCAAGAAACTGATCACAGCAAAGTATATTCTCATATGGAATGAATGTTCTGCGGAACAGATAAATAATAACTATTATTTTATTGGTTTAGCAATTTTATTCTTAAATTTATCTGTTCGGTAACTTTACGAGAAGGTGGATATACCGGCTCCTTAGTCTGCTTTAGGCTAGCCTGGTTTGCTATTATTATTTGTATTTTGCATTACTATGGCATACTGACGAGAACATAACAAGTTTGAAACCGGTCTATGCCTAATGAGGAATTGACAAATGTTCTTAGCTACCATACAAAATTTGCAGGTTTAATTCAACGCAGGTCGGGGCTTTTGTCAGCTGAGTAGTTGTTTCCTGTAAATTTTGTTCAGTATATAGTTTAGCCCACCAGGGTTAGAGGTCGCAGCTCTTGGTACCTGCTTTGTAGGTCGCTATCAGTCACTAAAACATCAGTGATGTCTGACGGGTAGTAGCACTGACCACCAGAGGGAAATACTTATCACTCATCATTATTCAAGGCAAATTCCATATTTAATATTTAGTCGGTATTAGTCGTACAACATAAATTATTATCAGCATAAAAGTATATAGAAAAGTTATTTAGAGCGAGGTGAAAGTCAGATTTGTATATAAAAAAATAAGGGTGCAATTATTAAGCTCTGAGAGCTCCATGAAGAAGTCTAGACTATTTGAAGTATTACCATTTATAACAACACACTGACCTCTGTTGTTTAAACATATTTTATAAAAGACATTTTGCAATAAAACTGTAATATTTTAGTTTAGCACATAGCAATTCATGATTCATCGTATCAAATACATTGTTGTAGTTCAGTGAGAGTAATATTGTAACTCTTTCCCTATATACATATACCACCAATCATGTCATCTATAATTTTAAGTAAGGCACTGGTTGTACGTTCGTGATTAGTGGCTTCTTAGGGCTCGAAGGGACCACTGGCAGAGACGTAGATTAAGGTGGTTTATATAGCAGCAATTCATGGTGGTGGTGTAATCACCACTACCATGCAGTCAGAATTCCTGTATTAAGTATAAATATTAAAATACTCCATAGACGCAGCCTCACGTCCTGAATTAGGCTTGGAGAGGAGTAATAATGAGTAAAAACAGATTGGTTGAAACTGATTTATTAAGAAAAATAAATTCTATTTACACTATAACAAATATATAATTCATCTAATAAACTTGTCCTAGTAAAATTGCTAGCAAAGGGTGCCACGTTTGCATAGTTGCAGTCTTGCCTGGTTTTGTTTTAATTACTGTGAAATAAATTTAACCTGGTTTACAAATAAGGAATTATGGTAAATAATATGAATAAAGAAAAAATGTATGTTTAAGTGATTTGATTAAACATTCTGGCGTCTCCCAACAGGAGTCCTATGATTATTGTTCACGTAACGGCTGTCTGCTGTCTGGGTTTATGTTGCAGTAGGAGACGGGCAAATCCCAACAAAAGCATTAGTATGACTATGATGATGGTTTGATAGGAATCTGGGCGGAGGCTAATGGAAGTGTAATCTTCTCTTACAACATGGCTGCTGGAGGTTGACTCTTCTTCAAGTTGTGGTTTTGTCTGATTGGTTGCGCTACCTCTAGCTGATTTTGATGTAGATTCTTTGTGTAGCATTGTGCGATGCGGAATTCCACAGATTTGGCAGTTTTCTTCAACTTTTTGCTCTGTAGTTATGGCTCAGACATTTGAGACATAGGCGTTTGTCTCTTGCGGCTTGAATTTTGTCGTTGGTAGGTGAATTATGGAATTTAGACAGGTATAGATGAGTATAGATAAGGTGTTGTTGCTTGCAATTGCGGAAAATACTGGTAGTGTATTGGCCAGTATGTCCGCTTATGGACGATATCTTATTGGCTATGGCAGTGGATTCCAGGGATTGAAATCTTTTCCAGAAAGTCCATCATCTCATTGAAATCTTGGACTTGATGTGGGGTCTTGAGGGACTGTTCATACAAACGATTGGTTTCTGCGTCCTATTTTTGGATGACGATGCGTAAGAAAAAAATTATGTTTAAATGCTGAAACATTCTGGTGTCTCCCAACAAAAGTCCTATGTTTGGATTGTAGGGACCAGTTGATGCTTAGGGCTCGAACGGATCACTGGTTGTTTCTCTTTTGGAATGTAGGTACCAATGATTCGTTGGAATTCGAACGGAACCACTGGTTGGTTTTCTTCTTTGGACTGTGGGTGCCAATGGATTCGACAGGTCTCAAATGACACCATTGGTTGGTTTTTCTTCTTTGGACTTTGGGTATCAATGGATTCAACAGGACTCGAATGGGACCACTGGCCTGTTTTCTTCTTTGGACTGAGGGTAACAACGGATTCGATGGGACTCGAATGGGACCACTGGCTGGTTTTGTCTTTGGAATGTGGGTACCAATGGATTCGACAGAACTCGAACTGGATCACTGGCTTGTTTTCCTCTTTGAAATGTGGATACAATGGATTCAATAGGACTCGAACTGGAACACTGGCAGGTTTTTTTCCTTTGGAATTTGGGACCAAGGGATTCGACAGGACTCGAATGGGACCACAGGTTGTTTTTTTTCCTCTTTGGAATGCGGGTACCAATGGATTCGACAGACTCGAACTGGAACACTGGCAGGTTTCTTTTACTTTGGAATGTAGGGACCAATGGACTCGAATGGGACCACTGATTGTTTTTTTTTTCTCTTAGGAATGTAGGTATCAATGGATTGGATAGGACACGAACTGGATCTCTGGCAATTTTTTTCTTGTAGGGAATGTAGGGACTAATGGATTCGACGGGAATCAAGCGAGACCACTGGTTGATTTTCTTCTTTGAATTGTAGGAACCAATGGATTCGACAGGAATCGAACGGGACCACTGGCAGTTTCCTTTTTGCTCGAAGAAGCAGTGTACGATCCGGCTCGAAGGAATAATGTACGCTCGTGACCAATGGCTTCTTAGGGCTCGAAGGGATCACTGACGGCGATGTAAATTAAGGTGGTTTATACAGCAGGAATTCTGACTGCACGGTGATGGTGATTAATACTTCTCGGGCGCAGCCTCACGTCCTGAAGTTCGTTTAAATTTGGCAGGGCTGCATGCTTGGTTATAATAATTATGTTTAGTAGGTCGGTCAGCTAGGTAGCTTTTGGTTTACTTTATCCTGACTTCCTTGAACGGTGCATGTACATGAGATTTAGTTAAAATATGATCATTAAATGTGTTAAACAATTTATCAATATCATTTATATACTATAAAATATTCAGTGGTATTGATACAGTCATTAAGAAAATCATTAATTGAAATATCCGTCTCTAAAGGTATGGAAAAACTATTTTTATTTAACAGTTTCAAATATCACATCAATCAAATGTTAAACTAAATTCTATAGAAAATAAAGACGTTAAGTCAAAGAAAACAAGAAGTTACAATTTAAAATAAGTACGCGAGAAAAGCGAAACCAGTACATTCCTTTTTCTATTTACATTTCTGTTTCTGTTTCTGCTTCCGCTTTTGCTTTCGCTTCTGCTTCTGCTTCTATTTCCACTTCTACCTTCATTTGTAGCTCCACTACTACCCTACTTCTACCTCAATTTTTACCACCACTTCTATATCTATCTATATCTATATAGCTTTTCAGGCCCCTATCTCTATCTCTATCTTTATCGCTATCTCTATCTCAATAGCTATCTATATATCTACCTCTATCTTTATCTATATCTCTATCTCTATTTATATACCTATCTCTACCTCTATCTCTATCTCTATACAGCGAAGGTTGTTTCAAGTGGAACAGGCGTTAAAAGGAAAGCAAATAATGACGTATATGGATTACACCCTCCCCACCTCTAATGAGAACTGTCATCAATAGTCTACATAAGAAATCTACACGTACATTGTTTGCTTTCCTTTAACGCCTGTTCGAGTTGATTCAGCGCTCACTGTATACATTTACAAGCAAGTTTATATTGTTAAATTTGAGTGGAATTTACTTCATATTTATTTACTTTATTTATTTTGTATTTATCTACTCAAGTAATTAAAATAAAAAAAATCAATATAACAATTATTTACAATATTGTTTTATTTATTTTTAATAGAGTAATTAGAATTTAAAATAACATTACTGAATCAGTCATACTGAACATAATGTGCATAAAATAATTGTTTAAAAAGATATGTGTTGTATTTATCTGTGATAAGTTTTTTGTAAAAGTTAGAAAACAATAATTAAGAAAAATTTTTTAGCATTATATTTTCATTTCATTCTATATTTTAATAGAACTTTTACCAAGAAATGCGTACCTAATTTGTTTTAAATTATTCTAACCCTACGGGGAATTTCCATTGCATAATTTCAATTATTCTGTTCTATGATGCCATTAATATTTATTACATTAGGATTTATCAAAATTCACAATTACTTTCGGAGCTTTCAGAGGGCCATACTGAAGACGCAAAGATACAGAAACACGTGTCTGTCAATATTTTTAAGTTTTGTGGGCATTGTTCATCTGTGAGTACTTTTGTTTTATTTATTTTTGGTTTTACTGAACAGAGTAGTTAGAATAAAAAATAACATTATTGAGTCAGTCGTACTGAATATAATGTGTATATTATCTTCTTTATGATGCAAATTTCAGCGTTTTGGCAAATAGCCGGGAAAATAATTGTTTAAAAAATATATGTTATACTCATCTGTGATAAGTTTTTGTAAAAATTAGAAAATAATAATTAACAACAAAATTTTTAGCCTTTATTATATTTTCATTTCTTTCCATATTTTAATAGAATTTGTACCAAGAAAGGATATCTAATTTGTTTTAAATTTTTTTTTGTTAATCTTATTAGTTTAAGTGTGTTCTATAATTTCTTGTCATTTTAACAATAGTAGTAATTACAAAAAACTTTGACATTGTAAAATTTACTGATTTAACAGTATCTGTTTTCTCAGTGTACGTATTGCATTTTTCTACAGTTATCTTTTTATTACAGTTTCGTTAGAAATTTATTGCCAATATGCATAATATAATTCAAAAAGACCATTAACATTTAACGTAATTGTTCAAAATGTCCCCCAATAACAATATAATATTGCACGGCGCTTATGTAAACACTTTGTATTGAACGTTGGATAATTTCCAGGCTGACATTTTTCATTTCGATACGAATTCAATGCTTTAGGAGACCCCCAAAATTGGATACCATGGTAGAAAATAATAAGGGATCCATTTTTATTTAAAAAGGGAGGGGTATCTATAAAAAAAAGAAATGATGACGTAACTGCTCAACAACAAAACTGAAACAATTTTTTTTACATCAGACAGTGCCATTTTAAGATTGATAGGTTTCACTCGTGCACTGACTGTCTCCGTCGCGGCAACAAAATGCTGCAACTAGATTTGTTTCTACTTGTTTCAACTTTTCCTTTGATCTTATCGACTAGAAATGGAAACACGCTACAAAGAGCAGCATTTTTATTTTGGTGCTACATCAGCGAGCAACTTATTAGAACATACTGAAACATTTTCGGAAACAAGCAGCATAAACAAAAAAAGTTCCTCATTGTTGCTTTGGTGGATACATACGCATCTTTTAGGTTCTGTGTTGATTTTAAATTATTATTATGCTTCTTTTTTGTACATTTATGAAAGGTTTTAACGTTGTAATGTAGGCCGTCCCAAATCGTGTTCTATAACTTAAGACTTAAAGAAGTATCTGTTTCAATATTTAGGTATTTTATTTCATTTACTGGCATAAAACTTTAATTACTGTTACACCTTACCGGGTTTTGGCATTTATGATAATTTAAATATTCCAAGTTGAATTTGTTTTTAGTGTTAAATGTGATGAATTTAATTTGTTCTTTATTTAACGTCAATAAGTTTGAGTTTAACCATTTATTTACATACAGGCCCACCTCAGCCTTTTTTTTACTTATTGCTGACTAATTCCGGAGAAGAATAATTCCATATCCTCTCCATAGGTAACCAAACCTCCAGAGATACTTATCTAAATATTTTGTTCATGTATAGTTGAAATAGGATAGGATCTGAAACTGTTCCTTGAGGAACTCCAATTAATTGAAATCAACACTTCTATTAATGTGTTTTTCTATAACTTATGCCATATTACTAATAAGCGAGTTGAGTCTGTAATTTGTTACTAATAAAGAATTTCCCAATTTATATCGGTTTATCGATTTGGTAATTTTTTTTTATATTTTTGTAAATACTTGTTTTTTATGCTATTTAACTTAGATGTATTATATGAATTTGTCACTAAGGTTTTCCTTAGTGCTGTTTACAGAATAGAAAATTTTTTTTCAGTTTCTTTTACTATTTTTTTATCTTTGTTTGAATAAATATTTTAATTAAATAGATCTCACATGATTATGGTGTACAGCTAATTTTCAGAGGAAATATTTTTAATCTAGTGACAGTGTGTTCCAATACTTTGAAAAGTTTTTTGACATGCATATTCAAGAAAATAAAGATACCGATGTACCGGGAGGGCAACTAAGAATGAACGTGGGCAATATCTCAGAAACTAATCATCGCACAAGTTTAGGGGAAAAATTGTCATAAGTAAAGTGACCCTGGAAAATCGCTGGAAAATATGTTCGAGTTTCTAAAATGGCTGCTAGAGGGCGTAACAGCCATGAACAAATTAGAAAATTAGGGTTTTCTCCGTATTTTTCCCAATTAAGTGGCATTAAAAATATATGCATCGTAATCGTGAGAGAATTTCGAATCTTATTAGTTTTGCAATTTTTTTTGGGTTTTCAAAAAATAAAGTGGTGGGGAGATACCAAAAACATTTTTTTTAAATGTCGATTACTCCGATTAGACTTAACGGAATTTAACAAACTTGGTTTCACTACAAAGGGCTTTTCTTAGTCTATCGAGTGCTCTTTACGGTGTTTTAATTTGATTATTACCGTCGCCGCCAGATGGCGCTATCTGACATGTCAACAAATATCGTGCTTTTTCTTAAAAAGTTTAAATGGAATGGTATGTTTATATTTGCACATTAAAATAGAGAATTAAACGTTTCAGATGTCATTGAAAACCGCAACTCGATAACTTTTTTCTAAAAGTAGATATTAGCAAACAAATTTGAAATTATGAATTTTTATCAGATCTTGGCGATAAAATTTGCAAAGTAGCTGTTGAAAACAAGTTAGCTGTGAAAATGACACAATGAAGAAACAACATAATATGTCAAAAATAATCAACTTGTCATTGTTACTATTTTGTGTAGTATTTACTTTTCTAATTGAATTTGTTTACGTTTTGGAATTAGTTCTTAAAATTATAATGATTCTTAGAAATGAAGAAGCATTTGGCATGTTAGCGATTTACTTCGAATGCATGAGAAATGCAACTTTTGCTGGCAGAGTCTATTGTAAAATTAATAAGATTCGAAATTCTCCCAGGATTACGATGCATATATTTTTAATGCCACTCAATTGGGCAAAATACGGAGAAAACCCTAATTTTCTGTTTGATCATAGCTGTTGCACCCCCCTAGCGGCCATTTTAGAAACTCGAAAATATTTTTCAGTGATTTTTCAGGGTCACTTTACTTAAGACAATTTTTTCTCTAAACTTGTGCGTTGATTAGTTTCTGAGATATGGCCGACGCGACGTTCCATTCTTAGTTGTCCACCCGGTATATATATACATATTTCTTTACTACAGCTTTCAAATACCCATTTACTTATATCAAAGAAAAATATAACGCATTCGCACAAACTTGCGTAGTTACAAAGTTACAAAATTAAAAAAGAAAATGTCGATGTTTATGTTTAAAGATTTTGCTTAATAAAGCTAAATATACTTTTATAGCGGTAACCTTTGATCTTATAAATTAAAAGTACATTTCAGTGCTTCTTTAAAGTAGACTCGAGAAGTTTTATGTTAGTAAACTGAGTCTCTTTCTTTGACAATTGGACCGAATAAGCTTTCGACACACATGAAGTATTTACTCTGCAAATAGTTAGTAAATTCTTAGGTAAATAAATGAGATAGGTGGGTACATTTAGGTTCTTCAGACATTATCGTTGCAGTAGATAAACGATAAACGTTGCTGTTAAACGAGTATTCGGACACTTCAACTAAAGCCCCTTGCAAGGGCGTCCGGAAGGGGACAAGGTAGGGAATTTCTTCCACCCCTCTGGCAAATTTTTTTACTCTGTTTTTGTTTTATATTTTCAATAAGAAAATAATAATCAGTGGTTGCAGTTTCCCTTATACCGAAATAACTGAAATTATTGGGTTTTTGCCAGGAAATCATTATTTGAATTCTACGTTTCAATTCATATGCACATTTTAACTCTACTGGATATGACTAATGGGTTTTTATCACCATTTTTCATAACCGGATAATAATGTCAGATTTTGGATTTTTTTCTACTTTGAGGATAATATCTAAGCAATACTGGAATTTTTGGACACATACTGGGCCATTAATATGGCTGATGATGACGTAGGCAATAAGCTCATTTACTGAAACATTATATTTACTATTTCTTTCAATTTTTATAAAGTCTCGTGTATAAACTGCCTCAAAAAGTTAATTGAACAAAAATTGAGGGAGATATTTGCAATTGAATAATAAAATGTTTTGTTCGACGCGGCGGAGCAAGCCAGAGTGACGTCAGTAGATCTTATTAGTTAAAACAAAGAAAGTTTAGTGCCATATTCCCAAAAAATAGTGAACCAATCGTATTGCTCTAATAAAGTAAATGTTTTCACAAATAATATGATACACAAAACCACGCAGTTTTCTTGTCCATGGTGAACCTGATAACCATGCAGGTGCTGGTAGTATAAAATTGCAATAAATAAAAAAAATGTAAAAGATAAGATACAATATATCTGTATAAATCAAACCACAAAAGAAACAGATATTTCAAAAATGTAAAAAAATATAGGGTGTTCCATTTAAAAACATATAACTTTGATTTGTCTCGCTTTTATGAGACCACCTGTATATTCTTTACAGAGATTGCAAAAGAGTTCATTTTATTCACTACAACTTTTACTTAAAATATTTTTTTTCTAATTCGAAAAATAAACAAAATGTAGAGGTGGGCCTTTTCGTTGCATAACTCTGTACATGTTCCAATTAAAAAAAGAAAACAATTATCAATTGAGGTTTAAGTGCCCTACTATTAAACTGGTTGTGATGGAATGCAGTTTTGTCAATGAAAATAGTTTTAACCACTCGTTATATAGATAAATACATACATGCATACATAAAACATATACATGTATATGTTGCGGCTGAGGTGTATAATTCGTCGTCAGTTTAGTTAGTATAGAAACTAACTACACTATTGGTTATTTTATTAAGGAACACATATTTGACTAAATATCGATCTAATTAGGTTAATAAACTAACTAACAAAGTTGGTTAGTTTACTTAGTTTATTGAAAGTAACTAATATAGTTAAAGTGTCTTGGTTAGTTTATAAACTACTCGCAATTTAGACGGATTACAATGAAAACGTTCGTTTTGGTAATAAGAAATAACCAATGCTTTAGTTAGTACATAGATAAACAAAAATTTTTGTCTAATTTGATTTGATATGATCCTATTTATTTCTGTTTGTATTTCTATACGCATGAAGTATTAAAAGACAAACAAATAAAAAAAGTAGTCGAGAATCGATTCAGCAATCCAGCGAGTCTAGTTTCTTAGTCACAGGGCTCACTGTAGGCTGCTTATTCCAAGCTGAACACTAATTTTCAGAGGCTTTTTTTTTTTCGAAAACGTTTGAGTAGTGTATTTCGACAAATAGCCATTTGTATTGAGGACTGCAAACTCACGAAGATTCGTTTGAATCGGAGACTTGAACGTCTGACCCTATCCTTATGAAACTTTGGAAAAAACGTATAAAAGCGTTTAAAATAAATATAAACAAACCACGAATCAGTTGATCATTACTCGTCTGATTGCAGCGCCATATGTTCCGTGATAATTTTAGTTCCCAATTACAACAATATTCACGATTATGGCATTTAACCGTAGAGATACTACAATTGTTCCATATTTTTGATTCAATTTTATCAAATTATTACAAAAGTCAGCACTAAAATGAGCGAAAGTAGAAAGAAAACATATCATAATCTAACTCTATCAAATTAATTAGAGAAAATAGTAGGTTAGTTTACATACTAGCCCATTGATTTTTTTGGATTACCAGGACGATAGTTTTCATCTTAGCCTGTCTAAATTAATTAGTGTATAAATTAACCAAACAACATTGGCTATTTTAGTTACTTTTATTAAAGTAAGTAAATTAGCAAATTTTTTTAGTTTATGAGCTAACCGGCTATTTTACAAATTAACCAAATTTGTTTGCAAATTTAGTCGATACGAATTCTCTATTAAAATAACCAAGATAATAGTCAGTTTCTATATTATCCAGTTAGTTTATAAGTTAAAATCTGAGCAGCCACATATACCTCTGAACTATAAGTGAACGGCGAAGGAAAAGACAAGGAATGTCACAAATATTTTAATTTGAGATAATTATATTACTTTATCCTGAAGGACCCCTAGTCAAGAAGCGTGTGATACTTGTAGATCTTCTAAATTGTTAAATATTCCTCTATATTCTTCTTTCTCGTTTTTAGGTTAGCGTATAAGTACAGTGTGATCCGCAATAAATCCACCCCCCTCTAACTTCATCATTTATGAACGGATTTCAAAATTTCAAAAACAAATTATAGAGTTTTTTTTTAAGATTTTAATATAATCGAAATTAGAAGAGATACGAATATAAACTTTTTTTTAATGGAACACACTATATTTTATTTGAAAATCAGATTCGCTGTTTTTCTTATATCAAAAATATATACTTACACATATTTGTCTTTATTATATATTATATATTATATTATATATAATCATTTTATTTTATTACATAAAATCGTCCGCAGAGCAATTGAACTTAAGCAGGCTTTGATATTTATTGAGACAATTACCTATTGCAGATATGTCAAATCATTATTAATTGATGATTGATCAATGGAAAATTAATCGACTTTTATTGTTTTATAGTATTCTTTTTCATACCAATGCTAATTGAGTTAATGCACACTTAATAAGAGGAAATAAAAAAAAGTAGAATTAGATAAAAGAAAGAATGTTTAATAAATAACCAATTAAATCAACTGATAAACATAAACAGATATCCAGATCGTCCAGTTCCTTACAAAAACATATTCAAAAACGTGTGGAATAAGATGGCAAATTGTGGATCTCTGGCGAATAGAAAAAAATGAAGAAATATTAATGAGGACCAAGCGTACAAGTCTTATTTTATTTTCAAGAAGATCGCAAGAGGTCCATCAGAGATGCCTTAAGTATTCCTTATACTACAATACAGAGAATACTACACAAACATAAATATTAAGCTAAATTAAGAGTTAAAATAATTGTTCTACGTGTGACTATCATTTTGAAAGCATAGATTAATTCTTTTATAAAAATGTCTACCTACATCTTCAAGGATAGTGCTGTTATTTATATTATTAATCACAGCGATAATTCTTTCTCGTAGATCATCTTTGTTCTATGGTCTTTGTATATAAACTTCCACTTTTATATAGCTCCATAAAAAATCGAGTGGAGTCAAATCGGGACCCCGTGGTGGCCATATTATTGGTCCATTCCTGCCTATCCACTCGTCAAAATGTTGGTTTAGGTAATTTGTTACCTGTAGTGTGTTGTGGCAAAGTGCACCATCTTGCTGCCAAATTATATCGAACAGTTCATTCAATATAATATGTTCTATGTAATTTTTAGCATTTTCTCTTAAAATCTGCAAATATTTTTCACCGTTCATATGTCCATCAAAAAATGCGTATATTATTAGATTATGAATAATTCCTGCCCACACGTTCAAACTTCGACGTCATTGAAAATGCGTTTCTTCGATTATATGAGGATTTATTGTTGCTCAGTAATGATTATTTTTTATATTGCATATGCCCGCAGTTGTAAAAGACGCTTCATCAGTCCAAAAAGTGCTTCTAAAAATTTAATAATCGTGTCTCTATCACTCCAAAATTTTTGACAAAATTTCAATCTTATATTCTTATCACTGGAAAATAACTTTTGCAACAATCTAGGCTTTCTAGTTTTATATTTATATTTGTGTAGGATTCTCTGTATTGTAGTACAAGGAATACCTATATCTCTTGAGGCATCTCTGATGGACCTCTTGCGATCTTCTTGAAAATATAATAAGACTTATAACTCTTAGTCCTCATTAATATTTCTTAATTTTTTTCTATTCGCCAGAGATCCACAATTTGCTATCTTATTCCACACGTCTATGAATGTGTTCTTGTCAGGAACTGGACTATCTAGATATAAAAGCTGATATTCTCGGTGGGCAGCTTTTGAATTTTTATTATTTTTTACATACACCGTAAAAATATCCATTCTTACTTGGATTGAATAATACATTTTTAAAATATAGATTTTGTGCAAGCAATAATTGAATCAATTGTCAGATAAATAATGATTTGACATATCTGCAATAGGTAATTGTTTCAATAAATATCAAATCCTACTTAAGTTCAATTGCTCATACCTTAATTTCTTTTGCGACAGCAACACTTTTCACTTTTACTTTGTAAGTAAAGTCGGCATCGTGAACTTTTGCATTATAATGAACTCGCTGAAATGGTACTATCATTTATCTGGCCAAGCCAAATGTGCATTTTTTTCATCATTGGAGCCCAAACTATTAAAATATTGCAATATTTCTTTTCTTTCTTCACTAGTAATATTTTAAAAACACTTTAACTTATTGAAGTGAAACAGCCCTTCTTCATGGGAGTGTAACGAAATATGTTCGTAAATCAACCATCTTCCGGCATTTCATTTTCTTTGTTACATTATCACACAAGTCGCTATTGGAGGATCTAATATTCACACTTTTTATTATCTTTATTATAAAGTTAATTACACAAATATACCGCTATGATAATATAACACAGAACAACTAGTCAGGTTTGGCAAAAACAAACAAAATGGCTGCAATCTCCCTGCCAGTTGATTAGTACTCTCCCTGTTCTTTTCCATTTCCGCATGGACATTCCCTGTTTATAAACTTTTTTATGAAGTTTTCAAAACGATTTGTAAATGGGTTTCTAGGTTTTACCCGCGATTCAAGTTGTAAATAACATATCCATGTTTGTCCACTAGATGGCACACATATCCCAATATTCTGAAAAATATGACATCCCTTATTCTTTTCTTTCACCATTCAAGTTTCTATTGTGACGTATTATCTGAAATTCATTACATTTATATCAAATTTATCAAAACGGTTTCAGCAATTTTTGTAAATCAATTACTAGCTATTTTCCAGACCAGTGGAAACTATCGTTAGTAAAGCCTCTACCAAAAACAAATAGTCCTGAAAATTATTCTGAGCTAAGACCAATAAGCATAATACCTGCAATGGCAAAAGTTCTAGAAAAATTTATTCAGCTTCAAATATACGACTGTGTCAAAAAATAATATTATCTCTCATTTACAGTCGGGTTTTAGAAAAGGTCATAGCACTATCTCTGTGTTATTAGATATTGGTGATGACATTTTTAAATCACTAGATAAAGGTAAAGCCTCGGCACTTGTTTTATTAGATTTTTCTAAAGCCGTTGACACTTTAGATCACAGCCTCCTTTGTGCTAAATTAAAATATTATGGATTTGTCAACATTTCAGCTAATTTCTTTAGGGCATATTTAGATTCTCGGACTCAAAAAGTAGTTTTTGGGGATTCTTTTTCTAACATTTCCACCATCACATTTGGTGTTCCTCAAGGATCAGTGTTGGGTCCAGTTCTCATTTTACTATATACAGCAGATTTATTTAAATGTGTCACTGCAACAAAAATGCAAGGGTATGCTGACAACACCCAACTTCTCTATTCATTTGATCCCAAATCTATCAATACAGCATGTAATAACATAATGCAGATCTGCGTTCTATTACAAATTATTCAAAAGGAAATAATTTACAGCTTAATCCATCTAAATGCTCGGTTATTTGCTTTTCTCAAAAAAAAAGTTAGGGCCTTCGTAAAATCAAATTTGATATTGAACATAAATAATGAACCTTTGAAAATAATGAGTAAGGTAAAAATTTAGGTTTAATATTCGACGATAGCATGCATTTCTCTGATCATGTTACGCAATTGATAAAAAAATCGTATGTTGCATTAAAATTACTTTATTGTAATATTAGCTTAATAAACTACAAACTACGTAAAAAACTTTGTGAGCCACTAGTTTTACCATTACAAAACTATTGTAATATATGTTACATTCCATGCTTAGACAAACTAAATTTGTATCGATTGCAAAAAGTTCAGAATAGTTGTTGTCGGTATGTCTTTCGTTTAAGAAAGTATGACCATGTTTCTAACAGAATCAAAGAACTTAAATGGCACAATATGTTTAAATATTCTGTCAATATTTGTTCATCTTCTACTTTTCTCTTCCACGCCATCGTATATCCGTGATAAACTAAATTTTAGATACAATCTTCATAATGTAAATGTACGACATGTCCAGAAATTGGTATTACCTAAATTCCAAACAACCGTATTTCAGAGATCTTTCTGCTATAACGCTCTCAAAATTTATAACTTTGTTAATGATCAACATAAAACACTACCCGTAAATAGTTTTCGAAGAAAAGTAAAAAATCTTTTTTTATCATCTTAACTGCTCGAATAAGAACATCTTCATAATGAACAACCTATCGTCTACTGTATGGTTCTCTTTTGTTTCAACTTTTGTCTCAAGTTTAGTTGGTGTATTAATTTAGATTTTATATTTTCCTCTTATATGTATTTGTTATATTCAATATCACTTGTTTATTTCTGTTTTTTTTTATATATATATTTCTATGATAAGTGATAAGGTTAAGTGGAGTAGCCGTGGCTAGACTTCGTCTTGTATTGCTAATTGTAAAATTATATTTACAGTTACTTTAACAAAGACATTATTATTATTATTATTATTAATTACAGTATAAAATTGCTACTATTATTAAATTAAATACTCTTGATTTTAAACTAGACACAAGTCCCTAATTGTAGTTATTTTTCACATAGTACAAAAACTAATTGTCTAGAATTTTGTATTATAGATATAAATTAACTATTTTTTAATTTTCATATATATACGTACGTAAAACGTAAATTGCTAAAATAAAAATCTGTAAATTTATTTCTTTATTAAATAATAGGAAAAACATTTTTTGCAGTGTACAATTAAAAGGATTGCTACAGCGATACAAAGATTTAACACGTATTTTACGCCGGGGGAGACTGTACAGTGGCGACATGCAGGCTGGCTCTACAGGTAGGAGTTCAGGTTCAGCTCGAGACCTTCACCCTCTCCGCCCACCATACTGACTGCCCTACTTTGCTATTTTTAACCCCATTCGCCCTGCTTGTTCGTTACCAGATTCAAAGCACGATTTACACAGAGCGGCAAAGTAATGATAAGAAATGAAAGTTATTACGGGAAAACTTTTCCAGATGCTCAGTGATTCCCAGTCCGCAATAAATGAAAATTGTATTAGGATTTTAAAACTTTAAATTAAAGAGGTTTTACATTACGAAGCTTTGAAAAACAAGTAGAAAAATGTTTAAAATAAGTGCTGGGAAAGGTTTTCTCATATATAAAATTTGAACATTTTATTCTATATTTTTTTTAAAACAGTAGTTTCGATTATATTTTTTTCCTTAATTAATTTTCTTGAAATAATACGAATTTTCTTTTAAAACATGAATATATTTTATCTCAGCATTAACTTAAAGTTTTTAATGAATGTTTAGTTACGTACTATATTCAGTGTGTTCAGTTTGGTTATGACGTTATCATTGTTTCCGTTATGACGCCATCAATATTTTTTCAAACGGAACACCCTATATATTTCTCCATTTTTGGATTCTGCTTCAACAGCTGGTTACAAATATGTGTCACACTTAGGGTCTAAAATTGATAAATAGGAAGAAACGGCCATTAAAAAAAAACAAGTAACAAAAAAGTATAAAATAAACACGTTTTTTATTAATTTTTGAAGTAGGCTAGTTTTCGTTTGTTTTATTGTTTAATCATTACCGTCTTTGACAGTGAATCACTTAAAAATACTTTACCCCAGTAGTGGTTTCTTAATAATTGTTGATTTATTTTAATTTATAACATGAGTATATCTGTAAGGCAGAGAATTGAAATTCTTACGATGATTGGGTATGGTGATGGGAACTTAACAAGAAGTATGTAATTTATTTAATATTAAATATCAAGAACAACCCATAACTCAATCGACAGTGAGTAAAGTTGAAAAATTAAGAGAGACTGGTGCGGTGGAAGATTTACACAAAACAGGTCGCCCAGGTGTTGACGAGGATACATTAAATTAAATATTTGACTGACGATTATGATATTACTAACACGTCAGTACATACAGTATTAAAATTAGAAAAATGGCATCCCTTTAAGATTCAGCTTGTGCAAGAATTAAGTGATGATGGTCCAGATCGGAGGATACAATTTTGTGAAACAATGATGCATATGTACACTGGTGATCCTCTTCTGATAAAAAATATTATTTTCTCCAATGAATGCAGTTTCAAATTAAATGGTGAAGTGATCGTCAGAATTTTAGATACTGGACAAAGGAAAACCCTCGATGGATACGGGAGCAGCACACACAGTATCCACAAAAAAGGTAAATGTGTGGGCGGGAATTGTAAGAAATAGAACCATCGGACCCTATTCCTTCGATGGAACTGTAAACGGACCAATTGTTAATGGACTATCTCATCCCAACGTTAATAAATTTATTCCAAAGTAGAATTATTCCCGAACATATTTACGAAAGCCTGTGGTATCAATACGATGTGTTACGGTTTAAAAGGTGCGCCTCACCATTATTCAGCAGACGTTCGAAAGTATCTTGACCAAATATTTCCGAACAGGTGGATTGGTAGATATGGACCCATCGAATAGCCACCAAGGTCATCGAACCTTAATCCATTAGATTATTTTCTGTGGCGTCATCTAAAAACTTAGTTTATAAATCCAAGCCGGAAAACATTGTTGAATTAAAAGAGAGAATTAGAACAGAAATAAACAACATTTTTCAGGAAACTATAAACAAGGTTCAGCAACACTTTATTCATCGTTTAGGGTACCGTCAGCTACAACAAGGAGTACAGTTCGAACATTTACTATAAATTGTTTTTATTATTAACTAACCGTTAGTTCTAGTGACACTATTTGTTCAAACAAAACATGAAAAATTAGTATTTTCTTATATTCAAAATGGCCGTATCTTTCAAATTATTATTTTTAGACCCTAAGTGTGTACATTATTGGAATTAGCTGTTGATTCGTAATCCAAAATGGAGAAATATAGAGGGTGTTTCATTTAAAAAATATATCGAATAAGTACGTCATAACCGAAACAAAAAAAAGTTAAGGTGCGGAATTGAAATTAAAATGACGTATCCGAGAATTCTTTCTAAATATTCTTGGTTTAAGAAATAATTAATTTATTCCATACTCTATGAACACACTATACCGGGTGTAACAGGATCAAGGTACACCCCCTTTTCTTCTTTAGTTATGAAGTAATTGATTGAAATTTGGGATATTCCATATACATAATAAGCGGCACTTTTTGACATACAAGTGATTTTTTTACTTCCGGTTTCGCCGGAAGTGACACTTACTTTCTATTTTTAAATGGAACATCCTGTATATTATTGAAGTTTTGATTTCTGCATAATTTTCTGAATAAAACGATACTAAATAAGTGACATTTCAAACGTCAATATTTTTTATAATATAATTTTTAATTTTCCATTTAAGTGTGTCATGGCGGTTCCGGATTATTCTAAATGACCCATGTAAAGCTAGAAAAATCGAAATCCCGTCAAAAATGCTAAATTACGTGATTTATGAGCAAATAAATTTCTTCAAAATGGTTTTTGGGGCCAAACTGAATTATTTCAAATGAAACCTTATTGGTACCGTAGTACCATTTATTAGTACTATTAATAAGGAATTTATTCATGTGTCGTATTAAAATGTGTGATAAATACAAATAAAATTGCAGCTAAAAGAAAATAAGAAAATACCATTTTGTTCTAATTACCTTGTGGCTTTGGAATACAAAAAATGAATACAAAAATAATACAACAGTTGTTCAAAATGCTGTCCATTAATGTCAATGCACTTCTAAATTCGCATAGCGGTTTCTTGAAGAACGTTCGCCAATTCCTGGGCCGTTATGCTATTAATTGCGCGTCTTACTCGTAGCTCCAGGCCTTCACGGGTTGTAACAGCGGTTACGTAGACAATATTTTTTAAATGACCCCCCAGACAAAGAAATCAATAGGTGTTAAAGCAGGTGACCTTGGAGGCCACCTCACAGGACAATTTGTCGAAATTACGTTTTCTCCGAATCTCCGTTGAAGGCAATCAATTAATATCCTTGAATTATGGGGAGGAGCGCCATCTTGTTGGAAATACATTCCCTGTCGTAAATGGAAAGGTAATTCAGCTAAACTGTCCTCAATTTCATTTTGCAGAAATCCCAAGTCTCTTGCATCAGTTAGGGATCCTTTAAATATTATTGGACCAATGAGTTTACTACCGATTATTCCAAGCCAAACATTGAAAACGAACCGCAGTTGAAAGTTACCCTTTCGTAATAAATTTTGATTTTGTTGTTATCAAAATTTTGTATTTTGTCGGTTAAATAATCCCAAATTTGTAAACCCACACTTGTCCTAAAATAGAATCATTCCTTAAAAATCATTGTTTGGCTGCACGTTATTCTGCAAATTCCAATTGCAATATTCCATCCTACGTTAGTAATCATTTTCGTACAAGTGCTGGTGCAATTTGTATTTAAAAAATGTATAGTGGTATTTTTACAAAATTTGGCTTACTGTTTGGTGAATGATGTCCCATTTAAACCCAGTGTGGTTTAAAGAAGCAGTGTTATCAACTTCTACTCGAGCCAAAACATTAATTTCCGTTCCTTCATCAAGAATGAAATTTTCTTCAGGATCATTGTTGGGCTCACTTCGGAATTGATTTTCAAGACGATTAAAATAATTTTTCGCTGGACATTATCTATCAGAATATCGATCGGCATGAAGATGTCTAGCCGCAACGGCATTTTTTCTACATTCCCCATAAATAATTAACATCTCAACTTTTTCATCTCTTGTATAAATTTGTAGCATTTTGAACACAATTAACAAGAATTTTAAACAATTTTTAAGGACACAATAAAAACACCAGTAAATCAACAAATGTTTGACAAACTAAATATTTCATTGTTTTCAAAGCCGCCTTAGTTACTTCTTAACATTTAATTAGAACAAAATTGTATTTTTTTATTTTCTTTTAGCTGTAATTTTGTTTGTATTTAGCGCACATTTTAATACACGTAATAAATTCCTTATTAATAGTACTAATAAATGGTACCAGGGTACCAATATGGTTCCATTTGAAAAAAATGACTTTCTTCCCGAAAACCATTTTGATGGACTTTATTTGCTCATAAATCACGTAATTTAGTATTTTTAACGGGATTTAGATTTTTCTAGCATTACACGGGTCATTTAGAATAAATCGGAACCGTCATGGCACACTTAAATGGAAAACTAAAAATTATATTATAAAAAATATTGACATTTGAAATGTCACTTATTTGGTATCGTTGGATTCAGAAAATTATGCAGAATTCAAAAATGCAACAGTATACAGGGTGTTCTATTTAAAAATCGAAAGTTAGTGTCACTTCCGGCGAAACCGGGAGTGAAAGAGATCACTTGTACGTCAGAAAGTGCCGCTTATTATGTATATAAAATATCACAAATTTCAATCAATTATCCTCAAAACTGAAGGAGAAAAGGGGGGTGTACCATGATCCTGTTACACCCGGTATATTAATATTAAAACTTAGTGGGGATAGTTCAATTAAAACTGAATAACTGTTTTTTACGTTCTCATCTATATGTATAGAGAAAAAATGGAGTGTTACGAAACTGGACGATTTGAGACCCGAAATTAGAAAAATTATCCGATTCGGCATGCCGTCTCTCGTTTATCTGATTTAACTTATTTATCTTATTTACATTATCTATCTTACTTCCTTATCTTACTTATCTTATTTATATTATCAATATTACTTATCTTACTTGTCTTATTTATCTTATTTATTTTGTTTATCTTATTTACCTTACTTATTTTGTTCATCACATTTATCTCATTTATCTTATTTTGTTTATTTTATTTATGCTATTTGTTCTAAGTATCTTATTTATCCCATTTATCTTAGTTGTCCGAGATATCTTATTTATCTCATTTATCCCATTTAAGCTATTTCTCCTATTTCACTTATTTGTCTCATTTATCTCATTTAACTTATTTATCGTATTTATTTTGTTTACTTTGTAATACAATATTTTTTTTAATTAAAATAATATATTTCTTCCATGACAAATCGGTTATGATGATGATAAAGTACCGTCGGAGTCGGAACACCTAACTAACTTTTTTTAATTTAATTAAATTTTTGCTACGTTTATCCTCAGAACTAGTTAAATTGAGGTTTTCTTGTTCACAATCAGTAATCATATTAAGAAACAAGCGAAAACTGGTACAGGTTGCTGGTTTTTAACTTTTCGGCGATACGCAGCAAAATGTTTTGTAGTCCATGAATTTCATTATGTTTTATAAGTTTAATATACAGGGTGATTCATAAGTAATGGCCCATTGGGCAACAGTGGATCTATGACAATAAAATTTGGAAATTTAGCTAAACTAACCTTAGTCTGGAAGTTGATATTAACAGAGATACAGGGTGTCAAAGTCAATATTACATTTTCAGTTATATCTCAGTTATTTAAATAGATATTTACACGAAAATTGAAAAGTAGGAGATTTTTGGGATGAGAAATTTAAATCCGTTTCCAATTTTGGTATAATTCATAGAGGCCACCTTTCATTTCTTAAAATAGCTGCAGCTCTTTTGTGCCGAAGTGTATGGCACTTTTATTTAAAAGAAACAGTAGAAAAATGTATACTTTGTAAATAATAGAAATTTTATTCCCAGATTAGATGAACAATTTGTTAAATATTATAATAGTTTATTTAAAAAATAATTTTTATTTTAGAATTAAAAATACTTACTGATAATAAATAGGATTTATTCATTCATTTCTAAATAACTTTGTAGTATTCACAATTTTTTGCCATAACTCAGCTCGGGTATTTACTGTCTGTTTGTAAACAATTGGTTCCATAAAACACCAGAAACAAAAATCCATAGGATTAAAATCAGGGCTACTCGCTAGCCAATGCCATTGGCTGCCACGACCTATCCAATGATTGGGAAAATCACCTCTGATCTCCCAAGGGCCGAAAGCACCGCAATGGCACTCTACGCGGACGACACGGCCGTCACGGCCAGATCCTGGAGAGCGGGAACAGCCACCAGAAGACTCCAAGAGGCAGCCTCTCTTCTGGAAGAATGGTGTATCAAGTGGAAAGTCGCAGTCAACGCGGAGAAAAGCCAGACGATTCTCTTCAGGAAAGGACGCAAGGAAACCCCCACAGGACACGTCTCCATGTTCGGCGAGGACATCCAATGGCACGATTCTGTCAAGTACCTTTGCGTAATCATGGATAAAGGCCTGACATGGAGACAGAACACCGAAGCCATCGTGGTAAAGGCCAAGCGGACGAGAGCTCTCATCTACCCGATGGTAGGGAACCAGAGCAGGCTCAGTCTGAGGAACAAGCTTCTGCTAGTCAAAGCACTCATCAGACCACAGCTGACCTACGCCTCCGTAGCATGGGGATACCAAGCGAAGACCTATCTGAAGAAGATCCAAGCCGTGGAAAACGTGGCCATCAGGACAGCGGTGGGCGCACCATGGTACGTTAGAAACGCTGACATCTTCAGGGACCTGGAGTACACACACCAGTCACCGAAATCATCCGGGATAGAGCGAAGAAACTGTACACCTTAGCTGAGGAGCACAGGAACCCGCTGATCAGGAGGCCACCTCCTATGATCCGGCCGACGCACCGAGGCACAAGAGGCCGAAGGTACAGTTACTGGATAACGGGTAAGTATAACTAATCCTTTCCTTACAGATGGACCAAACCCACTGAAAAGACATGACACGACCAACCACCCTCCCACAAACCTTGCGGGCGCCGGTCAGTAAACCGACCAGTGCCCGTTGTCCCCCTGGCTCCGTGAAGGACGAAAGTGCTAAGAAAGCACTTAGGCCTTCACCTCCTAGAGCTACACAGTTCATCCTCACCTTGTCCGATGATCCAGATGACAATGTGTCAATTGACACTTTGTGTACTGGCAGTTAATCCCAAGTCACAGAATATCCACACAGTCCCTGACAGAGAGATGACTACCCCCGGGGGTGACAAGCTGGCGAAGAAAGAAGACGAAGACAGAAGAGCGCCAGAAGAGGCCCTAGCCAGCAGGGTTCATCAGCCAGGACCCAGGGAGGTTGACCGAAATCTTCGGCACCGCTCACATTTGTGAGTGGGGCCGTTCGTAAAGTAACTTAACCCGCCCTGCACGAGGCCGGTCCAGGTCTACAGCGATGACTAGGGTAAAAAGGCAATAGTCCTGCCTGGCCCTAGCATCCGAGACCGTCATCATGCCAAATGGATATTGGCGCGATTGGGAAAATTAGTGTTAAGGTTATCTAGAACTCACACGGAGAAATGTGCTGGTGTGCCATATTGCATAAAATACAAGTTGTCTCTTAAATTTGGTAAAACGTCCAAGACATCAACCAGTTCATATTGTGAAAAATGTGGGAACGGCAATTTTGATTATTCGGTAACTCATATGGACCCAAAACATAATTTCTAATAATTTAACATTAAACGTTAATTTTAAATCCAACATGGATTTAAACTATCTTGTTAAATGTGTATTTTCAATTTCCTGTGCGTTTGTTTCTAAAGTTAAACACACCCCGACGAGTAAAAATGGTCTTATCAGTGATTATTTTGTTCAAAAACATTGGATCAGCATTTTGTTTAATACGGAAAAACAGGCAAACTGTAACCTACTGTATATGGAAATATATAAACAGAAACGGTCACGTCATTGATACAAAAGTCAATCTCAAAGAAATTTTTCTTTGGTTTTGAGAACGGAATCAGAGTATTCCATAACATTTAACTTTTATAATCTAAAATATTTTACATTTAATAGTTTTATTTTAAAATTAATATTTTTAGGAGTGTTTAGGTGAAAACGTGTTTTCAAATACCAACCCCTGACTAATTCTTTAAGTTTATTTAACAATTTTTTTAATAACACTAGCCGACACAATTTTTGTAACATAGTTCACACTACTGTTTTTATATTATTATTACCTTCCTATTAACTGAATCAACATCCAACAAGTCCTAATTCGTAATATTTTTGTGTAAAGACAATAGACCCTATTATATTGCCAGATAAATTTTATGATGGGTAGGCAATTTTAGAATAGCAAGTTAAAGTAAGGTGGCACATTTTCAGTATCAGTATTGTTTTGACCTTCCAAGTGCCCAATTGTGTCTGTTAGAAAGTATTTTCGTTTGTTTACATAACTCTGTTACGAGAAAAATGTCCAGTCAAACACGCCGAAGTTGCAAAACCTCACCTGACAAGATTTGTTACATTTGTGGAAAATTCCTTGTGAAGTCACAAGTGAGGCCATTGTCTGAAAATGTGAGAAAGCGTGTTTTCTATATTCTGAAGTTTTAGTTGGAGATCAAGGCAATCAAAGGACTCCCTACGTTGGTTATGTAAGTTGTACCGTGTCATTAGTGCAGCGGATGAAAAGGAGAAGAAAATGTATGCCTTTTGCGGTTCTAATAGTATGCCGAGAACCCGCCAATCATTTCGATGATTGCAATTTTTGTATAACAAGAACTGAGGGATATTCCAGAAAAGAAAAACAAAAAATCAAATAATCGAATTTGCCATCAGCCTTAAGACCTGTTCCTCACAATGCATCAGACTTACAAGTGCCATCTGCGCCTACAGATTGGCAAAATATTGTTTTGGGAGGTAATGGAAATAGTAACGACTCTTCAGACAGCGCAGACCCTTTGTATATTTCAAAAGTTTTAGTGACCTTACTTAATTGCTCAAAATGATTTGAATGATTTGGTACGTTACTTGGGGCTGTCAAAACAACATGCAGAACTTCTTGGTTCCCGGCTTAAGGAGTGGAACTTGCTGGCTAAAGAAAAAAGATTACGATTTTTAGAAAAAGAAATGCAAGATTTTCCGCATTTTATAATATGGAAAATTCACTATGCGCGTGTACTGATATTGATGGTTTAATGCAGGAACTTAACATCGAGCATTCCCTTTCTAAGTGGCTCTTATTCATAGATTCCACCGAATACAGTTTAAAAGCTGTATTACTACATAATGGAAATTTAAAGCTATCTATACCAATTGCCCATTCAGTAACACTGAAAGAGGATTATGATAGTATGAGCACGATTTTAAATTAGCCATTTTAGTAGAGCTTTAAGGAAGCTTTAACAAATATTGCTGTTCTCTTTGTTTGTGGGACAGTCGTGCAGCAAAAGAACATTATGTGAAAAGAATTTGGCCCGAAAGGAAAGAATTTGCACCAAGAACCAGAAATGTTAAATATGTGCTGCATATAGACCCTAAAAATATTCTATTGCCACCTCTTCATATTAAACTTGGCCCAATGAAAAATGTTGTGAAGGCTATGAATAAAGAGGGTGAAGGATTTAAATATTTAAGATAACTTTTCCCCCAATTAAGTGATGCCAAACTTAAAGAAGGTATTTTTATCGATCCACAATTTGAAAATTGCTTGATGACGCAGATTTTAATGGAACACTCAACAAACAAGAACTCATTTGTAAGCATAGTCAGGGGATTTTTTAGGGAACAAGAAGGATGAGAACTGCAAGCTACTAATAAGCGAACTTTTAGATTCGTACCAAATGCCGTATGTCTTTAAAAATTCACTTTCTGCATTCTCGTTTAAATTTTTCTTTCGACGAGCAAGTAGAAAGGTTTGATCAAGATATCAGGACAATAGAAATTCGTTATCAAGGACGATGGAATTCAGCTATGTTAGTTCTTGAAGCGAGACGATTTGACCCCCATAAAAGGGAAAAATTAGTTGAACATATGTTTTTCAAAAATTATTCTCTGTCTCTTTAGATATATCTAATATGTTATATACATATATTAGATATATCTATATAATTTGTTACAAAAAACATTTTTTTTTGTCAGCCAGTGTAATTTATAGGATAGTGGCTTAATATCCAAAGATACGAGGAAACATTATAGTAAACTACAAACAAATAATTATAGATAATAACCCTTTCCATTTCAAAAACCAAAGCCGCCTTTGAAATTTCCTTGAAATCGTTACCTACAAAGAAAACTGATACCTCCATCTTATGTACCTCTTAACATCTTAATGATTTTATCTAAATAACAAATATTAGTCTACTCGCATATTTGAGTACTGAGAAGAAAAAAGAATTAAATAAAAAGAAAATATAATGAGGTTTTGAAAAGAAAGAATATAAAAGACAATAATAATTAATATGCAAAACAGGCACTACTTCTAATCAAACAGAATATTTTTTTAAAATCATGTAATATTTATTTTGTAATTTTTATTATAGATAAAATAAACCCTTTTAGATGTCTAAAATGTAAGGCCCTAATTTAAATTTTCTCGATGGGCCCTTACCATATTAGTACGGCCCTGTTTTTAGTATAGGTATGTTTGAAGTCACAATAAAATATCAGGTGGCGTAAAAATAAATTATAGTGGCCATTTAAAAAATAATGTAGGCAAAATATAAAGTTTCGTAATTTTCACGATAACAGTTTGAGATAAATAAGTTTTATTCACTCATTGTACGTCTTTACAAAAATGCGCAAAATTTCTAAAATTAAACTAGCTTCTATCTTTTAGATTAGCGAGATACCAATGTTGAACCTCGAAATTACTGCTAACACTAAAAAAAAGTTTTGAGTTTACGTAGACTTACTGTTCAGTCAAAACAAAAGTATGTTCTTTAGTTTAAAATATTGTGTTATAAATGTTATAAATTTTAACGTTAGGTAGCAGCACCTAGCAAACTTCAGAGTTGCGAAAACTAACATTCATTCTGTAGGCATTCACTAGTTAGAATTCAAGGCGACAAGTCGTCGTGATTGTAGATGTGCACCTTCACAGGTTAAAGTGTACCTGATTTAAAATTAAAAATAATACAGTCCATTGCATAAAAACTGAGTTTTAATACTTTTAATAACAATCTTAAAATTATCTAGAACCTGGGACAATTCCCAACATATGGCCTTCGCCCGGATATAAAACAGCAAGCAAAAAGTGTTCAAAAAAGTAAAATTTTCGTGAGTGCAATCTACAAAACAAAACAAACAATAATTCAAAATTAATCAAACATTCGTCAACAGACAATAACTGGTACAAGTTATAAAAATCAGTGAAAGATTTCTAGCTAGAGCGTACATATTTCAAAACAAAAAACAAAACAGTTTAAACAACAGTGGGGCCCACATTGGGAGAACAGAATCGAGCGTTTCCAACAACAGTGGAGCGATCGACGACGGCAGCTTGGTTACCAGCGAATGCAGTCATAAATTCGCGCCAAGCATCTACACAACTACACGTGAGGCGGACAGAAACGACAGCAGCGAGCAGCGTGTTCGAGACCTGGTGAACTTCTACGACGATTAAACCTATTCAGCATTGCTCAGAGGCGGCGCAACTGAATTAAAATAAAAAAAAAAGGGTGTTGGACAACAAAGCAGAGAAATAAAGTAAGTCTGTTCCTTTTATTATCCATTATTCTCATTCATTCAGGTTTTTTATTTGTGTTAAGTATTTTTTATTTACTTTATAAAATATGGAGGAACAGGAAAATCAACTGAAAAAATTAAAACAAAAACGCGGTTTTATCAAAAGCCAATTAACAAGATTTCAACATTTTGTCGAATCAATTTCAGATCAAAATTTAATTCAATTACCAGATCGCTTAGCCAGGTGTGAGGACTTGTGGTCTTCTTTTATTGAAGTTCAAGCAGAAATAGAAAACATAGACAATTCTGAGTCACAAATAAATGAAAGCATAACATTCGAAAACAAATATTTTGAAACTATTGCTGCAGCCAAGCGAATTCTTCATGAACAATCACAAAATTCTCATTCCAGTCCTCAACAAAATCAATCACAACAAACATTTTCAAACAACATTAAATTACCAACCATTGAGCTACCAACATTTAACGGTACCTATGAGCAGTGGTTGCAATTTTATGATACGTTTAAAGCTTTAATACATACAAATCCAAATTTAGATTTAATACAAAAATTTCATTACTTAAAATCGTCACTCAAAGATGATGCCGCAGCAACAATGTGTTCTTTAGAAGTTTCTTCAGATAATTATACAATTGCATGGAATTTATTGAAGGAAAGGTTTCAAAACAAACGTCTTATTGTTCATAATCACGTTCGAGCATTATTTGAATTAGTTCCCATCGCAAAAGAATCATTTTTACATTTGCGTAAATTATTAGATGAGGTTAACAAAAACTTAAGAGCATTAAAGGCATTAGGCCAACCCACAGAATCATGGGATACCTTGCTTATCTATTTAATTTCTACCAAATTAGACTCTGTAACCAAGCGCGCGTGGGAATCTTCAAATGTAACCAATGAATTACCGACTATGGAAAGATTTTTGAAATTTTTAACAGAAAAAGCTCAAATTTTAGAAACTTTGGATGTAAACAAACAAATTAACAAGTCTTTTACAAATGACAATTATTCAAAATCACGTTTTAACCAATCAAACATAAAAAACTCAAAATCGTTTGTAACATCAAATCAAACAAATCAGACTTTATCATGTTTATTTTGCAAAGAATCGCATTTACTATACTATTGCGAAAAATTTCTTAATTTGCCAATAAAAACAAGAATAGCAGAAGTCAAAAAACTGAATTTATGTCTAAACTGTCTAAAAAAACAATCATACAATAGTAAATTGCAGATCAAACGGTTGTCGAAAATGCAACCGAAAACATAACACTTTATTACATATTGAACAAATAAACACACATCAATCAAATAAACAAACATTTAACAAAGAAAATTCAAACAAGTCTCAACTTTCATCTAACATACAAAATGATAATATTTCATATCCATCGACTAGTTCAAATACAGAAAATGAATCAGAAACACAAGCAATCTCTCATTCATTACCAGCAACAGTCGTAATACACTGCGCAAACATAAAGCATGAGGTATTGCTATCAACAGCACTAATTCTTGTCACTGATCAATTTGGCAATACACATGAAGCAAGGGCGTTATTAGATTCAGCATCACAATCTAATTTTATGACCAAAGACTTGTGTAACAAATTGCAATTATCAAAACAATCAATTAATCTGCCTATAACGGGAATTAATCAAGCTACTTCATACATCAATAATTCGACAAACACAACAATACATTCGAAATTTAATTCATTCAAATTTGATGCTTCATTCTTACTCCTAGACAAAATCACAGAAAGGCTACCAATCACAAAATTTAACACCAGTGACATTCGGATACCATCCAACATAGTTCTTGCAGATCCTAGGTACAACATTCCAAGTCAAATTGACATTCTATTAGGTGCCTCCATATTTTGGGAGCTTCTTTGCATAGGACAAATCAAGCTTAACAAAGGTCAACCCATCATTCAGAAAACAAAACTCGGTTGGATTCTTTCTGGACAAGTAACTTTCAAAAATTCAAGTCAAGTATATACATCAGTATGTAACTTTTCTTCAAACAACGAAATACAACAGCAACTACAAAAATTCTGGGAAATGGAAGAATGCAACATTCAACACAAATATTCAAAGGAAGAAGAAAAATGTGAAGAGAATTTCAAAACAACACATACAAGAGATCAAGATGGAAAATTCATTGTTCATTTACCATTACGAAATGAAACTTCACAATTAGGCAATTCAAAAACCACAGCATTGAAACGCCTATATGCAATTGAAAGGAAATTATTAAAGGATCCAGAATTGAAGCAGCAATATACAAGTTTTATGAAGGAGTACGAAGACTTGGAACACATGTCACTAGTCAATGAAGATAATGGACATAGCAACATTTCTAACTACTTACCCCATCATGCAGTAATCAGAGAGTCAAGCACAACCACCAAGATTAGAGTAGTCTTCGATGGATCAGCAAAAACAGAATCTGGACTATCATTGAATGATATTCTAATGACAGGACCTACCATACAAGATAACTTGTTTTCTATCATTTTACGATTCAGAAAATACAGTTATGTTTTTACAGCAGACATTCAAAAGATGTACCGTCAAGTGCATATTCATCCGGCATATCGTGATCTTCAAAGAATTTTTTGGAGAAGCGATCCTAGTCAACCAGTAAAATCATACAGGCTAAATACCGTCACGTATGGTACATCCTCAGCTCCATTTTTAGCAATACGCAGTTTGTATCAATTAGCAATCGAACATCAGGAAGACTATCCAATCGCAAGTCAGATTATCATGAAAGATTTTTATGTCGATGATGTATTAACAGGATCAAACACCATCGAGGGTATTAAGACATTGAAAAAAGAATTAGATCATCTTTTGAAAACAGGAGGATTTCATTTAAGAAAATGGCGATCAAATGAAGAATCAATCTTAGAAAAATGTGACATCGATCACCCAAAACAAAAATTACCCATACATGACAAAGAAAAATTGAAGACTCTAGGGCTAATTTGGGATTCATCACAAGACACATTTGAATTTTACATCACACCACAAGAAAATCACAATCGAATTACTAAAAGAACAATTCTATCAACGATATCAAGAATATTTGATCCTTTAGGATTAATTGGACCTATCACAATTAAGGTTAAATTAATATTACAAAAATTATGGCAGTGTCAACTTGGTTGGGACGAGTCAATTCCTCAAGATTTGCACACAAATTGGAAACAGTATCAAGAACAATTACAAAAGATAAATAACATCATCATACCAAGACATGTAGTTTGTGATCAACCAGTCAGAGCAGAATTACATGGATTCTGTGACGCTTCAATATCAGCTTTCGGATGTTGTATATATTTACGAACCGAAAATCAAAATGGTAACATTTTCGTCCAACTCCTTTGTGCCAAATCAAAGGTGGCACCCATCAAACAAACCACTTTACCTCGTTTAGAGCTATGTGGTGCGCTTCTGTTAGCAAGATTGACAATAATTGTTATACAAGCATTAAACATGAAAATTGACAAAATATATCAGTGGTGTGACTCAACAATTGTACTTGCCTGGATTTCAGCACAACCCTGTAATTGGAAAACGTTCGTAGGAAACAGAGTAAGTGAAATACAAGAATTATCAGAATACAACGAATGGAGACATGTACGGACCGAACATAACCCAGCAGATGTCATCTCACGTGGAACAAACGGAGAACAATTACTCAAGTCCGACATGTGGTGGCACGGACCAAAATGGCTAAGTCAGTCATCTGAGCAATGGCCGATCAGCGATTACAGAGAAACATCAGATTTACCGGAAAAGGGAAAGAAAGCAATATCATTGGTTAATGCAAATCAAGATTTTACCTTATTCGAAAGGTATTCATCATTATTAAAATTGCAACGTGTTATATCATACGTATTACGTTTTAAAAACAACACATTAAACAAACAAAATCGAAATTATGGCCCTCTTACTGTAATGGAACTCAATGATTCATTGAATTGTTTAATTAAACTCGCACAACAGCAAACATTTTCAGCAGAACTTTTAGCGCTCTCAAATAATAAACCAATTAAATCAAATAGCAAATTATTGTGTTTAAATCCATTTATTGATGAGCACAAAATTCTCAGAGTTGGCGGTAGAATTAGACATTCACTATACGAATTCAGTCAGAAACATCCAATTATTCTTCCAAATAAGCATCCCTTGACACATTTAATCATACGACAAGAGCATTACAAACTTTTGCATGCCGGTTGTCAAGCTTTGTTATCTTCAATTCGAACACGATATTGGCCAATTTCAGGAAAAACCACAGTCAAAGGAATACTGCGCAAGTGTATAGTTTGTTTTCGAGTAAAACCTTCCAGTCATAAATATTTAATGGGTGATTTACCAAAAGAGCGTATTGTTCCTGCGAGACCATTTTTGAATTCAGGCGTAGATTATGCAGGACCATTTAATATAAAAACTAGCAAATTACGTAATAGCAAAATTATAAAGGCATATTTATGTGTTTTTGTATGTTTTTGTTCAAAAGCTGTACATTTAGATATTGTCAGCGATCTTAGTACAGAATCATTTCTCAATTGTCTTAAACGTTTCATAGCACGTAGGGGCAAACCAAAAAATATTTATTCTGACAATGCGACAAATTTTGTGGGGGCTGATAATGATATGCAGGAATATTATAAATTTTTATCTCAACAAAATGTGCAATCACAAGTTACCAACTATTTATCATCAGAATTCATATCTTGGCATTTTATACCACCCAGGTCTCCACACTTCGGCGGAATTTGGGAAGCCTCAGTAAAATCAGTAAAGTACCATCTTAAGCGTGTAGTGGGTAATTTAACATTAACATTCGAAAAATTTAATACAGTCATAACACAGGTAGAGGCCTGCTTGAATTCCAGACCTTTATTTTCACTCTCATCCGATCCATCAGATTTACAAGCATTAACTCCCGGTCACTTTCTCATCGGCACGTCCTTAACCTCTATTCCCGAACCAGACTTACAAAGTGAAACCACCAATCGACTAAATCAGTATCAGCAGTTAAACCAAATCATTCAACATTTTTGGACCAGATGGTCGAAGGAATATATAGCACAACTACAGGCACGTACAAAGTGGAAAACCAATTTCGATCAACATTTGAAAATTGGAGTGTTGGTAGTGATCAAAGATGATAATCTTCCTCCCTTCAAGTGGAAATTAGGACGAATCGAGAAATTAATTCCTGGACCTGACAATATAGTGCGTGTGGTGAGCATAAAAACAAATAGTGGGATTGTGTCGCGAGCAGTTTCAAAAATATGTATTTTACCCATGGACACATGAAGTTATTTTATTTACATTGTCTTTTAATACTGTTTGTTCACTCATGTATTTCTTTATTTTACATTCAAAGGTTGAAAGCCACGTCTTTCAAGGCGGGCGGCATTATGTTCAGTCAAAACAAAAGTATGTTCTTTAGTTTAAAATATTGTGTTATAAATGTTATAAATTTTAACGTTAGGTAGCAGCACCTAGCAAACTTCAGAGTTGCGAAAACTAACATTCATTCTGTAGGCATTCACTAGTTAGAATTCAAGGCGACAAGTCGTCGTGATTGTAGATGTGCACCTTCACAGGTTAAAGTGTACCTGATTTAAAATTAAAAATAATACAGTCCATTGCATAAAAACTGAGTTTTAATACTTTTAATAACAATCTTAAAATTATCTAGAACCTGGGACAATTCCCAACACTTACAATGAGGGCCTTTATCATGTTTACTAAACTTCAGTTCAAAAATAGATACCGAATTGCATAAGCCGCCTCGCAGTAATTTCAGTAAAGTTAATATAGTCTTCAAGCTTTAAGCACTTTAGGTTTGTGGACGCATAAATCAACTATGTCTAAAAATTCCATACCTTGTGGAATACACAAATATTTAAAGCGCCTTACAGCAGACAGAGAATGTTATTCAAGGAAAATATGGTGCTGAGCTTAAATTTCATCTTTTTGTATCTTTCAGCGAACAAGAGAACGAGTGATGTGTTAGGATAAAGGAATACCCGGTTTGCTTTGCATTCTGATGAAAATGCAGGTTATAAACTGTTGCATATCATGTTGGAACATCTTTTATTCTTGAGTCTTTTATACTGCTGTTCGTCCTCAACCTAAGCAATATGTTAACAATGGATATTTAATTTATACACAATTTTGTAATAAAATCCCATTTCTGATCCCTTTTTTATTCTATTGTTTAATTTTGGCTTTGTTTCTCCATATTATTTCTGCAGTTCATAATTTTACAATTTTAAGATCTATATTTATAATCCAGGTGTGAATGTAAATAAAATTATAATAATAATAAGAATAATTTATTTGTGATTTCTATATTAAATACAATGAATCAAATTATTATGTATGCAAATATACAAATCACAAAATAGGCTAGAAACAACATGGCTCGTATAAGATTGCTGAACTTACTTCTAGCCTGCATAACTAATTAATCATACTTATAGTCCATATTAAATAACTATTACACAATAATAGAAAAATAAAAAAAGTAACAAAGAAAAACAACCAGCGTCTATGTATACACATATTACAAGAAAATTAATAAGTAGGGCTGTCAAAAATGTTCCGTGGGACAGTGGCGTACGCGAAATTAACTAATACGAGAAACAATAAACTGTTACAATTTATAACAATGTATGTAAAACTTACCCTCTTAATTAGCTTGATGAACTAGCTTGTTTATCATAAACTGGAGTGTAGCCATTTTGCAGCACCAGGTATGTTTCTATGATCGTCTCCATGAGTTATGTTCGCTTTGGTGAAAATATATTCTTATGTTTTGAAAACGACCGTTCGATATCTACTGATGTAATACACGCATACGTGAAATAGTCTTTGAACGCACTTAATGGATCTGGGGCTGCACCATCACATACTTGTCTTAATTTGGTAAAACCGGTGTCGTTATTTAACACACTTGCGAACTTTTCTAACGCGCTCATTTGTTGCGTCACTTATATCGTGTAGCAGTAGATTTACTTCATCCACTATTTGCAATGACTCCGCAAACGACAACGCACTGTTTTCTAAATTTTTTATGCTTTCATGTAATGGTTTATAGTTCTTCGCAATATTTTATAAAACTGTTTCAACGGAAATAACTTCGAATTTTGTCTGGCTTTCCTTAATAGCTGCAGCCTCATCTGGATTGAATTGTAGTATCACAGCTTTTATTTGTTGGAAATAATCAGCATAATAAAAAGCTGCCTGCAACCATGTTCCTCAACGTGTAAGAATCGGCTGTGGTGGTTCAGGAATACCGGGACACTTGCTATGAAATGCACGGAGACGTTTAGGAGATTTAAAAAACACTTTTTTTGTACTTGCTATTAATGCATCCACCTCTGGAAAACCTTTTCGAATAGTTTCTGCCACAAGATGTAAAGCATGCACTTTACACGTAACATGTATAAACGTACAACCTTGTTCTTGCAAAGAACGGCCTACCGAACGCATTGTCATGACACCATCAGTCACAAACATCAATACTTGACTTTTTGACAGTTCAAATTTTTCTAACATCTCCAGCATCACCCTGGTAATTGTTTCGCTAGTACACTGACTTAGTCTTTTGCTAGCTAGTAACAGTGGAACTGTCGGTTTAAGAGGGTCCAGTACTCGTACCATAATATTTACAATTTTTTTTACAATCTGTTGTCTCATCAACAGATAACCACAGCCGTATATTTTTTAATTCACATTTCATCTTATTTACCATATCTACGTGTACAGTTGGTAGATAATTGCATAACGTTGTGCGACTTGGTAACTTTACCTGGGCATTGTATTTATTCCAGAACTCTCGAAATGGTTGTTTATCGAGTATGTGCAGCGGAACATCACAGGCAATCAGCATTAATAGTAAATCAAACATAAACAGTGTTGTCGAAGGTACGCCATTTTTTTTATTTTTTTTGGTGTACACGATTTACGTAAAGTTCACAATCATGTTTATCCCAGCACATCAAATCTTTCTCGCACACTTTACCGATTATTTTAGCACCATCATAGAATAAATCTGGGAATTCACTTATGAATTTATTCACTTTGTCAGCAAATGGCCGTTTTCTACCCCTGCATACGTCTGCCATGCTTTATTATTAAATTAATATCAACAATACAGTACAACAAATAAAATGGAAACACAAAAACAATATGCAATACGCCCAAGTGACTTAACGTGTACACAACTCGAAAGCTAATAATAGATTGGACTAGAGAAAGTCGTTAAGACCAAAGATAAAATTGATGAACGTATAATTCGCAATCACAAAAAACTTTCAGAAATTTCTCGAAAAATTGTTGAAATTCAGCAGACTGGACAGCAACTTGACCTACAACTCGAATACTACTAGCCTGCCTGAAAGGTGGCGCAAGATTTCCCAACTTTTCTTAATAATGATCGATTTGTAAAACAAAAAAAAAATTATTAAAAATTTTCTGTCGGATTCGAAGAAAAATTTGTTTGAGCAGTGTATATCTTTGCTTAATGTGATTTTATTAAAATGAAAATAAATTTGAAAATTTATTTTTAAACGACTAAGTCAAAAGTTATTAAAAATTTAAAAATAATTTTCTATGTCCTGGTGGACTAACAAAATGTTTTGATGAAATTTATTTCTTGTAAAAATTTTGGCTGTCGATTCTTAAAACTCAAAAAATTTCAATACATTCTGAAACCTTTATGGCAGCCTAGTAAACACCCGGGAAACTTAGAACTAACCAATTTTTGTTGAATAAATGAATTTTAAGTCGAGTGAATCTTTGATTGTTAAAACAAGTTAAACTTTTTTAAATAAAATGAGGTTCGAGACTCAAAAGCCTAGCCTCACGAAAAAAATTATTTTGAAAAATAATTCTCTAAGTATGCAAGTCACTTCTTACCTTGTCCTCGGAGATCTTAGAAGATGATATTCTTTTGAAGTAACGCTTAATTTTTTATTAGTAAACAGTCTACGTCCGTAGGAGCCTGCTTGTGGTTTTCTGTGTTTAATAAATGAAACACAACGTAGAGTTTTACAGTAAAACCTGATGAAGGAAGACTCCTCAAGCCAAAATCCACGAATGATAAAATCTGTCGAAGAAGTGCTTCTGGTTTTCTGCGGTGGATGTTGTAAAAATATTTTGTAGGTGGTGGACGCCGCGCCGACTTCGTTTCTTGAGTACCAAAAAATAACCCAACCTGGCGCGTAGAGAAATTTCTTAGTGCTAAGATAGGCACTAAGAGATTTCTGGGGCCCGTGGAGATCTATTTACCTGTGAAATGGTCAAAGAAAGACTGTCCTGAGTGCTGTAGATCAGTAGTTGTTTATTAATGGGGTTCACAACCAGTTTTAGATTAATTATTTATCGTTCCCGAAGGGACATCAAGTCTGTGTTAATGCAAAAGTGAAAAATTTATACTTTGAAAATGAATTTAGTATTACAACGTTGTCGCGTGGCTGCTAGGGGAAGTAATTATATTCATTGAAAACGAATATAAAATCACAATGTTGTCGCGTGGCAGATAGGAAAATAATTGTCTTAACTTGTCTGAAATTTTATATTTATAGGAGTTGTGTCGTCATCTATTGCGATGTTAGCATGATGTCATGTTTTTACAAATGCATAAAGAGAACAAAAGCTACCCCACGTTAAAAGCTTACGATTAGGTGAAATCTCCCGACATGGTCTGTCTATCTGAATGGTCTACATGGTGTACCAAACTCCAATTTCATATGTTTGTCTGTAATTATTATTATTATTTTGTCTTAAACAATTTTACTTTAATATTAATTGCTATTTGTTTAATTGATTTTGGTGAAAATTAATTTTTTGGTGTGTGGGATTGCATCTTTTAGAATTTATATGATACCAATGCGGAAATTCAGCTTTTACTATTTTATGATGGCTTTGGCCTGTGATAATTATTAGCTTCTGTCGAACACTGAAATTAAAATTTTGTAGGGCCTCTCGGACTGCAATAAAATCGTTCAGTGTAATTATTATTTATGAGTTTTGGCTATTTTGGTGTTTTCCAATACATCGTGACGCCGGCCGTTGCGCTTATACTGCGGAGGGGTTTATTTTAATTAAAATTATTTTTGCTATTTCGGCTTTTAAAAATCGGAGAATTGAGATAAAAAATTGCGGTTTGAAGTTTTTAATACGTTTTTCTATTATTTATCTAATTTGCTAAAAAAGAAAGTGTTGTGACATGTGATAATTTAAACCCATGTATAAAGACACCACAAAAATGCCAGATGATATTATAATGAGAGAGACTTGGTTACAATTTGCCAGGGGAGACCGAAACTTACTATCGAGTAAAAGTATACTGTATTTTTGTAAGGATCACTTTGATATAAGTACTATTTTGTCTAATACTTTCAGTAGCTTTAAACTTTACAACTAATGTAAACAAGTGAAGTCTTTCACATATCTCTCATATTTGTAACTTTGAGGTTATCTTGAAGATTGCCTAATAAATAATGTTCTAATTACCTACATTATACAAATTTTTATAAACATAAGTACCTAGTTAGCTTTAAAATATTTTAACAGCAAAACAGAAATAGAGATTAGTTGCAAAGAATTTAGCCACCATTATTTTATCAATTCTTGGCAAATTCATACTGTCCCTTTTTAAAAAACTGTCCTCCATGATTAATTATTATAGACTTGAAAAAACAAAAACAAATCAGTCCAAATAATCACAAAGCAGTCATAATAAGATAACCGTACATTTTACTTACTACAAGAGTGACGTCACATTTAAAACCATCATGGCGGGTAGCGTTTTGTGACATATCTTTCACAGACTAAAAAATTGCAATTTTAAAATTGAAATAATAAATCAACTCGTTTTTCTGTGAATACAAATCGATAATTTCTGATTTCTTATTCGATAAATTATCGAATTCACATAATTTAATAAATTTATTTCTCATACTGTTCAACACTCTATTATCTTGTCTCTGCAAAACACAATATCATCTATACCAGTTTCAAAAATCAGTCTCAGTTTGCTGCACCTCGTCAGTACTTTCTCATCGTCATAATCAAATTGAAATGGAAGAAAGAAATAATTTTCATTAGAAATAATGATTTCAATCTGACAAGGTTTTAGACACATTATTCATCCTGAACAATTTTTATTTGAAACGTTTTTGATTAGGCACAAATTTTCTTGAGCCCTCATAAGAAAAGATGCACCAATTTCATAGATAATCAGTAGGATTCTTCCTTGAATCTCTCAGATATTAAATGTAAAGCTTTAGATTTTCACGTTGAGTTATGTTTGAAAAAACGTGTCACACTACAGACACATACACACAGAGGGCAATGCTGATTCGGTTAAAATTGCTATTTCGAGTCTCAAAATGTTTACTTTCATTATAATCTAAAACCTGTTTTTTAAGACGCCAATCTATCGATAAATGAGTATAAATTAAAGAAAGCTAATTTATTTTCATGTATTTGCTTTTCTATATTGTGTTAAAAAAAATCAGCTAAAATTTAATCTAATGGATTTCCCATTATTAAACCATTTTTCATGTATGTATTTTATTCTTGAATTGAAAATAACACAAAGAAGGTTTAGTGCCATATCCCAAAAAAAAAAATGATGCAGCTATAGACACATGTTTCGGAGTTATTGCCCCTCATCAGCGTAGCGTAGCTAAGGAATTGAATCTAGGATGAGATAGATCAGGAACAAGAACTAAAATAAGGCCATAAATGGGGCCTCGATGAGCACACTCAATACACAGAGCTCCATGTGTACTGCTCGTTTCCACCTGGCACATACGAACAAAACAAGATAGATTTATTGGTGTTCAAAATAAAACAAAGAAAGTTTAGTGTCATATCCCCAAAAAACAATTATGCAGCTACGGACACTACGCTGATAAGAGGCAATAACTCCGAAACACGTGTCCGTAGCTGCATAATTGTTTTTTTTTTTTGGTGGATATGGCGCTAAACCTACTTTGTTTTATTTTAAACCACAATAAACCTATCTTATTTTGTTTGTATATGCCAGGTGGAAACGAGCAGTACACATAGAGCTCTGTGTGTTGACTGTGCTCATCGAGGCCCCATTTGTGGCACATAGAAACATGAAGGCACTAATTGAGTACTGTGTACTGTACTTTCTAGCCTTATTTTAGTTCTTTTTCCAAATCTATCCCATCCTAGATCTAATTCCTTAGCTACGCTACGCTGATGAGGGGTAATAACTGCGAAACACGTGTCCGTAGCTGCATAATTTTTTTTGGGATATGGCACTAAACTTTTGTTTTATTTTGAACCCCAATAAATTTATCCTGTATTGAAAATAACATCGATTTAAATAGATGGTTAACAAATTTAAAATATCTGTTTTTAGACAGGGTTTGTGTTACTTTTTTCTAATAAATCTTTCATATTTTTTATGACATCTATTGAGGGTATACAGGAAAATAATCACAAAGGAAAGAAAAAAATAGGCCAGTAAGTACAATGTTTTAAAAAGAAATATTTATTAATTTTAACTTCATTATAAACTAATTATCTAAAATTGTTTTTTGCTACTTTTTCACAATCCAATTTACAGATTCTCAATCTACGGGAGATATTTTAAATACCCTTGGGGACTAATGACGACGTTGAAACAAAACTGAATTAATCGCAGATTTCTTCCTCTCTTAGGCGATAATTTCTTTGAACATTGTGTTTTATAAATTTGATGATATGTGTACGAGGTTGTTGTAATTAGTAACTGAAGTGGTAGTAAATACGACGAGGTGAGGTGGCCCTCTCGGGCGTTAATTTCACAAGAGTGCTTAAATAAGCGAAGTTTACTTTAACAAAAAGCCCAACAAAACCCAAAGGGAAATTAGAATAACGATTAGTTGTATAATTTAAATCGTTCATCTCCTCAAGGTTGGGATTTCGCAGAAAACTAACAACTAATTTTTTTTGTTTAAAATACGTCGCTAGATTACTAGCGTAGCTACCTAGTAGTGTCTCATATGGTTGACAGAAGGATATAAGACACATAAAAGCAAAAGTATAAAATGAATACCGCTTGATACAATGTATTATTCAGAATTACTCAAGTCTGCCATGGCATTAGCATACATGGTCACAACTAATATTTGTTTTGCATTTTTGGGTGTTAAACTTGAGTGATTTAATCTGTACGTAATGTGTTTGTATAAGGAAAATGAACGTTCCATATCCAATGAGGTTAATGGTGCGAATTCTAAATAGGTCAAATAATTTTCACGAATATTACACATTGTTTTGTATCCCAGATTTCTGTGTAAAACATTTTTTAGTCTATTGTCTATAGCCTGACTATTGCTGCCTGATAGAGACACTCAAAATTCTTAGCATAACATTGACGATCTTATTACACCGAAAGTCAGTTGTTTCATCCGCTGTCACCCACAAAAAATTATTTCGTATGTCCTCTATAATATTCCCCAAAACATTTTTGTACACACATGGTAGATATATTTTACGCAATGTATGGCTACTAGGTAAAAGAAAATCTGATACACATTTTATGAAGAAACCTCTAAACTCAGCATTGTCGACTACATTTCAAGACAGCAGATTACATGGACACACACACATATACAAATCATAAAAAAATTCCTCTTTTGTAACTGTGTCGGCAATATTTTGTCGATGGGTCGCCGAATTTAAATGTCTTTCACAATCACGACGTGTATGGAATACGTAACGTCGTTTGCATGGAGTACACAGAATATGTGAACCATCTGTTGTAAAGTCATCGTAACCTTCAATAATTTTTTGTATTTTATTCACGGTCGGTAGTAACTGCGACATTGCTAAGAAAATTTTATGCGAGAACCAAACCAAACATCACCACGAACCGCATGATTTCATGTTGCTAAGTTAACTGAACTTGGCCAACTGGGGAAAATTGCCAAGCAGTCTATAAAATTACATATGAGTACACCGGTTATCCGCAGAATCTTGCACCTTTCTGCCTCGATACTGGTTATACTGGTTGCATATATTACAGGTACATAAATAAATGCACCTGATGAATTTTGTGTTTGTTTATATTTATATTTTTTTTATAAGTGCTGGCTCTGAAAAATGTAAAATATTTCCGGCCCCTGTTTATTAGCAAAGTTATAAAACGATGTTAAATATCATACCATGTTTGGTTTTTAAAAATTTATAATAAACTAAAAATAAGTACCTATTTCTCATAACTCTAGAAATACCTACTTTAAATACACAGAAAAACTCTGCGAAATATATTTCTAGACAGTTATTTTTCTTGTAAATATATTTATTTTCCTCAAATTTTTATTATGTTTTGCATCACCAAATTCATTATGAAAATTTATATCCATTCCTACTGAGAAAAATAGATCACTCCATTAAAAATCATGTATTCATGTTATAACCACATTCTTATGTTTAACTAATTGTATCAAAATACTGGTTTTAAAAAAGTCATTCGACGTGTTTCATTATACAATAGTTTGAGTATTCTATACTATTGGCCTTTTCTCTGTATACGTATGAGGATAAACTTACAACAAGATCGGGTCTTCTCATTTTCTGACAGACTCTCTAACAGCTAACATAGATTTCAGATCTGTATGATAATGATCTGTCTTATCATCAAATAGCTAATAACACTAATTAGGCTAGCCATTTTACACTTTTTCTTCGGAAAAATTCCCAGACAGATATTTTCTAGTACAGATTTTCATTTTGATGTTAGAAACAATATATCGAAAATTCTATTGGATCCGAGTCATGTTCGCTACACTACACGTTGAAGAAAGTGCAAAAAACGAATTTTTGGAGATAACTTCGCTATTATCACTTTTGCGGTAAACATACAAATGTAACAATAAAAGCAATTAAATTCTCTACAAAAAAGGTTGTGTGCAATTTTTTTCGTAGACTCGAATATTTTGACGTAGCAACGGTCCTAAATTTAAGAAAAAGTTTTAGTGTCCAATTTACCTGTATGCACGTACTAGCTATGAGTGATATACAATTAAGATTTCTCAGGTGGCTATAGATGGCATCTAAGACGACCTGGTGCCTGTTGACATCTTGGAATAGTAGTTTTTCGTGTACGATTGTGACAAAAAAGGATGAACAGTGTTTATTCTGTGCGGAGACCCTAAGTGAAAGTAGGTGTTGTTAAATAGCATTTTTCATTTCTAATTTTCAAGATATTTAACTTATGAAAAGATCGAAAATTATATTTCTCTTTCGTGCGCAGCTGATACTGTCTGATGACAAGGTTGAACACCCTCAAAACTGTTTCCTTTGAAAGGGACAATCTCTAGAACTCGAACGACTAAACTTATAATCTGTTCATCGAGAGTGCAAGCCACAGTACGTCAAACGTCAAAACACATAGGTCTGGAAAAACCAGAAAGCTAGTTGAAACAGCTGCTCAACCAACGACGTTAGCGTGCAGCCTTGTGAAATGAAAAGTCAGATCATCTGCCGGCAGAATTTGTTTCAAAGATAAATGTTTTATTTGCGGTAAAGTAGTAGATAAAAGAGAAAAATTTGAATGTCGAACGACGAAAATATGAAACGTTGTCACACTTTCCATGCGAGATACTATTAAAATAGTATCTCGCAGCGGATTCCAGGAAAGATGACTAAGGGAAGAAAGTTAGCAGAGATGTGGTTCTCGTAGTGGATTTGGTTACAGTCAATGCTAAATACCACATCAAATACCTCACTACCAAAGCTGCAAATTATTTCTGTGTATCGTGGTCGTAGAGTACAGATGTATTTATTGTCGCCGGCATTCACCGTTACCGCGAAACTCTTTCTCCAGTCAAGTCTATTATTAGCTTTCGAGTTATGTACACGTTAAGTCACTTGGGTGTATTGCATATTGTTTCTGTGTTTTTATTTTATTTGTTGTACTGTATTGTTGATATTAATTTAATAATAAAGCATGGCAGACGTACGCAGGTGTAGAAAACGGCCATTTGATGACAAAGTGAATAAATTCATAGGTGAATTCTCGGATTTATTCTATGATGGTGTTAAAATAGTTTGTAAAGTATGCGAGAAAGATTTGATGTGCTGGGATAAACGTGATTGTGGACTTCACGTAAATACACCATAAAAATAATGGTGTGCATTCGACAACACAGTTTATGTCTGATTTACTATTAATGCTGATTGCCTGTGATGTTCCGCTGCACATACCCGATAAACAACCATTTCGAGAGTTCTGGAATAAATACAATGCTCAGGTGAAGTTACCAAGTAGCACAACGTTATGTAACTATCTACCAACTGTACACGTAGACATGATAAATAAGATGAAATGTGAATTAAAAAATACACGGCTGTGGTTATCTGTTGATGAGACAACAGATTGTAAAAAAAAATCTATTTTAAATGTAAAAGTACGATTACTGGACCCTCTTAAACCGACAGTTCCACTGTTACTAGCTAGCAAAAGACTAAGTCAGTGTACTAGCGAAACAATTACCAGGGTGGTGCAGGAGACGTTAGAAAAATTTGAATTCTCAAAAAGTCAAGTGTTGATGTTTGTGACTGATGGCGTCATGACAATGGGTTCGGTAGGCCGTTCTTCGGAAGAACAAGGTTGTACGTTTTTACATGTTACGTGTAAAGTGCATGCTTTTCATCTTGTGGCAGAAACTAATCGAAAAGTTTCTGTAGAGGTGGATGCATTAATAGCAAGTACAAAAAAGTGTTTCTTAAATCTCCTAAACGTCTCCGTGGATTTCATAGCAAGTGTCCCGGTATTCCTGAACCACCAGAGCAGATTCTTACACGTTGGGGAACATGGTTGCAGGCAGCTTTTTATTATGCTGAATATTTCCAACAAATAAAAGCTGTGATACTATAATTCAATCCAGATGAGGCTGCAGCTATTAAGGAAAGCCAGACAGAAGATATTTCCGTTGAAACAGCTTTAAAAAAATATTGCGAAGAACTATAAACCATTACATGAGAGCAAGAAAAAAATTAGAAAACAGTGCGTTGTCGTTAGCGAAGTCACGGCAAATAGTGAACGAAGTAAATCTACTGCTACACGCTATAGGTGACGCAACAAATGAGCGCGTTAAAGAGAAGTTCGCAAGTGTGTTAAATAAAGACACCAGTTTTACCAAATGAAGACAAATATGTGATGGTGCAGCCTTAGATCCCTTAAATGTGTTCAAAGTCTATTTTACGTATGCGTGTATTACATCAGTAGATGTCGAACGGTCGTTTTCAAAATATAAGAATATGTTTTCACCAAAGAGAACATCACTTATGGAGACAACCATAGAAACATACCTGATGCTGCAAAATGGCTACACATCTGCTCCAGTTTGTGATAAGCAAGCTAGTTCATCAAGCTAGTTAAGAGGGTAAGTTTTACATACATTGTTATAAATTGTAACAGTTTATTGTTTCTCGTATTAGTTCATTTCGCGTACACTACTGTCCCACGGAACATTTTTGACAGCCCTACTCATTTGTTTTTGCAAACCACCAACACAAGGCGGTAAAAGAGGACGTCCATAGGATCAAAACGTGATGATATCCACGGAACAGATATTAATTGAAGCTATTGCAGACGTAATTCACAGTAATGAACCACGATGTTCTTCCTGCAATTCGATGGACGTGGCTCTTGCCACAGAGAAGAGAAAAGATGAAGATATTGCCGAAGACGAGTGGTAGCATTCGTTATCATGTATTAGGACAACTACTACGTCAAAACTATTGTGTCCACGAAAAATTGCATAGATGTAGATAATTTAATTGTTTTCATTTTTATAATAAGTATTTTTGTGGGATGGCTGACTAATTATTGTTTTCAGATTGCGATTTAAAAATTTTCATTTTATATTTTCATGAAAAAAATAACTTTACTTCTTGATAAACTCTCTCTCACTGAAAAAAAAAAACCTTAATAACAGATGATTTTAACACAGGAATCAGCGGCATTCCAACTTTGTAATATATTTCAGACTTATGGATTGAGACAAACGGTCTTCAATAATACAAGAGAAAATACGTTTACTAATTGTAATAACTCAACCTTCTTTAAAATGTGAGAACCTAATCTCTCTGATCATATTGGCATAGTAATGGAAATTACACCAAAAAATAAACTTGCTCAAATGACTAGAAATAAATATGGGCTTATTATTGATTACGGAATTTAGCAAGTTTATCTTAGCTTAGTTGAATGTATAAACTGGGATTTTACAAAAGATATCAATTTAACTAAAGTAAATGAGAACAATTTCTTCATCACATAAACAATGCTATTAATTTGTCTATCGCTCTGAGCTCAGCAAAGCTTAAAAAAATGCATGGTGACTATATCAATAACACTTCCAATCCCCAAGCCGCCTTCTGGGAAATCATAAAAAAGAAACAATTCCAATCTAAATAACACCTACAGTGAGTCTCTAACTTACTAATGACTTTAGTATTTATTTTACTGATAATGCACAAAACATCATATAAACTATCCAATAAAAATCAATCTGAATCTCAATAACTTTTTAAAAAAAATTACTGCAGTAAATTTTAAATTTGGAGAAATCATTTACAATGACGTTCGTACTATAATCACTAATCTCAAAAATAGCAAAAGCAAATATGCTTATGACATTAATGTAAAACTCCTTAAAACATAAAAAACTTAATTGTTATTCTTTAACAAACGTAATAAACTTGTACATTAATAACAATTAGTTTCCTGACAGACTAAAACTACCGAAAGTTCAAAATGAAGAAGAGGGTGAGAAGGACGAAGATGCAGATGAAGAAACAATGTGAGGTGAGGAAAAGTTAAGTGATGTGAAGTGAAGAAGTGAATTTTGTGATATTAACTGCATTATTTAATTCCGTTTTTGTGCTTGCGTAACATTCTTGCACAGGATGTTATTATTTATTTGTTAATGTTATTATTTTTTTTTTCATTTTGAGAAAAATATGTGTTTCTGATTTGATTATAGTAATAATTTTACTATTAAAATTTATCTTTAGTTCATTTATTGAGAAAAATATTTGTTTCTGTACAATTTTGTGAGTATATTTTTTGTTTTTATTTTGTTTTTAAGGCTTTCTTGTTCCTTTTTTAAATAATCTCTTCTCTATACTAATATTCCATACCCATCCTTTCCTGGCAAGAAATGCTCATACCTCCTCACGGTTCTTGCTGGGTAGTAACAATTTATATTAAGCAAACTTGAATACTGTAACTGCTGTATGTGTAGTCAATACGTTAAATTCAATACTTTTACCTCAAGTTAATACTTTTTTGTACAATTGTTGAATTGTTGCTAACTAAACTGAGCACGAAAACCTACATTGAAAAAGTAAACGAGTAAAAAATACAGTTAAATCCGGTTCTGCGTTCCGTAGCGTCTTACCCCGGACATCCCGTCACAATATCTGTTTCGCAAACTATAAATAAATAGTCTTTCTCATATTTCTTTTTTCAACAGTAAAAGCACAAGAGCTTTTTTTTATCGGATAAATTTCTCGTTGTAACGAAATAATTTTGCCAGTCAGTAATTTTATAAGAAAAACTGACAAATGTCAGTTTTTCGAGCAAAATTACTGATTGGCAAAATTTTGAGTTAAAAAGAAATTTATCCATAAAAGAAAAGCTCGAGTGTTTTTTGGCAAGATAAACTAACGACAGAATATATGAACGAACAACAACAATAATTATCTTTAAAGTGACGTGCGACTACTAGATCTACTCTGATTTTGAGGAACAAGCATTTTTATCGGTGATAAAAAACGATGCACCTTTTTTATCGCTGTAAAAGTGACAAAAATGTGCTTTCAGATAGACTCATATAGGAGTTAATTTATCATTAAAAATACTTTATTGTCTTCTGCAAACATTTTACAACTGTTTCGAACCCCTTTTCATTGATAAACTGCGTGTCGTTCTGTGTGACTTGATTTGAAAACTTAAAACTGATGACGTGAATGTCAACATTCGTGGTATGAATTATATTTGACAGTTATTTCTCAATTAAATTACATAGATTACGGTGGTTGAACGGTATTCATCTTACAACAGGCGCTTAAAATATTATTTTCAAACCAAAATTGGTTTTCCGAATGATACTTAATCTAATAATGAAGGTTCGATATAATCCTGTCCCATCTAGGCTTTCTTCTTGATACATATACATTGTGTGATTAAGTCCTAGTTTGTTAACAAACAATTTCAAACTATTTGAGGGCAAAATTCCTATCACAAGGTATCAAATAATATACCACAGATAGTTTGCTTGGGAAGTTCAATCCTTCATTAATTAAGTTTCGTATTTCCAACTTCATAAACACACGGGGCAATCAGGTGTTCAGACTTAGTCATAATCTCTTTATTTGATACTGAACACTAAATAATATTCTCGGGTCAACTTTGGGTTACTAAATCAATAAAAATCCTTTTGCGATTAGGATGCATGTAACAAATTATGTCAACTACTGGTGACAACAAATTATGATATTTGAAAATAACTATGACATCCGAATATTATCATAGCATCCTCGTTGATCCTGCTACTGTGCGATTTGCTATAACCCATGAGTAATGAATTATTATTCACGTCCATGAGTAGTGAATCCCATTGTCTATCAAAAAATGCACATATATGTATAAATAATAAATAATGAAATACATTTTTTATTCAGGTTTGCTATACAATAGTACAAATGTGACAGGTCTATTTTGAACACATTTTAATGAAAATTTTTAATATTACAAAAATACAGAGACAATATACATTAACAATTTCCAAGTAACACAATAATACATTACAAATAACGCTAAATACATGTGTAAAATACTTAATTTTTTTAAATTTTAAATCTCATTCGTGACCGTCATTATCAAAAACCTCTTGTGGAACGTAAATACATTTACTTACAAGGTATTTTCTTAAGATAATCAGGGATGAACAAAAGTAAGTGCGTCCTATTATCGCTTTTATCTCAAAAGTTCTACGCAGCTTTATATATACAGGGAGTTTCACAATTCCAAGTGAAAAATTAAGGAACGTGTATGGTGTGATATTCTGGTTAAAAAATGTAAAATAAAATTTTTGCCGGTGGGACTTTATTTCCGACTTATTAGACTCCAGAGTTTCTGCATGTGATCAATTTTTAACTTTAATAAATGTGAGGTGATAGAACAAAACACTAATAAGAATTTTCAAGTAAATTTTTTATTGGTCGGAAATGCAATTGTTTCATAACTTAATGCGATAAATGAAGCAGCGTAATAATGATACAATAATTTATTATGGCAACAATAATTGATTTACAAAAATGAACGTATTATTAACTACAAACAGCAATACAAATAATAAAATAATTATAACAAATGCTCAAAAATACCACCATCAGTGCGTATACAAGCTTGGCAGGGCAAAATAAGTCAATCGTATACTGATTGGATGTTTTCTCCATTTTGAATATATTCGACTGCATTCATTATTCTTTGCATTAATTGCTTATGGTTATCAATTTCCACTGCGTAAAATAATTGTTTTAAATGCCCCCATACAAAATAATCCAGAGGATGCAAGTCAAGTGATCTTGCAGGCCATAGCTCCTGACCACACCGACCAATCCATCTTCCATTAAAAGTTTCGTTTAACCAAGCGACAACATTACGTTCAATATGCGGCGGTGCCCCATCATGCTGATACTAGTACATATGATTGTAAACTAAATCAAGAGGAAAATCTTCCAGCAATTCTGTGAAATCGTTTTCTAAAAAATTCAAGTACGCCTCAGCACGCAAACGATTATGAAGGACTTGGATCGGAAATAGTTGCCCGTTAAAGACTCCGCCTCACATATTAATAGGTAACCTTTGCTGAAATCCCCTTCTTTTAAAAGCGTGTGGGTTTTTTAAAGATCATGAATGTTCATTATAACTGTTCTTTATACCATCCCGAGTAAAAGTAGCAACCAAAACGTCTCTCTAATGAAATTTTCATTTTGTTCATGCCGTTGAAGAAGCCATTGACAAAATGCTAGTCGTTGTGCTTGATCTCCTAGTTGCAAATTATGTACTTATTGTTTATAAAATGGAAGTAAAATTTCTCTGTTTAAGGTTCTCCAAACAAAACTATGTCATAAATTAAGACGGAAAGCAATCCGCCTAGCACTACTTCCTGGATTTTCACACGATCTATCACTTCTTCTTCTATTCAACAACATGATTTCGGGTAGGACCACCAGCACCAATACGAGAATTACCAATTCCAAACTCCAGCAGTCTTTGAAAAGCATCTGAAAACATCCGACGAGATAGTTGTCGCCTGTTAGGGAATCTCCTGTTGTATTCCCTACAAGCTTTTAAAGCGTTGCCGTCACAAAAGCCATATTCAAAAATAATATCTGCATATTTATCGTTAGAAAACTGCATGCTTAACAAAACAACTAAACCAACAAAGCAACTTTGAAGTCTAATAAACTTGGAAACAATTTTGTTCTGTCACTTCAGTACTTTTTATATCATTTATTTATTGCTATATTTATAAGTTAATAATTGTCAAATAACTCGAAAACAAAGTCCTACCAGCAAAAATTTTATTTTGCATTTTTTAACCAGAATATCACACCGTACACGTTCCTTAATTTTTCGCCTCGAGTTATGAAATATCCTGTATACCCGTTCCTAATATTATAATAATTATTGAGAATGATAATATTTGTGAATGTATTTTTTGATAAATTCTATTCTATTCTATTCTATTCTATTCTATTCTATTCTATTCTATTCTATTCTATTCTATTCTATTCTATTCTATTCTATTCTATTCTATTCTATTCTATTCTATTCTATTAATAAAATAAAAATACACAGCGGACATACAAGGTATACTGGGTGCACCACGAACTATCTAAGGCATAATTCTTGCAATACTGCATCACACAGTATTAATATTATACCCTATTTGAGATCTATTTTGCAAGAAATTGCATTTCGAAAGTTTGGAAGAATAACTTACAAAATTGCAAATATACTGTTTATCTAAAAACAAAGTTATTAATTTTTTTTCTTTAATACATTTGCTACAATTATGTGCTTGTGTTTTTCACCAGTACTGTCATTTAAGGCTGATCGCTGACATGCAATTTTCTGTTGTGCAACGGTTTGGTTGCGAAAATGTCTACTATGAGATTATATGAGAGCGCGCACACATGCAACTGTAAAGTTTGCTAACTAAACTGAACGGTTGAGCAACTTCATGTAACTGTTTTGTGTCATACACGCTTAAATATGTCTAACAATAAGTTCACTTGCAACCAAACAATTGAATCGGTGAGATGAAAAACAGTATAAATCCAAAGTTTGACATTTTGCGTTAAGATAGTCAATCGTTTAAACTTATTTCCTCTATTGAATGCGCCTAAATACCGCAGCCTAAATATTTTCGCTGCGATGTGGGAGTAAGGATTTATCAGCGGTGAGCAGAAAAACAGAGTAAGTCCTGTCTCTAATCTCATCGTCCGGTTGATTCTGTGATTCCTTATTTGTTTATTTGTAGTGCTGTAGTTCTTAACTTTAAAAACTAGTGACCCTTGGTTATAAAAAAAAACATCAGTAGATGGTAGCAAACCCGAAAACAGAAAACTTTACTATATCAAACTACAGACAGTTTTTCTCTCAAACTTTTAAAGCAAAACAAGGAAAGTTCCCTCTCCTTGTAGAAAAGGCGACTAATGAACCGGTTCCATTAAATTCCAAAAAAAAAATATTGACATAAAAAAAGTTATCTTGGGAAGAGCTGGAGTTCCACTATCATGTCAAGTCATGAAATACAACCAATGAAGAACCTGAGAATGACATTTAAAAAAGTATCGGTTGTGCTTCTTTTAATGTTTTTGCTCTCTAAGAATGTTTATTTTTCTTCAAGTTTAGTGAATAAAGTTTTGTGTTCCCTTGAAAAAATAATAAAAGTTATCGAAACCACGGGATATATGACGTAATTTAACGTAACGTAATATGTAACGTGACGTAACGTAATATTTTTTTATACTGTAAAATAAAATAACATAATGTTACATCTTCTTACGCATACGTTCTGTAATTTCGTTGACTATTGACTTCTTTTACCCCAATCTCCATAGTTGAGTCGATTAACAGTACAAGTCCATGACTTATTTTATTGTATAGAGCCAAAACTGATGTTTATTTTCAAAGTTTGTTGACGCGAAATGATGGTTAACAATAAGATCCATAATTGCCCTATACAGGGTGGGCAAATTCCGATGTTTGTATAAGGTAACTCGGTAACTGTAAGAGATACAAAAAAAGGGAAGACTCGTTCTCTTTTTTTGAAACAAATTCACTGGCTAAAACAAAAATTTGCTATCGTCTTTTGTTTTCGAGTTATAAACAAAAGTTCGATTTTTCGACTTTTAGACACGACTTGGTTGTTTGTAAAGTTATGAAAAAACAACTTTTACATCCTTCAGGCATTTTTTTCTGAATAATACAGTGGCGTCGAGAACATTTAAAAAAAGGTGCAATTTCGAGTTATGGCATAAAATTGTATTTTTTTTAATGGGAATCATAGTTGGCTATAGTTTAGTTAAAAAGGAATTTTTTTTTCTCTTTCAAACTATGTATCATATGTGGGGTCGTTTTTGATGTGTAAGTATTTAGCGAAAATAATCTTTTAATGTAGTTTTATTAGTCGGTTTGGATAAAATTAGTAAAGAAAACCTTAAATTCTCATTTAGTCGACGTTTCGACAAAATTTATTGTCTTCCTCAGGACTAATGAGGTCTTGAGAAAGACAATAAATTTTGTCGAAACGTCGACTAAATGAGAATTTGAGGTTTTCTTTACTAATTTTATCCAAACCGACTAATAAAACTACATTAAGAGATTGTGGATACGAAACTCATTAGCTAAAAATAATCTTTTAGTATATTACTTTTTGCGATTTTTTATATTTATTCCAAGTAGGCGTGTGCCATCTATGACAGTGTTTATCCGTTTTTCAGTAAATTGCATATTAATAATTTTGTTTCAGTCATAATTACAGGTCTTTTAATCGTAAAAGTGAATATGTCTTACGAAAATTACGAGAAATATGAATACTTTATTCAACGTTCAACGATACTGGACAATAAGTTCTCGAGATAATTTTTAATAATTTACTTATGATTCTCCCACAGTATAATACAATATCATCTTGTGACATCATTTATTATAAACTTACCTTCCTTCTTTTTCTCGTACCTATATATTTTTTCCGATAATTAAATAAAAACATGTATATTTTTATTCTTTTTCTTTTTTTTATGCTAATTTTTTATTTTTAATCAAATCTGAATATTTAGTGCGTTTTTTGTAGTAATACCATCAAACAGTGTTTTGATAAAAAGTTTGCTCTTTTGGTTGACATTAGAATTTATGCTGTATGTAAATTTATGTGCGTACATGGGCACCAATTTTTATTTTTATTTTATTTATGCGCACACTTTATGCAAAACAATTTCTTTTTTTTAATGAAAGGATGTATGGGACATTAATATATTATTTGTAAGAGTGCATATGCATATATGTGTATTTATGTTTATGTACCGAGGTATGAACGTATGTATGTAGGCACGTGTGTATTTATGAATTTTATGAATCTATAATCTAGGTATAGCTCATTTATCATATTGTATAAAATTAAATTTTATTTTTTGCGATTAAGTTAACTATTATTATTATTATTATTATATTGCACCCGAAATATATTTCATTCGCTATCCAGAGGAAAGAAAACCTAATAAATCTATTTTTAAGAAGTTAAAAGAAAATCTCATTAATTGTGGGTTCTTCAATAAGCCAAGGCCAAACAATTACAACATTGAAGATGCTGAAGAAATTTCTATAACTGTAATTGGAGTGGCGGTTGGAAATCCTTCAATTTCAAGTCGTCAAATTGAAGCTGATTCTGGGATTTCAAGAGGTCGAGCTTTAAGTATTTTGAAGGCACACAAATTCAAGCCTTATGCAATAAGGAAACAACATCACCTGCAACCAACTACTGATCTTCAGCATATGGTCTCGTCAAAAAAGTCAACAAGATCCATTCTTCTCTAGAAATGTAGTTTAGACACATGAAGCCTACATTAGCAGTGCAGGAATTTTCAACAGGCATAACGAGCACTATTGGTCTGATATGAACCCTAACCATACCTTTACCGTACGTTGTCAGGGACGCTTTGGTTTTAGTCTTTGGTGTGCTCTACGGGGCAATCGTGTTTCAACATATCACATATATCAAGAAGATCTTAATGGCTAACGGTACTACGAAATCTTAAACCAGAAAATTATTGAGGAATTCATGGACAATCTACCTTCAATTTAGGCAAGAAATCAGTTCTTCCGACAAGGTGGTACACCATACCACCTCATAATATCAGGACTGCTTCAGAACTATTAAATACCAATTTTGGAAACTGGTTGGGAAGTACGGGCTAGTGAGATGGCCACCACGATCACCTGACTTAACGCCACTGGATTTTTTTCTTTAGACAAGTTATACAAGAAAACCTTTACCGACATAAATGAACTCAGATAAAATATTATAGTCTGTGTGAATTCCATTTCAAATCTTCATATTTATAATGTAGTTCAGAGTGTTATGAAGAGGTGTAATTTATGTATCGAACATAACGGACATCAGTTTGAAAATTTACTTTAATTTGAATTTGTATTTTGTAATTGTAATGTATTATAAAATTTAAATATAAATATCTGATTTTTTGATCTTGGCTTTGTTGAAGAATCCACAATTAATGAAATTTTCTTTTATTAGCTTTAATTAGGTTGTCTTCTTTCTGGATAGCGATTGAAATATATTTCGGATGCGATATCACAATTGTTATTACTTTGAATAAAACACTCTAGCATATCATATTTCTCATAATTTTCGTAAGACATCGTCACTTTTACGATTAAATGGGGTGTAATTATGACGGAAACAAAATTATTGTTACGTCTCCACGCATTTGTGTTATTATGTTTTTTTGTACATTCAAATTAGTTTATTAGATACAACTTTAATAGATATAAAATACACTGTTTATATATTTTTTGTCTCACTCGGTATATTTATCCGTGGAAACAAATATATTTCGAATTAGTTCAACCATTACCGCGAAGAAAGTTATTTCGGAAGGTAGCGATAAATAACGTCAATTCCAGAGTTGACGCTAGGTGATGTGTCACTGCATAAATGTGATCATGACTGAATATCTTATCTTGTGGTTATTTTGGCAAAGTCGGAGATATCCAAAATTAATAAGAAGAGGGCTGAAAGTATTGGTAAATGTAATACTAACACACAGATGTACATATTTTTAACTAGTGATCACGGGAGTAAAAGTATAGGGCCTTCATAAATGATTAAAAACCACGTGATCAAATGGTACCATTTAATTCTTAATTTTGTATCTTTCATATTACGACCGTACCTGATGGGAATTTCTGCACATACATATGTGTCTAAGGAATCGTTTTCAACCATCTTTTGCTGATGGCACGATTCGACGTGGGAACTAATTGGTTACGTGATTTTCGATCTTTTATGAAGAACCATTGTTACGGCCACACCTTGTACATATTAGTTAAGTGTAATTTAATCGTAGTTGTACTGTAGCATAGTAATATTATTTTTTATATTTTTCGTTTATTAGAGCAGTTATTATATAATAGTTGGAAATATTTTGTTGGGTAAGGGTCTTTATTTTGAAAAAACTACTTCATCAATTTGCCGCATTATCGGTAAATTTTATTAACATCCTCAAGGCAATTAATTATGAGTTTTCCTGGTCACCATGAAAATTATATAAAACAGGAAACAAACATATAAAATCACTGGATAAGAAGTATTTTAAGCTTATGTATTTATATAACATATATACATCATATACAGGGTGAACGCCAACTTATCTGTGTAATTTTAGAAGAGGGTTCCTGTTGATATTAGTAACACGAATTGAGAAAAAAAAATAAAAAAGAAAGTTGAAAAACTGACCTACGTTACCTAAAATACTGTTAAACTTTTGTGGACCGCTGCATTGCTCATCTGACCCATTTATGACGCGACCAACATGTTTTGTTTATCTAAGTTAGTTGTAAATTGCAATGATACAAGAAACGTCAGAAAATCACCGACAAAGTTATCCTACTTCAGTTTTTTAGTTCAAATGATAAATCATTTAAAAAAAACTTCACAAAAAGCATGTAAGCGGCTATTCGGGGGGGGGATTGATATTCGACCACGTATGAATATGGAAACAGAGGCATATTCATTTAATTTAATTAGTTTCATAATTTATTAACACTTGACAATTTTTTAAATTTATTAGGTACTCAAAAGAGTAGCCATATTACAGTATTTGTTCAAAATTATCACCACCAACCTACACAAACAGTTGAGCTCTTCTTATCCAATTTCTACGTACATAATAAAAAATTAAATAAAAAATAGTAATCTTTTCAATCACTAACAATAACATAACTGAATGTTTAGCAAAATGCAGTATAACTTCATCCCCTCCTTATTTAATTCATTATAGAAAAATCACAAAAAAGCGTAAGGAGCAGTAGGTTCACGGCGACAAAGTGCACTGAACTCTACAAAAATGTATTACAATTATTTACTAACAGGAGAGAAAATGCATAAATTCACTTCAGGTCGGCTCTATTAGTAGACGGCATTCATTATTACGTCGGCACCGTATATGCGGTAGCACAAACGGTGCCGACTTTCAATTATGTCGAGATCAACGGTCAGCGCGTTTGAAAGGATTATGTTAAAAAAATACCATCGGAGAGAAGTGGCAAAAAAGTGATGAACCAATTATTGTAAAAAAACAAGGTCAACGTCGTAGTCGCCGACCTATCTTAATTTCTTTTCGGTTGAGATAGGTCAGTTAATAGGATCACAAAATGTTGGAGTAATTTTTTTTCTCGGAAACTATAGCCATTGTTTTCAGACATTTCAAATTATGAAAACGTTTTATGTGAAACTAGAATGCACAAGTATCAATTTGTAATTTTAGTTAAAAAAATCCATATTTCCTTTAACCAGATACATCATGTATTACAAAGCGGGTCCGACAGAATGATAAGGGGTTCATGAACACGGAAATAAAAAATTTCAAAAAAAACATGTAGGCAGATAAAAATGAATCGATTTTGTAACAAGGATAATATTACGAAAATAAAATAAAATTTTCTGCAAGCATCCATAACTCCTAAAATATTAATACATAATACAGCAGACAGAACAGGAAATGTATTACAATTACGCAAAGCAACAGGACGACAAACCCACTATATTCCCTTAGAGAACATCGACAGATACACCGACTTGATCGAAACTGCTAGCTAATGTAGGTTACTAGAGTAATAAATTTCAACCACACTCATGGAGGTTTCGGTTAAAATAGGTCGTCCGCCGGCCGGCCCATAGGGATAGTTGGTCAACTAGAGTACCAAATTTTGTCAGCGGAAACTTTCTATGTTTTGTTTTATTTATGTTTGGTTGAAGTATAAATGGAGAGTTCATTTTTGCCAACAAGCAAAATAAGAGAAATAATTTGGGTTATAAATCACTGATGTTGAATTTATTTTTCAATTTGGGATTTTACTTTATGACAATGGTGTTGACAGAAATTATTATTGATGCCTTTTTAGTTTTCATAAAATAATATTAATCAAGATAAACATTTGGTCTCACGACCATTGTCAAAGAGTCTAAATACTAAACTAAAATAAAGCCATACAATTCATCTATTTATAATACGGATTGTTGTTTGTTATTTCTTAGAATATTTTTAGTTTCGAGAATTTCTAACAAATCTAAAGTGTTTCCTTTATTTACATTATACAGAAGTTTAGCGTTGTTATTGATAAAGAATTTTTTCTTAATAAGGCAATGGTATGCAAAACCCGTCGATTTTCCATTATCTAATATATCTTTTCTATGTTCTTTTAATATTATTTCTATACTTCTACCACTTTGACCTATATACAGGGCATCACAATCATCACACTTTAGTTCATAGTGTTATGCCATTGAACCGTGTAGACTGGTTAGATGAGACTGGAATTGTACGAGAACGGCCGGGAATATTCTGGAATATTCTAGACTGTGTGAATGGATGTATAAATAAGACGCACTGTGGGCCAAGAGTCAGTCTTAAGTTGAACGTAAACGAGTAAAGAAGAAATAAGAAAGAGACTTATAAGTAGGGCAGGCAAAAATGTTTCGTGGGACAGTGGCGTACGCGAAATTAACTAATATGAGAAACAATAAACTGTTATAATTTATAACAATGTATGTAAAATTTACCCTCTTAACTAGCTTGATGAACTAGCTTGCTTATCACAAACTGGAGAAGATGTGTAGCCATTTTACAGCATCAGGTATGTTTCTATGGTTGTCTCCATGAGTGATGTTCGCTTTGGTGAAAATATATTCTTATATTTTGAAAACGACCGTTCGACATCTACTGATGTAATACACCCATACGTAAAATAGACTTTGAACGCACTTAACGGATCTGAGGCTGCATCATCACATATTTGTCTTAATTTGGTAAAACCGGTGTCTTTATTTAACACACTTGCGAACTTTTCTTTACCGCGCTCATTTGTTGCGTCACCTATTGCGTGTAGCAGTAGATTTACTTCGTCTACAATTTGCAGTAACTCCGCTAACGACAACGCACTGTTTTCTAATTTTTTTATGCTTTCATGTAATGGTTTATAGTTCTTCGCAAGATTTTTTAAAGCTGTTTCAACGGAAATATCTTCGAATTTTGTCTGGCTTTCCTTAATAGCTGCAGCCTCATTTGGATTGAATTGTAGTATCACAGCATAATGAAAAGCTGCCTGCAACCATGTTCCCCAACGTATAAGAATCGGCTGTGGTGGTTCAGGAATACTGGAACACTTTCTATGAAATGCACGGAGACGTTTAGGAGATTTAAGAAACTTTTTTTGTACTTGCTATTAATGCATCCACCTCTGGAAAACCTTTTCGAATAGTTTCTGCCACAAGATGTAAAGCATGCACTTTACACGTAACATGTATAAATGTACAACCATGTTCTTACAAAGAACGGTCTACCGAAAGCATTGTCACGGCACCATCAGTCACAAACGTCAACACTTGACTTTTTGACAGTTCAAATTATTCTAACGTCTCCAGCACCACCCTGGTAATTGTTTCGCTAGTACACTGACTTAGTCTTTTGCTAGCTAGTAACAGTGGAACTGTCGGTTTAAGAGGGTCCAGTACTCGTACTATAACATTTAAAATAGAATTTTTTTTACAATCTGTTGTCTTATCAACAGATAACCACAGCCGTGTATTTTTTAATTCACACTTCATCTTATTTCCCATGTCTACGTGTACAGTTGGTAGATAGCAACATAACGTTGTGCGACTTGGTAACTTCACCTGGGCATCGTATTTATTCCAGAACTCTCGAAATGGTTGTTTATCGAGTATGTGCAGCGAAACATCACAGGCAATCAGCATTAATAGTAAATCAAACATAAATTGTGTTGTCGAAGGCACGCCATTTTTTTTTATTTTTATGGTGTACACTATTTACGTGAAGTCCACAATCACGCTTATCCCAGCACATTAAATCTTTCTCACACACTTTACAAATTATTTTAGCACCATCATAGAATAAATCCGGGAATTCACCTATGAATTTATTCACTTTGTCAGCAAATGGCCGTTTTCTACCCCTGCGTACGTCTGCCATGCTTTTTTTATGAAATTAGTATCAACAATACAGTACAACAAATAAAATAAAAACACAAAAAGAATATGCAATACGTCCAAGTGACTTAAGGTGTACATAACTCGAAAGCTAATAATAGACTGGACTGGAGAAAGAGTTTCACGGTTAAGGTGAATGCCGGCGATAGTAAGTACATCTGTACTCCACGACCATAATACACAGAAACGATTTTCAGCTTTACTTATAAGTGTTCAAGTGTGATTATAGTTAAGAGAGTAATTAATCTGTTGTTGTTAATTGTTAATTAGGCAGATAAAACTTTGGAAGCTATATTGTTCGAAATACAAAAAGGAATCACACAAATACTGAAAACAAATTCCCAGCCGAGACAAGACCAACAACAAAGTGTGAGGCCGAATGGAGGTATTCCTTGTTGTAGATGTGGCAAAGTGGTTCATATTAAGAGGAACTGTCGCCAGCGTAGCCCAGAAAGAGTAAACACTGCTGTGGTTGATGAGTCGCAGAAAACTAAAGATGACTGGCACTTTGGGGGCTGCGCTAGCCAAGAAATGTTGTGACCCCCAAGAAATAAAAGTACTTTAGCTTCGGAGAGAAGTAGTCTGCTGTTGGAGGGTTATGTAAACAAGAGGAAATATGTTTTCACAATTGACACAGGAGCTACCTCATCTATAGTACGGTCAGGATTCATAACGGATTTCAAGGCAAGAACTTTAACACAGACTAAAGACAAAATACCGATTAGAGTGGTTAACCTAAATTTCCACTCAGTGACATTAAAAAAAGGTGAAGCAATTATTGGCAACTACCAATCAGTCACATGGATTGCGAAATGTGCAGAAGAAATTGTTGGAGATTCGTTTGAAGATATGGACCAAATAGTTATAAAAATATTAAGTGCTCAGTTAGAACAGTTAACTCCAGAAGAACATAGGAAAGCCTTACAATTTTTGAAGAAAGAAAGTACTGTATTTGCAACGGAAACAGAAGCTCTTACAAAGACCAATATAATCCAACATCGGATAAATACTGGTGAATCAGCTCCCATTCGTCAACCACCTAGGAGGCTTCCATTAGCAAAACAAGAAGAGGCTTCTGCAATGGTACAAAAGATGCTTAAAGACGGAGTTATTGAGGAATCAACCAGCCCTTGGTCGTCGCCAATAGTTTTGATTGCTACGAAGGATGGAACTTTAAGATTCTGTGTCGACTACAGAAAGCTGAATGATGTCACAAGAAAAGACAGCTATCCGTTATCCCGAATTGATGACACACTAAGTACGCTGGCAGGCTCACCGTGGTTTCCCACTCTAGATCTTAGAAGTGGATAGTGGCAAGTGGAACTTCATCCAGATGACAAAGACAAGATCGATTTCTCGACAGTCATCAATTCACTGTGATGCCTTTCGGCCTATGCAATGCGCCAGCGACTTTTGAAAGACTGATGGAAGTGGTACTACGAGGACTAACCTGGAAGACATGCCTAGTTTATTTTGATGATGTGATGGTTATGGGATGGGACTTTAAAGAGCATTTGAAGAACCTTCAAGAAGTGTTTGGAAGAATTAGAAATGAACAGCCGAGCCGCCAAGATGTCAAGGCTTGGTGCAGCAAATGTGAGGTCTGTGCGGCAAGTAAGGGGCCACGGACAAGAAGTAAGGGCTAAATGAAACAATATAACGTCGTGGCTCCTTTTGAGCGAATAGCGATCGACGTAGCTGGTCCATTCCCCGTGACAGATGATGGGAATAAATACATCCATAGACTATGTTAGTTAGTGGCCTGAAGCTTATGCCATACCAAACCACTGTCGCTCAAACTCTGGTAGATAATCTAGTATGTCGATTTGGCGTGCCCATAGAATTGCATTCAGACCAAGGAAGAAACTTTGAATCACGGGTATTTCAGAAGATGTGTCGCTTACTGGGAATTCATAAGACAAGAACAACAGCTCTACATCCACAATCAGACGGAATGGTGGAGAGATACAATAAAACCATGGAGGAGCACCTATCTCTGTAACGAAATACGACAGTTATTGTCTTTCTGTGCCTGTCTAGATGCAACATACGTCATCTACATATTTAACCCAAAAATGTATACATTTAATGAGTTTATTATTATTATAAAATTTTGATTTCGGTTAATAATGGACTTAACGGACCTCCCATTTATTTGATTATTATATTCATTTACATGGTATCCAAGTGGGTAAAGTGCTTACAGTTATTTTCTCGTTACCGAAGGTCGATGGTTCGATTCCGTCCTTGAATAAGTTAAAAATTTTATTTGTAATTTGTTTCGGAAGGTGGGAGAGGGAACTGGCGATACCCTAAATGTGGTTTGGACGCCAGAATACAGTGGGCCCCGTTTCTCTCTAGGTACCCAACCCAAAATACTAGGATTTTTCCCGAGTTACTTCGGTGACTTGAGAGGTGGTTAACAAAATAGGAAACCAAGAAAGATTATTAAATTTATAATAATTTTGTATGATACAAACATTTAATAATTTTAAAAGTTCATCTTGTTCCAAGTTTATCCAAGTTCTAAGAAACGAAAAATGTATGAAAGTTTAGTTAAAGATGGTAAACGGGATCCAAATGTATTTTTGAAAACAAGTTGCGTTTTTCGTGCATGGATCTTTTTGATGTGATGAATTGAAAAAAAATGTATTAAAAATAAATATGCAAAGGCAATAAAAAATAATGTGTAAAGTATATGGCACGGTAACAACGAAGATTCTGAGTTTTATACGACTTTTCTCATTCTTTTTATGTTATTTTGGGGCACTAACAAAGATATTTTCCATCGTGAATTTTGTGTGAGCTTACCGGGTGTTACGGAAAATCATCAGACAGAGTTGTCAATTATTCCTTTTGCGGTGAGACTAATTTTTAGCAAATGTTATTATTTAAATAGATTTCAATGGCAAACGCATAATTTTTACTTGAAAATGATAAAAAGGACGTCCAAAAATATTTTTTCTAAAAGTACATACATACAGTGTGTATATAAAATTCTTATACATATCTAACAAAGGTAATTTTTCATATAAAAAAAATATTTAAGTCATAGATTTGTGAACTAAAATTTAGAAACCAGAATAGCATTAGATATCTTCAGCCGTTCACGAGCTATAAGGAAAACATAGTGTGACGTCACCCACAAATTTGACTAGTGTAAAAATATAACTCCTTTGTTCTTTGTCACTTACGAGTTCCTATAATACTACTATACTATTCGAATGTATTGAGCCCTTACGTTAACTGCGATTATCTCAAAAACGGAGGAGTGAAAAAACATAAAATATGTGCGAACTTATTTCCATAATTTTCAACTAATGGCTCGAAGAAACTAGCAAGGGGCTGGTTTTATAGATTAGTCGTCTTCTGAGAGAAATTTCTTCGTAGTGGACTATATGAGGGGGTTTCCACCTGAGAAATAAGCCAAAAATTCCAAACACAACTTTTAATAATAATAAGCAATAAGCTACAATGTTCGAGTACACAAAGTTAAACAGTCCATGTTCCATCTAAACTCACTTAGTCTGTAACACGTACTACTTGATCACTGAGTAGAGACTAAGTAAAACTATATGAATACAATGGTTCTCTGTTCTCTATATGTTACAGGGTCCCGTGCGGGGTAAAGAACTGTGTGTTATGACAATGAGGATAACATAACGTAAATGTCTGACAACCAAAATAAACAATAATAATAAAAATTAAATAAATTTAACTGAAACTCCAACAAATACCACTAGAAAATTTTACATAAAACAAATAACAATAAGTGATTTTCGAAAAATTACCACATAAAGTTTAATGTGACGACGATATCATTAAAATGGGTATAGTTTATCCAATATGAATTGAAACACTTCAGTCTAAAGTGTTTATACCAGGAGGGCTCATTTCCACTCTCATCATCAAAGAAATAGAGCGCAAATCGTACTTGTATCTATTGAACGATAGAGGTATCGTTAGATAGAGGTATCATTACATTCGATATGAGAATGTGGCAATGCAGCGGAGCAGATGTGAAACTCGGGCGGTAGTGTTCGAACTCTGACGAATTATGTCGTGATTTGAATAAACTACTGAACTAGTTGTTTATATTGATCGTACAGTGCAGTTCATGTAATAATTTTGGATAAATAGAATTGTTTTCTGTGAGGTATTTATAGCATTTTAGTGATCTTATTAAGTGGTTTTAGTAATATTTCAATATTTGCATTAATTATTATTATTAACATGGCTTTTTGGAGGTCCTTTGAAACGCATGAAAGCGAATTATCTGAAGAAAATATTGAACTGGTGGCGCCGTTAATTGAAACTAGTTCGAAATTTAATAAGAACAAGGATTTACATGTTCAATGTCAGCGTCTTATTTTAAATATTTAGGGACATTGTAAATAGAATTCATGAATTAACTAAACTTTTGACTTCTACGATTTATCGCGTTATTAAGGAAGGGGACGTTATAGTTCACTCTGCAAAGCGGAAAGGAAAAAAACGAAAATTTTGTAGAATTGACGATACCTCGAAAGACGTTATTCGGCGAACGGTTTATAGTTTCTATGAGGAAAATAAAGTACCAACTTTAGAAATGATTCATGATAAATTGCGTGATTATACTGATTATAATTATAAATCTTTAGAAACGCTACGAGGTATTTTATTAGATTGCGCCTCTAAACACAAAAAAATAGATAATAGAATGGTTATACTGGAATCGCGACGTATCGTTGAACTTCGACGAGAATACTTACATAAAATGAAAGAACACCGTGAATCAAATAGGCATATAGTATATCTCGATGAGACCTGGTTTGACACACACGATGTTGTTCAGTACGGTTGGGTAGATACCTCTAAAAATTGTAGTTTGAATACACCTTGCTCGAGAGGAAAGCGCATTATAATTCTTCATGCTGGAAGCAAATACGGTTTTTTACTCAACGCGTTGCTCTTATAGGCCAAAAACATAACACAATCTTCTGCTGATTATCATGAAGACATGACTGCTGATTTGTTTGAAAAATGGTTCGCTGAACAGCTTCTACCTAACATTTCTCCAAATTCGGTCATTGTTATGGACAATGCTTATAAAATACCTAATAATGGTACCAAAAACGAGGACATTTTAAAATTTATGAGGAATAAAAATATGGACATCCTAAAGGTTCCGACAAGGAAATAATTATTAAAACGTATAAAGGAGCATAATTTAAAAAACGAATATGTAGTTGATGATCTTTGCAAGAGACACGATCATACGCTCGCGCGGTTGCCACCGTATTATTGCGTATTTAATCCTATTGAGATGGTTTGGGGCACTATAAAGAAATATTTACGGAGATGCAATCAGTCACCAACTTTAAGCGCAGTAATACTTGATAATATACGATAAGTAGTAAATAAAGTGAGCAATAGCGACACATGGGGAAAATGCGAAATTCATGTTATACAAAAAGAAAACGAGTATCCTATTTGCCACCCGTAGCACCAATTATTATTCAAACCGGTGACGATTTTAGTTCAGAATATTCTTCTGATAATTCAATTGCCACTTAGTATTTTTGTTTAAATGTTTTTTTACGTTTAATCGAAGCAACTTAGCTTGAACGGTTCAAGAGATTTATAATTAATTTTATTTGAGTTTTTAACAAATTTTAAATATTTGTTTCTTGTTTTTTGTGATTCAGTTGCCACGCAGCATTTTTGTTTTAATGTTTTTTTACATTTAATCGAAGCAACTCAGCTTGAACGGTTCAAGAGATTCATAATTGATTTTATTTGAGTTTTTAACAAATTTTAAATATTTATTTCTTGTTTTTTTGTGATTCAATTGCCACGCAGCATTTTTGTTTAAGCATTTTTTTACGTTCAGTCGATGAACGGTTGAAGAGATTTATAGACTTGATTTTTTTTGAGTTTCTAACAAAATGCAAATATTTATTCATTTCTTTCTTTTTGTTTTATTTAATGTGTTATATTTTATTTGAAAAAGTTATTTAATTCTAATTTAATTCTAATATTCCATCATACTAACACCTTTCATATTCCTATCCTATCCTGGCAAAAAATACTCACACCTCCACGTTGGTTTTTGCCGGATGGTGACATTGAGTGTTGTATAAAATAAAATAAAATAAAATCAATTTTTGCAGTTTGTAGAAAATGTCATTAACTAAGTGAGTAAGATTCTTAACTTTTATTCAATCATCAGTATTGCTTATTCAACTAATATAAATAAATAAACAAGTAAATAAATAAAAAAGGTTATTATAGGTATTGTACATACATATAAACTCATATATAAAATAATAAAAAAATATTCGATTTATTTTATAGAATTAAAAGATAATTCTAAACCTCTTTGGTCGACACTCATGGATATGACTACATTCCCGTTGTTGGCGTTTTTATGCGGTTTCAATTAATATTGGAAACATATTTTGGTATAAATTAAGCAATCTTCGTAACGTTTTAACAAAAGTTATTATAATTTCAGTGAATGGTTTACAATAATGAACACATAATTTTTAAAAAAAAATTTTCTCTTCCGTTTTTGAGATATTTGTGGTTAAAATGAGGTCTCCATTAATTTGAATCGTATAGTAATTTACGTATTAACATTGTAAAATGAAATCATGGTGTATAAATTTCCGGTTTTCTGTTTGGGAATGTTTCAGTAGGTGTTTACAATATAATTATTATATGTCTGCATAAATATCACAGACCAGGAACTACAAAATAATTTTAGGAAACAACTACGCATACTTAATTAATGCATGAACTAGGTAGTGTATCGTTGACCACCCGGAGATATTGTGGTCTGTGACGTCACGCTAATAGGACAGCGTCCTCACAACATTTTCCCGGAAGTTCAATTAGTAGTTTAAACATTCTCCTGGTAGAAGTTATTAAAACAGATTTGATAATTGTTAATGTTTAATAAGACTGTATTAGAATATACCATGTGTCCCAAATTCGATGCTTACCATTGCGATCTCTGAAACCATAAGAGTTATAAGGTCGGTTAAATGAGATAAGTTTTAAATGTGTTAAAAGGAATTACAGCTGACTGAAACAGTTTTTAGAATTTTTCAAAAAAAACCAAAATTCTGTGATGTCTCTTTTTTGGCTGTAGCCAAGTAATCCTTGGTCAGATAGGTTTTAGACTTTATATTAAGACACTCTTTGTAGACTAATATTTTGGTGTAGAAACGAATGTTCAATATTCTTTTGTTTTCGAGATATCCGAGGTAACTTTTTTTTTCTTATGGCAGCCATATTGGATTTTTTGTTTTTCAGACTGCGCTTAGAGAGAGCTTTCAGATGATGTACATGCTGAGGAAAAATTATTTTTCAAGGGACCAATTTAAGAAAAGTGATTAACAAAATAAAATAGTACGCCATGGAAAATCAAAAAGTTATTTTGATTTCAAGGATATGCCTAATACCAACCACTATAAAAAATAACAGTAATATTATGGTTACCAGTTTGAAATGTTTAAATAATTTTGAATTTCTGTTAAAATACTGAACATAACCGATATGGAGATATTTTTTAATAACAGCAGATACATAATAGAAAAAATGATAGTAAAGGAATAAGAAAATTTAATAAAACTGTTCAATATGACCTCCATTTAGCTGAATACATTTTTGGCATCTACGCCTAACTGAGCTGATTACTCTTCTGAAAGTATTAGCATTTATTTTGCCGCAAACGGCATGAAATTATGCGGGTACAAACATTTTCCTTCCATATCCGTCTAACATTATCAATATTATGTGCAGGACAGTCATCTTGTTGGAACCATAATTCGTTTATTTCTTGTTCTGTAAAAAGCTGTCTTATCTCGGGTAAAATTTGATTTCTAGAAGGTCACGATTAGCTGCTCCCGTTAAATTGTTGTGACAAATGAGTGGACCAATAATTTAATGGCGATCTAAAAATAATAGTTAAGGAAAGAGTTATAGGCAGATCATAGGAGTAGAATAGGAAGAGAGAAGGTAATACCTATCATGCCGCACCAAATATTAAGTCCAACCTAGTGTGGAATCTTATTTGCGTAGTTATATGCGGACTTTCTGTGGCCCAGTGGTGATAATTGTGCTTGTTAAAGACTCCACAATTTGTAAAACGACTTTCATCGGTCTATATAACTCTCGATTGAAAATCAGATAGTTCTTCGCATTTCTGATTAAACCACCGAAAAAATTTAGTCTTCTACCAAAATCATTATTGTTTAAAGATTGGACAATCGTAGGTTTATACGGATGATGTTTTCTTTGTTTTAATGTCTTGTGTACAGTTGTCTTAGGAATATTTGTTTCGCCTGCAATTTGTCGCACTGATATGAGGGGATTATTGTTAACAGCTTCGAGAATATGATTTGTGCGGTCAACATGATCAATATCATATCGGTCTCTTTTATTATCAAAACTCCCGTAATTTAACAAATTGCTTACAATTCTTCCAAAAACTGTTCTATGTGGTTGCATTCTCTCCGGAAACGTTTCTAGATAGGAAGCCGATGCGTTTTGCGAAGTGTACGCATGGCAGAGTAGTACTGAGTATGGCATGTAACATCCTCAGGAGCTCAGATCCCCTCTTGCGGTTTGTAATACACTACGAAACTGTAGGAGTGGGAGCAGAAGCACTGGGTTTATCGACCAGGCTGACATTTGACTTTCTAAGGTCAAGCGGGCTTAAGTCGGAAACCGAGGGATTCATTATGGCGTGCCAAGATGGTGTTACCAACACTTTGGTCTACCCTAGCGGCGTGTGGAGTGTAGAGGTTCCTAACATCTACTGCAAGACCTGCCGTCAGGCGTCGGAATTGTTCATGCACATACTATCCGCATACCCTGTATACGCGATTTCTGCCTACATCCACCGACATAACGCGGCTTTACGAGTGCTATACTACCAACCAAGGCACTCGTTCGGGGTAGACCAGACACCAGAGCTGCCTTACATCCCCGGAGATATTGAGTCCGTTGTGATGATTGAGAAATGCTGGATTTACTGGAACTATTCGTTCCCGACTGTCAGGCTAATCCAAGTCAACAAGCCTGACATAGTCCTCCTCGACCATCAACTCAAGGTGATGTATGTCATCGAGTTATCGGCACCTGCGGAGAAAAACATCACCTTGAAAGAGGAGGAGAAACGGACCAAATATCGCGATCTCCGGTACGAGCTCCAAGTGCTGTTCCCAGGCTACTCAGTCAAAATGGTCGTCCTAATAATCGGTATACTCGGAGGTATAAAGTTTACGCTTCTATCGGAACTGAAGATCATACCAGCCTGCCAAAAATCAGCCGAGTGGCTGGCAGGCCAAATACAGAGGGCGGTTATTCTGGGTTCTCTCTGTCTACTTAGGGCACATGATTCTGGTATCTACAGTTACTAACTCTGCGGGATGTGAGTAGTGGCTGTAGTTAATGCGCCGGTGTGACTCCCGTGAGGCGCCGAAGGCCACGGGACGACTATCCGGCATCGGTTATTCCAATAATAATAATAATAATAATATGCATCTTTATTAATGAAATAGTAGATTACATTTCATTAAGAGCGAAGTTTGTAGCCCAGTCACTACACTCTTCCACTTAATCCCTACCTTTTAGGATTTTACAATATTTTATTATTTACAAATTTCTTATAATAACATAAACTTATGTACTTATATACATATACATACACATATACCCATATGTATGTATGTACATACATACACGTGTACATGCATAAACATACATACAGTACAATATATATATATATATATATATATATATATATATATATATATATATATATATATATATATATATATATATATATATATATATATATATATATATATATATATATATATATATATATATATATATATATATATATATATATATATATATATATATATATATATATATACAAACAATATGAAAATATTGATTATTGGTTTTGCAATAAATTTGTTTTAATTTTAAATTTAAATGAATTTAAACTATAATTTTTTAAATCATGCTCAATATTATTATAAAAATGAACAGCATTTTAGAAAAAAGATCGTATAAATATTGCTGTAGTGTGGTTTGGCATCGTAAGAATTTGATAATGCCTAATGTCACGGTTGTGAATTTCAACCCTAGACAACAACTTTTTTCCGTAAATATGTAGGAGTAGGTGTTAATAGCAAACGATGTACAAAGGTAAGTAAGTAAATGATATTTATAATTATTATCCATATTTAACCAGTTTAATTGCCGAAGTTTTTTCTGAGATATGATCAAATTTCCTCAGATTATTAATGAATCGGCAGCAGGTGTCTTGTACTTTTTGAATGCGACTTTTGATAGCAGAATCCAAGCACGGGTAATATACAACATCTGCTTAAAAAAATTAGAAGAAGAATTGATTCACATAATTTTTTGTTTTATAATTAAAAATATGTTTATTTGTGTATAGTAGTTTTAAACTTATATATAAGATTTTTTTATTATATAGTCAACATGGTCGGTTAATCTTAAGTAAATATCAATTATACTACCTAAGTTTTTTGGCTTTATCAACCAACATGTCAACATGTCATCATTAATTACAATATTTAATCTGGATTTGAGAATTTCATAATAATATTTCGGACAAAATAACACTATAGATGTTTTTTGTAAACTGAGTTTTAAGTTATGTTTTTTACAAATCGAAACTATTTTTAGCTAAGATCCTCGTTAATATTTTTAGATGCTAATTCATATTCTTTGGTATTACATTTTGTGTAGATAAGTTGACTATCATCCGCATAACAATGAGTAACTTAAAAATGTCTGATGTGTATACAAGAACTCGAAATGGAGCCCTGTGGAACTCCAAATGACACTAGCTCAGAGCACGATATGCCTAGATTTGTACGGACAATTTGATGATGATTTTCCAAATATGACCGAAAAAACAAAAGTGCGTCATCTAAACCATAGTATTTTAAATTTGCCGTCAATAAATTATGATCCATGAGTTAAAAACTAGCACGTTCGCCAATCTCTTATCAAGACTTCTAACTAGTGTATCTACAATATTTAGCAGTACTATGCCCACTTCTAAAACCTGACTGATTTTCAGGAAACAACATATAATCATTGAAACATGGTGTTATTTGATTGTGAACAACTCTTTCTATAATTTTACTTAAAATACATAAACTAATATGATGCAAATCAGCAAATGCTTCTGTACTGTTTACTTTAGGTATAGGGCATACTGTGCACTGTTTATGCTCCGCCCTGTATATATCACCACGCACCCCTTCCATCTCTCAATAGGAGAGGGGCAAATCACCTCCATTGGAGGCTTTATTTTAACAGTATGTACTATAGTGATGTGTCATTCGTTCATTTTACAAGGATTCGATCGATCAGTGATTGATAATCAAAAAGATCGAATCTTTTGTATCTATCATTCGATCGTTCTAGCCAGTCGTTACCTGAACAATATTGAAATGATTGAATGCGCAGTTTTGTGCGCCTTTGCCTTAACTCACTCTCTGACTGGTTAGCTCTCATCATTCAATATACAATTCAATCATTTGCTCAACTCGGCCGTGCAAGTCTGACAGGGGCGATAGCCCGAGTACAATTATTGTTTATTTTGTTGTCGCCGAATGCTGAATCCACCATTCTTTTTACTTTATTATGAATATTATGTCTATCGCAATTATGTAGGTATATACTAACTAACGGAGATTAATATATTATAGACTTGTTTATGTTATTTTCTTAATTATCACAAATGTTGGAGCTGGCGTTCGGCGGTTTGTTCATTAAAAGTGTCGTGTTTTTTGTTAGTAGAGAAATCATTGGGACCGTATTCCGTTCAATTCTTCTGTATAACTTAATGCAATTAATTTTCTTTCCCAGTGGTTCTTGCTGTGTGGCAATGAAAAAAATTGTTTATTTTAAATTATTTTCATTGATTGAACTGGGCAAATAATAATTATATTATCTAGTTTTACCAATTAAAATTTAAATATGATATAAAAAATAATTTGATTCCAAAAATTCCTGCAATAATTATATAAAAAATAATAGAACACCCTCACATTTTGCAATAATTCACGTCTTTTAAAACATATGTACTTCTATAAAAAGGAAAGGGATTTATGCTGTCTAAAGTAAGTTTATATTTTGGTAACTTTAAATTCATTATGTTGTTATTACCTACTATATTAAACTAAGCGACATAATAAATATGGCATAAATATTTTCAAGTAAATTAATTAAGCATTTATACAAGACATAAACAATGATGGAATACCATATTGAATGATTCGTTTGTTTTAATGTTCGATGTCGAGTTGGTTCGATCTTCGGTCGTCGTTCACATTCACAATTCTCATTCACTCAATACGCAAATGAACCAAGAACCAAGCATTCACCTAGGTGAGACGAAAGCGGACGATGTTAAAATCCGCGATTGACCGAATCGTTCGCCGCAAAAAAGATTCTATCATTCAATACTTTCAGATGATCGAATCCCGAAGATCGAATCATTCACGAATGACACATCTCTAATGTACTAAGCACTCAAGCGAGAAGGTGGTGACAAACGTGCTAAGCAAATCAATGTTATTTCTATGTTGTATATTTATGCAATATATGGTCTTGTAACAGAAGCAATTCACTCATTTATTTTGGAAACGAGTCACCGCGACTCGTCATTATAACAACGCGGGTCTAACCCCAACCATTGGTCCTTCAGCCGCATACTCGCATACTTTCTTAAAAGAAAACCAGCAGACGTCTACAAAGGAAACTCCACAGCAACACGAAATCAGAAAATCAACGCATTCAAATCCAAGGCACACAAGCAGTACTCAGTAAAACAAGTAAGTCGCCATTCCTCTCATTTACTGTATAATATAATCCTTATCTCATTATAGTAGTAAGCTTGGTACAGTACAGTGTACACAAAATGGCTACGGATGAACTTAATAATCTTATTTTAAAACGCGGCCAATTAAAAGCCCATATCACACGCTTTAACAATTATTTGTCGAATTTTGACGAAAACTCGGACCCTATAGAGTTAGAAACACGTTTAAATAATGCTGTCGCAGTTTTACCTCGTTTTGAGGACATTCAAAATCAAATTGAAGTCCTGTCTCAAAGTGGAGTACAGGAAAACGAACGCGATCAATTCGAAAATGCCTATTACAAATCGACTGCACGTGCAAAACAAATGTTATCAAACACTAGACTCGTAAATAATCAAACAAGCACAATTAACACACACATGCAGGGCGAAGTAAAACTTCCACACATTAGTTTACCCGATTTTCATGGTTATTACAACCAGTGGATGACATTCCATGACACATTTACATCATTGATACACAACAATACACAGATATCAAACATACAAAAATTTTACTATCTACAATCATGCCTCAAAGGAGAAGCCGCCCAGGTAATACAATCAATTGAAATTTCCAACTCTAACTATGACATTGCCTGGGGCATACTAAAAGAACGTTTTGAAAACAAAAAATTAATAGTACACACACATGTAAAATCAATTTTTGAGCTGTACGCAGTTAAGAACGAATCTCATGTTTCATTAAGAAAACTCTTAGATAATTTCAACAAAAACTTACGAGCCTTGACAGCTTTAGGTCAACCGACCGAGGGTTGGGACACTCTTTTAATATATATTTTAGCATCAAAATTAGATCCTACCACTAAGCGTGAATGGGAACAATTTTATTTAAACAATAAAGGCTTTCCTAAAATCTCAGAGCTAACAGATTTCTTGTCAAAACGGTGTCAATTGTTAGAAACCATTGAAAACAAAGGTAAGACACAAAGGGTGTCTAATTTTAATCGAGATGAAAAAAACTCTTGCTCATGTAGCTACTCAAAAAATATCATGTTCATTTTGTAAGCAAAACCATTTTAATAGTCTTTGTGAAATTTTCCTAAGAATGTCTGTAACCGACCGCTTAGCGGAAGTTAAAAAACATAAACTTTGTTCTAACTGTTTAAGACCGCATCATTTTCAACAAAATTGCAGATCTGGTAACTGTAAGCATTGTAACAAAAAACATAATTCATTACTACACGTATTCGGAAATGAACAAAATCAAAATTCTGTTAATAGTAATAATTCTAATTCCACGAAGCCCGTAGAAACACAGCCTCAAGGTGAAAGTGACGTAATTATAGCATCACACAGTTGTCGGCCTAATAAAGAAACAAAGCAAGTCCTATTAGCTACCGCCGAAATAAATATAATTGATTCCAGGGGACATCAAATACCATGCCGCGCAATGTTAGATAGCGGCTCTCAATCGAACTTTATTACTTCTTCGCTTGTAAACAAATTAAATTTAAAAACACATAAAATTCATATTCCAATAGCAGGAATAAATAACGCACTCAGTAACATTTCAAATAAAACCGAAACAATTATTCTGTCACAGGATGGAAAATACACCGCCAAAGAAACATTTCTTATCTTAAATAAAATAACTGAAAACATGCCGCAAATTACTTTTAACACTTTGAACTTCAACATACCGAATAATATTATTTTAGCAGACACTAACTTCAATAAATCAGCGCCTATAGACGTTTTATTAGGTGCAAGCCTTTTTTTGAAATTTTGTGTATCGGACAAATTAAAATGGGTAAAAACAATCCTGTTTTACAAAAAACGAAACTCGGTTGGATAATATCAGGTCCCATGACTCCGACAATAAATGAAAATACGGTCAGTTGTAATTTATCCATCACTAACGAAATTTTACACAATCAGCTGGAGAAATTCTTTGCTATAGAAGAATGCTCAAAAAAAGACTTATTATTCACAGGAAGAGCTCGAATGTGAGCAACATTTTTTAAATAATTATAAGCGCGATATACAGGGTAGATTCGAAGTAAGTTTACCACTAAAAGATAACTTAGTTGAACTCGGGGACTCGGAACAAACGGCTATAAAACGTTTTAAATCATTAGAAAAAAGGTTACAGGGTGATCCTAAATTAAAACAAAGATATGAAAATTTTATGCAGGAATACGAAGATCTCGGGCACATGACGCAAGTTAATTTAAGTAACGACGATAACGGCCAAATTAAATATTATTTACCCCACCACGGTGTATTAAAGGAAGATAGTACAACCACAAAGCTTAGAGTGGTGTTTGACGGCTCCGCGAAAACCACATCAGGTTTATCTTTAAACGACATTCTTAAAATCGGGCCTACCATACAGCGTACTTTATTCTCAATTGCTCTTACGTTTAGAAAACACAACATCGTTCTCACCGCCGATATCGAGAAAATGTATCGGCAGGTGAATATTGTCGAAACTCAAAGGGACTTACAACGCTTAATTTGGCGTGCGAACCCACATGATGAATTAAAACATTATAAATTAAACACAGTTACCTATGGGACCGCCTCTGCTGCATTCTTAGCAGTACGTTCCTTATTTCAAGTGGCCATTGATAACGAAAAACGCTTTCCGCACGCGAGTAATGTAATTAAACAGGACTTTTATGTTGATGACCTTATCACCGGCTCAGAAACGGTAGAAAGCGCCAAGATACTTAAAACACAAATTAGTGAAATCTTAAATGAAGCTGGCTTCCTTCTAAGAAAATGGTGTTCGAACCATAAATCTATTCTAGATGATACAAACTTAGATGAGTTGCCCAAATTTATCAATATTTCAGATGATAAGAATATTAAAACCTTAGGCTTACATTGGAACCCTAGGGGCGATAACTTAAGCTACACAGTAAACTTAAATATGTCTAATCCCGTAACGAAACGTCATATTCTGTCGACTATTTCAAAAATTTTCGACCCATTAGGACTCATAGGTCCAATTATAGTCAGAGCAAAACTCATTTTACAAAGTCTTTGGCAGGCACAAGTCGAATGGGATGAGTCAGTGCCAGCAGACATATATACAGCATGGATTCAACTTTGCGGACAATTACCAACCATTAATAAAATACAAATACCAAGACAAGTAACTACGCCTAATTTTGTCGATATTCAACTACACGGTTTCAGTGACGCTTCAAACAAATCTTATGGCGCATGCATTTATATACGGACAACGGATGTAAACGGTCAACATCATATAAAACTATTATGCGCTAAATCAAAAATTGCACCTTTAAAAACAGTAGCGTTACCTAGACTTGAATTGTGCGGCGCAGTGCTGTTGGCGCGATTAGCAAATCACGTACAAGAATCATTAGGAATTTTAATTTCAAATAAGTTTTTCTGGTGCGATTCCACTATTGTTTTATCTTGGATTGCTGCAGAACCGAACACATGGAAGACATTTATAGCCAACAGAGTAACAGAAATTCTTGAATTGACATCCAGAAGTCAGTGGCGTTACATACGGTCGGCACAAAACCCCGCTGATATTATATCTAGGGGAGCGAGCCCACAACAATTGTTTGAAACAAAACTTTGGTGGACCGGTCCTGAATTTCTAATAGATAATACTGAATTATGGCCTAAATCACATATACCTCAGCTGCTGGACATTCCAGAAAGACGGAAACAAGTTCAGCTATCATTCATTACCTTCTATGATCAATCTATATTTGAGCAATATTCGTCTTTAGTCAAACTTCAACGAGTTTTGGCTCTCGTACTTCGATTCATATCTAATATTAAAACAAAAAACAAAAATAAGGTAACAGGAGTGTTAACCGAAACTGAATTAAACCAGTCATTAATTAGGCTTTTGAAAATGGCACAATTTTCAGCCTTTAGCGAAGAAATTGCGCGCTTAACTGACAACAGACAAATTCCGAAATCTAGCAAGTTAATTTCATTAAACCCTTTCATTGATACGGATGGCATATTAAGGGTTGGAGGTCGAATTAGACACTCAAACGTAAGTTATGACAAAAAAACACCCCATTTTGCTACCGGCAAAACACGCTTTGACTGACAAAATTATAGAAACTGAACATGTTCGACTCTTACACGCTGGACCTCAAGCAGTTCTGGCATCTATTAGACGTAGGTATTGGCCTATAAACGGCAAAGGTTTAGTGAAACGTATCCTACACAAGTGCATAGTATGTTTCAAGGCAAAGCCGCCTAATTTGACACCCAAAATGGGAGACCTTCCCCAATCTAGACTATTACCTCAGCGGCCATTCTCAACCGTTGGTATTGATTTTGCTGGACCTATTTCAATGAAAGACAGTCATTTACGATCACGAAAAATTATCAAATCATATCTGTGCATTTTTGTGTGTCTTGTTACCAAAGCCGTGCATATCGAATTGGTGACCACTTTAGCTACTGACGGATTTTTGAACGCATTAAAACGCTTTGTAGCTAGGCGTGGATTATGCAAACATATTCACACAGACAACGGTACGAACTTTATAGGGGCGAGTAACGAAATAAAACGTATTCACAAATTGATGAATGAGGCAGCCCATACGGGCAAATTTATTGACTTTCTAAACACTCACGAAATCACTTGGCATGTAATACCGCCACGTTCACCCCACTTTGGGGGAATTTGGGAAGCCGCCGTTAAATCGGCCAAATTTCATTTAGTCAGAGTTATTGGAAACGCTCACTTAACCTATGAACAACTCTCCACTGTACTGTGTCAAGTCGAAGCTATCTTAAATTCACGCCCGTTAACCTCATTATCCAGCGATCCAAGCGACCTAAACCCCCTAACACCCGGCCATTTCCTTATTGGCGACACTTTAACTGCACTACCACAGCCAAATACACTAGATGTACCAATCAACCGCTTAAAAATGTATGAGCGACTCCAACAAATAATAAGCCATTTCTGGAGACGGTGGTCAACGGAATATCTAACATCACTACAACAGCGAAATAAGTGGAGGTCGGACACCCAAAAATTCCATTAAAATCGGCGCTATGGTAGTCATCAAAGAGGACAACTTGCCCCCACTCCAATGGAAATTAGGCAGAATTGTAGCCATTCATCCCGGTGAAGACGGAATAGTGCGAGTGGTCAGTGTCAAAACCAAAGGTGGCGTTCTTAAACGCAGTGTCGTGAAAATAAGTGTGCTACCCCTTGACAATACTGATTAATATTGACACTTATCTTATACTTATTAATATTATTTACTTATTCTATGCTATGTTTATCATGTCATCACTTGTAAACTATTAGCTTCCTGTTGAAAGCACAATCTTTCAAGGCGGGCGGTATGTGCACTGTTTATGCTCCGCCCTGTATATATCACCACGCACCCCTTCCATCTCTCAATAGGAGAGGGGCAAATCACCTCCATTGGAGGCTTTATTTTAACAGTATGTACTAAGCACTCAAGCGAGAAGGTGGTGACAAACGTGCTAAGCAAATCAATGTTATTTCTATGTTGTATATTTATGCAATATATGGTCTTGTAACAGAAGCAATTCACTCATTTATTTTGGAAACGAGTCACCGCGACTCGTCATTATAACAACGCGGGTCTAACCCCAACCACATACAATAGAGATTTTCTATTGCTCTGGAAAAAATACTCTTTCGAGGCAGCAGTTAATAATGTGTGTAACATAATTTTTTATGGCAGGCATACATAATATCAGCATTTGCAAATTTATTACATCGTATCCAGAAGCATTTGATTTTATTTTGGATGCTATTTCTTCAATTATTTCTGGAATAACGAGCTGAGAAATAAATTTTATATCAGCATTAATTTTTTTTATTATTGTAAAAGTTTAAGCTTTGTTCATTTACTGGATCAGTATTAAAAGCTGTTGAAATATAATTATTCAGACTAGTGGGGTTTTGCAAATTTTCTGATGTGTCAATTTTAATTTTTGTTTGAATATTTATAATTTTTAATTTTTTCCATAGTTCATTATTATCAATTTTTTTTGTAAATTTTAGATAAGCAGATTTTTCCAGTCTTATTGACGCTGATGTAAAACTACCCATATTTTTATAATTATTCTAATTTGTCACAGTTTTACATTGGTCATACTTCGTGAGTGCATAATCTCTCTCTTTCATTATTTTTTTTAATGCATCAGTAAGCCATGGTGTTGGAAGTTTGTTCATGCGTACGGTACACATAGGTGCATTTATATCGAAGAGTTTAATAATATTTTTTGTTCAAAAATCGACTTTTCTTGAAATATCATCAATATATATTATATTTTGCCATGGTGGAATATTATTAAAATCTGTAAATAATGGTTATAATTGAAGTATTTGAAATTTCGGTACATATACATTTTACGTTTTTATCTTGGCATAGCCATGTTTAAATTACGAAAAACTAGCCTATGGCCTGATTTATGATCAGCATTAATTGTACCAGTACTAATTACCATGTCTGGATCATTTACATAAATAGGGTCTAGAAGTATTGAGGAAAATTGTGTTACACGAGTAGGCTCATTAATAACCTGAAAAAATCCATATGAATCAAGTAAATTAGTAAGTTGATTGTTTAAATTAAATAAGTTGATATTTACATTGCCGCCTATCATGATTTTTTTCATACATCGGTACAATATTTGAAAGTATAGAGTTAAAAACTTGCTTCGACGAATTGCGTAATATTACTTTGTGGAGGGCAGTATAACACCCCTATTACTAATTTGGAGTTCTTTAGTTTTAATCTCACCCACAGTTGTTCGATATTGACATCTTGTGATGTTTCTAGGTCAATTTGTTCAAAATTTGGCTTATTATTAATGTGAATTGTAACGCCTCCTCCTCGACATCGAAGCAATTGATATCTAACAATATTTAAGACGTCATGCGTCATCTGGAATATTAAGTGTTAATCAACTCTCTGACAGTATCATTATGTCAAACATATTGTCATTACATTTGAGAAATCTACAAAACTTGATATACCAGAACGAGTGTTTAAATGGCCTACTCTAAGTTTATTATAGTTTGTACTTTTAACCATAATTAATTATTAATTTCAATATCTCAATTTTACGTTGATAAGAATGACTCAAAATTCGTGACAGCATGATCAATTGTTACACTATTGTTCTTATTATGTATATTATAAGTAATACAGTAAATACATTTTTTTTGTCTCTGCAGTACATTCAATTCTGTCATGTTCGCCACTGTATAAAGAACACACCTTCTTTTCATTTTTACAATTCTTTTGAATGTGACCGAATTGTGAAAAATAGAAACATCGAATGGCCATAAATGATCCTCAATTGCACATTTTTGCCAGCCTCCAACATACAAAAATTCTTTGGTCATAACATATTTTCTAAGAGCAGCAGAAACCTCATGCACTACACTTAATGAGTGATTAAATTTACTTTTAATTGTATCACTTTAATTTATAATTTTGAAGCGATGTCTTTTAATTCAGGGTTGTTTTGAAATAAGACCTCTATAAAATCTTCACCATTCTCATGTTCTTTAACCTTAATTATTTTTATTCGCGGCTTAAGATTTCTTGATTTGCCTACGAAATATTTGTTGTAAAATTTATTTACTACCTCATTTTTAAGTTTGTCCAAAGAATTAAGGTTATTACAATTTACCAAGAGTCCACCTTGTATAAGCTTAGTGCTATTAATGTAAATATTATGATCGCCGAGTTTTACAGCATTTTTTATTTCTCGCATAACAGTGGAATTATAATGCCACTATTATTTAGTGAACCCCTGTCACCTAACAGTAATGATTGTTGATTGTTATTTGTTTTGAACCACAGCCTACTAAATTTTACTGAAAGTTGTGTAAATTTGGTCGTTTTTAGAAAAGCATTTTTAAATTTTACTAATTACTTACTACTTTGCATGCAAGAATGCCCTTGGTGAAAGGATTTCTTTGTTCAAATTTTGAACACTTTATTTTTTGATTTTCCATGGCCACGAAAAATCCAATATGGTTACCATAAGAAAAGCAAAAGTTAATTCAAATATCTCAAAAACAAAAGACTATCCAGCATTCGTTTCTCGACCAAAATATTAGACTCCAAAAAGTGTCCTAACACTGTCTAAAACCTATCTGACCAAGGATTATTTGGCTACAGCCAAAAAGAGAAATCACAACATTTTCGTTTTTTTCGAAAATCTCAAAAACGGTTCAGTGAGCCGTGATTTCTTAACGGATTAGCAATCAGCATAAAAATTGCTAAAACTTATCCCATTTAACCGACTTTGCAGCTCTTAGCGTTTCCGAGATCCCAATGTTGAGCATCGAATTTGGAACACACGGTATGCTTTAATTTTTAAAATCCGGCAAGTGCGAGGGGCCTATTATATCATTAGAAGACAGTTTTGCTTGAATACAATTTATCATTTTTTGTTCTAATTTACTAGATATCTTATTTTGTGACTTTTTTTATCGCGTTGGACAACATGCATTTTTTTTCATTTTCTTCTCGAGTCAATTGTTAATTCAGTAGTGGTTACATAACATAGTTAATTAAATAAGTTATATAAGCAAATAAAAGATTTGTATCTTTAGTAAATTTTAATTCTAATTAAAATCGTGGTTACCCGAAATGGTTGACAGACATATACAGACAATATAGACAAATATCTATACAAGCGTTACATTACTTGTAGAGTGGCGTGCAGAATCAGAATACCGTGATGTTGGAATTTTGAAAGTGGATGTGTAAAGACATGCGCGACATCAGGAGAAGGACATATCATTAGCGTCTACAGATATTTTGCAATTGGCGTTGATGCTTCAGAAGACATGCGCGAGATTGCGACCATGAATTTTGTCTAGACGAGTCTGTTGTGAACACAAAGGGGAAGCCTAACTTAGTTCATAGATAAGTATTAATAAATCCTTTTGGAATCGTTTGTTAGCAAGGAACTCGTTAGACGATAGAGAAGATACTCGCCTAGGACGCGGTAGGTCCAGGGTTCGAATCGCAAACTTATTATTTTTTTTAAATAAGTATTTTTTTTGTTCATTAGTAAGATTTTCCTTGCCCTTTATAGGCGAGTACTATCGTCTAACGAGTTCCTTGCTAACAAACGATTCCAAAAGGATTTATTAATACTTATCTATGAACTAAGTTAGGCTTCCCCTTTGTGTTCATAATGGACTCGTCTAGACAAAATTCATGGTCGCAATCTCGCGCATGTCTTCTGGAGCATCAACGCCAATTGCAACCTATCTGTAGACGCTTGTGGACATATCGTGGTCATAGCTATATATGTACTCGCTCATATTCGAATATACACTTGAAAACTGAGTGGGGTCCTCACAAGTATGTAAGACTGATGTGTCACTCCATAGTTGTATAGAGATATGCATAAAGGCTCTGGCTTTACTGGATAAATGTGTATAAATGTGTTTATTGTAAGTGTAAGTTTGATATAAATACATATATAAAAATATATAAGTTCAGTTAAGTTCAGTTTTAATGAGCACAACTTTGAGAATCGATAGAATAATAATAATAGGTGTATTTCACATAAAAAAAATGCTTTGAAATGTACCATTAATAATATACAGGGTGCTAAAATATATATTTCTTTGCAGTCTTTTTTACTTGATTCCCGAACAATGTACAACATCAACTACAAATATACTGCAAATATTTAGTACGCCAAGAGCAATATTTCAGTCTGAGATTATCTAGCTAGATGTACTGGGTGATTGTTTTTTCTGTACCATAGACCTTTTTACCTATGCAATCTTTTTATCACTACGCCACTCATTATTATTAGTAAGCTGACTGAAACCTCTGCTATCTTACCAAACATATTTTACTCTTATAGAATTTCGATATTTGGTTTCTTTTTAATGTTATGGAGCAAAATTTTAATTTCTCCACATATTGTTGCGGATAATAGATAAATAAATAAATGAGGAACGTTGATTCAAAAACGGATAAGCCCATTTATAATGATTTTGAGAAAAACGTAAAAAACGTTTGATGTAGAGACATGTAAAAATATATTTCTAAATGTGTTAAAATATAATTTGTTTATCATTTAAAAACATACTGGAAAGAAATTTTTTTGAATATAATTCATATTTTAAGAAAAAAAATTAAAATCATTTTGGACATGTCTTGTTCTGCTTGAATTTACTTACATTATCATGCTCCTATAATTGTGTTTTTATTTACATTTACCTCGATTTAGTAGATATTTGGAAGATTTACTTTGCAGGAGCTAAAAGTAATATGTTTTTTTTAGAATTAAGCGTGAACGTGTTATTTTGGAACCATTGAAATATGTTGAATAAATCGCTTTGCACCAATGATCTTAGTGAATTCCATGAATGACTTTTGTATATAACCACAGTGTTATTTGCAAAGCTTATTATTTAAATTCAATACATCATTTATATAGAGAGAGAATAACAGAGATCACAGGACGGTCCCCTGAGACACACCATATTGTACCTTTTCGGGATTACTATTTATATCCTCAATAGGAACATTATTAAGTCTATTCTCTAAATAACTTTTTAATAGAATATTAGCTTTCCCACTAATTTCAACCGGATTTAATTTATATAATAATTTAGTGTGACAGACAGTATCGAAAGCTTTGGCGAGGTCTATAAAGATGGCCAAGGTTGGTTCACTTTTATCTAAAGAATCATAAATTTTAGATGTTAAATCACAAATGGCATCTTGAGTGCACCTGTGTTCCCTAAAACCATACTGCATATCATTGTATCATTTTGTATTTATTAAGAAAATTAGTTAAATGTTGCCCCATTCAGTATGCACTTCAAATTCATGATTGGCTTAATATAAATTAACCGCGGCGCTAGATTGGTAGAACGAACAATGTTCAAGAATGACTACCCAAAATAGGTCCTGTACATTGGCCACCAAAATCGCCAGACTTGAATGCTTTGGAGTATTTAATATGTGGTTATTTGAAGAAAAAATTATGAAACTACGATCGTAACAAGAGAAGTATTAATTTTATGTATACAAAATTCACGCGAAGAACTTAGGCAAAACGAAACGAACTTAGGATAAACGAATCACAGTTAACATCTTCAATAAATTGTTTGATGAAGCGATGCCAGAGTGGATTATATTTTGAACAACTCCTTTAATGCATTTATTTAAGCTGTGTTACACTTTTTGTTTGTATTTTTATTGCCCTTTGTATGTAAACAATCTATTTTAAACATCGAAGTTAATGTATGGAAAAATAATTCCATATCCGTGTATGATGCAAGCTAAAGAGAGAGCTGTACTATAGATATTGTTGTTTTCATCATCCCTGGAGGGTGTGGTCTGCGATTTCATATTCTGCATTCGTATAGTAAACAGGATGCATTATGACAGGTGTATTTAGTATTGTTACGTGTTTGCTATCCCCACAAACACCTATACACGTAGATCCATTGATTTAAAATCCAGGTAACACTTACTTACTACTTTATTTACTAATTCACAACTACAATAGATTAATATCTGTCTTAATTATAATCACCACTGAACAATTATAAATCTCTTTCTTATTTTTTTCTTTACTCGTTCACGTTTAACTTAAGACTGAGTCTCAGCCCACCATGCGTCTTATTTCTACATCCATTCACAAGGTCTAGAACATTCCAGAATATTCCCGGCCGTGATCGTACAATTCTAGTCTCATCTAACCAGTCTACATAGTCCAGTGGCGTAACACTGCCCCCCTCCTTAAGCCTGAACGTCTCGATGAGGCAATTCATTGTTCCCTGCATACTTGGCTTGGCTCTCTGTATGCACCATCTTCTTTTTGACTTTGGACTTTGCTGAATTCGGTATACAACGTCGTCTGGTGACGACAGTGTATGGCCCTTCCCAGGGCGGGTGAAGCTTCGGATACTTGCCTTCCTCTCGTTCTGGGTGATATAGCCAAACCAACTCTCCCACCTGGTACCCTCCTGAATTAGCCTTAAGATCATACTCTGGCGTTATATTGCTTATTTCTTATTTGTGGCCCTATTCTTACCATACATAACAGCCGATACCTCCATTCGGGCTACCGCTATTTTGTTGTTCTTGTCTCGTTTGGGATTTCATCTTTGTCAATAGTTGTGCGATCAACTTTTGTAACTCGGTTAATACAACTTGGATGGTTTTATCTGCCGGGTACTCCTCCACAGCTATGGCTCACATTCTCTGATCTAATTGTGTAGTATCCTCATAGACAGCCTTAATTTCAAGTGCATGTACTAGGACCTCACTACTTCGCTTGTGCATGGAACTTTAAGGATTCGTCTAACCTCCTGTTCCATTATTCCATCAATAAACGCTTCAACTGTCAATTGTTGCTTTAACTCCATTGGTACATCAGGATAGGCTAGATGGGCTAATCTCTCTACAGCAGCCTCGAACTCCTGGAAACTTTCTCCACCTCGTTGTCTGCGTGATTTGAGCTGATTCTAATATACTTGGGCGAGATGTTGGTCGCCATATCTTAGTTCTAACGCTGCCTCTAAAATCCTAAAGTTTTGTTGCTGTGAAGCAGGAATTGTTTGGAGCAGGTCTAATGCTTGGCCCCTTAGTGCTAATACCAATGCTGTTGCTTTTCCCTCATCGTTCCAGTTATCTGAACTTGCAGCTGCCTCAAACTGTCTCTTATAAGTTGACCATGAACCTTGACCGTCAAAGGAAGGTGGTTGTAACCTAGTACCAAACGACAGTACCAACAGGCCACCCTTCTCTCTTAATTGTTGTTCGAGTTGGGCTACTTCTCCTCTGACTTCGGTTGTTTCCCCTTCAACTTTGCTGACTTTTCCCTTAACTTCACTGACCTCTCCTTTACCTTCACTAACTTGTCTTTCGACTTCACAAACTTTCCCTGCGACTTCAGTGACTTTTTCGATAACATCTTTAAATTTTTCAGTGAGGGAGAAAATGGTTGCCTTCTGTTCATCTAGGTTTCTTTTGAAGTCTTTTCTTTCCTCGAATCGCCACTTTTCTTGATCCTCAAACATTTTTGTTAATTCTTCCTGCCGTTATCTTTCATGTTCTTCCATAATTTTTCTCTATTCGTCCATCCGCTGTAACAATGCTGCATGCATGTCCTGTGTTTGCTTCTCCGCCATACTTTTTGTTGTTGGCATTAACTCACGACACGTAAATCAATTTCGGAATAAAGTTTATTACACTATAAGTTCATAAAATGTTGATATCACGTCTATTTTAATAATGGAATATTCCAGAAAATCTCGAAACAGCACTAAATAGTCTTATTTAGTGTCTATAGTTCTTTTGTGTTGACAAAATTCACTTATCTCCACTAATTATGCAATGGAATGTTCGAAAATTTTCACGAAATATCACTAATAAGTCTTGTCTTGAGTATATGACACGTTCCCGTTAACACAGTTTACGTATCTTCTGTGGTTTCCAAATCGAATGTTCTAGAATTTTCACTAAAAGTCACTTATAGTTTTGTTTTTAAGTCTACAAACATTCCCGTCGACACAATTCACGTATCTTCTGTAGTTTCTAAATAGAATGTTCTAGAATTTTCCCGAAATTCGGTGCGTCCTATTGTTTCAGCAATCGGATCGCCGACCTACCACCTATCAAAATGGTTAACAGAAAAGTTCGAAAATTTACCTATTGCACCACCTAGTTTCTCTATGATTAATTTCAATGATTTCATTAATAAGGTGAAAAATATTCAGTTGCAAGATGAAATCCAAGTGTTCCGATATCACAGACCTTGGGCTACCTTAAGGATTCGAATTAAACAATCTCAGTCAAGATGTAGTAAAAGAATACCTTAAAGTCACTAAACTTTGCATGAAACAAAATTGTTTTCGATTCAATGATAATTTCTTCGAACAACATGAAGGAGCAGCAATGGGTAACTCTTTGTCACCATTCAATGCCAGTCTCTTCATGAACAGATTCGAGACGGAAGTAAAAGAAGAAATCGACTATTTCCCCAGGGTTTGGCTTAGATATGTGGATGATATTTTTGCAGTGTTCGATACAAAAGTCGCTGATATTGATAACTTTGTATCTAAATTAAACAGTCGTTTCGCGTCAGTTAAATTCACATATCAAACTGAAAACTCTGGACAACTACCATTTTTAGATGTATTAATAATTAGAAACAGTGAAAATAAGTTAGAATTTGACATATACAGAAAAGATACCAGTACTCTAAGATCTATCCCTAAGGACTCTCACCATTGTGCTCAACACAAAATGGCGAGTTCTAATTTTCTAGTACATCGACTATTAAGCTTCTCCCTCAATAAGGAGAGGTTTAAAAAAGAAAAGGCATTAAGGATATAGCTGCGAATAATCGATATTCTGTAAGTTTAATTGATAAAATAATTAAGAAACGAAAGTTTAAAGAGTCGTTTCGAAATTCCTCGACCTTTCAAAATGAAAGAGAAAATCCGAAATTTGTATCGATTCCATTCGATCTTCGATTCACCCGTGGTATTGGTAGGATTTTTAAAGATGTAAGTATGACAGTGGTTCTTTCATCGGGAAACAAACTACAACAACTTTTAGGCAATCCAAAAGACAAAATTGAAACAAACGAAAAGTCGGGGATTTACGAAATTAGCAGCTGTAAAGGACTGTAATCAAAAATATGTTGGACTGACTAGACGATCAATTCAAACTAGATTCAAAAAGCATATGGCCCATCTCAAATATGGTAGAACAGATAAGTCTAGAGTAGCCTAATATGCGTTGGAGAACAACCATAAAATAGATATTAGCAATTTAAGATTATTTAGGAATGTAACAAATACTAGACAACGGAATGCCTTTGAAAACTTGGAAATCATAAAGTGTAAAAATAGTATGAATAGTGACAGAGAGCCTATCCCAAATAGCCCGCTTATTGGTTAGTAGGTCACGGTTCGGACGGTTCGGTGAACCGTGACAATAGTATCGGTATAAATAGAGTAGATTGTTAACATAAGTTTAGTTTTAATCATTTCCAGATGATGCCAACTTGGTTGGCGAAACGCGCGTCGAGTGCAGTATATAGTGTTTTGGTGTTTCGTGGAAAACTAAATCAGTGTTATGTATTATTTAATATTGTGACTAAAATAATTAACAATATGTGAATCTAAAATGGAGATCTACAGGAAGAAGAAGTACTTATTAAAAAAAATTAAATAATCAAAAACAACGAATCCAAATATTTATTTGTGCAAAAAAAATATTGTGGGGACGTATACAATCCTCACAAGTCTGGTACAGCTGTCGCAACAAGGGTATCCAGGTCATTTGTGATTTGAAAGAGAACATGTCGTATCACTTCTCTCTTAAAAAATGGTTTCTTAACCGCCTCTCAAGTCACTCCCAGAAAATCGTAGGATTATGTGTTGAGTAAAGAGAGACGAGGCCCTACAGTTTATTGTGGAGTCCGAACCACATCTAGGGCATCGACAGTTCACTCCTACCTTAATCCGAAGCAAATTATAAATAAAATTTGTTGCCCCGGGATGGATTTGAACCATTCGGTACCGAGGAAATAGCTATAAGCGCTTTACCCACTCGTCTACCATGCCCATAATGAATAAAATCTAAAGATAGGCAATAATTACTTCACACCGCATAAACCGTGCATTCATTCAAGTAAAAATAATATAGTCTAGCAGCCAAGCTGCGAAAAAAAAGCTAAAATTAAAAATTTTAGATTGGAAACCTTTGTTGCGGCAACTGTACAGTGGGCACCGAATTCCTCCTAAATAATTCAACGGTAACCAGGGGCAGTCATATATCTTCTTAAAGGAGGGGAGGGGGAGCCGGCCACTTCAACACTTATAGGTAAAAATGTAAATCAACACTTACTAAACAAAATTTAACTTTATTGAAATATACAGGGTGGGTCACTGAAAATGAAACAGTCGTGTTTTTGCATTTAAGCCCATTTTTCTGAAAAACGTTCAGAATCGTCGATTTTTTTTCTTAATCGGTATTTTCGATCGCGTCACTTTAACCCTTAAGCGGTGGTGGAATCCACCCCTAAAATTTTAAATGGCAAGTGGGTCAAGTAGCACACAGTTTTAAATCTCTTTAAATTTTCATTACAATGGTATTTACTTTTTGAATTTGGACTAATGGTTTGCAAGAAATTGTGTTCTAATGCTAGAGAATTTAATGAATACTTCTCGAGTAAATGAGCCTTAACGTTTTGGTGTTTTTGCTTTGGTTTCTTTTGTTTACGCTGAAGGCAAAAACGGCAAAACAATAAGCTGATATTATTAAGGCAAGACTAGTCTGTAATTTTATCAGCAAATAATTCATCATTGATTTCTTTTAATATCAGAACGCAGTTTCACACGAACTATTAGCCCAAATTTAAAATGTAAGTACCGCTGTAAATATAGTTTAACGAGCTTTAAAACGATGTTCTATTTGGACCCCATTGCCATTTAAAATTTTAGGTGTGGATTCCACCATATTACTTCAAGGATTGAAGTGGCGAGATAGAAAATACACAATGAGCTGTCCCCCTTGACAATGAAAAATCGGCGGATCCGAGTGTTTTCGAAAAAATTAACTTAGATGCAAAAATGCCCTTTTCGTTTTGTAACTACTTCATTAAATTCTTTACCTTTGGAACACAATTTTTCACAAATTATTAGTCCAAACTTAAAAAAGTAAAATATGGTTGTAACCAGAATTTAACGAGATTTCAGGGGCGTGCGGTGGTTTTGATACAGGGGAAGCAGTTTGTGATATAGGGTGATGGGTAGTGCGAAGCCTCGAGCGAAGCGAGGCAAAAAATTTTTTAAGAAAAGAGGCGTGGCTTCGGTATAATCATTTTAAAGCAATTATCGAAAGCCGCAAAGTTATGATATCTAGAAAAAAAGTACACTTGTAGGACCGCCACTCCTCAATAAACATAAAACATAAAAACACCACAAAAATTAGACAACCCCCCGATTCCAAAGCCGAAGCTGCACGGGCGAGGGTTACACTTATGAAAAAAACGCAGACACACAACTATACCTACCGACATTGCCAGTGCCGGTGGCGGGGATCGAACCCGCAGCAAAATAGAGAGTTTGTTCAGTCACAGTTGCCATCGTGCACTCTTTAGCCAACTATAAATCGAGCCGGCTAGTTAAGTAGTTAACTTGCACATACCTACCTATTTATAATGTAGTTTAATCCGCCTCTCCTTTTTTGCGAAGTCGAAAATAACTTTGTCGTAAAAGTTTGAATTTTGGGACATCTCCTTCACAAAGTCCCTTTGTATTGTCAACAGGGACAATTTTGAACTGTGTTCAACCGAAGCACTAGTTGCAGGTATCATCAACACTAACTTACACAATTTCAACACTTCAGAGTAAGCCTGATCCAAACTATTTTCTTTTATAAAGATAATCAGTTCGTTGGCGTTGTTTCTGACTAATATCTTCTATAGCATAAATAACTGAAAGTTCCAATCGTAACCCAACTATATCAAAAACATTTCCGTAGTTATCACTTAATGACTTAAGTGCGTTTTGTAGAAACTTTATTTTTAAATTTGTTAAAATTACACAATTCTAAAAATTGTATATCACTAAAATTTTTAAATCTATTATTTAGTTGCCCAGTGATATTGTCCAAAATTTCGATAAAAAGTCTTCGATATGAAGTTCTACGATCCACTATAAATTCAGTTCGTATTCTTTTTCTTTGCGGCTCTAAACTGTCATTACTAGTTTTCTCCCAGAACTTTTCAAATTCATTTCTTTTGTTACACATAAAATTTTTGAATTCTTCAATTTTCTTTACATAAAATCTAACGTCATTTGATTTAGTTTGCAAAATATTGAATAAATCGGAATATTTCAGAGAAAATATTTAACAAAAAATTAAAATCAAAGTCTCTTTTCAATGAATCTAAGTAACCTCTGGATCCATTCAAAGTCTCAGTGTCCCAATCATCTTTGCTTTGTAAAATATTTTCAAATAAATCAATTAGAGGCTGTCGATATTCAGATACAGTTTGTACTAGCCTCCCATTGTAATTCCATCGTGTTGGAGCAACTCTGGGTAGTCTCTTCTGTACTTCCAAATCTAAAGCTTGTGTCCCTTTTGATGATTTTGAAAAATAGGCAGCCATTCCACTAATACTTGAAAAAAAATACTTTGCACTCTTTAAGACATGCTGCAAAATGAGCAAGAACTAAACTTAATCGATGCGCAAAACAATGTACAAATATTGCATTCTGAAAAGTCTCTTTTACTTTGGCCTGCAGGCCCCCCAATTCACCAGCCATTACAGCGGCCCCATCATAACTTTTGGCGATAAGTTTAGCACCACACTGTAGATCATCGACTATCTGACAAACTATAGCATATAAAGCTGCAGCCGTTCTCTGCTTTGTTACGTCTAAAAATCCTAAAAAGCGCTCTTGGACTGTTGGCTCGATTAATCGAGTGCGTCATCGTTACGGTTTTATCGTGCAACATTATCTCAGCTGTTGAAATACAGGGTCGTGTCTATTGGGTAAAAGTAAATTTTAATGATTAGTATATGTGATAAATAATAATTAGGTTCTAATTATGTGTTTGTTTTTTAATAATCCCAAGGGAACCACTGCTTCCCTTGCTTCCATGGACCGACTGCCCCTGCGAGCTTTAAAACAATATGCTACTTGACCTCCCTTTGCAATTTAAAATTTTAGTGGAAGATTCCACCACCGCTTAAAGACAGATACACAATACGTTGAATCTTAGAGAATTAACTTAGTTTAGTTTACTCTAGAGTTGAACAGAGATAGTGTTTCATATAACATAAATAGTCGTTTATAATTTTAAATATATTGTTTTAATTAATAATTTTCATGACCGTGCCTGACGCTAACATACATATACTTGTACACACATCCTTTTTTTCAAAATTTGAGGTCTTCCTTCTGAAACGAATTTATAAAAAAAAAACAAAAAAAATGCGTTGGTTTGTTTAAAATTTTAAAAATAACATTTTAATACTGTTTTTAATCATAAAAAATATAATTAATAAACAAAACCATTTAATAGAAGTGATCGTTTTCAGGCACACAGGCTGTTCTGTTATTCTTTATATCCAGTTATTTAATTAACTAATAAACTCAAAGTCTGGTCCCAGAGTCGATTTTCACTAATTATACGAATTCTCCACTGCAATAAGTGCAACCCTCTCAATGTACAACGAAAGTTCAAAGAAAAACAAACGATAGGACATAGTTTAATTTGGTTACATAAATTTAAACTAAGATAGAAAGTGAAACAAAAGCTTAGAGCTATTGACTTTAAATTAAGTATGTATGCTGGAAGCGTTTCACAACAGTATAAAATATAATGCAGATTTCGTGCTCACGTCTCTGGCAACCCCAACGGAACAATATAAAATATCCATCATTGCGTTTGTGGTAGAAATATGCAGCAAGAAAAGTGGAAAAACCCCAGAGTAGCGATATCTGAAATAAGGATAGGGTATTAATATAAAAAATAATATGGCGAAGTGAGAGATATATTACAAAACGTTATACGGAATATAATGCATATTATTTGAATTTTGCTCAGTGAACAGGGAGTGAGACTAGTGACTATTCAATAATTTTTTATTTTAATATGTAAAGTTCGGATATCGGCGAGTCATTCCAGTGTCGTCTGCACAAATCTTGATAAGAAATGCAAGTTTATGTCATTATGGATATTATGCACAAGATTCTGTGCATAACAAGAGGAATTTATCGATGGCCTGGATTGATTACCGCAAGGCATTTGACATAACATCGCACGGGCTATTGTCACACTTACTTAAATGTCTTGCCGCCAGTGAGATGCATAGAACAGTAACTGCCGCTCTGGAGGACTCGCTTCATCATAATATCAGGTGCACAGCGAGTCACGACAGATCAGGTGGCATTCAGGAGAGTCATCTCTCCTTCTGCATATCACTGCTGCTCTTGCCTGTTGGGTTCTGCCAACCCGCGGATGTCAACGTTGGTCACCCAGCGACTGAGGTGGAGGCATAAGGTCACCCATCTGTGTTATATGGATGATCTTAAACTTTATGCCTCCGGAGAGCGCGAACTATAAAATGCTCTTAAGGTGGTGGAATAATTGGTATGGAGGTCGGGTTGGACAAATGTCAGTCATCCACCTCAAGAGAGGACGATGCGAGAACCTCCCTGAAGATACGCAGCTCGCAGATGGAAGCATCCTAAGACTTCTGAATGTTGGAGAGACCAATACATATCTGGGTGTGCACAAGGGCACATCCAGGATGTAAAACAAATAAAGGATTGTCTCCGCAAGTACAGACACCGACTTCGAAAGATTTGATCTTCCGAACTTTGGGGGAAGAACAAGGTGTCTGCGATTAACATGCCGTTCTGGTTCTACTCTACTCCGTTGGAGTAGTGAAGTGAACGGTAGACGAGCTGCGCCAATTGGACAGGGATACCCGCAAGATGATGAATATTGACAGAAACATAGTATCTTCTATATGAACATAAAAACACTGGGTTTATCGACTAGGCTGACACTCGCTTTTCTAAGGTCAGCTGGACTTAAATCGGAGACCGAGGGATTCATTATGGCTTGCAGGATCTGCCAGATACCAGTGGTGCCTTACGTCCCCGGATATATTGAGTTCTTTGTCGAGAACGAGAAATGTCGCATTTACTGGAACTCTTGTTCTCGACTATCAGGTTAATCCAAGCAAATAAGCCTGACATAGTCCTCCTCGACTGGCAAACCAAGGTGATGTATGTCATCGAATTTTCGGCTCCTGCCGAGAAAAATATCACCTTGAAGGAGAAGGAAAGACGTTCCAAATATCGCGATCTTCGGTACGAGCTCCAAGTGCTGTATCCAGGCTACTCGGTCAAGATGGTCGTCCTAATAATCGGTATACTCGGATGGATAAAGCCTACGCTACTCTGGGAACTGTCTATACCGGCCTGTCAGAAATCAGCTGAGTGGCTGGCAGGCCAAATGCAGAAGGCCGTCATTCTGGGTTCTCCCCATCTGCTTAGGGCACATGATTCTGGGATCTACAGCCACTAACCCTGCGGGATGTGAGGAGTGGTTATAGATATTTTGATGGCGATCCACCCATGAGGTTCGGAGGCCACGAGAGGACTGTTTAGCATCGTGCAACCGAAAAAAAAAATTATTTTCATAGACTAGTAAATTCTAGTAATTTACAAGTACCGGAATTGACAAGATGAGAATATAAACAAAAAGCATAATAGTATACACATAAAATATTCACTATAAGTGTAAAATATATAGTAACACAATTATTTGAATTGAGATTTGTGCCGAAATTGTCAAAATCAGATTATAAAAAGTATGAAAATTTATATTTATATAAGTATAAAACACAGACAATACACATATTACAAAACAGTTTTTTTATACAGGGTGTCCCAACCAAAAGTAGACACCCAGAATAACTTTGGAGATAAAATTTTTTTGAAAAATTGGTGAAACACGTCGACCTTGTTTCCAAGGGGCACATATTTTAATATAATACTTGTATACCTATCATCATCCCTCTACCCTACACGGCCACCCCTCAAAAAATTCAAATGGCACGGGGAGTCGAGTGATATATCTTTTGAAAAGTCTTTCAATTCCCTACATAACTATGTATTTTTTTTTAACTTTTATCGATTCGTTCTTAAGGAAAGTAATTTTATTTTTGATGATTACACACAATCTAAATCGTTTAAAAAATATAAAATACATGGCACTGGGTATTGGAATTTATAAAAAAACTACATTTTTTAATGCTCTCAAATCAACACGAGTTTTTTCGACAAAAAACAGTTTCCTTGTCCGTTTAGTTTTAGAATAATAAAAGACTCATAAGTATTTGATAGTCATTGAACATTAATTTGTTTACAACCAATTTTAGAGATACATTTTACCAGAAAGAGTTCTCAAAATAGTTTATATCCTTCAGGAGAGAATAGAAATTGTCAGCATTTATTTTAAAAACGATAATTGTGCTACAGCTACGGAGCGCATATTTAATAGAAATCACCCAGATAGAAGGGTTGGTTCTCAGTATGTTTTAAAATTATTGACAAAATTTATGGAAATAGGTTCTGTAGGAAACAAAAAGCATGAACCTCAGCGACCGATTAGGAATGAAGCAGTCGAAGTGGCAGTTTTGGGTCATTTGCAGATGGATAATACTTAATCAATCAGGAAAGTAGCTGAGGCTTCCGGTATATCACGAAGCAGTGTTCATCGAATTGTAAAGGCCCACAAATTTCATCCATATAAATTTAAATTGGTACACGAATTAAACGAAGATGATCCCGATCATCGGCTTGAATTTTGTGAGATTTTTTAGTGAACAATTAAACGGTAATGCCAATCTACTGTACAATACGTGTTTTTCTGATGAATCGACTTTTCAGTTAAATGGGGAGGTAAACGGGCACAATTGTAGGTATTGGAGTGAAATTAATCCACATTTGTTCATGGAAACTCATACCCAAAGGCCTCAGAAGTTAAATGTTTGGGCTGGCATCGTAGGGGATCACATTGTCGGGCCGTTTTTTATTCCTGATAATTTAAATGGCGAAAGGTACCTCCCCGATCTGTTAGAAAATAACATCGACCCAATGATTACCCTAATTCTTGAAGAGGACGTAAGTCTTTTAGAGGGCGAACTGTTATTTCAACAGTATGGGGAACCCCCACATTTTGCTATAGCAGTCCATCAATTTTTGGATATTCGGTTTCCTGAGCGAATTGGAAGATTAGGTCCTGCGAAGTGGCCCGCTAGGTCACCTGATTTGACTCCCTTGGATTTCTTTCTCTGGGGACAATTGAAATTGAAGGTATTTGCAACAAACCTCCCATCTATGGAAGAGTTGCGTGAAACAATTGTTCGAGAATGCCGTTTATTGACACCAGATGTGTTCAGAACTGTTCGTACAGAATTTCAAGACAGATTATACTACTGTATGGAAGTCGGTGGGGGTCATTTTGAATAATACATACGATAATTTAAACTGCCTTTATTTTTATTTCCCGAACCTAAAATAATGAAACAATTATTTCTCAGGAACGAATTGATAAAAGTTTAAAAAAATACAATTATGTAGAGAATTGAAAGACCTTTCAAAAGATGTATCACTCGACCCCCTTTGCCATATGAATTTTTTTGAGGGGTTGGCCGTGTAGGATAGAGGGATGATGATAGATATACAAGTATTACATTAAAATATGCCCCCCTTGGAAACAAGCTCGACGTGTTTCATCAATTTTTCAAAAAATTTTTATCTCCAAAGTTATTAAGGGTGCCTACTTTTGGTTGGGACACCCTGTATACAAAACTCATATCACGTGCAAACTTTATAACATATTTTGAGATCCATTTTAACAAAAGAAAACCGGTAAATTGTGAGCAAAATTCAAAAAACTGTATTTACTGTATTCCGTGTAAGTGTAATAAAAATTGTTTGGGAGAGTCATCCAGGACCCTCAGTGTAAGGTTAGGTGAGCATAAAAGCTATTAGAAAGGATGAAATTGAAAAATGGAAAATTTGCGAACATGCCTGAAAAAAATGAACGTAGAATAAATGTTAATGAAAGAAGTGGACAGCAAAAAAAAAAGGAAAATTAAGGAATCGGCAATAATAGTGTTGAATAAAGAAACATGTTTACCCATTGATCTGTAGATTTTGGTACAACATGGTTACCGATGTTAAAAGAAGAATTGAACAAAATTAATAATGTATAATTTTTAAGTATCAACAGTTTTGTGTATATTACATAAACAAATAATATATGCGCCAAGTTTCACGCTTGGCATTTTAAAAAAAGATAAATAACTTTGAAGAAGGAAACAGATTCGTTTTCCAAAATGTTAGGGAATTATATTATTATTTTTGTATCTCATATTAGTTGTCAAAAAACACTCTCTGACTAATTTTTTGACATAAAGTCACAAGCGCTGAGGTTAATTTTTCCAGTAACATACTGGTTAATTAACTATATTTTTTAGATAACGAAGAATTATTCATGTGGTAGTAAGTCCCAAAAAAGAGAAAGAAAAATTAGTCCATAATATAGTAAACAATGCACACAGGCATAATAATAAGCTTTTATCGTTCTAAAGTTAGTACAATTCCGTAGTTGGATTATCATATAAATTTTTTTGTTGCAAGATGATTTATATGAGCGAGAAACATTGCTATTTGTATATATTCCCAAAAAGGTAATGTTGTCTTGTTGTTTAATTGATCAGGTGTAATAAGTGGACTACAATTTTATTTTGTACCATTTGTCGCGATTGCCAACATATTTGTCTCTAAGTTATTAAGTATCAAGTTATTTCTACTGCACCATGCGGATAACTGTTTAACATATGAGTTGGCATTTTCACAATGTTCATTGAATATTTCGGCGGTAACTAATGTGGAATTATCATGTACAAAGAGCATAACTTATACATTTTCAATGTTGACAGGCAAATCATTAATGAAAATAATAAAAAAGTAAACGACCATATGACTAGGTTAAATTTTTAGTAAAAAATGTCAATGAACTAGTGTTCGGAAAATGCTTCTTAAAGGCGCTGTGGCCCTTCAAAGTTGTTCTCCAGATACGAGTTTTTGTAATAATTAAAAACCCGTTTCCAGAAGCCATTTTACACATCATTATGTAGACAGAAAATTCAGTTATGAGAAAAAAAGTTTAATGAACTAGTACCTATATGCTATGATTTAGACGATAAACAATAAAATTGAAAAGAAATTAACATCTACAGACATTAACAAAACATGGAAAAATAATTGTATGTTAAATACATGTTTGATCCAATTAATTGATTATTATTAAAAGACAACATATGCAACGATATTACAACTAGATTTCGTACAATTTTTGCATTTACAGTTTCAAGTTTTTTTACTAACAATTAAATATGCTATTTGCCACATGACTGCTTGTTGCATACATCATTTTTTGTAGTTCCCACTATGGTACACACTTGCTCCAAGATAAACAGAATGGTCGAGCACACATATACACTGAATATGAAAATAATGTTACACACAAAAGTCACATATGAGAATTCATTGTTCTTATTTTGTGTATGTTTTCTAGATGTTAAATGTTCTTTCCAATGAGTTATAGTGGTCAAGTTTATTTTACAAACGGTATGCACAACAGCCATACCATCACATTTTAAGTCCTCAAATTTCGACATACATATATTTACAGGGTCATCATGGGAAAATGCTAAATTCTATTGTAATTCAGTTGCCTTTGAAGATATCGGAATAGTAAAAAAAAGCTTTGTTGACTAATTTTTAACAAGGAATTCAAATTTTTATAAAAAAAGTACAATTGAGCATCGCATTAGAGAGATATAGCTTTCAACTTTGGTTTCTCTTATGAAACGCTCTGTATATTATTGTATTCTCTAGATTCCTCGTTTTTCCCTGATTTCACCGATATGAACATGTAAGCTATTGTCTTTAATTGTTTACGAGATATTGAAATTAAATAATTTAAATTACATCACGGATAGCATTCACATGTTTTTAAACATGGTGGCTTTGTGAAAAACAATAAAAATCTTTAAGATCTCTCAATCATTTTTTACTAAAATTTGGTTACCGTATTGTTTAGCGTATTATTCTGTTAGAAATGTATTCCAAGTAAGAAAGATTTGATATGTTACGTGTATATATAGAATGTAATAAAAATGCCTCTTTAGGTAAGTAAATAGAAACAGTCCAAATTATGTAAGCTTATAGCAGCAAATATTTTACAGCTAAAAGAGGATATTCTAGAAAATATCCTGATAGATGACTTCCTCCTCCAATAACATTTATACGAATTGACACAAAATTACAATAAACAGATTCATTACTTAATAAAAGAAGCGCAGTATCAAACCGCCGCTTTAGAAAAAATGCCATATTGCGTTATTTTCGAGAGAATCCTGAACGTTCCATTAATGATGCTGTAAGAGATTTACAATTGTCATTTGGCTTAATTCAAAAAGTCCTGAAAAAGAATAAAATTAAGCCGTTTAAATACAAATCTGTCAGAGCACAAATTAAATATAGACTTTAGTATTTCAACAATATGGTTGAAAGATTAGGTAGAAATCCAAATTTCCTTAAAGAAATATTATGGGCAGACTTTACTACATTCACAACGGCAGGATACTTTAATAGGCAGAACAGCAGGTTCTAGGCAGTGCAAAATCCACGAAGAGTTAAGGAAATTCAAAAACAAGGGAGGACGTCGATACATATTTGGTGTGGTATATACCTTAACAAAGTGGAGGACCCATATACCTCCATCAAAATTTAAACGGACAACACTATTTACAACTTTTAAACTACGAAATAAATGATCTTATTGTTAAACTTGATAATAACGAAGGGTTAATATGGCAGCAAGGTGTAACTCCGCCACATAATATAAGAGAAGTTAGCGAATATTTAAACCATCGGTACCTTGAATGGTTTGGAAAATATGGTACTACACAGTGGCCACCAAATAGTCCTTGCCTAGCACCTTTAGATACATTTTTGTGGGTAAATTTAAAGGATAATATCTAAAAAAATCGGCCCGCAACCGTTTTAGATATTCAGCATCGAATGCAGGAAGTAGTTGAAAACATAAATCAACATCCTGAAATCATCGAGAATTGTTTAAATAATTTGGAAAAAAGATATAGGTTATGTATGGAAAAGCAAGGAAGGCAGTTTGAACAATTTCTCTAAAATTATAGATTAATTGTAAATGACATTATATTATCTGTGATGTAATGATGAAATCAGGAAAAAACGACGAATCAAAAGATACAATAATATACAGGGTGTTTCATAAGAGAAACCTAAGTTAAGAGCTATATCTCTGTAATGCGATGCTCAATTGTTCTTTTTTTATAAGAATTTGAATTTCTTGTTAAAAATTTGTCAAAAAGCATTTTTTACTTTTCCGATATCTTCAAAGGCAACTGAGTTACAATAGAATCTAACATTTTCCCGTAATGACCATGGTACGCAAACCGTAAAGGCTTGATTTTGTCTGGCATTGTAACTGTTTTATTAATAATATTGACATGCGATATATCGAGTGTGATGCAAGACTACCTAACTGCTTCAGCAGGCAATGCAAAATCTCTTCGTATGTTTCACATGTACTTAATACGTAATACGAGATCGGTCTCCGCGACGCCGCTGAACTACTCGAAATTTGACTCAGTCTAATTTTTTGAACGTGGCTATATAATAAACCATTACCATGGTGTGCGAAATTTTATTGTTCTAGCACATTTTGTTCCATAGTCGTTGACTTTTTCTTTGAATATACAAAAAGTGTTCTTACGATTATAGTAAAATCGTAAGAACACTTGCTGCTCAGACAGTTCTGTTAGAAATTTCAAAATATTGCTTGGCTTTAAAATTATAAAAGTAGATATTAATTTTATAATTACAACGCCCTGCAGTAAAATCAGAATCAAATGAAGAAAGGAAGTTTATATGAATAGGGGTACATAAATGCTTCCCATGGAAGCTACAATTCCTCGATGATGGTACCCATAAAGTGGTTTTGATTTAATATATCGGGAACACTTTGGTACACGGTCTAGTATTAATGAGGGCTATTATTTGGTGGCAGTGTAAACAATTTATTTCAACTAGGTGTGTGTGTGAGATTGAGGAGGTGTACTACTTTCACTCCCTATTTTTTCTTAATTTTAATTTTTTTTTTTAGATTTTGCTACCGGAATATGATTTCCCGATTAAAATTACATAAAAAAAGGTACACAACAATTTGTAAGAGGTCGTAGTATCAACCATTTCTGAGAAGAACGGTTTTACAGAAAACTCTGAAATCAACGTACATGGTTTAAAATGAAAGTCATTTGGCAAAGACCATAGATTTTTAAAAAGAAAACCAAGAAGGCCATTAGCATTTTTTTCTTCGATAAAAATCTTGATATGTCACATTTGATAGATATTTCTTGTAAAAATTGTTTTAATGTAAGATAAATCGAATACTTTAAGTTAAAATGGAAAACTATTCGCTTTTCTAATGTCAGATATCCGTTTATTTTATGGCCGAGCTTCTTGTAATATTGCCGAAAAACGCAGACTAATTTTTTTGATGTACGGGAATTACATTTTCAGAAATTTTGACAGCAAAATTCTGTCCGTTGCCAAAGAACACTACTCCAAACATCATTTTATTAACACGCTTTTATTAGCTTCACCTGTATGCTTGCTTGCTTGCTTGTTTGTTTGCTTGTTTGTTTGCTTGTTTGTTTGTAACCGACTCTTTGGACTCGATTTTGACCCACTTTAAACGGACAGATTTAATTGAAACTTTGTACACTTACGAAGAACCGGTAACAATACAATAATTTGATAAGTTTATATCATTATCCTGATCAGGATCGCCAATCCTTTCCTCACGTATCCCTGCGTGAAAGCAAAGGCTTAATATGTAAGTACATTCCATAATTGTTAATTAGCTCGGTTGTCGAGTGGGTTAAGGCAGTCAACGCGAAACGACGGACTATTCGGGCGTGAAAATATTTTTTTTTTTTCAGAAATATCTGTTGGATCGTAATATGTTATAATATCAGCATCAATAAGCAATATAAATATAGTTTAAAACAACAGAAAAACACGCTTTCATATCACATCAAACTAAAAAGTGAAAAATAAATATAGTTTAAAAAAAACTAAAAAACACGCTTTTAAAGCACATCAAACTAAAAAGTGAAAAATAATTATTAATATAAACTGAAAACAATAATGAACGAAAAATACTAGTATTATTGTGAAAAAAAGCGTGGGGCGCTTTGTGCCATATTTTTCGTATATCGAGCAACCCACGCTTTTTTCACAATAATACTAGTATTTTTCGTTCATTATTGTTTTCAGTTTATATAAATAATTATTTTTCACTTTTTAGTTTGATGTGCTTTAAAAGCGTGTTTTTGTTTTTTTAAACTATATTTATTTATCTCTATTCCTAGCGAGTAACTAACTAAACAAGGCGTAAGTTTGTTGTACAACACCACTAATAATTATATTCTCTCTAAGTTTGTTCCAACAGCAGTCTCGGACTAGTGTGAAACCGACAGAAATATTCACCCAGTTAAATGTTAATGTAAATACAGTAAGCTTAGCGTATAAGAGGCAACTGGGCGAATATTTTTAATGGTTTCAAACTAGTCCGAGATCGCTGTTGGAACAAACCTTCTATTTCTAATATTTACTCAGCTATTCACCAGCTTGCAAATCATATTTAGGTAATACATAATAGAAAACAAATACCTTACAATTAGCACAAATTAATTTAGTAATAGGGTCATGTAACATTTACTCGTAAAGGCCTCTTTGACAATAAGTGGGCTCAGTGGCGGATTTAGGGGGGGCCGACCGGGGCGCCTCCTCTAGGGCTTCTCGCCCTAGGTGTTAGGTATACGGAAAGGTCGGATTCTAATAGCGAATTTTCATATTATGTTATCATATAACAGTACATATGATATATAAATATTACTATAAATGTAGTCTTGACAACATTTCGCAATAACGTATCATGAGCTCTCGGAATGCATGCTTTGTCTGAACGCATTCGACTGAATATGTATAAATTCACGCACATTTGTTTTCGTTGTCTTTCGCTTGTGGCCAACGCTGACTCCGACAACAATCAAATATTAATAGGCATGTCCACAAAAAAAATGATATGCGTTAATATTAGTTAAAATGATACATTACAGTCTTTACTGTCGATATCCGAAATTTATTTGGAAAATGAAACAATCGTAATGATAACTGCAACCGCAGAAACTGCTTGTGTTATTTGAATCCAATAAACGCTTGCTGGTTGGGCTGACGTCATATGCTCGCAGCTCAATGACTGGCGAAAGGTCAATTGTACGTACAGCGCTGGCAGAATGAAGTCCATAGTGTCATTATTTAGAATGTTATAGTTACATGGTTTAAAACTCTTAATGTTTGTTTATAACGTGATAAAGAAATGGAAGAAAATTTTCAAAAAAAGGCAGTTCGCACGATTTGACAAATGCACACATTATTATGGTGTATACTTGATGGTTTTTTAAACGACATAAATTGCATTTTGCAACATTTAACAAATAGCACAGCCACACACACACAAAAAAATTTTATCTGAGGGTCTGACCATGTTTACTACATGTTCTTAATTGTGTTCATTAAAATTTTAGCCATATTAAAAGTGAGACTTAGATAAACATAAGAATAAACATAAACATAAAAAAAATACTGTACTTTAAATAGCCAAGAAATATACATTCTCTTTAAACAATTAAATTGGGTAGGTTGTACCATTCAAATATTGAATATGGCTATAAACAATAAATAACTGAAATTCGTACTTAAAAATCAAATATTCAGATAATAACAACAATATATTGATGACATTTGAGTTAGGTTCTTAACTTGATGTGTACGCGTATCTGTCAGGTCTCCAAAAATGCTCTAATTCTATGCACATTCATTCATCTTTGTATATCAATGAAAAATATCAGTGATAAATCTACGTATTTTGACACGTGGTTCTAGAAAATATTTTCATTCAAAGAATTCAAAGCTCAAGTTCTATTCAGAGCGATTATATCTTGTGTGCGTCTGCATCCAGGGCACCTCTACGTGGTGACGGTGGCGCTGTGTACATCGGGTAACGCCAATGCCGATGGTGCAAAGATATGAAAAACTAACATTAGTTGTACAAATATAGACTTTTAGGGTGAAGGTGTTTTTACGACACAACAGTATGTTTCGGGTGCTTGAGACAAAACAAAAATTGTGCGAGAAAAGGTGCAATGACCACAATTATGCGGTTATTAAAATAACGTACATATCAAGTTAAGTGTATGACGTACGTGGTTATTGGAGTTGATAGACTATTGGTTAAGTGGGTTATGGGGTTTAAGAGCTTGGGTTTTCAGATTACAATTTCATTCTTAGGGTTATATGCATTTAATAGCTGAAATTATGGGTTTTTTGAGGTTATGGCAAAAAACCTGATATTATGGGGTTAAATAGACCTCGGATTCAGATTCAGCGATCCGAAAAACATATAGTAAACATGGTCAGACCCCAGATCAGATTTTTTTGTGTGGCAGTGTAATCAGCATTAAATAGTATTTATGGAATACATAGATATTATTTAGGTGCCTACTTATTTTATACGCATAATAACAGTTCTGTGTGCTGTATACATGGTGTTTCATAAATACTATGGGCCCAAATAAGCAAAAAGTTCTTATGGGCATGTGCCCAAAAATTAACCATTTCCAAGATACATTGGATATATCATTATCGTATTTGCCTCCAATAGTTTCTAAAAAAACAATTTATGTCGACATTGATGTTTGATAAGCAAACATGCTATTTCATGACTTTTTTTACTATATGTTTTAAATATGTTATGTTAAATAGGTTAAATTATATTATTTTGGAATAAATATATTATTACAGATCAAACCCTATATTTATAGCAATAGCATACGTATGTTATTTTTTGCTTTACTTCATTCTTCAAATTGGCAATAGAAAAATTAGTGTATATAATACTGATGTAGTTAAATATGATTGCAAATTTAGCATATCGAGGGCTTCATAACAAAAGGGCGTATAACCATAGCATTTACATGGCATTTACGCCCTTCTGATATGATGCCCTCGATATGTATAACAATGATCAGAATTTTTAACAAATAGGTAACAGAAAATGCAAGAAAACACTGACGTAGTTTTCCACAAAACACCAAAACACTATATACTGCACTCGACGTGCGTTTCGCCAACCAAGTTGACTTCATCTGGTGATGATTAAAACTAACCTAATGTAATAATGTACCCTATTTATACCTAAACTATTATCACGACCGAACCTTGACCCACTAACCCACTATTCATACTATTTTTACACTTTGTGATTTCCAAGCTTTCAAATGCATCCAGCTGTCTAGTATTTATTACATTCCTAATTAATCTTAAATTGCTAATATCTATTTTATGGTTTTTCTCAAACGCATGTTGGGCAACACTAGACTTATCGGTTCTACCATATTTGAGATGGGCCATATGCTCTTTGAATCTAGTTGGAATTGATCGTCTAGTTCGTCCAATATACTTTTGATTACAGTCCTTACAGCTAATTTCGTAAATCCCCGACTCTTCATTTGTTTGTTTCAATTTTGTCTTCTGGATTGCTTATAAGTTTTTGTAGTTTATTTTCCGATGAATGAACCACTCTCATACCTATATCTCTAAAAATCTTACCAATACCAGGGGTGATTCGAGGATCAAATGGAATCGATACAAATTTCGGATTTTCTCTTTCATTTTGAATGGTCGAGGAATTTCGAAGTGACTAAATTTTCGTTTCCTAATTATTTTATCAATTAAATTTACAGAATATCCATTACTCGCAGCTATATCCTTAATCAATATCTTTTCTTTTTCAAACCTCTCCTTATTGAGAGGGAAGCTTAATAGTAGATGGTCTAGAAAATTGAAACTTGCCATTTTGTGTTGAGCACAATGGTGGGAATCCTTAGGGATATATCTAAGCGTACTGGTATCTTTTCTGTATATGTCAAATTCTGACTCATTTTCACTATTTCTAATTATTAATACATCGAAAAATGGTAGTTCCCCAGAGTTTTTAATTTCATATGTCAATTTAACTGACGCGAAACGACTGTTTAATTTAGAAACAAAGTTGTCAATATCAGCGATTTTTGTATCAAACACTGCAAAAATATCATTCACATATCTAAGCCAAACCTTGGAGAAATACTCGAATTCTTCATTTGCTTCTGCCTCGAATCTGTTCATGAAGAGACTGGCAATAAATCGTGACAAAGAGTTACCCATTGCTGTTCCTTCATATTGCTCGAAGAAATTATCGTTGAATCGAAAGCAATTTTGTTTCATGCAAAGTTTAGTGAGTTGAAGATATTTTTTTACTACATCTTGACTGAGATTGTTTAGTTCGAGTAAATCCTTAAGATAGTCTAAGGTCTGCGGTATCGAAACACTTGGAAACAAACGTTAAAGGAGATCAAAATTTCACCTTCTTGCAACTGAACATTTTTCACCTTATTAATGAAATCATTGGACTTAATTACAGAGAAACTAGGTGGTATGATAGGTAAATTTTCGAACTCCTCTGTTAACCATTTTGATAGATGGTAAGTCGGAGATCCGATTGCTGAAACAACAGGATGTACAGACTCTCCTAGTTTGTGTATCTTAGGCAAGCAATACAATCTAGGAACACTTGGGTTAGATACATGTAACCTCCAATTTAGAGCTGGAGTAATAAGGTTGTTGAGGATTTAAGTACATTTCTTACTAAAGTAATCAGTTTTGGTAATGGATTTCTAGAAAATTTTTTATATGGACCATTACTAATCAGATTGTCTACCATTTCATAATAGTCCTCTTTATCTAAAATAACAACCTTATTGCCCTTATCTTTTTTCACGCAACCGTTTGATAATTTTTCTGTCTTTTGTAGATTTTGACTTTCTATTTACATTAGTGAGAATACTTGTCGAGATTTGATTTCTGCAAGCTTCTCTGATAAATCCTCTAGAGGAATCAGGAAGATATTGAATTGAACTTTCTACACATGTAACAATCTCATCTAAAATGCCTTCAGAGGCAGGTAAAGCAAAATTTAATTCCTTGTTGAGGGGATCAATTTCTTCTTTATTAAACGACTGTGAGGAATGATTTTCTACAATGCTGAGAACTTTTTGAGGAACACTTTAGGTATAAATAGGGTACATTGTTAGAATGCTAACAAGGTTAGTTTTAATCATCTCCAGATGATGCCCATTTGGTTGGCGAAACGCGCGTCGAGTGAAGTATATAGTGTTTTGGTGCTTCGTGGAAAACTACGTTAGTGTTATCTTCGCATCCAACCCATTCCAGGAGAAAACGTAAGCCTATCTGGAATATACTGTTACGTGTTTGCTATCCACACAAACACCTCTTCCCGTAGATTCGTTAATTGAAAGTCCAGGTAACACTTATTCACTACTTTATTTACTAATTAACAATTTAACAACAATAGACTAATTACTCTCTTAACTATAATTACACTTGAACACTTTTAAGTCTCTTTCTTATTTCTTGTTTACTCGTTCACGCTCAACTTAAGACTAAATCTCGGCCCACCGTGCGTCTTATTTATACATCCATTCTCCCGGTCTAGAGCACTCCAGAATATTCCCGGCCGTTCGTGTACAATTCCAGCCTAATCTAACCAGTCTGCACAGTCCAGTGGCGTAACACTGCCCCCTCCTTAAGCCTGAACGTCCCGATCAGGCAATTCATTATTCCCTGCATACTTGGCTAGTCTCTCTATGTGCACCACCTTCATCTTGGATTTTGGACTTTGCTGAATCCTATATACAACGTCGTTTAGTCTGGTGACAACAGTGTAAGGACCTTCCCAGGGTGGGTGAAGCTTCGGGGATCTGCCTTTCTTTCGTTGTGGGTTATATAGCCAAACCAAATCTCCAGCTTGGAACCCTCCTGAATTCGCCTTAAGATCATAACGAGCCTTCATGCGATCACTTGCTATGGCAATTCGGTCTCGTACCAGCTCATGGATATTCCTAAGCCGTTCACCTACTTCATCGGCGTAGTCATTTATGGAAAATCGCTCCTCATCTGGTGTGCCAAACACCAAGTCACATGGCAGTCTAATCTCACGTCCAAACATCACGCGAGCTGGCGTCTGTTTTGTTGTTTCATGAATGGAGGCCCTGTAGGCCATAAGGAAAAGAGGTAAGTGACGGTCCCAATCTCTCTGATGTTTCTCAACCACTTTGGATAGGTGCTCCTCCATGGTTTTATTATATCTCTCCACCATTCCGTCTGATTGTGGATGTAGGGCTGTTGGTCTTGTCTTATGAATTCCCAGTAAGCGACACATCTTCTGAAATACCCCTGATTCAAAGTTTCTTCCTTGATCCGAATGCAATTCTAGGGGCACGCCAAATCGACATACTAGATTATCTACCAGAGCTTGAGCGACAGTGGCTGCTTCTTGGTTGGGTATGGCATAAGCTTCAGGCCACTTACTGAAATAATCCATGGCAACTAAGATGTATTTGTTCCCATCAACTGTCACGGGGAATGGACCAGCTACATCGATCGCAATTCGCTCAAAAGGAGCCCCTACGTTATATTGTTTCATTTGGCCCTTACTTCTTGTCCGTGGCCCCTTACTTGCCGCACAAACTTCACATTTGCGGCACCAAGCTTCCACATCTTGGCGGCTGTTCACCCAGTAGAATCGTTCGCGTACTTTAGTGAGAGTTTTGTTGATGCCAAAATGTCCGCCAGATGTTCCATTATGCACTTCCTGGAGTACTTTTGGTATGCGACACCTGGGAATTACCAATCTCAAAGTAATTTCCTTCCCGTCTGGACTTTCCCAAGCTCTTTTCAACAGTCCATCCTCTACTCTAAGGGAATCCCATTGTGCCCACAAAGCCTTCAGTCCCACTGCCTTGTCTGAAATGTCCTTCCAGCCTGGTCGGGCTCCTCTTTCTTTCCACTCCAGAATAGGACCCGTTTCTTGATCTTTTAACTGCTCTTCTCTTAATGTCTCTCTTGTCCAGTCGTCAGGAACATCAATTTTAACGGTGTTCACAATTATTATCCCTTGTTGTTTTTATACCCGGTGGCAGTGCTTGCAGTCTTCCCGACAGGGTCTTCTGGAGAGAGCGTCTGCATTTTTATGGGATTTTCCAGGACGATGTTCGATTTTAAAATCGTACTGCTGCAGTTTTTCTATCCAGCGAGCTAGTTGGCCTTCCGGAGTCTTCAATTGCAATAACCACTTTAATGCAGCATGGTCGGTCCGAACCTTAAAGTGTTGTCCATATAGGTACTTGTGAAAATGGTCTATGGACTTGACAATGGCCAATAGTTCCTTCCGTGTCACACAATAGTTACGTTCTGGCTTCGACAACGTCTTGCTGAAGTACTCAATTACTTTTTCCTGTCCATTTTGAATTTGGGAAAGAACACATCCAAGTCCAGAATTACTGGCATCCGTGTCTAATACGTACAGACCTTTCCGTTCTGGATATGATAGAACCGGACTCGAACACAGTGCTGATTTTAGTGTTCTGAACGATGTTTCACACTCTTGTGTCCATTGGTACTGAACCTTCTCTTCTGTAAGCCGGTGTAGTGGCTTCGCAATATCGGCAAATCGTTCCACAAATCGTCTGTAGTAAGTGCATAGGCCAAGGAAGCTTCGTACTTCGTGAACATTTGAAGGCCTCGGCCAATCTCGTACTGAGGAAATCTTGTCTGGGTCTGTTCTTATCCCCTCCGAAGACACGACATGTCCTAGGAATTTTACCTCTTTCTGGAACATAAGGCACTTTTTGGGATTCAATTTCAGGTGTGCATTTTTAATTCTTCCAAACACTTCTTGAAGGTTCTTCAAATGCTCCTTAAAATCCCGTCCCATAACCATCACATCATCAAGATAAACTAGACATGTCTTCCAAGTTAGTCCTCGTAGTACCAGTTCCATTAGTCTTTCAAAAGTCGCTGGCGCATTGCACAGGCCGAAAGGCATCACAGTGAATTGATAAAGGCCACTTCCTGTCGAAAAGGCTGTCTTGTCTTTGTCATCTGGATGAAGTCCCACTTGCCAATATCCACTTCGAAGATCTAGAGTGGAAAACCACTGTGAACCTGCCAGCGTACTTAGTGTGTCATCAATTCAGGGTAACGGATAGCTGTCTTTTCTAGTGACGTCATTCAGCTTCCTGTAGTCGACACAGAATCTTAAAGTTCCATCTTTCTTAGCAACCAAAACTACTGGAGACGACCAAGGACTGGTTGATTCCTCAATAACTCCGTCTTTAAGCATCTTCTGTACCATTGCAGAAGCCTCTTCTTGTTTTGCTAATGGGAGCCTCCTAGGTGGTTGACGAATAGGAGCTGATTCACCAGTATTTATCCGATGTTGCACTATGTTGGTCTTTGTAAGAGCTTCTGTGTCCTTTGCAAATACTGTACTTTCTTTCTTCAAAAATTTTAAAGCTTCTCTATGTTCATCAGGAGTTAAGTGGTCTAACTGGGCATTTAACATCTTTACAATTTCTTGGTCCATATCTGTAGACGAAGCTCCAATGATTTGTTCTTCACATCTCGCAATCCATGTGACTGGTTCGTAGGTGCCAATTGCTTCGCCTTCCTTGAACGTCACTGAGTGTGAATTTAGGTTAACCATTCTAATCGGTATCTTGTCTGTAGTCTGTGTTAACGTCCTTGCCAGAATTACATTGTCTGTCATTTTAATCGAGTCATCCTTCTCAACGAGGCCAAAGCGGTATCCCACAGAATTTTCCTCCAGGACTGCCTCAATTACCTTCTCTGTTCGTGCAGGAATTTTTACTGTCCTCGAAGTTAGTAGCCTAATATTATGGAATTTTTCATCTGCCGTTGAAAGAATAATTTCCTCATTTCCAATCCTGAGAACTCGTTCTCCAACGTCAAGTACAAATTCATATTTTTTCATAACGTCTAATCCTAAAATGAAGTCATCTGTAATGTCAGCTACGATAACTTGATGTTTAAAACATAAGCGGCCAATCTGCAGCTCCATGTCGACTTCCCCATGAACCGCCGCCCTATCTCCCGTAGCTGTCCGAATGACTAATCCATTCTGTCCTTTATTTACTTTGAAACCCGTTATGAATCCTGCCCGTACTATTGATGACGTGGCTCCTGTGTCGATTGTGAACACACATTTCTTCTTATTTACATAACCCTCCAACAACAGACTACTTTGAACTCTCCGAAGTTGGGAAACTTTTATTTCTCGGGGGTCACAACATTTCTTGGCCAGCGCAGCCCCCAAATTGCCAGCCATCTTTAGTTTTCCTGAGGCTCCTCAACCACAGCAGCATTTACCCTTTCTGGGCTGCGTTGACGACAGTTCCTCTTGTTATGGCCCACTTTGCCACACCTATAACAACGGATGCCTCCATTCGGCCTCCCACTACTTTGTTGTTGGTCTTGTCTCTGCTGGGAGTTCGATTTTGTCAGTAGTTGGGTCATCATCTTGTGTAGATCAGATATCAGGTTTTGTGTTGTGTTGTCTGGCTTGTCTTCCTCCACACTCACAGCTCGTACTCTCTGATTTGATTGTGTGGTATCCTTATAGGCAGCCTCAATCTCCAGTGCATGTACTAAAGCCTCACTACTAAACTTATGCCTGGCCAACTTAAGAATTAGCCTAACTTCCTGGTCTCTTACTCCATCAATAAATGTACCAACTGCTAACTGTTGTTGAAATTCCATTGGTGCTTCAGGATAGGCTAGATGGGCTAATCTTTCTACCGCAGCTTCGAACTCCTGGAGGCTTTCTCCACCTCGTTGTCTGCGTGATTTGAGCTGAGCCTGATATACTTGGGCGAGATGTTGGTCGCCATATCTTAGTTCTAACGCTGCCTCCAAAATGCTAAAGTTTTGTTGCTGTGCGGCAGGAATTGTTTGGAGCAGGTCCAATGCTTGGCCCCTTAGTGCTAATACCAATGCTGTTGCTTTTTCCTCATCGTTCCAGTTATTTGAACGTGCAGCTGCCTCAAATTGTCTCTTATAAGTTGACCATGAACTTTGACCGTCGAAGGAAGGTGGTTGTAACCTAGCACCAGACGACAGTATTAATTGGCCACCCTTCTCTCTTAATTGTTGTTTGAGTCGGGCTACTTCTTCCTTAACTTCAGTTATTTCTCCTTCAAACTTTCCTCTAACTTCACTGACTTCTTCTTTAACTTCCATGACTTCAGCCAGTACATCTTCTTTCAATTGTTCAGTTACCGAGAGCAGGACTTGATGCTGTCCCTCCATAATTTGTCTCAATTCTTCCTGGCGTTTTATTTCCAAGCTTTCCATCATTTTTCTTAAGTCATCTTTTTCTTCCTGTCTTTTTCTTTCTTGATCTTCCATAATTTGTCTTTGTTCGTCTTTCTCTTTCTGTCGTATTCTCTCTTGTTCTTCTTTTTCTTCTTGTCGTCTTCTCTCTTGTTCTTCTTTTTCTTCCTGTCGTCTTCTCTCTTGTTCTTCTTTTTCTTCCTGTCGTCTTCTATCTTGTTCTTCTTTGTCTGCCTGTCGTCTTCTCTCTTGTTCTTCTTTGTCTGCCTGTCGTCTTCTCTCTTGTTCTTCTTTGTCTTCCTGTCGTCTTCTTTCTTGATCTTCCATAATTTTTCTCTGTTCTTGCATTTGTTGCACTAATGCTGCAAGTAAATCTTGTGTTTGTTTCTCCGCCATGCTTCTTGTTGTTGGCATTAACTCACGACACGTAAATCAGTTCAAAATAAAGTTTATTACACTGTAAAATCCGTAAAATGTTGATATCACGTCTATTTTAATAATGGAATGTTCCAGAAAAATCTCGAAATAGCACTAGAAAGTCTTATTTAGAGTCTATACTTCTTTTGTGTTGACAAAATTCACTTATCTCCACTAATTGTCCAATGGAATGTTCGAGAATTTTCACGAAATATCACTAATAAGTCTTGTTTCGAGTCTATAACACGTTTCCGTTAACACAGTTTACGTATCTCCTATAGTTTCCAAATCGAACGTTCTAGAATTGTCACAAAAAGTCACTTATAGTCTTGTTTTTAAGTCTATAACACGTTTCCGTCGACACAATTCACGTATCTGCTGTAGTTTCCAAATAGAATGTTCTAGAATTTTCCCGAAATTGCACTAGTAGTCCTTTTTCTCAGTCCACGACACGTTATAACTAGCGGCACTCGCGTATTTGCAGCTATTTCTAAATCGAATGTTCTAGAACTTCTCAAAAATCCACTTAAAAGTCACTATTCAGTCCAGAAATAGTCCTCCAAACACCGTCCAGTAGCTTAATTCTCCGTGTTACCACTAATTTCTGAGAAGAACACTGTAGAACCTTTTCGAATATTCCAGAAATTTATCTTCCAATCCACTTCCGACACCAAATTGTTACGTGTTTGCTATCCACACAAACACCTCTTCCCGTAGATTCGTTGATTGAAAGTCCAGGTAACACTTATTCACTACTTTATTTACTAATTAACAATTTAACAACAATAGACTAATTACTCTCTTAACTATAATTACACTTGAACACTTTTAAGTCTCTTTCTTATTTCTTGTTTACTCGTTCACGTTCAACTTAAGACTAAATCTCGGCCCACCGTGCGTCTTATTTATACATCCATTCTCCCGGTCTAGAGCACTCCAGAATATTCCCGGCCGTTCGTGTACAATTCCAGCCTAATCTAACCAGTCTGCACAGTCCAGTGGCGTAACAATACAATGGTGTAAAATATTGTATGCGTATTCTGAAATACCAAAATTCGTACACAGTTCTTAGCTACATTTTCAGAAAGTTCAAAAGGGATATCCAGGGACGGTTTTCCAAAAAAATATTTCGGGTAGTGTACTAAAAATGCTGAAGTAAACCCAGAACCATATACTTTTTATGCTGAAAAAAAAAGTGCACTTCCGCACCATAATATCAAATAGGACAAATATTATAATTCGTTTTGACTATAGTTCCTAAGTAAAACTATATAGACTAAACTTTAAAAATAAGGCATAAAAGAGAAGGAAAAAAGAAATTAAGATTAAAACTGGCAAATATATACAATGATGGAACTCACTTTAGATATCGTGTGGCCTTATGAAAAACGTGATCCTCAATTATATTTAATAACTTGAAATTTGCACTTAACGAAAAGTAAGGTGGTTTAAACAAAATCGATTTAGATCGAAATTACCACAAATACTATAATTTTTGTACGCTCTCAAAATTATTAAGTCTCACACCACCTTATAAGCTATCGTTCACTCTGACTAATGCTCGTTTTTGCCAATTTTAAACTTATAATTTCTTGGAACTAAAACAGGGGGCATAACTATCCAGATGATTGAAAGTGTTTTAGAAATTTACTAGAAATTGATTTTATCAATGTTTACTAAACTTTGTTAGTGATATTTCAAGAGCAAAAAAACCGCTGCCAATTATTACTTGGGGATCAGACCTCACCGTAGTAATACTCGACGTGCGGTCGAGTTTATAATAAAAGTAATTTTTGACGTTTCAAAAAACTCATATTTTGACGTTTCAAAAAAGTCACATTGGTGGAATGTCACTAATATTTTTTTTAGACATTGGGACCGATTTTGCTCATCAAGGAACTCAATCTCTTCCATGACCTCTAAAATGTGTGTACCAAATTTGAAAGCTTTATCTCAAAAACTGTAGCTGCTATCGCGAACCACACAGACATACAGACAGAAAATTTTTTCTGACTGGAATTTTGTGTATCGTCATAATTCGTCGAGATCCGTCCAAAAATGCAATAAAAATTTTCAAAATTTTTTCCCGAATTCATATTACTTCCTCACTTTGAAGGATGAGGAAGTAATATGAAATAATTTATTTAATTAGATTTATTAAATGTTTCAAAGAATATAAAAGTTTTATGAAAAATATATATATATTATGTATAACTTGAGACTAATATTTATATATGATATATAGGAAATTACGTTGCAGAATTAGATTTGTGATATAACATTTTTATATCTGCATATTTGTATAAGATCAGAGGAATAATTAATAAAATACTACCATATATACTGCATGGATTTCTGACTTAATATTTTCATAAATGTATTCATAAATTGTTATATTAAAAATTCATTATTTTCTTGATAAATATTTTGGTATTTTTAAATGCTACAAAGTTTGATATACTATTTTTGAAACATATTGTATACAATATGCACAGAACTGTTTCATTATATGCCTTCGTATAGTTACAGATATTTTAGATGGAGTTGTATTTATGCATCTAGGAACAAAACATCATTTTCTTGTCGATATATTTCTTTCAATACACTTATCCACGAAGGGAAATGTGTTTTGTGCATGGCTAGTGTGTAATATAACTAGCGCCGTTAATTTATTTATTTATTATGGGCATAGATTAATGTAACTGTACATTTATTCTGTGCTATGGGCAGCAAGCCAGCGAGCATGTGACGTCACACCACTAGCCTCTGTCTTGGGAAAGTTTTCTAATCTCGCTGCATCGGAACAAGTTCTATTGCGAATAAGTTTCTGGAAAAAATAATTCAATATTTTTTATTGTTACAGTGATTTTTAATACTAATAAATCTATCACTTTTAGCTGAAATCAAAAATTTGTTGACAGACTTATTAAGAAATATGTAATACTTGGTTGTTTTAATTTACCACAAATAATAATTTAGTTTTAATACCTAACAAAATCCAAATTTTGAGACCCAATGTTAGCCAAGATTTTGTTCCAGGGGTGTACAATATAGCTATACAAGAAAAAAATCGATATTTTACTGCTACTACTCCCTAAATACGCCACTGCTGCGCGCCCCCTAAATCCGTCACTAGTGGGCTTGCCCATTTTTCACTTCGAATTTACTTTAATTTTCTTCCTCACATCGGTAAATTTGTGGCTGATTTCAGGTAAATTTGCCTTTCACCAAATTGGTCAATACAGAAATCTGGCTATAAACAGGATGAATTAAAGTTGTTTTGACAATAAATGGCAAATGGTTGGGTGTGCATTGAATTAACATAGCTGGCTAGCTTTATAAATGCGCCCAGTTTACGTATTAGTGATATGTACTTGTATATCTCAGTTTATACAGTAGATAAATAAATATACAATAGATTTATATAAAAGGATTGCTTTTAATTTATATTGTTTAAAATGAGTGTCATATATTTGTCATCAATAGTTTAGCTAGAAAGTCCTTAATCACGTATCAAACTTACACAGCTCTCTAAATTAGTTTTCGTAACTAAGTTAACTCAAAAGAAAGAAGTTTTGTTAATGGAGTAAAGTTTTATTTATCCTGCAGTTAAGCTCTAAAAGAAACAAGGAATAAGAATATTCTTCTGTATTGCGGTCTAGCAATATTAGACAAACAATTGCCTTTTCATTGTTTCGTAGTATCATTTACATTATTGTCCATTTTAGATATTGTATATAGTTTATACGAGCACAATTGAAATCGTATAAAAACTAAAAGCCTGCAAAACAGTCGGCATCTCTTTATTGTACATATACAATAATATATAGAATAAAGAGCTGCCGACTGTTTTTGCTGGCGTTTAGTTTTTATACGATTTCAATTGTGCTCGTATAAACTATACCAATATGTTTGGACCACATAAAAGATACCTGTTTTTCACAATCATTTCACCATCTCAAGCAGCACAAACATGGTATTTAGCTGAAATAACCAAGATTCGGCTATAAAATCGTTTTAATGGCTTTCGTCAAGTTGCATTTTGGCCATATTATTTTAGTCCTAGTTCAACATAAAATTTAAACACAAAAACGTAATGATGGCCTGATGGATGATATGCTGGTCATTTATAGTAGCCAGAATATGGCCATGCAGGGTTGGTTATAAAGTCATTTTCATGGTGTCATGTATGAGCAAGTAATTAAATGGCACCAACGTTAAGTCCTAATGCTGCCATTATAACTGTAAAAATAACCAAAATATGGTGGCATGGTTTTAGTTATTAATATAGTGTTGATATCCGAACTATTGACAAGAAATTAGCCAAAACATGACTACTTTATTTGGCGATTGTCTTAGCTGTTAATTCCGCATTACAACTAAAATAATAAAGAAGAAGTTGTTACTAAATGCCGTTTTTTAAAGTAATTTTGTAGACATAAAAGCCTATTTTGAGACTAAACAGCAGGGTAGGTATACAACCTTAAAACAAAGTGTTGTTGGAAGTTTTTACACACTTCATATCTAAATATATGACAGATACTAAAACTAATCCCCAAAACCATTCATTGAGTGAAATTAAATATAATCTCGTGTCTGTAAAATACCATAAGCAAATTTTGTTCTTATCTTTGCTTCATACTTTAATTATTTGATGTATGTAATTAATTGAAACAATATACAAGTAAAAACTTAGGTTAATGTATCTAATAATTATGCTGTTTAAAAAAAAACAAAACAAATTTGAGAGTTAAGTTTGTTTCTTCACTCTCTTTATAGTATGTTTAGAATAGTATGTTTATTTCTTTTCAGTTTAGTTTAATTATATTATCTCTTTATAATGTAACGAAGTAATTTTTTCGTTAATGATTTTCTATTGTAATAAGACCTAAGTGTATTCTTCTTTCACTTTGGTATACCCTGTATACGATAACTTGTATTAATGTTTACTGTTAAACCGCTTTGAACAAAAGGTCAATTGTTTTATTAGTCAAATACCTACTTGGAATAATAATTAATCCTCGAAGGTAATTCATTCAAACCGGTATTTGTTGAATATCTTCTGTGAGGGGGGATCTTCCTGAAACATCATATTTAATCGTATACATGAATTCCTCAAGGAACGGAGTTCTTATGTGCATATTTCAACTAGTAAATTAAATAAAGATGAAATCAAAATGCACAGACAATACAATATGTAGTGGTAGTGAACTCACAGATAAAATAGTAGCAATTTTCTCTTCTGCATATATCAGTTAATATTAACCATTGTAAAATAAATGTAGAAACTCAAATAACTAGATAGGCGTTATCTCAGAAATGAAATGTATGTTGTTATGCCATACATCGTGCCTATGCCATATCTGTGTCATAAACAAACGGAGAAGTTATGTTTTTTTTATAGACCATAGTTTCGCCATTTTTTTGGCGAGGAAACTTGCTAACCTTTTTAACCAAATTCTTGTCAGATTTTTTGTTGTACTTTGGCCAACATTACCAGTTAAATTTGCGATTTGGATAAAAAAGTTTGTTAGTATCATTTTACTGAATAAGATTTGCAGAAAACAACTACTCAGCGGACAAAAGCCCCGACCTGCATTGAATTAAACCTGCAAATCTTGTTTGGTAGCTAAGATCATCTGTCAATTTCTCACTAGACGTAGACCAGTTTCGAACTTTTTATGTTCCTAGTTCCTTTTTATTAATTATTCTATTAATATTTTTAAGAATTATTTTTTCAGCAATTTTTCCTAAGGAATTTAATAGTGATATCGGTCGGTAGCAAGCTGCTTGTGTAGGTTCTTTATTCGGTTTCAGAAAAGGTACAATAACGGCCGTTTTCCACGCTCTTGGGAAATATTGCAGTCGGTCGCTAAGTTGATAATGTAAGTAAGTTGTACTAGTCCTTTTTTTAGTAAGTGTTTTGTATAGTAAATTGGGTATGTTGTTCGGTCCGGGTGCTTTTAAGTTATGAAGTGTTTTGAATATGTTTTTAATTTCGTTTGTCGTAGTGAGTATTTTAGTTAGTTGTCTAGAAGGTATATGGGTATAGGTAGGTATGTTTTGTATCACCGAGCCGGTATGATGTGCACTGATTCACTCTGTTAGGTAAGCTATCGATGAGATGATCAATGTCAGCTTGCGGTATCTCTCACCTCAAGCCTTTTGGACACAAAGCCGAGGATCATTCAAAATATCTTGAGGATGGGGTTAGATAAATTTTCCACTCCTCTAAAATTATATTACAGACATTTTCGATCGATGACAGATTGTGTGACAGTGCCGGTAATGGAAGCACCAACCTATTAGCTTCTTGTAAGAAGTTTGTTATAACTCTTGCCCTACGAGGCCAGGCATTATGTTGCTGGAGACAATTGGATTATTTAACCCTTGTAGGTAAGGCAATGCAATGAGTTTCAGCACGTCTGTTATATAATCGGCACCATTCAAGTTATTCCGAATAAAGATTAACGGTAAATTATTGCCACAGCTTATCTCACCCCAAACCATCAAACTTTAAAGGTAAGAGTTGGAATGGAGTCCAAATCTTCTAAATCTGCGATATACTGACGCCATTGACGTCCCTCGACCTAAACCTTCTATCTACTGATTTTCCACAGCTCGCGTCGTCGAAAATCTACCTTGTAGGGAGTTCTTATCGTTGCTATATTACAGCTCACACTAATTGTAATTATCCCTTAAGAAAACCGGGCTTCTCTCATACTGATTATTCAGCCTCGTTCAAAGTATTTAACTGACAAAAATTGCCCTTCTACGAATTTTAAGCACAATATATAAAAGTGATTAAAACTCAAATGATGACATTAAACTGATCCAAATTTGTCCATTTTCAGTAAAAAGGCACCAAAATAATTAGTACTTTAAAACAGAAAAAGACAAAAAAAGGCAAGAACCCGTAATTTTTTGTTCAAATTTTACTCGCTTCTTAGCTACAAATGAAATAAACTTCTCTGGAAATTTCAACAAAATTTCTTGACGTGTTACGAATTTAATCAAATCAGTATTTTGGGGCATGATAGCCCAGTGGGTAAAGCGCTTATAGCTATTTACTCGGTACCGAATATCGATGGTTCGAATCCATCCCGGAGCAACTTAGAAATTTTATTTGTAATTTGTTTCGAATTAAGATGGAGGAGGGAACTGTCGATGCTCTAGAGTGATTCGGACTCCACGATAAACTGTAGGGTCTCGTCTCTCTTTACTCAAGACAAAATGCTCGGATTTTCTAGGAGTTACTTCGGTGACTTGAGAGGCGCTTAAGGAAACATTTTTTAAACATTTAAGTATATAGATCTAGCACTAAGTTCCACAAATACTTGGTATTATACTCGACGCACATTTTTCCAACCACTTATGTTAACAATGCTGTAACGAAGTGATTTTATTTTATTAAGTTAAGTTAGGTAGCTAGGTTGTGAAAAATATTTTACCCATTATGGTGCTACGCTTTTAATTAATAACAGTTAAATTGTTAATTATAGATAGGTAGTATTGATATGTTTTTATGAACATTCCACATAGGCCAAGTGGCCGGCAGTAAGCGAAACGCGACGCACGCATTGTGTCCCCGGCACCCTTATGCCCGCGCTAACATGAGGGAGGCCGAGACTGAAAATAATTAAATTAGTTTCCGTCCAGCTACTCAACGAGGAACCACGCCGGCCAGCACAGTAAGTAAACTCGTGAGTATAAGGATATATTGGTATCTAAATTTCATGCGAAATTATTCGATGAACGGGTGACGTAGTTGTAATATACCGCGCATGACTACCGTATCTCATCCTACTCCTGCGTTAGCAGTGTGGTAGTATGAGGATTTTTACAATCAAGTTAGTCTCCGTTTGACCGCTACTCGAAGCACCACGCCGACTTGGATAGTAAGTAAATTCGTGAGTATAAAGAAATAGGTAATTAAATTTAATGCGGAATTATTCTAAGTCCACAAACGGGTGACGTAGCTGTAATAAACCGCGCATGACTACCGTATCTCATCCTACTTCTGCGTTTTAGCAGTGTTTAGTAGCATGAGGATTTTATCATTAAATTAGTTCCCGTCTGGGCGCCAACCGAAGCACCACGCCGACTTGGATAGTAAGTAAACTTGTGAGTATAGAGGTACATAGGTATCCGTCGATAAACGGTGACGTAGTTGCAATATTTCGCGCATGACTACTGCGCTCCTCCTACTTCTGCTTTTTGGGCAGAGTTTAGTAGCTTGAGGATTTTGCAGAGTATCCGAGAGGAGTCCGTTGCTGCCGCCCGTACCGTCCAGACGTGCCGACCCCGACCACTCCAGAGAGGAAGCCAGCACAGGATCCGGAAGTAGGTAGCAAGGTTTGATAAAGGTTTGGTAAATAATCGGTATTACTTGGCTGGTGAGTACTTTCCGGGCTTTATTTAGAGTTTGCTGCTTATACCGTTTCACCGCTTCATTCACCGGCGTACCGTATCGCACCGCTTGACCGCCCGCTTACTGCCCCGCTTGTCCGTAGTATAAGACCGCTTGTAGTATAAGACCGCTTGTAGAATAAGTTGTAAATATGAAGATGTATATAGTGTAAATAATTAGTGTGTAGAATAAATGTAAATATATTGAATAAGAGTCTGTTCATTAACTGTAGTGTGTAAGTTGCCTTTTTCTCGACCCCCTGGCTTAGCCGTATCTTCACTGCAGTTGCCCGGCCTCTATCGTTCCGCCGATAGAGTAAAGTGGTGTTTCTGCACTCTAAACAGAAACTGGCGCCCGAGATCTCCGTACAGTGTGCACCGCCGTAGTGTTGGGCGTCAAAGTGACACTTCCGCTCTTGGGTAGAGTAGCGAAGTACGTCACAATGCATTTGTACCTAAGATCTCGTTACGGTTCGACGAATTGCGACCAACTATTCGAGGTGACGTCAACGTGACATCACCGTGACTTACCAACTAGTAAAGCGGAATATTAGGAATAGTTCCTCCCTCATTATTCATACTATTTTTATATTTTGACCTTTAGCTGTCTAATTAATCCTATTAATCTTAAATTGATAATGTCCATATTATAGTTCTCAAGTGCATGTTAGGCAACACTAGATATATGTTTTTTACGTCACTTATACTGGAGTTGAGCTATATGCATTTAAAATCTAGCCTGAATTCATCATTGCGTTTGTCCAATATAGTCATTAAAAGTAATTCTGTAAATCTCCGATCTTTTGTTTATTCCTATTCTATCATTTGAACTGCCTCAAAATTTTTGTAATTTATTTCCTGCCAACCACTGTTATACGTATCTCTAACTCGCAGTTCTGACAGGCCACTGCAGGCTTAGGAGAGATCTATAACTAATAGGTGTTGAGGAAGATCCTACATACCCAGGATGCAGGAGTGTTGAAGAAACATCTTACCACTTCTGTTCGGACGCCTCAAGCATAGCATTTTCGGTACTGAGACGCTTCTAAGAGAGGAGATGAACTCCTTCACGCTGAGTCACATCCTAGAAAATTGGAAAGATTCGACGAGGAAGCAAGAGAAGAACTTGATTGAGAGGGTGACTGGGAAGGGTTGAAAAGGACCCATTTGCGCCCTATTTGTCAGGCGTTAGCCTTCCTCACCATACCACTACCACGAATACATCGTGGTTAATACGGATACGATACAAATTTTAAATTTTCTCTCATTTATTAATTTATGTATTTATTTATACATGGTTCCAGATTTCTTTAGTGTTTTTTTACAGATTTTTAATCTTTGTGCCTTACTTTAGCTAATCATCATTCAATGAAATATATAATTTTTTTTGTACATGTTGTATACACGAAATTTCTGACATTAAATGTTAATCTTGTGAACCAAGTTATTGTAGACAATTTCCTAATGATGACTGCTGCATGAATTAGCTACAGTAATAATTCGTTGTCCACGCCACAAGGCCGCATAGGAATGTATATAATACTTGTATATTTAATAATATGCAAAATTCTCAGGTCTCTACATGAGACGGAATATAATAAGAATCCCAGCACTCGCTATTAAAATAATGGAAGTACTCGTTGGGTCTATGATCCACAATGCGACCTTTTCATTCGTTGTGCTTTGATGCCTCCTTTATACTAATACTTGATGACTTTTGTAAAATATTATTTACTCGACCTCTCTCATAAAGTCTATGCTAAATATTCTCTTATTATAGCGATTCGTTCATTTCAATATTTTATTATTCTCATGTCTTGTATACACATTTTGTGTTATTAAATTTCATTATTTTCTAGAAATACAGTACGACTTAACTCAGTAAGGGTGAGTATTATTTATTTAAGGCGTCGCGTCATCAGTTTTCCATATGGCCTTTGTTTTTTAGGGATCCAGGAGTCTAAACTCTTAACAGTTGAAATTTACTTGTCAAATAACATTTTTGTTTGTTTTGAAAATAGTATGTTGCTAAATGGCCATTACCAACGAGAGAATAACTACGACGTTACGTTCCTTGTGTTCAAGAAATAATTGAAAATACTACAATGTCTGAATTATGGAACAAAAAATTGCGAACTATTATTGATGAAACCTCGGACGCATGAAATAATAAAGTGGGAAATATTTTAGTATGCATTTTAAACTAAATAAGCTATCGACGTCGTATTTAAACGCAAGTAAAAAATTAGTAAATGCCATTTTGACGTAGTACAATAAGTGGGTAATAAAAAGTCTTGAAAAATGTCGCATTCATAAGCTATACTATTTGTGACGTACTTCGCTGCTCTACACCAGAGCAGAAGTGTCACTTTGACGCCCAACACTTCGGCGGTGCACACGGTACGGATATCTCGGGCGCCAGTTTCTGTTTAGAGTGCAGAAACACCACTTTACTCTATGCGGCGGGACGATAGAGGCCGGGCAACTACAGTGAAGATACGGATAAGCCAGGGGTCGAGAAAGAGGCAACTTACACACTACAGTTAAGGAAACGGCTCTTATTCAATATATTTACATTTATTCTACACACTAATTATTATTTACACTTTATATACACCTTAGTAACTACAACTTATGGCTAACGGTTCTTACATTACTAGGTTATTTACAACTTATACTACAACGGTCTTAACTACGGACGAGCGGGGGCAGTAAGCGGGCGGTCAAGCGGTGCGATACGGTAATCCGGTGACTCAAGCCGTGAAAAGGTAACCAGCAATAATTAATCGGTCATAAGCAGACGGTGGACGGATACCAGGAGGGGAAGCAAACGCCAATACAAGCACACTAAGACTATATATTTACCAAACCTTTATCAAACCTTGCTACCTACTTCCGGATCCTGGGCTGCTTCCTCTCTGGAGCGGTCGGGGTCGGCACGTCTGGTCGGTACGGGTGGCAGCAACGGACTGTCCTGGATGCTCTGAAAAATCCTCAAGCAAACTCTGCCAAAAAGCAGAAGTAGAATGGGACGCGGTAGTCATGCGCGGAATATAGCAATACGTCACCCGAATTCAATTTAAACAAACCTATACCTTTATACTCACAACAAGTTTACTTACTATGCTGGTCGGCGTGGTTCCTCAGTCAGCAGCTATACGGCAACTGACTTGTTCGAAAAATCCTCAAGCTACCAAACTCTGCCAAAGGCAGAAGTAGGATGAGCGCGGCAGTCATGCGCGGAATATTGCGACTACGTCACCGTTTACCGACTTAGAAAAATTCGCAATTACATTTGTATACCTGTGTACCTCTATACTCACAAGTTTACTTACGGTCCTAGTCGGCGTGGTGCTTCGGTTAGCGGTCAGACGGGGACTAACTTGATTGTAATATCCTCATGCTACTAAACACTGCCAGAAGCAGAAGTAGGATGAGACACGGTAGTCATGCGCGGTATATTACAACTACGTCACCCGTTTATTGACAGAATAATTCCGCATGAAATTTAAATACCAATATATCCTTATACTCACGAGTTTACTTACTGTGCTGATCGGCGTGGTTCTTCGGTTGGCGGTCGGACGGGAACTAATTTGATTGTTTTCAGTCTCGGGCTCCTTCACGGTAGCGCGGGCACAAGGGTGCCGGAGACACAATGCGCGCTTCGCGTTTCGCGATTCACGTACTGCCAGCCACTTAGCATGTTTATACAAACAGATCAATACTACTTATTTATATAATTAACAATTTAACTATTATTACGGCTCAGCTGACAATACCAATTTTAAAAGTGCAGTACTACAATGGTTAAAATATTTTTCGAAACAGCCAAATAGCACCTAGTTACCTAATTTAATTCTATACAATAAAATCACTCCGTTACATATGATATGTTTATAACCAATGGAGCTGCGTATATGCTTTAAGCAGATTTATCATGAAAAATGTTTTGCCCTAATGTATTGCATATAACTTTGTTTACTTCATGCCTTTCACCTTGTGGCAGAAAAGATTCGCAGTAGCTATCCGGATGTTGACAAATTAATAGCAAATACAAAGATGATTTCTCTAAAACGTATTAAATTATTTCATAAAGCCTGCTCGAGGATTAGTGTACCTCCATAATCGGTATTAACACGATAAAGGGTATAATTGCAGGCAGCTTTTTATTACAATAAAAGTTTCTGTCATTTCCAAATTCGACCCCAAAGAGTCCAAATCTATCAGGGAAAGTCAATAATAGTTTGAAAATCTACAAGTTGCAGCAGATTTGCGCAGTACATATGAGAACTATAGTATATATTAGCAGATGCTATTGAACAATTAAAAAATAATGATTTTATTCTCAACTGAATCGTTTGTTATAGTGGATAACGTAAATACGACTACAAAATTTAACGTTTTATGATGTTTTAAAGAAAAATCCGAGTTTGTCCAACTACGCCACATTAAACAGGGTCCAAGTAAAGTAAATTATGAAAATGACGTCCAGCAGTATTTGCGTATGCGAATGTAACATCTCTTGATGTAGGTATATTTTAAGGTCTATGTTGGTGTTATGTACTTCATCGGTTTTATGGTCTATATCGTTTCTTTATGTATATACATATATTACTATATACATACACATACATACATACATATATGCACATACATACACATGCATGTACATACATACATATACACATAGATACATATGGGGAGTCAATAATTTTGGTAAGTATAATACTTCTTACTATAATTGTATTTGTTTATCTTATACATATACATATATATGTACACAATTATAAGTCTGAAGCCATTTTTTAATTTCATATTTAAACTTTTTAAGTGGATACCTTTTAAATTCTAATGGGATTGTATTATATATTCGCAAGCTAAATAATTGAAACTTTTTTTGCCCTGACATCTTTTGAGCTCGAGGAACGGTTATTATTTCTTTTTGCTTATTCCTGGTGTGGTAGCTATACGAGAGGGTCAAGTCAATCTGCTCACTGGATTTGTTATATATTTATATTGGTGAATTATTAACATTTCACAGTACAGCTTTTTTATGGTTAACAGTTTAGATTGATTATATATTCAGTTGGATAATAATAACCTTTGTTATATATTATTTTTAGAATTCTTTTTTTGCAGTTTCTCAAGAGGGTGTAGATTGACTATGCCTACCCCACCCCAGGCCAGAATTCCATAACTTAATTATGACTGTATTAATCCATAATACAAACAGTTATTAATTGTTTCCTATTTAAGATATTTCTTAGTTGTTTAAATATATAAATAAGACTCCTTAGTTTTTTACAAAAGTTTTCTACATGAAGCCTCCATTTCAGATGACTATCAAGAGATATCCCAAGATATTTTATACATGTATTTTCAACTTCCAAATTTGTTCCTTCAATGCTGATGTTCATGAATGGTGGGAGGTGGTTTTCATAAGACTAAAATTGTAGGTATTTTGTTATATTAATATTAAATGTTAGAAGATGCCCATCGAACCAATCTTTTACTATTTTTAAGTTTCTACTGACTACTTGTTGCAATATTTCCCAGGATGGTTCACTAAAAAATATAGCAGTGTCATAAGCGAATGAAATGATTTGTCAGTCTAATGGCAAGGTGAGTAAGTTGTTTAAGTATATATTGAATAGGGTTGGTCCCACAACAGTTCCCTGTGGTAGACCATAGAGAACTGTTCTAGGATCGCTTATTGATTCTCCTATTTTAACCATTTGAGTGCGATTGTCTAGATAACTTTGTAATAGTTCATGAATTTTCCCGAATGATATAGGACATTTGCTCGGGCCTATACTAATCCATTGATTTGGGCAAAATAAAAAGTAAGTGCAGTTCATTATTTCTAACCTCTCTAGGAAAATATTAACATGACACAGGAAAATGATATGAAATCCAACATAACCTATATCTTCTACAAAATGCGAATAATATAATAATAATAATAAATTTAACAAAATATGGCGGAGTCCAGAGGCTGCTCAAACTCAACCATAAACAATTACAAAAAAAATATATTCATAACAAAAAAGAAGAATGTACATTATAATTGGGTTCTTTGTTCAGTGATTTTAAAGAATTTTTTTATAATCAAATTTTAACGGGTTTACTGAAAGATGCTTAATGTTAACAGGAGTGGAATTATATAAAACTGATGCAGAATATCCAAAGGATTTCTTAAAGCAAGTTGTAACGTGGTGATGATTTATTAGGTTTTCAGTATACCCAAGATCACGCTGGTGAATGGAGGGAGATCAGGGAATTAAAAGTTTTTTTAGATATTGTGGACATGTTTCTATTAATTTATGTGTAAAACTTGCAAAATGTAGTTTTCGTCTTAAGACCATATTTAACCATTCTAAACTTTTTAATTTTTGGGACACATGATCACTCATTTGTAAGTTACACATGAATCTTATACATGTATTTTGGACTTTTTGTATTCTGCAGGTATTTATTTGATCGAGACACGTGCCATAGACAATTTCGCCATAGTTAAAAAAAGATAATACTAGAGATTCACATAAAAGTGTTTTTAATTTTGTATTTAATATGTGACGATTAGAATATAATTTTTTAATGCACAGTAGGATTTTGTCATCAGATTATTAACATGTAGTTGAAACTTTAAATAAGCCCAGGTTTTTTACATTATCCATAAATGCTAACTTCTTCCACGAAGATATTAACTTATTCGTGATAAACTGTCTATTAGTTTCTTTTCCAAACACAATAACTGTAGATTTAGCTGCATTAATTTTTAAACAATGTCAACGAGACTAATCTACAAGACTCTTAATATCACGGTTTATATTTTCAACCAACTGCATAAGTTTTGACGAACCAAAAGTGTTGTGAATTTGGGTATCATCCGCGTAGAAATGAAACCTATATGTTTTTAAGACAGTAAGAAAATCAGCAGTATATAAAATATAAATAGCGGCCCTAAAATAGAACCGTGCGGTACACCATATTCAAGCACTTTAAAGTCAGATATAGAAGTATTCCTAACTAAGACTTTTGTTTACGGTTAGTGAAGTAAGATTTCATTATTTTTAAGGCATTTTTAGAGACGCTATAATATTTCAATTTTGATAGTAATAAATTGTGATTAATAGTATCAAAAGTTTTGGAGTAGTCATGCAAATCTAATCAAGCCTCTAATTATATCGTCCGATATTTTTAGAAGAGGAGTCGTGGTGATGTGACCTACTCTAAAGCCAGACTGATTTTTTTGTAATTTTTGATATGTTGTCACATATTTCATAATTTGATCAAACATGAGTGTCTCTATTATTTTCGACATAACCGGGAACAAACTTATGGGATGGAGATCAGTAAAATTTGCAGGACATTTAACTTTATTAAAAAGTTTTACAAGAGCTTCTTTCCACATGTCTGGAAACACAACTTGAATGATACATTGATATATTATATAAGTTAAATAGACAAATGAATCTGGGAAGCATATTGAGAACATTTTTTTAAATAGAGTCAATACCAAAACCATTTGACTTGACTGAATTTAGTGCTTTAGATACTTGGTCTTTAGATGGCACTTCAAATGAAAATGTTGCATAAATTTTAAAAACATGCTGATCGAAATGTTTTAATAAATCATTGCAAGCAGAGTTATATTACGTTGACGCAAAAAATTCATTTAGCTCGTTTGGATTAGAGAGGTGTGGAATAATTATAGTTATATCTATAGTTTTAGTAACATTCACATTATTTAAGGTTTGCCATAACTCTTTTGTACTGAATTTTGCACAGAGTTTAGATATGTCTTTTTTTACGCCTAATAAATGAAGTAGTAGTATTACGTAGACTCTTTGTTGGTTTATATTTTGTCAATGTTTTCTGATTTTAATTAATAACTTAATAGTATCAGTTTACCAAGGAGATCTAGGTTTGGAGATTCTCACTATTTTTACAGGTATATGAACATCAAATAAAAGCAGAATATTCGTGTTACTAATCATTTCATCAACATTTTCACAATAATAGATTTTATACCACTGGATACTATTAAGATCATATAAAAAATTATTATAATCGAAATACTTAAAATCTCGAAAAATATAAAAAAATGTACTTGTTGTTTCTACAGCACATGATGATTCATAAAATATCAGCCTGTGGTCAGAGAAAAAAAATAGGTATAAAACATGCACTATTAACTTTATATTTCTTGATATATGATTTTTAATAAACAATAAAAAATTATGTGTTTATTTTACCTAAAATAACTATTAAATACCATTTAAAATAAATAAATATTAGATACATGCTCTTTTTTGTATATTAATAAATGATAGGTAAAACAAAGAATGTAATATATAGATAAAAACATTACCTATATATTAAGAAATTTGGAGTCATTGTTATCATCTGTAGAAAAAACATCATCAGGTATTTAACTTGTTTTTCTTTCCACCTTCCATCGAAAAAACTTTTCCACATATTCTTTGTGCCCAATTTTTTCTTAGTAGCTATTAAAAAAACATGTCTCGCCTAGTGAGCTCTTCTAATAGGTTAACGTCTGTATCTTTAAGTTTTCCTTTATTCTCAAAATCAACTTGTTGATTTCTATAAGACAATAATTTTTTTCTTAAATCGTTCAAGAATGTCTACTTTCTCGGCGCAATTTCAGATCCCAGAATATGCTTTTCTTATATTTTAGTCCATTGCTAAGCAACCATCATAAAACAGTACAAGAAAGTTACTTTTCCGACCTAGGCCGGGAAAGTAATTCCCGTACAGGTTCTTTATATATTTTTTAGACAGCAAATAAATACACGCCGATAAACCAACCCACATTATAAATGCATTTTTTTAGTAAAAATACAACATTAAATTTAAAATCACATTTTTTGAAGTTGTTACTAACTCTGATGGTGTCCCAAACACCTGAATATCATTATCCCTGTCCATTTTAAATATTTTTTTAATATTTTTTTTTAGCACTTACAAGTATTAAAGCGAAATTATCCCTGAATTAGACTTTTATCACAACAATAAATAAACAGTAATAATATATTAATAAAAATTCCTTAACTTATAATAATACTGATTGCGATTTCAGAAAAAAAATGGTTTGTGTACCTCGTAGTAAAAGCACATTCCCGGAGTTCAATGCTTGTTGGCCTGGGCTTAACGCCTCGGTCAACAATTTACATCATCGTCCGGGAATGTATTGTTTTTACAACTAGATACACAATGTACTATACCTACATTGCTCTGGGCTTAATACCTTTTTCTCCGGTACGGTAAGACATTCAAAGTCTTCTCTGTACATTTTGTATCCCAATTTGTTTTTAATTAAATCCAGAATTAAATTTTCTGCACTTTCATCATCAGTTTTCTTGAACCCATAAATTTGCAAATTGTTTTGCCTACTATACTGCTCAATATTCTCAATTTTTGTTTTAAAATACAAATTTGTTCAGAATTTTTAACAATGTTTTGCTTAAGACCTGAGACACTCTTTCCCATATTATTTACACTATTTTTAATCCATTGAATATCATTTTTAATGTTTGCAGAGACTGCAGTTGATATATCGGCAATAAGTTCTTGTAACTTGGCATCGTCTAGATCGTAGATTCTTATTTGACATCTTGTTGTAAGCGCTCACTATTGGTATCTAATAATAAAATGCCTACTCGATGAAGAGTAACTGCAGACTTGTCAATAAAGGCACGCACGCTTTGAAATTCGGAGGGCAGAACAACTAGGAATAATTTAAAGAATAATCAAGTTTTTTACTAAAATATTTGTTTTTAAAGGTCTACAAACTTACAAAAGTAACTGCGAAGACTAGCACATAACTTCAGACACAAATTTTAAAATATTTAACACTATACTAAAAAACTGTAAATTTAATAGGGTAAAATACAAACACTGCTTATACTAAGTCGCTCATCTTACTCCATCTTATATGGCGTCGAAGATTCTATTGTCATTTAACAAAAACAGAGAAACATGGTATATAATGATATCCTGGTACAATATGTTGCTTTACTGCATGTTGCTGCGGTATTAAAAAAATGTACGGTCAAGTTAGCAAGGATGATCTGTTAAGAATAAAGTACTCACGTGTGATGCAACTCAACTAAGCTCAATTCACTTTAACTTTGCAGTGATGGGTTGGACGTATGAGTAAAACTTCCAACTACGACCGATGCTTATGAAATTAAATAAACATGAAAATGGACCGCTATAATAACTTTGCACTTGTGTACATCTGTCTGCCATCTGCACCAATAATCAGCGCGCATTCTGTTTTCTATCCTGGCTAACACTGCAAAGTTAAAGTGAATAGAGTATAGTCATCTTGACCTTATATTTTTGTGTCAATAAAAATTTGATATGTTGGTGAGTTGACATTAAGTTTATACTTCGTGAAATAAATAATTTCTTGTATTCATGTGGATTAGCTATCAGAATAATTCATTTTGCTTCTTCCATAAGGTGTGCAAAGTATGTAAAATAATTAAATTCTTTTAGAAAAATATTATAATAGAGACCCTAAAGTGCTGTATTAAAGTAATGAGGTTTTCTGTAAATATTTGATGGTTATTCGTTCCACAGTACAGCCTTTCCGCTCTCTTAATACTTAGCCATCCTTATACCAACACTGGATGCCTTTTGGTAAAAATATTATTGCCTTACATCTGCCAAGGTTTGAATTGTTTATATTCGTAATCTAGCATTCATCTACCTATTTGTTATTTTCACGTCGCTGTTATGGTTACATATCTTTTGTAAATATTTTGTTTCAAGTGCATTAAATTTAATTCATTTCTTGTATTTCACGACACAAAACTCAAAGAAAAAAACATCACTGTTAAACCTCCACAAAATAAAAACTAGGTATGTCTAGATCAACATAATATACATACTAAGCTAACAAGGATTTAATAGAACACAGAATTTCTGAAATGAAAAGTGGAATATCTGAAACTGAAAGTGCAAATTTAAAGAAAAACTTGAATGAAAAACTGAAATAACAAAAGCTAAACACCAAGATGATGTACAAAAAGTTATGATTGAAGCTATGAAAAAAGAAATAACTTGTCTCTTAGACAGTAATTTTAAATCCCTTTTAAGCGAAATTAATGATTTATTAATAATGGAAGTAAATGTACTAAATATTAATAAAAATATCACAAAAAATTATTTTTAGAAAAAAACCAATAATAAACAACAACTTGTAACACCAACAGCTATAGTTTCAAAACCGGTGACCTCAAAACAAAATTTAATTACAAAGTATCATAAAGCATGACACCCCAACCAGACTTAAGAAATTTGGAAAACGTAGAAAAAGATATAATGAATTCAATAATACACTTAAATACCGATACCTAGGAAAACAAAAAAAATTTCAAATAGCCAATGTAAAAAAAAAACAGGAGGACTGGCAAACAGTGACAAAAAAGAAGAAAATGAGCAATGCATAAAAGGAATATAGGTGAAGCAGAAGACAACACTGAAAATTTTAAAGGGGTATAGCCAAAAGTATGGCTATACTTGTGTAGAGTAACCACAGATGTAACAGAAGAAGACATACGGAAATTTATAAAAAGAAAGACTGGGAGTGTCAATGACCAAGATATTATAGTAAAAAAGTTAATGTCTGAAAACAATAACTTCAAATTGTTTTATGATAGCAGCAGGTTTTATATATAAAGAAAACTTTTATGGTAGTAAATTTTGGTCTAAAGGTGTAGGATATAAGAGATTTGATTTTAGATGGTATATGGAAAAAAGTGAACAATACACCATTGATGAACAGAAACCGAATTCTTTTTTAAGCGATGTAGTTTTATATAAGCAAAACAAAAATAACAAAAATGTTAAAAATTTCAAAACCGAAATAATACAAAATAAAGAATATAACAGAAAAAATAAATTTAGTATTTATTACCAAAATATACAATGTATTACAAATAAAATTAATAAAATAGTATTATTCCTGAACGAAACCAATATTTGCTTTGATATACTGGCATTTACTGAACATTGGTTAAAATAAAATTTGTGAAAGTTAATAACTATTGTATTGGTTGCAGCTTTACGAGATAATCCTCAATACATGGGGGGAGTTGCTTGCATATATGTCCGACATAATGTGCATTTCAAAGAACTTGTACAACTGAAACAAAAGAGTCAAGAATTAATAATTGAATGCAGTGCTATTGAAATAACATCATCAAAATTAATAATAATTAATATTTAGGTCTACCTTCATCTGGTAATTTTGATTCTTTCGTAAAAAGTCTTGAAGACATCTTAATTTCTGCAACAAAATCAATATATAAATACACCAAGATCCATACACATGATGAAATATATCTTAAACCTATACAAAAAACACCCCCAGAGAAACGCCATATGGATAAATGAAGAACAAAAAGCAAGAAGTAAAATAAAAAGGCAACTCTATGAAAAAAATGATACGGGGAAATGTATCAAGAGAAATATATAAAGAATATAGCAGTGAGCTCAAAAATAAAATTAGTAATAGAAAGAAAAGATCACATTCCAATTATATCCTAAATTCGAATAACAAAACCAAAGCAACATGGTAACTAGTAAAGCATATCACAGGAAAAGATAATTATGATGAATTTCAAATAGAAAATATACGTAAAAGTGATGACCAAAATAGTAAACAGGAAGTATTAAATGAAATAACACAAACCTGGTAAATTAAAAATATTTTCACCAGCAGTAATACTAATATTAATAAAATCTGACTGAGGCATGTCATCATTCGAGTTAGCGATTTTTTCTCTATCTGGTTCTACTTCACTCGTAACTACATTGCGTTTAGAAATAGATTCATTATTGGAACCATTAGATGTCGGATAAAGATGTAAATTTGGCGTTGAAGTTGTTTAATTTCCAGCACTTCTATCTGACACAAATTTCCTTAAACTAATTACATATTTATACATAAGTTTATCCTCAACTTTTACATGATACGTAATGGCGCTTATGCATTTAACTATTATATCTTGTTTGCATTTATCACTACAATAAGAACCTAACTTACCTACTAGAACTTCCTCACCAACTAAAAACATAACGGGTTTTGAAAAATCAAAAGTTTTCTTAAATTATACACTATACCCTTTTTTTTTGGTTTTAACAAATCTGAGTTTTTGGTTTAGTTCTTATGATCATGTCATTAGGGCTCAAGCCCGAATTTGCACAAGGGGTATTTCTGTTACTAAATAAAAAGTTTGCAATTTATTATTCAACTGTTAAGATCGATTTCTGCATCAGATTTTTATCTAATGCTGCTTTTACAGTATGAACGTGCGCTTCTGCCGTACTATTGAACTGTGGATGATATGGAGGAGATTTAAAAATATTATTATTATTATTATTACTATTATTATTTTTCAATCATCAGAGAACGTTCAGACCTTTTGACATATAATATATATCAATCCACTTGGATTTACTATTAACTATCAGTAAATAAGCTACAAAATTTAGGTAGAAAAAGTCGATATTTACTGTTTGAAAAAGTTTGCTGTTTTTAGCCAAGATGTGAAGTACTTTTCAATTGCTTTGGTTCATTTGACACACATGACAAATATTATGTCATATTTTCAATTATAACCCTGGTCACCAAAAAGTAGACACAGTTAACATCTTAGCTATCACAATACCTATAACAATTATTTTATCAGGGTCATAGTACGTTAAAATCTGGTTTTTAACTATTAAATCCTTGCCTAATTGAAAAGCTTCACGATATTCTTTATCAAAATTAAATTCTATTTCCTTTACAATGCTCTTATATGCTAATAAGCACGCAACTGAGTGATATTTTTAGGCTCTGGTGCTTCACTAGTAGCATGTAACTTTTCTACTGTAGGATATATACCCTCGGTCTCTATTCTATGCCACATATATTCAACCTCTTTTTCAAAAAATTTAGTTTATCTAAGTTTACTCTCGCATTATATCAATACTTGCTCAATCTTTCCATCATGGTTTCAACCAACTTTTGGAATTCTTGTAGTGATCTTGATATTAAAATATCATCCAAGTAACAAGTTACCCTGTTTATTGTACACAAAATCTAATCAATTATTGGCTGAAAAATTGCTGGAGCCGATGCTATTCCATAAGTTAATCTCGTATACCGCAAAATTCCAACATGTGTATTAATAGTTAAATTGCTGATACGTACCTGATAAATCTAATCATGGTAAAATATTACCATCTGCTAATTTTGCAAAACTATCGACAGGTTTTGGTAGATGATGGAACATGATATTAAGTCAGTTTTTACCCAATAAAGGTACAAAATCATTATTCGAATTAATCATGGTTAAAGATAAGTGAGACTTTTCGCCATATACTGTACCTCGATAAGACATTCCTTAACAGATATCCTGAACAGAAACAACATTTAATTCTCGACAGATTTTAATGATAAATTCAATAATCCTTTGTATCTACGAATTGACATAACTGACTTAAATGCGCCTGTACCAAATCCTACCATTTTGTTAACTAATTTTAGCTATATTCTATAGGGAGATGTTGCAGAAATATCCATTTTATTCACTCACTGTATATTTGTGGGGATAGCAAATACGTTGTTTATTGAAATAAATCTATAACGGATAGTTTTTTTTTTTTTTGATACTTTGTACATACCTACTAATCACAGACCAACAAAATTGAACAAAACTCCAGACCCTGAGACCAGAGCATACTTTCTCAAAGATTTTTGGTGCGCTGAATCCGAATTCGACCTCAGAATTGCTCCATAACATCAGGTTTTCGAGATATCCTAATCTAAAATTGCAAAAAACACGGCTTTCGGCTATATTTGGGTATATTATACCGCAAATTAATTTTTCACCACAAAACTCGTTGAGGCATATGAAAGTACTACTCGTCCCCAACAAAATGCATTTTGAATTTTTCAGATTTCTTATTTCTTGTCGGAGAAATCATCTTTCTAGTAGCAACATTGTTTATTTGTTATCATACATGGTGTCCCATTTTAATGTATCAGCCTTCTTAATTCTTTGTCAACTTTTAGTTAAAAAAAATTTCAGACAAAAGTTGAGGGGTTTTGAAGAGGCAATAGAATGATATAAATTGTTATGACCTTGGAGGATAATTTTGAAGATCATTTCAAGGTCAACTATAATTTTTTAAACGGGAACATATATTTTATATGACGGCATCATGTTTCTCTAGTAAAATTACACAACTCTTGTTCCAAAAATATTTCTCGATAATGCTCCGTTCTTTCGGTGGAGGTCACCACAGCATTTCTGATTCGTTCTAATTATTCCAGGCAAATATTTCGAGAACTAAGGAATTTAGCGAAAAATATTTCAGACAAAATTTGCTAGGTTTTGATGGAATTAAATAATGGTGACCTTAAGCTTGACCTTGAAATCAATTTTCAAGGTAATCTCAAGGTCTACTTCGAAGGTTTTCACCAGGACTTCAAAGAAAAAGAGCGGCATTATCAAGATAGGTGGAATAAAAGAATGATGGCGGACTATTGCTGGTCTTTGAAAAGAGAAGATAACTCTACTAGTCATAAACGTAAATTTGTCCAACGATCATTTGAAATGAAGCGCGATTATGTTCATAAGAAAATGTAGTAATTTCATTCTAAATAGTTCTAAAGAGTAAGAAAAAATTCATAAAAAAACCATAAAAAAAGAAAAATGGAGTCAACACCGCCACGTCCTCGTTTCGTGACTCTGGATTCGACTAAGAGCGGTAATATGCGATCGTTCATACAAAGAAATTTATCAAAGTTACTTGAGGAAAAAAATATAACAAATATCGAGTTTTATAGTAATTTTAGTAATTTATATTTTAGAATTCCGACCAGCCATGAGGATCCGCCATTTTGAATTTCTTAAGGTTATGGACAAACCATGACCCGTTAAACCAACAACGAATTTGGATTTAGCGTCCCGAAAATCATATAATAATACTACTCTCGCGTGCCAGATTAACTTCTTTTTTTTTGTTATGGTTGTAACGAAAACGCCAAACTAATTAATTTCAACGGACGATTTCTCCGAGAAGAAATAAAATATCTGAGAAATTCAAAACGCATTTAGAAGAAGAAGAGTAGTACTTTCAGATGCTGCAACGAGCTTTGTGGAGAAAAAAATAATTTGCGGTGTAATATTATCCCGAATATAGCGAAAAACCGTGTTTTTTGCATTTTTAGTTTAGGATATCTCGAAAACCTGATTTGATGGAGCAATTCTGAGATCGAATTTGGATTCAGTGCAGCAAAAACCTTCGAAAAAGTATAATCTGGTCTCAGGATTTGAAAAATGTTGGCGTGTGTTATAAATGGCCTTATTGTGAGCCACAAGATAACAAAAAATTTTATTTTCCGTTGAAGAAATTTCAGTAAAATAAAAATAATAATTTTCTTTATTGATAACTTACGTCTCCGCTAGGAAGCATTAAAAGAGTTATGTTTATTGAGTAATTTTGGATTGTTTTAGATCATAGAATTTCGTCTTAAAATATTTGTTTTGTAGTGATTTACCAAATACCCTGCATATTTTATAAAATCATTACGCGTTTTGCGTAAACGTGAATTGTTTAGAATACATGAGAAGTATTATAATCACAAAACCATAAAGTAAACTAATATATAAATTTTAAGCTTCTAGCCTTTGTGTCTAACCTTTTCATAATTGTGTTAACGGTCATGACAGTCTTCCCATTGTTCAGTTAAAAACCCCAATCTTTTTGTTCCGTTTTGGGTAACAAAGGAACGGTAGGTGGATGAAGAGACAAAAGGTAAAGCATTTGTTATTTTTTAAATTTATTATTGCTTTAAGATATTTCTAAATTTCGTAGTGATAATGATGACGCTTTATGTTTACTTCCTATTAGGTAAGTAAAATATTTGTTCAAATAGAGATCATTAATTAATGTGTATTATTAATTACAGTGGCGATAGACTAATTGGAAACGACAGTAAATAATAACTCAGCCTTTCTTTCTAAAATTAATATAAGAAAATTCACATACTATGTCGACGTTACTCTTGTTGGAATGTATATTTCTATTTCTGTATAAAATAAGAGATGGACATTTTTTTTAAAAAATTTACATCTTAACTTATTTGAAAAAACTACATTTTTAAAGACCAATTTAACTGGAAACGTACTATTAATATTATAAATATTTTGGCAACAAATAAATTTTCTCTAAATCTAACGATTAATATTAGTTGGATACCCATGAGCTTCAATGACTTTCAAACATCTTCTAGGCATGGACTCTATTAAATGCTTACTTGTCTTTACTGCAATGTTTGCCTATGCTTGCCTCATGCCATCAAATAATATATCAAATTTTAAACGGTTTAAGACCCTACTCGATTTTTAACTATGATCCAGATATTTTCTATGGAGTTAAGGTTTGGGCTATAAGAGGGCCACTGTAAAACTTCCATATGATTATCTTAATGCCAGGCAATTACTCTTCTAGCAGAATGCTTAGGATTATTGTCATGCTGGAATTTCCAAAGTATCGATAAATTTTCTTTTGTGTAGGGTGTCATGACGTTTATACGGAGTGATTCAAAAATGAACCGAAGAAGAAAAACCGTAATAAGGCTCAATATACTAAAGAGTTTCCCAAGATACAAAGAAATCGGTAAGTAGACTTCGAACAAAAAAATCTCAAAGTTTGAAGAGTAAAAACCATAGCCGCCTATGGCTTATTAAAACGAATTTGTATGTTATGTTATAATAAGTTGTATATTATAAGTAAAGCCAACCCGTTTTAATGCAGTTTAGCGAACGAAGATCGAAGGTGGACGTACATACGAGATGTGCTGAGAATCACGCATATCAATAGGTTTCTAGCGACCAGTCAATCACAGACGCTATTGATATACGTACATGCGGACTGAGATTATAATACATATTTTCGCAGGTGTATACAATGTCAAAAGTGAGATGTTTTGTACCCATCACTCTCCAAATATATACCTAAATTTTTCTCTCAATTTCCTGATCTAAAATATACCAGATCGGTTATATACTGCAGTGTCTGTGAAAAATATATAATAGTGTTGAGTGCACATAATTGCAGACAACATATTGCAAGTGCAAGTCATATATAAAATTGTACCCAAAAAATATCCATGCTGGACGTTTTCAGACTTTTAGTATTTAGATCATCTGGCATCCATACTGTTGCAACATGGATATCTTTTTCTTATTTATTTTAATATACTCCAATTTGACATATTACTTGGAATGTTGTCATCTTTATCGGGGTAAAACAATACAAAAAGCATGGGAGTGACCGAGGATTTCGCTCCCAGCTTTACCCCATACCTCAATTTAGGCAAATGATGGAAATAAACTTATTTTTGAATGTCAGTTGCTGGCAGCCTCGAAACCAGAAATCGAGTGGTTCCGTAGAGATACACTTTTATCAGAAGACGGTAGGACAAATTTTAAAATACAGTCCATGGGCACCAATAAGTTTCTTGTAGCCCTTGAATTAGATGATGTTATCGAAACAGATGCTGTCCTTTATAAAGTCAAAGCAAAAAATACAATGGGAGAAGTGGCTGTTTTCTCTCAACTTAGCCGTAAGTCTTTTACTGAAAATTCGTTTATGTCAAATACCAAATGTCTGTTTTGAAAATCCACGTAAATATGAACTTGAATTATCTTAAAATATTCCCTGCAGTGTAAATGTTGCAGAAAAATATAGAATATGGACTACTAATTCAGATACTTGGCATTTCACACAGACTTAAACCAAAGCATTAAATGTTATTATTATTATTACATTATAATAATAATAATAATAATCGACTTTATTAAAGAAAAAATGCAGTACATACATTTTTAATAATACAGAGAGGCGAAGTTTAGCTTTAGAGCTATTGTGTGTGGAATATCTGAGTGGGTAATAGACAAAGAACACTTTCGTTCTTTCTAGAAAAAATGTAAATCGGGCTGGCTGTTACCTACTCAAAATGCGCCTTACTGTTACATTTCGGGCGTACAACTTTAGCAGAGTACAGAAGTTTTATTAATGATGCAAGTGTGTGCTGATAACTACGAACAAATATTAATGGGCATGATGTAATTGGGATCTCTTTTAGACATTTGAGGCGACATAAATGTGAATTATGTTATGTTACGCCAGAAATCATTCGACCCCACGACCCTCATGGATAAACAACTAACAATTAACATAAACTAGTCTGAAGCTGGTTATGCTGATTATCTCAAGTGATATTTAGCATGTGAGTCATATGACGTATAGCTCCACTTCCACTCACATACTCATTTTTGTGGCAATGTCAAATTATCAAGATGAGCACAAATATTTATGTTCATTTATATTCGCCTCAAATTGCTCCTTGTACGTTACATCAAGTCCCTCACTGTCGCCAGTTAATTTCTTAAAACGGGCCGGGCCGGCTTTAGTTATACGTTATAATTTAACTGATTGAAATCAATGGCAAAACCTTTTTATGCAGTCAAAAGTTTTATCTGTGTAATAATGAAAATGGTATTTAATATTAACGATGCCGACTATTTCCGAAATGATACGATAATGCAAATAACTGCCACGAAACGATCGACTAGCCAAAAAGGAACTTATGGGATGCGTACACTTAAACTGTAAATATATTCCGGCGCCAAAGTAATATTCATTATCCATCTAGGGATTCTTTGATTGAAGTTCCTATCTATATCATTCTCATTACGGTTATTATCCTATGGGAACAAGGCTACACAAGTGGGTACTACGGCATTTTGATACAAATATCCATTAACAGTTTTATTTCCCCTAATAAAAAACGGCGCAATGAAATATCGCTTTCATTTAAAAAATTAAATTAAAAACTTTACTCGTTAAAAACTTTAATTATTTTAATTTTAATACGAAACTTTAACTGGTCCCTATCATTAAAAGTTTATATATCTTTCGATTCAATTAAATTTAAACTCGTGATTTAACGTTACCTAACAGTCAAATATTGACCTATAGAGCAACTTGCAAAAAATATAGTAAATAATTTAGCAATGCTTGCAATAGGGTATTAGAAAACCGATCACAAGATCAGAGAAATGGACGGATAACATCTCCAAATCATTTATTATTAATGATTCGCCCCAAGTGACGACCCCAATTTATTTCAATAGGTGCCAACTCTGTAATTGGCCACCTGATTCCACCAAAGAAACAAATTATTGAATTAAACAATTTTACAGCTATCACAATAAAAATAATAAAAAAAATGTTAATAAAAAATTTACAAAAAATAACTATGAAATTGTAACAAAAAAATCTCTCGGGCAAGTCGAATTTTAAATACATTTCTCTATATTACCATGTATAAAAAGTGTTTTCAAACATATTTGTATAGTAGGAGAAATCGCTATAGTGACGAGACATGCGGGGTAAGACGCTACAGCACGCAGAGCCGGATTTATCTGTATTTTCGCTCGTTTATTTTTCAATGTAGGGGTGTTTCGTTTTCTGTCTACCACGTCAATAGTTGGGATTTAATTTTTCTGATACGCGTCGTAAACTAAAGTTCTTAAAAGTTTTGGTAACGAAGTTCGATTAACCGATGTCGGATCGTTCTTTTCATAGAAGGTCACCTTCTATGTATTGTGGGACTGGGAACGTTAGTCAGAGATGCTGTTTCACCTAGTACATCTAAATCATACAAATTAGAGTCATTAGCTCGCCACCTCAAAAGATTATTGTAAACATTAAAGCAAATTTGTTTCTCTTGCTTCTTCAAATTTAGCCGATTTCTTCTCACTGAAAACACTGATGAACTTTGATTTTCTTTATCACTGTAATCACTACCACTTTCATTTTCACAAGCACAATAAGACGTAGACGTAGAGGCTTCCCACAGTCGAAACATTTTTACATTGAATACGATAACCTTCTTAAATTATTTTCAAAAACACACCAGTAAATAAACAGATATAAAATAATTATGCTAAACAAATCGGTAACAAAATTAAGTGTGGCTCTGAACTATCGCAGAATGTAAGTGATACTCCGCTTCGGTCGCGTGCCAACAAAAACAACAATCATCTTTCTTGCTAGAATGTATGCGGTATAAAAGACGGATGATGTTATGTGTAAGACATTTCCCACCCTCATGTAGCGTCTTACCCCGCACGTCCCGTCTCTATATCGATTTCTCGTACTATTAAAGCTGTGACAGGTCGACATTTTTTTTTAAATGGCTACTTCCATTTTTGAAAGTGCCGTTTGAAAGATTTTTTTTACATATTCACTATCAAAAATTATAGCACGTTATATAAAAAATTTTTGATAAAAAAATTTTTTTACATGTTTATGAAAATTTAATATAAATTTAATATAATCGTTTAAAAAATATAAAAATTACTCTGACAAATCAAATTATAAACTTAAAAGCCGCAGTTTCTATTGATCCCATTAAAAGAAATCGGTTGTGTCCTGACAACGTTGTAATCGACTGAAAACCCCTTTTGAACATTACCAGTGGCATCAGGGCTTATCTGACGAACTTTCTGCCGAACTCTCTTTTAAATTTTCCAAGGCCTATTTATATAAACTTTGCTGTTGAAGTAGCCCGATATAGTAAAATCGACGACAACTTTAAAGACTTCTAGACACGATTTCTGTGGGCACATTAAAGTTAAAAGTTAAAATCAATTTTGAATTATTTTTACCCTTTGGGACATCAAAATTCATTAGTCGTTAAAATATCGGCCTGTAAGGGGTGGCTCTAGGGGGTGAAACGTAAAAATTACCCTTAAAATAATTTTGGGTTATTTTAATCTACAGATTATCTTCTATTCTTTTGTTACATAATAATACAATTTTTGTCAATGTAAACATTAGAAACAATAAATTAACAATTCTGAATGCACGTAGTTGTATGCAGAAGGCCAACGTTTAAAGCGTGCTCCTGAAATTTGCCGTTTTGATCAAGAAAACTTTTTGTTTAACACGCCTGTAACTACTTAACTGTTAATATTATCAAAAAATATTTATTAATAGCCTTGTAGAGTGGAATTTCAGGATTCTAAACAATGTTTTATTTTCTAATTATGATGACTTCGTAATTAGTTAAGCTAATGCATTGTGATGCAAACGCCGACAGACGATAATCGGTCTTATAAGATGTCGTGCAAGCGCTCATAGAAAAATCGAAAACTAATTACAGAGTCATCGTAATCAAAAAATAAAATAATGGTTAGAACTCTGAAATTGCATTTTACAAGGCAAGTATTTTTTGAGAATATTATCAGTTCAGTAGTTAGAGGTGTGTTAATCAAAAAGTTTGCTTGATCAAAACGGCAAATTTCAGGAGCACACTTTAAACTTTGACCTGCATTTAACTACGTGCATGCAGAATTGTTTAATTAATTATTTTTTAATATTTACGTTGACAAAAATTGTATTATTATTTAACAAAAATGTAGACGATATTCTGTAGATTAAAGTAACGCAAAATTATTTTAAGGTTAATTTTTACGTTTGACCCCCTACAGACACCGTACAAGACGACATTTTGACAACCGATGAATTTTGAAGTTCCAAAGGGTAAAAAATAATTTAAAATGGGCTTTAGCTTTTATCCTCAAAGTGCAAACAGATCTCACAATTTGATAGCTGTTGAAATTTACTAATAGTAAATAGTCCAACAAGGTTCAATTCGGCTATCTAGCTGGCCATTGTATACTTTCTCTTCACCTGTTAGAGAAAATTTTATTTAGTATTAGTTAGAATCAGATAACTCTTTTGGTAGATTGGACAATCACTTGTGTTTCGACGTGTTGATTAATTAATTTTAACTAATATATTGTACATGGTGAGACAGAATGAACTTACGGTTTTGAAAGATTCACTAGTCAGTAACCTTACATTAGCATTTATTGAAAGTATTGTGAATTAAAAGGTGCAAATTTGTCAGTATTAAGAAATAAGTATGAAAGGTGCTTCTTAAAAATCCCGCCAGGTGTTGTGCATCTAAAGCGATCCACGATACTTTCCTTGATTCGCAGTGCATGACTGGATGAATTTCATTCATTTATCCACAATTATCTGCTTCAGGTTATATCAGTCTACTGGACGAATTTCAAACACTTTACTGTTTAAATAACCTCACAAAAAGAAATCACACGTTGACAAATCAAGAGTGTTCATTGAATTCTGAGCGGTAAGTGTTGTCGCTCCGTTTGTTGAAACCACACTCATCGATGTCAATTTTACGACGACGTAACTCTAGAAACAAATTCAGATAGCTTGTGCGTGTATATTTCAAATATTACAGTTACCGCACAACCATTGTCATTTTCAAGGAAATAAAGAACAATTATAGAGAAAGTCGATATCCCAAACCAAACTCTCTGGCTATGAAGTAATTTCATACGCAGTTCACGAGGATTCTTATCACTCAGTACCGCATGTTTTGTTTATTTACAGAGCTAGACAATTTAAAATGAGCTTCGCTTGACATTATTAAATGACGAGTAAAAATTCCCTTCTTAAGATGAAATCTCTGGCTGACAATTCTTGCACTATTTGAATTTTATAGGAGTAGTAACTCACCTGGATGCAATATCCGACAAAGAGATCTACTGGATATGTTAAGGGCAACAGCTTATCGATTCTCAGTTCGTCTAGAACTGCGATTGATAGCAACACAATCTCTCTCAATGTTTCCTGGTGTCCACATAATTCGGCATTTGCCTGCTTGTTATTTGTTGAAGAAGCTGTGGTTCGAAACGTTTGGATCTAGTTAATGAGAATGTTCCCATCTGGAACCCTTCCATATCTTGCGATGTTGAAATGCCTACTGAATATTTGCTATTACAATCAGCAGATGCCATTTAAACTGCGTGTTCTTAAGAGAATAAAGTCAGAGAGCTATAATATTTTGAAAACGGTTAGAGACATCACAAAGTGGTTTATACATTTTGATAGATAGTTAAATATTTTGTTGAATGCAACCAAAATATATTGGTATATTCATAATTTTGGGAAGGAAAATTCATTTCAGGCTAAACCAGAAGTGATTTAAAAAACTTAATATATGAAATTTGTTCCAGTAATATGTTATGACCAAAAAATATAATAATCCATCATGTTGATTTTCTTTTTAGAAAAATCGGTTTTTCAGCCATAACCTTTTTGTTTGATGTTCAATTGTTTCTTTCTTGGCCGCATCGGATTTGTGGGAAAAAATACAACACATTCATCTGAACTGCGATCTTGTCTTGAAAATTACGTCTTAGCTGGGACACCCTGTACACCAGCTTAATGAAAACGTTTTCGATTGGCGAGTTCAGTTTTCTGAATAGACGCAAGAGTTGTGCAACAATATTGACCGATTTTCGGAAGAAGCTACTTTTGGAATGTTCAAAAATGTTAATATGATAGTGGTTTATATATGAAGAAGTAAATTGCATAAACATTTAGGCAATTTAAAAGATAAAATTCGAATAATCGAGGATCTATGAAATCAGTTGTAAGGAATTTGAATAAAAGTATGTTGGGCAAACGATACGAAAAATTCACAATAGATTTAAAGAGATAGATACATATTGACTACCTATTTAAAATTAATTAGAAACATAAGAAATAATATACATGTGGATATATCTAATAGTTTAGAAATTACAAAATAAAGAAATACAATGAATAATAACAGATGACCTATCTCAAATAGTTACTCATTAGTCCATCACGTAGACGTCACGATGACATCACTATGACTAGTCGATTCATCGTTGAAAAATTTAAAAAAATGGATACTGATAGATAAATAAATGTTCTGCTGAATGCAACCAAAATATATTGCCATATGTATATTCAAGTCTTAATGCTGTAAATACAGGAGTTCCCCAAGGATCTATTTTAGGCCCCACATTATTTGTGGTTTTTATTAATGAGATGCTGAATTATTTAGAACATCCATTATGCTCAATAGTATCATATGCTGATGATACTAATGTATTGATAAGATGTAACAGTCTGACTGATGCGGAGAACTGTGCAATAATAATATACTAAAAAATAAATAGATGGGTTAAGAAAAATAAATTATGTATTAATTGCAAAAAAACAGCATGTATTGCGTTTAAAACATCGCAATCTAACATAATAATAAATGACAGCATAATGTTGGATGGGATAACGAGCCTGAGCTACTCAAACAACTCAAAAATTTTGTGTTTAAGGATAGATCGCCATCTTAAATGGTCTAGTCATATACAAGATGTCTGTGCTAAATTATCAAAAGCATGCTTTGCCTTAGCCATAACATCAAAACAGTGTAGTTCATCAATTATAAAACAATTATATTTTGCATCTATTCATTCTACTATTAAATATGCCATAGTACATTGGGGTCAATCACATGATGCACATAGCGTTTTTGTTTTACAAAAGCGAGCGTTACGAATCATGGCTAATTTAAAATATGATAAGTCGTGCCGGAATGCATTCAAAACACTAAATATACTCGCTATGATTTCTGTGTATATTTATGAAGTAACTTGTTTTGTATATAAAAATAAAACAAAATTTTCAGAAAACAGAGCCCAGCATGATCACAACACCAGAAAAAAAAATTTTATACAACCAAAACATGATTCAAAAAAGTCTTTTTTTATAATGGGTGTAAGCTTTTCAATGTTTTACCTGAATCTGTTAAATGTTTACTATCAATTTATAAATTTAAAACTGCTGTAAAGTCACTATTAATAAATAAAAACTGCTATACCATAGGTGAATTTATGTCAACTTTTTAATTATTGTTTCGGGTTACTGTTAGCTGTACTATTGTATATTTATTAACATATCCTTCATGTATACGTGTGTCTTTTCTATGTATATTTTATTAAATTTTCAATAGTTGGTTGTCTATAATTTTGACTGTATATTTAATTTAATGCTAAAATTATTAAAAATGACAATTTTATAAGTTATAAATATGTTAATATTTCCTATTATGTTACTATTACTAACTCTCTTGTACAACTATGACAAAATTTCTTAAACCTGTACTTGTATCGTAGTTTTCTGAAATTAATGAAAATTATTATTATTATTATTCAAAATTCTTGGACGATAAATTCATTTTCTGCCAAACCGGAAGTGATGTAAAAAACTGAATATACGGAATTTGTTTCAGTAATACCCTAACAAATAAACATAATAATGCGCCGTTTTGTTTTTTTGGAAAAGTCGGTTTCCTGGCCAGAACTTTTTTTGTACTTTTCTTGGCGTCATCGGATTACTCGGAAAAAACTATATCACAGTAGTTTTTGAACACGAAGTTGTCTTGTACAAGTTGAATGTTATATGGATGAAGTTCATCTTTGTACAAGACTCACCATACTGTGTGACTCTTATCTCAACCAACTTACCGAAGGGAGATATTCGTATTTTCTTGAACCATAAAATGAAGATTAAGCTTAGTATTCTCTTCCGTTTGTGGTCGACCATTTTTGGGTTTGTCACCGTTTCTCTATTTTTCTTTTAATTTTACTAACCACAAACTAACCCATGGGTTATCGCTTGGTATATTTAGGGTTGAGGAAATCGCATATCCTATTGCACCCGATTTCTGTCTCCTTAACCTATCATTATCAAAATCTCAGTTATTTTAGTTTCTCTTAATTGTATTTTCTTAAGCCGATTCCGAAAGAGAAGTTCTTAATTACTGAGCTTATTTAATTCAACAGAAGCATTCTTTGTTTACACAAAAAAAGGTAAAAAAAACATCCATTCTTTTAAAACTAATAGAATAGAAATAGTTTTGATTAGTTTAATTAATATATATATATATATATATATATATATATATATATATATATATATATATATATATATATATATATATATATATATATATATATATATATATATATATATATATATATATATATATATATATATATATATATATATATATATATATATATATATATATATATATATATATATATGTATGAGTATGAGTCGATAGGTTATCCTTCAATTATAGTAAAGCCAGCACCAAGAAAAATTCGTAATCGCTTGAAAGACGTCATTGTCGGTACTTTTAACATACACTATATATATGTCATATCTCAGGAAAAAAGCACCTAAGCTAAATTTGTTAAATTAGTTCTTGCTAAATAGAGCTAACAGGATCAGAAAGGCATAATCGCGGAAGTTCAATTATTACAGGAGCTTTTTATCATACGATAACACAAAATTTAAAATTTGTAAGATAAAATATTTGAGGAGCCAGTGGCAGTAGGAGGTTACTCTCAATACAGATAGTTATTTTCTAATGAAGATGCTAGTGAAGCAGATAGTTCACTTATGTAATGGTGGTTCTAAAAATACAAATGAAAAATAATAATAATATTTAGGTAAAATTCTCTAATTATTTATTTTATGCCAGCAATCTCTTATACTTGAATCAGGCTTTAAAAGGCATTTTTTATCTGAATATAAATGACATATTTCATGTATATTCAAAAATAATAATAATAATAATAATAATAATAATAATAATCGTCTTTATTTTGAGTATACATGTAGGTATATTACACAATATACACATATATAAATTTATATTGATGTTGGGGTGTGCGCGGCGAAGTTTAGCCAGTGGGCTACTCTTACACTTAACCGCCACAGCTTAATATATTATGACATATATACATATAAAAAAAAAACCTTAACTATACATACTATATATACTATAAATTAACCTAAAAACCTATAGCTAGACATGTACTAGACTACACAAAGGATTGGTCTAGTTTTGAAAATATTTAAAATAAATGAAATAAGTATGCACCTAAAAATAAAAAAAAAAAATAAAAAAAATAACGTAAACTAAATTTCATATTTGTCTGTTCCAAGAAATAGACATATCCAAGAAAGTAATAATATAATAAATACATAAATAACAATCATATAACCAATATTACTAGTTTGACAAAAGATGTAACTTAATTTTTTTTCTGAACTGATTCACAGAAAGATCTTTGAAGTTATTGGCATAGACATAGACAAGAATAAATAATTATAATTTAGAAAAGTCTATTTTGTACAACCTACCCTTCATTGCTTTTGGTATAATTTAATACACCATCAGTAATTGATACTTGAATTAGATACATGTAAAAGTTATAAACATATATTATGAATAGCTGTTATCATCCTGCAAGTAACATGATTTAGATTTTATCTCGCTATGTGAAAGGGCAACCCTTTGAAATAATAGTCTATAAATAATAAATAAAGGAAAATGAGGCTTAACAGGATCACAGAGATAATGAAAGGTAGGTAGGCCGTGCATAATTTAAATCTGATCAAATCAATTCCTAATAAATACGTAAAATTAGATTTTTAGCTAAAAAGAAAATTCTTTATATAATTTTAAACTGATACGATTGCTAACGATAACTCTTTTAATTGGTTAGTTGATATCAATTTGTCTGGTTTGACTGTACACTTTGAAAAACCATATATTTTCATAAACTTATTTCCTCATTATGGTATTTTTAATAAAATTCGTCATGTAAAGCAAATCCAAAAGTGAATAAATGAAATTAAGAAAGCAGTTACATTATCTCCACAAAGAGACATAAAAAGTTAATATGAATCGTGATTACTGTAGTTACCATTCATATTAACTACGAAATTTTTGTCTATAGGTTGTTTACCTTCCTCAATAGATTTTCACTATTATCTAAATGATTCTTATCTATTCCAAATAGAAAAAATCAAATAGTTGTCCATGTTTGGCTTGAAAATAGTTATTTTTATAATAAAATTTCTTTAGTAATTTTTATGTGGAAGCAACCATTGAATAAAACTGATTTAATATAATTATATTAAACCAAGCTATTTTTAATAAAATAATCCACAGTGTTACAAAAGACACTTTTGTTGATATTTGAATGTAGAGAATATAGTGGTGTAAAGAAAAAATAATGTAGAGAATATAGTGAAAAGTCAAGAAAAAGTTAAATTATTGTCCTGGCTACCTCTGACTCATTATCATATATTATTATTATATCATCATCAGCTGTTGTCTCGTAATCAGCGTCCCAAGAAATGGAGTTGAATACCTAAAAATAATCTACTGATTCCAATGGCCACTAATAAACTCTTGCTTCTGATAATCTGCTAAAGCACATCTCATGTAATATCAATAAAAATGTGGTCAAGAATCCAATTGCATCACGACTTACCATTATTCCAATGTCTGTGATGTTTAACGAGAATTTGCCTATATTATAACCAAATCCCATGAATAATTACGTGTTTATGGATAATGTAAATGACCTAGCCGACTTTGACTATACAAATATTTATCATCAACAAAGAATAGTGGGAGAGTGGACAAAAAATGAAACAACAATTATTTCAATTGACCGGTTTCTACGAGTATATTCCTTCTCATCAAAATCTACAAAACATATTACAATGAGATCTTAGGTTTCAAAAAAATACACTCGACAATTTATTAAAAGTGTAAAATGCTAATCAACTATATTATTAAAATATATATCAACTGAATTTCAAGCAACATATGATCATGTCAATAATCAAGTGAATAAATAATATTATATAAATAAAAAGTACTAAAAACGAACAGTCACAAACGAATTAAAATAATTTAATTTTAAGTATAACTTTTATTTTACAAACGAAATAGGTTATAATCTCATATACGTGTTACTCTTCTTTTTATACAAACTATTTAACCTCTTAAGAAGACAAAATTAGGTTAAAATGAATACAGAGTAATCGATTTTCCACCTCTTCTTCAAACAAAAACACACATAAACATAAATCAAAAAACAAGAAACAAAAAACAACGACCGTCCACCAACAATCGAAAATGAGACAACCTCACAAACAATACTCAAATCAAATCAGTACATCTATAATAAATGGATTAGTTTAAATTCGTTTAAAACAAAAAAAAACCATAATTGTGGAGTCATCTCATTTTCAAGCGTTACAGAAGGCCGATGTTCAGCGCATCCTAAACTAAGAAGTAACAGTGTACAGTTGACACTGCAGTCATTTAGTCCTTCTACATTACTTCTTTTTATTGTATTATCTGTAATATATATATATATATATATATATATATATATATATATATATATATATATATATATATATATATATATATATATATATATATATATATATATATATATATATATATATATATATATATATATATATATATATATATATATATATATATATATATATATATATATATATATATATATATATATATATATATATATATATATATATATATATATATATATATATATATATATATATATATATTATGTATATATAATATATATATACATATATATATATATGTATGTACAATTTGTACTGTATAGATGGTCTATAAACGTTTGCGGACGAATTATTGAAGAACATGTAACAGGGCTACATTTCTTTGATGGTACATTGACTGGAGGTATTTATCTTCATTTTCTAGAAAACTATCTGGCACAATTGGTGAATTTTTTTAAAAGGATTCGAAAGAGGGAGTAGTTTCAGCAAGGTGGTGTTCCACCACATTGTTTAAATGCAGTTAGAGACCACTTAAATAATACCAACCCACCTCAATGGATTGGAAGAAATAGACCTACTAAATGACCTGCTAGATCCCCCATCTTACAAAAATGGATTTCTTTTTATGGGAATACTTGAAAAAAAAATTGTTTATAAAGACACACCAACAACAGTACAAAATATGAAGGAAATTATAATAACTGCTTTTAGATCTATCACACCGGCAATTTTAGGAACAGTAGACCTCATTTCAAAATGGACAACATATGGAGCACCTATTATAATTTTTTATAATGAATTATTTGAAGAAACCTCTATTTTTTTTAAGTTTATTCTTGAATTTTGTACTTATTGCTCAATAAAACGAAAATAGTTGCAATTAGCAACAAGGAAGTACTTACAAAAAATACTCATTTTTCATTTCTACATCACAAAGTTGAAAAACGTACATGGTGTTCTATTTGAAGAAATTGAAAATTCAATTTAAAAAGTTCTTAATTGAAAAATAATTTTTGGCCACCCTATACATTTTTAGGAAGTAAAAATAATTCAAGAACATTAATTAGATGTCTTGTAACTAGTATTCATATAAGTTTTTCTTAAAATCTATAATTGTGACTTAGGTGATTTTTTCAATATGCATTATTTTAACAGATGGCATTATTTTAACAAAAAAATTCATTACATCCAAGTGGTTATGAGGTAGTCAATCATAATACAGGAATGAATAGAGTCTAGAAAGACGCTTCAAAAAATGCACTGATACACATAGCAATCCATTTAAAAAAAAACACTTGATATTGTAATTTCGTCTTGGCTCGCCCTGTATATTTCAACCACGTTCAATAAATTATTAAAAAAAAGAAGATTCTAATTGAGTCTAGTTTATAGCTTTTGAACTTGAAGCTTTGTACATAATATGTAAATATAATGTTATTAGAACTTTAATAAAAGCTTTCTTTTAATGTTTTGGATTAACTGAAAAACACCATGTCTTCACTGCATCTACCACCTTTATCTTTGTTGATAGAGTAAAATTATATTCCTGTTCTCTGAAACAGGGCCAATAGTATTGAACTACAATATAATGTAGGACGTCAAGTGACAGTCTGAACTTCTGTACCTTGACATAATCGGTCACGAATTTTTCGTATGTGTATTGTCGACTTAAAACAGTTTATGTATACAAATTTCTAGATCAGGATACTCTATGTCATTTCTCTTTGTCTAAATAGAGCAACTACACTAGCATGAATAGTGAAGTAATGTTTCTATGATAAGACTCCTCCAGTAGTATTAATTTATAACAATTATAACTAATATCTTTTCAAATATATCTGTCATTTTATAATCATCGATTTATAATACCTTACCATAAAAATAATAAATTATTTTCTTAAATATCTGTAAAGAGAAAATATAATTTTTCTACCTGTGTTTTTAAACATGTCTACTATCATAAGTTGTAAAGACTGCATCATAATGTACCACAGCACAGCAACATTTGCTTGAATGAATTGTTTCTGTTAACAGCCAAATGACTACAACATATTCTACTTCGATTAAAACTTTCAAGGAAAAACCTAACCTTAATTGATGTAAATGCCGTTAACTTTATCCATTTTAGGTAACTTTATTAGTAACTTAATTTATTTTATTTTTTGCCGTGAGACAATGAAATAAAAAGAATTATATATAATGGTCTTATTTCCTATTAAAAATGAGGAAAATGGAAAACTTGATAATAACTTTTCATATATACGCTTTTTAAAAAGAAATCTGTTTTATACTTTTAACAACTGCCTTCAAGGGAGATAGACAAGTTTCAATTATATGAGGTGGAGCTAAAAAATGTGCATTGGTTAACTGTTAAATAGATTAGATTTTTTTAATATTAGCATAGAGAAAGGTTATTTTAGAGCTAACTCAGATTCAATTGAGTGTTTTTATGTATGTTTGGGTTTATTAGAGTTTTTTTACAGGAGTTGCGTTAATGTAAAATTAGTAAGTTTCATTAATATCGAGAATTTTCTAATTATAATCAGATCATCTCCAGTTAAATAACTTATTAATTTTTTCAGATTGAAGCTATCTAAATCGTGTTTATAAATCTGTAGATCGAGCCAACCCACCAGATATACAACTACTTGCAATATGCGCAGTATACAGTAGCCCGTCTCTATACGACGTCCGAACGAAAGCTAACGATTACGCCAGAGCGCTTGTTGAGGAAGAAGCATACAAGACAAAGTCACAATGTAGATTTCAGTACCGCTAAAGCTTCGGTGCAGAAACGCCACATATAGTAAAACATTAAAATCATGAAAAATATCAGAACAGCACACACAGATATTTTTCAGCAGAAAATATAGAAACTGTATTACTCATGTGAATTTCGCTGATGCGCAATCTCAGCCATTACCTAGACAGCACCAGATTTCCTTAGGATGTCCTAGTTTAGTCCTAGGTGGATATCCGTATAAGAATAGACAATGACTATCCTATGGTTAATCTAACTGGATGTCGTTGTCCTTTAGATATCCAAATATGGGCATCCTCAGGTTGTCTACAAATGATAACCTATGAAGAGCAATTTAGAAACTTCTTGTCCTATAATAATCCGATGTAATAATATCCTTTGAATATATTCATACTGATGACTTATAAATGATCATTTGTGGACGTGTTTTGGAGATATTGTAAATATAAAAATATCAAGAATGAATATGAGGCATCAAATTCATGTCAAGTCTCATATAGTGATTTTAGAATGATCCATTAATACCAAATATATATCTTAAACGTACCCAGTGGTGCAACAAAGGCCCCTAAATGGCTAAAAGTTGTTATTCATATGATGGTATCGTGAATGACGTAATGTAGGTGGCCCAATGACGGAAAACCGTCCACCGGCTACCAATCAGAAATAGTTAATGATGTTCTGCGCGCGCAAACGTCAAGCAGTCATATTGTTTCTATTGTTCCTTTTGCTTTGTGACTCATTTTTTTTGGCTGTTATTATATTTATTAAACACGCGAGTTAAATTAATATATTAAAAAACTCAAATGTTTCTACGTATAAACAAATTGTACAAATCAGGTAGGTCGGCTAGTTTGCTTTACTTAACATAACCTCAATCTGAACCTTGTATTACTTAAAATTTATTACTTATTCCGAAACAAAATATCATTTAAAGCCAATAAAAGTAAGATTTACGCATATAGACAAATTAAAAACAAATTAATAAATTAATGTGACACCCGTTAGAAGAATTTATTCTTTATGAAAACTATAAATTTAATCATTCACTGAATAAAAATGCCATTAAAATGTGGTTAAGAACTGGGTGATAGAGCAGAAGGACAAGAAAGTAGATGACAAAAATATCACATGAGAAAGCTGTGGATATATTGATGGATAGGAGTGGATTTAGTAAGGTTATAAAAGGTTGTTTTTATAAATTTCAAGTATACTGTATATTGTTGTAAGTATAAATACGGTTATACGTTTTGATAATAAATGTTATAATCATGTGATTTCTCTAAATCAATTCAATCTTTAAATAATAACTGATTATATCCACATGTTTTTGCTCTATAATGTGTAGAACTTGATTTTCGAGTGTTGATCTGCATTGTATTTTGTTTTTGACGTGGAGTATTTTCCCAGCAGCTTAATTTGGTATATTAATAAGAACATCTTAATCTGCCAGATTAAGCAGGACGCTTGAAAATGGCAACTGTGGGTTTGACGAAACGTGGATATGCTCCCAAGTCACGAGCATAATTCAATGTGTATCAATACCTGATAATCATTCGCTCTATCTCTCTATCTACAGTGTTTCACTTAGGATGAATACACCTGCTCTATAACCTTTTTGTTTTACAGGGAATTTGATATATTTTTTTTATATATATATGGAGCATGTAAATTTATTAAATGAGTAAATTACATTTTAGCCTCAGTAAAAAATCAACCTAGTACAGTTAACAATAAACATTTCCTTATCGAAGAAATGCTTAAAGTTTTCCCATTTTTTTGCGTTTATTTTTAATTATAGTAGGCTAGTTTTTTAATGAGGCTTAAATGTACACCAAAGACCAAAGGATATCCTAGAAGAAGTTCTCCATAAGTCCAATATCCTAGGGTATATAAAAGGTATATGATAGGAAATAAAAACGATATGGAAATTACTACCACTTAAGAGTCTTATATACCCTATTAAATCATAATTCTCAAATATCTCGTTTAAAACTTATCCGATTTGAGTGCGATTTTTACAAGATTTTTCAAAAATATGTATAAAATGTCGGAATGTAATTTTTTTTTTTTAGAGTCGTCAAAAAATTTTCGCATGCATTTTAAATATTTTGTATCCAAATTTTTTAACATTCCGACATTAGTCACTGTTTGTAACGTTTATATTCATGTGACCCAACTCTTGGATTAGTTGAAAATAAATTTATTAGAAAACTAAAAACTGCATATCTGTATTCCGATAATAGCTGCCATCTCGCATGATATTTCGGAAACACGGTTGCACTTGCATACACTGGACTCGTTTGCGGGAGGGAGAATCGGGCACTTAGGAACCACGTTGCGATTTGCGTAAACAACAGTGGCGTGTGTATTCTAGAGATATCTCAAATTTACTTATTTGTTATAAAGTGGGTACACTTGATTTCAATAAACACAGGTACACTTTCTTTTAGCTATGTAAATTATTCGTTCTTTGATTGATATTAATAATCTTACAAATATCACTTTGACGTTAATCAGTGGCGTCATTATTAAAAATGGTTCGACATCTAACAGATATTCAAAAATTTCGAATTGTTTCTAAAATTGAAGATGGTTGGTCCATAAGAAGACTTGCTGCTGAATACAATGTGAGTAAAACCACGATAATGAGTGTTAAAAAACAATGGGAAACCAACCAAACGGTATCCCGTAAAGTTGGTTCCGGTAGGCCCAGAAAGAGCAATAATCAAGAAGATGAAAATCTTATAAATTACCTAATAGAAAACCCTTTTCAGACTGCAGTAAATGCAATTTCAGAGACAAATTTCCCTGCTTCGGTATCTACTGCTTGCAGAAGAATAAAACTACAAAGCGACTTGAAGAGTTGTTCAGCGGCTAAAAAATACAAACTTTCAGAAGAAAAGAAGCAGGGTAGGATTATTTTTGCACTCAACTATATAATCAATGATGAAAACTTCTGGGGACAAGTTGTCTTTTTTGCCGAAAAGGTTTTTAAATCCTGTAACGATGGACATGTTCGCGTATATAGGCCTCCTTCCACTAGATACGAAGAAAAATGTACTTTCGATCCATAAATATTAGGAAGGTTTTCAGTCAATGTCTGAGCTTGGATGAGCCTAAATGGGTTAGGTGTGTGTTGGAACAGTGATGGTCATCTCAATTCCATTAAATATATTGAAATATTAGACAATATTATGTTGCTGTCAGTAATAGAGGTGTTTCCGGAAAATAATTTTATTTTCCAACAAGACAACTGCTCCATACATACGGCCCATCGTGTCAGGCAATGGTTTCTTAATAAAAACATAGAGTTGTTACCGTGGCCATCTAAAAATCCGGATTTAAAACCAATTGAAAATGCATGGGGACTAATGGTGGAACATATAAGAAAATTAAATAACCATCCAAATAATGCCCAAGAATTGGAAGGGATAATTGAAGACGGTTGGGAGAACTTGTCGCAAGTAGTTGACCTTGCAAGAAATCTGATTTTGTCCATGCCTGCAAGACTTCAGGCAGTTTTAGACGCTAATGGAGCAATGACAAAATATTAGTTAATTCTGTATTACGTAATTGAAGTTCATTTATTTTATTTTTTTATTGTATTTTTATGTTCAGTTTGCATTGTTTACATTTTTTTTAATCTCAAGTGGTATTTTTGTGTTCTTATTTTAAAAATAGAATTATCATTATTCAGTTAGTATTTTAATTACAACCAGCAGTAGAATTATCCATAACAAATATTATTTTTTTAAACAATAACATGGCAGGCTTGAAAATGTTTTGAAACAGTTATTTTCTAATTATTTTTTAAAATTCCATTTGAATAAAATAAAAAGAGAATGGTTTAATAAGTTTAAAAACACAAAGGAAACCGATCTCCTCCAAAAAACCCAGGTCCGGGATAAATCACCTCTTCTCCACCCCCCTCTCGACATGCCTGGCCAGCCCTATTTACAGACATGCACACAACTAAACTATTAAGATTCTCGATTACAAGAGTTTTACCAGTTTTTTTTGAAATCAAGTGTACACCTAAGTAGACGTGTTATTGAAAGTGATTATTAGTGCAGTGAAAGAACAATGGGAAAAATAAAAATATATCATAAGCGTAAATACCCTAGCAGAAAACCGAAAAATCGAACATTAGCTCAAAAGAGAAAATACAAAAAGTAAGTACTAGTGAAAATTGAATTTTTTTCGTAAATTAATAAAAGTAATAATTTTCTTTTATTTCCGGTAATTTCTGTAGAGAGACTAATATAAATGAAAGTTTTCCCATTTTGCCGTCTCTAAATATTGATATGGAGAATGAAAGGCTCAATGAAAGGTGAATATGATAATTTTTATTTTTGATTTATTTTAAGCGCAGTAACCTCATGTACAGGGTGATCATTTTAAGTGCACCTTACTCGATTTTTCTGCTGTATTTTTAACCTAGGAAAAAAACTTCAAAAATTATACTTATGTGCTTTTTTCTAAGGAATCCGAAAATTAAAAACAATTGAATGTCAAATAAAAAAGAAAACGCCGAAAAACTGAAAAATAAAAAAATTACACCCCGCATTAATATGCGGAAATGGACATATGACATTCCGAATACTGATTAAATATGCGCGTCACATACATATCTTTTACTTCCGGTTTGACCGGAAATTGCCTTAATTTGTTTTATTCTAAATGATATATCCTGTATATTCAGCTCAATTTAAAAAATTTCTTTCTGAATTCAGCAATATATGTAACATCATCATAATCTTTCATATTTGATAAAAATATTGGAGTTTAAATTTAAAATAACACAAATATATTTTTCATATTATTTCATCGCCTTTTCCATTCTGAGTTGAATGATATGACACACATTGATACTTCCATTTTATAGGAAAAATTTTTAAAATAATACTATGCATTAATAAGAAACGGTAAAATGGAAATTTTTTTGTAGATTAACGATTTAATTGTTTTGTTGTTTAGTTCTTTAGCTATTTTTAAACAAAGTAAATAAAATAATGTCGGTTTTTTTTATTGTTTTTACATATTAATTGCAGGACAAGGACGCATGACGGGTAAGGTTAGCTACTGCTTAGCTTATAAGCTTGACGCAATACAACTTTTTCGTCGGTTTATGTCGTACGAAACCTCTAGTACTCCGCCTCTGATAATTCAACATCTTCCGATCTGAAATGTTCCACTATGCCGTTCTGTAACTAGAACATCGGCCACCTTCGACATTCGCCGCGATAATTTCGGTTTGGCTGTATATATGCACCGTGGCCTGCGCGGAGTGTGGTAAAATCGAGACTATTGTTCACTTGCATCTGATATAGACTCTTAAGCAATGTTACTTATTATTGGAAACGTAAGTATACACATGGGACGATACTGAGAACCGTCTGATTTGCACGCTCCATTGATAATGTGATAACATCCTACCATAATGTTTTAATAAATCAACTCATTGAAAACAAAAATGGTAAAAACCTACTCACCTTATGGTAATGATTAATTATTAAAACTTTTTACCTACATAAATTGAAATAAAATGTGCCCTCTGTAATCACTTAGTCATAGTAGTAGTAGTAGCTACTTATTTTACTAGGCAAGTAATGGACCCTTTTTACCTAGGGACCTACAGTTTAGCGTGGACTCCGAACCACGGTCTTCGACTGTCAACTAACCCACGCTGGGCCTGCCCGTCTGCACCGCTAGCAGAGTGGCAAACCTCCGGGGTAGGTCTCTTCGACGCTCCACCCGGGCTCGCCTTTCCGCCTGCATCAGGCTAGCGGCCTGGTAGACGAGCTATCGTTCTTCCATCCAATTGCCGGACTCGATCAGTGCTGCTTAACTTCACTGATCGAATATCGGAAATTAAACGGATGTCCATATCTCATCCCCCATTTAGTCATAACATTCTGTAAGTTTTCTGACTGTTAGGAATATTATTAAATTATTTTCATAAAAACTAAAAATAATTTATTAGTACTCACTTTTAAACAAAATGTTTTAAAAATGTTATCTCTATTATACCAAATAGAAATATATGCAATACTTAAGAACTAAAACAGTTTTCATCGGAAAATATGAGAATAAGAGTCATCAACAAATTTCAATAAAACAATCTTATTTTATTGACATCGAAATATTTATGTAAATTAATGCATAATGACAATACAAATACATACAATTAAATGGGTTTACACTTCTCCAGAGCATGACGTCATCTGAAAAAGGAAAATTGGCGAATGTTATTATGTTCACTGTTGTTCTAGTTAAGTGCTTGTAGACAGTGTTTACACATATTTTAATAGACATCGTTTAATGGAGGGAAGAATATATTCACTAAATAAACTGCAATGTTATGATAATGTTATAATTACACTGGCGGACAAAAATTTTTTTTTTGTAACATTTACCTGAACAGTTTATTCCACTGGAACAAAGCCTTCAGATTGCAGAAATGACAAACGAAACGTTGTAACACGGAACGGTTTCTTGTGGCATTAATAAAACATTATGGACAGGAATAACATTATTGTTAATTTTACTAATCTGTTTATTGCTATATATCAATGATGTATATGACATATATTAGGCTTGCATAGATATATCTATATAGAGAATAATTTTTGAATAACATATGCTCAGGTAATTTTTTTCTTTTATGGGGGGTCAAATCATCTTGCTTTAAGAACCAACAGTATTCACAAATCACGGCTGGATCCTATCGTCCTTGATAACGAATTTCCATTGTCCTGATATCTTGATGAAATCTTTCTCCTTACTCGTCACTTACCCCACCCAAATTTTCAGGAAAAAAATTTAAATGACAATTCAGAAACGGAATTTTTAAAAACATACGCCAACCAAGCGTTGCGTTGGGTACGAATTTAAAAGTTTGGTTACTAGTTGCTTGTAGTTCTCATCCTTCTTGTTCCCTTAAAATCCCCTCACGTGGCTTACAAATGAGTTCCAAGCTCTGAAATCCTGTCTGTTGAGTATTCCTCTAAAATCTGCAACGAAAAGCAATTTTCTAATTTTAGAACCAATAAAAATACCTTCTTTAAGTTTGGCGTCATTTAATTGGGGAAAAAATTTTCTTAAGTATTTATATCCTTTATCCTCTTAATTCATAGCCTTCACAAAATTTTTCATTAGCCCAAGTTTAATGTGAAGGGTGACAAAAGAATATTTTTAGAGTCTACAAGAGGTACATATTTAACATTACTAGTTCCTGGTTCAAATTATTTCTTTTCCAGCCAAATTCTTTTTACATAATGTTCTTTTACTGCACGACTGTCCCACAAACAAGGAAAATAGCAATATATTGTAAACCCTCCTTAAAGCCCTGCTAAAATGGCCATTACTTTTAAATCTCTACATATTTGCCATTTGTATTTGCTGTAATTAATTTTATTTAAAATGATGCTCATTTCGTCATAATTCTCGTTCATTGTTACTAAATGGGCAATTGGTATAGATGGTTTTAAACTTTTAAGTAGTAATACAGCCTTTAAACTGTATTTGAAGGAATCTATGAATAAGAGCCACTCAGAAGGGTAATGCTCGATATTAATTTCCTGCATTAAGCCATCAATATCAATACACGCAGTGAATTTTCCATATTATAAATGCGGAAAATATTTCGTTTCTTTTTCTAATATCTTCTAAATCATTCAGTTCATTTTGAGCATTAAGTGAGAATCACTAAAACTTTGTGGAATATACAAAGGGTCGACACACTGGTCTGGGCTGTCTGAAGATTCGTTACTATTTCCATTGCTTCCCAAAACAATATTTTGCCAATCTAAAGGCGCAGTTGGCACTTGTAAGTCTGATGCATTGTGAGGAACAGGTCTTTGGGCTGCTGGCAAATACGGATATTCGATTTTTAACTAAATCATCCTCAGGACTCTTCATATTGTATACTGCTTCATTTTCATATGTTTGCCTGATTTCTTCTAAGAAATCCATATTTACCTATTGTTTGATATCCTTGATATTTTCCCAGAATTTCTAGATTATGTATAGAGATAATAGCCTTGTATCAATATGGAAAATGCAAAATGAGTTCTCTGTCCCGATATTGACTCGAAAAATTATTGATCCTATCATTCAAAAAAATTTCTTTTACGACCACCTGATAAATATGCTTTTGGCTATGATGATCGATGCAAGGAAATCTACACTCGATTTAGCGGTCCGAGTGATGAAAGAGCGATCAAACGGGAACTCAAGTGACCATTAGGAAGTTTGAGATTTGACAGTGATTTTGAAGCAGATGATTATATTAATTTAATTGATTTGCAAGGTATTAATGCAACAAAATCTCCTGTAACTACATTTCTTACAGAAGAAGTAATTTTGGAGCTAGTTTATAACATGTAAGAACACCACAGAAATTGGACGTCCCACGAGTCCAAAGCCGAAGTTGCACGGGCGATGGTTACACTTATGAAAAAACGTAGACACACAGCCATTCCCACCAATATTGCCAGTACTGGTGGCAGGATTTGAACACTTGCCAACGCATGCTCTAGCCTCCACCGGCCGGATAATAACAATATCAATTTCCTTCGGTTCCCATGTCATCCGCAAAGCGTGGAAAGTTGTGTAAAATTATGCACTTATGCACTTATCAGATCGAAGATTGCATCTAAAAATGAAATGCCCGAATTTAAAACCAAAAAAACAGTTTCGAACAAATGCTAAAAATTTATAGAATAACACTCGAATGGTTGGATGTTTGGATAGGGTGTGAGGAGAAACTCATGTGCAGTCACCGTGGTTTTCATTAAAAAAAAAACATTGAAGAACTACAAAGAATATAAATGTTATCTATAAAAATCCCATATAAATTTTCTGAATCGTTGTGAATCCTTAAGATATTTTTTAATGGACAGAAAATAGTTTCCCATTTATTTAGACCTAAATGGTATCCATTCTCCAATAATTATAAGACAAAATAAAAAAAACATACATTTTTTTGCTATTTCACTCCACCCTATTTCAAATGCTGTAGCATCATCGACTTGACGCATGTCAGCTTGGAATATACGTATGGCATTATGTTGTGATAAATGACGTCCAGTTTCCATATTTCCTCAAGAACTAGCTTCCACATTTCTTCAAAAACAAAGTATGTTTCAAACATAATTCAACGCAATTGACTACAAAATAAGAATGAAGTATCTATTCGAAAGTTAGAAAAAAAAAGGATGCGATGAAAAAGAGACATAACATTTTTATTCTGGACATCTAAAAACCATGCAGAAACACATATGTAAAAAATATTGGCAGGGACGTATTCAGTGTGATTTTTCCATTATCCTTAACTTTCTGTGCACAGTTTAATAATCAGATCACAGAAGAGGCTGCTTAAAGACAACAGGTGTAGGTGCCTATAACGAAGGGGTTTCCCTCGCTATTTTTAATTAACTTTTCTTTAGTTCTCAAATGAAACAATAAACTAAAAAAATACATATATTTATAATTTAACATATAATAACAAAGGCTCATTCAGGGTGTGGTCAGCAAGTAATATACCCTTCAACAACTTAAAACTAAAACCACTGCAATCCTATTAAAGTTCCTTAAACAGTTTTTTGTAAAGGGCGCCACCCTCCTTTCTTTATCGTTTATATATCTATAGTCAAAAAAGTTATAAAGCACTCATGCCGTAGAAAGGGGGAAAGAACGGTTATTCTTCACTCAAAGTTTATCGCACAGTTCAAGAGCAAAACTAAAACTCTAGGGGGCTTTCTCCACTTCTAGATAAATAGACGAAATCAGCCTTTTGATGCAAATTTTAGTCTGCAGGTTTCCAGCTCAAACTCAGAACGGAAACTATTTAATTTTTTAATAGGTACCTATTTTAATAATAATAAGAAGGGATCCTACCTTCTCACATAGCTTTCTTATGTCACTTACTTCGTAACTCCATTACCATAACAGCTTAACCAGACAAATTCTTCAACACAATTTCAGCAACGTACACTACTACCTCGCTCAAAGGCCAACTCAAGTCTGCCATATAAAACATAAGATAACGTACTCAACGCAACGTAACAGAATATACACACATCCGCTCTCGGCCGTGGCTCGGCAGAGAGTCTCCCGCGTCTCAGTACAAGCGTTCCCACTTTGTCCTCACACCGCAGTGTTCGCGCTGGTGCACTAAAGGTCCAGTGGTCGCACAAATTATCAAAGATTTACAAATTAGTAGGTTCTAGAATTTTTAAGGTTGACCTCCAACCAAATTATGCAATTAGCATTAAATAAAACGCAAGTTAATTGTATCTAAAAATGGACCGTTACATGCCATTTAGGCAAATTTAAGAGTCTGTAAAAAAATTATCTAATTCTGAACAAACTAATATCAATTAACATTTAAAATTTTCTCACGTCAAGGTAAAACTTTCTTGTTTATAAAGCAATGGCTAGTGGGGTTCAAAAATAAACCAAGCCAGAACTAGTGCCATATACTCCAAAAAAACAACTATGTAGCTACGGGCACATATTTCGGAATTATTGCTCCTCGTCAGTGCAATATAGTTAAGAATCTGTGATGTGATTGATTAGGAACACACACTAACATAAGTCTGGAGAATACAGTACACAGTACTTACTCAATTGATGCCTTCATATTCCCATTTCTAAATTTCTTAGCTACACTGAAATGACGAGGAGCAATAACTCCGTGTTCGTAGCTGCGTAGTTGTTTTTTGGGGTATATGACACTAGTCCTTGCTTTATTTCATGTTTATCCTGATTTAAAATGACCAAATCCCATTTCGCAACAAATTTGTTCTTTCTTACTTATTTTAGGAAGACTTGATTGTAATGCGAGTAAACCATCGATGTCATTGAATTGATTACGTGCATTTCCAATATATTTTCAAAGGATTTGTAGCAGAGATAATAGAAGTATGATATTTTTAAAGGAAATTGTGTCTCCAGATTTAATTTCAGACAAACAAAATGTTATGTTTCTGAGTGAATGAGGACCTATTCAGAATGAAATTAGGGGATCTGTTTAAACACCTATCACATAATGGTTTCAGTTCACCACTTCCTTTTCTTCCTGCTTCAAGCTCGCTTTACTTCTTAAAACAATATGCGTCAGGCATACACTTCGTTTCATTATCCCCATCAATAATATTTCTTAGCTCCATTATGATTAAAGACAAACGAATAAATTATGTGATTATCATCCCAATGGAGAAATAACACAATTGTTTGCAAGAAAATATCTGTACATTTTAAATATGTTAATTTGCTTTTACATATTAACAGTGCTCTGTTAAGTTTGTATTTAAAACTAAATAATCGAATTAATTATTTTAATATAACACTCTATAAAATGTCTTTAAGGTAACTCATAAACTCCATATAATTTTTATAAGAAATTTTTCAAAGAGCACTTGAATACGTCAACTAGTTAACTAAGAAAAAATGCAAGCGTTTATCAAACTATGCTGGAACTGGATCCTGAAACCTATTGTAAGGTAATGAATCTGGTTACTTTGTTCGTAGGTTAAGACTACTGCAAGGTTTATGATGCGATCGAACTAAAAATGTGTCATAAATGTAGTGTTTTAATCATGTTCATAAAAATTGTAATGAGCCTCTCGCATGTCCCAAATGTTCTCAGGAACATAAGGTTCAAGAGTGTAACGATTCATTCTCATAGCAGTGCATTAACTGTAGTTGGTCATACCGATTTAACTCATGAAGCTTGGGATGCTGCAATATGTCCCGTATATAAGCAAAAACTTGAACATCATAAATCCACACTTTTCAGTCTTAAGTAGAAATTAGATTTTAACAGAGCAGTTACTGAATATCCAACAAATTATTCTATAAATACATTATCTCACGACAATAATAAAGATTTTAGGATATATCAAAATGTTCGATGCTTAAAATCTAAGATGCAATGCTTGTATAATATAAGTTGAGTGACAAATCAGTATTATTTATTTGCTTTTAGTGACACATAGATTTAAGTGTTCTTGATAACGAGTTATTTATTAAAAAAATATAATGCTTTCAGATCAGATCGTAATTTTGAGAATACAAATCTTACTAGAGGAGATGTAGTTTTGTTTGCCATAGACAACAGTTTCTCTGTTTTGTCCGTAAATTTAACCAACTTCAATGCTGTTCCCAATATAGATATTGTAGGTATTAAAATTTGTCTCCAATTTCATCATATTTATATATTCGTTCTGTATATACCGCTAATTTAAGTGGAGATTTATATGAAACATTTTTTGACATATTTTTAAGTATGAAATGTGTGTGAAATGGTGACGATATCATAGTTTTGGTGGATTTTAACATTCCTGATTATGTAAATTACTTGGAAAATAATTAGTTTAATAATATGCACGTAAATGTTATTAATAATATTTGCATGCTGATACAATTGCAGCAAATTAACCTAAAAAGAAATATAAATAAACGTCTTTTAGATTTAGTTCTCGGTAATAAGAATGTTTTAGTAAATGAGAGTGATGAACCACTTTTACTTGTAGATCTACACCACCCCCACTAGATATTTATTTATCCTCAAGTTTTTCAACGTCAAAATTCTCAAAGAGTACGGAATTAAATTTTAATTTTCGGAAAGCTGATTGTCACGTACTTTATGAAAAAAATTTTCAATACAGATAGGTCAGATTTGTCACATTTTACAGATGTTAACTTAGCATGTGACAAATTATATTGTATTCTAAATTCAATTTTTATAGAACGTGTTCCAAAAAACTGTACCTAGAAAGTCCAAATACCCCCCTTGGTTTAATAAAAATATTATACGGGACCTAAAACATAAGGAATTACTGCGGAGGAAATACAAAAGAGGCAAAAACCAGAGCAAAATTGAAATTAGATATAGACTTAGCATATGAAAAGTATATTAGTGACATAGAAAATCAAATGAAATCTAATCCCAACCGATTTTGCTTTTATATTCACGAGAAAAAAAACTGATCTAGTATTCCCAATAACGTGATATAAGGAGTCCTTTGATGATCCCGCCATAATTGTTAACAAATTTGCTGAATATTTCGAAACATCTTATACCACACGTTCAAATACAGATACACCATTAGATAATAATTGTCATGATATTCCTCATATTTTAAATGTCCTAAAAAATTTTAAGCCCAAATGGACTGCTGGTTCTGATGGTATTCTAGCGTTTCTTTTAAAGGACTGCGCAGTAATACTGGCAATCCTGTTAACAGTTATTTTTAACCTATCGATATGCTCTAAATCATTTCCTAACATATGGAAACAATCAAGAATATGTCCTATTTTCAAGCATAATAACAGACATGAAATGGAAAATTATAGATCTATAGTGATATTGAACAATTTCTGTAAAGCTTTTGAAACTGTATTATATGATATTATTTTTCCTCATGTCAAGCCTCTCATTTGTCCAAATCAACATGGATTTATGGCTGGTAGATCTGCCACCAGCAACTTATTCTGCATTACACAACACCTAGCATACGGCATTGATACTGGAGGTCAGATCGATGTCGTTTATGCAGACTTCCCGAAAAGCCTTTGACCGTCTAGACCATGGCATACTACTTAGCAAACTAAGTTTATTCGGTTTTGTTGATTCTCTCATCATATTTTTGTCTTCCAATTTGCACTATAGAAAAGAGTATGTAGTGTACCATGGTTACAAGTCTAGAGAAATATTAGCTAAATCTGGTATTCCCCAAGGTTCCAACCTTGGACCTATATTGTTCATAATGTTTATAAACGGTAACGTGTCTGACCGTCAATGCATGTCACATTTGTATGCAGACGATTTAAAAAATATATAGATCCATAAAAAAGAATAAATGATTGTATCTGCTTTCTGTTTACAAAATGTTTGCTTACACTTGAATCGTAGTGTGAAAAAACCAAGTTTCCGTTGAATGCCAGAAAATGCTATATGATGTCTTATACTAAAAAAAGTGTCCCAATAAGTAACAATTATCTACTCAATGATCAGGTCGTGAAAAGATGTAATCAGTTAAAAGATCTTGGTGTAACATTTGATTGCAAGTTAACTTTTGTTGAACACATTTCCTCTGTTATTTTCCTTCTCAGAAACATAAAAGATTTTAAAGATGATACCCCTTTATTTCTCCTCTTTAATGCATTTGTACGCTCAAAATTAGAATATTCTGCTATTATATGGCATCCTGGATATGATGTTCATGTTAATAATATTGAAAATATTCAACGCAAGGGCCTAAAGTATTTAACTTATAGACATGATGGAGCATATCCTAAAATAGGGACCTCTCATGATGATTTGCTTCAGCAATTTCACGTTAATGATTTATGTACCAGACGAAATTACTATTCAGTACTTTTTATATAAAATTCTCTTTGATAAAATTGATTTCCCTGAAATTCTCGGTAAGATCAATTTTTATGTACCATCCATATTCTATTCTATTTGCCATCGCCTGGAACGAATGTACTTAGTTTCTCACCTTTACATGTAATGTGCTTGAATTACCAAACTATGCATAATGTAATTAATATCTTTCAATATAATATTTGTGATATAAAAAATAAGATTATTAATATCATGTCATTTAACTAATTTATATTCTCATATTGTATTGTATTTCATTTAATGTAATTATTATTGTATTTTTTTCCCGTCCTGTAAATGGGTTCACCCGTTGGTCAGTGTATGAATAAAATAAAAAATAAAACTATGGTGTTTCCGTTTTTGTATCGCGGCTCCTGATTGGATATAAGCATGTGTTTTTGTTTTTGTATTTCGCTGTGCATTGGTAGTTTTAATAAATAATGAAAGTGCTTATATGGTTTTCAAGTAACATATTTTGTTTCTCATAGAGACCATAACAAGTTCGAAACCGGTCTATGTCTAGTGAGAAATTGACAAATGATTTTAGCTACCAAACAAGACTTACAGGTTTAATTCAATGCAGGTCGGGGTTTTTGTCCGCTGAGTAGTTGTTTCCTGTAAGTCTTATTCACTATATAGTTTAGCCCACCAGGGTAGGAGGTCACAGCTCTGGGTACTTGCTTTGCAGGTAGCTATCAGTCACTAAGACATTAACGATGTCTGACGGGTAGTAGCACTGACCACCTGAGGGATACACTTATCATTCACTATGCCTGTCTTGCTTAGTCTGCCTTTGGCTAGCCTGGTTTGCCATTATTATTTGTCTTTTCCGTTACTTATGGCGTACTGACGAGAACATAACAAGTTCGAAACCGGTCTATGTCTAGTGAGGAATTGACAAATGATTTTAGCTACCAAACAAGACTTGCCGGTTTAATTCAATGCAGGTCGGGGTTTTTGTCCGCTGAGTAGTTGTTTCCTGTAAGTCTTATTCAGTATATAGCTTAGCCCACCAGGGTTAGAGGTCACAGCTCTTGGTACCTGCTTTATAGGTCGCTATCAGTCACTAAGATATTAATGATGTCTGACGGGTAGTAGCGTTAACCACCAGAGGGATACACTTATCACTCACTATGTCTTTATAACTAATGTTTCCATATTATCATTTTATTTTTATTATTGCGGCTTTTAAAATTTTGATTAATATTTTTCAATATATAAAATACCCTTAGTCTAATATACAATCTAATGATGAATTCTGTAGGAAAATAATAACATGGATGTTGGAATGGTACTGTTTTACAATGTTATAAAATTTATTTACATGTTTTATCAATAGCACTTCAAATTATTGTCCAAATAAACACTCAACTTCGCTATAAAATTTACAAAATTATCATCTGGCATGTTTAGGTTTCCAAAAGTATCTAAATTTGCATTTTCATATGCTTTAAAGTAACAAAAAAAGGGAGATGTCATCTAATTGTTCATGCGCCTTGGCATAATTTTGACAAACTACGCAGTTATGGAGGTTTAAAAATTTTTTTATCAAGTAACCACAAACATTTTGCCTAAATTTTTTTTCCAATATATCATTTAACTGATAATCAGTTTCTATAATGATCTTTCAAATTGTTTGGGAGTTGCATTTACACAATTCCCAGTCTGTTGCCGTATTGGACCAAAAAGTTATCTAAACTGTCCTGGATTAATCTCCTTGTAAGGAGATATAAATATTTTTTTGATTATCGTATAAAAGAATCAAGCCACGTATTGTAATTTTAAAATACTTTGTAAACTTAATTTTTTTGTAATATCTTCTCCTGGAGCATTGTAAACTTTTAGGTTATCAATGAACTTATAATAATCTTCTAAAAATTCTGTTTAATATGGTCGCCCTTTGAAAACACTATTGAATTTTTTTGAGCTAGTGGTGTTTTATGAATCTAAAATGTCAAAAAATTCATCCATTCTCTCAATGAATTCAGATGTTGTAACAGCTTCTTATATAAACATTTAAACCAGCCGATACAGTAGCACTAAATACCTGCGTTACAAATTTAACCTTAATTTTTTCAAAATTATTTGGGTACACATGGGAATCCGTTAACTTTGGTGCTGCCTTTGTACTGTTTTTTATCATGGTTATAAAATATGCGTATGTACTCTTAAGAAATTACTTTTTCATCATAAATATACTTGTATTTCAGTAAATTACTTCTTGCAGCTTTTATTAGATGTGATATGTCAAACATATATTATTTATGTAAAAGAGTTCTTTATTATATAATCCAGGGCGGGGCTTAATAATTTTTAATAAAATTTTTGGTGAAGGAAGGCAAAACGTATGCATTAATTTTTGTTTCTACAATTTTGGGCCTGTAAAATACATCGCCAAACATATTTTTTTTTTCTAAAGGATATCTTCGACCTTTTCGATGTTACTGTAATTGCGAAACTTGGACATTTATAAAGTTAGCAAGTTCAGGTGAGGAGTAAATTTAAATGTAAGTAATTTATACTGGTCCAGTGTGACTTATTCTACATTTTCCAGTTTGGCATGAAGCTCTTCAATCTTTCTTCTTAAATGGTCATTTTCACGTTACAATTATTTGATAGTTCTCCTGAATTTTTCCTTCCTTGGACTGTGAGATGATAAGTACAACGAAGTTTGGGTGCTACTGGATGGAGAGAGCAAAATATCTGTGCAACTTGCAGATGTATGAGATGGTACCATTGGAATATTCACATCTATGGTGAAAGTGCACCTCTTCTTGAATCTAGAAATATAAAAAGATCATTAAGACAATCTGTATGAATATGTTTTTTTAATATTCTGAACTGTATTAGAAGCTAACATGTTTTTTCACTTCATGATACTGACTGACTCAAATGTACATATGAAAACTTCTTCATATATTTCTCTTTTTCATATCATTTAATTTATGTATCACCTTAATGTAAACATTCCATTAGCACACACTCTGCATTTGTACCCGCTGACTGCTGAGTTTTCTAAAGAGAATTTTATTTTAAAAATGTGTCTCTATATGTATTAATATTCAACCCTGTACTTTCGTTCGCAGGAGTTTCCAAGCAACAAGCTATAATGGTCCCTTATTAAATTTATCCTATGTTATCGATTTTTTAAGATGAACTCTAAAGAATTATGATGATGTTTAGTATTTCTACACAAGAAACCAATTTAAAATCCAATTTACATACAAAATCTACTGTTTTTACTTTTTCTTATTATACATATGTCTCGACACAAATTTAGTGATCTCGGTTAGCTCAACAGTACAGCTTCAATTATTAAAATTATTATTATCAGCTTATTAAAATCAGCTCTTTATTTCTCCTGCAGATATAGTATATGGCATTTATTATCTAAATTTGGAAATGTGTTGACAACACTGAAATCTGAAGTTACGTTCTGTCACTGATAAAAAATCTTGTTGAAATTATTGTGGTTAAATGTGAAATACGGTGGAATAAGGAAAAAAATCATAGAAAATATAGTTATGTTTAGGGCAAAAAGAAAAGAAAATTTGAAATAAGCAATTGACTTTTTTTAACTTTTAAGTAAAATATCTGATGTGGCCAGCACATAACATTCTTATTCCAGTATATATCATCCTGATCTAAGAAAATCATTCTATCTAATTCTTCACTTACCTACTTCAATTAAATTTTAATAGCGTACCTTGAAATGTTTCATTAAAATTTTTAAATAATTGATTATCAGCGTCATTCGACACATTCATGTCATATAATTTAATAATTGACATTGGCATTTTTATAACTAAATTAGACCTTTCAAATATAAAACTGTCAAATTTATCCTAATCCCCATTTTATGAGACCAAATGTGTAAAATATTTCAGTTTACATCAGCTTTATTTAATTACTTGGAAAGTATATCTTATTCGCTTGATATAGTAGACATGATTTTTAATCTTTCATCAAGAATATGTTTTTTCATAACGTCCAATACAAAAAAGTTTGGGTCTCGTGAACCCCCTTTCAGCTGACCAATTTTGCTCATCACCGAATTTTTCATTGTCTTTAGCCTTTAGAACAAGTGTACCAAATTTGAAAGTTTTATCTCAAAAACTGTGGCTGCTATCGCGATACTACAGACATGCAGACAGATTTTTCCGTAAAGTTATGTTTTTTCATTATTATTCGTCAAGATTCGTCCAGAAATGCAATAAAAATTTTTGTTATTTTTTTCTCGAAATTGTACCTTTTTTCTTCTTTTATTCATTGTGTCCCTTCTGGTGTATCACATTCACTAAATTTAATGTGTCGCCTAAAATGTTATTGACAATCTTAACTGCCAAATTTGGGAAGTCTCCCATTAGTATTTTTTGAGTTATCGCGGATACATACATACAGACACACACCCACACACACACACACACACACACACGCACACGCACACACAAATACACACATCCACACACACGCACCGACAGACGTTATTTGGAAAATAGTCAGAATGGGTTCAGTAGGGTTCAAAACGTATATATCAATCAAAATCTTGAGGTCGAAAAAAAAACATGATTACTATACTTCCTTATATTAGGTATAAGAAAGTAAAAAAAAAACGTACCTGTAATTTTGAAAAATGAGTTGTTTTCATAAAAATATAGCGAATTTTTAGCAAAAAAACAAAAAAACCTGGGAATTTGTTAACATCGAATGTTAATTAACAAAAAAATCTATAATAATAACAAAAATCTAAAAGATTTGTAATCGGAATCTAAATTTAATAACCTTCATTTTTCTATTGAAATTTTTTATTACAGAAAACAGTTTCAAATATATTCAATTTGCAACTAAAGTTAGTCCAAAATCCGAGGTATATCTTCAGAGCCGATAGAATTTCAATTTTTTATGAAAAGAAAAGTTTGCCTTACCCCACATCCTCTACACGCTACACGCTGTTACAATAGACCAATGTATTGATAACACCATTGAGGATGTCACATGCTATATTCAGTACTACTCTGCCATGCTTACGCTTCAGGCTCAAAAGTTCTTGGCCCCCGAGTTGACGTGGGAGATACACACGAGGAACGAACGATCTAGGATGAATATTTCTTTGAATGTATGTTGATATCTTGTCGATATTTCACAATATTCATCATCTTACAGGAATATCTATTCAACTGACGCAGCTCATTCATTGTTTACTTTACTACTCCAAAGAAGTAAAGGAGAACAAAAGCGGCAAGCATATTAGTTGCAGACACCTTATTCGGACCTGAAAGTTCGAAAAATTAAAGGGCGGTGTCTGTACTCAGTGATTCTTCGAATAACTCCAGTACCTTTACGATGATGCACCTGTTCGTCATTCCGCGCATTCCAACATCGCATCACTCATGACGCATTTCGGCCAATCTAGTCCACAATTTTCCGAAAAGAAATATCGGCTTCTTGTAACCCTTTCGATTCTACTCCTTTTCAGAGTTCCAAAACAATAGTGTCGTCAGTCTTTCAGAAGCAAAATGTTATCTATCACCTATTTGTTTTTGTGAAACTTATTCTTTCACCTACATTTTTTATGTTACTGGATATTGTATTTTTATTGCGCACAGTATAGTTCCCCTTATGGTAGACACTAAAATATCAACACGTATTCCCTCTATATATTCTACATAGTTCTGTAGTTCATGGCTATACCGCACCTATCGATACAAATTCAAATAAAAGTCACTTATAGAAATAGATCAATAACTGTTTCAAATTCAGTAGCAAATAAATTTGAATACATAAAATAAAAATGAAATATATCTGAACTTAATAAACACCTTTCAGTATAGGAAAAAATCAATAGTATCCAATTTCCTTTTTTTTAGAAGCTTTTATTACGAAGGACTTTAGGAGGTCAAATAAATCAAAATATGTTATTATAAGAAGTTATAGCTACAATTTCGGCGCATAAAATAGCATTGATTTTATGTTTAAAATTCATGAGCGGAGCGCGGATTTCTTAAGGAGAATCCAGAAACGACTTTATTTTTATATAATATTCTTACGTACCTAACATTGTTTATAGTTTCTTTATCGCGGATATTGTATATTCATACACTTCTTATTTGGATTAACGCCTATCTAAGAAATAATAAAATATTCACAAATAGTAATAAATCCTAAAAGGTATAACTAGAAGGTACAAAGTCGTAATCCTCCCACTGCATTTAATTAAAGCAACATACATAGCTACTATTTTCGTAGTGGACTATGCACTTCTTGATGATTTATAAACTTAAACGGTATTTGTTATTTGTTCGCAGCCATTTATAATACTTTGCCATAAATCATCAATTTTGGAATGGGTGTTACATAGATAATCGACTTCAGATGCATCTATATATACATATATATATATATATATATATATATATATATATATATATATATATATATATATATATATATATATATATATATATATAGTGGTGAGAGGTATGAAACTTCTCATATGGTCTGAATGCTACTATCCGACCGACATCCTCGATGTCTCTGTGGCGGATAGCGACTTGCATCACAGCAAGTATCGAGAGCGGCGACCCCTAGCCCAGGTGGACTAAACTAATGTGATTAAATATGATTTGAAGGAAACAACTACTCAGCGGGCAAATACCCCGACCTGCATTGAATTACACCTTCAAATCATGATAGATCGATAGCCAATATCATTTGTCAATTCCTAACCAGACATAGATCGATTTCGAACTTATTTGTTCTCTTCAGTATGCCATAGGTTATGGAACAGACAAATGATAGTGGCCAACCTGCTAGTTATATACTAACTATGGTGAAGTGAATAGTGGTGAGAGGTATGAAACTTCTCATATGGTCTGAATGCTACTATCCGACCGACATCCTCGATGTCTCTGTGGCGGATAGCGACTTGCATCACAGCAAGTACCGAGAGCGGCGACCCCTAGCCCAGGTGGACTAAACTAATGTGATTAAATATGATTTGAAGGAAACAACTACTCAGCGGGCAAATACCCCGACCTGCATTGAATTACACCTTCAAATCATGATAGATCGATAGCCAATATCATTTGTCAATTCCTAACCAGACAGATCGATTTCGAACTTATATGTTCTCTTCAGTATGCCATAGGTTATGGAACAGACAAATGATAGTGGCCAACCTGCTAGTTATATACTAACTATGGTGAAGTGAATAGTGGTGAGAGGTATGAAACTTCTCATATGGTCTGAATGCTACTATTCGACCGACATCCTCGATGTCTCTGTGGCGGATAGCGACTTGCATCACAGCAAGTACCGAGAGCGGCGACCCCTAGCCCAGGTGGACTAAACTAATGTGATTAAATATGATTTGAAGGAAACAACTACTTAGCGGGCAAATACCCCGACCTGCATTGAATTACACCTTCAAATCATGATAGATCGATAGCCAATATCATTTGTCAATTCCTAACCAGACATAGATCGATTTCGAACTTATTTGTTCTCTTCGGTATGCCATAGTTTATGGAACAGACAGATGATAGTGGCCAACCTGCTAGTTATATACTAACTATGGTGAAGTGAATAGTGGTGAGAGGTATGAAACTTTCATATGGTCTGATATAGGCTATCGATCTATTATGATTTGAAGGTGTAATTCAATGCAGGTTGGGGTATTTGCCTGCTGAGTAGTTGTTTCCCTTCAAATCATATTTAATCATATATATATATATACATATATATATATATATACATATATATATATATATATATATATATATATATATATATATATATATATATATATATATATATATATATATATATATATATATATATATATATATATATATATATATATAGATATATATATATATATATATATATATATATATATATATATATATATATATATATATATATATATATATATATATATATATATATATATATATGTATATATATATACATATATGATTAAATATGATTTGAAGGAAACAACTACTCAGCGGGCAAATACCCCAACCTGCATTGAATTACACCTTCAAATCATAATAGATCGATAGCCAATATCAGACCATATGAGAAGTTTCATACCTCTCACCACTATTCACTTCACCATAGTTAGTATATAACTAGCAGGTTGGCCACTATCACCTGTCTGTTCCATAACCTATGGCATACCGAAGAGAACAAATAAGTTCGAAATCGATCTATGTCTGGTTAGGAATTGACAAATGATATTGGCTATCGATCTATCATGATTTGAAGGTGTAATTCAATGCAGGTCGGGGTATTTGCCCGCTAAGTAGTTGTTTCCTTCAAATCATATTTAATCACATTAGTTTAGTCCACCTGGGCTAGGGGTCGCCGCTCTCGGTACTTGCTGTGATGCAAGTCGCTATCCGCCACAGAGACATCGAGGATGTCGGTCGAATAGTAGCATTCAGACCATATGAGAAGTTTCATACCTTCTCACCACTATTCACTTCACCATAGTTAGTATATAACTAGCAGGTTGGCCACTATCATTTGTCTGTTCCATAACCTATGGCATACTGAAGAAACATATAAGTTCGAAATCGATCTGTCTGGTTAGGAATTGACAAATGATATTGGCTATCGATCTATCATGATTTGAAGGTGTAATTCAATGCAGGTCGGGGGAATTTGCCCGCTGTAGTTGTTTCCTTCAAATCATATTTAATCACATTAGTTTAGTCCACCTTGGCTAGGGGTCGCCGCTCTCGGTACTTGCTGTGATCAAGTCGCTATCCGCCACAGAGACATCGGGGATGTCGGTCGGATAGTAGCATTCAGACCATATGAGAAGTTTCATACCTCTCACCACTATATATATATATATATATATATATATATATATATATATATATATATATATAGCGGCGACCCCTAGCCCAGGTGGACTAAACTAATGTGATTAAATATGATTTGAAGGAAACAACTACTTAGCGGGCAAATACCCCGACCTACATTGAGATTACACCTTCAAATCATGATAGATCGATAGCCAATATCATTTGTCAATTCCTAACCAGACATAGATCGATTTCGAACTTATTTGTTCTCTTCGGTATGCCATAGGTTATGGAACAGACAGGTGATAGTGGCCAACCTACTAGTTATATACTAACTATGGTGAAGTGAATAGTGGTGAGAGGTATGAAACTTCTCATATGGTCTGATATTGGCTATCGATCTATTATGATTTGAAGGTGTAATTCAATGCAGGTTGGGGTATTTGCCCGCTGAGTAGTTGTTTCTTCAAATCATATTTAATCATATATGTATATATATACATATATATATATATATATATATATATATATATATATATATATATATATATATATATATATATATATATATATATATATATATATATATATATATCTATATATATATATATATATACATATATATACATATATATATATATATATATATATATATATATATATATATATATATATATATATATATATATATATATATATATATATATATATATATATATATATATATGTATATATATATATATGTATATATATATATATGATTAAATATGATTTGAAGGAAACAACTACTCAAGCGGGCAAATACCCCAACCTGCATTGAATTACACCTTCAAATCATAATAGATCGATAGCCTATATCAGACCATATGAGAAGTTTCATACCTCTCACCACTATTCACTTCACCATAGTTAGTATATAACTAGCAGGTTGGCCACTATCATCTGTCTGTTCCATAAACTATGGCATACCGAAGAGAACAAATAAGTTCGAAATCGATCTATGTCTGGTTAGGAATTGACAAATGATATTGGCTATCGATCTATCATGATTTGAAGGTGTAATTCAATGCAGGTCGGGGTATTTGCCCGCTAAGTAGTTGTTTCCTTCAAATCATATTTAATCACATTAGTTTAGTCCACCTGGGCTAGGGGTCGCCGCTCTCGGTACTTGCTGTGATGCAAGTCGCTATCCGCCACAGAGACATCGAGGATGTCGGTCGAATAGTAGCATTCAGACCATATGAGAAGTTTCATACCTCTCACCACTATTCACTTCACCATAGTTAGTATATAACTAGCAGGTTGGCCACTATCATTTGTCTGTTCCATAACCTATGGCATACTGAAGAGAACATATAAGTTCGAAATCGATCTGTCTGGTTAGGAATTGACAAATGATATTGGCTATCGATCTATCATGATTTGAAGGTGTAATTCAATGCAGGTCGGGGTATTTGCCCGCTGAGTAGTTGTTTCCTTCAAATCATATTTAATCACATTAGTTTAGTCCACCTGGGCTAGGGGTCGCCGCTCTCGGTACTTGCTGTGATGCAAGTCGCTATCCGCCACAGAGACATCGAGGATGTCGGTCGGATAGTAGCATTCAGACCATATGAGAAGTTTCATACCTCTCACCACTATTCACTTCACCATAGTTAGTATATAACTAGCAGGTTGGCCACTATCATTTGTCTGTTCCATAACCTATGGCATACTGAAGAGAACAAATAAGTTCCGAAATCGATCTATGTCTGGTTAGGAATTGACAAATGATATTGGCTATCGATCTATCATGATTTGAAGGTGTAATTCAATGCAGGTCGGGGTATTTGCCCGCTGAGTAGTTGTTTCCTTCAAATCATATTTAATCACATTAGTTTAGTCCACCTGGGCTAGGGGTCGCCGCTCTCGGTACTTGCTGTGATGCAAGTCGCTATCCGCCACAGAGACATCGGGGATGTCGGTCGGATAGTAGCATTCAGACCATATGAGAAGTTTCATACCTCTCACCACTATATATATATATATATATATATATATATATATATATATATATATATATATATATATATATATATATATATTGGTGAGAGGTATGAAACTTCTCATATGGTCTGAATGCTACTATCCGGCCGACATTTTAGATGTCTCTGTGGCGGATAGCGACTTGCATCACAGCAAGTACCGAGAGCGGCGACCCCTAGCCCAGGTGGATCTACCACGAGTGTGCCAAACTTCAGAGGCTGGTAATTTATCAAAAAATAAATGAACTTTCATTAATCAACATATGTCCTAAAACGCATAATAAGGGAGCTACAACCCCTTGAAGGGGGGTTGATGAATATCAATTTTTCGATTATAAGTCCAATATGGAGGTGATTAAAGAAATGAAATTTTCATGCATTACGGCCCCGATGTAGGCGCATAAATGTACAAATTTCGTAATTAACAGCTTGCTTTATTGAGGTAGTTTTGAGGGGTAAGGGGTAGTTTTTTACCCTAAACTTTTTTTGACATCACTTCCGAAGCAAAGCTTTTAAATAACATTATTTCCCATGCAATAACTCAGAAAAATGTATTTTTCAAAATTTCTGTCACACCAGCCGTTTTTGAATAATTTGCGTTGAACGGCAATAAGGTTTTTCACGTGAAATAAACAACATTTTTATTACAAAATTAAAAATCAATGTACAACACAGAAATAACGTACTTAATAGCTAAAAGAGTAACTGTTCAAAATGACCTCCTTGAGCACGAATACACCCCTCACAACGACGAATAACTGAATTATTAATTTCAGCCATGTCACCATTGTTTGTGATATAAGCTATACTATTATTGATCCTTTCCATCAAGTGCTGAATATTATTTATTTCCTCAAAATAAACTAACTGCTTCATATGCCCCTAGAAATAAAAATCTAGAAGTTTGAGATCGGGAGAGCGAAGAGGCCATAAAACAGGACCACAGTTACCAATCCAGTTATTTCCAAAATTCCGATTCAACCATTCATTCACATGTCTTATTGCCGTTCAACGCAAATTATTCAAAAACGGCTGGTGTGACAGAAATTTTGAAAAGTACTTTTTTTCTGAGTCATTGCATGGGAAATAATGTTATTTAAAAGTTTTGCTTCGGAAGTGATGTCAAAAAAAGTTTAGGGTAAAACCTCTTACCCCTTAAAACTACCTCAATAAAGCCAGCTGTTAATTACGAAATTTGTACTTTTATGCGCCTACATCGGGGTCGTAATGCATGAAAATTTTATTTTTTTAGTCACCACCATATCGGACTTATAATCGAAAAATTGGTATTCATCAACCACCTTCAAGGGTTTGTAGCTCCCTTATTATACGTTTTAGGACATATGTTTATTAATGAAAGTCCATTTATTTTTTGATAAATTACCAGCCTCTGAAGTTTGGCACACTCGTGGTAGATCACCTGTATATATATATATATATATATATATATATATATATATATATATATATATATATATATATATATATATATATATATATATATATATATATATATATATACGTATATATATATATATATATATATATATATATATATATATATATATATATATATATATATATATATATATATATATAAATCTAGAGTATTTAAATCTGACAAGCGGGCTGGCCAGGATTGTAGTCCACTATGAATTTCTTATCATACTTATGTCATCCGGAAACAATTCAGGTAAATTATTTTGCAAGAATGCAAGATATGATTCTCTATTGAATCTTCGTGACAGAAACATCGTCATAATAAATTATCAGTAGCAACACCTGCACAAACACTCACTCAATTGCTGCAGATAGCAGGATTCAATAATCGTATGCAGGTTTTCATCGGTCCAAATATATTTGTTATGGGAGTTGACGATGCCGTCTCTCTTAAAACATGACATCACTATCAATGAAGGAGTACTCGTATAATGTGTTGAAAGTTTAGATCAGCAACAGAATTCTAAAGACGTTATTGAGAAAAACTAAGACACTGAATGTAATCTGCGGCAGGCAGTTACAAACAGCTAGTAGCGCAGTTGACTAAAGCGTGCTACGTGACAAGCTCTATTCATCATACTATATATCTGCTTCTGAGTTCGAATCTCAGCTTGGACAGATTATAATGTTGGAGGGAATGGTTGTGTTTGCAATTTTTCTAGTATAACCCCCCTCCTTGAGAGATTCTGCTTTATAATTTGGGGGGTTGTTTAATTTATAAATAAATACATATAAATAAATATTTTTTATTGTCGTAAATCTCAAAGATATTGACATTGTCATATATTGACATACTGACATTGTCATATATATAAAATAATATACAAGAGTGTTTAATAATAAAAATATAGTTTATTATAATTAAGAGTGTCAAATTATTTAGACAAAGCAAAATATATTCCAGCCACATATTCACTTCTGTCCAAACATTCCACTATATAGTTTAGTGACATATGTAGCGATTTCTGTTCATCTACCTTTGATAAAGCCGTGTTTAAATTTTGATAAAATATTCTGGTGCTTCAGAAATGAAAACAAACGTTTATATACTAGTTTTTCGAAAATCTTTGAAAATATAGGTAAATAAGATACCGCTCTGTAAATCTTAATGTCATTCTTGGCGCGCTTTATAAAAACGGGTATTATTTTGGCATGCTTTAATTCTTCAGGAAATGAGCCAGTTGGAAAAGAGTTATTCACAATTAATGATAACGGCCCCGAAATATCCTTAGCGATAGTTTTAAGTAATGAATAAGGTATATCATTTAATCTTGCTGAATGCTTGTTAGGTAGGTTATGAATAATTTTTCAACTTCTTGTGGAGTTTTGGGAAAATAAAAAAATAGTTTGGTAGGTTTGTAATACCTTTAATTATTATCATTAGGAACATTTCCAGATAAACTAAAACGATTCATAAATAGCTCTGCCACTCGTAAATTAATCATCGATTATTATTATACCATAGGAAGTAATTTTATGGTTGTCATATTTGTTTTTTTTCTGATTCTTTACTAATTATTTGCCATACTGTTTTGAAATTCAAATTTTTTTCCATTAAGAATTAATTTGGCACTGTCAATACAGGCTTTATATTGTTTCTTGAACAATTTATAATATGCTTAATTTCTATATTATTGATTCTAATAGATAAGTAGTGAAAAAATCTTAGATTTATTTGACATGTACTTATTTTTTTTGGTAATCTAAGGAGAACTGCTTCTCTTGGTGCCTATTTTGTACTTTTTATGGGGAAAGCAATATTAAAGTAATGGCCAAAAATCGAATAAAAAGAAGAAAAACTAATATCTGAATTTAATATAGTTTCCCATGATTCCTCCATTAATATACCTTTAGAGCTGTTTTTATTTTGTTAAGCTGAAAAATCTATTTTTTTAACTAATTTGAGATTCTTTTGTTTGTGATAAGTTATTTACTACTAGCTAACAAAAATGATCAAATATTACTGAATTAAATATTAGTATCAACCATAAAATTGCTAAATGTATGGTCAATATATAACATTGATGCAGTTTTCCACGAAACACCAAAACACAACATACTGCCAACTTGGTTGCCGATACGAGCGTCGATTGTAGTATATGCTGTTTTGGTGTTTCGTGGAAAACTACGTCAGTGTTATCTTCACATCAAAGGTTCTAACCGACTTCAGAAGTTGTCAATACATGTTTGTGAATTCATTCTATACCTAGTTGGTACGTTAATATGCGTTTGTACTACATAATTTTACATTATCAGTAGATGATACTAACAGATTTATGCTAAAGTCACCACATGTTGCCATATAAAATATTCTTTTGAATATATTTTATCCAATACCTTATACAAATTCTCATGAAAAAAATCAGTATTCTCACATGGAGGTCTGTGGTGTGGTGTGTTTTCTTTTCTAGTGGGTAACGAATTAGCAATGAAGACTTTGATGAAGAAGATACACTTCTTACAGAATACAAAGTGCGTTCAATGACTTTGATGAGGAATATCTTGTACCTTTGTATGCTCGTGACCAGTGGCTTCTTAGGGCTCGAAGGACCACTGGCGAAGACGTAGAATAAGGGTGGTTTACAGCAGGAATTCTGACTGTATGGTTTTTGGTGGTTAATACTCCCTGGATGCAGCATCACGTCCTTAGTTATGCTTGGAAAGAAGTATTAATGAGCAACAATCGAATTTATTGATTAATTATGAACAAATAAAATTCTCATTATAAGAGCAGACGTTAGAAGTATTTGAGTGTGCAAAATATGACAACCGCATTTTCTCAATTGATATAAGCTCAGAAGAGCCCAAAGATTAATATTCTGGATGGTGCCAGTCCAATTTTTGGTCCAATTGTTCTTTTATTCCCCCCTCCTCTTAGGTATTAAAGAAATGGATTGAGCGCATGCTGTGTAGTCTTTTAATATATATCTTGAACGACAATTATTAGTTTTTTTTATGGAAATTAATAACAATAGGTTACTATATTAAACAGCAACAAAGGTAAAGTTGATATTTTTTTATTGTTAATAAAAAATTATTTGGTAAACAAATAATAAGGCAGAAATATAAAAATACTTATTTATATGTATTTTTGCAAACATTGCTCACACACTTACACAATAAAATACAAATCAACCCTGATTTTTCACAAATACAAGACATTGTTCGACAATTACAATTACATTTGCATGAACTTACCAAAGATTCTGTCATTGATGGTTTAGTCATTTGTCTTGGGCACAAGTAACTATCTTGATTTTCATAGCCAAATAAAGTATATTCAATGGGTTCTAATAGCGGTTGAAAAACATTTTTCCACAATTATGTTTGTGCTGAAGCTTTTAAACAATGCAAATACAAAGTATTTGGTAATTTGTTTAGAAAAGTAACTGATGTATTTCGGTAGGCTGAAGAGTGTTTAATTTACCTTCATCATTAGGTAAGTTGTCGGGTACATCTTTTAAAAATTTATTGATATTATTTCTGTAGAAAATGTTTATCTTTTATTCGAACAATTCTAAATGAACAGAAGCTTGGAACAATGCTACACATTGGCCTAGCTCTTTTTTAATATAGCAATGAAAGCGGTTCGAGATGCTGAACTTGATAATAGAGGGACCAACTTTCAGAAATCTACACAAATTCTAGCATATACAGATGACATAGGCAGGAAAGAACATCGGTTTACCAATAAGGATAAAACTAAATTCATGGCTTCGCAACCAGGCTCAGGGGCCCAAAACATAGATCAAAACTTTTCAATTGGAGATTACAACTTTCAAGTTCTGCAGAATTTTACTTACTAAATAACAAGAACAACACCACGGACGAGATAAATGGGAGGATAGTTTTGGCAAACAAATAATACTTTGCTTTTTGTAAACATCTCCATAGCCGAAGTGTATCATGCAAAACATGATGTATAAGATATTGGTACTACCAGTGCTGATATACAGTTCAGAAACATGGATAGTAACCAAGAGTGACGAACAACTTTTACTGAATTTTGAAAGAAAGATCCTTTGAAGGATTTTTGATGCAGTACATGAGGGACATCATAACTTATTTAAACCTAGATGACCTCGATAGGCTGGATACATTATAAAAGGCAGAGAAAACTACTCACTACGGAACTTGGCAGAACAAGACGACGAGGAAGACCAGGACATCGATGGAAAGAACACGTAAACAAGGATACTGGAGAATAAAAGCAGCTAATTGGCAGTGACAGTTTTTTGTTTCCCCCTTTTTTCTTTCATTTGATTAGGATCAAGTTAAAAATTTAAAAGTGTTTAATGATATCAAAATTATAGATGTTAATATGAGATAGTATTTTGAGTGAGCCGCCCTGTCCTTATTTCACTTTACTTTAATACTTTTGGAGCATTTGCGTTTGACGTCATTTTCTGTTTGGAGTATAAACAGTAAAGAAAAAATATGGCCAACTTGTCTTATAGGCAAATGCCCATAAAGGAAAAAGAAGATTACCTATAATCTCACCTGTCATCATTCATCACGCAATCCCCTCAGAAATTCCTACAAAGGAATCATTTCGGTAGTATTTTACGTACAATTCATGTTTGTGTCAAGTACGCTATTCCTTTAATATAAATATAAAAAACAGTTAGAAATATCAAATTATTTTTCAAAACTTTTATTACAGAAGTATTACTTGACATGGTTGCTTTAAAATGATTATTTAAATGACGCACGGATTAGCTTTTTAAATCTAAAATTTTAAGTAGAAGGGGAGAAAGTGAGCTGATTGAAGATCACTGAAACTGTCAGAATTTTTTTACGATACAATAAACGACTCCACAAGAACCATGAATTAAAGAAAGACACATTTAACAATATATTTATTTATTTATTTAGGTACACCACCCCATAGTAGAGAACCATTACGGAGTGGGTAGTAACCAGAGTGTAATTAGTGAAGCTGGCAGAAATGTGCGGCGGGACATAGGCGTGCGCATCATAATAAGGGTAATAAAAGAAATTAACTAGTAACAAAAGCAATAAACTGTTACAATTTATAATAATGTATGCACAACTTATCCTCTTAACTAGCTTGATGAACTAGCTTGGTTATCAGCATGGTAGTAATGTTTCTATGGTTATCTCCGTGAGTAATGTTCGCTGTGATGAAAAATATGCTTATATTTTGAGAACAATCGTTCGCCATCTATTGATGTAATACAGGCATACTTAAAATAGTCTTTGGACGCACTTAATGGATCTGGAGATGCACCATCCGTACCATCAAAAATTTGTTTTAATCTGGTAAAACCGGTGTCTTGCTTTAACACACGTGCGAAGTTTTCTGTAACGCACTCATTTTTGCGTCATCTATATCGTGTAGCAATCGATTTATTTCGTCCACTATTTGCAGTAACTCCGCTAACGACATTGCACTGTTTTGTAAGTTTTCTATGGCATCATGTAATCTTTTATAGTTCTTGTGAATAGTTTTTAAAACTGTTTCAATGGAAATATCTTCGTCTGGCTTTCCTTAATATGTTACGGTTGAATTCATTGTCATGAGAAATAGTTATTCGTTTTAAGTATAAAAATTAACTAGTGATTTTTTTCATTAACATTATAAATTACTTTTAAACATTACATTTTCATTTTGCGAACTGCTTTCCTTCATACTGAAATTTTCGAAACCTGCATTCACTCTCATTGTCTTCTTTTTCAGAATGTTACACTATAAATTACAACCCTTTGTAGAGTAACAACATGATAATTTAACGCTCTTTTAGGAGTTCCTCAATGATCGGTTCGACTTGAAATCATCTGGTATCATTTAAGGCACCTCTGCAATTGGGCATAATTTTATACTGTCAGCTGTTATGCAATCTCCACACATATTATGCCCATTCTTGTATTGTTCTATCGGTTTCGTCATTGTGCCCAAACATATTAGACACATTATAGTTTTTTTTTCAATTTGTGAACTCATCTTCAAATACTCCCTGTCGCTGTAAACTTTTAACAAACAATTTCACGTTACACCATTCCTGTCAGATTAGATTTTAGACCACATTTTCAATTTTACTTCACAAAAATTATTGTCTGTAATATTTTATCCATTCGTAAAATGTCTTTTCTCAAGGTTATATCAGAGACGTCATGATTTCTGTTTATATATCTGTGATTTCTGATCTTCTATTGAGATATAGGATGACATTTAAGCGAGCATTAGTTTCTTATTAATAAATTATTAAGTTATATCCTACCTATGACTTTTCTAACGTTGCATAGTCATAGTTGATTACTTGTTTATTGAACTGGTTGTCTTGTGAGATAACAGACTGTCTAAGATAAACTCAATCAATGTAACCGTGTAATGTTTAATTGAAATTGTATTATTTACCATAGGACATGTGGATTATCTTTTGCCCGTTATGTGTTCTTTCTAGGAATATTTAATTTCTAATTGGAGGTAAATTTATTTAAATTGTGCCACCAGTTAAATGTCATTTATCGAATGTTATTGGCAGTGTTCAATTGTTGTCGGGGTTGCACACCGAGTTGATCTGTTGTCACGTGAGCTCGTCTATTCTGTATAGACTTGTTCCGTTATAAATATCGTTACCTTGTGTGTGGACAATAGTTGGGTTATTTTCAAAATAATTCCAGACTGTTACTACATAGACCGTTTATTTCAGATAAGTATGTTAGTACGTTAATTACATTAATGGAACGCACTTCAGCTATTAGCACTAGGGTTGACAAACTTTATGATATCTGCAAATAACTGAATCTTACAGGCCTTGGTATTTTATGATTCACCTTACGTAAATATTACTTTACATAATTTTCTTATCTTTCTACCTTCTCTAATTAATGTTTTATATTTTATATTCGTCTTGATAAATATTGAACGTGTTTAAATAATTTCATATTCATTCAAGATCTGACAGACCTTGGTGTTTTCTGGCTAGTGATTTTCTGCAATTCTGTCAATCTATCTCGTGATAACTTCGCCGGTTGATTTCCTCCGTTTTCATAGTCAGTCGTCTTAGTGGTCGGACGTACATTTTGTTACCTGTAGCTGGTGAGGGATTGAAATTTAAAGGATGCTACTTGGTATCTTATCAGCTAAATGCTGGATTATTTAGGGTGCTACTTAGTATCTTGTCAGCTAAATGCTAGATTGTTTCTACAAATAAGCATGTGTATGGACGTAGATTTATGCCCTATAGGAAGGTTAAGTTATTTAAATTAGGACAATAATTAACAAGTACCTGTGTTTCTTATTTAATTTTAGGCGGCTTTCACTGGGCTTTTATTAACTATCACGGAGTTATCATAGGACTTTTACTGGGTTTCGATTTGGTAAAAAAATTATTTAAACTAAAAGCGACTTCCACTGGGTTTCGACTTGATGAACTGTTGTTTAATATAAGAACGTTATATGGCTCCGCTAGGTTATGACCCATAGGTAATTTGTTCGTGTTGTAAATATGGTTCTTATGTAATTTGATGTCATGGAAAAATGGAAATTTATCAAGTCTTGTTAATGTACCAAGTGGAGTTGCAATAGACGGTTGATCTAGTTGTCGTAATGCTGCAGTTTGGTAAATGGAAGAATATTAGTCTGGTATTGAAGAAACAAAATTGAACACACCTTTCCAACCCCGGAGGTTAAGTTGTCTTAATATTTTTCTCTTTTACACTTATTAAAAATTTTGACCTTGAATGTAAATAATTAATCATTTATTAGGTGCACTATTTTTTGTCAATTTTACTTATTTAAATTTAACTTTTGTACTGGTACGCATGATGTAAACATAGTCCAGTCACATTAAATCTGTAATAGATAGAGGAATTTTGATTACGATAAATGTAAACGTAGGTTATCTAGATATAAACATTTTTTTCTTATGCAGTTTTATGTAAACTACATTCAATTACATTTGGTATGTCTACCTAATGGTATTATACTTTTGTTGGAGATAATTTATAAATTAAAAAAAATAACAATAATATATGACATAACTACATAATATGATACATATATTAAAAATAAACATTTACGTAGTCATTAATAAAGCTGCAAATCGTTTCTGTGTATCATGGTCTTAGAGCTGTTAGAACTGTTGTAATGTTTTGTGTTCATTGTTTGTATTCCAAAGCCACCTTATGTATAACAAGGTAATTAGAACAAAATTGTATTTTCTTATTTTCTTTTAGCTGTAATTTTGTTTGTATTTATCGCACATTTTAATAGAATGAATAAATTCCCTATTAATAGCACTAATAAATGGTACCACGGTACCAACATGGTTCCATTTGAAAAAATTGAGTTTTTCCCCAAAAACTATTTTGATGAACTTTATTTGCTCATAAATCACGTAATTTAGTATTTTTGACGGGATTTCGATTTTTCTAGCATTACACGGGTCATTTAGAATTAATCGGAACCGCCACGGCACACTTAAATGGAAAACTAAGAATTATATTATAAAAAAATATTGACATTTGAAATGTCACTTACTTGATATCGTTGGATTCAGAAAATTATGCAGAATTCAAAAATGCAATAATATACAGGGTGTTCCATTTAAAAAGAGAAAGTTAGTGTTATTTCCGGCGAGACCGGACGTGAGAAAAAATCAATTGTAGGTCAAAAGTGCCGCTTATTATGTATATAGGATATTCCAAATTTCAGTCAATTATCTTCAAAACTAAAGGAGAAAAGGAGGGTGTACCATGATCCTGTTACACACGATATGTCTCACACATAAAATAAAGAGAAGAAAATTTAAGAATATTAGTTTGTGAGGTAGGAAGAAAGAAGAAATGTTTGAAGGTGAAGTGTTTCAAGTGCCACCTGCATTTGAAACATGTCTGAATTTAACATATTTAAAATATTGGGGTAGTCGACTAAATTATTAATTATTTAATGTACAAATAGTAGAGAACAAAGTTTTCTGTGCTCTTGCAAACGAATGAAAGAAAATCTGTTTAGCAACTGCTCATGTGGGAAACCAACTATCGGGTAAACATTATCAATTTTATATTACAGGAATTTTAAATAATAGCGCTCAATATTCTCAATGCGACCACAATATTTGTTATATCCAGTATGCTGGCCAGGATTTAACAAATGCATTTTAACGGGTGTAACAGGATCATGGTATACCCCCCTTTTCTTCCTTTAGTTTTGAAGATAAACTGTTGAAATTTGGAACATCTTATATACTTAATTAACGTAACTTTTTTGACATATGTATAAATAATTTTTTTTTTCACTTCTGGTTTCAGCGGACGTGACACTAACTTTTGGTTTTCAAATGAAACACTGTTTATTATTACATTTTCGAATGCAGCATAATTTTCTGAAATGATACCACAAAAGTGACATTTCAAATGTCAATATTTCTTTTAATTTAATTTTTCATGGCTGTTCCGATTTATTCTAATTAACCCATGTAATGCTAGAAAAATCAAAATCTCGTGGAAAATACTAAATTATGTGATTTATGAGCAAATAAAGTTCATCAAAATGGTTTTTGGGACGAAACACAATTTTTTTCAAATGGAATCATATTGGTACCGTGGTACCATTTATTAGCACTATTAGCGAATATTGATATTTGAAATATCACTAATGTAGTATCATTAGAATCATAATTCAAAAATGCAATAATATACAGGGTGTTCCATTTAAGAACCGAAAGTTAGTGTCACTTCCGGTGAAACCGGAAGTGGAAAAAATCATTTTTATGTCAAAAAGTGCCGCTTGACATGACAACCTCTTTATGATATACTCTATTTGAGAATGCCATGATAGGTTGTAGTCAATTTGCAAGCCTAGGAATTTTATACTAGGACTCTCTTTTAACGATTTGTCAGATGATTTGACTAAGATACTATAATTATCTTCTCTTACTGAAAATGAGATTAAGTGTGTTTTAGTTATGTTTAGTTACAGACCATTATTATTGCAGTAGGATTCCATATTTTCGGCACCCTTACTAGCTAATTGACTTAGGCACGTAAAGTCGTTTGCTGATGCAACTGCTGCCGTTTCATCAGCAAATAGTGATATATGTTCAAACATTTTCATGAATGTTATTTATAAATAAAATAAATAGCAGGGGGCCCAGCGTGCTGCCTTGAGGTACCCCGGCACCTAACGGTCGCAGATCAGAATAATAGTCCTCTGTTTTAGATCTTAGAAGGACTTTTTGTGTTCTGTTTGATAAGTAGGAACATAACCAGTCATAGGCTAATCCTCTTTTTCCGTAATTATACATTTTTTCTAGGAGAGTACTATGGTTCACCATGTCGAAGGCTCGTGTAAAGTCAAAAAAAGATGCCTACAACTTTTTGACTTCTGTCCAATTGCTCTAGAATATAGTTAGTAAAGAAAAACGAAGCATCTTCAGTAGACAGGCCTTTACGAAAACCAAACTGATTTATAAAGTATATCATGATTATTTACAAACTTAATTAACCTGTTGTAATACGCATTTTCAAATACTTTAGAGAATACTGATAACAGGCATATTGCTCTGTAATTAGCCATATCCATGTTATCATTTTTCTTATGAATTGGAATTACAATTGCGGTTTTAAGATTTACTGGGATGATACCTTGACAAAATGAAGCATTAATTAAATCTGTAAGAATTGGTGCAATAAAGTCAGTTATGTGAATAAGAAGGGAACAGGGGATACCAACATGACCTGCAGAATTTTTTATTGCAACTTTTCTTATAATTTCTTTAGTTTCATTGATATCAATTGGACTTAAAAATATGCTAGAGTTCAAAGAGTTTACTATTCGAGGTGGGTTATAAGTACCCAGTTTTTGAATGAGACTTTCAACAGAGTCAATAAAAAAGTTATTAAATTCTTGTGCAGCACGAGAAAAATCTGAAGTTTCATTTCCATTTCTATCGCGAAAAGAAGAGGGATATCGTGGCTTGTAAGTTCCATTAGTCTCATTTCGAATTATTTGCCAGACCACTTTAGATTTATTAGTGGCATCATGAAATTTGGAGTCATTGTAATGATGTTTGGCTGATTGAATAGTCTGCTTATGGTACTTTAATAGAATATTGTAACGCATCCAAAGCTGCTCGTCATTTGTTAATTTGTAAGTTTTGAACAGTAAACGTAAAAATTCCCCTCGATTTATAATATCATCGTTTATCCATCCTTTGTGATGCCTTTTTTTTATCTTACCACCTACTTTTATTCGTACCAGAGGAAATACTTTATTAATGATACTACTGAGTCTATCACCAAAACAATTGAACTTATCATCTGCATTAGTGAGTAGATAAACATCATCCCAGGTTTCAGTAGATAGTTGATATTTAAAGTTTTCTATATTAAGCTCATTATTAAAAAGTCTTTTATAGATATATTTAACCTCCTCCTTCTCGGGTGAAATTTTTAATGGAAAAAAAAATCTGCATTTTATGATCAGACAAATGAGTCGTTAAAACATTAGAGTTACAAATATCAAAATTTGTAAATATATTATCAATAATGGTTCTAGACGAACCTTGTACGCGCGTATACTCATTAATACGTTGTATGAAACCATAACATGAGAGCACTGTACTTAAGAACTGTGCATTTTTGTCATTTGCCTTAGGATCAAAATTTACATTAAAATCGCCACATATTATTTGGTGCTTAGATCTACTATTAGTTTTTTCCATAATACTTTCAAAATACCTAGTAAAATCTGCAATATCAGCTGATGGCGAGCGATAAAAACAACTTATATTTATAGTGATATTATCTACAATAATGTCTACACTAGTATACTCACAGATAAAGTCACAACCACTAATATTACTATTCCGTGATTTGAAGTCAATATCACTGCGAGTAAAAATTATGATTCCACTTCCTCTTGACTCAGAGCGACAGTAATCAGCTGCAAGGCAATAAGACTCTAGTTTGACAGAATTTACTTCCTCTGTTGAACACCATGTTTCGGTTATACATACAACTTCAGGCAAATTTAGAGATTTTAAGAACACATAACACTCATTTGTTTTGTCCCTAAAGCTACGTATATTAAGATGACATACTATAAAGTTTATAGAATTCCCTATTCCATCAGAATTACATCCAAGAGACGCGGATATAAAAAATTGGGTTCACTCGTAGAAGTCAAATCGACAGTTTTTATGTTCGTGGGTTCACTCGTGTGAGTCAAATCTACGGATTGTGAAAATAAGGACACATTATGATCCAAAACAATTTCCCGCATTGTCCCATGACATTGGATATTATCGTTCGTATCAATAAATATTAATGTTTTACATGTATTTTTAACATAAGCTAAGGCTTTAAGAACTTTATTGATGATAGCTGTATCGTTCAGCTTTTTGCCTTGGATACTATTAATGTCTACATAGGTAACACACCCTTTAGTAAATCTTTCGAATTTACATATAAATTCTTTTAATTTTGTGTTATATTTGTAAGCATGCCAATTTTTGCTCGTATAATATGGTACAGAAGTGATTATCACATTCGTGTGTACACATTTTTTAAGCTGATTACAGATATAACGAAACGATGGAGTTATACCCTTGTCAATATTATTTCTTCCTGCTATTATTATAACATAGTCGTCAGAAGTAAATGAGTGTGTTAATAGATCTAAGCTTTCTGTGACTTGTTCAATTAAAGCTCCTGGCTTCTTAATAGATAATACGCTGTACACATTCATGTCTAGTTTTTTTGTTAATAGTGCACCTGTTTTAGTTCCAACTTCATCACATAATAGTAACACTTTTCTTTTGTTGGTGTTGTTAATTGCAGCTGTTCTTGGAAAGCTTATATGAGCGCCTCTGGTTTCATTTAATTCCACATGTTGCACTTCTTTGTCAGAAGACAACGATTTGCTTACATTAGTAATTGTGTTAGTTAGTGTGGATACATCTTTACATTTTTTAATTGTTTTTATGTTCTCTTGTACTTTAATAGATTGCTTTAGTTCCTTTATATATTTATTCAAGTCATTAATAATTCCTTTTTGTTTTTCTAGGATGTCATTTAGTTCCTCTTCCCTAGTTAAAGCTTCTTTTAGAAACTCATCATTTTCTTTTTTTCATTTTTAGAATATACTTTTTGTTTCATATCACTTTCCTCTACAAGTTCATGGATAGTTTTTTCTAGATACTCTACTTCACTGCTGTTACCAGGATCCTCTATATTGTCGTCACAACAGTTAATCTTGTTATTTTCAATAAAGCGTATTTTATTTTTAAGTTTCGGTATACAACATTTGTGATAAACTTCATGACATTTTATGCATACATAGTGAATAAAGACTTTCGATTTACAACATTTGTAGTAAAGCATTTTTTGAGCTTTGGAGATAATATTAATTTAGGGTCAATTAATTTTGCAAGGCCACTGAGTATATTTATGTATTATTTTTAAGTTTCTTATATTTTCACTTCTTTTATTTGTTGTTTTTAAATTGTGTTGATACATATCTATTGGTTTTTAGAAGTTTTTTTTTACTACTAGTCACTTTATAAATCAACTTGTTTAAATAATCTGTTTATTATGATTGTTAACGTAATAACACTTACACCACTAAACTGTACTTGTCACTTATCACATCTAATATTATAGAATAGTATTTCGCTTTTTTTATTTCAGCAATAATATGCTATTTTATACTTTCGTGAAGCAAGTCTGGATGCTATTACTTGTAATAGCGTAATAATTAGGTGTGTTACTAAATATTACAAAATTCTTACATTAACACTAGAATTTATATTATGTACTTAGACCTCATCTGTGTTTCCTATTCTTGAATGACTGAATAATTTACGAAAAACTTCAATCTTACTGCTTACCGATTCTTCGATGTAGCCTTCAGCCACAGTCGAGGAACACCAATCTCCATGTCTTTTCAGATTAAGCCAATCTCCTTCGTCTTTGACCAACATAGATGCTGAAGATCGTCCAGTATATTCTTTCGGACTTCTTAGGTTCATATTCAGCAATCTGTTTTGTCGTACCACTTATAGAATGATGATGAAATGATGATGAAAGACTTAGACTGAACTGCTGTCATTACTGAGAGGTACCATATCACCGAATGGTAACCTACATTTTGAGCAGACCATCTACTATTGCGACACGCAATAAGTAATCTTCTACTATCCATGTTTATAGGTTTTAGATTAATATATTTACGATAAAAACTGTTTGGATCAAAGGGACATCCTTCCTTTGTAATTGTGAATCCTCCTGATTTAGGATTTTTGCCATCTCGAACGAATACCACAAAAAATAGCCTCACCAAAAACCGGTCTTTATCTTCCGCGTCTTCCAAAGTTAAACGAATCAATTAATCTCTTGGGCATGCACCGAAAATACCAAATATTAAAATTACTATAGTTAATAACCACTTATCATCTGGTGCTTCAAGTATGAATTTGGCGATTTGGTCTGCAGTTAATACTTTGGACATTTTCGGTGTATAACCAACACTTTGTCGTTTGAGAAATGCAGTAGTTCTTGGCAAATTACTAACACTCATATTTTCTTTTACTGCCAGACAACTTTTTAACATTGAAAATCGACTCCATAAAGTTGAAGCTTTCATAGATTTGGCTTTTTCGGACAAATGAGAAGAGTATTATAACTTTTTGTACTGGCGCCACTTGCAAAATAGACGGTACTCATTTTCATATCTCTCAGAAGACTGCCTGGGCAGTAATTCAGCACTTACTTTTGCCGCTCAAGTGATATTTCTTCTTTTGGAGAAATCATTTTAAAAATATTTTGAATAAAAATTCAAAAAACTGTCACAATACAAGCATTGTTTAGCGTTGCTAAGGAAACTAAACAATCACTGTGTGCGGTTATTAAGGAACTTTCAATAGAATATTTTATTACGACTGGCAAGTAGACAGCTAACGGGAACATTTTTCCTGTGCGGGCGCACAGAAAAATCCAATTTTCCGTGCGCAAAATAGGTATGTAAACATAATGTTTTCGGATAGGTATAATGAAAAACACTTTTCGTACTAGGACGAAAAGTAATTGTCAGCCTGGAAAAGTAGTCGCCTAGCAACCACAACAAGAAATAATATCTAATATAAAAATGTGATCTTTTCGTCCATCTATTCAAACCAAAAAATAACTAAATGGACAAATGGCGCACCTGGTGTAACAAATATTAATTGCATAAAAATCAATGCTCTTTTTACAATTAATTAATCGATTTCTAACTAAATAATTTGACCAATTTGTCGACCGATTCAACGTTTCGTATAATACGGCTATAAGACTTGCAGACTATCTATCAGTTGCCTTGCAATAAATAAACATAGATAAAATTTGATGTCATTTTCATTAACTTATAATAATTATTATATAAGAGAGATTATAACCTCAATGAAAATATATCTGTTGAATATATTGCTTTAGTTTTAAAAGACTATAGTCATAAGATAAAAGAACGGGATGGAACAGAATATAAAGAAGGTGTGGTGAAAACCATATGGAACGTAACAGCGAAAAAGCTTTAAACAATTTATTTTGAAAAGTACAATGTTATTTTAAATCCAATTCAAGTTATCGAATTTAAATCGGCTAGAGATGCACGAAATGCGAAAAGAAGGAAAGCTGCAACGAATTGCAGGTTGAATAAAAATAAATTTAGAGGCTTTCAGTACAGAAGAGTAACAAGAAATGGTAGAGCTTTGGGACGAAAATGAACCATCTGGACTACAAAAAACAAGTATCATATAATATCGGTCGGAGTGTTGGAAAAGTGACAAATTAGGTACCTAACAGAAATAATGCTTCTTCAAAGTTTATTTAGTTTATAATAATTTTATATACCTAATACATATTATTTCAGGATGAGCATATAATCTTGTATTTACAAAGACTTCCTAGGTAGAAGCTAGTATATGTGCTAATAGTAATTGGTTGGTCGATCCTTAACAAAACAAATTTAGATGTTTATTGAGTTAAGTTGTACAAGAAATTATCAAAAGAGAGCCAAATATAATTACCAATTGATTATATTTATCACATGCAACAAATTTTATAATAAGAACTTGTTATCACACTTGTATAAAAATTCCTCCATTTGACTTCCCTACTAACATTCTTGCTCCCCAAGTAAATTGACACTCTGTGGTATTCGTTTGTTTTAAGGAATCAATAAAATCAATTTATTTTATGTAAACGAATGTTGACGTTTATATAAACGAGTTCTGACGTTGATCCATCTACTTCACTTTTCTTGTTTATATTTTATTATACTGTTATCCAGATCCTATATTACGTTCATTTAGAGTAGAACTTTTTATGTTTATTTTATTAATTTTTATAATTTCTATAATTCCATAATTTTTGTTTTTGTAAAAATAATATAAGGATCTATCTAAGATGTTTTTAATTCGAAGAGAAAATTCCATATACCCATAGAACAAAAAAGAAACACAGAATCAATGAGAATTTTGTAACTTGAAAATCTGCCATTTACTATCAGTTTATGCGACCAGATATCTGATCAAACTTCTAAAGAAATAACGATCATGTAGCCACTGTCTGATATCACGCCAAATTCTCTTTTGTATCAAAGAATTAGCTGCTCAATTTATATGGAGAGTAAATTCTGCAACAAACAGGCTAATTAGATTTTATCCAAATAGATCTCATCAGATTGAGTATTATTTTGTTATAAATAATAAATGTATATATGTATTCAACTATTAGTCCAATAATTATTCTGGGAAAAATATTCCTCCTCACTAAAACCAAAGTACGGAACTTTACTGGGTTTTTACTGGAAATGCTGGTCCAATAAAGGCCCATACTTTGGTGTTTACTGGGTCTTAGATACCTAGAAATAATGACCTAAAATAGCACAATCAATAAAAACATCCGACCTTGCAAAAGATCATGTATTTCTAATTTTTTAATATGTTGCTGGGACCTATGACAATAGTAAGAAATCAAATTTGCTACTTCAAAAGACCTGTGCTAGCTACGCAATTCACTAAAAAGCGAAATTTTTGCACTTTTTCGGTTTTTACTCAATATCTCCTAAAATACGTGTCCTATAGAAAAAGTTTTTGTTACCCTTTTTTTTAAAGTGCTAAAATATAAGCTCAAAACAAGTTCCGTATGTCCGAGAAACAACTCTTCAATAATTGGCAATTATTTCCAAAAGGTGAAAAAATAATAAAAAACAAAAAAAGAGAAGCATAGAAAAAAATATCTTCAGGTGTAACATCTAAGGAATCGAAGAATTACTTTTCAAAGAAAGAGAAGGCTTTGGAATAAAGAGAAAAGGTGGAAAAGAAAAGAGTAAGAGATCTAAAAAGGATTGAAAGGTTAAATGCTCTTGAAGAGAAAAGAAATGAAGGGTAAACAAAAAGAAAAAGTGATTGAGGATAATGAGTCAGTGGAAGATTCATCAGATATATCATATACAGCTCGGTCATCAGATGATCCAGAAACGTTTTCAGACCTCGAAAATAATGATGTGTCAGAAATTGAAAGTGAGAAAACATCTGAGGTATTAAACATTTAATTAGGGCTATTACGCTGTCTACTATGAAGTTGTCTAGCACTGTAACAATTCTGCAAAAGCTATTGTCTCAGGTTATGTCAGCTATGTAAAAAAACACTTTGGTAGCAATATCTCGATTGTTTTCGACGGCTACGCTGAAGAGACAGTCAACAAAAATACCAAAAGTGCTGAAAGAATGCGATACTAGGCTGCTCGCGCATGGAGCGTTATACTTTTTGAGCTATTGGCCAATGATAACAACAAGAGGCGCCCAATCGCAATGATTCGCGATGCATTTGAGGAACAGGGCATTGAAGTGAAAGTAGCTGAAGAAGACTCTGATCAGGACATCATTGATACAGCACTATCCAAAAGTCCAACGTTTGACTATTATCATTATTGGAGAAGACATGGACCTCCTAGGTCTCAATGGTTTGGGTTCAGCTGCAACAAACGTTTATCTCCAGAAAAGTGGCAGATGTGAAGCTGGGTGTGTCCATTACTCAAGCTCATCTTACACTCATGAAGCCACACGATACCCGCAGGAGACAGTTCTTTTTCTATATGCCTTCAGCGGGTGCGACACCACCTCCGCCTCTTTCGGAAATAGAAAAACTAAGTTGGCCGGCGTTCTCCAGAAAAAATCCCCACCACATGGAACTAGCTGCTGTTTTTCTGCAGCCAGATTCCAGTAATGAGGCCATAGCATGGGGAGAAATGCTTCGTGGCTCTTTACGGGGTACTTTGAATAACCTCCGCTATCAGCATTTCATAAAGTCGGTCATCCACACAAAGGTTATCCTTGCTCGTTTGGCCCCAACGAAAGATAAAGCAAACCACCACTCTTATAGGACTTACCGCCAAGTGCAGAAGTGGTTAGGGGCTGATAAAAATCCTACAGATTGGGGTTGAAAGATCGACGAACAGGGGCTTATCCCAGTCACTACAATCATGGATCCCGCTCCTCAGAATCTACTGAGCTTGATATCTTGTACATGGAAAAAAATATGCAGTAGGGGATGCAGCTGCCGCAAAGCCGATTTAAAATGTTCAGCACTATGCAAATTTTACTTTGACGATGAAGACGATGTTATCTTTACCAGACAAGTTGAGGAGCTCTCTCCACCTGCTCAGGGAGTCACCAAGGATTTCTCAAAGCCAGGGCCGTCGATAAAAAAAATTATAATGTAGTAGCTTAGTTTTTTAACATGTAAATATTAATTAGTGATTACATTTTTTTTAAATAAAAGTAGATTAATATGTGCACTGTATACATTGACTTTTCCAAAAAATCCATTTTTTCCGAAATTTGGTTTGGTCATTATCTAGGTAACTATTAGACCTACGGGCGTCCTTCTGAGTTCAAATTAAAGCTAAATAAATTTGGTACAAATTCATTTTCTATGACTTTCCTCGTGGGATGAGTACTTTTTCCGATATTAGTTTCCATTAGTTTCTTTACAGCTTGATCAAATAATACCTTCGTGCACGATCAATGAAAAAATTCATTATCACAAGATCAAGTACAGATGTGTACAGTTTTCTTCGGCAAATACACAACCTTGTTTGAGCTTAATTATCATGATAATTCGAAGGCTTAAATCTGTTTAGTTCCATAACATTTGCACTTGAAAAACTATTATTGCAATGCGTGTGCAAGTAATTAATATTAAGTTGTAAATATTACTAGAGCCTAGAATATGTACCAAGTCTGGAATATACTTGGTACATATGGTAGGTACTTTATCGATATTTGTATTATTTTTAAAACAAAAATTTTTCAAAAAATAATTCCTATAAACATATTGTATCACCGAAAAATAAACAACAAACTGTTATCAGAGGGGTTTAATTCGAACAGCATGCCTCCTGATCCTGATGACTTACTAGTCTTACCTAAGCAGCATCGTGCGCACGCATGTTTTCTTACTAAATAGGGACTATTACAATAATAATTTAACTGCTTATTTTTTCGAGTTTTCGCCAGGTTTTGAAGAAAAATTCCCATTTATACATAGGAAGAAAATGTAGTAAATGCACAGGAGGCTATAACACGTTGTTGATGGAGGACATTTGGTAAACTGTGTCGTTTGTTCAAAACCAGGCACATTCGGTGATGCCATGAATGCCTAAAAGTCTAACGTAGAGAATCCCTCTGATAAAAAAGGTGGTTATTGACGGCTACACAGACATCCCTACAACCAAAGAAGAAACACATAGGCTTCGCTACCAAAAAGTTTCTATTCAGTGCACTAAGTATTCAACTGCTCAAAGCCATTATTGATGTAGACTAAGCAACGGCTGACGAAGATACATCTAATCTCTTTCCAATGTACTGCTATTGATAGTACTGCCATCGTGGACAGGTAAAACACAGACCTTTTGATGCTACTGACACCACTCTCTACCATTTATGACTTGGTACAGCTACAGACTAGTAACAAAGAAGAAAATGTATTCCAAATTTCTAGACAACGAGAGGTTCCTAAGCAGACAAAACATGTACGTGAAGTTAATATAATTATAACGTAAGCTAGAGACGCCCCTGGTGATGATCATATTAGTTAATTGTCATTCTCGCTTTCAACTCCTGTCCTGTTTTTATTAACAATTTTGGCTTCAGGTTAAGTATAACTTTTGGGAATATTTCATATTTAAAAAATGTTTGTTTCCATATTTTCCAATAATCTGTTGGTCAACATGCAATAATATTTTGGTTCTATTTAAAACTTCTCCTTGTTTGGCAGCAATATAATATACATAATAATATTAATAAAACAATTTTAAATAAATGCTTTGTTTTGCTTTTACAACAATTTTACAACAAATCCACTACAGAGATTATTGTTGCATGTGGATATTGAATCTCTTGAAATGAAACATTTTGTGTAGATTATATGTTTGTAATAAATAATTAATAATGGAAAACATTACATTACCTACAAATATTCCGAATAATACAAAACGTAGGTATTTGTAAATATTATATATACGTTCATTGAAACTGATTGGAACACAAAGTCGATGTAATGAATTTAGAAAATTTATTACCAGACGAGCTATATCAAAATTAAAGTTTAATCAGTATGTGAATTCTATTAATACAGCGTGTTTCATTTTAATAAAGACACTTCGGTACCTTCTTTATTTGTTATCGAATTCAATCAAACTTTTATCAAATTCGTATCGTCTCTTGGGGAGTTGATTACTCACTAAATTTCACAATTGGGCATAACTTCTGATTCTGAACAACTTTTATTAATAAATTTTCTCTCCATCTCTTCGCCTACTATGATTTGTGGAAAGTTTGGGGGTATACATTTATCGCAGTAGTAGGCTTATTTCAAATGTGTGGAAGAAAAAATCATATTAGGGAGTAGCACAATTGGTAAAAATTTGAAAGATATTCTGTAACAAATAAAAAAGATATCGAGATGTCTTCATGAGAAGTGAAACACGCTGTATATAAATTAAGAGTAATCAAAAAAATTGTTTGGCAATGTAGTCTTATGATTTGAATGAAACAACTACTCAGCGGTCAAATACCCCGACCTGCATTGGATTATACCTTCAAATCATGATAGATCGGTAGCCAATATCATTTGTCAATTCCTAACCAGACATAGACCGGTTTCGAACTTATTAGTTCTCTTCAGTATGCCATAGGTCATGGAACAGACAAATGATAGAGGCCAACCTGCTAGTCATATACTAACTAAGGTAAATTGAGTAGTGGTGAGGGGTATGAGAAACTTCTCATACGGTCCAATGCTACTATCCGACCGACATCGTAGATGTCTCTGTGGTGGATAGCGACTTGCGAAGCAAGTACCGAGAGTGATGACCTCTAGCCCAGGTGGACTAAACTACTGTTATTATGGCATACTGAGGAGAACTAATAAGTTCGAAACCGGTCTATGTCTGGTTGGGAATTGACAAATAATATTGGCCACCGATCTATCATGATTTGAAGGTATATTCCAATGCAGGTCGGGGTATTCGCCAGCTGAGTAGTTGTTTCATTCAAATCATATTTAATAACAGTAGTTTAGTCCACCTGGGCTAGAGGTCACCGCTCTCGGTACTTGCTTCGCAAGTCGCTATCCGCCACAGAGACATCTACGATGTCGGTCGGATAGTAGCATTGGACCGTATGAGAAGTTTCTCATACCTCTCACCACTATTCAATGTAGTCTTAGTCTTTTTATATTGATGTTATTCAAAAACGAAAAGTTTTAGAGGGTTTTGTATTTCCGTACTGAATACCTCTTGAAAATACAACTTTAATAGAATTATATCTCCCCACTCCTTGGACACAAGCATTAATAATAAATACCTTTATCTTAAAAGCAAAATCCTGAAACATACGGTGATGTTTGCAGGCCTATTAGCTTATTAAATATCATGTCAAAAATTCTCGAAAGAATCATTCATTTTCAGCTTATGTACCACATTCGTCAAAATAATCTGTTACCAACAAATCAGTCTGGTTTTCGCAGTAATCACTGCACAACCACAGCTCTCTTAGACGTCATTGCTGACATTTTAAAATCCTTTGGTGAATCAAAGATAACCACTGCAATTTTTTTAGATTATACGAAGGCTTTTTATTTGAAAAATCACGAGCTTTTATTAAGTGAATTATACTTTTTGGTTTACATTCTAATTCAGTAAAGTGGTTTAGTTATTTATTTGACCGAATACAAAAAGTTAAAATCTCCAATCGGACAGGTATGTTAATTTCTCATCAAATCTGGTGTTCCTCAGGGCTCAATATTAGGTCCGAACCTTTTTGCCATATATATATATATATATATATATATATATATATATATATATATATATATATGTATATATATAAATACATATATATATATATATATATATATATATATATATATATATATATATATATATATATATATATATATATATATATATATATATATATATATATATATATATATATATATATATATATATATATATATATATAACTAATAGTTTTGATTGCCGAAAAACCCTTTTTAAAAAATTAATTTATTTTATATAAAACGTATAAAACGAAAGTACAAGTTGAAGATCTAAAAACAGACTGACTTAAATCTAATTGTAATGTTAAATGCTGGAACTGCTGACATCGCTGGCTGGTCCACTATCTGCTTCGTGGAACGGTGATATGAGCCGGCCGTTACACATATTCTCGTGGGAATCGTCTCTATAACTCCTCCACCCTTAGAAGGAAGCATCCCCTGGGAGGCTGATCTTCCTGTTTTCCAATTCTATTACCACAGGTACATCGGTCTCATTGATAGCCTTTTTATTTCTGCTAGACGTTTTGTTCTTTTTCCAACAGAGATAGAGGTACGATATACCAGCTGTTAGTAGAATATACAATATGACTGTCCAGAGGCTTGGAATGTGGTAGTTATTGATTGATTCTTCCTGGATTGGAATTATTGTGTTGGTCGGTAGCTCCTTGAGGTTCAGTTTCTTGAGTTCGATTTTGAACTTTGGGTTATAATGGTTTCTTGACTGGAGACTGATAGAGTTGACAACTAGTGGCTTCCCATAACTTGTTTCCTGGAAAATTAGCTCCTGTCCTCTGAAGTGTAATTTGCAAGAGTCTCGCTTGATTAGGAAGATACCCATTAGTGATCTGGTTTCGATTGACTTCTCACATTGGGCCTCGATGTTTTCTTCTTTTGGGAGGACGGCCAAGTATTGATTGATCTCGGGAACGGTTTCGATGTGATTTTCGTTGATTTCTAGCTGGGTAAGGTGACAGCGGCTTGAATTTTGGTATAACAAGATATCTTCTTCACACGGTGCTCTGTAATTGACTTGTATATTACTTGGACAATGATACCATTTGCCTTGGGTACACTTGTCAGATAGAGGCTTAAATAAGTTACTATTTTTTGCTTTAAGTATAAATTTCGCGTTAGGAATTATTGTTAAATATTCTGATTCACGCCTTGTTGGTATAGGTAGCATGTAGAACAGATCAAATTCTATTTCAGAATAAATAGGAATTGATAAGAAGTAAGTAATTTTGTTGGAATCTATTTTACAGTGAATTTTTAGAATGGATTCAAAATCTAAAATATTTTTGTAATTTACTTCAAAAGGCAAGGTAATTCCGTAATGAGACGATATTCTCTGAATTTCTAGAAATAAGTCGTGGGACTTAATAATGCTTGGATGTAATGTATTTAATCTACAAAATGTTATTGAATTTTCTACATCCTGTAAAGTGTTGAGAATTGCATTGTAAAGGATAGATAGTTGATTAAATAAGTCTTTTGCAAAAAGAACATCCTGATGTGTAGCACCATTTTCAATGAACTGGCTTAGCTGTATTATTTTCGTTCTTAACATTACCTCATTATGTTGAATATCTTGTATAGTTTCGTTAAAGTTACTAATCAATTGATGATTAAGAGAATATTGAAATTTTAATTGATTATGCAGATTCCTTTCATTGTTTTGAATCTGATTTAAAATGCTATATATCTTTTCGCCGTCGGAGGCATCCAAATTTCCAGTTAAGCTCTTGACTATTGAACCAACCCCGTTGAGTAGACCTCTTTTAGAAATTTTGTTTCTGTTATGAATTTTAATGTTATTGATTTTACTTAGTACTAGCGTTTGACTATATTTTACGATTTTATTATAATTATCTAATTCTCTACTAAATATACTATTATTAGAATAACTTAATCTAAGATCATTATACTGAGTGTTTAATTTTGAGTATTCATCATATAAAGGTTGCAGGTCGTAATAGTGGACAAATGTGTGTTCATTCTTCTGAAGTCTGGCAGGGCCCAAATTAATCGGGAGAATGCCTAAATTTTCCGTTATGTTTGTGACCTCTGTTCCTTGTCCGAGGGCGAGGGACCTGAAATAGTGTTTAAGGTGTGAGTTTGTGGTTTTACCTTCTTTTTTGGTCTTTTAATGTTAGAAATGTGAATTTTTTCACAAGTGTTGCCATGTGTTGGAAGAATTTTAGCAGTCTTACGCTCCTCATTAATGTCGGAGATTTGTTGAGGTTTATATTTATTACGCGTTTTACTTTGTTTTTGTTTATTTTTAACGAAAATTTTCTCCGGGATTTCGGGAAGTTTTTCGCGGTTCTCGTTAGCTTTGGAAATGACACTTTCTTTTTTCTTTTGAATGTCCTCGTTTAATTTTTGGTATAAAAGTTTGACCTTTTCTTTATGATTTTCAATATAATTATTAACTAATTGATTTTCGATATCGATGTTAAAAGGGGAGTTCCCGCCTACGTGCCCAGTTACTATTTCGTAGGGTTTCATATTCGTAGTTGAGTGGATCGTGTTGTTATAAGCCAAAAGTGCATAATCTACCTTAATTTCTATAGGATCGTTTTTGTACTCATTTTGGTTATTAAGTAGCCTAATGTGCTCTATTAAGGTTGAGTGGAACCGTTCAATTAACCCGTTAGATTCTGGGTGTTGAGAACTTACGAAATGTATTTCGATTTTGTGAGTTTTAAGTAGTTCTTGAACTACTGAGTTTTTAAATTCTAGACCATTATCTGAAACAACCTGTTCAGGAATGCAGTGGTGTGTAAAATATTTAACTAATTTATTTGTTACTTCGATACCTTGCGCTGAGTTGAGCTTATAAGCTTGCGAATATTTGGAAAAGGAGTCGATAATAGTGAGAAATTTACAGTTTTCTAAGGTAATACTATCTATGTGTAATATTTGGAATGGTTTTGTTGCTGTAGGAGTGATATTATATTCTAGTTTCAGGGGTCTACGGTCATATTTGGTTACTTGACATAGGTCACAATTGTTAATGTAATTTTGAATAGATTTTTGTTGGTTAGGCCAATAATATGTATTTTTAATCCGCTTTTCGGTTTCATCGATTCCTCGATGATTGGTTTTACCCTCATGATTATTCTGAATTACTTGATTAATTTCGTCATCGGTTGTGACGTCAATAAGTTTTTGTGTACATCTGACTATTTGAATCAGGGAATTTTTTAAAATACTTTTGAAGGATCGCGCTGAACTCTTCGTATATTGGGTCTTCGAAATATACGTAATATTTTACCTTGGGGGCCACCATTTCCTTAACAAATTTAATAACGTCTTGTTCTAAATTATTTTTTGAGAATTGAACGAGTATGCGTTGTTTTGTTTTATACAGTCTGATAACGGAAGGGTCTGCTGGTGCGAAATTGACAAGGGAGATTACTATTTGATTTTTACCGTAATTGACCGGGCAATCGGCAATGGGGACGGCAACGATCGGGTTTTCGTGGTTCGAATGGATTGTTGCGTCATCTTCCTCGGCATTTTCGTGATCGTCTAAGTCGCCCGCTTCAGCGACAACCGATGTATTATTTTCGCGATCAGATTCTAATGATTCATTGAATTCTTCCATAAATTTAAAAATTGGTGCATTAGATGGTCCGGCTTCGTTCATGTTCAGCTCTATTCGAGAAAGCGCATCCGCGTTTTTATTTAGCGTACCCTTTTTATATACGATCTCATAGTCAAACTCTTCTAATTTCAGGCGCCACCTGACTAGCATAGAGTTTGGCTCTTTCAGCGAAAATAGCCATGTTAATGGTTTGTGGTCTGTGACTATTTTGAATTTCCTACCAAATAGACATGGCCGGAAGTATTTGGTAGCCCAAATTATGGCCAAAAGTTCCTTCTGTATAGTGGAGTAATTAATTTCGGACTCACTTAACGTCCTACTAGCATAGGCCACCGGTAGATCGGAGCCGATTTTGCCTTGCGAGAGTACTGATCCCAAAGAAAAATTACTCGCATCTGTCGTCAAAATAAACGGTTCTGCAAAATTTGGGTATTGCAATATAGGTTCGTTAGTTAGGAGGTTTTTTACATAACTCGAAACAACTGATATAATCCGGGTCCTTAACATTAATAATGGCGTCCTTTTTTAAGCATTTCGTTAACGGCTTGGTTACCTTCGCAAAGTCTTTAATAAACTTGCGATAGTACCCCAATAATCCAAGGAAACCTTTAATTTGTTTAGGGTTCTTGGGTATTGGATAAGTTTTGATAGCCCTGATTTTGTCGGGATTTGGCTTTATCCCGTCCGGGGTTACCACATGGCCTAAATATGCCACTTCTTTTCGGAGAAACTCCGACTTATCCAACTGTATTTTGAAATTTGCCGCTCTTAGCCTGTCAAATACCTCCCGGAGCCTGTTAACGTGTTCTTGTAGACTGGTCGAAAAAATGATTATGTCGTCGAGGTACACAAGGCACCTTTCGTTTTGTATACCCCTTAAAATATTGTCCATCACCCTTTGAAAGGTGGCTGGAGCATTTCTCAACCCGAAAGGCATACGCACGTATTCATAGTGCCCCTGCTCGGTGTTGAACGCTGTTTTGGCTATGTCTTCCTCGCACATTTCGATCTGGTGGAAACCCGAGGCTAGGTCTAATGTCGAAAAATATTGACAACGCCCTAGTTTATCCAGCAGATCGGTAATGTTCGGCAGAGGGTACCGGTCACCTACTGTTTTCTCATTCAGCTTCCGGTAATCCACTACAATTCGCCACTTTTTGTGTCCCGATGCATCGATCTTTTTTTGGGACAACCCAAATCGGCGAAGACCATGGCGAACAAGAAGGTCGAATTATTTTTTGGTCTAGCATGTTTTGAATTTGGTTCCGTACCTCGGCTTTGTGTACTTCGGGGTACCTATAGGATTTAGTGTAGACGGGTATTTCGTCCGTGGTTTTAATGTTATGTTTTATTTTGCTTGTAAATGTCAATCGGTTTCCGTCAATGTGAAAAAGATCGGAATATTCCTTAACGAGAGTTAATATCGTATTGCGTTCTTCCGAATTCATATGTTCAGTTCTGATCTTAGAAATATCAAGCTCATATTTTTCGGTATAGTAGTGATTTAGATTAGTATGAGTATCAATTTTTGTGTCATATTTATTAAAGTCGATGACCTCAATTGGTTCCATAATTTTGAGAGATTTTGGAGAATCCGATGGATTCAGAACTGTACAAATGGCTTCGAAATTTTTTACGTGGGTGAGACATTCTGGTATTTCTAAGTTCGAGAATTTAGTGTATGGGATTATAACATCGCCATTTTCTATATTTTTTACATTGATTTTAATTATTTGTTCGCATCTAGGTTGTACCGTGATGTTATTCAAGTTATCGTTTGGCGTTTCGTGATATAGAATTTTCGTTTGGCTGTTAGGTGTTACTAACAAATTTTTGTCTAAAATAATATTTGCATTCAACAGTTTTAAATTGTCGATCCCTAGTAAACAGTCAAAATGATTGTGAAAATTAAACAAGTAAAATTTTAACGGAGTGTTTTTTTGCGTTAAAAATTGTTGGACATGGTATGAAAGTACTGTAATTTTCTACTGACGTACCATGTGCAGTAAAAATTTTGAATGGTTCATTTTTTATAAATTTTTTAAAATATTTGTGTGCGATTTCGGGTTTAACAAATGATTTCGTACTTCCTGTGTCAATTAAAACCTTTAAATTATTTTCAGGAAAAATAATAAAAGGAAGCTTACTTTCATTATAATTCATGTTCATTAGTTCGAAATTTGGAGGTCGTTGCTGTTCGACTCGACAAATTCGTGTTCCGAGGCTTGTTCGTGAAAAAACTCATTTTGAGTATTTTCGAGCCCATCGTCACAATAATATTCGTCAGGAAGCTCGAGGACTGGTTGGTCATCAATATTGAATAATTCCTCGACAATATAGTTCGGTCGCACATTATTATTATTTCTAGTTTGGTATTGATTGGGATGATAATTACGATTTTGGAATTGGTTTTGACCAGCCCTATAAGTGTTAGTTGTTGATACACTCATTGGCACGGGTTTTGGCAAAAATTTCGTTTGGTTAGGTTTAAAAACATTTTGATTTGTAGATGGGCCAGCATTTTGGTTATAAGGTGCTGACCTTTGCATTACTTGGGGGTTATGTGAAGAATTTGTTAATTGTAACTGCGGTCGATAATTAGTTCTAAAATTGTTTTGAAACTTATTTTGGAAATTTGGTCTATTTTGAGAGATTGTAGGTTTATTATTTGATATTTTCATTTTTGACATTTTGCTACTAGTAGTTTCTATTTGAAAGTCATTTGTTAACATGCTTAAAGCGCTATTTAAATCAGTGGGATTTTTGGTTCGCATCAGAGAGCCTAACGGATCTTTGAGGCCTCTAAGTAAAACCCTTAATGCTAAATTTCTGTGATAATTTATTAATATTACACTTTCAGCGCCTTGGCTATGTGTTGTGATATAAGATATTTGTAAATTTAATAGTTGTTGAATACGAGTATAAAATTCAAAAGGAGATTCATTTTCTTGTTTACACTCAGTCATCTCTATGTTAAGCGTATAAATGTCCCTTTTATCCGCATAAGCATTGAGAAGTGCAAGTTTTAAATCATTTCAATTATTAATCATACAAGAGGAAATATTAATAGCAGCTTCGCCTTTGATTTTTGCTAAGATACTAGACATCAGATATTCATTCTGAAAGTCTGTCTCGTCAGCTGTGTTATAAAATTTATTTACTAGCTTTTCGCTTATTTCTATAAATCGAGACAAGAGTTCGGTTTGCCCATGAAATTCTGGGATCATGTTCAGGTACTCCTGTTTTAAAACTTGTACTGTATTTGGCATTTTGATTGTTTCGTTTGTAGAAATTTGAGAAAATAAATTATTTAAATTAGAATCGATTGATGATCTTATCTGTGATCGGTTTATTGAACGATTCAAGAAAATTGAGCCTGAATCAGAATCTTCAGAACTTTCAGAATTATATCGATCAGAAGGGCCTCTATAAGACATAAATGTACTTACAGCAATACTATCAATAATTCCATGTGGTTAGGTCCAAACAGAGCGTGCTGATATCCTCTCAGAACTCGTTTCTCACTAGGCTACTAATCCCTTTCACCTAGCTGGACACTACACACTTAGGACACTTTTTTTCACTCGCGAACGGGTCACCAAAAATGTCCAAAAAAATTTTTTTTTCCGATAGTCAATAAATCGTTAAAACGAACCGATATTATATTCCTTAACACCGTTTGACTATCCTACCGACTGCGCCACTAATAGTTTTGATTGCCGAAAAACCCTTTTTTAAAAAATTAATTTATTTTATATAAAACGTATAAAACGAAAGTACAAGTTGAAGATCTAAAAACAGACTGACTTAAATCTAATTGTAATGTTAAATGCTGGAACTGCTGACATCGCTGGCTGGTCCACTATCTGCTTCGTGGAACGGTGATATGAGCCGGCCGTTACACATATTCTCGTGGGAATCGTCTCTATAACTTATATATATATCACTAATCTTCCAGATGTAATCAAATACCGCAAAATTCATTATTACGTGGATGACGGGCAAAAGTATCTCTCCCACAGCTTAAATGATATAGACCATGTTATGACTAAAATCAATTTTGATTTAAACAGTGTCCTAAGACGGCTTACAATTTAATGCAACAAAATCATTAGCAGTAAACTACAGATCACAACGGGTCAACTTCACAGATGTCTCTTGCAATATTTACATAGGCAGCGATAAATTAAAATTTGTGGAATTTGCTAGAAATCCTGGCATTTCATTTGACTGTCACTTATCCTTTCAAAAGCATGTTACATATATACTACAAAATTATTTCATAAAACTTAAATATCTTATAATTATAAATATATACTACCCTCATAAACTAAATTAAGACTTGTAGAAAGTCTTATTTTACAATCTTCTGAACATGGTTATGTAGTATTTAGACCATGTCTTACTATTGCTGAGAGTTGTGAATTCTAAAAATTACAAAATACCTGTTTTCGTTTTTCCATAAATCTGTCAAAACGTAAGCATATCACTGTATAAAGAAAATAAATGGCTTAATGTGAAATATAAATGGAAGCTACATTTGGTATGTTTGGTTTTCTCCATTTTAAAAAATCGGTTACCCGGGTATTTGAATGCAAGTGGTATTTCAAAGTTCCTTGCATGGTTCTCTGTTGCGTCATGTGAATTATACGCTTCACATTCCTAGCCATAAGACTGAGATATATAAATCGTCATTTTCTTACATAGCTGCGTCTTATTTTAATAAAATTGCTGATTTTAAAAAATTTAGTTATCAAACGTTCAAGCGTAAAGTAAAGGACTGTTTTTTAATTCGATGAAGTTCTATACGGTCTACAATATTATCAAAGTTTTACATATTATATTCTTTTAGTATAATTATTGCTTAGGTTTTATTCTAGTTTTTTTTTGTATTTTTAATATGTGTTTTATTTGTGTTTTATTCTATGTAATTTCTTGTATTCTCTTTGTCTCACTGGTTGGAATTAATACCTTCTTCTTAGACTCCCCGCCAAGATAAATACAGTTTATTATTATCATTATCAATTTCGGTAGAATCGATGCCGAACTGTCCTCCGTGTACACCGACACCTCACGAGAGTAGCGCCGGCGCATTAACTAGCCACTTACCACATCCCGCCGGACTAGTGACTACAGATAACAGAATTGTGTGCCCCAAGCAGACGGAAAGAACCCAGAATGACAGTCTTCTGCATTTGGCCTGCCAGCCACTCGGCTGATTTTTGGTAAACCGGTGGTCTTCAATTCCGAGAGCAACGTAGGCTTATTATTATTATTATTATTTTCCAAGTTTCCCGACGCTGGACAATCCTCCCTTGGCCTCCGACGTCTCACGGTAGTCACTGCAGCACATTATCCACAGCCACTCCTCACAACCCATAGGGTTAGTGACTGTAAATTCCAGAATCGTGTGCCCTAAGCAGACGGAGAGAACCCAGAATGACCGCCTTCTGGATTTCTCCTGGGAGCCACTCAGCTGATTTTTGGCAAGTCGGTATGGTCCTCAATTCCGAGAGTAGCGTAGGCTTTATTCCTCTGATTACACCGGTTATTAGGACGACCATTTTGACCGAGTAACCTGGGTACAGTACTTGTAGGCCATACCGGAGATTGCGATATTTGCTGAGAACTCGATAGTTCCAGTAAGTCCGGCATTCCTCGTTCTCGACAACGAACTCAATATCTCCAGGGACGTATTATTATTATTATTATTTTTTTTTTCGGTTGCCCGACGCTGGACAGTCCTCCCGTGGCCTCCGACGCCTCACGGGAGTCGCGCCAGCACATTAACCTCAGCCACTCCCCACATCCCGCAGGGTTAGTGACTGTAGGCTCCGGAATCGTGTGCCCTAAGCAGACGGAGAGAACCCAGAATGACCGCCTTATGCATTTGGCCTGCCAGCCACTCAGCTAATTTTTGGCAGGCCGGTATGATCTTTAGTTCCGAAAGTAGCGTAGGCTTTATTCCTCCGAGTACACTGATTATAAGGACGACCATTTTTACCGAGTAGCCTGGGTACAGCACTTGGAGCTCGTACCGGAGATCGCGATATTTGGTCCGTTTCTCCTCCTCCTTCAAGGTGATGTTTTTCTCTGCAGGTGCCGAGAACTCGATGACATACATCACCTTGAGTTGAAGGTCGAGGAGGACTATGTCAGGCTTGTTGGCTTGGATTAGCCTGACAGTCGGGAACGAGTAGTTCCAGTAAATCCGGCATTTCTCGTTTTCGACAACGGACTCAATATCTCCGGGGACGTAAGGCAGCACTGGTGTCTGGTCTACCCCGTACGAGTGCCTTAGATGGTAGTATAGCACTCGTAACGCCGCATTATGCCGGTGGATGTAGGCCGAAATCGCATATATAGGGCATGCAGATAGTAAGTGCATGAGCGATTCCGGCGCCTGATGGCAGGTCCTGCAGTTGATATCAGGAACCTCTACACGCCACACGCGGCTACGGTAGACCAAGGTGTTGATAACACCATCTTGACAGGCCATAATGAATCCCTCGGTCTCCGACTTAAGCCCTGTTGACCTTAGAAAGGCGAATGTCAGCCTCGTCACTAAACACAGTGTTTCTATGTTCTTATAGAAGACACCATGCTGGGGTTTATCGACGTGCTGCCGAAACAGATTTTCCTGTTCGGCAGCTCTGATTCGGGCTTTCAGACGATTTGGCTGAAGTTCGGTGACTGACTCAACATCAGCACCTCGCCGGCCTCCTCGCCTGATGTCAAATGCGAGACCGAGATCATCTGCGGCTCTTTTTGCTGCCTTGAACAATCCTGCTCCCACTCCTACAGTTTCGTGATGTTTTACGAACCGCAGGAGGGGATCTGAGCTCCTGAGTATGTTACATGCGATACTCAGTACTACTCTGCCATGCGTACACTCCAGGCTCAAGAGTCCTCGGCCCCCCCGTTATTTATTATTTTTTTTTTTTCGGTTTCCCGATGCCGGTCAGTCCTCCCGTGGCCTCCGACGCCTCACGGGAGTTGCGCCGGCGCATCAACTACAGCCACTCCCCACATCCCGCAGGGTTAGTGACTGTAGATACCAGAATCGTGTGCCCTAAGCAGACGGAGAGAACCAAGAATGACCGCCTTCTGCATTTGACCTGCCAGCCACTCGGCTGGTTTTTGGCAGGCCGGTATGATCTTTAGTTCCGAAAGTAGCGTAGGCTTTATCCCTCCGAGTACACCGATTATAAGGACGACCATTTTGACCGAGTAGCCTGGGTACAGCACTTGGAGCTCGTACCGGAGATCGCGATATTTGGTCCGTTTCTCCTCCTCCTTCAAGGTGATATTTTTCTCCGCAGGTGCCGAGAACTCGATGACATACATCACCTTGAGTTGATGGTCTAGGAGGACTATGTCAGGCTTGTTGGCTTGGATTAACCTGACAGTCGGGAACGAGTAGTTCCAGTAAATCCGGCATTTCTCGTTCTCGACAACGGACTCAATATCTCCGGGGGACGTAAGGCAGCACTGGTGTCTGGTCTACCCCGTACGAGTGCCTTAGATGGTAGTATAGCACTCGTAAGGCCGCGTTATGTCGGTGGATGTAGGCCGAAATCGCATATATGAGGCATGCAGAAAGTAAATGCATGAGCGATTCCGGCGCCTGATGGCAGGTCCTGCAGTTGATATCAGGAACCTCTACACGCCACACGCGGCTACGGTAGACCAAGGTGTTGATAACACCATCTTGGCAGGCCATAATGAATCCCTCGGTCTCCGACTTAAGCCCTGCTGACCTTAGAAAGGCGAAGGTCAGCCTCGTCGATAAACCCAGTGTTTCGATGTTATTATAGAAGACACCATGCTGGGGTTTATCGACGTGCTGCCGAAACAGATTTTCCAGTTCGGCAGCTCTAATTCGGGCTTTCAGACGATTTGGCTGAAGTTCGGTGACTGACTCAACATCAGCACCTCGCCGGCCTCATCGCCTGATGTCAAATGCGAGACCGAGTTCATCTGCGGCTCTTTTTGCTGCCTTGAACAATCCTGCTCCCACTCCTACAGTTTCGTGATGTTTTACGAACCGCAAGAGGGGATCTGAGCTCCTGAGTATGTTACATGCCATACTCAGTACTACTCTGCCATGCGTACACTCCAGGCTCAAGAGTCCTCGCCCCCCCGTTGACGTGGGAGGTACACACGAGGAACGGACGATCTAGGATGAATACTTCTGCGAATATTCATCATCTTGCGGGTATCTCTGTCTAATTGACGCAGCTCATCTACCCTCCACTTTACTACTCCGAAGGAGTAGAGCAGAACCGGAACGGCAAGCATATTAGTTGCAGACACCTTGTTCTTCCCCAAAAGTTCGGAAGACCAAATCTTTCGGAGTCGGTGTCTGTACTTGCCGCGGAGAGAATCTTTTATTTGTGATACATCCTGGATGTGCCTTTGTTGCACACCCAGATATGTATAGGTCTCTCCGGCATCCAGATGTCTTAGGATGCTTCCATCTGCGAGCTGCGCATCTTCAGGAAATTCCTCGCATCGTCCTCTCTTGAGGTGGACGACTGCACATTTGTCCAACCCGAACTCCATACCAATTGCCCGGAGGCATAAAGTTTAAGGTCATCCATATAAAATAGATGGGTGACCTTATACCTCCGGTCGCTGGGTGGTCCACATTGATATCCGCGGGTTTGGCGGAGCCCAACAGACAACGGCAGCAGTGAGATGCAGAAGAGGAGAGGACTCAGGGAGTCACCCTGGAAAACTCCTCTCCTAAATGCCGCCTGCTCTGTCGTGACCCGCTGTGCACCTGATGTTATGGTGAAGCGGGTCTTCCAGAGCGGCAGCAGCTGTTCTATGCATCTCACTAGTGGTGCTGGTACCGCAAGACATTCGAGCAAGTACAACAATAGCTCATGCGATGTTGTATCAAATGCCTTGCGGTAATCAATCCAGGCCATCGATAGATTCCGCTTGTATTGCACAGAATCCTGTGTAATACAGCGGTCTATCAGCAGGCTGTCCTTGCAACCTGCCATGCCCTTCTTGGCACCACGCTGTTCGTGTATCTGCTGGAAGACCGGATCAACAGACCTCAGCGTCCTAGCATACAAGATACGTGTAAATATCTTGTAGCAGGAGTTAAGGCAAGTGATCGGCCTATAATTCCTCGGGTCGGAAAGATCCCCCTTTTTGGGGATAAGCACAGTACGTCCCTCGACGAACCAGTCTGGAATCTGCTGCCCCTCGTTCAACCATGAGTTGAAAACTCGCGCCAGACGGCGGTGAGTGGAAGGAAATTTCTTCCACCACCAGTTGTTAATGCCGTCTGAGCCCGGGGCAGCGAAGTTCTTGGTACCAACAAGTGCTTGTTGGACTTCCTCCGTACTGATTGCCGGGCACACTTCTTCTGGCTCTTCAAGATGTCTGTGACACAGAGCCTCGAAGTGTGCAATTGATGGAGTGTCGCTATTGAATGGACGCGACGTTTCGTAGATTCCCTTCCAGAAGGTTTCGACATCTTCTACAGTCGGCGGATTCTCGACAACACGCTGTGGCTCTTGAAAGAGGCGGGAAGGATTCGTACGGAACAAATTGTTTTGTTCCATACTCCTCACCCGCCTTCAATATTTTCTTTATCGCCATGAGCGCTCGGATCCTATCTAGACAGTGCTGCTTGATGGTAAGCATCACTGTTAGATTTAGAGTATGGTGTTGACGTCTTAATCCGGCAGCTATGCGCCGGATCCTGGGAGTATAAACTCTACCAGTCGTCTTATATTCCACCACACTCTGGATCCGAGAAGCGTGTTGTCTGGCCGACTGTATCTTGCCTTCGATTTTTTGTACACGCCGCTTGGCTTTCTCGATCCCGTGATTGGTTGACCTCTCACGGGGGACGAGTTGCTTCGCGGCGTTGTACACGGCACAGTTGATTTGCCAGATGTCTACATCTTCCGGAATTTCCTCATCGATTACCGCGTCCATTCTAGCCAGGTCTTGTGGCTTTAGGTTAGCCCTGGTGTTAAGGCTAACCCTCGTCCTTAAGTCTACACCGGTGAACTCTAAAGGATGTTCCCCATCAGCTGGTAATTGCCGCGATGGGACTGCGGCTGGCAGTTCTTCCAGCTGACGGGGTGCTCTTACGTAACCTGTCCTGAGCAGAAAGGATACTTGATCTCTCAGATGTTGTTGAGAGAAGGCGCGATGCTCTGGGTGCATTTCGCACCAAAGTGCATGCAATCGCGCCATGTATCCCCCTTCGCTCAGGTTCGCTACTCTCGCGGCAGGTCAGCAAGTCATCCCGAAGTTCCCTCGTCCACTTAAAGCGTCCATGTACAATTGCATTTCCTTCATCGTTAGGACCGTCTGGTAAGGCCCCTCCCATCTGTCCTTGACCTCCATCCGATTGAGGTCGATTGTGAGGGGCCCTTCTTAGGTTATATGGAACCCATAGCAGTAAGAGTACCAGGGTGGTTAGCCCTGGTACTCCCGGCCGGCATTTGTCAGGCAGAGTTGCCTCTGCATGTCCAGGGTGCACCAACGTGGAGGTTGCCGGTCCTTTGCACCCCTTATTTTAATATTATTATTATTTTTTTTTTTTTTTTTTTTTTTTTTTTTTTTCGGAATATCCGATGCCGGTCAGTCCTCCCGTGGCCTCCGACGCCTCACGGGAGTCGCGCCGGCGCATCAACTACAGCCACTCCCCACATCCCGCAGGGTTAGTGACTGTAGATACCAGAATCGTGTGCCCTAAGCAGACGGAGAGAACCCAGAATGACCGCCTTCTGCATTTGACCTGCCAGCCACTCGGCTGGTTTTTGGCAGGCCGGTATGATCTTCAGTTCCGAGAGCAGCGTAGGCTTTATCCCTCCGAGTACACCGATAATAAGGACGACCATTTTGACCGAGTAGCCTGGGTACAGCACTTGGAGCTCGTACCGGAGATCGCGATATTTGGTCCGTTTCTCCTCCTCCTTCAAGGTGATGTTTTTCTCCGCAGGTGCCGAGAACTCGATAACATACATCACCTTGAGTTGATGGTCGAGGAAGACTATGTCAGGCTTGTTGGCTTGGATTAGCCTGACAGTCAGGAACGAGTAGTTCCAGTAAATCCGGCATTTCTCGTTCTCGACAACGGACTCAATATCTCCGGGGACGTAAGGCAGCACTGGTGTCTGGTCTACCCCGTACGAGTGCCGTAGATGGTAGTATAGCACTCGTAAAGCCGCGTTATGTCGGTGGATGTAGGCCGAAATCGCATATATGGGGCATGCAGAAAGTAAGTGCATGAGCGATTCCGGCGCCTGATGGCAGGTCCTGCAGTTGATATCAGGAACCTCTACACGCCACACGCGGCTACGGTAGACCAAGGTGTTGATAACACCATCTTGGCAGGCCATAATGAATCCCTCGGTCTCCGACTTAAGCCCTGCTGACCTTAGAAAGGCGAAGGTCAGCTTGGTCGATAAACCCAGTGTATCTATGTTCTTATAGAAGACACCATGCTGGGGTTTATCGACGTGCTGCCGAAACAGATTTTCCTGTTCGGCAGCTCTTATTCGGGCTTTCAGACGATTTGGCTGAAGTTCGGTGACTGACTCAACATCAGCACCTCGCCGGCCTCCTCGCCTGATGTCAAATGCGAGACCGAGTTCATCTGCGGCTCTTTTTGCTGCCTTGAATAATCCTGCTCCCACTCCTACAGTTTCGTGATGTTTTACGAACCGCAAGAGGGGATCTGAGCTCCTGAGGTCGCTGGGTGGTCCAGATTGATATCCGCGGGTTTGGCGGAGCCCAACAGACAACGGCAGCAGTGAGATGCAGAAGAGGAGAGGACTCAGGGAGTCACCCTGGAAAACTCCTCTCCTAAATGCCACCTGCTCTGTCGTGACTCGCTGTGCACCTGATGTTATGGTGAAGCGGGTCTTCCAGAGCGGCAGCAGCTGTTCTATGCATCTCACTAGTGGTGCTGGTACCGCAAGACATTCGAGTAAGTGCAACAATAGCTGATGCGACGTTGTATCAAATGCCTTGCGGTAGTCAATCCAGGCCATCGATAGATTCCGCTTGTATTGCACAGAATCCTGTGTAATACAGCGGTCTATCAGCAGGCTGTCCTTACAACCTGCCATGCCCTTCTTGGCACCACGCTGTTCGTGTATCTGCTGGAAGACCGGATCAACAGACCTCAGTGTCCTAGCATACAAGATACGTGTAAATATCTTGTAGCAGGAGTTGAGGCAAGTGATCGGCCTATAATTCCTCGGGTCGGAAAGATCCCCCTTTTTGGGGATAAGCACAGTACGTCCCTCGACGAACCAGTCCGGAATCTGCTGCCCCTCGTTCAACCATGAGTTGAAAACTCGCGCCAGACGACGGTGAGTGGAAGGAAATTTCTTCCACCACCAGTTGTTAATGCCGTCTGGGCCCGGGGCAGCGAAGTTCTTGGTACCAACAAGTGCTTGTTGGACTTCCTCCGTGCTGATTGCCGGGCACACTTCTTCTGGCTCTTCAAGATGTCTGTGACACAGAGCCTCGAAGTGTGCAATTGATGGAGTGTCGCTATTGAATGGACGCGTCGTTTCGTAGATTCCTTTCCAGAAGGTTTCGACATCTTCTACAGTCGGCGGATTCTCGACAACACGCTGTGGCTCTTGAAAGAGGCGGGAAGGATTCGTACGGAACAAATTGTTTTGTTCCATACTCCTCACCCGCCTCTTCAATGTTTTCTTTATCGCCATGAGCGCTCGGATCCTATCTAGACAGTGCTGCTTGATGGTAAGCATCACTGTCAGATTTAGAGTATGGTGTTGACGTCTTAATCCGGCTGCTATGCGCCGGATTCTGGGAGTAAATACTCTACCAGTCGTCTTATATTCCACCACACTCTGGATCCGAGAAGCGTGTTGTCTGGCCGACTGTATCTTGGCCTCGATTTTTTTGTACACGCCGCTTGGCTTTCTGGACCCCGTGATTGGTTGACCTCTCACGGGGGACGAGTTGCTTCGCGGCGTTGTACATGGCACAGTTGATTTGCCAGATGTCTGCGTCTTCCGGAATTTCCTCATCGATGACAGCGTCCATTCTAGCCAGGTCTTGTGGCTTTAGGTTAGCCCTGGTGTTAAGGCTAACCCTTGTCCTTAAGTCTACATCGGCGAACTCTAATGGATGTTCCCCATCAGCTGGTAATTGCCGCGGTGGAACTGCGGCTGGCAGTTCTTCCAGCTGACGGGGTGCCCTTACGTAACCTGTCCTGAGCAAGAAGGATACTTGATCTCTCAGGTGTTGTTGAGAGAAGGCGCGATGCTCTGGATGCATTTCGCACCAAAGTGCATGCAATCGCGCCATGTATCCTCTTCGCTCAGGTTCGCTACTCTCGCGGCAGGTCAGCAAGTCATCCTTTAGTTCCCTCGTCCACTTAAAGCGTCCATGTACAATTGCGGTGTTGTCATCGTTTGGACCGTCCGGTAAGGCCCTTCCCATCTGTCCTTGACCTCCATCCGACTGAGGTCGATTGTGAGGGGCCCTTCTTAGGTTGTAAGGAACCCATAGCAGTAAGAGTACCGGGGTGGTTAGCCCTGGTACTCCCGGCCGGCATTAGTCAGGCAGAGTTGCCTCTGCCCGTCCAGGGTGCACCAACGTGGAGGTTGCCGGTCCTTTGCTTTGCTTTGCTTAATCGGCTTGGTCCTTGTGGAAGGATACGCCACTGTCCCTGACATCACTGAGCTGATAGATATGCAAATTTAATCTTACCTTTGAATACAATTTTGTAATAACAACTAAATCTTATATCCATTAATTTTATAAATTTATCTGGTAGGATTCACACACAAGCTAAATAATATTGTTCTATTTGTCTCTAACATATTTTTGCAATAAAGCATGATCGCAAATGATTTTGTTGTTTGCAATTTACCTCTTATAATCCTCATCAATTCAGTAAATGTGAGCAAAGCTTACATTATTTTTGGTGTGAAGTATTATACAATGTTAAATTCGTAGAAAACAATTCATAAGAAGTCAAATAATTTTATTGAAGTTACAAATTGCCAACAGAAAAATTAAACAAATAAATGTATGCAAATACATACCAAAATAATCAAGAATAATAAAATTATACCACCAACGAGATAAATAATTGGTACTTCCTTCCCTTGCTCTCAATAATGCATTTATATAGTGTATTTCTGTAATCAAATTATTTATTTCTTACTGGAGAAGACTTGCAAATTCTTCTCAAGTGGCGACAGTAATCTCCTGGATATCTTTACGGGGATTTTCTAACAAATAATTGCTCTACATACGCTAATGTGTACGAATTGATCTTTGGCGAAAATCATGGTCAGTTTAATCATTGAATTCTGTATTCATGCAATAATTGTATCAGGTACCATCTGGTGTGATATTCATAAAGTTATAATGATATCCAACTTCTCTATGAAGAGGATGAATAGTCTTATGACATTTACCACGTAGAATTATTTTATCATAATGTATGTGATATGCACCAACTTGGTGGTTGAACATAACACTACGATTGAAAATCTCTGATATTTATTGCTGGGGAGCAACCTGAAAGGCTCTAGTAGGTGTGTGGAACATTTCTTTCTCCCTGCAAACCCCTTGGTCATAGTCATCAGAAAAAAAGGATATACCTTCATTGCAGTAACAGTTAGTTGATATGCTTCTGGATCTGATGTAGACACATTCTTCTGTAACGAAGAATTTTTAGTGTTCTTCTCCAACGCTCCAGCTAAAGAAAAAACTTTCATCTGAATTGTAGCAGTGGACACCGCATTGTTGAACGTCCCTTGGAACTGAAACCTTAGGCCTGTTAATGTTGCTGAATGATTTTTTAGAACAGTTTGTACCTACCACATACTGATGTTGTCTTTCAGTTATTGCTCTTGTATACTCAATGATTTAAACAGTTTTTTTAGTTAATTCCAATAAATCAGTTATCAATACTGCAAACCGTGTCTGACCTATCTTGCGAAGTTAACCTTCATGCTAGTGAAAAAGGTACTTTTGTTATAGCGCTGTTATTTCTATCGAGTTACGGAATATTGCGCCCTGGCATTTTATGATCTTTCAACTACGAAACAAATTGTGTAGCGCAGCAACAATTTTAGCACATTTAATAAAATACACATTTTTATATCACTGCAGGTATTTAACGACCAAAGTTTTTATTAATTTTTTTACCAAAATACTATATATTGATATAATTTAGGCATTTTCATTGAGTATGGGATTTTATGCAGTGAATTTTTAAATACCGGGTGACTATTACAAAACGAATCCTGTTTGAAGCTTCATACCTCCGAAGTACATTGAGACATCGATTTGTTTTTTTTTTTGTGCTCTTTCAGACAAAAGGTGAAAGGTATTCCTAGCAAATTTCATAGGTGTATGTCTATCAATAGCGAAATAACAAAATTTTAAATTTACCATTCAAATCTAGTATCTATTCCGAATTAATAATTTTATAAGTAACTTAAAACGAAGTAGGATTTTATTGAAACAAATGTAACTATCATTGGCATTTCGAGTTAATTGTAATATTATCATAAGTTTGGTGAACGTTTTTTCCAATTATCTCGAGATTTACCTCAAGATGACTTACTTAGCATTGCAATTTGTGATCAAGAAAAAATTGGCGTGGCAAAAGAATTTCCAGGGAAGAGATGGCTGTTTTCTAGGATAAATCGTGCTATTAGGCGATTGATAGAATTTGGATCAATTTTCAGAAAACCTGGAAATGGAATGCCTTTAACTGTTACAAATATCCAAAATTCAGAAATTATACATGAACTTTCTTTGTCACAAGAAAATCAACCCGTAACTCATTTACGAAAACGTAAAATAGAAAACAGATTAGGAATCCGTCGCAGGTTTGTGCAAATTATTCAAAAACGATTAAGCATTAAATGCTACAAATGCTTGTAAACCGCTGCCATTTTACTAAGTGCAAAAATTGGCCGATCATTATGAACCTTGCAGCTTTACACTAAAATTTCGAGTGCAGATCTACGGTGTTTAGTTTTTCACGATGAAAAAGATTTTACGATCCAAGGCCCTCAAAATAGGCAAAATAACAGAGTTTATTTAACAACAAGAAAAAAATTCAGTCTGAACGTCTATACCACAACAAGTGCAGGTTGCTACAAAAGTCGTTTATTGTTTAGGTTTTGTAATAGCCACCCGGTATACAAGTTATTATTTATTATTATTACTTTTAATCCTTAGGTACTTCTATGAGCTGTTCTAGGTTTTATTGTGTAAATAGAAACATTTTATACAAACACAAATTTCTGTTGGCAGCCTCGTTAAAAATATGATATTTCGCATATTCACACGTAATAAAATTTCATTTATTGGGCGTGATGTATAAATCTCGATGCCCTAGACCCTAAGGGATAAGTCCCGTATAAAAAGTATTTTAATATTTCATATAATAGAGTTGGAGGATTAGGTGGCAAAAAAGCAAACAAAAAAAAATAATCAAAACTGTATTAAAAGAGGAAAATGAATTATAAATTTTATTATATTTAGTAATCCGTTGAAATCCTATGGTAGGTGTGATCTCAGATTTTAAATAAATACAATTTAAGGTATCTGAGTAAATTGAAATATTGTAATGTAATTATTAAAGACGTACTAACTTCAGATGTGTTTTTAATTTTTGTTAATATTTTTAGATGTGTTTTTAAACATATTTAGTATCCTCTGACAATTTTTGTTAAATTATAATTACCTAAGTCATTTTTCTAGTTTCTGTATTCATAAATTATTCTTGTCTTGGAGATGGCTACATATTTGGAGACAACGGACACATCCAATATCCGGGTATGTTGGGATTAATTTCAACTGAGACCCCGGTCGAGAAGTAAATGTCCTTACCGCTCGATTACGAAGTTATTTTGACTTTTTACTTGTCTTTAAAACCATTTTGAGGGGCTTTGAAATTTATCTTTTATATTGTAATAATTAATTAATCATAATAGGATTAATTTATTATTACTTCTTAAAATAAATTTTAAAATAATTGTATTTCGATTCTTTCATTAGGCTTCTTTCGCCACCATCGTCAGGGCCTTCGTTGTTTTTTAAGTATATTGGCTAGTGATGGGCACTCTGGATTGATTTGCACTATCGAATAATTATTGAATGAATGATTCCAACTATCGAATGATTTCCGATTAAATTCATTCAATTAGACTTTTCCAGGAAACATCATTTGAATGATATTTTTAACTTGCTAATTAATGTTGCTGAGTTTCACCTCTCACAAACAATAGGTTTTTAGAATCAGAATCGACATAGTCTTTTATCAGTCATATGTCATCATCAGTTAGTTGGCAGATGCGTTTTATTTATTTTGTTGTTTACTGTTTATCGTATCACATAATAGAATGTGTCTCTTATCTATGAATAATATACCGTCTCCGTCTATGCACATTCATAACCTCCATTCTTAAATCCAACATTTTTTAAATTCATTCATTCGTAATTCAACTATCGAATTATTCGAATAAGTACCAACTATTGAATTATTCGATAGGTTTTATTCGATAGTTCCCATCAATAATATTGGCATTACTTAAAAGACATTACTGCCTAAAACTAAGCTTTGGTTTTCTCGTCGGCCATGCTTGGATTGTCTGTGTACTGTCGGAAAGAATAAACACAACTAAAAACATCTTAAAGAACTTATGTGAATCGTTAAAACATAACCAAAATAGTGCATCATGTTTTTATTTTTTATTTTTTTCGAGATCTTAAAACTACATTTCCAAACTGTATATATATATTTTATTTTATTTTATTCTACATACACATACCCAACAGAATTTACATTCCAATTACACAGCCGGAAATAGATTATGTACGTATACATAACATATAAACTGGAATGAAAAATAATAACGCTGATACATTTTTTTGGCTAATTATTATTTACTACTTTTACAAAACTTATCATAGATAAGTACAACATATATCTTTTTAAACAATTATTTTCCCGGCTATTTGCCAAAACGCTGAAACTTGGATTTTAAAAAAAGTGTGACTCAATAATATTATTTTTAATTCAAACTATTCTGTTCAGTAAAACCAAAAATAAATAAAACAAAAGGTACTCACCAGTTAAACAATCACTTTAAAAACTTTAAGACATTTGCCGACACGTGTTTCTGCTTTTAGCTTCGTCTGGACAACTCACCCAAAGGATGCAAAGAAACTGAATACTAGTAAACCCCAATGTAATAAATATTGATGCTTTCGGAGAACAGGATAATTGAAATTATATAGTGGAAATTCCCGGTAGGATAGAATAATTTAAAAATAAAAATCATGTATGAATTTAATATAAATTAAGGTGGTAAATATGTAACAGAACAATCAACTAAGAAAATCTGTTGTTCTCTTTTAAGAATATTTGTAATAATTAAGGCACTACTGACTTTGGCTTTTTCGTGGACATGTGGATTGTCTGATTCCGTCGGAAAGAATAACGGTTTGCTCGTGGCGTGATCGTTAGATCTTACGGCTCGCAGGAGGCTCGTATCGTGATCGTGAGACACAAATTGCATTAAGCATTACATTACATGTTACATTACAGGCTAGGTTCGTCAAGTCTATACGCAGCTTAACAGACATACAACGCACCGACCCTACTGCCAATCACCCCATTATAATATTTCAAACCCAGTACTAATGATTTTCAGCTTAAAGTTGTTACACGATACATGTTTTTAGTTAGATTCAGTTTATTCTTCCAATTTAAAATTATACGAAAAATTTTAAAAAATTTTATTTGTTAATCGTTTCTTTTTTTTTAATTTTGACCTTAAAACCTTTTAACTGGCAGTGGTCGACTATTCAACTTCTTATATGGTCCAAATACTACTATCCGACCGATATCATAGATGTCTCTGGCGGATAGCGACTTGCGAAGAAAGTACCGAGAGCGGCGAACTCTAGCCCAGGTGGATTAAATTACAGCGAAACAAATACTCAGCGGGCAAATACCTCGACCTGCATTGGATTATACCTTCAAATCATGATAGATCGGTAGCTAATATCATTTGTCAATTCCTAACCAGACATAGACCGGTTTCGAACTTATTAGTTCTCCTCAGTATGCCATAGGTTATGGAACAGACAAATGATAGTGGCCAACCTGCTAGTAGTATACTGACTAAGGTAAATTGAGTAGTGGTGAGAGGTATGTGAAACTTCTCATATGGTCCAAATGCTACTATTTAATAACAGTAGTTTAGTCCACCTGGGCTAGAGGTCGCCACTCTCGGTACTTTCTACGCAAGTCGCTATCCGCCAGAGACATCTATGATGTCGGTCGGATAGTAGTCACCACTACTCAATTTAACTTTCTTATTATTGGTTAAACTCTGACTTTTTAAGAAAAAAAGTTTGTGTTAGTCATCAAATTATCAATATTTTTTTTTATTTCTTGCTTAACAATTTTTTTTGCATTTTTTACTATATGATGAATTGAAAATATGTATTAAAGAAAATACTTTCCTCTTTTGATATTGAATGTCAAGCCCCGTCAGGAGAGCTGATATAGATACAGCTAAAAGAGAATATATTAAAGAAATCGCCTATTCAGGATTTAGTCAACCTATGCTAAAAGATGTTGCAGGGTAAGTTGACATAATTTTTAAATTTTTTTAATTTGTTTTTAGTATCCCACATCTCGAGAATCTCGGGTTATGTTCCACTAGTGGTCGGCTAGTATAGCACAGTCCCATTTTCCTTAGAAACGTTTTTCCAATGCAGATATGTTTCCATGAAATCTTTCTTCGTGTTCACCACTAAATGAACCACAATTCTCCGGACAAAATTGAGATGGGACTAAAGGAAATTAACTTTTACGGAAATATTGAATCCTAGGTTTTGGTATGTCGTGAGGAGATTTTCAACGATTTCCTCATAAATTTCAACTCTTCTGTTGCCAAGGGACTTACTCGCTATTAGTTTAAATCAATTCCTTGCGGCTTTCTCCTTTCCTTGGAGTATTTCAGCAAATTGTTGGTATCTACATAGACTTCTTATTTGAGGACCAGCAAAAATACCTTCTTTTATTTTCGTTCAACTGGGTGTACGAAATTTTTGTTGTAAATATTATAAACCTGACTCGTTTCACTCCATTGCTTTTACAAACTCTTTCATTAACCCCAATTTAAATGAAATGGAGGCAGAATAATTTTCAACCAATGGCTCCTTTTGGATTTTTTTTGGCTCTAGTATTTATTGATTGCCTTGAAAGCCACTGTTTTTTTTTATATAATATAAAGAACGTGCTCTGCTGTCCCATTCACAGAAGAAGCAACAAAACTTTGCACAACCAATAGCATTCCTGGAAATAATTTCATAAAAAACAAAAATTAAAATTTTCTGGTGTTTTTTCGATAAATTTCACACTATTAAAATTAATAATATATTCATTTATATACATACATACTTGCATGGTCTTCTAGCGAAGCCTTTCACCTGGAATAATTCTTAAACGAAAAGAAATTGGTAATATGATGCAGCATGTAGCTCCCACCCTCTCAATCCCAACCACTTCGTCCCTTAATTCTTAAATGGCATTATATTCTATGTAGGACCTAAAATTAAATGTATTTTTATTTAGAATATGGCACTGAAAACTGTTTTTAAATATCTTTTTGTACTAACGAGAATAAAACAGTATTTTACTGACTCAAAACAGGGAGTAAAACAAGCGTTTATTTTCTTGGAATTTAAAGTCGCCATGAAAACCAGTGAACAAAATAAACATAACATAATGGGTGCCCAAATATATGTTATGTTAGATTTCTCGATGTTAAACCAAAATTTGTTCTACGGATATTTTCAGTTCGAATAGTACGTAAAAATGTCACTGCTGAAATTTTTAAGGACCCGACTGTATCTACATAAATAATCGAAAAAGCAGGCAAAGAATTCCTTCTTTATCTCATTAAATAAGCATAGATATCAATGCTTCGTACAATCTTACTAAAAAAACCTAGCATCATTGCTAGAACCCAGATCCGAGAGGTATATTGAGAATATTGTTGTGGAAGATTTTAAAAATGTCGCGCCAATTTTTTTCTCCAAGTACTGTAGAACGATGGATCCACCATTTCCCAGATTTAGAGTTTGTTGGCACAAAAGATTTGTAATACCTTTCAGGTATTGGACTGAAAGTCATCTTTGGATGAGAGACACACTCAACATCCTCAAAAAATCAATGTTGGGGTTGTAATTTTGAATGATCATATTATCGACCGGCCCACTCTTTTATGAGGAAAATCGTTCTAGTGAGAGATATCTTGATATATCGCTTGATATGTTCAATGTCGTTGATTCTCTCATAATGGAAGTTGCCGAGAATGATGAGGACTTATATCCAGAGGAAACATTTTTCCAACAAAACGGAGCTCCCCTCATTATTACAGAACAGTTAGAGAATATCTAGACAGAATATACCAGAATCAACGGATAGGGCGGCAAGGTAGTATCAATTGGCCAGCAAGATCTCAAGATCTTACTCCATTTGGTTATTTTTCTGAGGCTATTTGAAATCTGTTGTATTTCGCATCCAATTTGTTTCAGGAACTAAGTCAAAGTATCATTGTTGAATGTGCCATTACAACATTTTAAAGTTTTTGTGTGTAAAGATGTGTTTCTTTTAATCATTGATTTAACGTCGGCCTATTTACACTACTAGGTGACGAGCTCCTCTCAAACTGGAAATTGTGCCGAACCTCTTCTCTATCGAAGAGTAGGGATTTTTTACTTGCCTAGCATCTAATAGACAAGAAATCATCTACACAATCCTCGCCTAATATTACATAGCTTCTGCGTATGCGCTGATATAGCTGATATACAAGCAGCTAGAAGATGGGATATCACCGAGTTTCACGTGGGTTCCTATTCTAATTACTGATTGCCGTTACCGTTAAGTTAAGGCTGGGAATTTTCCAGATTTTAGTATTCGAATATTCGTTCGAAAAAATATTCGAATATTCGAACTATTCGGATATTCGAATATTTGGATTATTCAAATAGGTATTCGAATTATTCGGATATTCGAATAATCGGATATTCGAATTATTCGGGTATTCGGATATTCTAATAATTCGAATTATTCGAATACCTGTTCGAATAATTCGAGTATTCGATATTCGAATAATCCTCGAATATTCATTATTAATAGGTATAGCACTGAATACTAGTGAATAGTGAACACCCTATTTGAGTATTTGGTTGGATAGACCACAATAATAGTCGTGATGTAATCCACTAAGTAGGCAATTTGATTTGCTTTCCATACCCACAATAGGGTATGTCTCCTGTACATGTGCTTTAAAAGTCAGAATTATTTAGTTAGTATTTTATTTTAGGATTGAGGCGCTATTGTTCACATTTAACTATTGAAGCTTAAATAAAACGAAAACAGAGCTAGTTTATTATACTTCTGTCATAGCTATTTTTCCTTTTCGAAAAAATAAAAGTGCTCTAAAATTAGAATGTTTTTAAAAAAGACGCAGATTGTGAAGGTAAAACAAATACATGAAAAGTCAATAGTTAAATGTGGTCTATTTATATATTTGGATTTTAGAATAGGTACCTACCTATACCTACTATCCATCTATTTTGGTTGGATGCATACTGCATACCTATTCGTACATAATTTAATAATATATTTTAATATTAAAATTTACTCAAATATAATCGAATATTCGAATACTCGAATATATTCGAGTATTCGAATATTAGTATTCGAATATTCGAATACACAAGTATTCGAATACTCGAATATTCGAATATATTCAAGTATTCGAATATTTCGAATATTCGAATATTCGATAATTTCCCATTAGAATAATTCGTATTCAAATACTCGAATATTCGAATACTCGAATTATTTGTATTCGATTCCCAGCCTTACGTTAAGTATCGAAATACAAGTATATTAAGACAGATGGATCTACGATATTTCCATTTGAAATCTGTTCTATTTTGAACCCAACCAGCCAATCTATAGAAACCACGCCAAGAAATCACTACTGAATGTGCTCGCATGTTTCATAATGTTAGGAGAAGAGTTAAAAAATATTGTATTATTGTCAGAAACAAAATGGCGGTCAGTTTAAACATCTCATTTAATTTCGAAATTTAATACTTGCATTTTCCCGTTATTTTCCGTAACCCGGCGAAAAATAATATTTAAAAACTGTTTTCAGTGATGCATCCTATATAAAATTACTTTTAATTTGAGGTCCTTCAAAAGGTATATTGCCATTTAAGATTTTAGGGATGGTTGAGATTGAGAGAATGAAAGCTACATGCTGCATAATACTGGTGTAATCTACATCCCCCATTAATCTATCGAAACGTTTTTTTTGCAATTTCCTTATCTCTTTCCGTTTAAAAATTATTCGATGATACACCCTGTATATTATTAATTAATACATTTTAAGGTAGGCAGAATATCTGAGCATGTTAAACTCGTACATATTGGCAATTTTTTTTACCAATGATTGAATTGGAAAAAGTTCTAAAAAATGCTTTGTGTCCTGTTTGGATCGGACAACACGATATGGTTTTGAGGCTAAAAAATCATAATTTAATTCTCTTGAATACATTTTTATTTAAAATCAGTCATGTACGAGAGTAGATATGAACGAATTATTGGAGAAATATAAGCAGAAATGTTTCAGAAAAAAGGTTAAGTGATTTATAAAAATCTCGTTCCATTTATATGAAATAAATAGACCTGATACTGATAAAATTGAAATAAAATTACAGTAGGGATATTTAATGTTTAGATATTAAAACATTAACTCTCCACACTATTTCTCACTAATTAAACTTCTAACTTTGCTTAATTAATTATTGAAGTATGTATATAGTTCACCTATTGCCTGTGTTTATTATATTAACGAACCATCACTTTTATTTGTCATTATTATACAAAACGGAGTAATTAGTTTGGGTATCGTTAATGAAATTAATTGGTTAACCATTGAAATTTTAATATATACTTTATTACACTTCAAAAATATACAAAATTATATAAGGCACATACATATATGAAATATAATTAAAATTATTAAAATTTAGTGTCTGTTTTCATCTCTATTATTTTAATATACTATACAAGTTTTTGCTGAGTTATATTTTAACTTCTATCTATAAGAGATAACTAAATTAAATTTGGTAAATATTACAGATTTTGATTTCAAATATATATTGTTAATAAGCAAACCGTACTAATTTTTTATTTGTTTATATTCTTCAAAAGTGTGTCCAGTTAAAGAAATAAATAAGACTCGATTTCACTGAGAAAATTTTGGATCTAAAAAACCATTAATATAAATGAAAGTTTGTAGAGGTGAGTTTTCTGTCTGATATCGTAAGATGGCGACTGGATTATCACAGAAAATTGTTGGTTTTCAGAAGGAAGTTGATTTAGGAATATTGTGACGTAACACCAAATGGTGTTCGCTACTTTGATAGCCTTTAGTACGGAAGCGGTACTTTTTATTGTGGTGCGGTCTTGAGTGCAACTTACTGTTTTAAAGTGTAGGAACACCACTTTTTTCTAGCCGTATAATAGAAGTTAGGACAAATCAGTGAAAAAACGGAATGTCCAGGGGTCTGTGTGTATGGTTGTCGGTTCTTTAAAATGGACTATTTGACTTTTATCTGCCGAAATTTATTCTCGGTGTACAACCAGATTTGTTACTTATACGTTTGCTTTATATAAAATTCAGAATATCAACTTTACTTACTTTATTTTATTTAAGACGGATTTCACAGTAGAATAATAAAATATAGAACAAAAGAAATATATTTATTTATACAAAGTAAATAGTAACCTATTATACAGATAAGCAACTAAGGAACCAAGCAAGTGATTCTGATAATACATGGTGATCAGGTATATCAAGTACAGTTAAGTTACTGAAACTAACTACTACTACTAGATATTTACAAGCAAGTCATTTATTGTAAGCAGGCACACAAGCAAATAAGCAGTAATTAAAAGCAAGCTAAGTTACTGTATGTATTACTATTGGTATTTATTGCAAGCTGTTAGCGACGTTTTGTAATTAGGCAGTATTACGGCAGGCGGTTGGTGCAGCAATGTCCAGGTACAAGTGGTTACGGTGTACAAGCGCTACATTACAGTAGGATGTCAACCCAGGGACGGGTAATTGCTGATACGTACTAGTCGTGGGTGTGCTATATCTATAGATTTACCACATGTGTCCTTTCTTAGGGCCGATTGGACTGAAGGATCTTCACCTTGCTCGCGGTGAGGGGGCTTGCGTGCTCTAATGAACTGAGGGCTATGCCGGCGGTAGCTTAGCTACCGGCAGGGACTCCCATGCCGGACAGGCCGAGGGGAAGAGCCAGACTAAGAGAGATCCACTCACACACACATATACACCTTACACCTACACACAAATGCTTGGTCAGAAAGACTCCTGGGTTCGCCCTCTTCCAGGTGGAGATTCGAGGCGGGGCTCCTGGATTGGGATCGTGTTGGAGAGGTAGCAGTGAAAGAAGCTGGGGATGGTACACCCAGTGCCGCCGGATAGTATAGGGGCCCACCCTTGCATAGCCAGCGTAGGGGGCTGCCCTTTCACCCGGTGTATAATCCCGGAGTTTGTAGTAGTGCCAGGTGGCGCCTGGAATAGGGCCCTGCTGCTTTCTTCGGGGGGCTTCACTAGTGGCTGCCAACCTTTCTCGCCGGGATAAAGCCTAGCCTTGTGCTTCACCTGGGGGAGGGGGAATCCGAGGAGTCAGACAGCCTAAGCATACACATACATCAACACTATACATACACACACACACCTACACTTACACACAGAAACATCTAGACACACAAATCCCCCCCCAAAAATGGAAGAAGGGAAAAATAAAGAAATAGTCAACGTACCCGTTGAAGCAGAGCTCCCTAGCTCAGAAGTGAAGGTGGTGGCCACCGAGCCGCTACCTCACCAGGAGGAAGATCTTCTGAGGTCTCCTAGTGACGAGTCTGAGGAGGGACCGAAAGGTTCTACCACGGACGAAGTCACCGAGGATGCCCTCAGAAAAAGAGGGAAAAGAGGAAGGAGTACAAGAAGAAAGTCAGAAGCAGGAGGAAGGAGCAGAAGGCCAAAAGTTCAATGCCGGGCGATTCACTTCGACCGGTAGAGCTGGAGGGCTCTGTTCTAGCCTCTTCTGCTTCGGCGAGCGCCAGCCAACCGGCCCCGAGTTCTAGGCTTACCGTCAAGGATAGCCAGGAGCACCGGACTGGTAGGCAGGCGTACAGAGACCGACCCTCTAACACGAGGGGCCCTAAGGCAAGGTGGGCAAGAAGGGAGGAAAGAAGGGAAGCCAAAAGGCAACCTGTTTCACTCCCTTCTGCTCCTGCTTCGGTGAGGGGGGTAGAGGAACCTGGAAGTCGGCAAAGACTTCCAACTACTCAGCCTCCGACCAAGGGCTCCAAGCGGCAGAGGGTTGCAGAGAAGACCACCCCTCCGGAGCGGCGGAACAAGCGGGCCAAGGCGGTCCGGACACCCTTGAGACCAGCAGGTGATGCGGTTCATGTGTCTCCCTTACTTAGGGGAAGCACAGGGGCTGCAAACCTGCGGGCCTCTGGGGCCGGGCCACAACTGGCCAGCTATAGTTCTGCTGCCAGGAGAGAAAATCAGGTCGTTATAATGTCTAGCCGCGAGGCTGGTATTATCACACCTGAAGAGGCAGAGCGTCTGAGAGGACATCTGGTGGAGGAGATGTTGCGGACCATGGCGGGCCCCGAAGGGGGTCCTCAGGGTCCGGAACTTCATTTCAGGAACTCGGGCCGGGTAGAACCGGGCTGGTTCCTGATATCTGCCGAAGATGAAACCTCCAGACGTTGGCTCCTAGAGGACTGGGCAACTCTGGTCGAGGGAGACGTCAGCTTCCGCGCTTTGCGAGCGGCTGATGCCCCATGGCCGGAGAGGGTTGGCTTCTGGCTGAGAAGCCAAGAAGTCGGCCTAAGCCGAGTCCTTAGAGTGTTGGCTCTCCAGAACCGCTCCCTCAACATTGGGGCATGGCGGCATCTGGAGACAACAGGAGGTCCTGGTGGGTGGCACCTGATCTTCATGGTTGGCCAAGACACGATCAGACACCTGGAGGACTCCGGGTGGGTGCTCTACTATGAGCTGGTAACTCTGACAGTGCGCAGGTTATCGGCTTGGGGTGGAGCCACTCGCCAGGGGCCTTCCGGGGTCGACATGTCGAGGCCGACCGAGGAGAAAAGGAAATAGGTCACCCAAACCCGCACCATGCAGATCCCCCCATGGACCTATTGCGGGTGAGTCAAATAAATCTCCAGCACAGTCAGGATGCCACTGGGGAACTGGTGAACAACTTGACAGGTAAAACTGGAGAAATTGTACTAATTCAGGAACCCTATGTTTTTAGGAATCGAGTTAGGGGACTAGGAATGTCCGGCTACCAGGTGATAGTCGGAAAGGAAGGAGGGGACGACCGACCAAGAACTTGTATAGTAGCCTCCAAGGATCTGCAGTTGGTGCCATTGCCCCAACTTGGAACCAAGGATGCTACAACAGTCGTCCTAGAATATAAGGTAAGAAATATTAAATGTAAGGTAGTAGTTAGCAGTATTTATCTTCCATATGATAACGCGCGACTACCGCCTACTCAGGAATTAGAAGATATAGTAGCATTTGCAAGGAATGAAGGTCTTCCATTAATAATTGGATGCGACGCCAATGCTCATCATATAGTGTGGGGCAGCTCCGACGTCAACACCCGGGGCGAAGCTCTACTAGAGTACCTGGCGTCGACGAACCTACAGGTTATGAACAGAGGAAAAGAGCCAACGTTTATCAACCGCATCCGCCAGGAGGTGATAGATATTACGCTGGTCTCTCAAAGTCTGATGGAAAAAATTTCTGACTGGAGGGTAACTCAGGATATCTCGATGTCCGATCACAGGATGATTAGATTCGAGATTGGGTCCGATAGGACAGAGGACACCCTCCGAAGAAATCCAAGAAAAACTGACTGGGAGAGGTATCTCCTTACTCTGGCAAGTCTTCAAGACGAACCGGAGGGGAGGATTATCTCCCCTGAGGAATTGGACATAAAGGTAGAAAGCCTAGAAAGTCATATAGTCTCAGCATACGAGGAAGCCTGCCCACTCAAGGCCGTGGGAGTACGTAGGGCCCGATGGTGGAGTAGGTCGCTTGATGACCTGCACCGGACGGCCAGACGTGCTAACAATCGAGCCGTCAAGAGAGGGACGGATTCCTCATGGGACGACTTCAAGGAGGCTAGAAGAAATTTTAAAAAGGAACTAAGGCGTAGCAAGAGAGAAAGCTGGCGGCAGTATTGTGGGGAAATGAACTCCCTACCGGAAACCGCCAGACTGATGAAAATACTCAGCTGCGAGACAAAGGAGACAATAGGATCACTACGAAGGCAAGATGGGACTTGGACTACTTCTAGGGAGGAGTCATTAAGACACCTCTTAGAGGTTCACTTCCCGGGCGAACGCCCTGCCGCTGCAGTACCCTTGGAGCGGCCGATGCCACCAGTTGACTGGCGGCTTGCCGAGGAGATTGTAAAGGACGGAGCTGTAGTCTGGGCAGTGAATGAGTTCGAGCCCTTTACAGCAGCGGGGCCAGACGGGATCTTCCCAGCTCTGCTTCAGAAGGGCCTGGATATTCTTCTACCGCATTTAAGAGGAATATTTGTGGCCAGTCTGGCACTGGGATATGTTCCCCTGACCTGGAGGTCAGCTAAAGTGGTCTTTATCCCCAAAGTGGGAAAAAAGGACTACACAGCTGCCAAATCGTTTAGGGCGATCAGTCTCACGTCCTTCCTGCTAAAAGCATTGGAAAGGATAGTGGACAGATATCTGTTGGAAGGGGACCTAGCCAGGTACCCATTCCACAAGAATCAGCACGCATATAGGCGAGGGAGGTCCACGGAGACAGCCCTTCACGCCGTCGTGCATAAGGTAGAAAGGGCCCTCCTGCATAAGGAGGTTACCCTAGCAATATTTTTTGATATAGAGGGTGCCTTTGATAAAGCAAGGACTACTACTATCTGCGATGCCCTTCGGACTAGAGGTACTGCTCCAGTACTGGTCAGATGGGTGAAATCTGCGCTGGAAGAGAGACGAGTTAGTGCTGCTTTAGGAGACTGCCAATTGGACGTCGGGGTGAGGGGCGGCTGTCCACAAGGCAGCTGCCTATCACCCCATCTATGGTGTCTAATAATGGATGGTCTCTTGGAGCGCCTAACTTCGGAAGGATTTTATGCGCAGGCATATGCGGACGACGGGCTGGTCCTAGTGACCGGCCGCTTCTTAAATGTCGTTTGCAACAGAACGCAGGTAGCTTGTAGAATAATAGAAAGATGGTGCGGCGAAACAGGTCTCTCAGTCAATCCATCTAAGACTGAGATGATCCTATTCACCAAGAGAAGGAAAATAGAGGATTTTAGGGCACCAACCATGTACGGTAAACCTCTTGCGCTTGTGCAGGAGGTTAGGTATCTGGGAGTGACCCTGGATAGCAAACTGTCATGGGGGCCGCATATCGACAACGTCATCAAAAAGTCGACTGCGACCTTCTGGCAATTGCGCCGAGCGGTAGGTAGGAACTGGGGCCTCAACCCACGGATCCTACACTGGCTGTACACGGCGGTCATCAGGCCTAGGCTCCAATATGGATCAGTGGTCTGGTGGCCGAGCGTGGACAGAGCGATGACGTCCCGAAAGCTGGCAAAAGTCCAGAGACTAGCCTGCCTAGGGATCACTGGCGCAATGAGGACGACACCGACAGCTGCTCTGGAGGTTCTGCTAGGCCTGCCAACGCTTCCCTCGTGGATAAAGAGGGAGGCTATGGCGGCCTATCTGAGAATGCGGGATTCTGGGAGCTGGCAGTGTTCAGGCAGAGCTGAAGGTCACGCAGCAATTGCTGGACTGACGGAGAGGGAAATCCCTCTCTCAGTCCTGAAGGTGAGAGAAGCGAAAGATCAGCTAAGGTTGGAAAGGAATTACACTCTCACTCTTCCTAGTAGGGAGCAGTGGAGTGAAGGAAGAATTGACTTCCGCCCGGACTCTCTGGTGTGTTATACAGACGGATCTCGGCTGGCCACTAGATCGTCTTTCGGGGCGGGAATATATCTGGAAGGCAAGGAAGTACAGGAGAGCTTTGCTCTAGGCTCGTACACCACGGTCTTCCAGGCAGAGGTTTACGCCATCCTAACGGTGGCAGGTAAGGCTGAGGTTAGGAATGGGGCGGAACAGATAATATATATCTGCTCCGACAGCCAGGCTGCTCTAAAGGCGGTGTGCTCCCCCAGGACGAGATCAGCTCTCGTCCAGGAGTGTGGGGATGCCCTAGAAGAGCTGGCTAGGCATAAACAAGTGAGACTGGTATGGGTCCCGGGACATATGGGAGTTCCAGGCAACGAGAAGGCCGATGAATTGGCTAGACTCGGAGCCGAGGAGCCCTGTCACGGGCCTGAGCCTATGTTAGGTATTTCAAGAAGGCAGGTCACAACGGCCCTCGATGAGTGGGCCCACGAGACACTGAGGACGCACTGGAGGACCAACAGGGCCTGCAGGCAAACCCGAGATTTTGTGACGGGGCCGAACAAATCGAGATCGGCCTGGTTGCTGGGACGGAGTCGTAAAACTCTGAATCTCTTAATCGGTGTTCTGACAGGCCACTGCAGACTTAAGAGGCATCTATCATTGATAGGTATTGAGGAAGACCCTACATGTCCAAGATGCAGGAGTGATGAAGAGACATCTTACCACTTCCTGGGACAATGTGAAGCGTTTGGGCGCCTGAGACACAGTATCTTCGGTTCTGAGGCGCTTCTAAGGGAGGAGATGAGCTCCCTCGCAATGAGTGACATCCTGACCTTCATCAGAAGGTCGGAAAGATTCGATGAGGGAGCAAGAGAAGCACATGGCTGAGGGGACAGCTGGGGGTTGGTAAAAGGGCCCGTCTGAGGCCTACTTGCCAGGCGTCAGCCTCCCCCACCATTACCATTACCACATGTGTCCTTTCTTAGGGCCGATTGGACTGAATGTTAATTTTAACCCGGGATACTTCGTCAGATTGCACTCAAATATGCTAGATACTGGAATCTCACTTGTACCCTTTACGTTTTCCTGGTGAAGTCCCTCTTCAAAGATTAGGTATCGGGGGCTTCATTATGACACTGAGATTGGATCTTACTCAAATATGCTAGATACTAGAATTTAATATAATCATTAAATAATGATAACTGAATATTTCCGAGAGGTATTTACCTATATAGCACACTGATTAAGTTTTATTAACTCGAATTGAAATGTAAATTGTCCCTTAAATTGACTAAGCCAGAGATATGCGTGAAGATCTATGACGTTAACAAACGGTAGCTAAATACATGTGGCGGTTATAGGTTATCACATCAACGTCGAGCTTACTTTATTACAAATTATGTTTACTAAACGCGAGTGTTGGACGGAGCCATTATATCCCCCAAAACTCAAATTCCACTCAAATATGCTAGATACCGGAATCCCCTCGTGTTTCTTCACATTGACCTGGTGAATTCCCTCTCCAAATAGTAGGTATCGTATGACACTGAGATGAGATTTTACTCAAATATGTTAGATACTAGAATCCCATCGGTGCATAATATGTAATCACCAAATATTAACAATCGCGTATTCCCGATGCTCGTTTCTGAATAGATAACCAGCGGTTTACTTATTAATTCACGAATTTTCCCGACTATCTCTAGTCGATAGGAATAGGAGGCATTCGGATACAAACGACAATTTGCAGAAATAATGGTTAGCAGATAAACGAATCAAAATACAGTCAATCGGTTATTAATGGGAATAGCTGTTACTGCTTGCTGGTGGATCGTAGAACTGCAGATTGCGAACTTAGCGTTGTCATCAGCGCGTTTAGATTTATACCCAAATTCTGACGAAAACAGTGACGGTGAATCTTCGCGACTCGCGAAGTCGTTAGCTACTGTCCGTGGCAAATGTTATTTAAGCTAGCTTGGCGCAGCGCACTTCAACAAATTCTCTGCGTTAATTCATATAAACAAATGTTTATAAAATAGTCTAAGGCTTTCTCATAATTTTCAAACTATGTTTCCAAAAAGAAATTATTTAAAACGGTCACCAATTAATATTTAAAATAAATCAACTAATATATCATTAAGCTGCAAACCGTTTCTGTGTATTATGGTCGTAGAGTACAGATGTATTTACTGTCTTCGGCATTCACCTTAACCGCGACACTCTTTCTCCAGTCCAGTCTATTATTAGCTTTCGAGTTGTGTACACGTTAAGTCACTTGGGCGTATTGCATATTGTTTTTGTGTTTTTATTTTATTTGTTGTACTGTATTGTTGATATTAATTTAATTATAAAGCATGGCAGACGTACGTAGGGGTAAAAAACGGACATTTGCTGTTACAGGGAATAAATTCATAGGTGAATTCCCGGATTTATTATATGATGGTGTTTAAATAATTTGTAAAGTGTGCGAGAAAGATTTGATGTGCTGGAATAAGCGTGATTGTGGACTTCACGTAAATAGTGTACACCATAAAAATAAAAAAATGGCGTGCCTTCGACAACACAGTTTATGTTTGATTTACTATTAATGCTGATTGCCTGTGATGTTCCGCTGCACATACTCAATAAACAACCATTTCGAGAGTTCTGGTATAAATACAACGCCCAAGTGAAGTTACCAAGTCGCACAACGTTATGTAACTATCTACCAACTGTACACGTAGACATGGAAAATAAGATGAAATGTGAATTAAAAATACACGGCTGTGGTTATCTGTTGATGAGACAACAGTTTGTAAAAAAAAATATATTTTAAATGTTATAGTACGAGTATTGGACCCTCTTAAACCGAAAGTTCCACTGTTACTAGCTAGCAAAAGACTAATTCAGTGTACTAACGAAACAATTACCAGGCTGGTGCTGGAGACGTTAGAAAAATTTGAACTGTCAAAAAGTAAAGTGTTGATGTTTCTGACTGATGACGCCGTGACAATGCGTTCGGTAGGCCGTTCTTTGCAAGAATAAGGTTGTACTTTTATACATGTTACGTGTAAAGTGCATGCTTTATATCTTGTGGCAGAAACTATTCGAAAAGGTTTTCCAGAGGTGGATGCATTAATAGCAAATACAAAAAAAGTGTTTCTTAAATCTCCTAATCGTCTCCGTGCAAGTGTCCCGGTATTCCTGAACCACCACAGCTGATTCTTACACGTTGGGGAACATTGTTGCAGGCAGCTTTTTATTATGCTGAATATTTCCAACAAATAAAAGCTGTGATACTACAATTCAGTTCAGATGAGACTGCAGCTATTAAGGAAAGCCAGACAAAATTCAAAGATATTTCCGTTGAAGCAGCTTTAAAAAAATATTGCGAAGAACTATAAACCATTATATGAAAGCATAAAAAAATTACTAAAACATTGCAGAGTCACTGCAAATGGTGGAGGAAGTAAATCTACTGCTACACGCTATAGGTGACGCAATAAATGAGCGCGTTAAAGAAAAGTTCGCAAGTGTGTTAAATAAAGACACCGGTTTTACCCAATTGAGACAAATATGTGATGGTGCAGTCCCAGATCCATTTAGTGCGTTCAAAGACCATTTTACGTATGTGTGTATTACATCAGTAGATGTCGAACGGTTGTTTTCAAAACATAAGAATATATTTTCACCAAAGCGAATATCACTCATGGAGACAACCATAGAAACATACCTGATGCTGCAAAATGGCTACACATCTTCTCCAGTTTGTGATAAGCAAGCTAGTTCATCAAGCTAGTTAAGAGGGTAAGTTTTACATACATTGTTATAAATTGTAACAGTTTATTGTTTCTCGTATTAGTTAATTACGCGTACGCCACTGTCCCACGGAACATTTTTGACAGCCCCACTTATCACCGTCCTGCCTGCTTACTATTTAGCATTGCTTATATGACTTAACCACAGTAATTTTATAATTAGCTGTAGTATATCCTGTAAATGACCTGTAAATAGTAAAATACACAGTGCAGAATAAATGTAGGATATTGAATTCTGATCTTTTTTCCTTTAATTGTATTGCCCTAGTTCGAATTTCTCGACCCATGGAATCACCGTTTCTTCACTGTAGTTACCCGGCCTCTATTGTCCTGACAATAGAGTAAAATGATTTTTTTGCACTATAAATAGGAACTGGCACTCGAGATCACCGTACCTGAATATTCCGCCAAGTTTTAGCCGTCATAATGACACTTCTGTTTTTATGTAGAGCAGAACTACATCATACCCTCATTGCTTTCGCTGTCAAAAATGCGAGCCGACAGTAGTTTCATTGCTTTTAAATGACCGGAGGGCGATGATATCCATGTCTGCTTTCGGTGACGGAGGTTATTATTGAAAGCTCAAATGATATTAAAATGATATATTATTTTAATATTATTGAAACAGGATAGCACAGTGATACTGTGCTATCCTGTTTCAATAATAAGCTTAGCTCCACATCGCCATAAGGAACACATAAATATGAGTAGCATCCGGTCATTTAGAAGCCATACACTGTACCTCAGTTAATGGCGAGGTCCCACTTACAATTTATTTCAAACCTATTTGCAACATAAAAGACGTCGGCCTCTATAATTCCTTTACCGGCATCAAATAAGCCGACATTTTTTAAAATAAACTATACGTATATTTGTGTTCCATACCCGAAGTGAAACGGTAGATTTTCACGTTGTTAAGTTGGCAATAATTTTTTAGGTTAAATAATGTCATTAACAGCTTGTTATAAAAAACAGGATTGACACTAACAGCAATTTGTAATTTTATTTTTTTTTGCATTAGCCCGTTAACCAATCAGCAAGACCAGTTTGTAATAAAAAAGAATTTTTTTGTCCAACTTAACAATGCGAACACCTAGTTAAGACTATAGCATGAGAATGAACTTTGGATATAATTGTAATCAAATTTAGTGAATTCTGTTTAAAATCTGATTCGTATAAAAAGTACATTTTACTTTTGTCTGCAGTTTAAAAATGTTCCAAATAATTCAGTGGAAATTTATTTAATTTTAAAGGGTCTCAAAAATGTAATTTTGTTCATTAAATTTGTTGCGAAATTCGCTAAATTATGGGGTGCATGGATACATGGGCACGTACCTAAATGACCTGAATGTGATATAACCTTATTCGTATCCAAAGCATCAACGAGTGGAGGGTCCTTTAGCTCTTTCACCATATATATCAGCTATTGGATTGGAAATATATTTCATCACTATTTTGTTCAAGTAATGTAATTGGAACGTTCGCCATTACTCGCTTCGTTGGAATGTCAAACATTGTTCGATAATTAATTATTATGAAATATAGTCCCAAACATCTGTAAATCTTATATAGTAGTAAATCTGCTCTGTAAAATCCCTGCAGACCGTCAAATATTTGGGTATATTGATTTTCCACATTCTTTATTTTAGACGTTAAATTCCATAGACTGTTCATTTTGAGCATAATAAAGGTATTTAATTCCATTAAGTGTAGTTTATTACCAACATAGTGCTGTAATAATGGTTAACAAATTAGTTATTAAAACAAAAATAAAAATAACCACCACAGAAATTAGACAACCCCGAATCCAAAGGGTTACACTTATGAAAAAACGCGAACACACAACTATTTCTACCGACATGGTCAGTGCCAATGGTGGAATTCAAACCTACAACTACAATGGAAGGATTATCTAGTCACATTTGACATCACGCGCGCTAGCGAACTACTCCACCGAGCCGGTTTTATTAGACATAAACAATTTAAATAAATATTTATAAATTTATGATGCAGATATCTAAAATATCTTTACAAGCTGTGATATTTAAATTAATCATTATATTAATTGCCATTTTCAGCACTAAACAACTTTTAACGCAATCGGAAAACACTGAGTTATTTCTTCTCCTAATATTTGAAGTATGATAAATGTTATTATTTGATTAGTTTTGATTAATATTTAACACAAGCAATATGTACAGCTTCATGGCTTTTAAATGACCGGAGGTGCTGATATCCATGCCTGCTTTCGGTGACGGAGCAAGCTTATTATTTAAACAGGGCTCATTTTAATGCCGTAGAGCTATCATGCTTCAATATGAAGAATAGTCCCCTAAGTAAAACATAGATATCAGCATCCTCAAGTCATTTAAAATGACGAAGCTGTACATTAGATTTGTTAGATTAATATCCATTGTATATTTATGCACAGCTTATTCTATTTTATTTTGTTTTATGTGGGCATGTCCTCAAAAAGCCGGTAACTGTTATAATTCCTAATGATTCAGTTACTCATTTTCAGATTTGTGCGCAACAAAATATTCAAATTCCATTAGATGTTGGTTGGTTCGTTGCTGACTGTTATTATTCACAGCATGTATTAAAAATCATCAAGTGTAAAATTTTTTATGAAATGCGGATATGGGGCAAAATAATAACATTTATATTTGCATATAAACTTTAAAGGAAAATAAAATGTCTAAATGATATGGGTGAAGTGCTGAACAAATTGCATAAACGTTTTTATATTTCAAACCCTTCTCAAACCATCACCTTTTGGGTAATCACAAATTATTTTAACATTTGACGTACGTATCGTATAAAATACTGGTTTTATTATGCGGTGGCCTTGAAATCAACATTCTATAGATTATAAAAATCTGACAATTTGCTTTGTATTTATGCATTTTTAGAAAAGAAACTATTAAAACAACTACTTCTGCCATAAAATGTATTTGAAGTGTCGTGTTTGATTTATTATCTATCTAAAACTTTTATACTAGCGCACTTAGATAAGAATGACGCTATAAAATATATAAGAAATTGTAGGTAAAGTAGACCACAACTTTAAGAGACACATAAAAAATCTCAAAGCTTTGCCGCGATGCTCCTGAGGATAGAGCGGGGCATGTGTTATTTTTCTACAGCATATTAAATAATAAATATAATGTATTAATTAATACATAAAACATCTTTATTCTCATGTAAAGTATGTTCTGGCATGATTAAAATGAGAAATTAACGGAAACACTCCTGTATCAATTATAATTTCAAATTATTTTGATATAATTACGCAACTCCCTCCTCAATATATTACGATTTAACGGTCACTACCGACCCAGCTGTAAAAGCCTTATAACGAGAAAGCATGCAGGGACTGACGGTGTGATAATGTTCAGGCCTTGTTAAGATCCTCAACCTAGCACTAACAGAGAATTTCACGAAGATACGGGGAATGGTAATGCCTCACAAATTACAGAGAAAATTTCTAGAGAATATTTATGCGAACATACGCAAAAAATGGTTATAACTGTTTATAGAAATATAAAAGAAAGCGAAGGTGAAAAAGGAACCGTGGAAAAAACAGCCTACTTAACAGAAATTTCAGAACGAACTATCTATAGATTAATTAAGGATGGGGTACATAATCGAAAAGTTAGATCGGACAAAGGAACATCACGAGCATTAGATTCGTCTATGGTGAGGTTGTTAAGAGATTTAATTTATAGCAAGTATAAAGAAAATGAGATACCAACGGTACTATCATTACATGTGGAACTGAGAACAAAGGGTGTAGTGTCAGTTAGTGAAGAAACACTTCGGTGATGGATATTAAAGATAGGATTTAGGTACAAAATTATTAATAAAAGGGCAAGTATTATAGAAAGCTCCAGAATTGTACAGTGGCGTAATGAATATTTGGAAAATATTACAAAATTTCGAAATGAACAATTAATATATTATTTAGACGAAACTTGGTATGATACCCATGATACAGTGAAAAAAGGCTGGATAGATGGTTCAAAGAAATGTACAGTTGATATGTCTGCAAATAACGGAACCAGATTAATAATTGTACATTGTGGATCAGAAAATGGATGGATGCATAATGGTCTCAAATTAAGTGGAAACAACTGGAAGATTCAAACGTTGATTTTATCACCGAAGCATGACTGCGGATATTTTTAAAGAATGGTTTCAGACATCATTGCTATCAAATATAGAAAAAAATAGCGTAATTGTTTTAGACAATGCTTCGTGTCATTCGCGACAAATCGAAAAAAATACCAAATACTGGAACAAAGAAAAAAGATATTCAAGAATTTCTCCGAAAACATAATTTGGAATTTCGAAAAAATTTTAAAAAGAAAGATCTTTTGGATATTGCTAAGAAGCAAAATTTCTCAAAACTATATGTAATTGATAACATGGCTGAAGCTCAAGGACATACAGTTGTACGGTTTCCGCCATATTTTTGTATTTTCAACCCGATCGAACTAATATGGAGTCAGTTGAAAAGAAGCATTCGAAAAAATAACACTTTTCCCAAATTTGGTGCTAAAGTAACTGACCTTATTAAAGCTGAAGTGTGAGAAATAACATCAAGTTATTGGCAAAATGCTTCTTTTTGCCTAACACTGTAACATATTAAACTTAATTATAACTAACTTAACGCGCGACGTACCGATTATGAAGCGAGACTTCCTACCTGCTTGATACAAAAAAGTAATGTCCTTTCATATGTCCTTAACATGACGTTGCTGAATGACTCGGAAAATGGCCCAGTTTAATCGTCACTCTCTTAAAGAATATGATGAATAAAATTTGTACATATTTTTAAAATGTCTCTAACGCAAGATATTATCAAAAACAAAGGTAAAGTTAGCAAAAAAATAATATTAATCTTAGTATGTATATAGTTATATACCTACAATTAAAATTAATATTAATTAATATTAATATTATAATAAATATGAAGGCAAATCTTAAAAAATTGGTAAGTATAGATTAGTTACCTAATAAAATACAAAGTATACACGTTAAGGTGGACACAAGCATATGAAATTTTTTTTTTTTTTGAGACAATCGAATGAATTTTTTGTTGTGAAGAGATCAAAATTGTCCTTTTTTTTAACCATATTGCCATCCTCTAGCTACACACGCATGGCCTAATACGATTTTTTTTACCCGTGAAATTTGAGAAACCATAAATATGATGATTTCTTTTATCCAAATATTATCAAAAAATGTCAAACGGTATTTATTTTATTTAAGAGACGAGGTTAGCAAGAACACCATCAAAATACATAATGAAAGCTCAGGAAGATTCTTGTTTCTCTTCCATCTAACTTTGTTTTCAACATGTTCTAATCTTCAAATGGGGCTTCGATGAATGCACGATGCACAAGCAATACAATCAAAAATTGGCAGATGCTGAATGTAATTCTGATATGTTTATAACATCTTTAGTTTTGTTGGTTTTTTACATTCAGTGTCTTCAAACACACTGTTGTTTGGAAAAATTCTCATCCCTCATCAGTGAGGTTTTGCCACCCAATTAGAATCCACTATAAAAATGAAATTACCGTTATATCTCAAGAAAGAGTCAAATACATCGAGGACAAAATAGCTAATATTCAACCAACTGAGGTGGTCATTTAAAAGACAACACATATTAGACACGGAATGTTATTATAATGATTGCCGGAAAAATTACAGTTGCAGCATCTTGTTTTGACTTGTCAACCTTGTATGGATTCGCGTTCTTGAACGTTTACTACATATTTCCTACAGAAAGAAGATCAAGTAAAACTGAAGGGAATTTGATTTTCAGAAAAAGATTAGGAACGAAATGGTTTTAATTGTTGATCAGATGTCGGGACCTCAAATGAATGAAATACCGTTCGTCGTTTTTTTCAGAATTACGAAGAGTCTGCAAGAATTACGTGCATTAAAAAGACCTTATTCAACAATTTGTCGTAATTTTGCCGGCATAAGGTTAGCAAAAGCACTATCAAAATACATAATGAAAACTCGGGAAGCTTCTTGTTTCTCTTGCCGTCGAAATTTGTTTCCAACATATTCTAATCTTCAAATGGGGCTTCGATGAATTCACGGTGCAGAGGCAATACAAATGAAAATTTTAGATGCTGAAAGTAATTCTGATATGTTTACAACATCTTTAGTTTCGTTGGTTTTACATTCAGTGTCTTCAAACACACTGTTGTTTGGAAAAATCCTCGTCCCTCATCAGTGGGGTTTTGCCACCCAATTAGAATCCAGTATAAAAATGTTATATCTCAAGAAAGAGTCAAATACATCGAAGACAAAATAGCTAATATTCAACCAATTGATTAATATTGATTAATGGAAAAATTACAGTTGCAACATCTCGTTTTGGCTTGTCAATCTTGTATGGGTTCGCTTTTTCGAACGTTTACTACGTAAAACTCCAGGCTAAAAAATTTGAATTTCAGAAATGTTTAGAGACGAAACGGGTTTAATTGTTGATCAGGTGTTGGGACCTCAAATGAAGGAAATACCCCTCGTCGTTTTCTTCAGAATTACGAGGAGTCTGCAAGAATTACGAGCATTAATAAAGACCTTATTCAACAATTTGTCGTAATTTTGCAGGCATTTGCGTCAGGATTAATATCAATATCATTGCACGTAGTATTATATGACCACCAATGTTTACAAAATTTTGCTTCACCATCCAATTATTATTTCGACAGCCATACTGCCTATGGGCCAATTGTCTGAGGAAGCTCAAGAAGCCAGAAACGAGGATCTCAAAAATTTTACAGGAAGTCATACTAGAAGATCATCACAAGAAGCTGTAAATGGACATATTTTGCATTTATTTTTATTTTTCTCTGATCCTTACATTACGAGACGGCAACCACTTCCGCAAAAATAAGCCCCGGAATAGTTGCGGAAATTTCTGAAGCTGCAATTACTTCTTAGTACAAACGTACTGAAGCTGTCGAAACTAAAGATGTCTATGTAGCAGCTGAACAATTGACAACTTTAAAAAGCGACGCTGAAGAAATACAGAGCAATTATGAGAGTGATGATTAAAATTATGTAAATATAACAATTTACCATTTATAATACATTTGTTTATTTCAATGAGTAGCGTCGCAAATAAAAAAAATATCGTTAGAAATTTGTTCACTCCCTTCATAATACCCCAGGAATTAACTGATTATATTTAAACATTTTTCAAGGATTATATCCCGACTGCATCAATTTTAATCGGTTAAACTGTGTACATCACATAATTTTAAAAATTTTGCTTAGTAAATGATTTGATTTGATCTAAAATTATTATACACGAAAACATTTCCTCAAAAGTAAACTTTTAAAAAAGTGTGACGTACACAGTTTAAGTGATTAAAATTGATGCACGAGGGAAGATTATTTCAAGAATAGAAATCGTTATAGACAATAAAATGCACAGTTTTTATTTTATTAATTTTTATTTATTTCATAACAATTATACAGTAGTACAAATTATATTGAAAATTCGTTTTTTTTTAATAAAGAGACAATTCAAATTAATTATTTTTCGTTGCGTTGGTACAATTGATAAAAAAAATTACATTTTTGATATACAATTTGAGCTTGTTTTTCTTCATTAATATTTTGAATAGTAGTATGTTCTGATGTTGCCTTAAAAGTGCTTGGTTCATTTTGTATTTTATTTGGATTACATATTAATTTATTTATCACGTTTAAATGATGTAGGGCTTCTATTTGCAAATACGGTTTTATGGAAATTGCACTTCCATGGCCGGTTATTTTGATAAGCTCTTGCTCGTGTGTTCCATTCTTTAATAAGTTACTCACAGCTGTGGCTCGATTGGAATGATTAGTTACTTTACAGTTGTTGTATCTAAACCAATTTTTTGCGGTTCATTCCTTTGTCCATTTTTTACAGTTCATTTCTTTCAATCGGTGAATTTTTGTACCAATAGGAATTTTCGTATTTATTCCAGTACCTATTGCATGTCAGAAATAAACGATTTGTTGTAATATTGGAACTTTCTTGGATAATAGTTGTTTATATACCCTTACAGGACATATATCGGCATTAATTTTATTAGGCGTTAACCATTTAATATCAGCGCATTTCTTGTCACCTCCTGTGGTCTTACTGATCACAGGGTTGTATTCTAATCATCCTAAAATGGCAAAAAAGACTTAGTTAAACAGTCGCAAATAAAAAGTGAGCCGTTTTTTACCTGTTATCTGTCCTCTGTTATCAACTTCTTCTTTAAAGTGATTTGCGGCTTCTCCGCCTCTCCAAGTGAGCTCATCTGCGACAATATGGAAAAGTTTTTTTTGCAATCCTTCAGGAGTATTTTCATTCCAAAACATTCTCATTTATTTATGATCTTCTAAATCTAACACAACTGAAGAGGCTTTCCTTTTCATGATATTTTTCTGTAAATATCTTCTTTTAGCATTATGAGCATCCCTAGTGCAGTTAAATTGAATATCCTTAAATGGATCGAAAATTTTAAGAAATACATTTCCTGAAGCATTTTTTGCAGTTATGTTCCACATGGTTTTTATCACATTTTCCTTATAATCTTTACCATATCTCCGTCTCATATTTAATGCCCAGTCTTTAAGCAATATATTCTATGGTTGTAGTGGCTTCAAACTGGTATCCTGTTTCATTAAAAAAATCAGTAAATTGGCCCCATACCGATTTGTGCGTTTTTGTTGTGTTCATAGGAATACTTCTTAGGATTTCTTTGTCAACTTCGGAAACTGAAACATTTCCGAAACGAGTACTTTCTTTACTTCAATTTGACGGTGTAGGTAAGTATAAATGAGAGTGACAATTTAAACTATCAGAATTGTTAAGTCGGTAAGTATTGCATAGCAACGACAGGCTAAAGCTTACTTTACATGTTAAAAATAAATGAACAGCTAGATGAAAAATAACCGATTATTTTTGCAAAATAATCACTTATTTAAACAACTAGTGTAATTATACCCTCTCTAAAATACCGGCTCAACTGATTAAATTTTTTTAACATTTTTCCTTCCTAATTTTACACTCTTCCAACATTTTTCTTGTGCTAACCCTCATAAATCTGAGAATGAATGAGTTTCAGGGTTTTTCGCAAACATAATAATTTTTTGCATCCTTATAATATATTTTCTCCACTAATAAGAATGGTTAAAAAATATTAATATTAATATACGTCCTCGTTTCGAGAGAAATGCATACACTTAAATAATATTTGTAAGCACAGTTAAAAAAACGGTTAAATAATAATTATCACGATGAACACCGTGAAATATTGCATAATATATGTTTTTGGTTATCCGCTCATGTAGTTTACCTAGTGGTGCTAATGGCCAATGTAGAAATTACTGTTTGGAGATGGGATAGCATAATACATTCATTATGCTTAAATACCCACACTTTACAAGTTTTGCAGTACGTTTCTATATGAGACAGCATATTTGTTAGGCAGATGCGAAACCGAGATAAATAGTTCATAATCAAGACCAACACAGAATTTATGGAGGAATAATATATTGAAGTGAAATAAACGGCAAATATTAATTTTCATGTGCTAAGATGCGGTCCTAACTGGACTAGCACATTAGAAAAAAATTAAGATTTAATATTGTGTACTGAATCTATAAATGTGGAGGTAGTTATGAACAGTTTATATTCATGAGAAAATATGATTAACTCAATATCGCAGTAAAGGAAAACGTAACAGCTAATTTGATTTTTGTATATCTCATTTACTAAGTATCTGATCATAAAATAAAAAAAGACATTCTTAGGCCCTTTTTTGGGCATTGATTATTAAAATATTTACAATGCAAGCCCTTAACTAGGTATTTCGTTTATTTGATTTTTTTTACATTAAATAATGTTTTGTTTCGTGCGGGTGTTACATCTGTAACACCCGCACGTTTGACGCGGCATACACCAGTGCAGGCCACTGTTGTGGTATCGTGTGACATGGTATTATGTTATATTAGTTTTTTCCTTAAAACAAAGCAATTGCTGTACTGTACACAATGTTTCAGAAATTTATTAGCATACACTGACGGACAAAAAATATATATTTTGTAACATATACCTGAATAGCATATGCCACTGGAATAAACCGTCGTGATTGCAGAAATTACAAGCAAAAAGTCGTAGCACGTAACGTTTTCTTGTTACATTAATTAAACTTTACAGAGAGGAATAATATTATTGTTAATTTTACTAATGTATTTATTGCTATATATCAATGATGTACATAACATATATTAGGCTTCCATAGATATATCTACAAAGATAGAGGATAATTTTTTGAAAAACGTACTCAGTTAATTTTTTCTTTTTTGGTGGGTCAAATCGTCTCGCTTTAAGAAACTACAGTAATCACTAGAATTGGCAATAATGCGCCGCAGGCGTACGCATCATAATAAGTGTAATAAGAGAAATTAACTAGTAATAAAAGCAATAAACTGTTACAATTTATAACAATGTATGCACAACTTACCATCTCGCTCGCTCTCTCAATAAGTGCTAATTAATTAATTAATAACTACAAGTGATTTTACTCGCTCCGCTTTCTTTTACACTAAATTACGCAACTACAGTCCAAAGAAGAAAGGCAGAGAAGGGTGCCAATAAGAATCCGTTACGACGAAGTGGTAAGTCTATACGTTTTTATTGGCAGCCGAAAATTTCACCTTCTTGGAACTGAATATTTTTCAACTTATTGATGAAATCGTTAGAATTAATCACAGAGAAACTAGGTGGTGCAATAGGCAAATTTTCTAACTCTTCTGTTAACCATTTTGATAGGTGGTAAGTCGGCGATCCGATTGCTGAAACAATAGGACGTACCGACTTTTCTGGTTTATGTATCTTAGGCAAGCAGTACAATCTAAGTACACTTGGGTTAAATACATGTAACTTCCTATTTAAAGCTGGAGTAATAAGGTTGTTGCAGGATTTAAGGACATTTCTTACTTCAGTAACCATTTTTGGTAATGGATTTCTAGAAAGTTTTTTATAATGACCATTACTAATCAGATAGTCTACCCTTTCATAATAGTCCTCTTCATCTAAAATAACAACCTTATTGCCCTTATCAGCTTTTAAATAAAAATAATCTTTTTCACGCAACCGTTTGATAACTGATAACCGTGACAATAGTTTAGGTATAAATAGGGTAGATTTTTAGCACAAGTTTAGTTTTAATCATCTCCAGATGATGCTAACTTAGTTGGCGAAACGCCCGTCGAGTGCAGTATATAGTGTTTTGGTGTTTCGTGGAAAACTACGTCAGTATTATTTTCACATCAAAAGGTTCCAACCCACTCGAGGATTACGATGGCTTCACGGTCAACGGAACTGAATCTGTATCATAAGGTTAATGCTAAAATTAGATTAATAGGGTCAGATATTTGGCTTCTAAAAACTTGAAAACATCGTTCATTATTTCCAAATTTTGTTCAAGTTAAAATTCCAAATTCTTCACACATTTCAGATAAAGTTACAATGTTTCCAAAGCAGAAATGGCTGGATTTAGAAATTAAGTATCTGTACAGTAAACGAAGTATGCTTGAATTACAATCATATGGACTTTACAAAAAGCTTACCTATAAGTTAAATAATTTAGAACATGAACAATGGTGTGACTTTCAGAGAGAAGATGTTTATATCAATTAACGCGAAATATATTAAGAAAATGTCGTCGCAAAATAAAAAACTCAAAATATTAATCGGTAGTACGTCAAAACAAAGTGTTCCTAAAAAAGTTATCAGCATTGTAAAAAATCATTCCTCACATTCGTTTGATAAAGAAGAAATTGATCTCCTTAACAAGGGATTAAATTTTGCTTTACCTGCCTCTGAAGGTATTTTAGATGAGATTGTTGCTAGTGTTGAAATTTCAATTCAATACCTTCCTGATTCCTCTAAAGGATTTGCCAGAGAAGCTTGCAGAAATCAAATCTCGACAATTATTATCACTAACGCAAATAGAAAGTCAAAATCCACAAAGGACAGAAAAATTACATCACATCGTTGAAAAATATACAGGGTGTTCCATTTGAAAAAATTGAGAAAATTCAATTTAAAAAGTTCTAAATTGAATACTAATTTTTGACCACCCTGTACATTTTTAGGAAATGAAAATGATTCAAAAACATTAATTAGATGTCTCGTAACTGGTATTCACATAAGTTTTTCTTAAAACCCATAATTGTGACTGTGGTGATTTATTTAATATCCATCTGCAGATGGATAATTTCCGAGTTATAGATTTTTTTATCTAGGTTACTTGCAATTTTTTAAAAAATTTCTAGCTATCGTAGAACTCGAGATATCGAGGTCCGACGTACTATTGCCCCACCCTGTATATATATATATATATATATATATATATATATATATATATATATATATATATATATATATATATATATATATATATATATATATATATATATATATATATATATATATATATATATATATATATATATATATATATATATATATATATATATATATATATATATATATATATATATATATATATATATATATATATATATATATATATATACATCGATAATTTCATCAATATATTTGTTACAGTTGAGGAATATATGTTCCAAGTCGCCTTTAGTATCACACACGTCACAAAAATTTGTGGCAATAACTGCAATTCTGTAACGGCGTACAGGATAACAACCATGCCCAAATCTCAACCTATTGATAATAGTTATATATTTCCTAAGTAATTATCATGCGAAAATTTGGTAGGTATTTAATAATGATAATAATAATAATATGATTTATTGTAGTTATAAAATAAATAACAGAATGTAAGTTATAATTTGGTTACAATGTAATTTCTATAACTACAAAAAGACTGGAAACAACATGGTTTCAAGGAACCTGCTGATCAAAATTCCAGCCTTGAAAGCAAAATAACATATACACATAACTGAATCAGTACATGAGTATGTAAATTATTAAACAAGAACAAAAAAGAAAAAAAAAGAGAAAATAATAAACTTATTTTAATTTAATGAGATTTACTATTTTTTTCTTTTTTTTTATGAAAGCACGATATTAATATGAGAATAATATGGTTTAATTAGATAATACATTAAAAGTTGAATAAATACCATTTGAATTTAGTTTTAAACAAAGATGGTTTTAAATATTTTAAAGATGCCGGAAGTTTATTATATAGGTTGTAAATACAATAAGAAAATGACCTACAATACATAGAGGTATAGTGGGGAGGAGGAGAAATCTGGCCTCTAAATCTCAAATTCAGTGTGGATGTCAGTTCGAAATTTAATTTTGTTATACAAATAAGATGGACATTTATTAACTAAAATACGATTATAAAGAAAAAGAGATACAGAATACAGTTTGCGCCACGCTGTCATATTAAGCCAATTGGCACTTTTCAATTTATATGAAACTTTATCATGTAGGAAACATGATAAAGTAATACCGTAAATAAAACGAAGACAAGATTTTTGAACTCTTTCAATTCTATTAGAAGCAACCAAACATGGTCCATACAGTGCATCACAATAATTAAAATGGCTCAGGTCAAGGGTATCAGTCAACTTAATTTTAAGCGAATGAGAGAGGAAGTGGCGGTGGGGAAATAACAATTTTAAGTTAGAATAGGCCTTTTGTAAACATTTTGAGACATGCTTTTTAAATCGTAATTCTGTGTTTAATTCTAACATATTATCATTTATGGCAACTTTAATATTCTCTACAATTAATGTCCGCGATTTACCAAATATTGAAACGGAACATTTGTTAGGGTTTATTTTTAGGTGATGCTTTTTTGATATCGCAATTAAACTTTTTTATATAATTATTTATATTATTTGTAGCATTAATTATATCGTTAGGAAAAAAAATTAATAATATAATTGTGTGTCGTCTGCATATAAATGTACAAAACAATATTGCATGGATACTGTTATATTACGGAACTTATCTTTGTGTAGTATCTTGTGGGGGTTGTGTTGACGTATTCTAGCCACCAGTTTGACCACTTTCTCTAAAGTTCGTGTATATAAACGTTCACACAATCATCGTAACTTAATTGATTTTTAGTTAACAAGATATTTTCCTTGGCAATTGAGTTAATTTTTTCATTAAAGTCGATACCAACATAGGCTTTAACCCACATAAAAGTAATGTTATCTCCATTTAAGTGAAACAGGTTTATAAATGTTTTGATTTTTATAATAAAATAGTTAGATGGAATATTTGGAGGATGGCTGTTAATAAGAGTCAAAACGGACAATAAATCCGAGATAATAATACAATATTTACCATGATTAGCGTAAACAATATACTCCATTTCTTTATAGATAGCAAATGCCTCTACTGAAAAGATGGATGTTTCATGGTGTAACTTAAATTTTGCTGTTATGTTATGTTGAAGTATTATGTAAGCGCAACCTGTTCCGTGTAAAAATGTTGATGCATCCTTGTATATTTTTGTGTAATGCGATCACTAATTTAAGTTTTGAAGGAAAATGCTGTGGCTTTCTAGATGATTTTCACTATAATTTGAACTAATTGTTGAAAATTTATTACTTACATTAAAAAAAATTCATAATCCGGTGTGCGTGGATATAATAGCTCAATTAGTTGAAAGAAATCGTATGTTCGCGGAGTACAACACACAGTGGTGGAGAATTTTTTTCTGTGTTGAAACCTTCTATGACGTCCTACATGACGCTGCACAGTAGGGTGGAGCGAAAAATTTCAAATTTAAATTTTCGTTTCGCTATAGCGCGGAAAAGTTGCCTTAGGTGCATAATAGCCTAACAAAAAAAAAATTATCAAAATCGGACAATATCTTCCGATCGCGCAAAACGCCGAAAGTTTTAAAAAATGACGAATTTTGGCACTTTTTTCGTATTTTTTTTATTATTTGGGGTTTGTATTTTTTTATCGCTATGGTGCTAAAACGTTAGTACTAATGTTGAATAGCCTGCAAAAAATATATAACTGCTTTTAAAGCATATCTTCCGATCGCGCAAAACGTCTGAATATTTGCAAAAATTGAAAATTTTTCGTTTTTTTTTATAATTTTTGAAGATTTTGTTTAGGTTTTTTTTTAATGCTATGGTGCCTAATGGTTAAAGTAGGTATTTGTATATAAGAGGAAAAATAATTTTGTTATTTGGAGAATGTCTTCCGATCGCGCAAGTGATATCTATATATCACTGTTTACATTCAAATGTGCAGCTCTTCGCTTGCTTAGAAATAATCTAATTAATTTTAATTTCATAATCTAATCAACCCAGAACTCACCACGAGGAGGTGGCTGCACTTCGAGTTCCACCCACACCCTTCCCTCCATCCAACCATTAAGAGTGTGTGCTATTTACAATATTTACATTTTACATCCTCGTCTTATTTTTCATTTATGCCGATGCCACTTTGTAATCTGCCTTAGTTGCGAATTCTTCTATCAGGTCTCTCGATGTAAGTGTCGCTCTAATGTATCCGTGTCTTGATTGTAGTCCGCATGCCTTAAGTGAAGCTTCGGTTACTAGCTTCACGCAACGATCTACGGCTTGCATGTGACATGGGAACTCTTTTATATCCCAATCAGGGACCTCACCCGATTGTATGAAGCTTTTAATTTCTTTATTACTTACCGCACGGAGAAAAGGTGGAGACGATATTTTTGTAGCGTTCCAATCTATCATTTCCGTATAATCTAATGCATCAAATTTGAGTGAAGGAGTGCGAAAGTTCCTAATGCCTTTCCCAGTCGAAGCAGATTGCCTGGCTTTTAGCACTCTCCTGAGCCCTAACTCTCTAATGTGCCTCCTCTTATCAAATATCATGGCTATCAATATCAGGCAATCTGCTTCGACTGGGAAAGGCATTTGGAACTTTCGCACTCCTTCACTCAAATTTGATGCATTGGATTATACGGAAATGATAGATTTGAACGCTACAAAAATATCATCTCCACCTCTTCTCCGTGCGGTAAGTAATAAAGAAATTAAAAGCTTCATACAATCGGGTTAGGTTCCTGATTGGGATATAAAAGAGTTCCCATGTCACACGCAAGCCGTAGAGCGTTGCGTGAAGCTAGTAACCGAAGCTTCACTTAAGGCATGCGGACTACAATCAAGGGATGGATACATTAGAGCGACACTTACATCGAGAGACCTGATAGAATAATTCGCAACTAAGGCAGATTACAAAGTGGCATCGGCATAAATGAAAAATAAGACGAGGATGTAAAATGTAAATATTGTAAATAGCACACACTCTTAATGGTTGGATGGAGGGAAGGGTGTGGGTGGAACTCGAAGTGCAGCCACCTCCTCGTGGTGAGTTCTGGGTTGTTTAGATTATGAAATTAAAATTAATTAGATTATTTCTAAGCAAGCGAAGAGCTGCACATTTGAATGTAAACAGTGATATATAGATATCACTTGCGCGATCGGAAGACATTCTCCAAATAACAAAATTATTTTTCCTCTTATATACAAATACCTACTTTAACCATTAGGTACTATAGCATTAAAAAAAAAACCTAAACAAAATCTTAAAAAATTATAAAAAAAACGAAAAATTTGCAATTTTTGCAAATATTCAGACGTTTTGCGCGATCGGAAGATATGCTTTAAAAGCAGTTATATATTTTTTGCAGGCTATTCAACATTAGTACTAACGTTTTAGCACTATAGCGATAAAAAATACAAACTCCAAATAATAAAAAAAAATACGAAAAAAGTGCCAAAATTCGTCATTTTTTAAAACTTTCGGCGTTTTGCGCGATCGGAAGATATTGTCCGATTTTGATAATTTTTTTTTGTTAGGCTAGTGTGCACCTAAGGCAACTTTTCCGCGCTATAGCGAAACGAAAATTTAAATTTGAAATTTTTCGCTCCACCCTACTGCACAGTGCCAAGAGTCGTGCTGTGTCCGCTCGTAAAACCGAATTGATTATCTGGAATTAAATGTTCTCTCTGTATAATTTTATTTAGCCTACATAATATTATTTTTTCTGCGATTTTACTAATCGCATTTAGCAAAAAAATTGGTCAATAATTATTTTTATTTTGAGCGTTTTTATTCGGCTTTAAGTTATCGGACCACCAGGGCAATTTTCCACTGTGGTGGAAAATACCGCAATTGCATAATATTATATTTTGTGGGTAAGGACAACAAGGGCTTTGGTTGGAAGGTGTTTTAGTATTACATTGGGTCTGTCGTCTAGTCCGGGAGCTTTATTAGTTGGCAGATGTTTTATAATTTCTTTTACTTCTTGTGGTGAGGCAAGAAGTTTGAGAAGTTTTCGGAGGGGAACTTCGTAATGTCCTTGGAGTCTGTCTATGTCGTTTTTTTATCAGTGTATGTTGTTCTGTCATATCTGGTTGCGTTGTATATAATTATTGTAAGTGGTTTGCTATTATTTCTGCCTTTACTCCTCCTTTCAATATTCTTATAGAGATTAAAAACATTGTCTAAAAAGGACTTCCCCTTTTTTAATTACTACTTATAAGATATTTTAAAGAAGTTCTAGTGAGGGTACTTCCCAGAGATGTCCTAAGGAAGTCCGTGTTACTTGGGTTATGTAAAGATCAAGTTTTGCAAATTAAATGTGCAAAATACTAGTAAAACAACTTTAATTAGTTATTTGATTATTAAAAAAAGGTATAACAATCTGCCCATAAGTGTGTTGCAATATGTTGCAGAACACTTTTGATACTTTGCAATACACTTGAAAAATAGCTGTATTTAATATTAAAAACCATGCAATTTAGGAAGTTGTAAAATTACAAGAGCTGTAACACAAACAATATTTACTGGTTATTTAAAAACATTTTATTTATTAAAAACGCAATCAAATTCATTCAATTCAAATGTATCAAGACCTTCTTGATTATAAATTAAGCAAGCACTGATAGCAGCTCTGACAGCAAGCATGTGTTGGCCCACGTGGTACATAAAACTGCACCATGATTGGTTAATACCAAATATTATGCATCTGACCGAAGCAAAAAAATACCGAATTTTGCATCTAAATTGGATTTTAACACCTACTTTACTGTGCAAAATACTAACTTATGCACCATATTGACTAAATGGTCTTGAAACAATGCATTTTTATATTTGACTAACCAGAGTTTTTTTAAATTTTTCAAAAAGTGAGTTAGTTGTGATCATGTATGCTAATTCGATTTCAGACTTCAGCCATTCTGAATAATAACACATCGTATCAAGGGCTATGTAGGGTACAATAAGCTTAAGCTTCAGTAGAGCGGGTAGTCAAAACCGCAACCCGTAAGGAAAAATAAAGGGCTATGTATTTCATTACACATTTTATATTTTTACTTTTATTTGTCTACGTATGTCCTTCTGTCAACCATATGAGTAGCTACCGGTTCTGGACTATGGTCTAGTTTCCTTTCCCAGCATCATTATTGGGCTTATGCGACATTCAAATTCCTGTATTAATTAACATCATATCTCTAATTCAAACTGCTACCTTAAATTTATAAATGAGTATTCAGAAAAACAAATTACTACCTAAATTTGTTTTAGGAACGTTTTAGCATCAACAGACATTTTATTTTTTATTTTCCTGCACCGTTAAGCAATAAAGACTCGAGGATGTTTATAAAAACAACGACGATTCAACTTTAATTATTCTCAAACAAGTTAGCCGCATATCTACATATTTCTCTTTTTCAGGAAAGTTTTTGCAAGTGTTTGGAACTGTAATGGATTCGTCCTTATCGTTACGATTCCCTGAAAAATTGTCTTTATATCAGACAAGTAATTAATTTGAACAGCCCCCCGTTTATTCTTATCTTATTTTCTCCACAGAACGCACCTTTCGGCAAGAATAATAATTTTTAATATTTAATCGAGATGTTGATTTTCAGCGAAATAACTTTTACGGCTGCATTATAAAAATAAATTAATATTTTAAGACGAAACGCTCATTTTCCAAGGCAGTGAACCAGACTTACTAGCTAAGTGAGTTTTTTTTTAATTAGCCATCACTCTCTTCAAAGGAGTCTTAACATTTACCCTCGACATAACATAAAAACTTTCTGTTTGTGCATTAATGTGTTTTAATTAAATGATTTATGTCAATAATATTATGAAGTTTACCATTATAATTTAAATCGTAGTCGTACCTCATAATAATTAAAACATCCGTGCAGTCGGTGACAGAGCCCAGATCCGAATGTTACATTTCAGGGACGGATATACTCGCAACAGGAATTATGGCGTATTTTTCTTAGTCTAAAATAATGCGATATAAATTTTAGTCAATTAATTTAACTTTTGATGTTCTCATAAAACAAATCCACTCTTTTTACACATAATTTGTTGATATGTCCACTTCTGTCTATGTAATATAGATGGCGCTAGCTGTCCTAAGAGAAAAAGACAGTCTGCCATTCTCCATGCTGTCGGGCGTTGTATTAAAAAGTTTGTTGTGATAAAATGTTGTTTTACTCGAAATCCATGTAAGCCATATGCTTTACCAAGTCCCATAGGTTATGGGCCCAGAAGCATTTTGACCTAGTTCGGTGACAATGAGAATTCGCAAATACGGTGAAAATTTTAAAAACGATTTTGGTGCCGGTCGCTGTGTGTCGAAGGTTTCGATTGTGAACATGGCCGCCATTCCAAGTAACCAAATAGTAAACGTAAAACCGTTTAATGGCACGGGGTTTTCAAACTGGGAATTTCGTGTGAAATTAATACTGGAACAAGCGGGAGTTTTAGAAATTCTAGATACTGACCCACCCGTGAATGCTGATGAAATTGCAAACTTTAAAAAGTGCGATGTGAAAGTTAGAAATACAATAGTACATCGTTTGTCTGATACTTTGTTGGAAATGATAAAATCCAAGTCTACAGCAAAAGAAATTATGACGGCTCTTAGTTCTACTTACCAGAAAAAAGGAATTTCAACACAAGTTCAATTACAGAAAAGCTTAGAAGATTGAAGTTTACTGAGGGTACAGCACTAAATATTTTTCTCACAGTATTTGAACAGAGAGTGTATGAACTAAAAAATGCAGGTGGAAAAAATGGAACAAAGTGAAATTGTGTCACAGTTGCTGTCGACTATGCCTGAAACGTACGAAGTAGTCACAACGGCTATCGACATTATGTTCTGCCAAGACGAGTCAAAAATAACACTTGACTTCGTTAAAAACAAGTTACTCATGGAAGAGTCAAGACAGGTTAAAGCTCTTGCAGAAAGTAGTAGCAATGAGGCAGCGTTTTCAGGGTACAAGAAAAAGTGGAATAAAAAGTGGAACAGAAAAGGAAGTCAGACTGAAAATAAGAAAAGCGAGTTTCCTTTTAAATGGTATGGTTATGGCATTGTAGGGCACAAGAAATATGAATGTCCGAAAAACCGGAAGAAAGATGAAAAGGCAAATGTAGCAGGAAATATTGACAGTGAAGATGATATATCGTTTTTGACAGCAGCTGATAGTTCACTAGCATGTGTCGATCAAAACTTTAAAGATTTAAAATTCATCATTGACAGTGGAGCCACAAACCATCCAATAAACAAAACCACAGGGAATTTTTTGAAAGATAAGGAGGCAATCTCACATGTGACAAGTGTAGCTAAAAGAGGAGAAGCTACGAAGCAAAATAATCTTCACCTGAAACTAGAAAATGGCAGAGAAATATTTATGAGAAATGTATGGATGTGTGATAAATTTCTTCACAACTTATTGTCAGTTCGAAATCTTGAAGAGAAAGGGTTCCAGATTTTATTTAAAAATAAAAAAAGTCCTCATAATGAAAAATAGTGAAGTTTTGTTAAAAGGTCAACTGATGGGAAATTTATATGTTGTTACATTGAGATTATCACAGAGTTTTACTGATACTGCTTATGCAACAATAGAGGACATGTTATTGCATAGAAGAATGGGTCATTCATCACAATTTCCAGCACCGGGTGTTTGTGAGGTGTGTTTACAAGGAAAGCAAATTAGACTACCTTTTAAAAGTATACCAGAAGACAGAAAAGCCAAACGCATCATAGAAGTGATCTTAAGTGATGTATGTGGGCCAATAAACCCTCCTACACATGATGAAAAACAGTATTACGTAAGCTTTATTGACCATTTCTCTCATTTTGCTGTAATTTACTTGATAACAAGAAAAAAGTAAGGTTTTAAACAAATTTCAAGAATTTGTAGTTTGTAGAGGCAAAATTTGGCACAAAAATAGAAAGAATTCGCTGTGATAATGGTGGTGAGTACACCTCAGCAGAATTTAAAAATTTTTGTTTAAAAAATGGAATAAAATGTCAATATACAACAGCTAGGAATCCAGAACAGAACGGAGTTGCTGAGAGATATAACAGAACTATCATGGATAAAGCAAGATGTTTGATTTTTAATTCAAAACTAGATAAATCTCTCCGGGGTGAAGCAGTGAGAACTGCTGTATTTCTCACAAATCGCACTCCAACAAGTGTATTATCAAAGAATACAACTCCAGCAGAAATTTGGTACGAGCAAAAGCCCAATATGCAAAAAGTTAAACTTTTTGGCTCAATTACATATAACCTGATTCCTAAAGAAGATCGAAAAACAAAGCTCGATTCACACAGTCAGAAACTGATCATGGTAGGTTATACAGACAACTGTTACCAGTTGTGGGACGAAAAAAAATAAAAAGATTGTTCTGGGAAGAAACGTTGTGTTTGATGAAACCAGTGAAAAGAAAATACCCATAGAAATTAGTGAAAAAAATAGAAGAAACTCAGACAGAAGAAAGAAGAAGAAAGAAAAGAAAATGACAAAGAAAAAATAAAAATCAAGAGACAAAATTTGAGTGAAAATATTAGAAATACAGACGAAACAGCAAATATAAGAAGAAGTACCAGGAATAAACAGTTACCCAAACATTTAGAAGACTGTGAAGTTGATTTAGACCCAGAATATGAGGCAAATTTAATGGTAGCTTTGTCGGCAGGAAGCCTGATCTCGGACTTACCACAAAATTTCACTGAAGCAGTCAGGTATGATGGATGGAAGGTAACAATTCAAGAGGAGTTGAATTCACTACAGGAGAGCCAAACTTGGGAGCTAGTGTTGTAACGGTCCATTTGTAGATTTAATTAACTTTCGTTTTATTTAATGCTAATTGCATAATTTGGTTGGAGGTCAACCTTACAAATTCTAGAACCGACTTTTATTAAATTTGTAGATTTGTAAATTTGTAAATCTTTGATAATATGTGCGACACTGAACCTCTTTTATTAATTTGTGAATTTGTAAATCTTTGATAATGTGTGCGACACTGGACCTCTAGTGCACCCGCGCGAACTCCGGTGTGTGAGGGACAAGGGGGACGCTAGGACGAGAACGGTGAGGTTTCGCCAGCAGTCTGGACGTAGACTTTGAGCAAGTGAGTGTACGTTGCTGAGCTGGTTTCACGATTTGTTCTGATGAAGCTATGTATTATGGTAAAGTAATTACTACGTAGAAAGCTGTGTAAGAAGGTAGGATCCCTTCGTATTATTATTATTAAAATAGGTACCTATTCGTAAATTTGCATGAACGGGCTGATTTGCCTGTCCAATGAACTAGAGGTGGAGAAAGCCCCCTAGACTTTTTTTATTTGCTATTGATCTGTGCGAGACACTTAAGTAAAAGAAAAACAACCGTTCTTTCCCCTTTTCAACGGCACTAGTGTGTGTAACTTTTGTAGACTTTTAGATAAACGAAAAAGAAAAGCGGGTGGCGCCCTAAAACAAACTGGTTAAGTGATATGATTTCAAGATTTTCTGAAGTTTGAATTTATGTATTTGTACCTAGTTTATTATTTGCTAACCACGCCCTGACTCTATTATATATTATATTCTGAATATATGTATGTATTTTTTATGTTGTTTCATTTGAATCGTTAAAGTTAGTTAAAATAGCGAAGAAAGAAAAAAGCTTCGTTATAGTGTCACCACCTGAAGATACAGAAAAAATAGACTCAAAGTGGGTGTTCCGTGAAAAAGTGTTAGACGGGAAAATTTGTAAAAAGGCACGTCTTGTTGCACGCGGTTTCAAGCAGTGTTCACTGGACGAAGATGTGTACGCGCCAGTAGCCCGAATGGTTACTATCAGAGTGTTGTTATCGTTGTTCATCGAATATGATCTGCATGTACAACAACTTGATGTGAGTTCGGCATTTCTCTATGGTACGTATACACCAGTGTACATGTATCAACCAGAAGGACTCGGAAAAGACCCTAATCTAGTATGTAAGTTAACTAAGTCATTGTACGGGTTGAAGCAAGCCCCTAAGTGTTGGAACTCATTGTTTCACAAAAAATTAACTGATTTAGGCTTAAAACGATCACAAAAGATCCATGCTTATAATTTAATAATAATACATTCCTCATAGTTTCTGTTGATGATATAATTTTGTTTTCAAAAAAGAAATTTTAAAGTGTATTAAAAACAATCAAAAATATTTAAGATGAAAGATTTTAAAAACAAAAATATAACTTTTTTAGGCTTAGAAATTAACAAAGTTAATAATGAATTATACATTTGTCAAAAGGAATTAATTAGAAAAGTTTTAAAAAAAATTTTGCATGAATGACTAAACTCTCTGATTTACCCATGCAGCCAAAATTTCAATTGCCTGTTCAGCCTGGAATCGTAAATGATAAATTACCCTATCGTGAACTAGTAGGTTGTTTGATGTATTTAATGCTAGGCTCTAGACCCGACCTTAGTTTTAGTATCACATACTTTAGTCAATTTCAAAATGGATATTCTGATGAGCACTGGAATCATTAAAAAAATGTTTTGAGATATTTAAAACAAACCGAGAATTTTGGTTTAAGATTCACAGAGTATTGATTCAAATGTTCATTTAGTCTCTTACGTAGACTCTGATTTTGCCAACAGTATTGTCGATTGTAAGAGTATAACTGGTTTTGTAATAAAAATGAATAACAATGTGGTGTACTGGAAAACGAAAAAGCAAAGTATTGTCACGTTATCCAGTGCCGAATCCGAATATGTTGCTTTATCTACTTGCATAACAGAAAACCTTTTCTTAGCACAAATGCTATCAGAAATTACAAATTTTAGTGTTTACCCGAATCAAATTTTTGTAGACAATCAAAGTTGTATAAAAATGGCCTCAACTTTAGAATCGAAACGTACTAAACACATAGATATCAAACATCACTTTGTAAGAGATTGTGTAGTTGAAAATAAGGTTAAATTATTTTATATTCAAACTGATAAGCAGCAAGCGGATGTTCTTACAAAGCAATTACCTGGTTCTAAATTTAAATATCTTAGAAATCTCTTCAATGTTAACTTATTGTAAAAAATAGAATTAAAACTACAGTTTTTTTTGATAAAGTGCTGTTTATTTCCAAATGATTAGAAATAAGTATGTAATATTGTGTTTGTTACTTACCTTTCTAATATTACAGAATTGAAGGGAGGTGTTGATATGTCCACTTCTGTCTATGTAATATGGATGGCGCTAGCTGTCCTAAGCGGAAAAGACAGTTTGCCATTCTCCATGCTGTCGGGCGTTGTATTAAAAAGTTTATTGTGATAAAACGTTGTTTTACTCGAAATACATCTAAGCCATATGCTTTACACTGCCAAATCCCATATAAATAACTAAATAACGCAGTCATTACTACAATAAAGTCAACAAATCAGCAGATGAAAAGAAAAAATTTTTAGGAAGATTACTGGAAAAACCCAGTCCACTGAGGCTTTCATCAGCCAATCTGTCAATTTGTTAATTGTTTTATTATAAATTAATGACATGTTAAAATTCAGTGACTATCTGACTATCGTATATTTGAATTTTATCTTGTTAATTTTAGCTAGATTCTGTTGGTTGAATTAATCGTAAGTACAAGTAACTATCATCCTTCTATTTATTCATTTTTTGATTTAGATTAATTCGTACAAATTTGTTATAATGAATGTATTACATTTATTTAGTAGGTACTTAAAATTTTTGGTAGATTTCGACTCACCGAAACAACTTGACAACGTAGCATCACCGGCAACGGACTATGGGACCGTTGTCTATTACCGAACACGTTGTTTTAAAATACTAAATGCAAGACAAAGACTATCGAGAATATTCACGCGGACGTTATTAGATATTTGACAGTTATTTAGTGTCTGGCCTTTTAAAGTATTTATGTTTTATATTTAGTATTTTAGCGTGATTATATTTTAACGTATGTGTGTGTTGTGAATAATTGAGTGCGTTTAATAGTAGTTTGTGATCTTTTATGGCGGTGGTTAAGGAATAGTTTGTAAGGTACATCAGAAAAATGTTCAGATCATGGGAAGATCCTCAACCGGGTACTAGTCGAAATTATCCTACAATTTAGGAAGATGATTCAAATATGGTGCCAGTTCAAAAGAAAACATCTCACCAACATCTAGGTCAACAGGCACAAGAAATTGTAAAAAATATATACAAATCACAGTAGCAAGTGAAGGAGAAAGCGGGGCTATAGACAAAACATCATATCTTACAGAAATAGCAACATGGATCATTTATAGAATAATTAACCCTGCAGTAGACGCGTCTATTTTTATAGCTTCATTAGCGTTGGACTAACAGTCCGATTTTTAAATAAGGGTCAAGGTGAGGTCATGATCAATTTTTTTTTTTTACAAAGTAATATTAACTTTATACACTTTAGTAATAAATTGCGTCACACAAATTATGAATATTATGCAACATACATCATACTATAAAATATTACGACTGGCTATTTTCCAGTATTTTTGGCACAATATTGACCCACCACGTCTACTCCAGACCTTGTTGAATTATACCATTCAATGATTTCAGGTTTCTTAGTAGTTTTATTTATAGCATCATCATCGTAAATAGCAGTACGTTATTTTTCTTCTTGGGTATGAAAGATACCAATGTACAATTTTTTCTAAACGCAAACATGTTCGATCCAACTAGTCGATTCCCTTGCACAAATTGTAAGGGCAATTATATTTTGTTTTTACGAATTGTCCCTAAGAGAGTTATTTGATGCGAGTTTAGACTGTCAGCAAGTGGCAAACTCGTAAACCAGTTGTCAGTCGTCACATTTCGTTTTGAACCATATAGATGTTCGCACAAACGTTCTACTATACATTTTCCACTATTTTCTTTTCGGTAGGGGCCGTCCGGTTGCATACCTACATAAACTTCCATGTTACTTGTATAAAACATTTTGGCATCGCAGAGGGCGAACATTTTTATACCATATTTATTTGGTTTGCTAGGTAGGTATTGGCAAAAGCTACATTGGTCTCTAAAACCTTCCAACTTTTCGTCTACCGTGACTTACTCAGAGTGAATATAATTCTTCTTGCACTTGTCAACGAACTTGTCAAAAATTTCCCTGATAGGTGCCAATTTGTCCAATTGTTTACGCTGATCGCCAGTGTCCTTATCATCAAATCTGAGATATCGTAATAGAAATCGGAACCTGCTTATACTCATTGTTAGACGAAATGCTTCGATCCCTGTGCCGTCGGTCTTCCTTAGATCTTCAGTATTCATATGATTTGCTCTACGAACACCAGCAAGATAAAGTAAGCCAAACAATGTCTTAATTTCAGGAACATCAGTTGTCTTGTGGTCCCTATCACGAACGAATTTTTCAGATACAACTTCTATTTTTTTGATTTGTGCAAGTAATAATTGTATTGACAATTTCGTCACTGAAAAATATATTCCATATATCTAATGAGGTTTTTAAATGTCTAAGATTGTGAGATACCCCTGGATGAATTTTTTTATTATATTCTCACTTCGTGTTTTTATGTTTTTATTGGGCACACTATGTTTTTTCCATTTGGTAACTCCATCTTTACCGATAAAAATTGGATCATTATTGTCTATAAAATCATCACCTTCGACTTCATTCAAATCTTGTTCACTGTTTGAATCTACAGATCGTTCCTCAACGAAATCAACTTCAACTTCATCTTCATCACTTTCAGATTCTCCCTCTGAGGTAGTAGAAACCTCTTTAAAAAGTGTTTTTAGGCGTTCTTGTTTTCTTTCAAAATCATCCGTGGTCTATTACGAAAATATAAATAAGTTCGATATAATAAATAATTAAAACATACTACCTAATTCCTAATAATGTGGTAAATAGAATCCCTAACTAAATAATATTTTTTAGTAGACGTGCCGGACTCACAGTCCGAAAATTGAAATATCTATTACACCACTGAACAGTGAGCTGCACGGCTGCACCGACCAAGACTAGTGTTAGGCACCAACAATTGTCACAGATACTTAAAACCACAAATAAGTGACGTTTAGGTAGAACAAGTTATTCACGTACTAGTCATGCGTCGGACTCATAGTCCGGGCGCATCTACTGCAAGGTTAAAAAAGGAGTTTCACAAAGAAAAATAAGAACTGACTTAGGAACTACAAAGCAAATCGATTCATCGCAAGTAAAACTTTTACGAGATACATTTTGTGACAAGTATAAGAAGAATGATATACCGACTGTAGAATCGTTACATATGGAACTCAATCCCAACAGCCTGTTGTTTGTTAGTAAAGCCACGCTTAAAAAGATAAGATTAAAAGTTAAAGTAATAAAAGAGCAAATATAATGGAAAAGCATAGAATTGTATTGTGGCGTATGGAGTATTTGGAACGTATAACAAAATTTAGAAGCGAACAGCAATCAATTTATTACTTGGATGAAACTTGGTACGACACACATCATATTGTCAAAAGAGGCTGGGCGGATGATTCAGATAGATGCAAAATAGATATGCCTCCAAGTAGAGAAACTAGATTAATAATCCTACATTGTGGTACTGAAAAAGGATGGGTTCCTACTTGCCTTAAACTTAGTGGAAACAAATTACAAGAATCAAACGTTGACTACCACCGAAATATGAATTCTGATACTTTTGATGGGTAGTTCAGCGATTCCTTACTTCCAAATGTGGAAAGAAATAGTGTTATAGTTTTAGATAGTGCTCCCTACGACTCATGATTGCTGGAAAAAATTTCAAATACAAGCTGGACGAAAAAAAGATATCCAAAAATTTAAAATATATATATATATATATATATATATATATATATATATATATATATATATATATATATATATATATACTTTGTCAACATGGCACCAAAACAGTATATATTTTGTTTTTATGGCACCCGATTTTACTAAGTGGCACCCGACTTTGGGAGCCACCACGTTTCACGTGTATAATTTTGTCCTATGATAGAAAGTAGTATTTTATGACGTTATTTAAAATATAAGTGGGGTGCCTTACTGACAATGATTTTCTGGTGATATATTGATTAGTTCATCCTTTTGATGATAGGGAGCGCATTGCTATATACACCTGTATAAAGACATAAAAAAATTGTTTGACTGACTCCCTGTAAATTAACTGCATTTAAGCACCACAAATATGGCAACACTGGTAAATCTTCAGTCAGCAAATTTTTATCTTTGTTTATTCTTCGGACATCGATGATAGTTTTCGTAAGATTCATATTTTGCATTTATAAATTTATGCTTATGCCTACCTACATTAGTTTTACAAGTGGCACCCGCGTTAGTACCCGTTTTAACTAGCACCCATTTAGTGATTATTTGGACTTTAATTTTTAATCATGGATTTGAGAAAAATTAATGGTTCTCGACGTAACAGTTTAATAATGGATATGTGTCCGAAACCAATAGGTAAGTATGTACAATATTATTTTTAATTATAAAGAAATTAACGACAAACTTAAATTCCAGAAAAGTTTACATTTGTTTATAGCTTTATCATTGTCTGCATAATTCTAAATATTGTGTATCTCAAATTGATTATGAAAGTATACGAGAATCTAAATAGAGAAATAATTAAATATTACAGGAAATGAACAACTAAAAAAGTACTTCAATTTTTTTTTCAATTTTAATTTTTTACGTCGTTAAGAAAAAAACATAAATGCTTTTTTTCCTCTAGATTAACAGCTACCAAAATTGCAACTCCTTGAAAACGAGTGTAAAATAATTTAATAGTTAATATGCCCACCATCTTCCATCTGTCTCTTAAAAAAATATACAGGGTGGGGCAATAGTGCGCCCGACTTCGATATCTCGAGTTCTATGACAGCTAGAAACTTGATTTAAAAACATAAGTAAACTAGATAAAATAGTCTATAACCAGAAATTATTTTCGAATATACAGGGTGAGGCCAAGACGATTCGATAGGGTCAAGTAACATTATTTTAAATGAAATATCATGTATATCAGAACATTTTTTGGAACCTCTTTGTGGCCTCTTCACTCCTGTATTATTATTGACTCTCTTCCAACCACTTGGATGTAATGATTTTTTTTCTTGAAATTATACCATTTACACGTGTATATTAAAAATATCACTACAATCACAGCTATCGGTTTTAAGAACAAATATGTTAGTACCAGTTATGAGACATCTGTGTGATGACACTCAGCCACTTTCACTTCTTAAAAGTATACAGGGTGGCCAAAAAGGATTTTTAAATTTACAACTTTTTGAATTGAATTTTCTCAATTTTTTCAAATGGAACACCCTGTACATTTTTAGATAATGTGATGTAGAATTGAAAAACGAACATTTTTGTACGTATATTCCTATAGCCATTTGTGACCATTTTCAATTTATTGAACAATAACTGCAAAATTCAGCAGTAAAAATTAAAAATGATGGTTTTTTCAAATAATAAGAGAAGGTATTATAATAAGCGTGTTACATGATGCCCATAAAAACATCATACCAACAACAAATCAAAATTGTAAGGAAAGGATAATAAATACTTTTTGAAGTATCACCCCGGCAATTTTATGAACAGTGGAAACCTCATTCCAAAGACGGATAGAAATGTGTGTCAATCAAAATGTGGAACATGTGGAGCACTTTTTATATCTTCTCTTGAATTACAAAAAAAATATATTTTTAATTTTTATTGCTGAATTTTGCAGATAAATAAATCGAAAATGGTTACAAATAACTATAGGGATGTATTACAAAAAATGTTCGTTTTTCAATTCTACATCACATCGTCCAAAAATATACAAGGTGTTCTATTTGAAAAAATTGAGAAAATTCAGTTCAAATAGTTGTAAATTTAAAAATTATTTTTGGCCACCCTGTATACCTTTAGGAAGTGAAAATGGCTGAGTGTCATCACACAGATATCTCATAACTAGTACTAACATATTTTTCTTAAAATCGATAATTCTGACTGTAGTGATTCTTTTTATATACACGTTTAATAAACAATGGCATAATTTCAACAAAAAAAAAAATCATTATATCCAAGTGGCTGGGAGAGAGTTAATAATAATACAGGAGTAGAAGGAGGCCACAAAGAGGTTTCAAAAAATGTTTTTCTGATATACATGGCATTCCATTTAAAAAATGTTAGTTGGCCCTGTAGAATCGTCTTGGCTCACCCTGTATATTTGAGAATAATTTCCGGTTATAGACTTCTTTGTCTAGTTTATGTTTTTAAATCAAGTTTTTTATCTATCATAGAACTCGACATTTCGAAGTCCGACGCACTATTACCCCACCCTGTATAAGTGTTTATATACATTAAAATGAGCTATGAACATATACAAGAGAAGTGGGAGTACCGTTTAAAAAATTTTAGAATATGCAGGGGTCCATATGTAAAAAAGTTGTCCTATATCTAAAATAACAAAAAAATTAAAACCCAATACGTAAGGCGTTTAGTTCACTAAAGCCATACATTTTTTCAGATGTACAGTTTGATGACCTATTTGAAGAACCCGATCCCTATGAAACAGATAGCCAAACTGAATATATTCCATCAACTCCTTACCAAAGTAGTAGTGATGATAGTGTAGGTTACAAGATATTTGCTAACTTGGTACACCTTTGCTTTTTACAACTTTTAAACTAAAAATTAAGATGTTTTTAATAGTAAAAGCTTATTTTAATTATTTATTATAAAACTTTAAAAATAATGATTTTGTTTTTGAAGTGTTAAAAATATCACTAATAATAACATATGCGTCTGTAGGACAGTCCCTCCCCAAAAGTCGCAGTAACCCAAAATAGTTCCCCAAAAATTGACATGATTAAACAAATAATTATACCAGCAAAAGATTTTGTAATGGATTTGACAGACCAACAAATAATCGTACCAAACAAGGTTTGTAGTCTTCATTATTTTTACCGTCAGTTACTATCAAAATTTGCATAGTTTTAAAAAATAAAGTAAAAAAAATCATAGTATTCATCTGTTTCTATTTTATCGGTGCATGTTTAAATAGAAAAAAAAAATAAAGGATATTTTATAAGAGGTATGATATTAATTGTTCTTTTTTTAATTAACATAACACATTTTTAAATTTTAAAGCATTGTTAACACATTCAACATTATTCTTTTTATAAAATGGTGAATTCCGGGGACCCTCTCCAAGAGATTTCTCGGTAAATATTTTAGGCCTGATCTGCCACTGAACACAAGTGGCACATACATTTGTTTAACCGCTAAGATTACAAAAAATATTGACATTTGATGAAGCGTGACAAAACGCAATATGAAAAGAGCTTAGAATTTTAAGCAAAGAATAAAAATATGAAAATAAATTTTAAAATAAACCATCCATGATATCATATCTCGCTAGTACCTATATAAATTTTTAAGCGCAATTTGTTAACTCAATATTTCGAAGACAAACAAAAATTTTGATAAAAGTTTTAATGCGGTTTTTACGTTTTGAAGTGTTAAAAATACCACTAATAATGACATGTGCATCTGTAGGATAGCGCCTCCTCAAAAGCCGCAGCAACCCAAAGTAGTTCCTCAAAAATTGATATAATTGAAGAAATAATCATGCCGGCAAAGGATTATGCAACGGATTTTACAGACAAACAAATAATCGTACCAGACAAGGTTTGTAGTCTTCATTATTTTTACTGTGAGTTACTACCAAAAGGCTGTGTAGCTTTGTAAGTTAGGGCCAGCGGCCCCCTTCGGTTTTTGTTTTTTTTTTTTTTTTTTTTTTTTTTGTTAATATTGGTCCGAGTTTACGTTTCAACTGTACCAATTATCAGATTCCAAAAATGTTCCTGTGATTATAGTATGATTTTAGGGTATATAAGATGCACTTTATTAAAAATATCCAGTTAAAATAAACCATCAATGATATCTTATCTCGCTAGTACCTATATATAATTTTTTAAAAGAAATTTTTTTAACTTTCGATATTTCGAAGACGAACAAAAACTTGAACAAAAGTTTTATTGCGGTTTTTACGTTTTGAAGTGTTAAAAATACCACTAATAATAACATATTGCATCTGTAGGATAGTCCGTCCCTAAAAGCCGCAGCAAACCAAAATAGTTCTCCAAAAATTCACATAATTAAACAAATAATCATACCAGCACAGGATTGTGCACCGGATTTGACAGACCAGCAAATAATCGTACCAGACAAGGTTTGTAGTCTTCATTATTTTTAAAGTCAGTTACTAATAAAATTTGCATAGTTTCAAATAAAATTAAGTAAAAAAATCATAGTATCGTCTGATTCTATTTTAACGGTGAATGTTTTAATAGAAAAAAATGTAAAGAATATTTTACAATTGGTATGATATTAATTGCTCTTTTTTAATGAAAATAACCCATTTTTAAATTTTAAAACATTCTGTCAAAATCATTAAGATCTCGAAAAATATTGACATTTGATTAAATGGCAAAACGCTTCCTTACGTTAAAATAATACTATTTAGCCAAAATGTGCTACATTAAAAACAAGTACTATTAAGATTACATGGAGTTTCAGTAAAACTTTTGTTTTATTTATTAAATACACTTTAAAAAAATATTTGCAGAATTTGAATTTTCTTAGATTATGAAACTTAAAGGCCTTAGCCGGATGTGGCCAAATTTGCCCCGGAAAGCGATTGACGTAAACTTGGCCTAAAATATATCGATAATATACTACCACTCACCAAGTTTGAGACTTCTATCTCCCACCCTTAGGGGGTTAATTATGAAAAATTTGATTTTCAGTTTTTCTCATTTTACTTCTAGAATATCGAATTATTCACATATAGCAGACATTAAAATATATTCCAGGTATTTTTTTTTAATTGAGGCGCAATTTTTAAATGAAAAAAATAATAAATATTTGGAATGTATTTTTTTCAATGTTTCATACGAGGTGCCATCACCAACATTTTTCTGAATAAATACCTCTTAAAAACACGTGTCCTGAATTTTTTTGACCTCCATCAAAGTGGTGCAACATATCAGAAAAATATATATATATTACTAGTACTCCATTCATTAACTAGCATTCAGCATTCACATAATATAATTAAATGACCACCTATAATTTTTTTACAAGCTTTTAGTAAGCTTCACTTTTCTGTTTGTCTGTCTGTCTGAATTGTGAACTACTGAAAAGTTTTATCAAGTTAAAAATATCGCAGTATTTTGGCATGAAATATTTTACCAGTTTATGTACATATATACCATAACTTTTATATTTTGCGTAAATATAAATAAATCATTATACGATATTTTTTTACAATTGACATAATTAATTAATTAAACTAACATAGATAAATATTGATCGAGAAAAATATATTTTTAGAAAACATATGACTCACCTTGGCTTATTAAGAATAAATACAAGAAAACTATATGCAAGTTTTGCGAATACCAGATTGTTTCTAAACATTTTTTCGAGACACCTGGAAAGACGACACAAAGATGAGCCTACAGTAAAAGAACTTTTAAATAAAGAACCAAACTCGCAAGAAAAGAAAGCACTACTTTCACTAATACGCAATGAAGGTAATTTAGATGATGGACTAAGAGGAAAAATTATACCTAAAAAACGTAAAATAGGTGAAAACATTAATGAAAAAGATTTTGCAATTTGCCAATACTGCAGAGCATTTTACAGACGGCTAAATTTAAGTCGGCACGTAAAAAAGTGTTCTGCAAGGCCGGCTGAATACGAAGGAACAACTCGTCCTTTGGCTGAGTCCTACATATATGCAGCTTGCCAAAAAAAATATGGGGAAGTGTTAAATAAGCTTCAAGTAAGAAAGGAAATATTTGGCAAAATGCAACCTGATGAAATTACTAAAGTGGCAACAGAAGACATTCTTATAATTTATTATGGAGAGGATTTACTGAAGAAAACAAAAATGAAAAGAAGTTTTTATCACATATCTAACAGATTACGTGAATGCGCAAAATTTTTTATTGAAATGAAAAGACTTGGATCATATGAAGATTTAATTTCTGTTTTAAAACCCGAACACTTTGACAACACAATTGAGGCAGTAAAATCTGTTTCGAGGTTTGATGTTTCAACCCGAAATTTCGGAGCAGCGTCATTGGCGCTACATTTTAGAACTACGTTAATAAACTTGTGTGATTTAGCATCTAAATTAATTTTGCGAAGAAAAATCCCCCATTTTTCCCATGATATTGACAAAATGCTTACTCATCTCGAGAGGTTTAAAAATTTGGTGGATACCCAGTGGGCCACTGAAATAGGCAGTCTAGCATTAAAAGACTTAAATGAAAAGTCAGCCACTAAACCGAAGTTGCTTCCGGTAACAGAAGACATTATTAAACTAGTAAAATTAGTTGAAAATAAATCAGAAGAAGCATATAAAATTTTAACAGTAACAAAAGATTCAAATGCCTATAGAATTCTTTCAGAAACTGTACTTGTAGCTACAATTCTCCATAATAGAAAAAGAGTAGGAGATGTACAATATTTGGAGTGGAAATCCTTTAGGGAACAGTTTGAAAGTAATAATACCGTTTTGCAAACAGAAATAGCTAATTCTTTAACTGAAAACGAAAGAATATTAACCCAAAATTACAGAAGAATTGTATCAATTGGAAAAGGCAGCAGGCCCGTTACAATTTTAATACCAAAAAAAATGTTTAAATACTACTCTCTTTTATGTAAACTACGAAATGAATCATGGTTTGCAAGCGGGAATACTTACTTTTTTTACTTATCCAAAATCGAAACATTGGATTGATGCTTGTTCTGTAATAAGAAAATATGCAGGATTATGCAACGCCAAATATCCTGAATTGCTTACTTCATGTAGATTGAGAAAACACATTGCTACGGTTACACAATTACTTAACTTACAAGAAAATGAAATTGGTCAATTGGCCAAATTTATGGGACATACAGCAAGAACACGAGTCATTTTACAAGTAAGTTTTTTTAATAATTTAGTTATAACCAACTGCTGTTAATATGTTTCAATTACATTTAAAAAATATATCAAAAATGAATAAATTGGTTTTTTTGTTTAAGTTCAGGTATGATATTACAGTTTTTTCCTAGACGAAGATCTTGATCTATGAACACTTAGTTTTTGATACTTTTTTGCTCTGTTGTTTCAATTTATAATTAGTTTATATTATTTGTTTCAACATATAAAATAATTTTAGATTACCACAAGATGTTTATCAAATAGCGAAGGTATCCAAAATATTACTTCTTATGGAAAAAGGAAATGCAGCAAAATACAAAAATAAAACTTTGGAAGAAATTGATATTGATATGGATGAAATAGAGTCACTTTCAAATGAAAATGATAATTCGAAAAACTTACAGCAAAATAACAATAATGGTATGTCTAGTAATGCTAAGTGGTCGGGAAATATAACCATTGGTATTTTTAGGTCAAGAAGAAATGACGGAAAGTCCAAAAATTGAAGGTCGTTTCGAAATGTTGCAAGAAGAAAGTCATAATAATATTTCTACATTTAACAAATTAGATATTAGTAGTGTGGGTTGCCCGCAAAAAAAAGGTGTGTTTTCGTGCATTTATATTGTTTATGTTTAATTGGTATTATTTTTTTAGTTTCCAGACAGCAATGGACAACCAATCAGAAAACGATGATGAAACAATATTTCAAATATCAAATAAGAGCAAAGAAAGCCCCGAGAAAAAATGAATGCGAAACCTTCGTAAATATATACGAAAATGATTTTAGGGGTGTTAGTTGGACGAAAGTAAAAACGTTTGTATATAACGAATATAGACTACATTCCGAATGAAAATACTCTGTTTTTCTTCTAAATTTTATATTTTATGGTTGCCGCAACAAAATTTCCCTTCTACATTTTATCAAGATCAAGTACCAAAAATCTTTTCATCGTAAAACCATAAATATTTTTTCATAATATTACGATTTCATTCTCCGAGATGTTTACTTTGTGTTTATTATTTCATAATTAGTATAGTTTGTTTATTTCATTTCTGATGCAGTTTTTTTATTGTTGATATGAACTCAATCGAAAATGCTGACTGTAGTTTCAGTTTACTGCAACTGCCGAATAAATCTACAGGGCGTTTTAAATTTCGCGCAAAAAAATAGTAACTATTTTGCCCGGTACAAATAATAAAAAGCCAACTGATTTAAATTGAAATTATTGATTATTTTTTCTACATTTTGTAATTGTTTCTAATATGTATTATACTGGGATGGGTAATTTAATTTTTTAATAATAAAATTTTGGTATTCCAGAACAAGTAGATTTCTCTGTCATATATCTTTGTAGACTTCTTCTTCTTCGGGGAACTTTTCTACACCCACAATTTACCAAAAACTGTACTATTATACATTGCCTATTTGGGGTATCAGAAACACCTATTTGGCTTATTTCGGTCCCCGCAGGATATATTCTTGTGAAGGCCGTTCGTACTGCTGTAAGGTAGTCGCAATCGTGAGTGTAAACGTTATCTATGCGTTCAAAACGTCCTAGCCACCGGTGAGGGTTTCTGCCTGTGAAAAAGTAAAATACCTATTGAATTTTTAAAATAAAATTAAAATCAATAGATTAAATTCATAATAACCTAATGATCTCGAATATAAAATTCCTTCCGGCAGCCGCAAGAGATGGGCTGATTTCCGCGTGCAAAATGGCAGATGAAAATTTCGACTTGAACGTAAATTCATATTCGGTATCTTCAAATATACGGCCATTTTCAATTTCAGAAAAATTGGTAAAATTTTAGAAAAATCCAAGATGGCGGCCGATCACCTCCATTTACGAACTTGATATTGACCTCAATAATATGTATGCAAAATTTCATCAACAACCGATAAGAAATACGGCAGTTATCGTGTCCACAAGATCCGATATATCCCATAGACATATATAAACATTTGAACGGAGGGAGGTTTTGTGGTCTGGGGACCTATAAGTGGAAAAGTGGCAGTGACATTTTTTGCGGGTCTCTGCAATGGGTAGTATTTAATCGAAATCTACCTAAAAACCGGCAGTCTAAATTAGTTAAGATTTATACGAGCATCAACTTTTACTTAAAATTATTAAAAAAAAAAAATCAAAAATAAAGACGTTTTCCATTTTTGGAACATTTTATGACATTCACTAAATTTTAGACCAGATCTAATTATTTAAACATCACGCGCGTTTAGGAATTTGGGCCCATTTGACATTTAGAATAACCATGATTTAGGAATACTGATGGGTACTAAACTTTAAAAGCACAGACAAATCTAAAAATAAATTAATGCTTTAACTACTTTGACCTGGTCTAAATCATTGTAAATCTGGCAGAACACATCGAAAATATAAAAGTATTTTGTGCTTTTTTAAAATTAATATATAGTTCAATTCATTTTAAACAATTCTATAATAATAACAAAATATGCTGGCTTAACTACGTACCTGTTTGACTTATGGGCTCTATTTCAATGAAACGGTATCCTGGCGGGGTTGAAGCTTCTACTAATCGTTGCGCCAGGGCCATATCAGCTGCACTGACACCCTCCGTGCATGGCATCACATCAATTGTTAAGCTTTTTTGTACTATTAGGATGATTAACACAAACAAAATTATAAAACCCATGTTTCAAATTCGAATGTTCTACATGTACCACTAAAACTACACAGAACAGTATTATGTGCGATTAGAAGTAAATGACTCGCATTGTATGATGTTTCCACAGACCACATAGACGTGGCATGGCACAAAAAGGTACCCTATCGAACATCTCAAATATAAAAGATGAAAATGGTTGGAGAACATGTAAGAAACATGTTACGCCCGCCAGACTAGTAAAAATTTGTTAATTGCTCTTTTTAATGAATTTTTGAAATTAGTTAAAGAAAAAGATTTTACTTTTGAAAACACCTGCTTGAAATTTACACGATTTATGTAAATAATGTATCATTTTTGAATTTTGTCAGGGTGACAATTTTTGTTAATTATCATCTGACAGACCTTTTCTTCATAGCACCTCCTTGGTTTATGTTTTAAAATGAAGTTTGAGATCTCCCCCTATCACGTAAAACTTGTCTGGCTGGAATTTTTTGTTAATTAATACCTAAAATATTTTGTTTATTAATTAATGATTTTAATAACACTTCTTTTGTTTTTGTTAAAGGAGTTTGAGATGTCTTTTATGCATAAAAATTGGTCTGTCATTGAAAAATGGTATTTACTTTGTCACACTTAATTTTTAATGAGCAGTATCCACGTGTATGTTGGAATGTAATGGTCGTCATTGAAATTAACTTTCTTAGAAAATGAACGTTATGTTTTGTCCCTGTAGTAGGGGATAATCATAATTATGAATGTTCCTCAATTTTTGTCATTGCCATTAAATATTTTTTTGACATTTGAGTAAATAAAAAAAATACTGAACAAGTTTGTAAAATTTTATATAAAACATAACAACAACAAATTTTATTCAGTTCAATATTTTCGTTCATATTTCCTGATTTTCTTTTTTTTTTCAATATAATACTAGCATGTGACTGAGATCATTACCTCGGCGCTTTAAAAAATTGCGTATGACATAGTGATACCTTTTTTCTTTCGATGGATGACTTATTTTAATAGGTACCTACAGAAGTTTCAAGGTTTTTAAGAAAAAAAAAGTTGGCAACTACCATACCTCATTTTTTTTTTAATAGAAAACGTGACCGCGACGATTGAAAATGAAGTCTGTCATCATAAAAAACATTTTTTTGTTAAATAACCTATTTTAATATATAAAAAGGGATCTTGGACTTTAATTTAGAATTAGAAAAATAACATTTTTTTATTCGGCAACGGTCATACCACATTTTTTTAATTAAAGAAACGTGGTTGCGGCACTTAAAAAATTAAGTCTGTCTAAGTAAGAAATACAAATAGATCAATTTTTATGAATTGAAGAGATCTCAAAGTTAATTTCACAAAAAAATTAAGAAGTTGTTTTAACGCGGCCGCGGTAGAAGCTTAGTTAAAAAAATACAGACGTTGGCATGGCCTTTAAAAATTAAGTCTGACATCTAAACAATATCTTTTCCATGACAGACTAATTTTTATGCATAGATGAGACTTCATTTTGTTTTTAAAAGGAGGTGTTATGAGATGCCAGCGGTTGAGCCTGACATCTATCTCATGCACAATCAAAATTAAGTATGAAAAGGTAATTAACAACAATTTCCAGCCAGACAAGTTTTAATCGATAGAGGAGATAGTAAACTTCATTTTAAAACAAAACCAAGGAGGTGTTAAGAAGTGTATTTTCATGAAAAAAATAATTATAACAAATGATCTGTCAGATACTAATTAACAAAAATTACCAGCCAGATCAATTTTTTCAAAAAATGATACATTATTTACCATAAATTGTGTAAATTTCAAGCAGGTGTTTTTAAAAGCAATTAATTTTTTTTTAGCTAATTTCAAAAATTCACTAAAAATAACAATTAACAAATTTTTACTAGTCTGGCGGGCGTAACATGTTTCTAACATGTTTTCCAATCATTTTCACCTTTTAAATTAAGATGTTCGATGGGGTACCTTTTTGTGCCATGGGAGCTGTGACTACTAGTACAGTAACCAGCGTACCAAAAATCGGGAAGGCAACGTGTATTAAAAATGTGGGAGGAGCGCTCTTCCAGCAGGTCCGCATTTAACTTTTTCATACATACGTATTGTGGATGATTCACATGCACTATCTTTTTCTTCTAAACAAATCGTTACTATTTTGTAAAAAATTGACCCCTTTTTTAATACCAACATGCACACACATTAGACTTCAAGTTTTCATACGCCCAGTAGATGTCAATACACATCTGTACAATGTACATGTCACAATTTGAAACTAATGGGTCTAAAAATAGCTGAGAATAGATCAGTGAATCGACCAGTGCCCGTTGTCCCCCTGGCTCCGTGCAGGACGAAAGGGCTAAGAAAGCACTTAGGCCTTCACCTCCTAGAGCTGCATAGTTCATCCTCACCTTGTCTCATGATCCAGATGACAATGTGTCAATTGACACTTTGTGTACTGGCAGTCAATCCCAAGTCACAGAATATCCGCACAGTCCCTGACAGACCGATGACTACCCCCGGGAGTGACAAGCTGGCGAAGAAAGAAGACGAAGTTAAAAGAGCGCCAGAAGAGGCCCTAGCCAGCAGGGTTCATCAGCCAGGACCCAGGGAGGTTGGATGAAATCTTCGGCACCGCTCACATTTGTGAGTGGGGCCGTTCGTAAAGTAAGCTAACCCGCCCTGCACGAGGCCGGTCCAGGTCTACAGCGATGACTAGGGTAAAAAGGCAATAGTCCTGCCTGGCCCTAGCATCCGAGACCATCATCAAGCCAAATGGATATTGGCGCGCCGCGCCGCAGATCTAGTTTTAAACAGGGTGAAATTGTTCAAAGGGATCTGTTCCTATTACGAATAAATGATTTTATTTTTATATTGACCTGAAGAAAACAAAAACTTGATAACATCAAAACGGCTGATTTGTCACTTAGTCGTTTTTAATAATAACAGATTCAATTAGTGTATATTGTATGTTATTTTATTTTACGTTGTTAGTTACAGTGATTAGTGTAAAAATTTCTTTTCATTTTTATAAAGTACCGAAGGGCGGCAAATTAAAGCCTGCGGTTAAAACCTGTGGTGCGGCCCTGCACTATACAATGACTTATTTATAGTATTTTGTTAATTTTTAAATAACTTAATAAACTTGGTATCGTTTTCTATATACAGAAATTATGTATAATTTTGGATATATAACTTCAAAATGGCACCAATAAATCTGACAACATTGGCGGGTGCCTTTTTAATAATTATTAAAAATAAATTATACATATAGGGGGCCACAATTACTAGGTTTTTTTGTTGGAGCCACAACATCAACAACTTGAATATACAATATACTCCAGGTGCCGCATATATCTTGATTATAGTGGATGCCAATAAATACAAAACTTATGATATATATATATATATATATATATATATATATATATATATATATATATATATATATATATATATATATATATATATATATATATATATATATATATATATATATATATATATATATATATATATATATATATATATATATATATAATTTAGGATTTCAGGAAAATTTTACGAAAGCGCAACTTTTGGAGATTATAAAAATTAATAATTTTTCAAAGAAATATATTATTGACGAGATAGCCAAAGCCGCTGGACTTACTGTTCTACGATTACCTCCATATTTTTGCATCTTCAATCCTATTAAATTAATATGGAGCCAATTGAAATAAAGCATTCGAAGAAACAATATGTCTCCAAAATTTGAAACCAAGGTTACAGATCTTATGAAAACGGAAGTGGAAAAAGTGATACCAGATAACTGGAAGAAATGTATTGAACATGTAAAATAAACTGAAAATGAATATATTGACCTTGGAAAAACTATTAATCCCAGCCAAGAACACTTTATAATAAATATTAACGAAGATTCTGAAGAGAACAGTGATAGTGACAATGAGTGATTGTGTTATTTTAGTGCAAATTTATAGTGCGTTTATAAGTTAATGTGTTGTGATTTAGTGCAAATTTGTAGGGACGGAATATAACTAATTCACATTTATTTTAATTATTTATGTTAAAAAAAGAAAGGTATTTTATTCATGTAGTACATAATTGTTTTTCTATTTTATTTATCTATTTACATAATAATAATAATAAAACGTCTTTATTAATAGTGAATAAATACAAAAAAAAAAGATTGTATTTACAATAATAATAGATGTTGGGGAATGCTCGGCGAAGTTTAGCCATGGCTACTCTTACACTTAACCGCGCATTTTAAGGATGCCAATGTAAAAAACAGAGGCAATATTTAATAGACTTAAACTAACCTTAAAACTATAAATTATTTCACGTTATTTCCTAAACTTATAACATCTGTAAATTCGTAATATGCAGTGCGTTCGGAAAATAAACCTATATTTATTATATTACATGTATAAACAAAATAAAAATTTAAAACTGAAGAAATATTTCACATACAACTAACGTTACTTTTATTTATTTATTCGTCCATTTAATAATTCATTTTTTATAGAGATTTTAAATGGCTGCAGTGACATTGATTTAAAATTTTCTGATATACCATTGTACAATTTTACTGCACTGTATGAAAATGATCTTTGAAAAATGGCTGTGTTATGTTGGGGCATTGTGACCATGTTATTAAACCATTGTGAATAGAACTTCTGGACACAAGTTTTTCCCTAAGGTAATCTGGAGTGGAGGTCAACAGCAGTCTATGAATAAATGTTAAATAATGATATTTAGCATGATCTTCCATTTTTAGCCATTTAAGCTCTGTAAATTTATGAGCTACATGGTCAAGTTTCCGCAGATTGTACATAAATCGACAACAGAGATTTTGTACCCTTTGTATACGGTTTTGAGTAAGCACATCTAAGCAGGGAAAGTATACAATGTTACAATAATCAAACACAGGTATGATTAAGGATTCACACCGTTTTTTTTTAAGTTTAATTCATTATATATCTGTTTGCATATAAGACTTTCATTTTAATATAGACTTTTTTGAGTTAATTTGAAAATGTGAGAATAAAATCGTAGTTTTTCATCAAATATTACTCCTAGTATTTTTGAATTCTGGGAAAATATCAGCAAAGTATTGTCTATTTTTAGTTTTAACTCTTTTTTTCATCCATCCGCTTATTATCGGAACAAAATAACATGACTACATTTTTATTAGGATTTAATTTTAAATTATGTTTGGCTACATAAGTACAGATTGAATTAAGATCTTGATTAATTTTAAGTGATGCCAATTGAGTTTCAGATGGTTGGAAAGAGTGTAATACCAGTGGGTCATCTGCATATAATTGAATGTTGAATGTTGAATAAAACTCAAAATATCTGCAGTGTATAATAAAAATCACAGTGGACCAAGGATAGAACCCTGCGGAACACCCGAAATAACTAATTGCGCAGTGGATGTTTGCTGAACAACAGATACTTGTTGGTAACGAATATATAAATATGATTCAAAAAAGCGTACTGATTTTGCGTCAAAACCATAATAAGCCAATTTAATACATAATAAATTATGATCAATGGTATCGAAAGCTTTGGAACAATCAAAGCTATAGCAAGTTTGTTATCACGGGCTTGCAATATATTATCAAGTAAGTTTAATAATGATGTAGTTGTACTATGTCTTGCACGAAAACCAGATTGATGTACAGGAAGTAATACGTTCACAGACAGGTATGTTTTAATTTGATTTTGTACAATTTTTTCTAATATTTTTGATAAAACCGGTAGGAGACTAATGGGACGTAAATCAGAAAACGTTTTAGGATCATTTATCTTTGGCGGCGGCCGAATAAGAGAAATTTTCCATTTTGCTGGAAAATAACCAGTTTCTAACTATATTAAAAATATGTACTAAATATGAAGCAATACCTAGAAGACACAATTTAATCATTTCCAAAGATATTTGATCCTCACCGCACGCATTTGATTTTAAAGATGAAATGATTTTATTTATTTCTTTTAAGTCGGTAAGTTTAAATTCAAACAGCAGATTGTCACTAAACTTGGTATTTTTATAAAAGTCTGCAGCGTCTGTTGAGTTATTTCTATTAAATACAGAAATGAAAAAAATCATTGATCTATGACGGATTTTGTAAGTTATCTGGTAATGTAATACAATTTTTAAAGCGTATATTCATGACTTTTAAACCTTTCCAGATTTCTTTTTGGTTTTTCTGATTTTGAAGAAAATCTAAATATGCTGACTTTTCTCTCCTTACTGATGCGAGAGCATAATTACGCAGGTGTTTATAGTGATTCCAGTTTTCATCGCTTTTTTGCAGACTGTATTTAGTTAAGGCCCTGTCGCGTTCTTTAAAAATTAACTTTAATGTATCTGTCAGCCAGGGGGCATGGGGTTTGTTAACACGAGCAATTTTAATAGGGGCGTGAATGTCGAACAGGTCGATAATATTACGTGTTAAAAACTCAACTTTATCATCTATATTTCTTAAGTACAATATTTCCTCCCATGCAATATTTAACAAATCATTATAAAATACTTCTGAGTTAAAGTTTTTGAAATTGCAGTGAGTAATTATTTTTTGTTCATACGTTGTATGACTTATCTTTAATTTACATAACACTAATTTATGGTCCGAACCCAGATCTGCATTTACAGTGCTTGTTTCAGTTACTAAGTCTATGTTATTTACAAAAATGGGATCTATAAGACTAGAAGATTGTTGGGTAATACCAGTAGGTTCATTTACAATTTGTGTAAATCCAAAAGTTTCAAAAAATTCAGACAGGACATTATCGAGTTGTAACATGTTTATATTGATCTCCCAAAATAATGACTTCATTATTTGCTGTTATAATTTGAGGTATAATGTTATCAAGTGCTTCTATACAATCTGTATTATTTGAATGTGGTGGTCGATAAAGTACACCTAAAGCAAGATTGTTCCTAAACAATTTTAATTTTAGCCATAGATACTCAAGACCACTGTTGTTTTGAATATCGATAGAAATTAATTCCCCATTTAAATTGTTGTCTACATAAAACCCAACGCTGCCCCCTCTGCCCAACCTATCCTTACGGAAAAACCTGTATCCAGGTATGTTTACTGTATGAGATGGTATATTATCATTCATCCAAGTTTCAGTGACTGCTAGTATATTAATAGAGTGATCATGTACCAAACTGCAAATTTCATTAAAACCGGCAAATAGAGATCGCGTGTTTAAATGTGCAATGTTAATACTACAATTTTTTTTTTGTTTTAGTCATTAAAATTTGTTTTTAATATTATTCTATCCAGCATCAATTTGTACACATGACAGTTTGTATCCTTGGCCGTGTGATCAACAGATATATTACTTTTATTTCGATTATTATAGTCAACACAATTTACACACCTTTTGAAATCGGCCTGACAATTATTTAGTACATGATGACCGGCGCATATGGAGCAAGCCAACTGGGACTCACATCGCTTTTTTAGGTGATTATATTTCGAACACTTGAAACAACATATCACTGAGTAATGGTCTGCGACTCCACATTTTTTCCAACCAATAAAGAGATGCGGCTTAAGATGATCTTTCAAATTGATGGTGACACTTCGATTATGACGTTGGCAGGCTATAAAAATAACATTATATGTTATTTTTATTTTTATTGTTAATCATTATATACTTATTTATAGTTATAGAAGAAAGAAACAAAATGTTTTTTCATATACTTAAAATCCCATCAATCCTCACATTCCACCAAGCAAAGTATATAAATAAAATACATACTTTTTATTTTATTTTTTTTGAAACAAATTGGTTTTTTCTTATTACCTTCTAATTATATGCTGTGCTTATATTATTAAACCCGGACTTAACGTCATCCTTCCTTGCATGAAATGCTCATGCTTCTTCGCGGTCCTTGCTAGGCAATAATAAATTTGCAAATTAAAATTATTATTACTTGAATGAGCAAATGAATCACAGACAAAATGGCATATTTAAATAAACGTGTATATTTCCGAAGTTCTAATATTACAAGTTTTAATATTATATTATTTTATTTTATTTACAATTTAAAGATAAAACTATAAGTACGGTCCTGCTTAGCTTAATTAGCAAGAATATGTTAGGTCAGCGGCTTCTCTTGTCGGCGAGATAAGAGAGTTTTCTATGTTACAAATAGATGTGAAATAAAGTATACCTCAGTTTTCTTCAAAATGATTTGCAATTGCTAAAGATATTCTAAGATATTCCACGAGCAGTGCGCCATCGTATTTTTTTATGCAGGATAGTGCTTCACCTCATTGTTTCTTGATGGTATGTGGAGATTTCAGTGAAGCTTATCCTATTCCTGTGCTTGGCAAACGAAATATTAATTATAGTTTATGTTTTCGTATGGGGGTAATAGTGATAAGTAATGAAAATGTTCGAGTATGCTTTGTTGAAGTTTTTACATGTATTTTTAATACTAACATCTAACAAAATTTGTTTCGCAAAATTTTATTTTACTACCTGTTATAAACTGATCACTGAATATTTTAACCGCAACAAACATCATTATTGATTCTTTACGGCTTTTCCATTATCGAGTCGCGAATGGTCCATGCATCCTCTCAAATCTCTAAGGGTGAGGTTTTGTTTCTTTTCATCTCGATACAAACTGAGTTTACTTTCTCTCCTTTTTCTTTACAGGTCCCTTACTGCTATTTTGCATGCAGGTTTAGTTTCAACTGTAAGGACGAATTTTGTTATTAACTATATAAGACATGTACGCGTAAATGAACTGAAATCATGAAATTTACGTGATTACATTTAAAAGATATGTATATAATACAGGGTGTCTCAAAAGTTTCGCACCGACTTGAGTGCGGGAAACATGTTTAAAAAATTCTCTGTCACTCACTTAAGGAACTATAAGCAATTTAAAAGTAGCAAAAACATTGTTTAATAAATAATCGTCACATTTTAACAATATTATGCAATACTTCATTGTAATAAAGTTTCAAAATTCTGCCCAATTACACCTAGATATGCGTTTGGCTCTTCTTATGAATTTTTTGTGCTCACGCTGGAGCATTTTAGGACTCACAGTAGCAATATCCTAATTGTCTTGAAATGAAAATTTGATTTATGATTTTAAACTTTCAAAGCAATAATTTTCTTAGTTGTTTTCATTTCAAACTTTTCAATGCAATGAGTAAGTTATACACACAAAATAATCCTTTGGTAGAAAATAACCCTGATGACCCTTAAATTTATGATTGCAGTTGTATTCCAATTGAAGCCCCGTATCTCAAACAATAAGGGACATATTTTTTTTTAAAATTTTTTTCGATATTCTTAATATTGTCTTATAGTGTACCTACAAGGTTGTGCACTACTTTTGGGATACCCTGTATATTATTAAAATCATGCTTATTGAATGGGCATATACAGGGTGGCCTACCGAAAACAGTCCACAGAGGTTTATGCCATTTTGGTTCAACTCAAAAAAAAAACGATTGAATAGGTCAATTCTATTTTCAAGGGGATACTTTAATTGACTATTTGTACCCCCAAACGAGGGTTATGTAGTCTCCCAAAATATCAAATAGGAAGAGGGTCAAGTGATACATCATTTTAAAACCCATTACATTTTTATACAACGGCATATGACTTTTTAAAATTGAGCTAATAGTTTTCGATAAATTGCATTCGAGACGTTTAGTATCTAATAAATTAAATTATACCCACTGTTACAATTTAAATAAGCGTCCAACAAATAAATAGTTTACCTCTAAATTAGTTACTTCTAAAGAAATTGAATTTATTTTCAACAATAGAAAATCAAATGCATTTGGGCCAGTCACTCTGAAAATGATCAACTATTGTTTACCCGTGGAGTTAACCTGTCGATAAAAAGCTGTACACCAAACTTCCACTTCCGAAGTACTTCAACGAAATTCCACTATTTTGGCAATAAATTCCAGGGAAATCCAAAGAAATCACGCAATTCCATAGAATTCCAAAGGAATTCTAAGGAATTCTATAGAACAACAAAATATGGGATAAAAGAGTTTATAAACACGTTCCTCAAAAAAACAGATTCTGAAAATATAATAAAATAAAATCAGTCTTATATATAAAACTGGATTCCAATTGTTTCCAAACAAGACTTTCAGAATCAAACTCAAATTTGAAATGGGGATCGATTGACAAAATAGGTGAAGTTTAGGTGCATGATGTGCTAAAATGAATTTTGTTTAGAATTTCGAGAAGAATTGAAATATGGAATAATATACAGTGTGTTCCATTAAAGAAAAAGCAACTTTGTTTCGTCATGACTTTTTGACTGACCCTGTATACTTAATTTTTCTTTATTGTAATAGATTTTAGAAAACCCTAAAACTTTTGTGTCATCATTTTTCCATAGCTATCTTACTTTAGGAATCGACCGTTTCCATACATATCGGCGACCCTGTATAACTAATTTTTAACTACAATAATTGTAAAACTTATGAGGAATGCCAAAAACTTCCAAGGAATTTCAAAGCATTACACAGAACTCAATTCCACATGCTTGTACACCAAACTTCCAAACTGGTTTTACCCATCGAAACATAAATTATTATTTTTTTTTAATGAAACACTGTTTTTGCGTATTCGGTTAGTCTCTTTTCAAAGATACTGTGTAGGTAACACATATCGATGGTTTTAGAGATATTCTAAAATAGAAATATGTGTCATTTCATTTAATACCTATAAACGTATATTATATTAAATATAAATAAATTCGTGTGCCAATCAACAATTTTGTTCGTACAGATATATTTGGAATCTAAAGAAAAACGAGGGAAAGAATCGTCCAAAAAATTTAAATATATAATTTTAAACAGCTGAAAATAAGTTCAGGGACCCTCTTAAATTAAACACCATATACGTTTTTTACTCACATTTCTAAATTTATTCATTTACTCATTTTATAGCCACATAATATTATTAAACTATTTAATGACATAGTGACGCAATTTTCGTTAATGTTACATAATTTTCCAAGTTTCTTTCGCAAATAGCGGGTAGAATTGCTCATCAAGACCCTTTTATCTTAATGGGTACACTAAGCTGTTTCCACCGGGTGCAAAATTTTAAACTGGTTTGACATTAACGTTTAGAATATAACTCAGGTGCGTTTTGTATAACATGCTATTAAAAATTTATAATGCTTACACGACATAAAATTATATATGATAATAAATTATGTGTATTATTATACATAATAAGGAAAAACTAAATATTCTTGTTTTCGATATCTTTACACGAAACTGTAGGTATTTTCAAAATAAATAAATTGCTGTCTTCATTGACGCCAATCGGAGGATCAATAGAGGCACACCAAAAACGAATAAAAGTTACATATTCGCAATTATCAATCTTTCTAAAAATATCATCATTTAATGTCATTGACAAGATAAGTAATTTACACTATTTGTTATATTAGTGTGTGTAATTGTGTTTTCTAAATTCAACACTGATTTTTAAAAACTATCGATTCTATTTTGCAGTAGCAGGAATATTTATATCGTTTTCTATAAGTATTATGCAGGCAGCAAGAAGTTGCAAATTTTTAATTTTCCTCACTACACCACTATTTCCTGTGAAAATCGCAGCTAAAATGGCTAAAAGGTCTCTTCCGCTTACCGTAGATAAATTATGAGATTATGTTCGCAAGCAAGTTCAGTTGAAATATTTTGATATTTGTACAACGCATTTAAAATAAAAATGTATCTATTATATTTTCTATTTTATTTTATTAAATTATTATTAAGTGTAGAACGTTTTAAACGATTACGAAACTTCGGTAATACCTCGCTACTGACGTCACATTTAGGATCGAAAGCCACGCCTCCATGCGCATTGGCATATTTGTGTATTTGTATAATGATTTAAGATTTCTTTTTTTCACTCTTGGTGATAAGTAGAGCTGTCAAAAGTGTTCCGTGGTACAGTGGCGTACGCCAAATTAACTAATACGAGAAACAATAAACTGTTACAATTTATAACAATGTATGTAAAACTTACCCTCTTAACTAGCTTGATGAACTAGCTTGCTTAGCATAAACTGGAGAAGATCTGTAGCCATTTTGCAGCATTAGGTATGTTTCTATGGTTGTCTCCATGAGTGATATTCGCTTTGGTGAAAATATTTTCTTATATTTTGAAAACGACCGTTCGACATCTACTGATGTAATACATGCATACGTAAAATAGTCCTTGAACGCACTTAACGGATCTGGGGCTGCACCATCATATATTTGTCTTAATTTGGTAAAACCGGTGTCTTTATTTAACACACTTGCGAACTTATCTTTAACGCGCTCATTTGTTGCGCACCTATATCGTGTAGCAGTAGATTTACTTCGTCCATTATTTGCAGTGACTCTACTAACGACAACGCACTGTTTTCTAATTTTTTTATGCTTTCATGTAATGGTTTATAGTTCTTAGCAATATTTTTTAAAGCTGTTTCAACGGAAATATCTTCGAATTTTGTCTGGCTTTCCTTAATAGCTGCTGCAGCCTCATCTGGATTGAATTGTATCACAGCTTTTATTTGTTGGAAATATTCAGCATAATAAAAAGCTGCCTGCAACCATGTTCCCCAACGTGTAAGAATCGGCTGCGGTGGTTCAAGACTACCGGGACACTTGCTATTAAATGCACGGGGACGTTTAGGAGATTTAAGAAACACTTTTTTTGTACTTGCTATTAATGCATCCACCTCTGGAAAACCTTTTCGAATAGTTTCTGCTACAAGATGTAAAGCATGCACTTTACACGTAACATGTATAAACGTACAACCTTCTTCTTGCGAAGAACGGCCTACCGAACGCATTGTCACGGCGCCATCAGTCACAAACATCAACACTTGACTTTTTGACAGTTCAAATTTTACTACCGTCTCCAGCACCATCCTGGTAATTGTTTCGCGAGTGCACTGACTTAGTCTTTTGCTAGCTAGTAACAGTGGAACTGTCGGTTTAAGAGGGTCCAGTACTCATATTATAACATTTAAAATAGATTTTTTTTTACAATCTGTTGTCTCATCAACAGATAACCACAGCCGTGTATTTTTTAATTCACATTTCATCTTATTTACCATGTCTACGTGTACAGTTGGTAGATAGTTACATAACGTTGTGCGACTTGGTAACTTTACCTGGGCATTGTATTTATCTCAGAACTCTCGAAATTGTTGTTTATCTAGTATGTGCAGCGGAACATCACAGGCAATCAGCATTAATAGTAAATCAAACATAAACTGTGTTGTCGAAGGCACGCCATTTTTTTTATTTTTATGGTGTACACTATTTACGTGAAGTCCACAATCACGCTTATCCTAGGCACATCAAATCTTTCTCGCACACTTTACAAATTATTTTAGCACCATCATAATATAATTCGGGAATTCATTCACTTATGAATTTCTTCACTTTGTCAGCAAATGGCCGTTTTCTACCCCTGCGTACGTCTGCCATTATTAAATTAATATCAACAATACAGTACAACAAATAAAATAAAAACACAAAAACAATATGCAATACGCCCAAGTGACTTAACGTGTACACAACTCTAAAGCTAATGATAGACTGGACTGGAGAAAGAGTTTCGCGGTCAAGGTGAATGTCAGCGACAGTAAGTACATCTGTACTCTACGACCATGATACACAGAAACGATTTGCAGATTTAGTGATAAGTCAAGTGAAATATGATAACGGCATGTAATTAGCGCAATCTACCAACGTATTAAAAAATTACAGCAGATATTTCTATGTTATAAAGATATCCATTTAGGCATATATACGTCTTTTGTATATTTAGGTAATATTTGACAATAGTAATAAATTGTTGAGGATTCGTACAATTTTATGTATGTTTCAAAATCAATGTCAATTTTTGTATATCGAAAGAGTATATAAGAATATTGCGCAACATTTTTACAATATTTTATATTTAAAACCGATTCTGAATATTGTTTGAATGTAGGAAACCAGTTTGGAATGTTCGTTTAATGTCACATACCATGTGGGATTGCAATTAATCAGAGCCGTCTTAATTGAAAACTGAGGTTTCTCCTTAGCAAATGCATTTGACAGACGACTAGTTGTGAAATTGCATCAAAATTAATTAAGTAAATTCATTTTGGTGAAAGCTCTTTCGACATGATAATAAATGTATAACAAAAGAAAATATTAAATTACCCTCATGAAAATTTAGTTTTAATTTTGTTTATGATAATTATTATTTAATTATTAAAAATCGAAAATGCAGATATCGATCTGTTTCAAAATTGGGCCCGCAGGTATCTAAAGTAATTGGCAATCAAACCTCAAATTCAAATAAGACTATCCTCTAAAAATGCTGTTTTGAGAGAATATTTTATATTATATAAACAATGGAAATAAGGTATTGATATTTTTTTGCATGCTTTCAATACTTCATGCGAATCTGATATAAAAATTTTATTTACGTTTTTACGTTTTTTTTTGAAAGCTAGCCAGGTCTGAAGTTTTATTGTGACCACAAAAAAAACCTTTTATGTGAAAATATTACGAAATACTCCTTTAAACAGTCTCAGTTGGCTAGTAAATTAGTATTAGCATTAAAACACTTAAGGATACTCGGGCAATATTTTTATGTACAGAACAAGAAATGAATTTATACTTATTACAAGAACACAAGAATATATGTTTATTTTATTTATTTTGGAACTGTGATAGACAAGCAGATGATCTTGCCATTGGCGTAAATTTTATAGTAATGAAATCAATCATAACACATTGTAATATTTATTAACAACACTGACAACAAGGTAATAGATATTTAAGATTCAATTTATTGTTGCTGTAATGGGAACAAGTTAAATAAATAAATCGCTGAATTATGCAGGTGCGTGATCCAAATTAAATGCACGCAAATTTTAAAAACACGATAAAAAAATACTTTCTGGATTTCACCAACACACAGTGGGACAAAAGTTTGAAAAGGTGGTCATAATACGAAATTTGAAAGTTCCAAAAAACTGCCTAAAACAGGTACAAAATATGGGGTTAATAATCCCTCTTTAAGGGACGAGAAGTGTTATTCCAGGGTGTTTCCACTTAAGTGATCAGTTCTAGTGTCCGAAAAATTTATGTTAAAAACGCTTTTTAAATTGTGTTTATTTATATCAATAAATTCGCTTTTTAATTAAAACCTTCTACTGAATTAAACATGGAGATAATAATTCAAGGTAAGTTCTTTATTTAGGAACAATTGTTTGATGAATTTGCCATTTTTATTAATACGAAATGGTTATTGAAAGATTAAATTAAATTAAATCAAAATCAAATCAAATCAAATCAAATCAAATCAAATCAAATCAAATCAAATCAAATCAAATCAAATCAAATCAAATCAAATCAAATCAAATCAAATCAAATCAAATCAAATCAAATCAAATCAAATCAAATCAAATCAAATCAAATCAAATCAAATCAAATCAAATCAAATCAAATCAAATCAAATCAAATCAAATCAAATCAAATCAAATCAAATCAAATCAAATCAAATCAAATCAAATCAAATCAAATCAAATCAAATCAAATCAAATCAAATCAAATCAAATCAAATCAAATCAAATCAAATCAAATCAAATCAAATCAAATCAAATCAAATCAAATCAAATCAAATCAATCAAATCAAATCAAATCAAATCAAATCAAATCAAATCAAATCATATGAAATTAAATTAATTAAATTAAATTAAATTAAATTAAATTAAATTATATTAAATTAAATTAAATTAAATTAAATTAAATTAAATTAAATCAAATTAAATTAAATTAAATTAAATTAAATTAAATTAAATTAAATTAAATTAAATTAAATTAAATTAAATTAAATTAAATTAAATTAAATTAAATTAAAAATGCCCTACTGTGCCCAGGTTTGAATCTAGTATGAAAATATAACTTGGTTAGTGCCGAAATTAGTCAAACAGCTTAAGCTGCCTCAAGCTGCCTCACATTTTCTCTTGGATTTTTGTACTTCGTCATAAATAACAAATAACAGATCTGTTGATTGCATATAACGCGCATTGCGGTCGTTTTGAAAAAAATGTATTAATATGTATTTTTGTTAGTTAATAATTTTTTGATGAACTTTAATAACTCAATATAGAGAAACTTAGTTTACAATTGCAATTATTGTTTCAGATAATAAAAACTTCGATAAGGTTTTTGAATGTCTTATATATATTTTTTATCGACTGGATCTCAAAAAATGGCAAGCTCGTTTACACAACGTTTAGATAACTCTTAAAAACTTGAAATAGTCCAATTTAAGTAAAGTTCAAACAAGAATTGGGACTTTTAGTCGATAAATTCTAACCAGAGGGTAGTGGAATATGTAACGGTGGAAACACGGCTGATGATTTTTCAGGCATCCGAACAGTACAGCTCAAATAACTTGACTGTCAGTTTACTTTAACGTTGTGGCACCATTTTACAAGCAGGGTTTAAAATTAACACTAAGAAATTTGATGATTATGCAAAAGCGGAACAGTTTGTAGAAGAGTTTCCCTTGGTATTATATACCAGATAGTATGCACAAAATATTAATTCAGGGTGTTGCCAACTTTCAGAAGAGACCCGGGAATGTAGAAATAAATGTGCAGGAGAAGCCACACCAGAAAGGGAAATAACGAAACAGAATTAATACGCCGCCTTCTGGTCTGTTAAGATTCTTACAACTGGATTTAAAAAAAATTTTACTCCCAAGTTTAGGAAGTTCTGGATCTCATTTCTGCGCCCGAAGTGACTGTAGAGACCGATCCTGATGTTATATCAATTTCAGAAATGTCCACCTCTGAAAATAATTCCTACGACGATATGACTATGAGTAAATTTTTTACTCCGGTAAATTTGTTGTAAATGTAATTTCTTTCACCCTTTTCAGAATTACTCTCTCGGTGATTTAATCTCTTGAATATTATTTTGTAATGTTCATTCTATGTAAATAAAATGAAAATTAAGAGTTTAACAAATTTCAATTATTTTCGTATTTTATCTCCTACAATTATTTTTTTTTAATATTTTTCCTTAAACACCTGCCCATTATTCATTTATTCTGACAGTTTCAAAATATTGACCAGATTTTCGGAATTTGGTCCCACTGCGCAACAACATGAGAGTTTCTATTAATTTGGTAATTTAACCGGTTTAATAATTCTAATAATAAGAAATTACCAATGGTTAGCACTAAATTAGGAGTGGACTGTATCTTCAATTCGCTGTTATCTGGTAGTAATACACGGTTATAAGAATTTTAATTGGATAAAACGATTCAATCGTAACCTTAACGTTAATTAAAAGTATACAGAGTGAGTCCGAAATGCGTAGGTACCGCAAACGTAGCATTGTGCATATGTGAAGAGCAACAATAATATACATTAATTATCGAGTACTATAAACTGAAATTTAAAAAAAGTCTAATGGTTAAAGTTTGTTAAAGTGCGTTAATTTAAATAGAACACCATGTATATTTTGACAAATTTCGATTCCTCGAGTCATTCTGATAACAAATAAATACACATATTGTATAATTGTTTTACTAATTTTGTGTTATATTGAGTTGATTGTGAATACATTGAAGCAAGCGTTATTTTATAACTCATATCACAATCGAGGGGTCTAGAGCAAAAGGGGTATAAGTACGTAATGATCTATTTTGAGATAATGACTTATAAAGTTTTGAGGCTCTTCAAAATTCTACAAAATTACGAAATTATTAATAATGCCTAAACATGATAGAAATATGTTCAAATATTATATTAAATGATAATCTGTTCTTAATTTATGTACAGCTATTGTTTTTTTTTTAATCACTTATACCCTTTCTACATTAACATACTATGATATAGTCATACACATGAAACAAAAACACTAGCATGTTAAACTAAATATTTTATTGAAAAAAGTCATAATTATTCATAATCAGATACTAATGAGGCATCCGAGGTAACATCATCATATTCAAGTTCCTCTTGTGACATTTCCCTGGATATCGTAACTTTATTTTGTCTGGCTTTCTTGTCGGTGCTCTTATCGCATTTGATACTGGTATAAAAATCATGATAAATTGGTGGGACATATTCCAATAGCGTTTGCAAATTTTTCCATTTAAGTAATTTTATGCCAAGAGGATGATTGTGTAGAATTGGAAAAATATTTTGAATACTTAAAGATGGGCGTCCAACTGCTTGATTACAGACACAATGGAGAAAATCAAGGACAATATCAATATTATACTTGAAGTCAAATGAAAATGCGTCTAATTCTTTAGAGTATTTGAAAAAAACAATATTTCTAAAGTTTAACGACTTTCCATCGGTAGCTATTTTAGGATCTTTGATCTTTTCATTAAGAATTGAAAATGAAAGAAAATCAGTACGTTCCATTTTATGAACAATAAATTTTCCAGACGACTTTTTAATCAGTGTTATCCAGTGGTCCGGGATGAAAATTTGTGGCATTTTTCAATTATTCTTTTCAAAGTCCCGGTCACATTCCATGTAGGTGTGACCGTGCTCTAGAAATTTATGTTCTATATCTGTTATATTCGTAGATTTAACTAAAAACATGAACAGTTTGCTAATATTTTTATTTTCATTTTGGCCTGCACATGAATCGTTGTAGGCTATGATTTTAGTAATATTTAGTGGTAGTGAGGTTATAAACTGAAAATTAAACAAAGTTAGGTAAGTGGAATGTTTAAGAAGAGTAACAAAATTTGCTTACCTTAACCAAACATGATCCAATTTCCTGTGACCCTCTACAGGCTGTTGTTTCGTACCAGATGTACATATTTGCCTCTCCTGTTACCAAGTTATGAATGCAAAAATTGTAGGTCCACAACTGCCTTAAATAAAATACTTTTGATGTAGTTAATAATGGTGTTGATAGGGTCTGTTGAAGGTCAATACAAATCACAATAGTGTTATCTGAATCCCTGTACATTTCAATACCTGCTTTCTTGCAATCTATCATCTTTTGGGCTTTTCTGTGGTGAACTTCTAATAAAATTTTAGCTGAAGCTATCGCCTCTTCATTTTCAGAATGTTGGAGGATGTTTTTAAATTTGTCACATCTTGAACAGGTGTCTGAGTATGGTCTGTGGAACCGTAAATTGAACTCTGTGTTGAATATGTTTCTATAAAAGCTCAGCTTCACTGGTTGCATGTTTTTTTCAACCGAATATTCTTCATAGAGCCTATACATTTTAGTAATTCTGGAATACCTAGTGGCTACTATATTTAGGAAACATTTTTATATGCTCAATTCTAGAATTGCGACTGTTTGTGTCAATTTCATTAACACTAGGACCCTTTACCCGCTTATCCAACTCACAAATTCCTACTTGGTTAGTTTTATGACATACGGCCGTGAATCTTTTATTAGATATGCTCAGGGTTTTCAAAAAGAACTTTTTGCACACTCTTTTCTGCAACAGTACTATCTTTGTGCTGAATTCTCTATTTTTAGCTCCTACTTTTCTTCTGGCAACAGCTTCTTTAGTAATACAAGACGATATGAAAGCATTCTGCAAGTCATATGTACATATTTTATAGAAATGTTTGAATATCTCCTTCCTACTTTCCTCAGAGATTTCATTGCACTTGTACCGGCACCTATGTTCGAAAACTTCGAGAATTTTAGCTTCATGTATCTTATTTTTTGAACCAATATACTTTTTACCGAGTGTTCTAGCCTTTCCTCAAATTTCTTCTCCATTCTGATTCACGTCTTTGTCTTTTGCGGGTTTTTTTCGGTTTAATATGAAATTCTTGCGTGGCATTACTACTACTACTATTAAAACTTTCTAATTGACTATTATTTTGACCATCTTTCGATTCTTGTCCCGATGGTATATACTCTTCATCCTCATCAGTTTCAAGTGAGTCATCTACATCTAAAAATTAAAAAACTGAATAAAAACCTAATGTTTTCATTTGATCTAACCTCAAAGTCTATATATCGAAATAATCAGCTCATAATTCGGCTTATCATAAACTAATACTTACCACTGTAGTCACTCATAATAGAAAATCTCAAAAACACTATTATGGTTTTGAATTATGTATTTATAAATGTAGATACTAACTAAACTGCAACGGGTTCATATAAGCTTTGTGCACTTCCTCACAAAAATATCTGACACAATTGGAACAAAATGGGTATAAGTAGCTTTGTACCCCTTCTGCATTGTAAACATTTGCAATTTTTGTCACCAAGTTTTTCTACTCACTAAAAGATATCGCTTAGGTGCTTGAAATCAGTTATATCTCTGTTGCACCAAGTAGAATTATATTTTATCTAAATAATTTTGCACTTAACTTCGAATTCACAAAAATGGTACTTATACACCTTTTGCCCTAGACCCCTCAATCATCAATTAATGAAGTAGATCGACAAACAAAACATACTGTTAAAATGAATTATATAACATTTTCAACATAACCACTATTAAGCTTGATGCATTTTAAACAACGTTTTATAACGTTTGAGAAAATTTTTTTAAACAGTGCTACATCCAAATTTAGCCAATTTACGTTCTCTCAATTTAATTTTTTTAGTTCTTCAATACTTTCCACCGGATCACTACAAATGTTTTCTTTAAGCGTTCCCCGAAGAAAATAATTTAGGGGATTCGAGTCTGGACTGCGATAAAATAAAATTTGTTTGAATTTATTTTGTTAATTTTACTTGCATTATATAAACAATTCTACTAAAATGGTGTATTATTGCCTCCTGCAAAACAAATGGAAAATTTACATTTTTCAGAAAGTTGATTAATTGATTATATAAACCCAGCTTATTTACTATGGCACCAAAAAGTCTGCAAAAATATCTGAATACAAAAAGTAAGTATGCATTTAGAATTGAGGTGAAAATAGATTGCTGCATCCCATATATAATTTTCTATTTTTTACGTTAGGGAAATGACAAATATTTGTTTTCTAAAAAAATTTTTACACAATACTATAGTCATAGGATTGTATTAAAGCTGCCTATGTCCTTTAAAATTTCATATACATAATATGATAGTTTTACGTTTTCGCAGGTGCTGTATGATGTAAGTATTGATTTTCTAGATTCTTATACTTGTTGAGGCCTGAAAAGACTTGTGGTCACACACCTTCAGGTTCTTGATAACTGCTTACTGTTATACTCCTGTATATCAAAATTAACAATTTGGTTTGGACTCCCAGTAAGGAGCAAGTTATCGATAAGATGTGAATGAAGAAGGTTGAAACAATTACAGTCCCTCTTAATACCTTACCTGTATATAAACTTTTTTTTTTTTCGAAATGCATATACCCAAAACTTGTTCCACTTCCCAAAAGTGAACTCCAAATTGTCACCAAATCGGTTAATATTAATAGGTCGCTCAAAAACCATGATATTTCCCATTAATCTAATATGGAGAAAAAAGAGAACTTGTAAATCTACATTTTAAACACAAAATATATAATGAAGGTAAAAAATATACAAGAATCCCTCATTCAGAATGTGGCAAAGAATACGAATCAATAATAACTTTTCAATTTCCACTCTTATAAGGCTCAAAAAAAAGTATAGACCCTATAAAAGAAAAGTATATAGGAGAAGTTAGTTTGTGTTCCTTGCATGAAGATTCTGAAATGAGGGACTTTTGTATGTTTCTTATCTTTATTATACATTTCCTTGTTTAATCCGTAGATTTAAAAAAGTTGTCTTTTTCCTATATTAATGGAAAATTTCATGGCCTTTGTACGACCCCTTAATATTAACAGAATTTGCTCACACTTGGAAATCACTTGTTTGGAAAATGGAATTGGAGGGTAAGCGAATAGAACCATTTTTTTCTTATCCAGAGACGATATTTGTCATTTAAAAAATCTGTCACCTCTCAATAATTATTATGAGGTGGGGCACTATCTTGCTGCAACAAACCCTTAATATATCTAAGAGCGGTAACTCATCTAATAATCTTCAACATTAGGTTGTAGAATGTTCAGATAAGTCTGGCCTGTTAATCTTCCACCAAAAAAAAAAGAATCAATCATCTTAAATTTATGAATTCCACACCAACAATTCACAGTTCTACTACATCTTTGCATTTTCACTTGTGCCACGGCATGTGGATTTTGTGTTGCCCGATGATGCGTATTTTTCCTATTAAATATGCCAGACGTTTTCTAAAAAATTTTCGTTATCATTAGTTCTGTTCACGTTAATTTGTTCACAGAATAGTCTTCTAATTCGAAAATCATTTGCATTCAAATATTGCACAGGGAGTATGTGGTATGGCTTGTGATTATATTTTTTTATAACCTTCATTACGCTTGATTAATTTTTTGACTACAGACACCGTCGAGAAATTTTAGTAAAACTTCTAACTCACGCTCTTCCTTTCAAACCGTCTTATTTTTTCTCCTTCTAGAATTATGCAAAGAATTATTAGCAATAAATTTGTTGTAAATTTGCTTAAACGTAATTTTTGTAGCTGATGCCTCATCCGGAAATCTCCTCTTCTAGGTTCTGTTATATTTTTATTGCAAAATATATATATTTCCACGATGATGCGTTTTTTTTCAGTGAACTAATTAAAATCTCCTTATAAATTACAATTAACTAAACATCAATGTGACGAAATAATGATATTTAACACTATTTTCATTTGTTTTCGCAGCCTACTTTGAATATTGCTATTCTTGCTATTAATGTACAATTTCTAACAGTTTTCAAAAGCATAACAAAAAAGCTAGTAAACCAATTATACAATATGTGTATATATTTGTTCCAGAATGACTCGAGGAATCGAAATTTGTCAAAATATGCAGGGTGTTCTATTTAAAATAACCGCACTTTTTGTGTACCCTGTATATTTAAAATGCTACTGCCAATCTGTTAGGGTGAGTGGAATCTACATGAAAACCATGTAGGACCAGTTTTTAAATTTTTTGAATCGGTCAAAAATAAAAATTAAAATGGGGGGTTTACATTAATAAACCTAACCCTGTATAGGGTGGACAAAATTGTTTGTATAGGGTAACTCGGTAAATGTAAGAGATACAATAAAAAATGGAAGACACATTCTTCATCTCTTTTTTCGAGACAAATTCACTGGCGAAAACAAAAATTTGCTATCGTCTTTTGTTTTCGAGATATAAACAAAAGTTCGATTTTTGGACTTTTAGACACATATCAATATCTTGGTTGTTTGTAATGTTATGAAAAAACAACTTTTACATTTTTGAGACACTTCATTCTGTATAATACAGTGGCCTCGAGAAAACTAAAAAAAAGGTGCAATTTCGAGTTATGGCATAAAGTTGTATTTTTTTTAAATAGGAATCATAGTTGGCTATGGCTTAGTTAAAAAGGATATTTTTTTTCTCTTTCAAACTATATGTCATATGTGGGGTCGCTTTTGATGTGTAAGGATTTAATAGTGAAAATAATCTTTTAGTAGATTACTTTTTGCGTTTTTTTTTTATTTATTCCAAGTAGGCGTGTGCCATCTAGACAGTGTTTATCCGTTTGTCAGTAAACTGTCTATTAATAATTTTGTTCCCATCATAATTACACCCCATTTAATCGTAAAAGTGAAGATGTCTTACGAAAATTACGAGAAATATGGTACGATATATTCAAAGTAATAAGAATAGTAATATTGAACCCGAAATATATTTTAATCGCTATCCAGAAAGAAGACAACCTAATAAGGCTATTTTTAAGAGGTTAAAAGAAAATCTCATTAATTCTAGGTCCTTCAACAAGCTAAGACCATAAAATCATATATTTATATCTAATTTTATAATACATTACAATTACAAAATAAATATTCAAATTAAAGTAAATGTTGATAACATTCTCAACTGCATTATAAATATGAAGTTTTGAAATGAAATTCACACAGTCTATAAAATTTGAGTTCATTTATGTTGGTTGCAGGTGATGTTGCTTCCTTATTGTACAAGGCCTGAATTTGTGTGTCTTAAAAATACCCAAAGCTTGACGTCTTGAAATCCTAGAATCAGCTTCAATTTGACGACTTGATATTGAAGGACTTGTAACCGCCATTTCAATTACAATTATAGAAGTTTCTTCAGCGTCTTCAGTATTGTAATTTTTTGGTCTTGGCTTGTTGAAGGACCCACCATTAATGAGATTTTCTTTTAACCTCTTAAAAATATCTTTATTAGGTTGTCTTCTTTCTGAACAGCGATTGAAGTAGATTTCGGATGCAATATCACAATTATTACTTTAAATAAAGCATTTCTAGCATATCGAATTTCTCGTAATTTCTGTAAGACATCTTCACTTTTACGATTAGATGGGGTGTAATTATGACGGAAACAAAATTATTAATACGTAATTTACTGACAAACGGATAAACACTGTCATAGATGGTACTTGGAATAAATATAAAAAACACAAAAAGTAAACTACTAAAAAATTATTTTTGCTATTAAATACTTACACATCAAAAGCGACCCCACATATGATATATCGTTTGAAAGAGAGAAAAAATTCTTTTTAACTAAACCATGATTCCCATTTAAAAAAATACAACTTTTTGCCATAACTTGAAATTGCACCTTTTCTTTTAAATTTACTCGACGCCACTGTATTATACAGAAAAAAGTACCTCAAGAATGTAAAAGTTGTTTTTTCACAACTTTACAAGCAACCAAGATATTGACATGTATCTAAAAGTCGAAAAATCGAACTTTTGTTTATAACTCGAAAACAGAAGACGATAGCAAATTTTTATTTTCGCCAGTGAGTTTGTCTCAAACAAAGAGATCGAGAATGTGTCTTCTATTTTTTTATCTCTTACAGTTATCGAGTTACCTTATACAAACATCGAAATTTGCCCACCCTTACACCTTAACCCTTAAAGTTAAGATGCAATTATATGTCATGCTGAACTTCTCACATATTCTAAAATTTTGCAGAATCGCTGAATGTAAATACGAAGTAAACAAAAATAGTGGATTAAAAATGACGGACACACGAACATGTGCCAATTTCTTAGATTGCTAAAAAAATCGACTTGCTGAAGACATGGATTTTTATAAATATTGCATTATTTCTTATTCTGAGGGATAGTTCAAAAAGGTTCTGAGTTAATATGAATCAGATATCAAAAATAGACAACACCTACGTTGTTAGCTATTGTGACTAATATATAACACCGCAATTAAGAGATACAACCTCCTGTATATTGCAAAAATTGCTGTTTTGCACACCATTACCACCACTTTTTTCAAAGTCGTATATGGGTTATTTAACTTTAATGTCCAAGAAATCTATGAGCAATGCAATGAGTGTTAAGATCAATTTACGTATTGATTCTAAAATTTGCAGATTTGTGAAATCAATAGATAAGCTACGAGTATTGTTTGGGCATAGAAGAAATGATGACGGGGCTTGAAAAAGTTATCACGACAAATTTATTAAAACCTGACTAATAAACTCCGGCTAGATAAAAATTGTGACCACTCATTGTCTACCATGTAATGAATCATACGCATGTTCATTACTATAGTTTCGAAAATTCCCGTTAGTCTTGTGCTGTCGCGCACTTCCTGCCGATATATGATGAGTCACGCAGATGTTTATTCCTAGAAGTTTCTGCAATTACCGTTTGGCAGGTGCTGCCACGTACTTCCTGCCACCATGAAATATTGACGTCACTAAGGCCAGGATTTTGGTATAAATAGTATGGCCGTAGCCGAGGAAAAGCATTCAGTTTTCTGCTGACAACTACCTTTAGCGTGTTGAGCTGGGTAGTTGAAGAGTCTTAAGCGTGTTGAGCTTGACTTCATTTGGGTAGAAATCAGAATCCGACGACGACGCCACCCGGCTGAATGTCTGGTAGCATCTTGGGGTTTTAAGCGTGCTGAGCTTGACCTCCTGATGTTGGTAGCCATTTTACCGCTCTGCACCGCCGTCACCAGTCTAGTAATTATTTATCGCCGTGAGTCTTCAGCGTTTTGAGCTGGGCCCATGGTTGGTAAATGGTTGCTAAACCAACCGCCGTCACCAGTCTAGTAATTATTTATCGCCGTGAGTCTTCAGCGTGTTGAGCTGGTCCCACTGTTGGTAAATAGTTGTTAAACCAACCGCCGTCACCAGTCCCCTAATTATTTATTGCCGTGAGTCTTCAGCGTGTTGAGCTGGGCCCGCCGCCGCTAAATAATTATCGAACTTACCGCCGCATCGTATCCTAGATGTTTTACTTCAGTACATGGAGCTGAAGCCCACCGTCACCGTCCATTCACCGAATTACACTCCCCGTAAATTAATTTCACCGATGTAAATAATATTTGTTAAATGTACTTGACTTGGTTTTATTGTTGAAGAAACTGATTTTAGGTTTATTTAACTTCATGTTTTGGATATATGTTACTTTAATAAAATAAACTCTGTTACGAATATTTTGGGCTTTCTTATTTACAATTAACAGGAATCCTGGATTAATTCTCCAAACCAGCTATCCGAAAGCAATCACTGTTACGACGCCCAAACATACTTCGCTACATATTTTGGGCGTCCGAACAGACACCTTACAACCATGGTAATCCCACATTAGTTTTTAAAATCATTTAATTTATACTTACCTTATCAAATTCTGCACTTGAGAGTCATAACGGATTAAATCAAAAAACTAAGTTTTTAGCAAAATACAGCCAGAAGATTTCGTTTAGACTTCAACCATATGTTCCACAAAATTATACATTTAACTATCTCTGCTCTCCTCATACTAAGGCCTTATTGGACTGTAATGGATATTAACAAATGACTTTATACCAATAATCTCATTTTGATAAATTTGGACATAACCCGTTATGGCTTTTAGGTACAAAATTGCAGTAATTAGCGTTTAACAATTTATTATACAAAAGACAGATGACTTAAATAGTTAATCTTTATTTTACAGAATTGGCTTTCTATATTGAAATCATAATAGTTACTAAAAATGTAAACAAAAGGATGAAACTTTTCAGTATTTGTAATTATAGATAGACTTTCAATATCAGGGAGTTTTAATAACTGTTATTTAGCACAGTACAAGTATACTGTTCTCTTCGTTTATACTTTTTACTTGTTCTAACTTTGGATCGTGGTGCGGTTTTATAGATAAAGACGCTTTACCTTGATGTATTTACAAAATACGAAAGAGTATTTTCTTTTATTATTTGACGCAAAATTAGATACCTACTTCCAGCATTACATTAAAACTTTAATTTCGGGTTGTACGAATGTAGTAGAGTATAAAACGCATCTTAATAGTAATAATAATAAATAAGCCTGGCCAAGCGATGGTAAATTCAGGGTCGGGCACAATACCAATGCCATCGCGCGCTTGTTTACGATGACGATGACACGACACACTTCAGCTGTTATCTGTCGGTCGATGCATAGAGTAATAAATAACGTTGAGCGTAAAGATTAGAAAACGACCATACGCTGATAAAGTGAATAAATTTACGGTGAATTTCCAGATTTATTCTATGATGGATGTAAAATAATTTGTGATCAAGACTTAATGTGCTGGAAAAAATACGGCTGCAAAATTCATGTCAATAGTAACCGGCATAAAAATTAAAAAAATGGAGTGTCTTCTTTGGAACCTCAGTTTATGTTTAATTTACTGTTAATGCTGATTGCCTGTGATGTTCCCCTGCGCATATTGGATAAACCAGCATTTCGGGAGTTCTGGAATAAATACGATCCCCAGGTGAATTTACCAAGTCGTTCATCGTTATGTAGATATGTACCAAGTGTTCGTGAAGACATTGTAAATAGGATTAAATGTGCATTAAAAAATACACGGCTATGGTTATGTGTTGACGAGACGACAGATTGTAAAAAAAAAATTCTATTTTAAATGTTATAGTACGTGTACTCGACCCTGTTAAACCAACATTTCCACTACAAAAGACTAACTGCGTGTACTGGCGAAACAATTACGTGGGTGGTGTTGGACACTTTCGAAAAATTTGAACTGTCAACAAGTCAAGTGTTGATGTTTGTGACCGACGGTGCTGCGACAATGCGTTTGGTGGGCCGTTTTCTTCAATGAGACGATTGTAGGTTTTTACATGTTACGTGTAAAGTGCATGCGTTCTATCTTGTAGCAGAAACGATTCGAAAATGTTTTCCAGAGGTAGATGCATTAATAGCAAATACAAAAAAAAAGTATTTCTCAAATCTCCTATCTCTTCGATCATTTCACACACTGTGTCCTGGTATTCCGGAACCACCAGAGCCGATTCTAACACGTTGGGGAACGTGGTTGAAGGCAGCTTTTTATTATGCTGAATATTTTCAACAAATAAAAGCTGTGATACTAGAGTTCAACCCTAACGAGGCTGCAGCTATTAAGGAAAGCCAGACAAGCATTCAAGATGTTTTCCTTGAAACAGATTTAAAAACTATTTATAACAATTATAGAGGACTACACGATACAATAGAAAAATTGTAAAATACTTCGCTGTCGTTAGTGGAATCACTGCAAATAGTGGACGACGTAAATACACAGCTACAGACTATAAATGATGCAAAAAAATAAGCCCGTTATTGAATAATTCGAGAGTGTATTACGGAAGGATCATGATTTTACCAAATTAAGACAAATTTATGATGGTGCATCTACAGCTGCGTTAAGTGAGTTCACAGAGTGTTTTACTTATGCCTGTATTACTTCCGTAGATGTTGAACGGTCTTTTTCAAAATACAAACATATTTTTTCACCACAGGTGAACATCGCTTACTGATACAACAGTAGAAACATATCTGATGCTACACAGTTATTATAGAAGTGCTCCAGTTTGTGATAACGACATCCAAGCTACTTCATAAATCTGCTTAAGAAGGTGAGTTTTGTATATATTTTTATAAAGTGTACCAGTATTAATAAAATTTATTTCCATTTATTTTATTTATTTATTTATTTATTATTAGTTATCACTTAGATATACAATGTACATGTGTGAGCGTCATTTAACAGTTTAATAATAATGTGCAGCACTAAGCTTACAAAATATAAGAAAATACATAAAAAAAGAATTTAAAGCGTACGAAATAGTACAAAAACATACATCACAATATATAAAATATTTTTGTTTTTATTATTGTAGTTATTCAAGTATTATGATATGATGCATACCCAGTACGTCACTGTAGGATTAATGACCTTGGCCAGGCTTAATAATAAATAATAATAATAATAATATGCTTTATTTGCCCAACAGGTAACACCCAATTACAGGACAATTTAAAATACTCTTATATACCTACTACGAAACACTTTATAATATTTAGTAACAAATCTTTATATTAAACATAAAGGTACAATAAATATTATTGAAAGGACTGAAAATTAAATTAAAAAAAAAAGATAGTGAGATAGTAATAGTTAAGAAAAATAAAATAAGAACTAATTATTGAAAAAAAAAAAAATAAATAATATATATGGGTACGTTGATCGACTGTTATTTACCACGATCCGTGATTATCTGTTTCATATTTCTTTAATGCATTCCATCTATGTAGTTTTGTTTCGCTTCATTTGCGAATAAAGATGATTTATTTAGTGTGTAATATAACTTCAGTGTAGATTGATTTTCGTTTTTCAAACAGTTTCCTTAGTTTTAATCTGGCAGTGCTTCTTAATTGAATTATGTAAGGGGTGTATTTTAAAAAATGTCTATTTGTTCATTTACTTGTTCCTTATAAAAAATGTTTACTTAAAATATTTCTTAACCGCCTTTTAAGGCACCGAAGTAACTCTCAGAGAATCCTATGATTTTGTGTTGAGTAAAGAGAGACGAGGCCCTACAGTTTATTGTGGAATCCGAACCACATTTAGGGCATCGACAGTTCCCTTCCATCTTAATCCGAAACAAATTAAAAATAAAATTACTACTTGTAATATGTTATATTATAATATGGGAGAGTGAGTTAGAATCCAACTTTTTTTTCATTTAGTTAACATCGGCCCTATTTCTGCTACCAAGGCCAGTCACCGACGCCAGAAGACGAGCTATCCTTAACCTAGAAATTTGTCTGAACCTCTTCTTTGTGGAAGAGTTAGGCCACGTTAACTTGTCTAACATTTTATAGACAAGGGAAAGTCTGATTACATCCCCTTCGAAGGATGGGTATATCTACTACGCAATACTCGACTAAGATTGCATAGCTTCTGTGATTTAAGCTGATATACAAGCCGCTAGAATATGGCGGAGACTGAATTGCTTATTATTTATTTAATATGATTCAACATGTTTCTTATAATGGGTTTAAGTCCAAGCCATTCACGGCTACTTCTGCAGTGCCCCAAGGGACAAAACTTGGCCCCTTATTGTTTCTACTCTTTATCAATGATTTAGTTGAAATTATTGATTGTGAAAAAAATTTTATTTGCTGATGACCTTAAAATTTACCATTCTGTTGTAAGCATTGAGGACTGTTTATTTAATCAGAGTTAGTTGAAAAAAGATTGAAGTTTGGTGTGACGATAATAATCTTCAATTGAACATCCAAAAAATGTAACTTTTACATTAAAACGGGAACAAATTGAATATAACTATCAAATAAAATCTACTAACTTAAGCCGCTGTGAAACCATGAAGGACCTTGGTATAATGTTCGACTAAATTTCTTTTGTTAAGCATATAAATAAATCTATATCGTCCGCGTTAAGAATGCTAGGCTTTATAATCTGAAACGGTTGCAATTTTCGTTAAAGGCACTTTATTTTTTCATATATAAGCTCAAAGTTAGAGTACGGCTCCTTGACATGGTGTCCATTTTATAATATTCATGTTAAAACTGTTGAAAATGTTCAGAGGAAATTTTTAAAATTTTTTACAGTACAGGTTTCGGTGGTTTACCCTGAAAGTGGCTACCCTCAAAACCTATTGTTGAATGCTCATGATATTCAATCGCTGCATTTACGGAGAGTATTATTTGCTTCAAAATTTATCTACAAGCTTATACATAATAAAACTGATTGCAGTTGCCTAGTTAATGCACTTTTATTTCGAATTCCTACTTTCTTCAAGGCAATCTATTACTTTTCATCTACCTGTGCAATAACGTAAATAAAGTACTACCTGTGATATAAATTATAATAGTTTAAATGAATTAACTAAAACTGCCATAGAACATATTAATTTAATTTAATTTGGCCAAATTTACTTTAATTTAATTTTAGTTGATTTAAATTAGTTAATGTTAATTTTGATTTCGATTTCGATTTCGATTTCGATTTCGATTTCCATTTCCATTTCAACTTCAACTTCAACTTCAACTTCAACTTCAACTTCAACTTCAACTTCAACTTCAACTTCAACTTCAACTTCAACTTCAACTTCAACTTCAACTTTAACTTTAACTTTAACTTTAACTTTAACTTTAACTTTTTAATTTTAATTAATTCTTAGTGTTTAATTATTAATAATTTTAGTTTAATTTTTTCTTTTTAAATTAATTTAGTTTTAACTTGTAATATGTAAATTTAATTTAATATGTAAACTTGTGTTATTATATTACTCTCTATATGTAAGTATATAATAGGCAAGGGGACAATTTTTTTTTATTACTTTAATAACATCTACAGTTTAAAATAATTGACCCGTATTTTTTTTTATTAAATGTCATGCTTAAAAAAATTCGTAAAGTTTAAGCGCTCTTTAAACGGTCAGATATTCCCGCATTTTCCCAAGCCAATTGTATTGGCTAGTATTCGCCGTGACGTAACAGCGTAGACAGCACAGATTCAGCGAGGAAACAAATGCTGCATTGCCATGTTTCTAAATAATTAAGATAATATTGTGTTGATGTAAAGCAATCCTTTATTATAGTATTATATTTCAGTATTAGTAAACCATTAGACATTAATCGATGGTTAAATATAGGGAATGCTTACATGCTTTGTGCTTATATTTGTGTTAAAAAAATTATTTTAAAAAGCCAGATATTAAACTTCAGGGAACATGCTTCTTTTTTAGAAATTTGGCAACGAAGCTAGTTGAATATTTAACCTTAATGTTTTGTTTGTTGTTTTGTATATCATTACATTATTTTGAAACTTAAATGTCTGTAAAGAAGTGTTTTGTACCTGGTTGTGGAAATGTTAGTGAAGTTACAGTTACGCAAATTTACATTATCAATAATTATAACACCTGCACTATAATAACCTTGTTTTAGTTTTCTACCCTGGAATGCGCGCGTCGTATCTACGCTGTTACGTCATTATGAGACCGCCGATTGCTTTCATTTGAAATACATCTCATTTCCAGCATTTTCATTTCACAATTAAACAAAATATGGTTACTAAAATTATATTTTAGTAATATTTATAGTGAATTAAAGGTCTCTACTATAATACCATGATGTTTCTTTTTGTAATTTTGATTACAGTCCCCTCGCCTATTGTTATTGTTATTAATAACTATCAATTTAATTTTGTCCTACAATTGGATTTCTGTGATCTGTTGGGCAATAAAGGCGTCATTTATTTATTTATTTATATTGAACTTCGTGTTATCGGTAGATGCGATTGCCTGTCGCATACCGATGAAGGCTTATCAGTGGTCATCAGTAGGCTAATAATAGAAAAAAAAGGTAAGATTTATTGGGGTTCAAAATACAACAAAAGTAGTTTTAGTGCCATATCTCTAAAAAACAGTTATGCAGCTACGGACACGTGTTTCGGAGTTATTGCCTCTCATCAGGTATTGAATCTAAGATGGGATAGATCAAGAACACTGTGTACTGTACTTTCCAGCCCTATTTTAGTTCTTGTTCCTGATCTATCCCATCCTAGATCCAATTCCTTAGCTGACGCGGGGCAATAACTCCGAAACACGTGTCCGTAGCTGCATAATTTTTTTTGGGAATATGGCACTAAACCTTCATTGTTGTAATAATAGAGAGTAGACTTAATGCTTGACGTAAACGTAGTAGACGACGGTACAGTTTTGGTTTAAAGTTGGAGTGACAAAATTGTTTGAAGGTAAAGCACACACGGATGGTCGTTTACTTTTTCGGTTATTATTAGAATTTTATTCAAAAAATAAAAACATACTTGAGAACTTATATTGGGTATAGAAGAAATTGTGATCTTAGCAGGTTTGAATGACGATAATGATGATGGTGTGGATGAAGCAGTTGTTATACATGTTCTTCATTATTCTGCATAATGTAGGTCATATGAGTTTCTTTTCATGGACGCTTTATTGGGATAATTTATTTAAAATAGAATCGAAAATCTATTTCGCTTTCGCAAAAATGATATTTTAAGATTAACTAGAGCTCTTGACAACTTCTCTTGCAAGATGCAAATCGGCTTCAATTGGAAAATGTGGTATCGTCGCCGGTTCCATATTTTGAAAATCACCAATTAAAAACTAAATAACAAACAACCCAAAATAAAACCAATTTAATTCAATTCAAAACAAGTTTATTTAAATTAAAATCATAAAACATAATATATATTGCTCTCGCCGGACACCCGGTCCGTTGCCGCCTAGCATCCCCGCGTACGGTGGTGACGGCAATTGTTAGGTTGGGCGGAGCAGGGCCGGTCTGGGCTTAGGACTAGAAAACGTTAAATAACAATACAACACCTAAAAATAAAACATTTTAAATTGTATAATATTAACTGGAACTAGAAATCAACGACGCATGCAAAAGCATGTGCCGATGTAAAACTTTAAAACAATGCAAAAAATAAACTGTAAAAGATTTGTGTACATAAATTTAGAATTTTGATGATGCTACGACGAGCCAAACTGCACAGTAAAAAGCTCGCCTCTAAATAATGCAGAACTGCAGAGCGGAAATGTCCAATTCCGCTTATTTTTGGGTATGTTTAATCATATTTCTTGTATATAATAATGTGCCGCAACTTACTGATCGTTGCCTTATAATTTGGAATAAATTTTGTGTGCCAAAATAAAACCAGCGACCAAACAACTTCAAACTTCTAAGAAAGGCTGTTATTATAAATTTGACAGTTGTCGGCCGTGCGCGTGCGGGTGAGTCCGAAGTCACGTTCGGTTTGATACCACTGCGTCTTCTATACATACGTTCACTCAATGTTACGTCAGACGTAAGTATAGATGTACGAAAAATTGCCACTACGCATGCGTAACTGTCATTTGCCATGTTTATGTTCTTGGCATTGCCTTAAGTGTCTAATAACATATTATTCAGCTATAAATTCATAACGTAAATTGTATAAAAATTACACAACATTGTAAACGTAAACATAATAAATATTATTATTTACTACTTTCAGTTTTTCAAAGTTATAAAAACAGATTCTCATCATAATACAAAAGCACTTTCTTATTGAATTTCCAAGCCTTAGTATTATACATTTACTTTAAACTACTAAGCGAAGCTAGTGCTGAATTTCAATGTGTTTTTTACTTATTTTAACCTATTTCACATCAGCGTCATGTTTTCAGTCCCAACATCAACAGATGAAGTTTATTCCGATAATGTTATCTTTTCATTAGAGTGTTTCAAACTTTTATCGATTGACTTCTGATTATATACCTCGGGTAGTAGTACATCAAGCTGCTTTGCTAAACTCAAAAGAGCTTTATCCTTTAATCTATTTATTGCAGTAGAATGCCACTTAATAGAAAACTTGTATATCTGCATATTCAAATAGTATATCAATTAGCAAATACCCCAAGAGTTTCCAGTATATTAATAGTTAAGGAAAAGTTTATTTGTGAGATGGAATAGTCACTTATTATACAAGGTTTTTTGAAATACATGCACATATTCAAATTGGTTAATATTATTTACATTATCCTGATATTCACAAAAATACTTATTTTTAAAATGTCTAAAAACAATCAAGAAAAATAATACAAGATAGATTTATTAGAGGTCAAAATAAAACAAAGAATGTTTAGTACCATACAAAAAAAAACAATTATGCAGCTACGGACACGTGTTTCGGAGTTATTTACTGTCCTTCATCAGTGTAGCGTAGCTAAGGACCTGGATCTAGGATGGGATAGATCAGGAACAATAACTAAAATAAGGCTGAAAAGTACAGTACACAGTACTCAATTAGTGCCTTCATGTTCCCATGTGCCACAACTAGAGCCTCAATGAGCACAGTCACACACAGAGCTCTATGTGTATGCTCGTTTCCACCTGGCATATTTTTATTGCTGAATTTTGCAGTTATTGTTCAATAAATAGAAAATGGTTACAAATAGCGATAAGGATGTATGCACAAAAAATGGTCGTTTTTCAATTCTACATCACATCGTTCGAAAATATACTGGGTGTCCCATCTCAAATAATTGATAAAATTCATGGAGTGGGTTGAAATCTTTGATGTGAAGATAACACTGACGTAGTTTTCCACGAAACACCACAACACTATATACTGCACTTGACGTGCGTTTCGCCAACCAAGTTGGCGGTATCTGGAGATGATTAAAACTAAACTTATGCTAACAATCTACTCTATTTATACCTAAATTATTATCACGGTTCGGTGAACCGTGTCCCACTAACCAATCAAGCGTGCTATTTGGGATAGGCCCTCTGTCACTATTCATACTATTTTTACACTGTATGATTTCCAATCTTTCTAATGGATCCAGCTGTCTAGTATTTGTTACATTCCTAATTAATCTTAAATTGCAAGTATCTATTTTAAACATGCATTTGAGAACAAACGCATGTTGGGCTACACTAGACTTATCCATTCTACCATATTTGAGATGGGCCATATGCTCTTTGAATCTAGTTTGAATTGATCGTCTAGTCTGTCCAACATAATTTTGATTACAGTCCTTACATCTAATTTCGTAAATTCCCGACTTTTCGTTTCAATTTTGGCTATTGGATTGCCTAGAAGTTGTTGTAGTTTGTTTCCCGATGAATGAACCACTATCATACCTACATATTTAAAAATCCTACCCATACCACGGGTGAATCGAAGATCGAATGGAATCGATACAAATTTTGGATTTTCCTTTCATTTTGAAAAGTCGAAGAATTTCGAAGCGACGAAACTTTCGTTTCCTGATTATTTTATTAATTAAACTTACAGAATATCCATTACTCGCAACTATATCCTTAATCAATGCCTTTTCTTTTTCAAACCTCTCCTTAAGAGGGGGAAGCTTAACAATTGACTAGAAAATTAAAACTCGCCATTTTGTGTTGAGCACAATGGTGAGAGTAATTAGGGATATATCTTAGAGTACTGGTATCTTTTCCGTATATGTTTTCATAGATTTTATAAAATCCAGCATATAAATTAAAAATAAAAGCTAGCCCAATATTGACCCCTGTGGCACTTCAGAAACAACAATTTTTTACGTAGATATTTGATCCCAAATAGATACTCTCTGATATCGATGAAATATATAGGATTTAAAGAACATTATTTCTGTTTTCCCAAAGCCATACAATATTAATTTGGCATAACGTAAATCGTAATCAATGGTATCAAAGGCCTTTGAAAAGTCCAAAGAGATCAATACTGTAGCAAGCTTTTTATCATAATTTCTTAGTATATTGTCAGATAAATTGAGAAGTGATGTGGTAGTACTATGTTCTTTGCGAAAGCCAGATTGGTGAGCAGGAAGTATGTTATTTGCTGATAAATATTCTGTTATCTGAATGTGTACTGTTCTTTCTAATATTTTGAATAGAGCTGACAACAGACTAATGGGACGTAGATCGGAAACAGTTTGTGGATCATTATTTTAGACAAACGACAAATCAGCGCCTGTATTCAGTTTACTGGAAAAAAACTAAAATGGAATTATATATTCGCGTCATAATTTGTATTATTATTAGAATCAATATTATCCATAGAGTTGATAGATTTTACAAAAACAGATGCAAAGAAATCATTTATTTCTTCATGATTTTCTAAGTATTGCAGTATAGAAAGGTTAGTTTTGAAACAAATATTTTATAAATCTTTGTGAATGGTGAATTACCGTGTCGGATATATATCAAATTCTAAGAATTTATTATTATTTTTTATGTTAACATCTAAAAAGTTGAAGCTATTTTTATTTTTAATTTCTAACGTAGATTGGATTTTTTGATTAAATGAATTTAGTAGATTTAAAAGCTGGTTTAATTGCCGTTATATCCCTTTCCAAATACAAAACACGTCATCTACATATTTCACAATACACATTCCACAGTTTCATTAAACGCCTATTAACATTTCCTTTAAGTCGGGAAAATTTTGAAAAAGAAGTAAAAATATTAACATTGCCAAAAATAAAAATATCTGCGAAACAAAAGAAAAAATATTTTTAATGAGTTTTATGTTGGTCATTCAAAAGCCTCCCAGAAAAATTATAAATGTTTCAATTATAAACCTAAGATTAGCAATAAAGTTAGTAATAAGTTGACAGTTTAGGATGTAAAACGATTTCCGTAAATAAAAATAACATTGGAGGAATTCTATCAAATAATAAAGATAAACCAGATAAATTATAAAAAACTGGAATATATGAGCTAAAATGTTCTGACTGTGAGCTATATATATTTGACAAACTGGTCGAAATGTAAACAAAAATCTATTTTGAACAATATACATAGCACCGGTATGTCAACACACTGTATAGAAAGTAATCATTTCATAGATCGACTTGCTTTACTCAGAAAATAAAGGTAAACAATTAGATTTATTAGAAATATTAGAAATTAAAAAAGCAGTAAAAAATAATAAGAACATAAGAAATGATCAAATAATTTTTACCGATCACGACATTTTAGACAAAATAGTGTAAGTTAAAGAAGTTCCCGTCATTTCATACCATAAAATTTAATACTTTACAATTGTATTGTACTGCCCAGATGTTATATATAATACAGTGAACTGATTCTGCGGTTGGCTCCTTGTGAAACATCATTAAATATTTTAAATATATGAAAGAAATTTGCTTTTTAATGTTTCAAAAATATATTTTTGAAACGTTAAAAAGCAAATTTCTTTCATATATTTTAAAAAAAAATGTTATATATAAGTAAAGAACATGATTTAAAATCTAGTATCATCTGTACTCTTGAGAAAGGCCTAAAAAGCCGAAATACGTGTAGGGTTTTAATAAAATATTTTTGAAACATTTAAAAACAAAAAGTTTCTTTATTTTTAATAGTTTTTTGCTTTTAAATTTGAAGTAAAAAATTTTCAAAATTACTATCATACACAAAATCTACATTAATAACATGGCAAATAAACCCATTTTTAATAAAAAACCACCACAATCTTTTCGGAAAGTTTGTAACCAGGTATGTTAACAATATCAGACGGCATATCCACAGATAATCATGTTTCAGAGACCGACAGTATACTTACAGATAAATTGTTTACCATAAGACAGTTCAGTGAAACCGGTAAATAACGAACGAACATTTAAATGTGCTACTGTTAAATTTTGTTTATTATTTGACTTGGTCATCTAAATTTGTTTCTGATTTATTACCATAATTTGTTTTGCACCATAATAATAAAATGAAACCTTATTAATTTCACCGACCAAGATAAAATGTTGAACAATACATGTTTAATTATGGATTTATGAAACTCGTTTAATTACCGCAGAACTCCACTCATTGCCTCGTTTTAGCAATCGAACTCGTTTCGATAAAGATGCCACAACTAAACATATGTGTAGGTTTCTTCTGCAAGCTCCCCCATCGTTGAGCTATAGATTCAGCGTCAGTTGCTGAATCCAATTTGGTATCTTTTCCAAATTCCCTCCGGTTTGCCTCATAACGAAGCAATAGTTCTTAGACATATATTTTTTCTAAACATAACTGTCACATACATAGTATAAAAAAACCGCTGCCAATTACTTCGGGATCAGAACTTCCTCACCGTAGTAAAACTCGACGTGTGGTGGAGTTTATAATAAAAGTATCTTTTGACGTTTAAAAAAATGTCACATTTTTTGACGTTTCAAAAAGTCACATTTTGACGTTTCAAAAATTCAGTTAGACGTTTAAAAAAAGTCACATTTTTTGACGTTTTAAAAAAGTCACATTTTGACGTTTCAAAAAAAGTCACATTGGTGAAATGTCACTAATATTTTTTTTTACAGCGATTTTGCTCATCAACGAACCAATCTCTTTCTTGACCTCTAGAATGTGTGTACCAAATTTGAAAGCTTTATCTCAAAAACTGTAGCTGCTATCGCGAACACAGACACACAGACAGAACATTTTTCTGTCTGAAATTTTTTGTATTGTCATAATTCGTCTTGATTCGTCCAGAAATGCAATAAAAATTTTCAAAATTTTTTTCATGAATACATAACTGCGTCACATTGAGGGGGTGAGGAAATGATAAAAATTCAATGAGATATTAAAGTTACATTTATTTGACACGAAATAAATCTAAAGCATAAATTTAAAGGAGCCATTTTTTGAAAGACCTGTAAGACGATGATCTCTCTCATATATTACCTTTGAAGTATTTAATTTGCTACCAGTAGAAATAATAGATGTTTATGTAACCAGTTACGAAAGACTTTATTTTGTGTAACGAGTGGATGTTTCCACGACGAACGAAGCGAAAACCCTTTAAACATAAACAAAATAGGTATATCTATTTAAAAGTATTGAAAATTGAGTAGATATCCATGCCATGTATCTATAGTTACCTTTGTTTCGTTACTACACATTATAATTTTAATGTCAAAATTGACAAACTTTATGTAGTCAATTTTAAAAACGAAGTTATATAGCGTATTCAAACTGTATTGTAAACATTTATAATTAAAAAACTAAATTTCTCTGTGAACTTGAATTATGTTTTGATTATACGTTGTTTCTTTTTCTTTTTTGAGATTTGTTTATTTTTCTTAATTGATGATATAACGGACTTTTTCCTCACCAGTTAAGAAAATTTTTACTTTTCATAACTGATGAAAATCGTTTTGACACTTACGTCAGTTTTGGAAGGTGTCATTTTAATGTCAAAATTAGGAAATAGAACATTTTTTCTCTTTAAAATATAATTTTAATACTATTCTTGTTTTACCGGCTTGTTTTGTACATTGTCACAGGAGCATTGAATGAAAATGTTTTTACTTTTGTAGTATTTAGTATTTATAGTATATAATACATTTATAGTTTATAGTAGTAATAAATCAAATTCAAGACTCTGATATTTTATGTTTTTTAACCAAAAAGGAACTTCACTTCAACCTGCATAATGTCTACCTACAATTTGATTAATTACAGTTACTTCTACAACTTCCCGTTATCCCGTTAGTGAAACTTCAAAAGAAGCTAAATTGTTAAATATATAATCAATATTTTCATTGCTACCACAATGTACGTACCTACGATAAATCACATAATCAACATTCTGTTCATTGACTATTTGATGAATCGTCTAATCCACAAATTAGTTTATTGATTAACCAGATAATCAATCATTCGTAAACGTGCAACTGTCTAATTATCCCATGCTATTATATTATAATATATCAATAATTATAATGTACTCCAATTTGTTGTTGCAATTAAAACTTACCAATATTTAATTAAACTAAACGATTAGTTTGGGTTTATACACACACAGACCAGATATTATTATATACATATACTGGAGCAAAACATTTCCAGTTTTAAACATTTTGATATCCATTGTTAATGATGTGTATGTGAGTAAGTGTGCAAAACCGATATGTATTTGAAGTAATCAGTAATCATCATACGTCAAAAACATTTGTAAAAGACACAATCAATACATACAATTAATATATTCAAATTTAGTATAATTTTGTGGTAGTTTAAATTAGTTCAATGAAATTTGTTGTAATCATCCAATTGGTTTTTAGGTTTTATTTATAATTACTCAAAGATAAAGAAATAAATTTATATTACCAAATATATACCGAATTAAAATAATTCATATCTACAATACGCATTTCTTAAAAATATCCTTTTAAATAGAAAATCAATTTATATACTCGTACATGCCGTATGCATTTATTTGAGTAAATAATCCTGTTAGTTCTGACAGAGACAACCCGAGACGTGCAAGTGGATAGAAAATTTTGTCCGATATTAACATTTATTTGTTATATCTATTTAATATAAGAATAGTCAAATATAGCTGTCCTAATCCGATAAAATGGAAGGTGAAAGTAGAGGGTAGCACTTGCACTGCTGTCATTTATGTTTTATCCCGCGCTTTTTCTGTGGTTTTTATCTGTCAACTTGAACTGACGAAAGAAGTGTTTGTTATTTTGTCGTGATTTTGATTATTTCTCGTTGTATTTTGTGATATTTGTGTGTTAAAGACTATTTCTCTTCTTAAAGACTACCAATTTCATATAATTGGTAAGTTATAAAATTATAAATAATTTTATCCGCTATATCTAACCTATGTATTAATCAGAAAGGATAAACAGTATTAGAAAATGTGCTAACTGTATCCTTTACCTATTTCATTCCTCATAATAAACTTTGAAATTGGTTGTAGATTATTTTTTGTTTGAGATGGCCACAGAGTCACGAATTAGATTGTGTTATGTGTGTGGTTCTTCGGAGGACGGTGTGGCAAAACTTCATTATTTTCCTTCAAGATTGGAAAGGTAAATTAAAGCCTGCACTAAATTAACAACACTTCTAACAGCACAGTTTTTTATGTTTTACAGGTCAAAAATTTGGCAAGAGAATATGGGTATACATTACACTGAAGAAACTCTTCAAAATTATAGGATATGCTCCCGTCATTTTACTGTTGAGAGTTATGTCGACCTAACTAGTCATAGGTTGACCCGCAATGCAGTCCCCACACTTTTCCATGTCGTCAGTTGGCAACATACCAAGTACAAGCAGGTAATATGTGTTTTACAAAATGTTGATGGTGAGGGGTCCTTAGATATCAATCCATAGTTGTTACTAATTAGCTTGGTAGAATTATCGCAGACTTTTTACTATTGTCGTACCTAGGGGGGCGGCCCACTTTGTGTGGTGCTCGCTTGGGTGCACGACCCTGTTGTTAAGGGGCGAGAGGTTTCTTACTTCAAACAAAGGCTAGGTTTCGAAATGAAAACCGGCTAATCATGATTTTAACAAACTATATATTCAAATTTCAAGTAAGGAACAATACACAAAATGAACAGAATTTGTGGATGACTAAACGTCGCACATAGGATTAATAAAGACCAACACAAATATCTACTTACATAACAAGCCCTACGGCCTCCATCTCTGGGCGGCGGCTGTTGGCTGGACAACTGGGTGGCACTTTTCCCACTTAGCACTGATAACCAGCTTCACCCTTTCGGGACTTTTCTCTTCTTTGCACCCGACCGATGCGACGCCCGAACCAACAAAAAATGTCTCCGAATTCCACTTCTCTCCTGCTTAATTAAATACTCTATCAATTTTTTCGACTTTCCTTCCGGAGAATCTAAACCGTCACTCTAATTATGGGCTGCCCTTTCGGAGAGCCTAACATTGACTGTCACTTGACTTTACTCTACTTTCAACTATTGGCTTCCCTTTCGGAGAGCCTAACTTGACCGTCACTTGACTTTACTCTACTTTCAACTATTGGCTTCCCTTTCGGAGAGCCTAACTTGACCGTCACTTGACTTTACTCCCCTTCCGGGTAGTCTCCAACGCAACCCTCCGTCCTTTTCGAGAGCCCGCAAAAAACTCAACTGGCTTCCTTTCGGAGAGCCCGCAAAAACCTAACTGGCTTCCTTTCGGAAAGCCCGCAAAAACCTAACTGGCTTCCTTTCGGAAAGCCCGCAAAAACCTAACTGATTCGATTTTTTCCTTCTCTCCCCCGAGACGATCCCCGTTTTTCTATTTTTTAACATATTGTTAACTCTAGCTCCCGAATCTCACCAATCCGAGGCCACGCTATTCCACGCGCTTCGGGTAGGGGGCACCTCCTATTTTTCTCTTGCCCAATAACATATGTAGACGTTTTGTGGAAATCAGCGATATCAGAGTTCATGCCTGGTACGCCGACCCCCACAAAACTCCACCGACAAGCATTTTTTATTCTGACAGGAAATATCTTATATAGGTAAACTAAAGTTTCTAATTACCGCCAGACAGACTACATGAGGTTTCATAATACCTAGATCAAATGTTTAATTTAAATTGAAAACGAGTATAAAATATTTATATATCCCTATATAAAATATTTTCTGACACTATTATTTAATTTATTCAAAATAAAGAAATATAGATTTGAACCAATAAACATGGTCGCCAATATCTATCTCATTTTACTTCAGATCTAGCCTCAAGCGAGGCCTCAACTTCAAAGAATAATTCCTCCACGAACTCATAAGGATATACCTTATGAGTTGGTGGAGGAATTTTTTAGCATAGTGAAGGCAACTAGAGAATTTTTGGAGGAGATTCCCATCACTTCTGTATCAGATCAGAATGTCACCGTTCGAAAACGACCAGTGTTTAGATGCATTGGCGATCTTTCAAGGACAACCTCTACTCTAAGAAAAGTTAAACTTATGAACATGATTTGTCAGAAGGGGGACCATATACGGAAGTTGAAAGTCATACGCAAGCAGAGGACTCATGACATCAAATCTCTATCAAATTTAGATGACTCATCAGTAGTCAGAAGTATATTTAAGGGGATGTCAAATACTACAACCAAGTTCCTCATTTCCCAATTACGCTGTGCCAAATGCGATCCAAAAGGTAGGAGATGGACTATCGAAGAAAAGGTTATAGCCTTGGCACTTCTAAAAAGGAGTCCAAAGTGTTACAAATTATTGTCAAATATCGTCGCGATGCCTTCAAAAAGAACATTAATTTTACTATTGGAAAAGGTCCCATTCCATGTTGACATTAATGATCACTTATTCAGACACATCAACAACAGTTTAACAAATGGGCAAGATACACTGTGTCTGTTGCTATTTGACGAAATGGACATTAAGGAAAATGTTCAATATGATGTGAGTTCTGATAGAATAATTGCTTTTGAGGACATTGGTGACCACAGTAACACTCAGATTGCATTTCGGGTTTTGGTATTTATGTGTCAGGGCCTTTCTCAGCCCTGGAAATAGCCAGTAGCGTACTATTTTTCAAATAATAGTTTTTCTGCTGAAAACTTAATATCTTGCATAAGGCAAGTTTTACGTGCAGCAAAGGACATAGGGGGACTTGATGTTGTAGCCACTATTTGTGACATAGGGAGCACTAATGTGAAAGCCCTAAAAACCATGGGTGCCTCTTTTCAGTGTCCTTATTTCAACTTTGTAGGAAAGAACGTTTATACCATGTTTGACCCACCCATCTATTGAAATGTACAGCTTCATTATTTCGCAAGCATAATGTGATATTGCCTGTGACTATTGGGAATCAGGAAATGCCCATGGAGGCTAGATTTTCAGATATCAAGGCAGCATATGAGGTGGATAAAAAAAACCCACTAATATTTAGAGTACTGCCAAAAATTAAGGAGCATTATTTGGCACCTATCATGAGATTTGCCATGAAGGTTAACATCGTGGCACAAACGATGAGCAGAACTATGGCATCCTTTATTTATACCTTACTCTCTAGAGGTGAGTTCAGTAGCTCATTTATTGATTTCATTATCTTTAATTAATGTGTTTCATTCATAGGTGAATTGAAACAACGGGCCATTGCTACTGCAACATTCACACAGTAAGTTGATGAGCTGTTTGACAGTTTTAATGGGAGTCAGAAAAATGCCCCCGATGGCAAACCAATGAAATGTTCCATCAGCGGAACGTCACCACATGAAACATATTGGAACCGTGCGTCCAACATGGTGAAGTCCTTGCATTTCCAAAGAAAAACAATAAAGGGTATGTTCCAAACCTCGTTTTACAAACTTTTATAATAAGATGCTCTTTTTTCAAAATATAACTTATTTATGAATTTATAAATTTTCAACATAAATAGGATCAATTATTGAACAAATAGACTATAAAATTAATTTTCTTTTGCAAAATACAAATCAACAATTATTTTTATTATAATAATATTGTTTACTGTTTTTGGAAATAAAACTAGTACTTACATTTTTTATTAAAAACTACTCTCACATAGGAAAAAAGTAATTAGAAAATGTTTCTATACTCTTAACAGATGAACTGAAAACAAGCAAACCACCATCACAAAATGGGTGGATAGTATCCCTTAAAGCTATTCAGTTGATTTGGAGGTATGTGAAGCAAAAGGGGATCACTTATTTGCGAGGCAGGACATGAATCAGGATTCCCTCGAAAATTTGTTTGGCAATATGAGAGGAAGTTGTGGATGTAGTGATAATCCAACAGCAGCCCAATTTGTTGCAAGTTTAAAAACTCAAATTCTAAATGGGCTAACCACACAAAATCTTTCTGGATCGAATTGTGAAGAGGATGAACACCAGCTTCTTAGCAATCTGATTTCATTCATAAAAACGGATGATGGACAGACGACACTACCTGACCCAGACCTGCACAAGCTTGGAGTGGCTCCACTACAGTCACACCTACCAGACAGCGATAGGATTGTCAACGATATTAGAATTGCAGTATCTCAAGGCTGTACATCTGCCCTTTCAGTTGCATATGTAAGTGGGTTTATTGTGAAGGCAATTTTAAAAGAGGTGAATAACTGTGTCACCTGTTCAAATTCATTGTGCTCTCTATAAAATATAAACCACCGCATATCTGATATGGGTTCTAACAATTTATTAATGACAAAGTTATTAAATATATCACCTGAACGTCCTTTTTTTAATGTGGAAGACCAAAAAATAATATATATGTTTGACACACCACATCTAAAAAAAGCTGTAAGGAGTAATTTACTAAAGCACAAATATGTTTATGATGGAAAAGTAATTTCTTGGGAGAACATACGCATAATTTATAACCATGATAAAAATACAGGACAAGGGTAGCACCAAAGTTAAAAGATTCTCATGTGAATCCAAATAATTTTGAAAAAATGAAGGTTAAATTTATTACGCAGGTATTTAGTGCCACTGTATCGATTGGTTTAAATGTTTATATAGGATTTGGAGTACTACGATCAGAAGCCGTTACAACATCTGAATTCATTGAGGGAATAGATAAATAATTTGACATTTTAAATTCATCAAACACCACTAACTTAAAAAAATTCAATAGGGCTTTCAAAGCGCTACCGTATCAAATATAATTTTTAGAGGATTGTTAGGAAGTTTTTTGATAACCTAAAAGTTTACAATGTTGCAGGAGAAGATATTACAAAAAAAAAATTAAGTTTATAAAGTGTTTTAAAATTACAATACGTGGTGGCTTGATTCCTTTATATAATAATCTAAAAAATTATAATTATGAATATCTCCTTACAAGGAGATTAAACTTGAACTTTTTTTGTTCAATAAGGCAACAATGGGAATTGTATAAATCCAACTCCCATATAATTTGAGAGATCATTTAAGAAGTTGCTATGTATAAATTCATTTCACTCTGGAACTAAGAACTGTGAAGGTGATACTGATCAAATATTATTAAAAGTAACAGATGTAGTGAATCAATTACCACATACTTCAGAAGAATGTAGTGAAGATGTTGCACAATTGATTCCTATAGATACTGATTATTAGTCAAATGATCTATTGGAAAAATAATTATGCGATACGTTTGTGGTTACTTAATAAAAAAATCTTTAAATATCCATGACTGCGTAGTGTGTCAAAATTATGCTAAGGGGCATAAACAATTAGATGACAGCTCCCTCTTTTGTTACATTAAAGCATATGAAAATGCAAATTTAGATACTTTTGGAAACCAAAACATGCCAGATGATGACTTTGTAAATTTTATAATGAAATTAGAGTGTTTATTTGGACAATACTTTGAAGTGTTAGTGATAAAACATGTAAACGAATTTTACAACATTTGTAAAACAGTACCATTCCAACTTCTATGGGATTATTTACCTAAAGAATTTATCATTAGATTGTATATTAGACTAAGGGTATTTATTACATTGAAAAATATGAAATCATCAGTAATAAACTTTATGAGTGCCTTTTATATACTAATACTGTTTCTAATGTGTTTTTGACATTTTCTTAATTATTTTTCTTTGAATCTGCCACTGAAAATGATTAAAACATTACTTAAAATGAGCCTTTATGTAATAATGTTTATTAATTTGTCAAATATATATTGAAAACATCAAATATTTGCTTTCTCGCGGTACTAATCCCGAATAAGTTGTGGTGTCCGATGCATGCGCAATTTGTTTTCAATCGTTTGCGGTATGGAAATTAACTTGAGCATGCGTACATAAATAATTCAGGATTGATTCCAAATATATTTGGAATTAGTTCAACCGTTACCGCGAACAAAGCTAATATGACCAACAAATTTATGAACACCAGCAAACTAGATTAAAAATTAAATATTTAAAACATTTTTTCCGCAACTGTCTATAAATTTTTGTTGGTCATATTTTTGAGTGGAAAATATATTATATTTACAAGTCTAGCCCGGTAAAGGTACATAAGGGATCGGTAATGTGTACTGATCCCTTGTCAATTTTGGTTGACAGCAGTAGGGTAGAAACATAATTAAGCACTCCAGACAGAAACTTCTGACATCTGTCAGTTGAATTTTATGAATTTTCGTTGCAAGAGATTTTAAGTGACAAAGTTTTTTGAAACTAGTAAGAACGGTTGTAGAAAAAATTTTGTACGCAACACACCCGGAAAGTGTCTTTACTGGGCTCGTCGGCTTGGAAACTGCCAGCTCGTCCAGTAAAGAAGCACTTTTCGGTCTTATTACATAAATAACTATTGTTTTTGACGTTTTAGTTTTATTTCGGTGACTAAATATCCAACTGAAGGAAAATTTCATGCATTAATGTTGCGAAATATATTTTCCATTTTTCTTTTTATAGAACAAAATATTTGTATTTTATATTTTATACTGTTTTGTATTTTTTTAATCTAAAAATGTAACTGAATAAACATTGATTTTATTGTCACAAATAGGACAAGGCTTTGTGTGAATTTCTTTTGGAAATACTTGTTTTTCGATTTCTCCCTAGCTGGGTTATTGTCTTTTTTTATTAAGTTGGGCGCCACGTGATTTGCTGCCACGAAATAATTTTAAGTTTGTTGCCTTGATATTTGATCGTAGGAACGGAATTTTCTCAAGGTCGATTTTGATTATACGTCGAGGTAAGGTAGCCTGTTCTTAGCCTCGTTGAATTTTCTGTGTACCTCTGGCTATGCTAGCAGAGCTGAACAAGACTTCAGCAAATCAGACTTTGTAGCTGAAGGATTTAATCAAACGGTTTATGCTTTTTATTTATTTACTAGGGTTTAAAAAAATTTGCACAGGGGGTCCCTGGCAATTTGGCTTTTTTCTAACCTGAAAACAACTTTAAGGAATATTGAATATATTTGTTCAGTCAGATTTTATGTAAAAATAAAATTTAACAGAGCGATCTGTGCAAAAATGTCTTTTTACTTCTCTGCGAATGCTTTTTGAACTACGAAATTTATTTTTTCAGTAGCTGAAGGCCAAAAACAATTTGAACAGAGGGCTCCTTACAAAATTGAATTTTACTAGTGAGATCAGGTGATTTGTGAAAGTGTATAATTTATTTAACTAAGTCGTTAAGACCAAAAATAAAATTGGACAGGTAGTCCTTTAGATGAACGTAAAATTCACAATCACAAAACACTTTCAAAAAAATTTATTGAATAATTTGTTGAAATTCAACAGACTGGACGACAAGTTGACCTACGTACAACTCAGATACTGCGAGCCTGCCTAAAAGGTCGCGCAAGACTTCACAACTTATCTTAATAATGAACGATTTATAAAACCAAAAAAAAATTTTTATTAAAATTTTATCCGTCGGATTCGAAAAAAAAAAATTGTTTGAGCGGTGTATCTTTTTGTGCTTAATGTTATTTTATTAAAATTAAAATAAATTTGAAAATTTACTTTCAAACGACTAAGTCGATAGTTATTGAAAATTTAAAAATTAATTTTTCTATGTCCTGGTGGACTAACAAAATGAATTAGATGAAATTTATTATTTGTAAAAATATTGGCTGTCGATCCTTGAAACTCAAAAAATTTCAATAAATGATGAAACTTTTATGGCAGCCTAGCAAACACCCGGGAAACTTAGAACTAACCAAATTTTGTTGAATAAATGAATTTTAAGTCAAGTGAAGCTTTAATTTTAAAACAAGTTAAACTGTCTAATAAAAAAATGAGGTTCGAGTTTATCTTAACAAACCTAGCATCGCGAAAAAAAAACAATTTTGAAAAAAGTCTCTAAATATGTAAGTCACTTCCTTACCTTGTCTTCGAATATCTCAGATGATGATATTCTTTTGCATAAACGTTTAATTTTTTATTTTTAGACAAGCTGCGTCCGTAGGAGCCTGCTTGTGGTTTTTTTAAGTTTAGTAAATAAAAAACAATGTGGATTTTTACAGTAAAATATGATGACGGAAGACTCCTCAAGCCAAACTCCACGGACGATAAAAGCTGTCGAAGAGTACTTCTGGTTCTCTGCGGTGAATGTTTTAAAATCACTTTATAGATGGTGTATGCCATCTTCGTGTCTTTTTTACCAAAAAATAACCCAGCCTTGTGGGTGGAGAAATTTCTTAATGCCTATTTTAAGACACCTGGGGTCCGAGTGAGATCTATTACCTATGAAACGGTCAACGAGGGACTGTCCTAAGGGCTCTAGATCAGTTGGTGTTCAATAATAGGATTCACACCCGATTTTAAGTGAATTATTTGTCGTAGGCGGAATCACATCTAACTGTATGAATGCAAAAAGTGAAAAACTTTGAAAAATTAATTTATTACCACGATGCTTGCTCTTCAGTGTCGCATGGTATAATTGTCTTAACTTGTCTGAAATTTTGTATTTATAGGGGTAGTGTTGTCATCTATTGTGATGTTAATATGATGTCATGTTTTTGAAAGTGCGTAGTAAAAACAAAATCTACCCCGCTTGAAAGCTTCCAATTTGCTAAAAGCTCCCGATACGGCGGCTATCTGGCTGGTCCGATACCTGTACCAAACTAAACTTCAATTTTACAAGTATAAGTCTGGTATAAATAAATCTAACGGTTAATGAGACGCTGTGAAAACAATGATTGTTGCCTGAAATTGTTATTATTATTATTTTGTTTTAAACTATTTTACTTTGATATTAATTGTTATTTATTTAATTGACTTTGTGACAATTTATTTCTTGGTGTGTGAAACTAGCATCTTTTAAAATTTATATGATAAAAATACAAAATTTTAGCTTTTAATATTTTATAAAGGCTTTGGCCTCTGATAATTATTTGCTTCTGTCGACCACTGAAATTAAAATTTTGTGGGGCCTCTTGGATTGCAGTAAAATCATTCAGACCGGTTTGTAATTTTTGTTTATGAACGTCTTTATGAGTTTTGGTCATTTTAATGTTTGCAAGTGCACCGCCGCGCTCGCCATCGCGCTTATGCTGCGGAGTAGTTTTTTAATGAAAATCATTTCTCATAAATCCCTATTTCAGGTTTTAATTGTAAGTTTCATATAAATTGACAAAAATAACACATTTACTTTGATACAGTTTAAAACATGAAAAGTAATTTCATGAAATCGCAAGGTTACAAATACCTAAGTACAGATTTGACCACAACATTAGAAAATAATATGCCCCCGACTTCTATTCCAAAAAGATGGCCGTTTCTGGAGCTAAATGGTTTCACGCTATGCGATACGAGATTCCCTTCTGATTGTTGGTTATTTTGTGATAATGACGTCAAATTGACTTAAAGAAATTTTAAGTACAAGTCACTGTGATGTAGGTAATATCTAGTGCGTCAATTTTCTGCGTTTCCGTCCGCTTTGACTGCTATTATTAATATAGATAATTCTCCTGTTTTCATCTCTTAGGGCCTGCATCCTCTTCTCGCGCCCGTTTCTTTTTGAGAGCTGGCTTCCTACGCTGGCCTCCGTGTCCGTGTCTGAGGACGCCTTCGTGGATCTGCTGTCGTCAGTTGCCATTCTGTCCTCCACAGAAAGCGTTGTCTGGCTGCACGATTCTTTTTTCCTGTAAGAAATTGTGTGATTAATTATACCTATGTTCTGAAAAGAACAAGAATACTTTTCTAATTTGGGTTGTTCTAAAAAAGAACAGCTTTCTCTTTTCTTAATATGCTTTTGCTCTAAAAAGAGCAGGTGGCCTAACCTAAGTTAGCTACACTGTATACTTCGCTCGTTGCTGCTCTGCTCTCTCAAGTAGACCGCACACGTTCACTGCTCGTTGTACTCTGATGCGCTTCTGACCGTTTAACCGCCCGCTATTTATATCGTTTTGCTAACCGTTACATTCCGTCACTGCATACTTGCTTGCTAGTATCACTCTAGATACAGTATTGGAAAAAGTTTACTTAAGAGTGCCTGCTTTGTGTGTGTGCATAAAGGATAAAAATAGCAAAGTCATGTATGCGACAGAAAAAGCATGTTTATCACTTTTGCATTTTTCTGCGTTATTTTGTTTACGAAGTAACGAGGGTACCTTCTCCGTCTCATCATATGGCTACCACATGTGATCCGGTACGCCTCCACACAGAACAGAAAAAGAAAGAAAGCCAAGTTAATAGTGGAGGATAGAAGCAGCTGTGACGTTTCTTAGCTTGTAGCGCACCAACCTCGGTGGCAAGAACTAAAAATATGTAGATTAAACAGAGATCTTCCTCTGATAATAAGTTATTCATTTATAAGGGCCGGCTTTTCCATTTCCTGTACATTTATTTAATTAATAAATTCCGAGGAAACAATTACTAAAATATCATTAATTACTGTTTCCATGGAATTTATCTACTAAATAAATGCAAGAAGAAATGGAAAACCAGTCCTTAAATTGTAAATGGCAAAACAACTTAAAAAATGCGTCTTCGCCTTTTAATATGTAATTTCAAAATAAGAGAAGGGAAAATAAACACCATTTTAGTTAATATTATTTATTGCCGAATCACATTGTTAACAATTACATTATAATTAATATTGTTATAGCTAGATGACAAATATTCTAACAAATTGAATTAAAATATATTAATAAACTTTAGTGAAAATAACTACCAAAAGACTATTACTTTATCTTAAAACAAGTATCACAATATTAAATATGTAGATATTCTTTTGATATCACTCGGTAAAATTAAAACGGTTGGTAGGCTTTTTTTAACGTAACTAAATAATTTATCACTACAAACAGTAGCATCAGAAGTCAATAATGAATTTCATAACTCTATCAAGATAAAAACTATCATTTGCTTTGCAGGTATATAAAAAAAGAAAATAATTGATCTAAAGAGAAAAATCAATTCCATAGTAATGAAATAAATCATAAAAACAACATTTTTTTCTAAGACAGATCAAAAAATAAATATTATATACTTCCTGTAAAAAAAAAGTAATACTCTAAATTATTTCATTACTGCGTGCAGACTAGCTGCACTGTTCTAATGTCAAACAACATAAAATGAATTGAAAATATAACAAAATTAAATTATAAATAAACTTCTTATAGAGTGGTTCCTCGGGTATGACTGCTTGCGTAAGATTGTACATGAAACAAAAAATATATATATATCGACGCTTAAGAAACAATACCTCATATCTTCATTTTTGCCAGAACTTGATTTAAGATTTTAAATTGATATCCACTCCTAGGTCCAACAGTTTCCAATAGCTTGTATCTCCAAAATTAATACCGATACTTACAACTTAGTTCAATGAATATCTCGTTAGTTTTTCGTTCCCTGTAAAATTGCTAATTTGGAGATAAGAGGTATTGTTTCTTGAGCATCAATATGTAGATTAGTCATACTCGGGTAGTCATAGCCAGGTATATACTCAAAGTTTAGTGCAGAATTTAAACAAAAATAAGTCTAAAAATAGTGAAAGAACAAAAAAAATTAAATATTAAGTAGCTTTAAATTTTTTAATTTTTCTGATGCGACTCACTGATTCTCTTAAAACCTTTTTTTCTCTCGCAAATATTTATAAATTGTCAATCGGACGCATTTATCAATAATTGTTTGTTGACAGTTACTCTGATTGCAAAACTGAAAAGAGTTTAAAACAGGAATATCGTAACCTTCCTATGATATCTGAAGCTGTTATAAGCTCAGACATGTTCAATATTTACTATGTAATTTTATAATCTAAAATAAACTAGAAACACAAATTTTTAAATGTTAAAGAAATTAGATCAGAAATCGCAGGCAGCAATTAAAAAAAAAAAAGAAATGCACCATTTTCTGAGAATAATTTTTATGGACAGAAAAAAATTAAATGAGTGCATAAAATATATTGCTTAAGAAATACTTAAAATACCCACAAAAATTTACTAAAAATATATATCTACTATTTAAGACAATATATGACGAGACAAATTAATATACCAAGATATGATAGGTACCTACTCTATTAAAAATTAAATGTTGCTAGTTCTTGTTGATTTTCAAACATTAAAATTTTGTTATTACATCCGATCGTAGAATTACTTTTCATGGTTGGTTACCTTCCTCTAAAATCGATTCACCCCATTATCACTTTAGCCTGTATCATACTTCCTAAAACAACATAAATATATACTTATAGGATTATAGTAAATATTGTATTTTAAGGTCTAAAATCACTGTAAGGCAACCATCTTTTATGGAATTGAAATTGGTGCAGGTGTCAGACTGTACTATACCATGCAAGCATACTTAAACAAAAAAATAAAAAGGTTAAGCACCTAATTTGACAACTACAAAATAATCCAATTTGCTTATATGCTTACTGATAAACAATAGAATCCCTCATAGTTAATGACCAACACAGTTGCCCGCAGTTGATTCTGTCTGTCGAAAAATTATGTGGAGAAGTGGGTCTTTTCATTATAGTTATTTATATTATAAAGATGACAAGAAAATATTTTTTTATTTAAAAACTGAGATAAAATTACGTTATGAAAAAAATCAATACCTACATAATGAGAATATTTCTTGATCATATCAGGATGATCACTTTACCCAGTGTGGCAAATATAATATACACAAATCTGTGTTAATTTGTCTGTATAATAATATAAAAATAAATATAATTCAAACATAAGTAATAGTGAATCGACTTGTTTCATATGATAGATATACTAATGGATAAATGTAACTTTGCAACTAGTCACAGGCGAGTTTGTATAAAACATACATTTTAACATAATATATTAACAATATATTATACATACTACGGATCGATTTTAGAAATATTAAAATATATTATTTTTATCTACATATGTAAATTAAGTTAAATAGAATATTTTATTTATTATGTAAATACATGCAGTTTCTTCATTAAACAAATTATCATAGTTTCATGTATAAAAAATATTACAACTTACCCCATAAGTACAAATAAAAGACAAATCCAGAATTTATAGAACTTTGAAAACTTCACCGGCTCTGTCATCGAAAGGTTACTGACCTCTATGACCTATAAAATATTTAAGACAATTTCCATTAGAATTCACCAAGGAAATTATTTAAGTCAGCGACTACAGTGTATTCACTAATTTTGCAATAATTAATAATAATAAAACCGAGTCTAAAATTAAAACCTAATGGATGAACTGAAGGTTTTGTGGAATTTAAGACTTTTTTATATTACATAAATAAAACATCAATAGGTACCATAAAAAATATTTTTACTTACGATATAATAAACACTTTATTTAGTATAAACTGAGTTTATACAAATATAAAATTTCACAAATATTTCAAACAAATCTCTTTAAAATGGCTTCTGAATGCACTGTCAAATGTCTAATTTAATTAATATTATTTTGTGATTGGTTATGCTATCACATGACCGCCACCTCGTCTGTGATTGGTGCAGCGGTGCCACCGACTGCTGCGTTCCGGATTGGAACCAAAAATTTTCAAGATTTATTTAACAGGAAAAATTATAATTTATTGTCTTCTTTAAATTTTTTTTTAAATAACGGTATTTATTGTCAAAAGTTAACTTATATTCTAATTTTGATACTATTTGTTGTCTATTAAGAAATATATTTAATGCCCCATGAACACACTCCATCTCTGATGTTGCTAGGTCGGTAGAACAAGTCGCATACCCCTGCGCCTCCAGTCCTCAGTCATCACATCCCTTCCACATCTGATCCCTTCCCTTTCTACACTAAGTTTATTGTAGATAAAACAAACAACAGCGTTGCCAGATGCCTGGTAATTACCAAAATCTACAATTTGGGATTTTAACTGATAGTTGTTAATGGAGCCTCTAATAATGGCATAATTACGATAATTTTTTGGGACCGTCACTTTTTTTATAAAATTATTTATCCTGAGAAATAACTAAAATCGTTTCATATGTAAAGTGCATAATATGCAATGGATACTGTTCCATTTTATTAACTGCGATGAACATTTGGCGACATCTAGTTAGTAGTAGGGCGGCACATGAGATTTTGTTCATGCAGCTACGCTCATTTATTTTATAATTATAAAATAATTGCTACACTGTACGAAAAATGAGAGCTCTACCCCTCTTTCTGCAATGAGTGCAGACTGCACGCAGTGCTACATGTGGACGCATTTTTTTCAAAGGTTAACGTAATTTAAAACCAAAAAGATGAAATCTATAACCAAAAATCAATTAATGACGAACATAGTAAATGGTATTTTATTAAGTTCAGAATGCGTGAGAGAATCATAGAATTCCATAATATTAATATTAATACAAAAATATAGCCGAAAATGAAGATGATAATATAATTTCTGAAGTCGAACTTGACAGCCAATTGTTATTATTTGGAAAGTTTCTATTCAATATACTCACTTGTAACTGTTTTACTTTTATGAAAATAAAGATGATAATATAATTTATGAAGTCGAGCTTGACAGCCAATTGTTATTATTTGAAAAGTTTCTATTCCATATACTTACTTGTAACTGTTTTACTTTTGTTTATTTATTTTTTTATAACAAAGTTTTTGAATATTGGCGAATTATTTGAAGTATCTGGTAATTTTTCTTATAATCGGTAATTTCATTATTACTTTCTGATAATCACACTTTCACAATCTGGCAACACTGCAATAAACAATTTTGTGATCACGTGGTGAACTACTGTCACGTTTCTGTTGTCTCATTTCTTTTATTATTGCGTCAGCCGTTATCGTGTTAATCTGGCATTTCTCTTTAACTTAAAAATGTATGGTTATACAACTGAAGAAAAAGTACAAATGATCAAGTGGTATTACGGTGGTAATACTGCTGAGGGAGTTTTCAGGCGATTCATTTTTACATTTGAAAACCGTCCTGCCCCGACAGTTCAAACTGTATTAAACATCATTCATAAGTTTGACTCTGTGGGATGGGCGACAAATTGCAGACAATGTAGTCATTTAAATGACGAAGACGAGCCTACAGTTTACTTAAGAGAAGATCGGGAAAGGCGGGAAACTAATGTCTGTAGTTTCACCGAAGTAAATGCACCTTGTTCGAGTAGACAAATCTCGCAAGAAGTTGGTGTAGAAGAGCGAACAGTGCGGAATTTTCTGAAAAGAAATAAGTACCACTGCAACAAAATTATGATTACCTAAGAAATTTTTCCTGAAGACCGTACGAAACGAATGGATTTTTGTGAAACCATGATGGAAAAGGCTAATGAAAACGAAAATTTCATCAAGAATACTTTATTCACTGATGAAACATCTTTTTCCATACATGGCCGGCATAATCCTTCTGTAGTTCGATATTGGTCCAGGGAAAATAAATATTTGAGTGTGCCATTACGTACTCACACAAATTGTAAATGTTTGGGCCGGAATTTTAGGTGATCATGTCATTGGTCCTATTTTCATTGACGGTACCTTAAATGCCGACAATATTTAAACATTTTACAGAATCAGATTATTTCGGCTGTTCAAGCTCTTGGTGTCAACTTCGTGGAGATTTGGTACCAGCAAAGCGGCTGTCCTGCTCATAATGCAAGAAGAGTGCAAGGGTTTTTAGATAACACTTTTCCCGATCGTCTTATAAGTTTAAGAGGCACAATAAAATGGCCACCAAGATCCCCCGACTTGGCGCCTAATGAATTTTTTGTGGGGATATGCAACATCGCAAATTTATAAACATAAACACGAGCGAGCGCGTGACTTGCAAGAGTTACGTGCTAAAATTATTGCCACCCTACAGAGTGTGACTCCTGACATGCTTTTAAATGTCAGAAACGGATTTTATCACCGATTAGGGTATTGCCAGGCGCAACAGGGCAACATTTTTTGAGCCCCTTATAAAATAACATTTAGATAAAAAATTGTTTTGTTTCATTTTTAATACATTTTTTTAAATCTATTTTTAGTTTTTTGATGAATTTTAAAAATAACTATGCATCAAATAACTAGAAATTCTCGAAATAAACAGGGATACGTAGTTATTTACAGAAATAACAACTATACCCCACAACATTTTGAAATTTACTAACCAAAACATTACCAACAGTGTCATCAGCTACCTGATCTGATGAAGGGTGGGCTATCGCAGCGCATGACCCAAAGATGAATAATTTATTGGTAGTACTTGCCCCTCTATTAATTACGCATACCAATGGTCGCTCTCGCAACTACGTGGTTTTTGGGGGCTTTAGGAGAATTTACCCCAAGTGGCCAATTCACTATCTCTCTCTTTGTTTTTCTTATTAGTTTTAGATAAAGAGAATATTTGCAAATCGCTAGAATTTTCCTAAACACCTAATATCTGTACAATAAACTGTGTGTGGAAAAAAGGGATATGATAGGGCGTGCGCTCTTTACTTCACAAAGACAACGTACAATGAGGAAACATTGATACATAAATCTCTTTCTTTCCCATGCATGACTTTGCTATTTTTATCCTTTATGCACACAAACAGGCACTTTAAGTAATTTTTTTCCAATACTGTATATTGTAGTGTAATTAGAGTGTACATAAATTGTGTATATAGTATTTTAAAATAATAAATTTGAAATTTATTTAAAATGAAATAATTATTTTGATTTTTGGTTATCATAAGTTGAAAAAGATTAATTGTGATTTATATTTATAATTTAATTATATTTATAATATTCTGTTTGCTACTTGAGGAAAATGCAACTTTATGTAATATTAATAAATTTGACAGTAAACATGTTATATGTATTTATTATAATTTTACCTGTTAATATATCAACTAATGAAATACACATTTTATAATTTATTTTATTTAAGAAGGATAATATTAACAAATCCGTATTAAAAAATATGATCAACGAACTGATATAATGGGTTTGTTTGCAATATTTGCATAAATCAAAAATAAAAATGTACAACAGAAAGATTTTGTTTCAAACATTCCACAAGTGGTTGAAAATGTGCCAATTTACATAAAATATGCACCTTTACAGGAATTTCAGATATCCGTATTTGAATTCACGGGTTTCCAAAGAGCGGCATTCGGCTTTGAATAATCTTACGTACTTATGTTACTTTAACATCATAATATACATTGGCGTAGGTGACTACTTTATAAACTAATAAGTAATAAATATAGTGTGAGAAGCTGATATTACGTGCGGGGTAGGACAGGAAATGTCTAACACATGACATCTTCCGTCTTTTACACAGCTTATATTAAAGCGAGAACGATGATTGTTGTTTTTGTTAGCACGCGACCGAGGCGGAGTTTAGCTTATATGCTAGGATACTTCAGGGCCGCACTTAATTTTGTTACCAATTCGTTCTAGCAGGGCTTTATGGGATATATTGTAAGTATAATATTATCAGATAAATAATAATTATTTAATATCTGTTTATTTGCTGGCGTGTTTCTGAAAATAATTTAAGAAGATTATGGTGTTGCAGTGAGTTGTGTAATAGTGTAATATAAGTAATAATTATTTTATATCTGTTTATTTGCTGGTGTGGTTTTGCAAATAATAATTATGCTTCGATTGTGTGAGGCCTCTACGTCTACATCTTATTGTGTTTGTGAAAATGAAAGTGATAGTGATTATAGTTCATTAGCGTTTTCAGTAAGAAAAAAATTTGCTACATTTGAACGAGCTAGCGAAACAAATTTGCCTTAACGTTTACAATTATCTTTTGAAGCGACGAGCTAATGACCCTAATTTGTATAATTTAGATGTACTAGGTGAAACAGCATTTAATGTTCACTAACTAACGTTCCCCGCGTCCCACAATACACAAACTGCTGAAAGAAGGTGCCCTCCCTAGAAAACAACGATCCAACGCCGGTCAATCGAAAACTGCTTTCGTAGTTCAGTGCTTGAGAAATATTCTTTTTCAGGATGTTATTATTTATTAATGGAGTTGCCCAGTGTATGTTTGAAAGCAACTATGAAATAGATATTAACGAGGTGAATTTGTAACAGCAAATAATAGGTTAAAATAACATGACAGTGACAAAAAGGCCTATCACAAATAGTGAGAGCCACACCAATTAGTTGATTATGTGACAACAGACACAATAGTTTAGGTATAAATAGGTTCTTCTAATATAGTGTGGTGTTTTTTAGTGTGGAATCTATTTCATTGGTAGTTGTTAGTATTTGCAATAATAAAAACATGAATAACACTTTATTTGTTTTATTTGTTATTAAAAATAAAATAAGAAAAGAAAAACTAATAAAATGTTTTTCATTAATGTTACCATTCAAATGTAATACAAGAGCAGTCATGAAATTTCTCATGAAAAATTGATAAGAATAATGTGCAAGCTTGATGAAAATATCTTCGATAGTAACACATTTTCTTGGGGAGTAAACGGCAAGTGAAAACTCTTCAATAAACTGATTATCTACTGGCTAGTTATAAAGTAATGGATACCAATATGTAACTAATAGAAGTGGGCCCCACTTAATTACTGTTTTAATACTTACTGTCATTCAACATGAAAAGGAAGGATAACGGCTTTGTTTTATATATTTATCTGGAGGTTTTTCCTGTGTATAATGGCCTAATGGACCTTATACAGTTAAATATACAACCAAGATTTATTTGCAACATTTTTATATCTGTAGTTATCTACCAAAATGTTAAATATGAAGTACAACTGCCTTCTACCTTTTATTCTTATCGATAATCGGTATAAAAGTATATTATTCCTTTTTGGCAAATGTAATTGTGATACAATATGGTTATAAATTATTCAACATCCTTTTATTTGCAAATATTATAAATTAAGAATTTGTGCAAATAGATAAATTGTGAGTAGAAACAAAAGTACCCAGATATTTTTTAAAAAAGAACTGATTGTTTCATTTAATTAATTTTTACAATTTTTACATATCGATATGAAGTACATAGAAAATGTATTTAATAATTTTATAGTAAGAACAGAAATTATTTCAGAATGTCCAAATCTTTTGCATTGTTTAATACAAAACATCAAAAACAGTTTGTTTTCCAAAAATTAAATTCATTAAAAACGATATAAACCATAAAACAAATAATTTAAATTGTAATCTCTGATCTAACGTAATTTTAGATACACATCAGATAAGACGCCAACCTTGTTTACAATTTGCTTTATTTGAATTTACCAAGCTTATTTTATATATTGTATATTTCTATTGATGATACTATGAGGACTTTTTAGGTAGAGTACTATGAAATTGTTAGTTTTATTAAGTTGTAAGGCCGATAGGTGGCAGTCGAAATTTTATTGATGAATTGTGGATATATTTTGTAAACAACAAACAACAAGAGAGCAACAGAATCAAATGAATAAACATATATATGCAGATATGCACGACCACATTAACATACACTTACATGTACATGTATGCGTTATATACACATACATATACACCTACATACACAGTATACATACTTACATAAATACATACACACATACATGCATACGTGCTATCGTCACCAGCTCAAAGCCATCATCCCCCGAGACGCCCTTCTTCCGGAACGTTCTACTAGAAATAGTGCTAGAAAAGGAGCATTCCGGAAGGCAGCGACCCCAAGCCGATGATGATTATACATATATCCATACATTTATCATGCATGTATACCTGCACTTGTAATGTATAATCATGTAACCAATTATGAATAAACACTAGTAATTATGAATAAGGTTATGATATATTATATTAAGGTTTGAATAATCCGTTTTTAAATTTATAGAATTAGAATTTAATTCCATAAGATACTAATATAAAAAATATCGCAATAACTAAATACAGCAAAACACAAAATTCTTAAATTTGAATTGCAACGGTCCGTTTTTTTTTGAATGGATTGAGACATGTTACTTTACCGTACCTTTTTAGCTTGAGTTTTGTTATCATCCCTTTTTGCGTTGAAAAGTCGAGGCCGAGCCACAGTCGCTCCAGGTTTGGATTGTTTGGGAATTGGATACAATGCCGAGCCACGAGCGAGAGAAGATGTGAGTTTGGTATGTTGCGATGTGTATGTTGTGTATGTTGCGTTTGAGATGATCTGTTGCCTTGAAGGTTGTGAGTAAAAGAAACTCAAAAGATATGGGAGCTGTGCCCCATCCGCTAGTAAGGTCCTCTTCATTAAAATTATAAACTAACTAGGTACCTATCAACGAAATAAGCCTGCCTGTATTAGCTGGAAGAGCTCACTGGCGTAATTCCTTGCATTGATTTGCCCATCTGTCCATTTACTGAACTTAATGTGTAAAGCATCTTTGACTTTTTTTAAATTACCGATTAATTGGATGAGATTTAGTATACGTTTTTTTCCCTCTTTTTTAGTGTTACCAGTGAGTGTAATTCGTCGGATTTTGATAAAATAAAAAACACTTTAAGAAGAGGGTGACGCCTAACAAATTTTTTTATACCCATTTTAGACAATTTTCCTTAATTAATTTGGCGTTTGCCGACTGTGTTTTTTATTATGTCTTTAGTTTTAAGTTCCTTAGAAAATTGTCTGGTCAATTACTCGCTTCCCCGCCTGGAGAAGAGTGTCAAGAAATAATGCTAATTTTGAATATATGTATTTGTTTATAGATTTTGTTTTATTCCATTAAATAATTTGTAACTTATTATATTAAATAATAAAGCAGGAAAACGCCTTATTACAGAATGTTTGCTGTGTTAAAAATAAAATTAATGAGTTTAAAGTAATTTTAACTGAAATTAATCCTGACATTATAACATTAAATGAGCACTGGCTAACAAATGATATATTTTTTTATAAATTAGACAACTATTCTTTAATAAGCTATTTATGTTGCATCAATTGTAAGGGGAGTGGTACAGCTAAGGTTGTATAACTTCTGCATATATGCTGATATGGAGCAATGATACAATGAAACAACGCGAAACAACGCGAAACCAACTTGTTCCTTAAACCAATCTGTCTTGATGAAGTATGAAGAATAAATGAGTCTACCACCAATATTTTCAACTGGATTAAATCAAATTCCAACCACCATTATTAAAAAAGCTGCTAATATCATATTATTATGTTATCCGTAAACCGATTGATTGCGAAAAAGGCGAAAGGCGAAAAAAAAACTTATATTTTTGAATCACTAAACTATATGATCAGTTAAATTAATAAAAGCAATTGTGTGGCTGATGTTTATTTTGATTTTAGTAAAGCATTTGACCTTTGAAATTTGAGTTTCACGGAATGCGAGGCGTGGCAAATTCGTTAATTCGTTCTTACTTAAGTAACAAAACCTAAAAAGTTTATATTACAATTAAATTATACAAAAGAGAATAAGCTTTTTCGGACAAAAGTGTTGTAAATGTCCATCCTTGGGTCCATTTTGTTTTTGATCTTTGTAAAAGACCTTACATATCACATCAAAATTAGTACAATCCGCGGATGATACTTCTGCTGTTGTAGCAGAAAAGCATAACATCACTGTTGAACAGAACAACGAAAATGAATTTTGAGGTGGACCAGTGGAGTAAGAATAATGAGTTAACGCTAAACGTAGACAAGACGGCTCCAATAGTTAATAAAAATTGTTCCAATAAACCACTGTATATTATATTATTGGTAGTAAATCGATTGAACAAATTAGTAAAACTAAGTTGTTAGAAGTAACCTTTAACAAAAATTTGCACTGGTCGGAGCATGTAGAAATTGCACAAAAAAATCAGCACATCTAGAGACGGTTTAAAATTATTCTACCATGCATATATAATGAATGATACAATATAGTATAATTTGCTGATATGACTTAGTGGATGCTGATAAAATTGTTATCTTCCAAAAAAGAGTTTTGCGAACTATTATTATTCGATGTTATTCGATTACAACTGATGATGATAGTCGAAAGTAACTTCCCCCACTCAATAAGGTGAGGTTTGAGAAGCAGAAGGCATTGATTAAGGATATAGCTGCGAGTAATGGATATTTTGTAAATTTAATTGATAAAATAATCAGGACACGAAAATGTAAAGGGTCGCTTCGAAATTCCTCGAACTTTCAAAATGAAAGAGAAAATCCGAAATTTGTATCGACTCCATTCAGTTCTTGATTCACCCGTGATATTCATAGGATTTTTAAAGATGTAGGTATGACAGTGGTTCATTCATCGGGAAGCAAACTACAACAATTTTTTGGCAATCCAAAAGATAAAATCGAAACAAATGAAGTCGAGGATTTACGAAATTAACTGTAAGGACTATAACCAAAAATATGTTGGACAGACTAGACGATCAATACAAACTAGGTTCAAAAAACATTTGGCCAATCTCAAATATGGTAGAACAGATAAGCCTAGTGTTGCCTAACATGCGTTTGGGAACAATCATAAAATAGATATTGGCAATTTAAGATTAATTAGGAATGTAGCAAGTACTAGACAAGCTGGATGCATTTGAAAACTTAGAAATCACAATGTGTAAAAATAGTATGAATAGTGACAAAGGGCCTGTCCAAAATAGCCAGCTTTATTGGTTAGTGGGTCACGGTTCACCGAACAGTGACAATACTTTAGGTATAAATAGGGTAGATTGTTAGCATAAGTTTAGTTTTAATCACCTCCAGATGATGCCAACTTGGTTGGCGAAACGGCCGACGAGTGCAGTATATAGTGTTTTGGTGTTTCGTGGAAAATTACATTAGTGTTACTTTGATTTAAAACTATTAACCCTCATGGTTTCGCCATCTTTTGTATCATTTGTGTTATCGCATTTCATGAAAGCCTCACGATAGGGTAAGTAACCTTTTTTTGTCCTTCAGTCTGATCGTTTAATAAAATAATAATAATTTATACTACACTTTATTCCAGATAACAATGCAGTTGTTTCCGTCTTGAGTGGGGCACGGTTTACACAAGCGCACGGGAAATCCTGAATAAGCGGAATCCCCGTGGGTTGTTTCAATCCCATTGGTACACAAAATAAGAAGTAACGGAAAATTTAGAGAAGTTCCTTTTTATGACAAAATTGAAATATTTTAATTTAAATTGCAGCATAGGTAGACATTGACCCGGCTTTTATTGGCGCGTAATTTTCTATACCTAACCTGGCGGCGCTCTTATATATTGCAACACCCCCCGTCCAATTGTTGGCATAACACAATAAGCTGGGGGTTGTACTTATTGACCGGTAGCTCAGTGAACAGGTCGTGAATAATGGCTTAGATTGATTTAAGTTCTCACCAAAATTTATACTGGGCGCCAGGACTTTTGCAAGTACCAAATAATTAAAATTTTACTTTAAAAGGTAAAAATAATGTTAATACTTGAATTCGGTTGGGAAGGAAGTTGAATAAAAAGATATTATTTAACAAAAAAATATAATAAAGACTGGTATATGTACACAATATTTAAATTGGCTCAGATGGCCTCTTTTAGTCAAAAAATTTACTTGTGGTTGAAGACCAACAACTAACCCCACAAAAAAAAATGATATTGAAAGAGAAAAAAACAAAAAAATGAAATACCTGATCTCTTACAAATTTCTTCTGACCAAATATAAATGTTTACTGGAGATGAAGATCTTACGTAACTTTCAATGGGTTAGTCCAGCGAAGAATCCACCAACGGGTAAGCTCTTAATGGGTTCGGTGTCAATTTGACTCACCACTGTCAGTACTGCAGTTACCCTTGAGAAAAAATGCCAGTTGTATAAAATATCATTTTCCTGCTCTACCCTGTATATGATCAGTTCGATCCACCGGTTGTCCTCTTACCTTGGTCCAGGTATTTACATAAAAAGGGGAGAGTTTTATGAGATCAGTATTATAGGCAAAACAAAGTTAAAAGCTGTGACGTTTGAATTGTCCAGCTACGTAGACAAAATATGAGTAAACACAAATTTACAGAGTAAATTGCAAACTAAACAAACTAGGATCGGTGTCCTACAATATTTTAGGAAGTTGAAGACTTCAACTAACTTAAGTATCAATAAAAGTTACGTTAAATAGACAAAATACTAGTCCAACAAATAAACTAGGTGTAGCTACGATAATAAACAAGTGAAATAGGTATTCACTAAAAGTTAAGATATTTTTGTACTAAAAGAAGTTAATCTTCAAGAAGATAGAATTTAGAATGTCTGTATACAGACAGACAACTAGAAAGATAACGTAAAAAAAATACTTGCTAAATATAAAACAATAACCGAAAGTTAGTTTAAATTAGCACACGAACTTATTACAATATCAGAGGGATATTAGATAAATTGCCAACAAGGCACGATAAATCGATACTAATCAATATTAATGATGGCTGTTTCAATGAAAAACCGAGGTGAACGGATCACCGAAAAGCAAATTTGCCCAAGGCGTAAATTAAGACAATTACGGTACAATATTATTATGAAAATTACCGCAAAGGTACTTTAAATCAATATAGCAACTTTTTAAATAATGATGATCATAAAATCAAATGATAATACCAGAAAACATATAAATTTTACCAGACCGCAGAATTAGAGATGGTTTCCATCTGAACGCTGCACTAGTAAGAAGAAAGAAGTCCTGTTCTGTCCTCCCACCCAAACTCGGTTATAGTTTGGAAAGAGACAAACATTTGAGAGTAGAGTACGAGCAATAAAGATAGATAGATATTTAGTGCAAAAATCTGCAAAACCAACTGTTCCAGTAGAAATCAGTGACGTCATCTCGACTAGACTGGCAGAAATTTAATTCATCGTGGACAACAACAAACTGGAATGAAATGGCTTGCAATTTCGTTACAATATGTAGAAACTCAAAGGTACCAATTCCAATTCCAATTTAAAACATTTATTAAAATTCGAATACATTGTAAGATCTTATTTGAGGCACAGGCATATTGTGCTCATTACAATAAATAAATTTATTGACAACAAGACACAAATATGTATATGTAGCCAGCAGTCTTTAGAAGATATACTCATTTATTATAAAATAAACGAAAAGCTGAGATGCGGTGTTCCCACTTGGACTATGGGAGGCCCACATGACTAGCCGATGGCGTGGCTCTGGTGGCTCGTAGGTGCCTCTTCTGGTGTTTTCTGTAGGACGACGTTTTCCTGTAACAACGTATTAATAAGTGGTATTGTAAAAGCATATAAGAATTAGGGAAAATAAATACTACAAATGTCGTTTTAGTCAGATATGCAAGAAAAGCTAGAGAAAAAACCTGCTTAAGAGAATATTGAATTTAGATTGTCTGTATGAATGAAGTAGAGGGGCGGAAGGGGCGGTCATCGGAGGAAGTTATGATTTAGGGGTGGGTGAAAAATGAGGGCGAGAGGGTAGGTTGTGTCTGTCTGTCATTGTATGTAAGTAGTTATTGTTATTCAAAGTATATGGGTAGGTTCTCGTGTAGTAGTCTATGTGTGTGGGTGTATTGGTGGTGGTGTTGTATGTCTGTTAGGTGAGCTGTAAGTGTGGATTTGTGAATGTTATGTCTGAAAAATTTTAAAGCCGTCTGTGTGATGTATTCTCTAATGTATTGTATGTTGGCTGTCTCATGTAATTGTTGTGTATTGATGTATCTATTAGAGTTAGTGAGGAGGCGAAGTAGTTTATTTTGCGTCGTCTGGAGGCGTCCGAACTGGGTGTCGGACATCCTGTTCCAGACGACGCATCCATAAGTTAAAATGGGTCTGATTACTGTTTTGTAAATAAGCAGTTTATTATTAGTATCGAGGACTGATCGTCGATTTACTAAAGCATATAATTTATGCAGAGCCATATAGGCTCTGTTGAGCGAATTAGTCACGTGAGGTTTAAAAGAAAGCCTCTGGTCGAGGTAAACCCATAGGTATTTAACTACCTTCGTTCCCTCAATAACTCTATTATTGATTGTCAGTGGTCTGAAAGTCTTTATGTTAGTGAATTTCTTTGTAAAGTTAATAGTCTCGATTTTAGTCTCGTTAATTACGATTTTCCAGTCCTTGTAATATTTAATAATATTGTTGAGGTGATACCACAACTTTGTTGTTGCGGTTTGAGCATAAAAGGACTGGACAAAGGTATCGATTTATTGTTACTTATATACAGAATTTTACTGCAATGTGTGTATTGCAATTATAAAAAACATTTGTCAATGTCGGCACGTATTTGGAATGTCAGATCAACGCCGCCGCGACCGAATGTAGCAGTACGTAACACTCAAGAGACTTTGTAACACGCATTACCGCGTGTTACAAAGTCAGTACCTTTATTATTTTGTATATAACTATTAACAGTACTACATATACCTCATACATAATATATTTATTAGGCTAGAATTCTATTAAACAGACTATAAAAGTTTAATTCTCTATTCAATTATTATTTTAAAGAATTGCTCTACATATTTATTGAGTAGAGCTGGAGCTGGCAAAATGTCTGTCTGATTTATTAATTTTAACCTGTGTGAACTTGGCTTGTAAATTTACCAATCAGAGGCAAGGACAAACTATCCCTATCTCTGCCAACACTGCATTCTAATCTGGTGCAGCCTATAATTAGTGACGTCCACAAGTGAGTGTTTCATAAAAAATTAAATTATCATTTTTAAACTCGAAATTTAGCACGATTATGCAGTTTCTACACGTTAATAATAATCGATACCCAATTCTTAGCTATCAATACTATAAAATTGGTTTACTATTATCCAGGTAATTAATATCCAGACCTTCTGTGGATACTCTGTATAGTTCAGTAAATTTTATTTTTCAATATACAAGAAATTGCATGGAAAGAATTTCAAAATGTGAATTATACTCCTGTAGAAAGAATTTCAGTAAAATTGTTAATAAACCAAAAATTCGTATATATATTGAAAAATAAAGGCAGTTCATATAATTTTTTGTTTATCTGTTTAAATCACTCTGTTTACCTACAATTTTATTCAGTATATTTCAATATGCAAATAAGCATATCATTTTAAGTAGGTACACTATTAAAACCCAATTTAGAAATTGTAAATGAAATTAATCAGGAAAATTTCCTTTGCCCAGCGGCAAAGTTTCAAATGAGAGAAATTTTCAGGGTGATTATTCGTATACCATTAGCTAAAATATTTTGAGGAAACTGTATCCCTCATAAACTCTACCAACAACTTCTAAGATATCTGAGAATTTTATTGCTCTGTGTTACACTCATGTAAGTTCTAAGAAGGATGTGGCTTTATTTTAGACAATATAAAGCTGTACATGAGGGTGTAATTAGAGGAAAAGTCAGTAATTCAAACCCACAGTAAACTATATGAAAGGAAAATGTGTGAAGTGTCGGTATTTTGTACTTATAATGATAATAATTTGCTAACCTTCATGTCCTTAATACAAGAGCGTTTTGACAGAATGCTAAGCTGTAGCATTCAAGTTTAGAGGGTTTAAGCCAACTCTAATAAAAAAAATTAAAGGTGAAACTGTACTGCCATATTTTGAAATATCATCCGATATTATTAATGAGGAATGTAAAATTGTGTATAATCTATACATTATCTCCAATTTTCTAAAGCGGTGTAAATAACTTTATTGAATAAACTATGAACTTTGTTCATAAAATTAATTTAGGCAGTGCCGGCTGGTAAAATTTAGGTTGACATATCGTCGGCAATCTATCAAATATTCTAATCTTAAAACTTTTCGATCTCGAGTTAAATATATTAAATATGATACAATTAGATTTGTATAAATTATTTGAGGAGTGGACTTTTAAAAGGCATTAGGTATTACTATACAGAAACTGAGAAAAATGGAAAAAACTGCTACGGTGTTTATTAAACGTTAGAAAAACTAGTGCGATTCGGGTATTTTGAGGCGGAAACCGGCGGAAACGTTAAAAAATTATCGTATATATTGTTCAAAATAACCCCCACTGACTTCCATACAGTATTATAATCTGTCTTGAAATTCTGTACGAACATTTCTGAACACATCTGGAGTCAATAAACGGCATTCTCGAACAATTCTTTCACGTAACTCTTCCAGAGATGCAGGTATTGTTGCAAATACCTTCGATTTCAAATGTCCCCACAGAAAGAAATCCAAGGGAGTTAAATCGGGTGACCTAGTGGGCCACTCCACAGGACCTCTTCTTCCAATCCATCGCTCAGGAAACCGATTCACCAAAAATTGACGGACTGCTATAGCAAAATGTGGGGGTGCCCCATTCTGTTGAAAAAACAGTTCGCCTTCTAAAAGATTATCGTCTTTTTCGGGAATTTGGGTAATCATTGGGTCGATGTTATTTTCTAACAGATCGAGGTACCTTTCGCCATTTAAATTGCCAGGAATAAAAAACGGCCCGACAATGTGATCCCCTAAGATGCCAGCCCAAACATTTAACTTCTGAGGCCTTCGGGTATGAGTTTCCATGAACAAATGTAGATTGGTTTCACTCCAATACCTACAATTGTGCCTGTTTACCTCCCCATTTAACTGAAAAGTTGATTCATCAGAAAAACATGTATTGTACAGTAGGTTGGCATTACCGTTTAATTGTTCACTAAAAATCTCACAGAATTCAAGCCGACGATCGGGATCATCTTCGTTTAATTCGTGTACCAATTTTAATTTATATGGATGAAATTTGTGGGCCTTTACAATTCGATGAACACTGTTTCGTGATACACCGGAAGCTTCAGCTACTTTCCTAATCGATTGAGTAATATCCCTCTGCAAATGACCCAGAACTGGCACTTCGACTGCTTCATTCCCAATCGGTCGCTGAGGTTCATGCTTGTTGTTTCCTACAGAACCTGTTTCCATAAATTGTGTCAATAATTGTAAAACATACTGAGAACCAACCCTTCTATCTGGGTGATTTCTATTGAATATGCGCTCCGTAGCTCTAGCACAATTATCGTTTTTAAAATAAATGCTAACAATTTCTATTCTCTCCTGAAGGGTATAAACAATTTTGAGAACTCACTCTGGTAAAATGTATCTCGATTCAAAATTGGTTGTGAACAAATTAATGTTCAAGGACTATCAAATACTTATGAGTCTTTTATTATTCTAAAACTAAACGGACAAGGAAAGTGTTTTTTATCGAAAAAACTCATGTTGATTTGAGAGCACTAAAAGATGTAGTTTTTTTTATAAATTCCAATACCCAGTGCCGTGTATTTTAGATTTTTTAAACGATTTCGATTGTGTGTAATCATCAAAAATAAAATGATTTTCCTTAAGAACGAATCGATAAAAGTTAAAAAAATACACAGTTATGTAGGGAATTGAAAGACCTTTCAAAAGATGTATCACTCGACCCCCCTTGCCATTTGAATTTTTTTGAGGGGGTGGCCGTGTAGGGTAGAGGGATGATGATAGGTATACAAGTATTACATTAAAATATGTCCCCCTTGGAAACAAGGTCAAAGTGTTTCACCAATTTTTCAATAAAATTTTATCTGCAAAGTTATTCAGGGTTCCTACTTTGGTTGGGACACCCTGTATACAATAATACCTTATTTAAAAAAAAATAAGAAACAAGAAATTTTACAGAAAAATTAGTATTTTTTCGCTCCTTTGATGTTAAGTGCCGTTTTCGTTTTCTGCTGCCTTTTAGAATCTCCAATTACGTATTCATTTTCCATTTTGCCCTTTATAAGTGTTAAAAACAAAAATATGCAATTTTTTACGAAATCAAGAGATCGATGACAAACAATGTACCCTCGCAGGCGATTGACGTAAGACAGTGTGAACTATATTAAACTTTAAAATCAAAATTGCTTAGACAAGCAAAAACTGTTATAAAATACTATGGAATAAACACATGGACTAACAGAGAGAATTAAGAGTTCCGTCTTCAAAGCACATAACGATTGCATCGGTAAATGATAATAAAAACACTGTACTGGGCGGTGGACCTTACCAACCAGCTGTTGCCTCACTATTGGTCAATGTCACGTGTTGATTTTATTCAGGGCTGGATTCCAGTTCGTAGTTATTTTTTGTGAATTAGCGGTATCGTGAGATAATCATTGTTATTCATTGTGCGTTGTGTATAGATATTATTATTTTGTGAATTTATTAAATAAGTGAAAACATAAAAGAGGAAAAAAGCGTAGACTGAGAACATGGGTTCCTAAAAAAATGGGTTTTGCAGTGAAAAAGTAGGTAAATATGGTGAATTATGAAAATAATTTTCTATCCAGATGCGTTGTGTCATTTTCCAAATAGTTTAAAACAGCGGTCGAGACAATTCGATTTAATGTTTATAACTAGGGCTATGATTATCTTAAAAATTCTATAATTTTTGGTGTTTTCATACTTACTCGGCTGTAGGTACTTAATTATTACAGTATTATACGATGTATTGAACTCTCACTTTTACTGCGAATATCTTAAAAATGGCCGAGCAGAAAAAAAGAGACAAATTAAGTAGGTACCTACCTATTCATTGTGTCTATCTATTGTAAATCGTTCATTAAAATTTGATTGACAAAGCGTTTTTGAGTTTTTTTTAATTTATACCAAAAAATAGACTCATTTCTAACGGTACACACTAAACTTTGAATGGTAATTTTTCGAAAACCACTTATGTTTTATGTAAAATTTTGTAATGATATGAAAGAGTATCATTTTTGTATGTGACAATGTGGCAAAAATTTCCTTGCGTGTCTGTTCAGTTACCATTATCCCCAAAGAACATTTTAAAAAATATGAACGGTTAATAAATTACAGCCTTTCAAACAAATAAATAAAGCAATATTTATTGCGCATGATAACTCAATTAACATTGGAGATTTCCGAAATTTCCTGAAAATTTTTACATTTTACATAATACGTCATTTTACCAAAATTTAAATGCCTTGAGAAATAACTGAATGAACATGAAGTCACGTTCTTAAAAACAACTTTAAAATTTTAAAACGAAAAATGAAAAAATTCAATGTATGAACATTTTTATTTCCGGGATAACGGATAAAAGCTGGTATAATGAAAATCTCCACATTTTTATTTTCTTGTACCTAATATAAGGAAATATAATACGATTTTCTTGACCTTGAACATTTGATAGATATATATGTTTCGAACCCTCCTGAATCCATTCTATTTTCCGAATGATGTCTGTCGGTTCGTGTGTGTGTGGGGAGGGGGGCTGTGTGTGTGTGTGCGTGTATAATCGCGCTACCTCAAAAAAAAAACTATAATGGGAGAATTTACAAATTTGACAATTAAGATTTTCAACAACATTTTAAGTGGGTGATACATTAAATTTGGTAAATGTGGTACCACCAGGAGAGATATAATAAATAATCGTACAAAGAATGTACAATTTCAGAAAAAAAATCCAAGCGTTTTTATTGTGTTTCTGGGCGAATCTCGACGAATTATGATGAAAAACATAACTTCGGGAAAAAATTTGTCTACATGTATGTAATAGCGATAACAGCCACAGTTTTTGAGATAAAGCTGAGGGGCACGCAACAAGCCAAAAATGTACACCATATTTAAAATATTAGGGTTTTGTTAGTACTTAATGTATTTTGTCTATACTGAATAATACTTAATATACTTAATAATATTTAACTGTACTTAAAAATAATTTTCAATATTTACTGTACTTAACAATACTTAAAAATACGATAATAAATTGTACTTAACTACAATTGAAATTAAAAAAAAAAACTTCAATTATGGTGTTTTTCGTGGAGTTTAATGTCAATTTTAACATAATGATAGTACTGTTAGTACTAATGTAAAAATTAACAACCTAAATGATGGTGTAACTTTGTCACCAAAAAAAAAAAAAAAAAACTAGAAAAGTAGTTTAGCTACAAGTTAGCTGTACATCATCATGATTATTTAAATATTTCCTGTGTAGTTGCCATGTTTAACTAATTATTATTGCGGCGAAAATAATATCTAAATAGTTTTATTTTTTTTAAGTAGATGTAAATCACGTTAATGACATAGTTTTTAGTAACACCAATACTTGTCTCGACAAGCGTTTCACCAATAAATTTAGATAATCTGGGGTCGGTTCTAAAGACAAGAATTTAATTAGAACGATTATTTTGGATCAGGATGATAATATACTAGTATAAGAAAATTATGTGCTGGCCACATCAGATATTTATATATAGAAATTTTCATAATAAATTTGTACTCAGGGTAAGGCATGAAATATGCCCCTTTCCATTTTATTGTTAATTCTAAAAATATTTTATAGTTGTATAAGAGGCCATCTTATGATGGAGTTTGGTAAGTATGTTTTAAATTTGAGCTCAAATATAAAATTTAACCAAAAATGCACAAGTTAATCAAACACATTTTTCTAAAATGGCACACTATACATTTTTTAATACATTGACAGAGCTCATTGAGGCGATTTCAAAAATATGTAACTAATATATTTGCTTCAAAAATAAGGCAGATATCTACTACTAAAAAAAATAGTCAAATTTTATAACAATTCAAGCGAGATATCTCTCATTTAGTTTCTCAAATAACAATTTCTATATAGAATAATAAAATTATAAATAAAATGAAAATAAAATTAAATAAAAGAAGAATAAAGGAAATATATAATAATTATAAAACTTGATCATTTTTTAATAGTACTTTCTTTATTTATGAAGTAAATATATTACAGCTATATATTTTTGAAATCGCTTCAATGGGCCCTGTCAAATTATCGAAAAATGCACAATGTGAAATTTAAAGAAAATATATTTTTTTGATCAACCTGTATATTTTTACTTGAATTTTAAATTTGAATTCAAATTTAAAATCTACGAAAAAAATTCCATGAAAACCACTAGAAAATGTTTTTAGTATTAACGACAAAAATGAGAGGGACATTTTATGTGACTTAGACTTTTTCTTTTTTTTATTGAATACTGCTGCATTAAGTACCCCACTACGAATGACATCAATTGATTCACTTGGAATTTTTGAATATTGTACTGTTAGTGTTCTTACTACTATAATACTCGGTAGTAAACGGGACCATAAATCACACTGAATACACGTAGAGTCGACCGCACGATTATTCTGTAGAGAGCGCCTGCTCCTTGTATACCTAACTTGTAGAAAAAATCTATTTTTTTTTCAAAAAATCCCACACAGTGACACAGATTGAACTGTTATCTATATGTCCTCCAAATTTCATATTCATATCTTCTCTTATAACGTCACAGTTATTTGTCTACCCATTCATGTTTTTTACGGTCGTAGACGGAACTCGAGTTCACTCAGCGCAGTTTAAAATGCGTTTTGTTCGTCAAACAGTGGTGCATGTAATGCTTTTTGATGGTCTAAATACTTTTGTACATGCGGATTTAATAGATTTAAAGGCGTTTTGAATGTTCATTAGCACGTTAAACTATAGAATCGGATACCAATATCATGGCCCGTTTATTAAAAAATGAACTTAATGCTTTTTGAAAGTCCATTCCTCATTTGTCACCGAAGTCAACAAAACTGATAATGATGGATAATGAAGGGGTGTTAAATGCCCAGTACTTCCGTTTCTATGAAACGTCTGAAAGGGTCTTTTTCTCAAAAGAACGATGTCGTGCTTAAGCTCTCGAAGCCAATACCAAGTAGTTCGATTAGATTTAAAAATTCAGTAGCATTCTCCAATGACCTAAGCGAATACACTTCTATTCTATATTAACCTTTTGTTAACTAATTGTTTTATATTTTTAATACGTTTAATTAATAGCTTTGTTGTGTAATGTCTACAATTTTCTTTTTATTTTAAAGTTTAATATATCTGTATTTTGAGGCAAAAGTACGAAATTGCGTACTCTTGCCCCATCCGATGGGGAAAGAGTATGCAGGTGTATACCACATGAAAGGCTAAATTTTTAATTTAATCGACAAATTATTGACTTTCATATACAGTGAGGTCCATAAGTAACGGATAAATTCATTATCTACGTAATTTACAAGTTATGAGTAAAATTCTGAAACACGTCAATTTTTAATACTAAAATGACATTTTTTGAGCATAATTTTATAGCTCCCCCTTCAACCCCCTTGGTGTGAGAGCTACCTCTTTAAAATTTTTAAATAGAACGAGGATGCGTGTGATAGTTCATTTGAAAAAGTTTTTAATTATCCATTCAGCAATATAAGATTTTTTGAATTTCTCTATGCCTTTAACATATTCACTCACTCAGCATTAGACTAATTATTCGCCATTGTTATCACTACTTTTCATCAAACGAACAAATTATAAATAATAAATAACGGTAACACAATAACTTTGATTTATCAAATTTCAAACATGTGATTTCGAGCGATGACATACGAGGCGCGTATAAATGCATTTGAACACATACTAAGATTATTAAGTTTAGTTGTTTGCCGTCGGCGGCGTTTGTTAGTGCTGAACTGCGGAATGTGGGTGTGTCATTCTGAGTTGTGTTATCTTGAGTGCAGAATCGGATTGAGTAAGTCGTACCAACTTTTGATACAAAATTCTACTAAAAATCAGAAAATTGTACTAGAATGCTTTTTTGGAAGCGTTCTTCTATGAAATAATAAAAAAAACCGATACCCACTCTTGTGAAACAAACTTGGAAGAAAACGTATTATTTTCCTGTAAAATATTTTTAACAGTTGAACTCAATTATTCTGGTGACAAGCAAAATACAATTATGTTACAAAAGGAACAAAGGCCCGCAGAACATCCAAAAAAAGACAGCAGAAAGAAATCTTTTTTAGTTGTTCATTTGTTTATTGCAATACCGCATAGAGGAATAAATTATGATAATGTACTAGATTTTTGAAAGAGGTGCCGATGTACTAAGAATTATTAAACTGTACTAAATCTAGTACAATTGTACTACTTGAAATCACTGGCAGCACTAATAGACTGGACGAAAACATAAAACTGAGCGTGATGTTCACGTGATCACAATAGACTGCGGAACGCTTCGTTTTCCTATTGGTCTACCGGCAATAAAGTCGAGGAAGACGAACCCCACCTATTTTATAGAATTGTAATAAGCACGTCGTTTATAAGAGCGAGCAGTTATTTGATTTATTTAATTTTTTTTGTACATCGTTATTTCTACTGTCTTGTGTCCGGGTTGTTTAAAATACGATACAAAATGTTTAGTACCGACACTGCAGATGAAATGAGAAATAAAGTTGACATAAGTCCACCTGGAAAATGGTTAAATGTTATTGTAATTTTAAATTCGTTCATGTTCAGTTCTACCGTATAGAATGCTCTTGTACGTTTGCGCATCAAAAAATCTGATGACACCGGGAGTGCAACCATTTTCTACTTGAACTCGAAATGTTATTCATTTAATGGTTATTGTTTAGTCTTCTGTGGTTACAGTGCGATTTCTATCATTATATGAATTTTTTGCGACTTTCTATTACTACGATAGGATATTTTAATACTTTGTGTAGTGAAAATAATATATTTTTATATTAAGTGAAAATGCATTTGGTACTTTCGTAAAAAACATTTGTAAACAATATGTTGTGCGGTGTTTAATACTTTGTGTAGTGAAAATAATATATTTTTATATTAAGTGAAAATGCATTTGGTACTTTTGTAAAAAACATTTGTAAACAATGTGTTGTGCGGTGGAGAGATGTTAAAACGTTAAAAGTGCCATTGGTTTAAATGCATTTATACCTTGAAAGAGAAGACTTCACTACAATATTGATGCATTTTCAAATATTGCACATGGAGATATTGTTAATTATTTAGTTTTTGAGTGTAGTGCCTACACAAGGAAAGAATTGTGTGTTTGTGGTTGAGTGAAGGAAATCTTTTAAGGAATTTCCCACAAAAGAAGCTTGTTGCAAAGGTAAGAATAAGTTCAATTATATCACTCTCAACATCAGAGATTTCTTCACTGTAATTTATTAAAATGTATTTCCATTTTTAAATTGTACAATGCACACAAAGATGTAAATATTTTGAGTTTCCCATTTTGTATTTGTACGAGTATTTCCACAAAAACACAGATATGAAAAATAACAAATTTAATGATGTGAACAAATGTAAATCAATCAATGAATCAATAGTGAGAAAAATATTTTAATTTGTAGTTGGATTCTTTAATACAATTAAATTAAATCCATGGGTTACTATGTTGTACTTTTCGGGCTGTTACGAGATGTTTAATTTTCGAGTAAAATATTTAATTTCAAGAAGTAAGTTCATTTTAACCGGTGGCTCAGTTAGATGTTATTTATCTTATATTATTTTCTGCGGTTGGATATTGTTTACAAATAATTAAATAAAGTTGGGTAATTGTTTTTATTTATTGAATGAACCGTGTTTCTGATTTAAACTTGTTTTTCATCTTAATTCTACGAATATGCTTGATGATGTGATAAGAATGACCGTAATGTACGTAAAGAATAGGTCAGTGTAACTCGCCCATTGATCTGTTAGGTCAATGAACTGGCCAAATATAGTTCAATGACTGTAACAAAACGATTTACTTATTAATAAATTACAGAATTACTTAAAATTTTTATAATCGCATGGTAAGTAACTACTGAAAAAATAATAATCATTTTATAAACTTAAAAAAGAAACGAAATTAAAATTGTCGGTAGCATTTTATAAGTTTTCTGTTCATCGAAAAATTTGGTTTTAGTTGTATATTCCATACGAAACACTTGAAAGAAATGTTAATTGATGCAAAAAAAGGCAAAATTGTACATTTCTTACATAAAAAAGGTGTTTTAAAATGTTTAAAAATTATTTCAAGTGGAACAATTAACCGCTTAAGTGGATAATTATTTCATTCAAAATTATTATGTCCGGGAACGAACTTACTGCTAGATGATAAATTGCATAAGAAATGCGGCAACGCTGCTTCAAGCCACTGCACCATTTCAGATAAAATGAAGAATGATTCTAGTAATCAGGAGCTCCAAAACAATTTCATCTTATTTTTTTGAAAGTCGATAACTCAATTTTACGTGGAAATTAAGAAAAAAAAAATATCTCAGTGGGTTCCTACAGATGTCAAGAATCGGTGGTTTAAATATAACTACGCACTTAAGATTCACCCTGCATAAACTCTCCCATGTGTAAAAAATTTCTAAAACATAAAATGCCATTATGACTAAAACTCATATCTGAATGGCTCATGAAATAAGATATATAATGTTCCTTGCCTCTCTTGGAAAATTATATCCTTTTGAGGTAGAAGTATTTGTCAGATCGCCAGCAATATCTTAGTATTGGAGAACATGACTCAAACGATACTTTAAGGCATAACTGTCAAGACTAAATGGAGAAGTTTTGCAGAAAAAAATATTACATTTAAGAAAAAAAAGCAAAAATTGTGCGCCCCTCCAGGTAACTTTTTAGATAATTTATAAAAATATTTGCAAAACATTTTTTTTTTTCAAAATCAGATGGAAAATATATCGACAGCTTTATAATTTTATCAAAAAATATTGCTATTTGATAAAGTTATACCATTTTGAAATTTTACATTAGATTTTTCACAGTGCAAATTTATGGTGTAACTTTATAACAAAGCAATATTTTTTGATGAATTTTGAAACATATCGATGTTTTCCACCTGTTTCTAAAAAAAAAATGTTTTATAAATATTCTGCCAATCCCTGCTTGAGAGGAAGATCAAACCTCTGTCTCTGTGACAGAATGTTTAAGCGGCAAAAATAAGTACAAATTATAATTCTATTTTGCATGTCTTTCTATTTAACTCTTTGTATAATATTTCTGTCAGGTCAATAAAATTCATAATTTTTTTTTTTTTTTTTTTTTTTTTTTTTTTTTTTTCGGTTTCCCGATGCCGGTCAGTCCTCCCGTGGCCTCCGACGCCTCACGGGAGTCGCGCCGGCGCATCAACTACAGCCACTCCCCACATCCCGCAGGGTTAGTGACTGTAGATACCAGAATCATGTGCCCTAAGCAGACGGAGAGAACCCAGAATGACCGCCTTCTGCATTTGGCCTGCCAGCCACTCGGCTGATTTTTGGCAGGCCGGTATGATCTTCAGTTCAGAGAGCAGCGTAGGCTTTATCCCTCCGAGTACACCGATAATAAGGACGACCATTTTGACCGAGTAGCCTGGGTACAGCACTTGGAGCTCGTACCGGAGATCGCGATATTTGGTCCGTTTCTCCTCCTCCTTCAAGGTGATGTTTTTCTCCGCAGGTGCCGAGAACTCGATGACATACATCACCTTGAGTTGTTGGTCGAGGAGGACTATGTCAGGCTTGTTGGCTTGGATTAGCCTGACAGTCGGGAACGAGTAGTTCCAGTAAATCCGGCATTTCTCGTTCTCGACAACGGACTCAATATCTCCGGGGACGTAAGGCAGCACTGGTGTCTGATCTACCCCGTACGAGTGCCTTAGATGGTAGTATAGCACTCGTAAAGCCGCGTTATGTCGGTGGATGTAGGCCGAAATCGCATATATAGGGCATGCAGATAGTAAGTGCATGAGCGATTCCGGCGCCTGATGGCAGGTCCTGCAGTTGATATCAGGAACCCTCTACACGCCACACGCGGCTACGGTAGACCAAGGTGTTGATAACACCATCTTGACAGGCCATAATGAATCCCTCGGTCTCCGACTTAAGCCCTGCTGACCTTAGAAAGGCGAAGGTCAGCCTGGTCGATAAACCCAGTGTTTCTATGTTCTTATAGAAGACACCATGCTGGGGTTTATCGACGTGCTGCCGAAACAGTTTTTCCTGTTCGGCAGCTCTGATTCGGGCTTTCAGACGGTTTGGCTGAAGTTCGGTGACTGACTCAACATCAGCACCTCGCCGGCCTCTCCTCGTCTGATGTCAAATGCGAGACCGAGTTCATCTGCGGCTCTTTTTGCTGCCTTGAACAATCCTGCTCCCACTCCTACAGTTTCGTGATGTGTGTTCATTATTATTATTGTTATTATTATTATTATTAATCGTCTGAAAAATAACCTGGGAAAGCACGCAATTTCTGCAACTATTTTTGTTTTTATGGGTCCCATGCTCCAACACTAACACATGACACTGAATTTAACGTCAAAATAAATAAAAACAGAATCGGCAGATTGAGGCTGTTCTTTGTGACAATAAGAATTAAATATTTTAATTAACTGAGTTACACTTGTTATTTTGTTTATAATCAAAGATACTAGTAATTACTAATCGTTTTTTATTTATTGCAGAAGTTATGAGAGTATACTAAATCTCATATTAGGGAAGATGGTGCTAAATTCTGAGTACTAGTAATATGTAATAAGATATCTTCTTAAATATGTGCGAAAAAATAAATCTTTAGACGATTATTTTCTGTTTCTACCTATGACAGGCGAGCAGACATTCGCGCAGACTGGTTCCATTGGAAAAATGTCGCAATGGATTCAGAGGTTCTGAATATACAGGGTGGGACAATAGTACGTCCGACTTCGATATGTCGAGTTCTATGACAGCTAGAAACTTGATTTAAAAATATATATAAACTAGACAATAAAGTCTATAACCGGAAATTACTTTCGAATATACAGGGTGAGCCAAGACGATTCTACAGGGTCAAATAACATTTTTTAAAATGGAATGCTATGTATATCAGAACATTTTTTAAAACCTCTTTGTGGCCTCCTTCTACTCCTGTATTATTTTTGACTCACTTCCAACCACTTGGATGTAATGATTCTTTTTTTATTGAAATTATGCTATTTACACGTGTATATTAAAAAAATCACTACAGTCACAATTATCGAGTTTAGGAAAAATTATGTTAGCACCAGTTATGAGACATATGTGTGATGACACTCAGCTATTTTCACTTCCTAAATGTATAAAGGGTGGCCAAAAAGGATTTTTAAATTTACAACTTTTTGAACTGAATTTTCTCAATTTTTTTCAAATGGAACACCTTGTATATTTGTGGACGATGTGATGTAGGATTGAAAAACGAATATGTTTTGTACGTACATTCCTATGACTATTTGTGACCATTTTCAATTTATTGAACAATAACTGCAAAATTCAGCAATAAAAATTAAATATATATATATATATATATATATATATATATATATATATATATATATATATATATATATATATATATATATATATATATATATATATATATATATATATATATGTTGTTTTTCAGGTTTTCGCGGGTGGTGAATGTTAAATTCGTTTTCCGGGTATACTCCCGCGTAGGGTGATAGGCCCCGAGAGGGACCGTGGTTGTCTGAAGATGGCAGATGAGATTCTGCCGAAACGTCGTTCAGACAACCACGGTCCCTCTCGAGGCCTATCACCTACGCGGGAGTATACCCGGAAAACGAATTTAACATATATATATATATATATATATATATATATATATATATATATATATATATATATATATATATATATATATATTTGTAATTCAAGAGAAGATATTATAAAAAGTGTTCCACATGTTGTCGATTTTGATTGTCACAGATTTCTATGCGTCTTAGGAATGAGATTTCTACTGTTCATGAAATTACCGGTGATACCTCAAAAATCATTTATTAGCCTTTCCTTCCAATTTTGGATTGTTGTTGGTGTGATGTTCTTATGGGCATCACGAAACACCCTTATTATAATACCTTCTTTTTGAATTATTTGCAAAAATCCTCATATTTCATTTTTATTGCTGAATTTTGCAGTTATTGTTCAATAAATTGAAAATGGTCACAAATAGTCATAGGAATGTACGTACAAAAAATATTCGTTTTTCAATCCTACATCACATCGTCCAAAAATATACAGGGTGTTCCATTTGAAAAAATTGAGAGAATTCGGTTCAAAAAGTTGTAAATTTAAAAATCCTTTTTGGCCACCCTATATACTTTTAGAAAGTGAAAATTGCTGAATGTCATCACACAGATGTCTCATATCTGATACTAACATATTTTTTCTTAAAATCGATAGTTGTGATTGTAGTGATATTTTAAATATACACGTGTAAATGGTATAATTTCAACAAAAAAAAACATTAGATCCAAGTGGTTGAGAGAAAATCGATAATAATACAGGAGTGAAAGGAGGCCATAAAGAGGTTTCAAAGAATGTTCTAATATATATGGCGTTTCATTTAAAAAATGTTACTTGACCCTGTAGAATCGTCTTGGCTTACCCTGTATATTCGAAAACAATTTCCGGTTATAGACTTTCTTGTCTAGTTTACTTATGTTTTTATATCAAATTTCTAGCTATCATAGAACTTGAGATATCGAAGTCGGACGCAGTATTGCCCCACCCTGTATATAAATCTGTCTTAATCCTGTAGTAGACGTGCCCGGACTATGAGTCCGACGCATGACTAGTATGTGAATAACTTATTCTATCTAAACATCACTTATTTGTGGTTTTAAGTATCTGTGACAATCGTTGGTGTCTACACTAGTCTTGGTCGGTACAGCTCACCTTTCTGTGGTGTAATAAATATTTCAATTTTCGGACTGTGAGTCCGGCGCGTCTACTAAAAGATATTATTTAGTTAGGTATTTTATTTGCCACATTATTAAGAATTAGGTAATATGTTTTAATTATTTATTATAGCGACCTTGCATATAACATTTATATTTTCATAACAGACCATGGATGATTTTGATAGAGAACAAGAACGCCTAAAAACACTTTTTGAAGAGGTTTCTACTGCCTTAGAGGAAGAATCTGAAAGTGATAAGGATGAAGTTGAAGTAGATTTTGTTGAGGAACGATCTGTAGATTCAAACAGTGAACAAGATTTAGATGAAGTCGAAGGTGATGATTTTATAGATAATAATGATCCGATTTTTATCGGTAAAGATGGAGTTATCAAGTGGAAAGAACATAGTGCGCCCAATAAAAACATAAAAACACGAAGTGAGAATATAATAAAAAAAATTATTCCAGGGGTACCTCGCAGTCTTAGATATTTAAAAACTCCATTAGATATATGGAAAACATTTTTCAGTGACGAAATTCTCAATACAATTGTTATTTGCACAAACCAAAAAATAGAAGTTGTATCTGAAAAAATTCGTTCGTGATAGGGACCACAAGACAACTGATGTTCCTCAAATTAAGGCATTGTTTGGCTTACTTTATCTTGCTGGTGTTCATAGAGCAAATCATCTGAATACTGAAGATCTATGGAAGACCGACGGCACAGGGATCGAAGCATTTCGTCTAACAATGAGTATAAGCAGGTTCCGATTTCTATTACGATATCTCAGATTTGTTGATAAAGACACTCGCGATCAGCGTAAACAATTGGACAAATTGGCACCTATCAGGGAAATTTTTGACAAGTTCGTTGACAATTGCAAGAAGAATTATATTCACTCTGAGTACGTCACGGTAGACGAAAAGTTGGAAGGTTTTAGAGGCCGATGTAGCTTTCGCTAATACATATCTAGCAAACCAAATAAATATGGTACAAAAATTTTCGCCCTCTGCGATGCCAAAATGTTTTATACAAGTAACATGGAAGTTTATATAGGTATGCAACCGGACGGCCCCTACCGAAAAAAAATAGTGGAAATTGTATAGTAGAACGTTTGTGCGAACATCTATATGGTTCAAAATGAAATGTGACGACTGACTACTGGTTTACGAGTTTGCAACTTGCTGACAGTCTAAACTCGCATCAACTAACTCTCTTAGGGACAATTCGTAAAAACAAATAGAATTGCCCTTGCAATTTGTGCAAGGGAATCGACCAGTTGGATCGAGCATGTTTGCGTTTAGAAAAAATTGTACATTGGTATATTTCATACCCAAGAAGAAAAAAAGTACTGCTTATTTCAGCTATTCACGATGATGATGCTATAAATAAAACTACTAAGAAACCCGAAATCATTGAATGGTATATTTCAACAAAGTCTGGAGTAGACCTGGTGGATCAATATTGTGCTCGATATAACGGCGCCAGAAATACTAGAAGATGGCCAGCCTAATCATGTATTCTGCAAATAATCCTGATCGGAAAATCAAACGCAGAAATTTCATGTAGAACTTGCCCAGTCATTAGTTTACGACTTTCAGAAAATACGTTCCACTTTGCCAAACTTACCGAGAAACCTAAAATTGAGACTTCGCGAACTTTGTGGTACGGAGGAAGAAGCTGCCCCTGCACAATTGAGAAGTAACAAAAGGGGTCGTTACAGTATTTTTAATTCAAAGAAAAATATAGACCTACAAAATATTCTTGCACTTTCTGCAAAAGATACTTATGTTTAGAGCATGCAAGCATTACTTGTGACAAATGTTACCAAGAAAAGTGTAGTGAAAACTAGGTTATAAAAAACATATTTTGACTTATCAGGTTCAAATTATTTTATAATGTTGTTATTCATTTACGTTTTGTTCATGTCTAGAAGAAATATAACATAATAACTGTTAGTACTTTTTTTTAATTTTCGTAGTAAAAAAATAATTAGCCCAATTTTTACTCTTTTCCTTAAATAAGTAAAAAAAATCATGCAGAACTAATATTAATAATTTGTGTAACGCAATTTATTACTAAAGTGTATAAAGTTAATATTACTTTGTAAAAAAAGAAATTGATAATGACCTCATCTTGACCCTTATTTAAAAATCGGACTGTTAGTCCGACCCGTTTAGTGAAGCTATAAAAATAGACGCGTCTACTGCAGGGTTAAACACCCTAAGTCAGTCAAGGCAATTTTTTGGAAATCGAAGCTGATGACAGATATTGAATCGACTTTATCGAATATGCTGACCTATGGTATATCAATTAAAATTGAAGTCACCGAAATTAAGAAGAGTAAATAAGGCTGTGTGTAGCTAATTGATTTATTCGAGATTGTGTACGTTTCAATTTACACAGTATTTCGTTTGAGTCAATTTAATTGAAAAAAAATCAACTTCTGTTCTGTTATTCCAGTCAATAGTAATTTCGTATTGTTTGCCACAGAAACATACAATATTGCTTTGAAACTCCCTTCGGTTGTATAGCAGAGTGTAAAATATTGAATCGTTGAAAAATGATTGCTACTAAACCAATAAAAGAAACTCATTTACGAAGGCAAGTAAGAATGTTATAATAACATAACCACTAAACTGTAATATAATATAGAAATATAATTTCTCTGTACGTGAGTAAATGTGTGTTCTTTTTGTATATGTGTATAAGTAACTAACTATCGGCTAGTCAAGGCATGGCAACTTTAATAACTTTTGTAGTATTCGAATTAAAATTTGATAGATGTAGAGTGTCCGAAAAATATCAACGCGTCATATGAGTCAAAATTATATTAAAAGTAAAATTTTGGAAAGGCCTTTCCGAAGAATCTACGACCACTTAATTGTTAAAAAAAAATGCATTAATCAAACAAAAAATTGTATTGTAAATCAGTTGTTCAAAATAACAATGAAATTATAAATTTAAAATTTAGACGTGTTTCAGAAAATGCGATCATAATAAAGAACCAGCGACACACAGACACACAGACGGCATGCCAATGCGGATAAATTTTCTATTTTCCGGTCTCAAAACGTTCGCTTTCATCACAATCTGGAATTTGCTTCATCTCACGACGCCAATACTTTCTCTATAAGTATAGATAGATGAGAAAGTAAAATGATATACCGAATGGGCCATAAAGGTCTTAGGTCATTTTTACTTCCTCACCCCTCAAAGTGAGGAAGTTATGTATTTGTGAAAAAAATTTTGAAAATTTTTATTGCATTGTTGATGAGCAAAATCTGTCTCAATTTTTGAAACGTCGAAAAATGTGACTTTTTTTGAAACGTCAATGTGACTTTTTTTGAAACGTCAAAGTGACTTTTTTTAAACGTCAAAATGTGACTTTTTTTGAAACGTCAAAAAAATGTGACTTTTTTGAAACGTCAAAGCAACTTTTTTGAAACGTCAAAATGTGACTTTTTGAAACGGCTAAAAATGTGACTTTATTGAAACGTCAAAAATTACTTTTATTATAAACTCCACCACACGTCGAGTTTTACTACGATGAGGAATTTCTGATCCCCGGTTTTTTACTTATTTATTCATGTTTTTAGACCCAATATCAACAAAATTTACATTTTTAATTTTAACCTAAAAGTTTGTATATATAGATCATATCAAATGTGATCAGAAGATGTCATACAAAATGTAATAATTACACATGGCAGCCATCTTGGATTTAATCTAATTTAATTTTATTCCCTACCTATCTAAATACATAGGTATACTTAAGCAGTGTCCGTCATCTTGAAAGTAACAAAATACATAATTTGTTATCGTTTTAATTATCATTATCGAAAACCTTACAGTCTTGTCTATCAATAAAAATGGTTGGAAAGTGAAAGAAATGTAAACAATTGAAAAATATATATATATATATATATATATATATATATATATATATATATATATATATATATATATATATATATATATATATATATATATATATATATATATATATATATATATATATACATGATATTGGCTATCGATCTATCATGATTTGAAGGTGTAATTCAATGCAGGTCGGGGTATTTGCCCGCTGAGTAGTTGTTTCCTTCAAACCATATTTAATCACATTAGTTTAGTCCACCTGGGCTAGGGGTCGCCGCTCTCGGTACTTGCTGTGATGCAAGTCGCTATCCGCCACAGAGACATCGAGGATGTCGGTCGGATAGTAGCATTCAGACCATATGAGAAGTTTCATACCTCTCACCACTATATATATATATATATATATATATACATATATATATATATACATATATATATATACATATATATACATATATATATACATATATATATATATATATATATGTATATATATATATATGTATATATATGTATATATATATATATATATATATATATATATATATATATATATATATATATATTTATATATATATATATATATACATATTTTCGTTTTCTGGTTCTGTTAGCATCCGTACATTAAGCTACTAGGGTGACATCCGGCCTATATACAGCAGTGTATATAATATACTACACAAATTTCTAAAACCTACCGTCTTAGAATCCGTTACACTTTACGCTAAGGGTGGCAACCACCATATGTATATATAAATGTTTTACCTAGTAAAAGTCGAAATGACTTCCATATACACTAATTGGCATCCTTTACAGCGTTGCCGTGTTTATGTAAGCTAACTGATTTATAATCTTGTTTCATAACTGTAATTCTGATGATCTTGCTGCTTCTTAACAAGCAAAAAAACATCTTGTTTGATAAACCCATGAATACATTTTATATAACTAATTCATGGATTTTAAGCGTTTTTATTTTCTACTACTTTCCTTTAACTTTTTTCTCTGTAATATTGAATAGTCCATTCATATTAAAACCAAAATAGTGGAATAGGAGAAAAAAATTATAAAGTTTTGTCACTTAGGGATTATACGCGTCAAGTGAATACCTTTCGAAATCAAAAAAGTTCCAAAGTAAAAAGTGGTCGCTTAACTCCAAAAACCACCCAGAAGGCACCCTGCCGTAGTTTTATGCATTTTTTCTCAGAAACCGTCGGCCCCACTAAAAATTTTATACTCATAGAAAATATTTCTTATAAAATTTGTCACAAAAAAGGTTCTATTACTAAAGTCAATAAATGCAATGGATTTCGAGCAATGAGCGATTTAAGAACATTGCGCAAGAAAACGAAGAGTATATTGCATTTGATCGGCACATTTCTAAAACCGTAAATATCGCTCGTAGAGAAAAAGATTTCATATCATTGTGTTCGTCATCGAATTCTGAACAACTTTCAAAATATCCGTTTCTCTGTCTGTCCGTCTCTCCGTCCGTCACGTTTCTTGTAAGCACGATAACTTAAGAAGGAAAAGTTCGATAGAACTGAAATTTGGGCTGAGTTAGTGTTCGCTAGAAGACGAACCTTATTGTTTTTGAAAAAAAAAATCAAATCGTAAATAAAAATGTTAAAGCATATTTTATTTAAAAATATAACTACAGAGGGTTGCAATTCTTAATGTGATACTAAGATTGAAGTAGTTTTCTGTAGACACCAAAATACTGTAAAACATACTGTCACATGTTTAGCCTATACAGTCGGCATCATCGGAAGATGACAAAATTTAAGTCGATATTATCGGGAGATGATAAATTTATTAAATATATAGTTAATACATTAGGTATTGTAAGAATGAAGTTATAAGACAATAACATCATTATTTTCAAAAAACTGCGAAGAGTATCCTATAGAATGTGGAACCATTATATAAAAAGTACAATAAGACTACTGTCTGCGAATAGTACAATGTTCACATCTAGCTGTCTTATAAACTTTACTCTTACAATACCTAATGTAATGACTACATATATAATCTTCAATTTTATCATCTCCCAATAATGCCGAATGTGTTGGCGAAACGCGTTGCGGTATATTTTACAGTAATAATTAAGATTCATTCTTAGAATACCTAATATATTGATTAGGTGCATATTTAAATTTAAATTTTATCATCTTCCAATGATGCCGACTGTATAGGCGAAATATGTGACTGCATATTTTACAATATTTTGGTGTCTACAGAAAGCTACTTCAATCTTAGTATCACATTAAAAATTGCAACCCTCTGTAGAGTCATATTTTTAAATAAAATGTGCTATAGCATTTTTATTTACGATTTGATTTTTTCAAAAACAATAGGCTTCTTCTAGCGAACACTAATTTACAGCTCAAATTTCAATTCTATCGGACTTTTCCTTCTTAAGTTTTCGTGCTTACAGGAAACGTGACGGACGGACAGACGGATATTTTAAAAGTTGTTCAAAATTCGATGACGAACACAATGATATGAAATTTTTTTCTCGACGAACGATATTTATGGTGTTAGAAATGTGCCGATCAAATGCAATATAGGTACTCTTCGTTTTCTTGCGTAATGTTATTCAATCGCTCATTTCTCGAAATCCACTGCATTTATTGACGTTAGTAATGGAACCTTTTTTATGGCAAATTTTATAAGGAATATGTTCTATAATTACAAAATTTTTTGCGCGGTCAACAGTTTCTGAGAAAAATGCAGAAAACTACGGCAGGGTGCCTTTGGGGTGGTTTTTGGGGGTTAAGCGGCCACTTTCTACTTTAGAACTTTCTTGATTTCGAAAACTATTCACTTGACGCGTACAATCCCCAAGCGGTAAAACTTTATAATTGTTTTCTTCTATTTATGCTAATATTAATGGACTAGAAGGGCTATGCCCTTGCTCGATAATTTAGACTTAAAATTAGATTTACGAGAATTATGAGAATTACAAGTTATGCATTCTAATTTATGTGTATAGGATAAAAGTCCAAAATTTGTTACCCCTTGTCCTGTAAGGTATAAAATGCACTCACTAAGACAAAATATAATTTATTAAAGTACAGAATTTAAGGATCTATGCTGTATCATGTTGTAATTAACTAATAACTAGTAATTATTAATTATTGATGCAATAATATGGAATAAACACATTTGCAAATCGTGGTTCTAAGTTCGGGAGTGTACACCTGGGCTAGAGGTCACCGCTCTCGGTACTTGCTTCTCAAGTCGCTATCCGTCACAGAGACATGTATGATGTCGGTCGGAGTAGCATTTGGACCATATGAGAAGTTTCATATACCGCTCGCCACTACTCAATTTACCTTAGTCAGTATATGACTGGCGGGTTAGCCACTATCATTTGTCAGTTCCATAACCTATGGCATACTGAGAAGAACTAATTAGTTCGAAACCGGTCTGTGTCTGGTTAGGAATTGGCAAATGATGTTGGCTACAGGTCTATCATGATTTGAAGGTATAATCCAATGCAGGTCGGGGTATTTGCCCGCTGAGTAGTTGTTTCGTTCAAATCATATTTAATAACAGTAGTTTAGTTCACCTGGACTAGAGGTCGCTGCTCTCGGTACTTGCTTCGCAAGTCGCTATCCGCCACAGAGACATCTATGATGTCGGTCGGATAGTAGCATTTGGACCACATGAGAAGATTCATATACCTCTCGCCACTACTCACTGTGAGTTAGTGTTCGCTAGAAGAAGAATCTTATTGTTTTTGAAAAAACATCAAATCGTAAATAAAAATGTTTAAGCATATTTTATTTAAAAATATTATTACAGAGGGTTGCAATTTTTAATGTGATACTAAGATTGAAGTAGTTTTTTGTAGACACCAAAATACTGTAAAATATACTGTCACATGTTTAGCCTATACAGTCGGCATCATCGGAAGATGATAAAATTTAAGTCGACATTATTGGGAGATGATAAAATTGATTAAATATGTAGTCAATACATTAGGTATTATAAGAATGAAGTTTATAAGCCCATAACATCATTATTTTCAAAAAACTGCGAAGAGTATCCTATAGAATGTGGAACAAATATATAAAAAGTGCAATAAGACTACTGACTGCGAAGAGTACAATGTTCACGTCTAGTTGTCTTATAAACTTTATTCTTACAATACCTAATGTATTGACTACATATATAATCTTCAATTTTATCATCTCCCGATAATGCCGAATGTGTTAGCGAAACGCGTTGAGGTATATTTTATAGTAATAACTAAGATTCATTTTTGGAATACCTAATATATTGACTAGGTACATATTTAGTTTTAAATTTTATCATCTTCCGATGATGCCGACTATATAGGCGAAACATGTGACTCTATATTTTACAATATTTTGCTGTCTACAGAAAGCTACTTCAATCTTAGTATCACATTAAAAATTGCAACCCGCTGTAGTCATATTTTTAAATAAAATGTGCTATAACATTTTTATTTACGATTTGATTTTTTCAAAAACAATAGGGTTCTTCTTCTAGCGAACACTAACTTACAGCCAAAATTTCAATTCTATCGGACTTTTCCTTCTTAAGTTTTCGTGCTTACAAGAAACGTGACGGACGGACAGACGGATATTTTGAAAGTTGTTCAGAATTCGAACACAATGGTATGATTTTTTTTCTCTACGAACGATATTTGCGGTTTTAGAAATGTGCCGATCAAATGCAATATAGGTACTCTTCGTTTTCTTGCGTAATGTTATTTAATCGCTCATTTCTCGAAATCCACTGCATTTATTGACTTTAGTAATAGAACCTTTTTTATGACAAATTTTATATAGAATGTTTTCTATAATTATAAAATTTTTTGCGCAGCCCACGGTTTTTGAGAAAAATGCAGAAAACTACGGCAGGGTGTCTTTGGGGTGGTTTTTGTGGGTTAAGCGACCACTTTCTACTATGGAACTTTCTTGATTTCGAAAACTATTCACTTGACGCGTACAATCCCCAAGAGGTAAAACTACAATTTTTTTCTTCTATTTATGCTAATATTAATGGACTAGAAGGGCTATGCCCTTGCCCGATAATTTAGACTTACGAGAATTATAAGAATTACAAGTTATTCGTTCTAATTTATGTGTATAGGGTAAAAGTCCGAAATTTGTCACCCCTTGTCTTGTAAGGTGTAAAATACACGCACTAAGACAAATATAATTTATTAAGGTACAGAAGTTAAGAATCTATGCAGTATCATGTTGTAATAATAACTAATAACTAATAATTATTAATTCAAATCAGAAATATCAGCATGGCATGATCAACGATCATGTTTTACTTATAAAAGAATGGGATACATTGGCATAAAAATTGAAAACTATTTCCAAAACAAATTTACACTATTTTGATGTATTATCGAAGTATAAGTATTAAAAACTACTGCATTGTTCTTGAAATTGCAATTGAAACTAATATAATACACATTGTTTACATACATTAGCAAGTTAATTTTAAGCAGACAAAATAAATAATACACCAACATAAAATAAGATACTTCATTCAAATTTAAATACCGCGCCATGCGCACCTTGCGTAAGGCTCGATTCGACATGGTAATTACTGTAATAATTAGATTGGATGACGCGAAGATCTCTAAACGCATTACATACAAGAAATAAAATAAATTTTCTCGTGGATGTTATACATAGACCCTCGAAAAATTATTAGGAAAAGCACAGTTGCCAAACCAAACCCAAAATAAATGGAAGTTGCCCTTCACGCGTTTTAAATCTTTGAATATATACACGGGTTAGACTGCAGCGCACTCTTTGGTGAAATAGCGTGTACCACAATGTATAGTATTATACAAAAAAATGACCAAAGCAGCATCCCGACGATTTTCGGTTAAAACAAAGGTGGTGCCATTGCCGTACATAAAAACAATTTTTAAGGTGTTTTCAAGTTGGCATCCGTATACTGGAAGTCAACTGGTCGTGGGTGCCACCTTTACCGCAAATTTAACGAATGAGATGCCATCTTATACTGTGACTGTATATATATATATATATATATATATATATATATATATATATATATATATATATATATATATATATATATATGTATATATATGTATATATATATATATATATATATATATATATATATATATATATATATATATATATATATATATATATATATATATATATATATGTATGTAGGAAGAAAGAAGGGATAATGGGTATTGCCCACAAAAAAGGATGAATCCGTCGACACGTGTTTCTGAGTCATTACTCGTAATCATGACAGCTATAAGTTGTAAGAATAGGTACAACTTAGGTTCAACAACACAAAAAGGAAACCACTGACAGGAAGCCAGTCGCACATTTGTCGCTGCAATTGAAAGATTCCGTGTTTACAGGGCATCAGACAATATTTCCACGGAGGCAACTATAGCTATCTGTGTGGTATTCCCTACCCAGGGTTTAAAGTAACAAAGAATAGAAGGTCACTACGGGACCTTCTTCGTTTTTATATATATATATATATATATATATATATATATATATATATATATATATATATATATATATATATATATATATATATATATATATATATATGATTTCTGTTATTATGATTTAAAATTTCAACTTGAACCATATTATGGATGAATATTTGAGGACTATTTTCCACTGAAATATCATAAAACTGTTAGTTGTTAATTTTGAGGTAATTCAACCTATTAAACATTAAACTGCTTTTTATACTTGTATTTGAACTACACACTTTCCAAGAGCTAAGAGCCTTGTAATTGAAAGCAATTCATTTAAAAGCACTTTTGCTTATTACTTTGAAGCGCTCTGAGAATATATGTTGGTATTTTAATTTTTATTATATCTTCATTTGAAAATATTTTGTGCCTTGTGCTACAACTACTTTTTCAAGTGCTTTTCCAAGCTCTGTGCGCGAGAATTATTATTATAAGCTTCTAGTGCTTTTATCACTTCCACATTCTTTATTTGTAGATCTTACAACCATAATTAATAGAAAAGACACCCCTAATAGCGCAAGAGAACTGTCAGATAAAGATTAACTATCAAAAAACTGACGTTTTATTTGAATCCAATTTATGAATTTCTAGAAAACATAATAATCACAATGATATTCATGACATCTAACCTAACCTAAATAAGCCCATTCTTTTCATACATTTTAAAAAATCTCACATTATATTTGCTTGATATTTGTGCATTTCTAGAAAAAAATAATAAAATAATTATTGAGTATTACATAAGCATCCTTCAAAATTAACATGATAACAATAATAAATACCATAATTTATACTGTCATTCTTATTTGAATGCGCTAGTTTCAAAGTTTTAGGTAGTTAGTGAATCAAACATAACATGTCCAATACATTTTATCGTAGAAATTATTACAACTACTAAATCTAGCAACAAGTATTGAATTTAATTAAATAACTACTACTATTTAGTATTAGAAGCAAAAAACATATTTAGATTAAAAAAAATATTGACTCACCAAAAAGATAAATTTTTACACATAAAGTTTAAAAGGTTTGAGGGGATGCTTATATCCAATAATTATTTTATTATTTTTTTCCACAAATTCATTATTCCAATATGTTCATTTGCAAAGCATGCTCATTTTTATTATAAACTCGTTATACTTAAATGTAAATACTCACGATTACTTTCTTGATTTATAGTTTAGTTTTAGAGTTTACGTACAAAATATGTATGTTGCATTTGGTACGAAATTTACACTATTTTTTTTTTTTGGCATGAGGCCATTAGCCATACAGCCAGACACAACATGGTGATATAGAGTTCTACCTATGTCTAACCTATACAAGAAGAAAGAGAAAAAAATTATATTTGAAGACAGGCGAGGGAAGAAAACAAAGACACACGCTTCTCGTCCTGGGGTCTATCAGGACATTGTTTTTATTATAACAAACAGTTTTAGAGGACCACTTTAGTATAAAGGTTTAAAGACACAGGGAAACAACAAAGGATACAAAACTAACCTATGCTGAATAATTTTCAAAGTAACATTTCTGTTTCAACTAAAAAACTGATAACGCAGTCAAACACTGTTTTACTATTGAGACTGTATATAAAGGTATATTAAACGGAGACTGAATATTGCAATTCATAAGATTGTTATACAATGTGTTGCTAGTTGCTTTGTTTTTCCTGCATTCAAAGAAAATATGATCGAGGTCTCCTTTCGTGTTACATGTTTCACAAATATCAGAGGGCACTACTTTTATTTTGTATAGGTGTGCTAGGTATCGAGCATGACCAAATTTCATACGATTTACTGATGTAACATATTTTCGTGGAAAATCATAACCATCGTGCCAGAACTTAGTCGGATGATCAGGATGTATAAGAGTATATCTTGTTTGACTAGAGGAACAGAAATCATGCCATAAGTGTTTCCATCTGTTTTTTAAATTCGTTCTTGTAACTGAGAAAGCATCAGTGAGACATAATTTTGGTCCATACGAAAATCCTGTGTTAATGCTTTCTTTTGCTAAGGCGTCAACAATTTCATTATTTTTTAAACCTATGTAGGCTTTTACCCAAACAAAATATACTTCTTTTTCAGTTATCAATATGTTATGTAATATTTTTTTAATTTTTAGAATGCATGGATTAGTTTTAATATTGAGGGAAATATTACTTTCTAATGAGGTCCGAACCGATAAAGAATCGGGTAAAATTATTGAAGTGTCTGCGTTAGATAAGTAAATATAATTTAGAGCTTCGTAAATAGCTGTTGCTTCTGCAGAGAAAATAGAAATTTGAGTGGGCAGTTTAACTTTTTCTTCCCGATTTATGGAGGGTATATAGTATGCACAACCAGTACCCACTGAGGTTTTAGAAGCATCCGTGTATACTAATAAAGGATTGTTCGATCTTTCTAAAACTGAGTTTAGGATGTTCCTGCTAAGGTTCGGGTGATCGCTGTATTGTGGTATTATTATCTTTAAATTAGAAAAAAGGCAGAAATAGTCCAAGTTTGAAGTGTGCTTGTATGGGTCATCTAATAAAGGGAAAATATTACTACAAACTCTGAGGGCACTACATAGAGGTGGAGACTTTTTCTTTATCCAAATACACTATCTTGTTACTGGTTAAATTCAAGCACGACCACAGAATATTTTTAATATCTATGGATTTGGGGTTTTCAGATGTAGAGTAAAACAATAATAGCAAATGCAGTTCTGTGTGAGACAAATATCGGATAATAATTTAATTTAATTTTGTATTTAGAATAATTAAGTAATCAACTTAGAACTCAGGTAATGAAATATTTAATGAAGCAACTCTGATCCACTTGAAAGCTAACTCTTAGTTCTAAGTTGCAGATTAATAACTGATTGCAGAGAAACTTTACGTGGAATAATTAAACGGTGGTTTTACACTATTATTAAACTTATCAACGTATGTATAAATAATAAACACTTAAAATTGTATGTATATGTAAAATGACATTGTAAGAAGAGGAAATAAGAAAAATCGCACACAAAATGGCGTGTTTTAATTTTATAGTGATCGCCTAATTAAGCTTCTCCCTCAAGAAGGAGAGGTTTGAAAAAGAAAGGGCATTGATTAAGGATATAGCAATGAGTAATGGATATTCTGTAAGTTTAGTTGATAAAATAATTAGGAAACGTACATTTAAAGAGACACTTCGAAATTCCTCGACCTTTCAAAATGAAAGAGAAAATCCGAAATTTGTATCGATTCCATATGATCCTCGAAACACCCGTAGTATTGGTAGGATTTTTAAATAAATATGTAAATATGTGGTTCAGTCACCGGAAAATAAACTAAAACAACTTTTAGGCAATTCAAAATTGAAACAAGTGAAAAGTTGGGGATTTACGAAATTAGCTGTAACGACTGTACGCAAAAGTATGTTGGACAAACTAGACGATCAATTCAAACCAGATTTAAGGTGCATACGGCTCATCTCAAATATATTAGAAAGGTTACTGTTCTTCAACATGCGTTTGAGAACAACCATAAAATAGACAGTAGTAATTTAAAATTAATTAGGAATATAACAAATACTAGACAACTGGATGCATTTGAAAGCTTGAAAATTGCAAAGTGTAAAAGTAATATGAATAGTGACAGAGGGCGAATTCCATACAGCCCACTCTATTGGTTAGTTAGTCCCGGTTCACCGAACCTTAAAAATAGTTTAGGTATAAATAGGATACATTGTTAGCATAAGGTTAGTTTTAATCATCTCCAGATGATGCCAACTTGGTTGGCAAAATGCACGTAGAGTGCAATATATGGTGTTTTAGTGTTTTCTGAAAAAACCACGCCACTGTTGTTCTCTGTATCTATAATTTAGTCGTGTTGTCCACCTCATATCCCATACTCTATTTTGCTGTATCCAGTCCCGTTCGGCTGGAGAAGGAATTTCAGTAATAATGCGATAAGATTTTAGGATATAAAAAAATCACATACTGAGAAATTTACACATTTCATTTTACATATTTCTCAGTGTTAAAAAATTAAAACCTCTTTCAAAAACTTTCATAAAAATGATATTAACCTCTGATGCGAAATATGCATGAAAGCAAATTATACGACAAAAAAAGAACGGTTAACTCGGTTCTGAAATCCTAGCGGACCGATTTAAAATTGTTGTCGTCATTCTACAGACCGAAGCGACAAAATGATTGTATTGTACATGACGTATATTTTTTTGGCCCATGAGATTTTAAGAGTTTAACGATAATTTTTTTTTTGTAGTATTTTCGAAAAATTTTTGGGAATAAGTTTCAAACAGAAATTCTACGATTTTGTGTTGTGAATATTTTATGTTGCCTATACTTTTCTTAAAGAAAAATGGAAAAACATTTCATTTGTAAATTGAAATATGCAACACCCCCCGTCCAATTGCTGGCATAAAACAATAAGCTGGGGGTTGTACTTATTGACAGGTAGCTCAGTGAGCAGGACGTGAATAAGGGCTTAGATTGATTTGAGTTCTCACTAAAAGCTAGGCTGGACGCCAGGACTTATGCAAGTACCAAATAGTGAAAAGTTTACTTTAAAAGATAAAGATAACGTTAAAACTTGAATTCTGTTGGGAAGGAAGTTGAATAAAAAGATATTATTTAATAAAAAGTATAATAAGACTGGTATATGTACAATATTTACATTGGCTCAGGTTGAAGACCAATAAACTAACCACACAAAAAAAAAATGATGACGTTATTGAGAGAATATAAAAAATAAAATGACTGATCTCTTACAAATTTCTTCTGACCAAATATAAATGTTTACTGGGGACGAAGATCTTACGTAACTTCCAATGGGTTAGTCCAGCGAAGAATCCACCAACAGCTAAGCTCTTAATGGGTTTGGTGTCAGTTTGACTCACCACTGTCAGTACTGCAGTTACCCTTGAGAAAAAATGCCAGTTGTATAAAATATCATTTTCCTGATCCACGCAGTATATAATGATCAGTTCAATCCACCAGTTATCCTCTTCTCTTGGTCCAGGTATTTACATAAAAAGGGGAGAGTTTTATGAGATCAGTATTATAGGTAAAACAAAGGTAAAAGCTGTGACGTTTGAATTGTCGAGCTACGTAGACAAAATATGAGTTAACACAAATTTACAGAGTAAATTGCAAACTAAACAAACTAGGATCGGTATCCTATAATATTTTAGAAAGTTGAAGACTTCAACTAACTTAGGTATCAATAAAAGTTACGTTAAATAGAAAAAAATACTAGTCCAACAAATAAACTAGTTATACGATAATAAACAAGTGAAATAGGTATTCACTAAATGTTAAGATTTTTTTTACTAAAAGAAGTTAATCTTCAAGAAAAATAGAAGACAACTGGAAAGATAACGTAAATAAATATTTGCTAAATATAAAACAATATGATAGTTTTCAACTTGAAGGTAACGTTAAATTAAATTATTTATTAGTTCCTCGGAGAGAGGTAATAATGAATTGCAGATAAAGTTAAATAAAGATATATACTTGCCTATATGTTTACTTTAGATAATCAAAAGTTAATCAAGTGCTAGATAACTAGGCAAAGAAAAACCTTATGTTACTGAAGGTCTGGTTGATAAATATATGCACTGGTATAAAATAATCCACCACAAAACAAATGCACCACATTAGATAATTTTCACAAAGGTTATAAACAAATAGGTTTTGTCCAACAAGATGTACCAATCTCCAAATGTCACCAGTCACCACTGTTCAGAGCGCTACCAACGTAGCTAAGTGACATAAAACATCAACAGACAAAGACAGAAAACAACTAACTAAGATACAAAATGGCGACATCCGTTGCCGAGTAAATCTAAAATTTACAATAACCGAAAGTTAGTTTAAATTAGCACACGAACTTATTACAATATCAGAGGGATATTAGATAAATTGCCAACAAGGCACGATAAATCGATACTAATCAATATTAATGATGGCTGTTCCAAAGAACAACCAAGGTGAACTGATCACCGAAAAGCATATTCGCCCAAGGCGTAAATTAAGATAATTACGGTACAATATTATTATGAAAATTACCTCAAAGGTACTTTAAATCAATATAGCAACTTTTAAATAATGATGATCATAAAATCACAAGATAATACCAGAAAACATATAAATTTTACCAGACCGCTGAACTAGAGATGGTTTCCATCAGAACGCTACGTAAGAAGAAAGAAGTCCCGTTCTGTTCTTCCACCTAAACTAGGTTATAGTTTGGAAAGAGACAAACATTTGAGAGTAGAGTATGAGCAATAAAGATAGATAGATATTTAGCGCAAAAATCTGCAAAACCAACTGTTCCAGTAGAAATCAGTGGCGCCATCTGAACTAGACTGGCTGAAACTTAATTCATCGTGGACCACAACAAACTAGAATGAAATGGCTTGCAATTTCGTTACAAATATCCTACAAACTGAATTCTTAGGAAGATTTTTAATGACTTCTTCTGAAAATCTTTTCACATATTTCGTCTATATATCTACAAAAGTCTAAACCTTCTTCAAAATATGCAGTTTCTGCTATATACATATACTTTTTAGACGCATACCGATCCACTATTAATATTACGCTTGTTAAGCTTTAAAACAATAAGAGACCATAATTATATATTTCATGTATTAAATTATTTTAAACTTGAGTACGAAACTGTAATATAACTAGTTGGTGAAACCTCAGATTAATTATTAATCTGAGCGTGAAACGCACTCTTGCTGATAAATAGATAAGATAATTTAATTTTTCGTCGTAAAATTATAACGTATGAAATTATAAATTGTAAAATTATAAATTATGAAAAGCTAATAAAGTTTTTCCAACTTGATGTTTTTATTCCCAAACTTGAAATTGTTTGTTAATTCAGTTTCCCTTGAGAAGTCTAAAATAATACTTCTTGAATGTTTTATTTATTTAAAAGACCAAATTATATTTCACTCATCAGAAAGTAAAAAGGAAAAGTTTTTATATGCATGACAATTTTTTGTTGTGCCATAAGCTATTTATTAAAGAAAAGCGAGACCGCTAGCTTTTCCATTGCAATCAACTGAGATTGAAATAAGAAAGTGAAACGTACAAAGGAGAAAACAAGAATGTTCTTTGCGTATACACTTAATCGAGAACTTCAGCAAATCTCGTGTTTTTATATTCACACAACCAATGTAATAATCTCAAAATTCTTGATATATGACTTTGAAGATAAACATTATAAACGGGATTCCATGACAAAATGATTTAGTATCTTATCTCTTCGATTTATCATCGAAAATTTTCGAATTATCTTATTACAATCGGTTGCGTTCAACAAATTTACGGCTCGAACTTAAGCAAGATTTAATGAATTCCACAGCTCATATTGATTTCTCTCTCCTCTAAAACTAAGCATGTGTATAAATCTATAATATATATAACATGCTTCAATAAATTGCCTTAGGGTAAATGCAGTGTGAATAACCTTCCAGTTCCACGCTAATTTTGTTCTGAATAATTTGTATAATATATTTGCTAAAGCCGTTCTAATAATTTTCAATTTAATTCTCAGTACTTCGAGATTTCCTCAAAAATGGAAAAATTCACGTGTGTGTCCAGTGTTCAAAAAGGGTGAAAAGAGTGATGTAACGAGCTAGGCCCATCACTATTATTTGTAACTTCGGGAAAATTTTTGAAAGTTTTCTTCACGATTTTATGTACACTCACGTATCTGGCTCAATATCTTTTGATCAGCATAGCTTTATGAAGGATGAATCTACAGTAAAGAACCTTGTGTGCAAAACGCAATTTCTATGCGAAGGTCTTGATCAAGGGGTCAGGAAGATTCTATCTACACACACTTTACTAAGGCTTTTAACATGCTTCACTACGATGGTTTAATTTATAAACTTGACAAATTTGGTTTCTCGAAGTTGTTATTTCTTTTAATGCAGTCGTATCTAAAAAATCGATATCAATTTGTTCAGTACCGTGGTCATAAATCAAATGGTTTCTTTCAAAGGTCTGGCGTGCCACAGGGTTCGATACTCAGACTCTTCTTAGTAATTGTTTGGGCCTTTTAGATTTAAATTTATTTTATAGTATTCTTCCTTTTTAATGGTAATTAGGTTCCTTATTAATAGATGTCACTAGATATACTAGAAATCGTGTTTATTCACAATTTAAATGGTTTTTCTAGTGAAACAGTTTTTTTATATAGATATCAACGCACTTTTTACAGAGTTAGATTCGAGATATATTCATATTCGATATTATAGTTTTACACGCTTTAGTGACATACAAATAGTTTAATACGCGAATATACAAAAGTAATAATCTTAGTGCCACATTGTTGTTAAAAGGTGATATTCGATATCCTACATTCCTTATAACCAATCCTGCCCTTTGTCCTATCGAATTACAGGGAGTATCAGGACTGTGGCGTTTGGTAAGTGAATTTTTCTAGTAATTCTTAATTTTCTGATATTACTTATATTTATATATTCCTTGTTCTTTAACATAATAATAAATACAGTCTACTTAAACGCAACAGTAATATTTATTAATAATATTTTCGAAAGCTGAAATAATAATGTAGGCTTGTATGCAGATAACCTAAAAATGTACCAGTTTATTAATAAAATGTTCATGATTGTGAAATTCTGCATAAAACCTTGGATAGTGTCAATTCCTGGTGCGTCAACAACTACCTACCCCTCAATTCCAGCAAGTGTAACGTCATCTCATTTGGCCGGAAAAAATAATCTGGTAACTACTTTTGCTTTGTAATCAGGAACTGCAAAGATTTTAAAAATGTCAATACTCATCGTTTACTCTATGTAACATTTGTTAGATCTTACCTTGAATATGCTTCAATTGTGTGGAATTTAATTTATAATGTTAATATATTACAATTAGAGAATATTCAGCGTAAATCTGCAGTGTACACTATTGCTGGCACATATCCACCTATTGAATTTCCACAAAATATATTGTGACAAAGGTTTACCTTACCAAGTCTTACTCCCAAGGAAGAATATTTCCATCCATAATTTTTTCTCTATAAAATTGTTAATAATCCTGTGCATAATATTAACCTGTAAAAAGTTCCTAGAAATTCTGCTCGCCATAACAACTCATTTATTTCACACAAACCAAGTACTAATATTCTCATGGAGTCTCCAATACACCAAATGTATGTCAACTATGCTAAAATTGAGGATTATGTTGATATACTTTTCTGCAATGAGAATGTAATCAAAAACTCTGTTTTACACCATAATGTTTTGTAATTTACTCTGTTGTAGAACTGAAATCCTACAAAAAATTTAATTATCTCGAAAAAAATAATGTTACCAAAAAAATCACCCAGATCACATAGAAGGCCCTCAGCCATTAGAAACAATAAAAAAAATGCCCGAGACCGAAATTACATGGATTCAAAATATCACATGTCACAACACTTTTTTTTTTTAGTAAATTAGATGAAGAATAAAAAACCATATTCAAAACTTCATACCGCATTGTTTTTCCCAATTTTCCGATTTTTAAAAGCCAAATTAGTAAAATTAATTTTCATTAAAAAAATCGATATGCAGCAGAAGTGACGGCGAGCACCGCGTTGAACTTACAAACATCAAACAAAATTCGTGAAGACATTCATAAAAAAATAATTACAAACCGGTCTGAACGATTTTACCGCAATCCGAGAGGCCCCAGGAAATTTTAATTTAAGTGGTCAACAGAAGCAAATAATCATCAAAGGCCAAAGCCATCATAAAATAGTAAAAGCTAAATTTCTGCATTTCTGTCATACAAATTTTAAAAGATGCTAGTCACACACACCTAAAAAATAATTTTACAAAGTAAATTAAATAAATAAGAATTAATATCAAAGTAAAATAGTTTCAGACAAAATAATATTAATTTCAGGCAACAATCATTGTTTCCACAGCGTCTCATTAACCGTTAGATTTATTCATACGAGACTTACACTTGTAAAATTGGAGTTTGGTACATCGTGTAACGGATCAGCCAGCCAGCCGTATCGAGAGCTTTTGGCATATCGGTGCCTTCGAGCGGGGTAGATTTTATTTTTACTATGCACTTTCAAAAACATTACATCATATTAACATCGCAATAGATGACAACAAAATCCCCATAAATATAAAATTTCTACAAGTCGAGACAAATTCTACCACTCGGCAGCAACAAGAGAGCATCGTGGTACTAAATTCATTTTTTAAGTATAATTTTTCAGTTTTTGCATTCATACAGTTAGATGTCATTCCGCGAACGATAAAATATTAACTTAAAACCGGGTGTGAATCCCATTATTAAACACAAACTGATCTAAAGCCCTTAGGACAGTCCCTCGTTTACCGTTCCACAGGTAATAGATCTGACACGGGCCACAGAAGTCGTAAAATAGGCACTACGAAATTTCTCCACGCACAAGGCTGGGTTATTTTTTGGTATCTAAGACACGAAGACGGCGTCCATCAAATAAAGTAATTTTAATACATTCACCGCAGAGAACCAGAAGTACTTCTTCGACAGGTTTTATCATCCGTGGATTTTGGCTTGAGGAGTCTTCCATCATGAGATTTTACTGTAAAAATCTACACTGCTTTTTATTTATTAAACTCAAAAGACCACAAGCAGACTCCTACGAACGTAGGTTGTTTGAAAATAAAAAATTAAACGTTTATACAAAAGAACGTCATCGTCTGAGATCTCCAAGGACAAGGTAAGGAACTGACTTACATACTTAGAGACTTGAGATCATTTTTCAAAATTATTTTTTCGCGAGGTTAGGTTTGTTACGATAAATTCTCGAACCTCAGTTCTATATTAGAAAATTTAACTTATTTTAAAATTAAAACTTCAATTGACTTAAAATTCATTTATTCAACAAAATTTGGTTAGTTCTAAGTTTCCCATGTATTTATTAGGCTGCCATAAAAGTTTCAAATTTTTTGAGATTTAAGGATCGACAGCTAAAATTTTTTATAAAAAAATAAATTTCATCTAAATCATTTTGTTAGTCCACCAGAGACTAAGTTACTGAAAATTTAAAAATTAATTCTTAATTTTTAAATTTTCAGTGACTTAGTCCTTTGAAAATTTTCAAATTTATTTCTATTCTAATTAAATATCAAGCATAAAAAGATACACTTCTTAAACAAATTTTTTCCCGAATCCGAATCCGAGAAAATTTTAATAAAAAACTTTTTCTTGGTTTTATAATTTGTCCATTATTAAGAAAAGTCGTGAAGTCTTGCGCGACCTTTTAGGCAGGCTAGTAGTATCCAAGTTGTATGAACGATTTAGTCAAATAAATTTTACACTTTCACAAATCATCTGATCTCTCTAGTAAAATCCAATTTTGTAAGGAACCCTCTGTTCAAATTATTTTTTGGCCTTCAGCGACTTTGAAACAATAAATTTCATAGTTCTAAAAGTATATGAAGTGAAGTAAAAAGACATGTTCAATTTCATTTTTACATAAAAGCTGACTGAAAAAAGTATTTTCGGTATTTCATAAAGTCATTTTCAGGCTAGAAAAAGGCCAAATTGCCAGGGACCCCTCGTGTAATTTTTTTTAAGCCCTAATAAATAAATAAAAAGCATAAGCAGCTTGATTAAATTCGTCAGCTACAACGTCTGAGGTAAAAACAAGTCCCTTAATCCAAGACCGCCGAAGAGGAGTTGCGGAAGTCTTACTCAGCTCTACCAGCATAGCCAAAGGCACACAGAAATTCTACGAGGTTAAGAACAGGCTACCTTACCTCTCTGTGTAATCAAAATCGACAATGAGAAAATTCCATTTCTACGATCAAATACCAAGACAACAAAACTAAAATTAGTTTCGTGACAGCAAGTCACGTGGCGCCCAACTTAATAGAAAAACCCACTGCCAATTACTTGGAGATCAGAACTTTCTCACCGTAGTAAAACTCGACGTGTGGTGGAGTTTATAATAAAACTAATTTTTGACGTTTCAAAAAAGTCACATTTTTTGACATTTCAAAAAAGTCACATTTTGACGTTTCGAAAAAGTCGCTTTGACGTTTCAAAAAAGTCACATTTTTCGACGCTTCAAAAAAGTCACATTTTTTGACGTTTCAAAAAAGCCACATTTTTTGACGTTTCAAAAATTGGGACCAATTTTGCTCATCAACAAACTCAATCTTATCCTTGACCTCTACAACTGTGTGTACCAAATTTGAAAGCTTTATCTCAAAAACTGTAGCTGCTATCGCGAACCAGACACACACACAGAGAAAAATTTTTTCTGTCTGAAATTTTGTGTATCGGCATAATTCGTCGAGATTCGTCGAGAAATGCAATAAAAAATTTCAAAATATTTTTCACGAATACATAACTTTCTCACTGAGGGGTGAGGAAGTAAAATAATAACCCAGCAAGGGAGAAATCAATAAACTGGCCTTCCAAAAACACAAACACGACCTTGTCCAATTTGTGACAGCTCGTCTAACAGTCGGTAGGCTGTCAACAGACAATCCAGGGAGAAGGCCGCTACCCTGATGTTGGAGAGGCGAGCCCGGGTGGACGAAGAGACCTACTCAAGAGGTTTTCCACTCAGTGATGCAGGTGGGCAGACCTAGACGGTGGGTTAGTTGATAGTTGAGGACCGTGGTTTGGAGTCCACACTAAACTGTAGGACTCCAGGTAAAAATAGCCCATTTTGGCCTACTTGCCTAGTAAAATAAGTAGCTACTACTACTACTACTACTACTACTACTACTACTACTACTACACATATTCGCAATAAGGAAGGAAACAAATTGCTTGTAACAACAATTATTAAATAAAATGCACAATAATGTAAAAACTCCATATCAAGTTATCTACCTTAAACGCTCCTCGAATATAACGTCAAGTTCACAGATAAAATGATAAAGATAATTATTAAAATTTGTTTTATGGATTAGTCTAAATAAAATTTAAGTAAAATAATTTTGAAATGTAAATAAATAAAATTTTGTTTTAGCAGGACTTTAGTTCTAGACTGATCTGGTAACAGCTCCGGGATTCTGAGTATTCTAATATTCCAGGATCTAAATTTTCGAAATTTTGTTTTAGGAGGACCCTAATTCTAGGTGGATAAAATTTCCAATTTGGTTAGCACTTATCTGGTTAAAAGCTCCGGGAATCTGAGTATTCTAATATTTCGGGATCTAAATTTCCAGTTTTATACTGAAACAAACCCCCCTGGTTAGACCCTTAAATACAGAACAAAAAGTATTTAATTTCTTAAAAGGATACCAATCCAAAAGATTCTTACCTATTCTCGAAGGTATCAAATTGCGATTAAAATAATTTAGTTGTTAATTTCTATATATCTATCAATCCAAAGTTTAGTTAAAATTCAAATTTAGTCAACTGTAAGTAAGTCAAACAACTTAGAATTCTTCTAGAGATTAGAAAATTGATCTTATGAGGTACAATTCAACAAATTACTATACCACCAGCACCAGCATTGAATAAATAGTCAGTTTTAAAGGGTAGAGCCGATTTCCAAATCGATAAATTATTTCCCTTTTAAACTTTTTCTCCACAATAATAATATTTCCCTAAGTTACTCAAACAATTTCCTTTTTTTAAACGTAGTTATACAATTAGGAAAAAAAATATTGATTTGTTTTGAAATCAGTCAGATAGGCAACCTACATAAATCTATTAAAAACACAAATTTTAAAAAGTATTGTTACATCGAGGTCCGTAAAGGAGTAGGTTATCTCTTAACTTTTGACCAATAGAATTAATGGCGGGAATACGTCATATGTATGCCTGATTTGAAATAGTGTACATTGGTATGCTTTCGTTTAGAACTTTAAAGTTTACGATTTATGTTAATTTCATATACTTATATTTATTATTTAATTTAACATGTGTTTTATTAATCAAAATAACGCTATAAATGACTTATAATTAAGCCTGGCCAAGGTCATTAATCCTACAGAGACGTACTGGGTACGCATCATATCATAATACTTGAATAAGTACAATAATAAAAACAAAAAAATATTTTATATATTGTGATGTATGTTTTTGTACTATCGTTCGCTTTAAATTCTTTTTATGTATTTCCTTATATTTTGTAAGCTTAGTGCTGCACATTATTATTAAACTGTTAAATGACGTTTACACATGTACATTGTATATCTAAGTGAAAACTAATAGTAAATAAATAAATAAATAAAATAAATGGAAATAAATTTTATTCATACTGGTACACTTTATAAAGATATGTATAAAACTCACCTTCTTAAGCAGATTTATGAAGTAGCTTGGTTGTCGTTATCAGAAACTTGAGCACTTCTATAATAACTGTGTAGCATCAGATATGTTTCTACAGTTGTCTCAGTAAGCGATGTTCGCTGTAGCGAAAAAATATGTTTGTATTTTGAAAAAGACCGTTCAACATCTACGGAAGTAATACAGGCATAAGTAAAACACTCTGTGAACTCACTTAACGCAGCTGTAGATGCACCATCACAAATTTGTCTTAATTTGGTAAAATCAGGATCTTTCCGTAATACACTCTCGAATTTTTCAATAACGGGCTTATTTTTTGCGTCATTTATAGTCTGTAGTTGTGTATTTACGTCGTCCACTATTTGCAGCGAATCCACTAACGACAACGAAGTATTTTGTAATTTTTCTATTGCGTCGTGTAGTCCTCTATAATTGTTATAGTTTTTAAATCTGTTTCAAGGGAAACATCTTGAAAGCTTCTCTGGCTTTCCTTAATAGCTGCAGCCTCGTCCTCGTTAGGGTTGAACTGTAGTATCACAGCTTTTATTTGTTGAAAATATTCAGCATAATAAAAAGCTGCCTTCAACCACGTTCCCCAAAGTGTAAGAATCGGCTCTGGTGGTTCCGGAATACCAGGACACAGTGTGTGAAATGCTCGAGGCCATTTAGGAGATTTGAGAAATACTTTTTTTGTATTTGCTATTAATGCATCTACCTCTGGAAAACATTTTCGAATTGTTTCTGCTACAAGATGGAACTCATGCACTTTACACGTAACATATAAAAACCTACAATCGTCTCTTTGAAGAAAATGGCCCACCAAACGCATTGTCGCAGCACCGTCGGTCACAAATATCAACACTTGACTTGTTGACAGTTCAAATTTTTCGAAAGTCTCCAACACCACCCACGTAATTGTTTCGCCAGTACACGCAGTTAGTCTTTTGCTAGCTAGTAAAAATGGAAATGTTGGTTTAACAGGGTCGAATACACGTACTATAACATTTAAAATAGATTTTTTTTTACAATCTGTCGTCTCGTCAACACATAACCACAGCCGTGTATTTTTTAATGCACATTTAATCCTATTTACAATGTCTTCACGAACACTTGGTACATATCTACGTAACGATGAACGACTTGGTAAATTCACCTGGAAATTGTATTTATTCCAGAACACCCGAAATGCTGGTTTATCCAATATGCGCAGGGGAACATCACAGGCAATCAGCATTAACAGTAAATCAAACATAAACTGAGGTTCCAAAGAAAACACGCCATTTTCTTTATTTGTATGCCTGTTACTATTGACATGAATTTTGCAGCCATTTATTCCAGCACATTAAGTCTTAATCACAAATTTTACAAATTATTTTACATCCATCATAGAATAAGTCCGGAAATTCACCGATAAATTTATTCACTTTATCAGCATACGGTCGTTTTCTACTCTTTACGCTCAACATTGTTTATTATTTATTAGTACTCTATGCATCGACCGACAGATAACAACTGAAGTGTGTAATGTCATCGTCATAGTAAACAAGCGCGCGATGGCATTGGTATTGCGCCCGACCCTGGATCTACCATCGCTTGGCCAGGCTTACTCATAATGAAAATAACTGAAGAATAGAAATACTAATTATTTAATAAACTTGCGTATATTTATTTTCTTGGGATTACATGTTTTGTGTGTGATCAAAATAAAACTATTCTCATTAAATTCTATGTTGTCGATTATAAATTATCACCAAATTTTACCATTTTCTTTAAGAAATCTTCACAGGTTACAACATACAATGTTTTGACATGATTTTTAAAATACGTATGTTTAATTGTCTGCTATTTGACGATTATTTACTCCCCACTTGATCTCTGGAAAGGCCAAAGCGCCTTTAATGAAATTTTGCATATAGTTTTGAGCAAAGACGAAAATACAAAATTACGTTTATACAAGGTGGTTAAAGAATGTCGACCAAACAGTTCGAAAATATGATAATTTATAATATTGCTGGCATGTTCCAGTTCATTAATTATGATTTCCGTTAAAACTCAGATTTTCACAGGTTGTAGCTAATATACACAAGATGATCCTTAAGTACATGCATCGAGAAAATTCAGGAAATGATTCCCAAACCGATATTACGACGAAAATCTCAAATGACGTTTTGACAATAAATTTATTTCGGAGATACAGTGAGTTGATTTAAAAAAAAAATGCTCTAAATGTTTACAACAAAGAAGTCTCTAAAAGTACCCATTATGCACAGCAGGTTTGATAAAAAATCTTCAAGCATTTCAGAGATCTCAGGAGTTTTTTTTTAATCAACACTATCTCCGAAACGAAGCAGTTATAAGCAAAATTTCATTTAGCTTTTCATCCCAAATTAGGACAGTGAGTTAATACTCAAAGAAGGTGAGAAAGAAACGTTATAGAATGCTACAAATAAATAACTATAGACATCTCAAAATATACAGGTTCAGGAAACATTTTCTGAATTTTTTGAATGTACTTATAAGGATCAGCTTGTCCTGTAACCAAGCACTGATTTCAGTTTTGTGAATAAACCATAGTCCTTTACAAATATTATGTAAAGGAAGGAAAGAGGAAAACTAAATGGACCTATCCTATTTCACCAATTAAATATTTAGGAAATACGTATTACCAAAATAACATATACCAATATATAAAATAGCTAAATAGTTTAGCAATGAATCAAATTTTATTATTAACTGTAACATATTACACTTATTCTTCTTCTAGTTGACTAGTGACAAATATTAATAAGTAGTTTGTTTAGCAGTTAAATAACTGGTTTTAATTATATCCCAGTAAACATCAAACGCTGGTTGCTTATCGGGCCTGGAGATGCTAGCTGAATAAAAGCCCAATACATTGGTAGTTACTGAGATTATATTATTTATTATTTCTTTCTTTTTATGCGAAAATAATTATTGAAACCTCATGTTTATTATTTTATTAACAGTAAGGTATTTTACATTAAGACAAATGAAAACGAATATATAAAGAATTCAATCTCTTTAATACATTGACTGCCATAACTCGGTCTATGTGTCATATTTGTATAGCACCACTATCTCGGTCTATCAGATCGAGTCACGTATTCGAGATCCTAACGCGGTCTGTCATACTTTTACCTACATTTATTTTACTCTTAAATTTGATTGTCCTTCATATTGTTTAACAAGTTTTTGCAACTGGAATTTTCTTTTATTTACAAAAGCAAGCCGTTTTTCGTTTTCCTTGATTTTTTTCTTAAATCCTTGATTCTCTAGCAAAAGGACATTATAATTACGTAGTACTTCTTCATATGCACTTTCTTGGGGGTTTCCTTTACTTGATGGAAAGTTTTCCACATTTCTTATAGACAATAATGGACTTAAAATTTGTTTAAGATTTCTTTGCGTTCTCTAGTTCTTACACGTTCATCTCTTGTAGTTGGGCGACACATTTTTGTCAAAGTTTCAGGCAACAAATTAAGTGACGAAATAGCTAAAACAAAATAAAATTAGCCACAAATTATTTTTCAGTATATAAATTTTATATTGCCTACCAGTTTTTTTTTAGTTTTTTTTTGGCAATACATTCATCAATTTTAATTTCATTACATCTTCAAAATCATCAATGTAATGTTTATTGCAGTCTCTTATTATCGGGGTTAAATTTTCCTTTGCTTTAACATTTTCTAATCCACTCTTTCCTAATTAAAATGTCAGTAGGAAACGAGAAAAATGATATTTTTTTCTCCATTCTTCTTTGCGCTCTTAGCATTACTCTTACAAGTAGCAACACTGCATATAGTTTCAGTCAACTTAAAACAATTATTTATTATTAGCTGGATATTTCTTCACCTCAAAATAAACATACGTCATCGTATTGTACATAATTTCTCAAAATAAATGTAATTTAAACCAAATATTGTCCTTTATATAAAAAATCCAAATGTCACTTAAAAAAAACCACATCAAAACTATAAAAAGAGGTCCATAACAATATAACATAACTAATAATAAATATAAGCAAAATATCAAAATAATAGCAAATAACCACACAAAACGATTATAAAATGAACAGAACAAACGTATGATTCTCAAAACGGCATATACTATGACGCGTTACATTCCCCGTCTCTCCTCACACAAATTAAGAGGTATAATAACCTACTCCTTTACGGACTTCGCTGTTACATGATTATATTGATTATGCTGCTTTTCTACGGCTACAGTAGCAAAATAATTCGGAAAATTTTCTGTAATTTCTTTACCGTTGTCCAAAATGATCCCATTTATATTTAACTTGTTTTTGCCCTGAATTTGGGTTAGTATTTAGATTGTTGCAAAAAATAACAATTTTAGGGTTTATTTATTCTGAGTGGGTTGTCTTGCTGAGGGTTCTATTGGTATCTGTTTCTTCGTTTTTTTTTTCGATAATACTAGCATTTAAAATATATTGGAGACATGAAATGAAGTAGTAGCTGTTTTGTCACGTGTAAAATGTACATATACATATGAACCATATGTTGGTGCCCTGTATACGAAACGCTCAGCTATTTTTTACGGTGTATAAGTGTTGTGAAAAATAATATTCTTTCCAGTGAAGGACATGAATGATCGATAGGAACGCTTTAAAGTGTGCAACTTGAAGAAAATTATGAGGTGCCTGTCATACGAACAAATGTTGTAGATGTTCTGATAGAACAAACAGTCTGTTTACAAATTGGTGCAATTATTTTCACCAGACTTGCGACATTATAAAGCGTTATTATACAGTGAGGTTGTATTTTATATATCTTTTTAAAAGGATTTAACTAAACTTTTAAGAAATCACTCTAGTGAATTTTTTTATGACGAAACTCAAATTAACATTTACGAAGTTAAGTTGTGAGAATAGTGGGAATAGTTCATTTTGTGATGTGATAATTTATGAAGAAAAGTTAAACTAAAAGCAATCACTCTAGACTGAAGAGAATGTAAATAAAATTCTGATAATTAAACTACTTGATGCTGAGGATTAGTGATATTTTTATAAATGCAGAAATTTAAGAAATTTCCTTTGAACACTTACTTATTTTTGTTACTCACACATACATTCAATGTAAGATCTAAAGATTCAAAAAAAAACTTTTAGACAATCTGTATTTTTAAAATCTCATCAATAATGGAGTGCAATTTAATTTCGATCTTTCAGCCCGTTGCCACTTTTAAAGTAAAATATATCACCCTGCCAGATATGTTGCTTATGCCTAGTATATTACGGACCCACCTGTCGTAAAAAACTCGTCAGGTACATAATGGCACTAATCACGTCTCGTCCCAGAGCTAATCATATTTTTTCCCAAAAATCATTAAATTCTCTGTAGAACTTCTATTTTTAAAATATATAAAAAAACCTACTTTCATACGGCATTAAAAAACAAAAAATTCTCATTTTCTCCGTTCAACTGGGCTGAAAATGAATTATTTTTCCTATACTTTTTGCTTTCCACGACCTTATCTCCCAAAATATTATATCTATAAAAAAAATATATTCTTTATAAAATGTGCGCAATTGGATATTAAATCAGATTTTTTGAAAACTTAATAACCGAGATATTTGACAATGTATATGTGATGTATGTGTGATGTCAATTTTCGAGGCTTATTGGCATAAACTCATCATCCAGATATTGTATTTTAAATTAAAATGTCGAAGTAAATATGACAAATGTTCATATTTTGAAATATTTAATTTAAATATTTTTATAAATAATTTGTTCGCGGATGAGTTCAGGAAGAATGATAGTAGATATATATATCGGACTAGGAGTTTTCGTTATTGTAGTCTAAATGGAAGAAATCATTTCTTGAATGTGAAAATTTTCCTTTTTGGTGAGTTAATATTGTTTAATCTCAATATATCTTTTTGCTTCTATTACTAAAAACACTGTTATTTAATCTCATGCAGTTCTTGTTCCTAGACTGAGTAGTTGTTTTAATAGTTTCTATGATAAAATGTACTAGAAGTGTTGTTTTTGATTTATTGTATGCCTAAAACTTTTCTACGACTACATTCACATAAGAATGACAGTATGAAATATAAAATACTATAAGTGTTTATTATTATTATCATGTTAGGTTTGAAAGAAAGCTTTTGTAATATTCAATAAATATTTTATTATTTTTTTCTAAAAATATATTCGTAAGAAATTATGTATAATTTTTATAAAACCAGATCCTGCAATCAAAAGTCCTGAGAAATCCTTTGCAATATTTATTGATTAATTGAAACTCCAGGAAAAGATAACCAACCAAAAAAAAGTGATCTATATTCTAAAACTAGTAAATGCATTTATAAGTAATCTAGTTATGTGTCATTTGGACTTATATCCATTTAATTCCAATTACTTCTTATAAATAGACGTCATACTATACCCTTTTTGCTTTAAAATAGCCTATTACGAGTATTTCTCATACTTTAAAATCAAATCTCTTCTGCTTGTTCGTTTTCCACTTTTGTTTTTATTGTGATGTAAAAAACATGAAATATGTTTCCATGGCTAAATCGTTAGTAACAATCCTTTCGAAAATTATGAGGTTTTGGTGGTCTATTAGCCTTATTTTCTTTCTGTGTTTGTGGTCATTACGTGAGAAAGCCTTTTTAACAAAAAAATACATTTCTCTATGAAAAAATTATTTTTATACATAGACACACCTAAACAAGTTGCAGCTGATGGATAGACGTTTGACACAAGTGAACAATTTACAAAAACGTATACGATATAGCTTTTTGTTGAAAACATTCAACAAGAATTTATTGTACGTCTTGGTCACTAGCGAGTAGTAAATGGTCAACAAAACTTAAATGTCAGTTAAACTAAAACAAAATGTCATTTGAATCAATATTTTCAGTTATTTTATTACACATTTTATGTGGCTGTAAAGAGAATTGTTAACTGTACAAAACCCATAATAAAGAGCAAGGGTTGCTATTTAAAAAAAAGTGGATGACGTCATCCATAGATGACATCACTGATTTGCCGATGACATTAAAGAATGAACGATACTTTTGATCAAATTAGATGCCCCTGGATTTAATTGTGTATTTTCCAATATTCCAAATTTTTTCCATACTTTATCAACTTACTGTATGTATCTTTTTATATTCTTTTCCATATTTCCCTATCATATGGTGGTCTATTAGTCTTATTTTCTTTCTGTGTTTGTGGTCATTACGTGAGAAAGCCTTTTTGTTGTTAATGCCTTTTTAACAAAAAAATACATTTCTCTATGGAAAAATTAATTTTATACATGGACACACCTAAAGAAGTTGCAGCTGATGGATAGACGTTTGATAAAAGTAAACAGTTTACAAAAACGTTATACGATATAATTTTTTGTTGAAAACATTCAACAAGAATTTATTGTACGTCTTGGTCACTAGCAAGTAGTTAATGGTCAAAACTTAAACGTCAATTAAACCAAAACAAAATGTCATTTGAATCGATATTTTCTAGAGTGGAATGAAAAATAATATTACCTGAAAATTTTTTGTTAATTATTATTTACTAACTTTTACAAATCTTATCACAGATAAGTATAACATATATCTTCTTAAACAATTATTTTCCCGGCTATTTGCCAAAACGCTGAAACTTGGATTACAAAAAAGATAATATGCACATTATGTTCAGTACAACTGACTCAATAATGTTATTTTTAATTTCAACTATTCTGTCTAGTAAAAGCAAAAATAAATAAAACACAAGGTACTCACCAGTTCACACTCACTTTAAAAAACTTTAAAATATCTACCGACACGTGTTTCTGCTTGCCATAGCGTCATCAGGGTAGCCAGCACATTTAAAGAATCCAAAGTAAGGAAACTTGTAAACCTTAATGTAATAAACATTAATGGCTTCAGAGAACAGAATAATTGAAATTATATAGTGAAAATACCCCTTGGGGTCAATGAAATAATTTAAAAACAAATTAAGTTCCTCTTCTTGATAAAAGTTAAAATATAGAGTGGAATGAAAAATAATATTAACTGAAAATTTTTTTGTTAATTATTATTTACTAACTTTTACAAATCTTATCACAGATAAGTATAACATATATTTTTTTAAACAATTATTTTCCCGGCTATTTGTCAAAATGCTGAAACTTGGATTACAAAAAAGATAATATGCACATTATGTTCAGTACAACTGACTCAATAATGTTATTTTTAATTTCAACTATTCTGTCTAGTAAAACCAAAAATAAATAAAACACAAGGTACTCACCAGTTGACACTCACTTTAAAAAACTTTAAAATATCTACCGACACGTGTTTCTGCTTGCCATAGCGTCATCAGGGTAGCCAGCACATTTAAAGAATCCAAAGTAAGGAAACTTGTAAACCTTAATGTAATAAACATTATTGGCTTCAGAGAACAGAATAATTGAAATTATATAGTGAAAATACTCCTTAGGGTCAATGAAATAATTTAAAAACAAATTAAGTTCCTCTTCTTGATAAAAGTTAAAATATAGAGTGGAATGAAAAATAATATTAACTGAAAATTTTTTGTTAATTATTATTTACTAACTTTTACAAATCTTATCACAGATAAGTATAACATATATCTTTTTAAACAATTATTTTCCAGGCTATTTGCCAAAACGCTGAAACTTGGATTACAAAAAGGATAATATGCACATTATGTTCAGTACAACTTACTCAATAATGTTATTTTTAATTTCAACTATTCTGTCTATTTTCTCATAGACAGCTATTTTATTATACATTTTATGTAGTTGTAAAGAGAATTGTGAACTGTACAAAACCCATAATAAGAAGCAAGGATTGTTATTTAAAAAAATGTGGATCACATTAAAAAATGAACGATAATTTAAATCAAATTAGATGCCCCTGGATTTCATTGTGTATTTTCCAATATTTCAAATTGTTTCCATACTTTATCAAAGATACATACAGTAAGTATCTTTTTATATTCTTTTCCATATTTTCCTATCATTTTTAAAATAAAATTTACGTACATCTGTCTTCACATTTATTTCACTTGACACTTTTGCAAACAATATAACTTTTATAATATACACGATATGCGTCTTAGTATACACACAATATCTCATACCCAGTAAATTTTATTAAACTTGAGCTCTATTGGGGAATAAAAATGTACCTCTTGTATTATTTTTGTACAATTTAAATTTCATCCTCAAAATAGTGTCAGGGTTGTTTTTCGTAAAAAATTATACTACCTAAAAGAGAATGAGTTATTCATGTATACGGAATTAGGGATTTCGCTTGATAAGGGTAGTTAGTCTTCATTAATTATTGCTGCGGTTAAACTACTGTATTTAATGTTAGTATTATAACAGTTAGACTGCTTATAAAAACATAGCAAGAGAAGGACAGACTAACAGCGTTAGTCAAAAGTACCCAAGTAACACAGGTTCGTATAATAGATGTATCAAAATCGTTACCAATTATACGAATCTCGGTTAAATATATGTAGAAATATCCTCACGATAAACGTGCATTACTGGTATATCAAAAAGTATACGTAAAGTATACGTAAATTAAACATCTGAAAATAACATTAAATAACATAATATTTCAGCACCTCATGCTACCATAAATTCTTATGCTAAAACTGTAACTGAAAAAAGGGGGGAAAATTACGTATAATACTAATAATTGTACCTACGAAATATATACCATAACCAAAAATATGCGTATGATATATCATAAATACACCATTGTGTATTACTTGGATATAGAAATAAGTAATTTCGGCCAATGGAAGAAATTTGTTATGTTCTATTTTGTTTTTGTATGTTTTTGATATCTGCGGACATTTTGGTGATATTAAAAAATGTGCATAACTTCCTACAGAGAGTGAAAGCGAACTTTTTTATTTTAAACGGAACACCTTGTGTATGTTTACGGATTTAGATAAATATGCGCATTACAAATTCAAAAATATAGTGTATAGAAGAGATTTTGAGAAGAAAGTAAAACTGATTACTAGGGTCTCACTAATTTATTAATGGATCGCTGTAAAAAAATGTTCACCGTTTACTTCTTGACAATAACCAAGCCCATTGCGAAAATTTTTTATGTAATTCACCAGCTATTCATATTTATTAGCAAAATTTTGTATTAGTACAACTTTAAGGGCCGGTTTTTCCACCTCCCATTAAAACTATTTGAAAAAAAAATATGTTCCATTGTTATAAACAATGATTGATATTGATACAAAAGAACGGTTGCCATTTAAAAATATCTGATGTGGCCAGCACATAACTTTCTTATATCAGTATATATCATCCTGATCTAAAAAAAATCATTCTGTTTTAATTCTTCACCTATCTCAATTAAATTTTAAAAACGTATCTGGAAATGTTTCATAAAATTTTTTTAATAATTAATCATCAGTGTCCTTCGATACTGTCAATAATAATTCATGTCATATATTTAAATAATTTCTTTTTATTGACACTGGCATTTTTGTAACTAAATTAGACATTTCAAATGTCAAACTGCCAGATTTATCCTAACCCCATTTTATAAGGTCAAATGCGTACAAAATTTCAGTTTACAACCGTTTTATTTAAGTACTTGGAAAATATCTTTTATTCGCTTGATATAGTAGACATGATTTAAAATCTTTCATCAAGAACATATCGTTTTGTAAAGTCAAATACAAAAAAGCTGGCCAATTTTGCTCATCCCCGAATTTCTCATTGTCTTTAGCCTTTAGAAAAAGTGTACTAAATTTGAAAACTTTATCTCAAAAACTGTATTTGCTATTGCGATATTACAGACATGCAGACAGATTTTTCCGTAAAGTTATGTTTTTTTATTATGATTCGTCGAGATTCGTATACAATAAAAATTTTTAATCTGTTTTCCCGAAATTGTACCTTTTTTCTTCTTTCATTCATTATGTTACTTCTGGTGGTACCACATTTACCAAATATAATGTGTTGTTGACAATCTTAACTGCCAAATTTGAGAAGTCTCCCATTAGTATTTCGTGAGTTATCGCGGACACACACACGCACACACGCACACACGCACACACGCACACACGCGCACACGCGCACACGCGCACACGCGCACAAGCGCGCACGCGCGCACGCCCGCACGCACGCACGCACGCACGCACGCACGCACGCACACACACACACACACACACACACACACACACACCGACATACATCATTCGGAAAATAGTCAGAATGGAGTCAGGAGGGTTCAAAACGTATAAATCAATCAAAGTCTCGAGGTAGAAAAAAAATCACGTGAAATTTGAAAAACTCATTTTTAATTTTTATTGCTGAATTTTGTAGTTATTGTTCAATAAATCGAAAATGGTCACACATAGCCATAGAAATGTATGTACAAAAAAATTTTCGTTTTTCAATTCTACATCACATAGTCTAAAAATATACAGTGTTCTATTTGAAAAAATTGAGAAAATTCTGTTCAAAAAGTTGTAAATTTAAAAATCCTTTTTGGCCACCCTGTATACTTTTAGGAAGTGAAAATAGCTGAGTGTCATCACACAGATGTCTTATAACTGGTAGTAACATATTTTTTCTTAAAATCGATGGTAGTGATATTTTAAATATACACGTGTAAATGGTATAATTTCAATAAAAAAAAATCATTACATCCATGTGGTTGGGAGAAAGTCAATAATAATACAGGAGTGAAAGGAGGCCACAAAAAGGTTTCAAAAAATGTTCTAATATACATGGTATTTCATTTATAAAAATGTTTCTAGACCCTGTAGAATCGTCTTGGCTTACCGTGTATATTCGAAAACAACTTCCGGTTATAGACTTTTATGTCTAGTATATTTATGTTTTTAAATCAAGTTTCCAGCTATCGAAAAAATCAAGATATCGAAGTCGGATGCACTATTGTCCCAACCTATATATTCTCTCTGCAACCGTCCACAAAGTTGATTGTCTTTGGTCAAATGTTTTGAGTGGAAAATACATCTTTTCTAGTCTAGTCCGGTTACGTGACATAAGAGATTGGTAACGTTTTACCGATCCCTTATGTCACGTTTGGTTGACAATAGGGTAGGTACATAATTAACCACTCAAGACAATAGTGTCTGAAATCTGTCTGTAGAGTTTTATAAATTGTGTTTACAAAAGATTACAGGTTAAAAAGTGTTTTGAGAGTAGCAAAAAATAGTTGCAGAAACAATATTGTACGCAAGTTACTCAACTCACTAGGAAAGTGTCTTTGCTGGGCCCGTCGGCTTCCAGGACTCGCTGGCGCTCGTCCAGTAAAGAATCACTTTCCAGTATTGTTACATGAATAACTATTACACAGTGTATCTTATTAAACAGCATTTTAAAAAATCATTTTAGTATTTCATATTTTTATTAAAAATTGGAAAAAAAAATTTAATAAATGTGTATTTTCCGTATTTCCAAGGGTTAATAGTTTCATCAATATTCGATATAATTATAGAATATCTTATTTTCATCCAAAATAATGTCTTTCTTCAGTCAAAATAGTAACACTGTAACGTTGTCTATTTTTGGCAAAAATTAACCGTGTTTGAACCACTGTGCGGCAACATGCGGATTTCACTTATCTTAAGAGATACGAAGTCAGTCAAATTAGAACAAAGGTGTGCATTCTTATTCTGATCAATATCTAAAAAGAAATTTGATCTATCATTTTTAGTTTTAAAGATATTGAAAAGAAACGAAAAAATCGTGATTTTCGTTTTTAATTTTTAAATTGAAACCGATAAAACTACGTATATATGTTTAACTAAGACAATCCTTAAGGAACCTTTTTACGAGGAGGTCTCAACGGTTAGACAGGCTAAATTTTATATGATTTTCAGCTGAAAAACATATGGAATTATGCTAGAAATTTATTCTTCGGACTAGAACAAAACGGAAAGAAAACAACGAATAGAACAAAATAGAAAATTACAATAAATGCTCAAACAAAACTGTACTAGTTATCTAAGTTTTAAAACTGCTCTACTAATATTTCTCCTTATTTCATGTCTAATGGTTGTATAGTTTGTACGAAGTCAATTGAAATCGTATAAAAACTAAAAGCCTGCAAAAACCGTCGGCATCTCTTTATTGTACATGGGCGGAGGTAAATAGAAATGCTTGTCATAAGAAAATGTTATACTTGTTTGAAAATTGTATTAATTTTTATTATTTTTTGTTTATTAGATAGGCTATTTTTGTTCATTTCGCCAATAAAATATTTTTGAAATATTATATCAGTTTTAGATATAAAGTCTAAATATTTAAATTTATTGGGTTTAGTTTTAAAGTTAACCCATACTATATTGAAATATGTTATTGCTCTGCAAGGACCAACGAGAAGGTATGAACATATCCTTGCCAGGTTGAGGGAATGGGACAGGTTAGATTAGCGAGGGGCAAGGATGTTATATAGTAAAAAATAAAATAAAAGTTTCTTCTAAAATAAAAATAAAAATGTAATTTTCTTAACCAAGGCAAAGAATTAGTACCGCAAAAATAAATATTTGTTTAGATAAAACATAAATAAAAACAAAATTAAAATATGTCTAGAATAAAGTAACTTAAATTAGAATTTCTTGTCAACTAAATAAAATATATTCCAAGAAATGTAACAATAAAAAAAGTAAACTTCATACCTAATATAATATCTAAATATTTTGTTCTGAAAATATATGTATATTAAAAAAAGTTAAAGGCTAAAAGTTGACACGTCCGAATCTTCACTTTCTGAAGAGGAATCATTACCAGGTTGAATTATAATCGGCGCATCTAGATACACTATATGCCTGTTTAGTTTACGATATTCTCTGATTTTTTCCAAATAATCTACCCGAAGTGCTACTATACGTCGTGATTCTATAATTACCATACGACTGTCAAGTTTTTTATGTTTAAACCCGCATTCTAATAAAACATTTCGTAGTGTATCTAAAGAACTATAATTATAATCAGGATAATCGCTTAATTTTTCTCGAATCATTTTTAACGTAGGAACTATATTTTTTTCATACATATTATAAATTATACGCCGTATTACATCTTTGGTAGCATCATCAATATTTTTTAATTTCATATTTTTCCGTTTCCTATTTGTACCGTGATCTATAACATCTACTTTTTTAATTACACTATAAATTTTTGATTTTGATATTTTAGTTAATTCGTTAATACGTTCTATTATTTCTTTCTCACATTTATGACGATTTTCGCTTTTTAAACGTTCATATATATTTAAAATAATGCGTTGACTTTGTACGTGTAAATCTTTATTTTGAAACTCTAAATTTATTTCGTCTTCCTCGACAATAACAGGCTCAACTATTTCGGGATTTTCGGGCGTTATTATATTATCTTCTGTTTCAAATGGTCTCCAGAAAGCCATGGTAAATTAGTAAATATCTAATATAATATCTTAAATACCTTTTATGTAGTAATAAATATTTACCAATATGAACACTAAGTATAAACCGAACCACCTTGATATTATAATAGGTATTTCTGTACTGCACTGGACAAATGTAATAAATAAATAGGCAACATCCGAGTCCACGTTGACTCCTGACTGATATAAACTCAAACACCCACCGACCAACCGGATTAACGAATATTCTGATCCCAGCCAATCGTCGCCCATCGTCCTCAAAACATAGCCAATGCCGGCACATCTCACAAGTTTCCGTAATTGCGGAGAAACGATTTAATGAGTTTTTTTTATACTAGTGGGCCTGTCCGTTTTATTATCATTAAAACACGTGCAGTCGTAGATGGTTCGTTCAGGCTGATTACATTGCCAGTCTCGGACTCACCTGCACAATTTCAACTACCATTTGATTCTCGATACCATTGCTAAATACATAGGACAAAATATCAAGTTAAGTGCGCACAGTCCTGTGCTTTAACAATGGTCAATTTCAATTGACTTCGTATAAACTATAACAATATTTCTTCATAGTTCATCAATATCTGCTGCTACGTGTGATAAATTTTGTCTTTTATAGCGCCCCACAAAAAGTATTCTAGGGTGACAAGTCTGGCGACTGTGCCGGCCAGCATACGTCTCCATTTTTTAAATAATTTCCGCCAAATACGCAACCACCTTTCTGGCATCCCTGGCACCCTTCTGGTGTGGCTTGCCGTCTTTTTAATACCAGATATTAGCCAAACGGTTGAGACAAATGTTGTTTCAATATGATCTGCCAGAAATGTCCTTAGAAAATTTAGGTAACCATCGGCAGTCAAATTTTCTTCATAACTGGATTTTCAACAAACCAAATTTGTTCGTTGTAGCGATTAAAGATCTACGAATTGGTGAATTTGCACTCATCAGTCCATATCACATTATTAAGAAACTTCGATTTTTCTGTAATTGATTCATCACAAATCTACAGAAAGCTATCCGTCGAATATTATCTCCAGGATTAAGAACTTAGGTAAGGTGGACTTTAAATGGCCGGTATCTAAGTTTTTTGAGTATCCTCCACACATGTTGACGTGATATGTTCAGCTACGCCGCAACTTCCTTTGTAGAAATAGAAAGATTACCTATCTTGTACCTAATGGGGAACTTAATGAAAAATGTTTGCAATTTATTATAAAAATCATATTGATCTAATCGCTTGTAAAATTTCCTCCATGTTCAATGGGTCTATTGCCGTACTTCCATCTAGGAATACTAAAGGAACCATATTGGCCTAAATTGCTATGAAGAGATAGAAAACACCTCCAATTTGGTTGCTGTCTTTTTTGGATAACGTTGAGGATGTATTTGTGTGGTAATTTCCGCGTTTAAATGCAAAGTATAATAAATTTCAGGCATATTCCATACTCTTCACCTGAAAATTAACAGAAGATTATGCGGAGACTTAAAATTAAGCTGATCTGCCAAAATTTTGTTTAAAACAAAAGTGATGATTTTGTTTCCAAAGCACCCTTCGCAAAATTGAATACTTTTAAACTTCCCCCAAAATGTAAAACTAACATGTTATGTGCGATACATCAGCATAATCAGAAAAAATTGTAATAATAATGTCAATATCTAATATGGCACCCATAAGAAAAATAAAGTTGATTGTTGTTTTTGTTATATTTAGATTCATCGTAATAAGGTGCATTATAAGAATGTTTTGGTTAAAAATAAGTACCTATAGTTCATTCATCTCACATAGACGCGCGGTATTATGTAAATACATTTTGTGTATTTATAATGCATCGCGCGTCTCCGTTAGAGAACTATGCACGACTGAAGGTCGACAAAGGGTCGCTCTGCGAGCCCAGGTAAACAATTTTTATGTGCTTATATGAATGATTGATTGGATTAGTTTTATCTGTCTTCAATTTAAAAATTAAAACCGAAGTCACGATATTACGTTTTTTTATTATGTTTAAAACCAAAAATTATTATAGGTCAAATTCTTTTTAGATTATTCAGAATAAGAAAGTGCAACTTAACCCTAATTTAACCACCTTCGTAACTTTTAAAATAAGTGAGATTCCCATGTTGTCCGTAGAAAATTGGCACCCTGTATATGCGGAAATAAAAAGTTACAGCGATTATTCGTAACTTTTGACCAACCCTGTAAGTATTTCGCAGTTATTGTGTTTTAATAATAATTATCGCTCATTTCTCTTAATTTTGTTGGAAGACGTTTTAAATTATTTCTGCATCGTTGACACGATTTCATCTTTTATTACATAAAATTACTACTCAATAATTGTAATTACTGGTTTATTTCGTTTTTTATTCTATTAATATGCAAAATAACACCAATAATAAAATTAAGTCATTTTTGCGGAGTTTTACAAATTGAACATGATCATTACGAGATGATTGCTATCTGTGCGGGGATCTGAATAAATGAATAATTTCGATCTCAAAGGAGCCAGCTGTGAATATATTTAGCACAATCTTGTGTCTTTATTTAGTTTCTGTAAATAAGGACCTCTGGAAAATGTTCAATCTTCCAGTTTTTATTAGATACCAAATCATTGAGATATATCAATTTCATTATTTAAAAGAATAATTGAATTTTTTTATTAAAAATAAAATTTATGAGTAGCCTAACTGATTTCTTTTATCAGATGCGTATGAATTAAGTAATCAGATAAGTGGTGTTTTTAAATTGATATTATGAATTTCTTTAATAATAAACTAATTGTAAATATATCTTGTAAATATAAAAGATATATAGTTAACAATGCATAAATACATAAATTGTTATAAAGACATAAATAAAATAACTGTTGATGAAGTCCTTAAGGTACAATGCAGCCACGAGTTTGTGTTCCAAAGTCAAACCCGGCCTGAGTCAGCAAAATAGCGCCGCAAGCATGGCACTTATGAAGTTTAATAATACTCTTCTTTAGTTTTATTAATAATTGCTTTAAGGATTGCCGGTTTAAGAAAAAAACAGAAGACAGGACGTCGGTTGTGGCAATTATTTTGATGATTTATTATTCGTTTGTAACAAAAAAAAATATAAGAAAATAGATTTAATCAAAAAAAATATATATATAACAAAATAAAATCTAAACATCTGATGTGGCCAGAACATAACTTTCTTATACCGGTGTATACTCGGCCTAAATATTTCGGTATTTTGGTTCTAGAAAAAAAAAATTTGGAAAAAAAAATTTCCATCACGATTCGTCGAGATTTGCCCAGTAACGCAATAGAAAATTTTAAATTTTTTTCCCTTTTTTTACTCATTTTATGTCTTCTGGTAGTACCACATTCACCAAATTTAATGTGTCACCTAAAGTGTTGTTGAAGATCTTAATGGTCAGTTTTGGGAAATCTTTCCATTAGTATTTTTTGAGATCACGGATACACACAAAACATCCACACACACCCACACACACAAACCGATAGACATCATTCGGAAAATAGTCAGAATGGATTCAGGAGGATTGAAAACATATATCAATCAAAATCTTGAGGGCGAAAAAAATCATGATTGCTATACATCCTTGTATTAGGATTATTAGGTATAAGAAAGTAAAAAGAAACAGAAAAAAATAAAACAAGCAAATTGTCAATGTACTAGGTAAGTTGCTTTACTCAAACATTTTTTTAGCATGTTGAAAAAATTGATACAATATTAGAAATATCTATTGTTCTGGTAATTTCATTTTCTATTGAAATAATTGATAAGGCAGTCAATCTTTGTTTGCTCATAGTATTCCTTAAAAAGTTTTTAACCATTTTTAATTTTGAAAACGAACTGTCTGCCGAAGCCACCAAAACAGGAATGGTGAGAAATATATAACATGCAGTTCACTAAAACTGCTGCACGAAGAAAAAATTTTTATTAGTGTAAATTCGGTTAATTCCATTATGGAATCATTTTGGGCAAATCATTTTTAAGACATTGTCTAAATGAGAGCAGTTGAGCCCAAAATGTGTCCGAAATATCTTCCACATATTTTACGTATATTTTCTGACACATTTGATCCAATTCATCAGCAGAATCATTATATAAAATAGTTGGAGATAAAACGTGAAAAGTTGTGTAAAGTTCATTTAGTCCGGAACTTCGATTTTTTTATTAAACTGTAATAAGTCCAATATTTTAAAAAATACATTTATTTTGAACGAGTCTTTGTTTGACTGTATTTTGAAATCATTATTAGATTCATCAAAAAATCTGTTTGGCCTAGATATTCTTTCATATAAATTCTGTGCTCGTTCCCCATTCCCCAGCTAAATTATTTGTTTCATTTTTTATTAAATGAAAATCGTCCCGCATTTTTTTAATATTTTCAATGAACTATTGAACATTTTTGATGCGTGTACAATATTTTGCTGTTTGCTTTATAATAACTTTAGATACAGTATCGATATTTTTAAAATGTTTGTCTCAAGAACAATTAAAAAGACTTTCTCGAACTTTTCTGACTTTTTAACGATTTGGCTTCATCGATTACAGTTTTATTGCCAGGTGTTAATGTAATTTGAAAAAGCTTTTAAGACATCCCCATATAAACCAAAGGGCCTCTAGCGCATCATGTCTGGACGAATATCGGGTAGGTGTTCGTATTTTTTTAAGTTATTCTACTCATTTTGCAATAGCTCCTCATATGATGCAAACTTTTTGGACCTCACTGTATAGATATTCAAAGGAAAAACTAATAAATGGATAAAAACTTTAATGTCACTCATTAATAGAAGAGTTCCTTAGAAATGTGAAGGAAATAAAACGAATTTTCTAACAAGTAAAACCTATACTTTAGACTGTCATTTATGGGGCCACACAGACGTCAACAACTAGTGAAAGTCAATTCGAAACCGATATTGTATGGATTCGATTGTTAAGACTAGCGATTTCATCGGCTCTCCAAGAAATCATTGACCAACTCAGCGTTCAATATTTCACAGCTGGCTTTCACGACCCCAAAAACCTGAAAACGCTGAATTGTTGGCAGGCAGTTGGTGCGCCTTTGCCATTATTTACGATGTATAGGAAACTACGAGTATTACACTGGCGCTGGAAAAAAATGTTAATTTAAAAGTTTCTAACTTCACTCAATATTTCTTATTTTATTACGTGATAATTACTACTATCATACTTAAAGCGGTTTTTTTTTGTATATTTTAAAGACCTAATGTAAATTTAAACCATACCTTCTCTTTACGTCTGCTTAAAGTTATAATGTTTATATGAGATTTCCATGACAAAGACACAAATACATTTATTTCAAATTTATTTGCAATATAAAAAACGTTGGCACCATTGATGGTGGCAAAGGAATCAAAGTCTCTGACGTTTATTATTATGCAATTAAGTTTGAACTTAACTTTAAGTCTACTTATCCCTTTAAGTGGCAAAACTATTTTTTCTTATATTTTATTTAACGAAAATAGGTAATAAGTATTGTATTAGGCACTGACAACTTTAGAAAAATATTTCAAAAAAATCATATAAAATAATTGTCTCACTTAAAAAAAAAACGTGTGATAAACATAACTACCAGGGATAATTAGCGGCAACAAAAACTTGCTAGGGATCACTGGTAAACATAGAAACCGTTTTATTTATTTATGTATTTAATTTTATATTCTTATGAAGAAATGTAAATATAAAAAACAGTATAAAATAAAAAGCATAAAAACTTAAAATACTCTAAAGATACCTATACAAATATACGTACATGTCTTAAGATATGAATGCGCGTTCATGTACGCACGTTCATATTCACACGTACATGTATGCGCAATCATGTACGCCAGTGTGTAGACAAAATATCAGTTAAAAGTCCGTCGAATATGTCTATTGGCTGACTTAAGAAATTTCTTTTTTATTATGCAAACACACGCCACTGCTAATAAATTAATTTCATCTTCAGGTATCTGTGTGTGCAAGCAGGGCTAGGAAACTAGACCAGAATCCAGGACTGACTCATATAGTTGACAAAAGGACATACGTAGACAAATAAAAGCAAAAGTATAAATGAATAATGAAATACATACAGCTTGATACGATGTATTATCCAGAATGACCAAAGTCTGCCATCGCATTGGCATTCATGGTCATAACTAATATTCATTTTGCATTATTGGATATTAAATTTGAGCGATATGGTCTGTACATACATTTGAACAAGGAAAATGAACATCTACCGAAGTCAATAGGTGCAAATTCTAAATAGTTCACATGGACAGGCACTGACTAACCGTGCAGAAACTTTTCACGAATTTTACACATTGTTTTGTAACCCCGGTTTCTGTGTAAAACATTTTTTAGTTTATTGTTTATAACATGACTTTTTCTGTTTGATAGAGACAAAGCCTTTGGAACACTCAAATTCTTAGTATAGCATTAACAACCTTATTACATCGAAAGTCAATTGTTTCATCTACTGTCACCCATAAAAATATATTTGGTACGTGCTCTATAATATTCCCCAAAACATTTTCATACACACTTGGTAGATATGTTTTACGGAATGTATGGCTACATGTACAGAACATGACACACAAATCATAAAAAAATTCTTCTTTTGTAACTGTACCGGCAATATTGTCACGACCTGGGGGAGCTTGGTGAGGAAAGGTTACCCTTTTTTTAAATAAATTAATTATTATCACTTCTACAAACTTTTATTTAACCCAAAAAAACATGGTAAAAATTATTAAAGTTAAGAATTATTAAATAGAAAAATAAAAGTGTTCGTACCTACTCATCTTTGTGGAGGATTTGTGCCCGGACGCCAGTGGACTGCCCATCCATAATTGACGTTCGCGTATTTATATAAATGTTACTTGCTTAATCAGCACCTTCCATATAGGTAGAATATAATTTATATTTGTTAGTTTTATGAATTATTATATGTTTGAAATATGAAACTGGACTTCCTTTATATATTCTAATTAAGTGATAAATTGCAATATACCATACGTTAAATAATATAAATAAAATTGATTTGGGAAAGATATGAAAATTGTTTTACTAGATTTGGGAATGGGTTAAGCGTACCTACAGAGAATATACCAATAAGTAACTTTGTTAAAACTTAACGGTTTTCGTGACAATATTTTGTCGATGGATAGCCGAATATAAATGTCGTTCACAATCACGGTGAGTATGAAATATGTACGTAACGCATGAAGTAGAATATATGAATCATCTGTTGTAAAGTCATCGCAGTTTTCAATCACTTTTTGTAGTTTATGCACAAACTGTACGGATTGTGCCATTGCTAAGAGTGTTTTATGCGAGAACCAAACCAACCATTCGATTATTTTTATAACTGTTTATTACATATATTTAAAGAAGCTTTCCCCATTCCAAAATTAAATGAAAACGTAAGAAGCCATGGGGCATAAAAATATCTGCAAAAAATGTAAAATCCTTTCATTACATACAAAAATATACAACCGAACATTTCCTTTTTGATTATTATGGCAAGTACCTACCGTAATATTTATAAAAAAGTCATCAGAAAAACAAAAGGAAATCATTATAAATCCAGAATTGAACAAACTGATAATGAGGCAAAGTAGACTTGGGCAATCATAAACGAGATTAGGGCAAAGGTCAAATGCGTGTCAGTACCTCACTGAATCCTGATGTTATAAACAACTATTATTGCTCAATTACAGGTACAATAACGGAAAAATAATTCCTTTAAATGATCCCATGAGTTACATGAATGAAATTTATAATTGCAATACCTTATGTTTTTAAAGTACGAACATATTTGAATTAAAAGAAACTAGTAAGGAAATTAAGAATAAAAAAATCTCTAGACTTGACGAGATATCTATAAAAATTTTTGAAAAATTACTAAACTCTACTCTTCATGTTTTAGTCTCGATAATTAATAAATCTGTTAAATCAGGAATATTACCATATTTTTTAAAAACATCTAGTGATTCCACTTTACAAAAGTGGCGACTTAGATGATCCATCTAACTTTCGTCCCATATCACTAATACCCACATTTGCCAAAATTATTGAAAAATCAAGTAAAAAAAGAGTTGTTGATATTTTATCTTTCTGCAAGTTGCTCAGTAAATACCAATTTGGCTTTCAAAGAAATAAAAGAACAACTGACGCCATGTTCTCATTTCTAAAGACGGTTTATACTGAAATTAGTAGTGGAGAGTCCGCTGCGACAATATTTTATGATCTGTCGAAAGATTTTGATTGTGTCCAGCGTGAAATATTGTGGCAGAAGCTTGAACACTATCGCTTCAGAAGTACTATTTGAACTGGTTTCGGTCTTATTTGTAAGGCTGTAGGCAAATAGCTAAGAATTCAACTTAGACAAACTCAATATGCCATGGATTGCCTTAAGGTTCTGTTCTTGGCCCAACTTGTTCTTATTGTATATTAACGACCTGACTAAAATTTATAATAAAGAAAACTTTACTATATTTGCTGATAACACTACGATATTGTTGCATGATACAGATAGTAGTACCCTTTGGGAATTATTGTGCTCTGATATAAGTAAGGTCAAAGATTGGTGTGACTCTAACTTGCGTTCATTTCATATTAATAAAACAAACCTTCCAATGTAATCTTACGGACATCCCTTTGGACATCCATGTACTTGAAAATAACCCATATACAAATTTCCTGGGACTAAATATCGATTGCAATCTAAAGTTTAAAGAACATGTTATTAGCATATGTAATAAGCTAGCATCTGGAAACTATGCCATCAAGAGTCATATCTAATGAATTAGGTTACATGACTGAAAAAACTACATGCATTTCATTAATTGAATCGCATTTGAGATACAGTATTACCTTCTGAGGTGTATGCAACAAATACCCAAAGGATGTGATATTTGTAATTCAAAACCGTGCTGTTCGATATTTGTGTAGAGCTAGAATTCGCGATTCTTGCAAACCACTTTTCTTGGCCAATGGAAATCTGACATTTCCATTTGCATTCTGGAAACAGTATGTTTAATTCACAAACACAGAAGCATTCTTAATAATTCATCATCTGATGTCACTCGTCAAAATAGAAACTTCGCTTTACCAATTCCAAGATCCACTTTAGTCATGAACTGTTATTTACAATAGTTATAAGATGTATAATCATCTTCCTAATAATCTTAAAGACACTGTTTCAAATAGCCAATTCAGAAAGGGCGTTAAAAGTTTGCTAATTGTCAAACCTTACTATAATTTTAAAGAATATTATAACGATACGTTTTAATGTAATATAATTTGATATTTTATGTATTTTAAATTGTTTTCTTTGCACTGTTTGACTTATATATTCTGTTTGTTGTATATCTATGTTTCTGTTTTTTGTTTGTTCTATTCTGTTCATATACTTTTGTTCTATTTACTTTGTCAATGTAAAATTGTTTCTTCTAAAGTATTATTTTGATTTGATTTGAAAGACCACCACAAAAATAACCGCACACATTCATGTTGTGCAACACCCCAGTTATGTGACATTCATAACACGTGTGTCCTTATTATTTTTAACCTTCATCATTTTATTACGCATAATATCATACGTTATAGATGACCCTTTGACCGCGATAAAAATAATTATAATTTCCAATGACAAAAACATGATAACTAGTTTTATATAAATATCAATCCGTTCCTAATAAAAATCAGTTGTAAACTCAAGCTCATACTGTAACTATCAAGAGAAAAATAAAGTAATTGTACATTTACTTCCAAGAGGTGATTTCATTTGTTGTGAAGTGTGAACCTTGGGAAACGCACCCATAACTGGCGCAGTCGGTATCTTCGAAGTCAGAAGTTCCAGAAGTTGGTTTCCAGGAGAATCTCAAGAAAAAAGGACGACTATTGCAGTCATACCTCTGTCTAAGGTATCCTCTGGAGATTTGTAGATTGGAAGAAAGACCCCTTTGGAAATTCGTTGGTTTTGACCATTTGGACCAGAAAACTCAGAATTCACCCCGTAAGTCCTACATACTTTTCCAAATTTTTCCTGATAAGATTGGTATTTTTGTTTGCAACTCACGATTCAATTTTGACCGTATATCAAAATTAATCACATAATAAGTTTTGACTGCATATCAAAGTTTATTAAAACCATAAAATTTTAACTGTATATTAAAATTTTATTTTCATAAATTCTAACTGTATATTAGAATTTATTAGTTTAAGTCTAAATATTGTTATTAAAAAAAGCTTTAAAATGAACTCAAGTACTTCAAATACTTTTGCCGAAGGTGCAAGAAATACTGTAGATGATAATATGACCAATTTGCAACTATTTAAGATGTTCGTGGATGTTATCCCACGTTTCGATGGAAATCCATCAATTTTAAATGATTTCATATCCGCATGTGATGAACTTGTCATAACTTACGGATCAGAACATAATGATTTACAAAATAAATTTATTCTTAGAGCAATTCGAAGCAAGTTGTACGGCCAAGCGCAAGTCAATATTGCCTCTCGTCTTGAAATTAAGAATTGGAATGATATTAAAGTAATTTTAACTAATACATTTGGAGATCCTAGAGACCTTCCAACTTTACAAACAGAGTTAATCCATTTAAAAATAGATTTAAGGCGAGAAACACTAGTTTCTTTTGGTAATAAAATCATAGGATATCAATCCTTATTAATTTCCAAATTAACGCAAAGCTCAGAACCAATGGCAGTAAAAGAAGCCATGAGTAAAGTGTACCAACAATTAAGTTTGGACACATATGTCAGAAACTTACCAGCTAACTTTAAACAAATGGTGCGAACCAAAGAAATCAATAATTTAATGGATGCTATTGCATTCGTTACAAAAGAGGAACAATTCCAAATATATAGTAAAACTATTTCACCACAAAATAATTTTCCATTTAAACAATCGAGTACATCATTTTATCAACAACCTCTTGCTAACTATCAACAAATACAAAACAAAGCTATTCATCAACAACCACAATTTAATTACCAACAGCCACAAGTGAATTATCAACAACCACAATTTCATTATCAACAGCAGTATAAACCATTTTCTCCCACAATGAAAACACAGAATTTTAAACAAAACTCTCCAGTGGTACGTAACGAACAGCCCAACAGAAGAGACATGCAGGTTTGGCATAGAAGAAACCAACCAACACCAATGGAAACGTCAACCATAACTAAAAATATCCAAAAAAGTTATCCACGAGGAACACCAATGGAAACCTCAGAAATAAGCAGAACATCCTTTAATAACTACCCACGTAGACAAGAAGAACTCCACCACACGCAAGCTGATATAACTTCAAACACTCGCTTTAGACCGAATAATCACTATATGATGGAAGAAACATTTGCGGAATTACAGCAGTTAGACGACCAAGATGAAGAAGATCCAGATCAAGCATTGGCAGATGAAATTAGAGCCATCAATGAGGAATACAACGAAGGGCTAAATTTTACGGAAGATCCCCCTACCAACTACCCGGAATAGCAGAATGCAATATCTCGCTAACCACTACCCCTCTACCGTACATTCAATTAAAACAACCGCCAATCAAACTGTTACTCGACACAGGAAGTTCCAAAACAATTCTAAAACCCTCAATAGTTAAGGAATATTGTCCTGAATTAATAATTCACAGACCGGTAAAAATTAAAACAGGAGTAGGTCAAAAAGTAGTACAAGAACAAGCTACTATACCCGCATTTCCAGAATTTAACACAAATCAAAATTTTAATGTAATTTTATATGATTTTCATGAATTTTTCGACGGAATTTTAGGTTTTGAAGATTTAAAAAAAATTAAAATTAAATATTTCAATTTCTGATAAATTACTATTCAACAATCAATGTCAAATACCTATTAAGTTTGAAAAACCAATAATTATTGAAAGTCATAAAATAAAGCAAATCACTGTTCCAACAACCATTCCGGATAATACAGAATTATTTCTAAAAGAAATTAAAAACACAGATTACTACATACCTGACACAATAACCACAGTAAAAAACAAACACATAACGTTTGAAATTTATAATTACAATTCCTTTCCAGTATCATTTGATCCAATAAATTTAAAAATTTCGGATTTAAAAAATTATAATCTGTATAAACATTCGCTAACAAATTCGCAAGAACATGTAAACACACCTGATATTAACACCCTATTAAGAACACAACATCTAAACAAGGAAGAAAAAACCGCATTAATCCAACTTTGTAGAAAATACACAGATATCTTTCAGAAACCACAGGATAAACTAACATTTACTAACGCTGTTAAACATGATATCAAGACCACAGACGATCAACCAGTTTACAGTAAAAATTATAGGTATCCTTACATTCACAAGGCAGAAGTCCAGAAACAAATAAAAGAAATGTTGGACAACGACATCATTAGACCATCACAAAGCCCATACTCATCTCCCATCTGGGTGGTGCCAAAAAAAATGGACGCGAGCGGAAAACCAAAATGGAGACTTGTAATCGACTACAGAAAATTAAATGAAAAAAACTGTTGAAGATAGATACCCCATCCCTAATATCACCGAAATTTTAGATAAACTAGGACGCTGTTCATACTTTTCAACAATTGATCTAGCATCTGGATTTCATCAAATTGAAATGCATCCAGCTTCCAGAGAAAAAACAGCCTTCTCAGTAGAAAATGGACATTATGAGTTTACAAGAATGCCTTTTGGATTGAAAAATGCCCCCGCAACATTTCAACGATGCATGGATAATGTACTAAAGGAATTACAAAATAAAATTTGCTTAATATACATGGACGATGTCATAGTATTCTCAAACGGATTAGAAGAACACATAAAAAACCTCCAATTAGTATTCGAAACCTTTAGAAATCATCAACTTAAAATACAGCTAGACAAATCAGAATTCTTACAAAAAGAGGTAACATTTTTAGGACATATTGTAACACCTGACGGTATTAAACCAAACCCAGATAAAATTTTAGCAATTCAAAAATATCCCATTCCTAGGACACCAAAGGAAATTAAAGCTTTCCTCGGATTATTAGGATACTACCGAAAATTCATAGATAACTTTGCAAAAATCACAAAACCAATGACGAGTTGTCTAAAAAAGGATAGTAAAATAATCCTAACAAAGGAATATGTCGAATGTTTTGAAATATGTAAAAATTTGTTAACAAATAGTCCAATACTAAGTTATCCTGATTTTTTCTTTACCCTTTGAAGTAACAACAGACGCCTCAAACTACGCAATTGGCGCAGTACTTTCACAAAAGAATAAGCCACTTTGTTACGCTTCTCGAACTTTAAACAAAGCCGAAATCAATTACTCTACTATAGAAAAAGAACTACTTTCTATCGTTTGGGCATGTAAACAGTTTAGACCCTATCTTTATGGAACAAAATTTACAATATATACTGACCATAAACCACTTCAATGGTTATTTAGTTTAAAAGAACCAAACTCGAAACTTGTGCGATGGAAACTAAAATTAGAAGAATTTGATTATATAGTCAAATACAAACAGGGATCACAAAATAAAGTAGCTGACGCATTAAGTCGGATTAACACAGAAGATTGTCATATTAATGAAACAGAAGATAATGACAACATGAGCACACAGGTACAAATAGACGATGACCTGGACGAATTAATAGAAAAAATTCTAAGCGAAGAAAATGAACCATCTGACAAATTAGATCAAATAGTACATGAGTTAGAGGAAGATTTACAAAATACTCAACATACGGCACGAGAAGAACCAATTTTCACATTACCATATACAGAACAACCAATAAATCATTACAAAAATCAAATTGTGATAACCGAATCCCACAATACACCAACTAACATTTGTGACACAAGGCCCATATTTAATAATATACGACACTTCATCACATTAAAAACAAACTTAGATGATGAAAATACGCTTAAATTTTTAAAACAATACATCTCTATCGATGGAAACACTTGTTTCAAATTCTCAACCCCTACCCTAGAAAGAAAAATCACAAGAATACTCAGATCATCATTATTATATCATAGAACTAATAAAATTTTAATATCTAATAAATTACTAGAAGATATAAGTAATGAGAATGAACAAATAGATAAAATTAAATATTATCATCAAGGAAAAACTTGCCATCGAGGTATCAAAGAGACAACCACTTCCATACAAAAATTGTATTATTGGCCCAATATTCAAAAAGATGTCACAAATTTTATTAACACATGTCAAACATGTCTAACATCAAAATATGACAGGAAACCTCAAAAGATTAAATTACAAATAACAGAAACACCTAACAAACCTTTTGAAAAAGTACACATCGACACCTTTCATATAAAAAACGAAAATTTCCTAACTATTTTTGATCCATTTTCTAAATTCGGTCAAGCTTATTACCTTGACAATAAAAACAGTATATGTATTATGGAAAACCTTTTTGCAATTTTTCTCACATATGGGATTACCTACCCAAATTATTACTGACAATGGTACGGAATTTAACAATCAACTAATAAGAGATTTTTGTTTATTACATAATATAAACTTACATTTCACAACACCATACCACTCAAATTCGAACTCTCCAGTCGAAAGATTTCATTCTACATTAGCAGATTCTATTCGATGTTTAGAAACAGAACAAAGGAAACCTATTAAATATCTCATGACCCTTGCCACTTTGCTTTACAACAACTCCATACATTCAGTTACTAAATTAACACCATTTGAAATCGTACATGGACCAAGAACAAATCCATACGACACAAACCCTCAGTTTATTACCTCACAATACGTTACTAACCACCACGACAGTATGCAAAAACTATACACAAATATTAAACAACAAATAGAGAGAAATAAAGAGCATACTATAACAGACCGTAACACTAAACTTAATGAACCAGAAATCACTCAACCAGACCAAACAATATATGTACGAACTGGTAAACGAGTAGCAAAACATTTGCCAAAATATAAAAAAGTCACGGTACTACAAGACAAGGACATAACAGTAGCTACAACTTCAGGAACTTTACACAAAAACAATGTACAAAAACAAAGGAAAATTAACAATACTCCTTTGTTACAGGACAATGACAATGACAGGATGGACACGGACGTTAACGACACTACTAATAATAATAAAATACATTTACGCAGATATCACCTTCGACCCCGTCATACATCCAACATTATTCCGAACAATGGGCACTGATACACGCGTGATAAGTCATTATCATACATTCGTTCATAAAATTAATTTACAACCACTTATCACAAATTTTGATAATTTAATATTTATGCTTAATCACACTTATGAAATAGATAAGGCACATAATCTCAAAAACATTGATATTTCCCTATTAAATCAGGCAGAAAATTTAAAAGAAATTATCACTCAAGAATATAGAAAATTAATTCCAAGACGATTAATACGTACAAAAAGAGTAAAAAAGAGGCTTAATTAATATAGTTGGAAAAATACACAAAGAACTATTTGGTCTTGCAACAGAAGACGATGTAGCTGATCTTGATGAAAAAATTAATACACTTATGTCAAACGAAAAAACGTTAACACACGAACTAAATTTACGAACATCTTTATTTTCCACCTTTGCTAATAAAACGGACACATTATTAAATCAAATATCAAAAAATCAACGAAAAATAAGAGAAAACCTTCAATACGTTAAAACTAGTCATGACACAAATTTTCAAAGACAAATTATAATCAATCAATTAGAACTCATTCTTTATTATTTTTCACAAATAGATCAAACTTTAACTTTTCTCAGGTTAAATACAGTTACTCCATTCTTGTTAAATACCAGGGATATGCAGACAATACTAATTAACTTAAGATTATTATATCCAAAGGAAAACTTGCTTAAATTCTCACAACCTTACTCATATTTTCAAGCTCTAAAAGCCATTCGCTACACAATATGAACGTACTATATATATTGTACTATTAATACCAATCTTAGCAAATCCAACATCCCTAACCTTTTTCCAAGTAATTCCTATACCAATCAAAAATATTACAATCCTTCCACCAAAACCATACCTCATCGTTGACTCTAAAGACAATTATCAATGGATGGACATCGAGCCAACAAGAATAGAAGATATATATTTCTTAGAAGACAACCTTCAGAACACAAAAGAATGCTTTATCGAATTATTAAGACGACGACCGGCTGAACAATACTGCAAAATTTCCATGGTTCACATGAAATCTCCACACGTCGAACAAGTATCACCATCAGATTACATTATAATTATTGATGACGTCACAACAGTGGAATACACCTGTCATGCCAAGACAATTGCCTACAAAACACTAATACAGAACACAAGGATTTCTCTATCACCACACTGCGATTTTTACCTCAACAATCTAACATATTCCTACGAAGAACCTTTCTCAGCAACAACATCCTTCTTGTTGCCAAATATATCCCTAGAAAATTTTCCTGTTATCGACATTTCAATTCCATCTTTACAAAACCTTCATTCTACACAATTACAATTAGCCACTCTTCAGAAGGTACATCTCAAAAATCTATCAAATTACTCACAATCCAATTATATATGGATTATTTCACTTATTATCATTTTGATCCTGACAATAACATTTTTATGGATACAAAAACGAAGCAAGAAACCTGGAACAAACGTAACAGTCTCATTTTCAAAAAACAAAGACGACATCTCCATCAAGGAAGAAGAAAAGGCCCAGCTACAGCCAACTCCAGTCGGACCCCAAAAATTCGGGACCCAACTTCCGTTCTAACAGGGGAAGAGTTATGTGACATTCATAACACGTGTGTCCTTATTATTTTTAACCTTCATCATTTTATTACGCATAATATCATACGTTATAGATGACCCTTTGACCGCGATAAAAATAATTATAATTTCCAATGACAAAAACATGATAACTAGTTTTATATAAATATCAATCCGTTCCTAATAAAAATCAGTTGTAAACTCAAGCTCATACTGTAACTATCAAGAGAAAAATAAAGTAATTGTACATTTACTTCCAAGAGGTGATTTCATTTGTTGTGAAGTGTGAACCTTGGGAAACGCACCCATAACTCCCCCCGTCCAATTGTTGGCATAACACAATAAACTGGGGGTTGTACTTATTGACCGGTAGCTCAGTGAGCAGGTCGTGAATAAGGGCTTAGATTGATTTGAGTTATCACCAAAATCTAGGCTGGGCGCCAGGACTTTTGCAAGTACCAAATAATTAAAAATTTGTTTTAAAAGGTAAAGATAACGTTAAAACTTGAATTCGGTTGGTAAGGAAGTGGAATAAAAAGATATTATTTTATAAAAAGTATAATCAAGACTAGTATATGTACACAATATTTACAAGTCAAAAAAATTAATTGTGGTTGAAGACCAAAAACTAACAAAAAAAAAAATGATATGTGAAAGAGAAAAAAAATGACGTTATCAAGAAAATACAAAAAAAAATAGAATTACTGATCTCTCACAAATATCTTCGAAGAATCCACTAACGGCTATGCTCTTAATGGGTTTGGGGTCAATTTGACTCACCACTGTCAGTACTGCAGTTACCCTTGAAAAAAAATGCCAGTTGTGTAAAATATCGTTTTTTTGCTCCACCCAGTATATAATAATCAGTTCGATCCACCAGTTATCCTCTTCTCTTGGTCCAGGTATTAACATAAAAAGGGGAGAGTTTTATGAGATCAGTATTACAGGCAAAGACAAAGTTAAAAGCTGTGACGTTTGAATTGTCCAGCTCCGTAGACAAAATGAGTTAACACAAATTTATAGAGTAAATTGCAAACTAAACAAATTAGGATCGGTATCCTACAATATGTTAGAAAGTTGAAGACTTCAACTAACTTAAGTATTAATAAAAGTTACGTTAAATAGAAAAAATACTAGTCCAGCAAATAAACTAGGTGTAGCTACGATAATAAACAAGTGAAATAGGTATTCACTAAATGTTAAGATATTTTTTGTACACTACATTACACATGCGCAACACATATCATCAAGCAATCCGGCACAAATTTGTGAATAACACGACCTGTGAAGCCAGACAACATATGCTACACACATACAACAAGTGTGTATGGATCCCACCCTACAACCCTGCATCTAAAGAAAAGAAAAGATAGAGATGCAGCCAGATAAAATTTCTCCACGAGAACTCATGAAAAAAGATAACGATAATAGATAGAGATAAGAAACTAAAGGAAAAGATAAGCTAGAGAAAAGAGAAAAATATGACGATGTTAATGTCAATGTGGTAAACACTGCATCACACATGTGCAACACATATCATCCAGCAACCTGGCACAAATTTGTGAATAACACGATCTGTGAAGCCAGACAACATATGCTACACACATGCAACAAGTGTGAATAGATGGATCCCACCCTACAACCCTGCATCTAAAGAAAAGAAAAGATAGAGATGCAGCCAGATAAAAGTTCTCCATGAGAACTCATGATAAAAGATAAAGATAAAAAAGTAAGAGAAAAGATAAGCTAGAGAAAAGAGAAGAATATGACGATGTTAATGTCAATGAGTTAAACACTGCATCACACATCCGCAACACATATCATCCAGCAACCTGGCACAAATTTGTGAATAACACGACCTGTGAAGCCAGACAACATATGCTACACACATGCAACAAGTGTGAATAGATCCCACCCTACAACCCTGCATCTAAAGAAAAGAAAAGATAGAGATGCAGCCAGATAAAAGCCCTTATTCACGACCTGCTCACTGAGCTACCGGTCAATAAGTACAACCCCCAGCTTATTGTGTTATGCCAACAATTGGACGGGGGGTGTTGCACTAATTGGCGCCCAACGTGGGGCGTGCAATGGCTTGCAATTTCGTTACAGCTGCCAAACTACTTATAAAATTACATAGAAGTCTCCTGGTTTCCTGCAGAGTTCTGCACTTTTGTGCGTCGATACTGGTTATACTGGTTGCATATATTTCAGGTATATAAATAAACACGTCACATGACTTTTTATGTGGTGTGTTTGTTAATATTCATATATTTTTTTATAACTGCCGGCTCTGAAAAATGTCAACTGATGTGTAGGTAATATGGATAACACATACATGAATGCACGTACATGAACGTGCGTTCATATCTTAAGACATATTAGGTATTTTTTACTTATTCAGTAACTTAAAAATAGAACTAAGATAAGTCAACATTTTTAATTATCGTGGTAAGATTCAAAACAAGTTGCAGTTTTTGCAAATAATATCGGACTGCTTTTATATTTTGCTACATAACTACGGTATGTCATTTTTACAGGGAGATTAAGTGTGATTTAATTTGTTTGTGGCCCAGGGCGCTTTCTATGAGGAAATGAGGATATGGGCATTTTTAATGTGGTATTTTAGTAATAAACAAAATGTTTATTTCGGTATTATTTTCTTAAATGTTAATTTCAAGTTTTTATCTGAATTCAGCAAGATCGAACCTTTATTTACCTGTCAAGTATTTAATTCTGCGAATTATTATAAACTTTCAATAAAAAAAATATAGCATTTTCAAAAATTATTATATTTAACGTTAAAAATAATATGATTTGAACCCAACAGTATCCACCATCCTAAAAATATATATCCCAACTATATTTCGTACGATTGAATTTCTATAAACACAAAAGATATTCGTCCATCCCTTATGTACTTCGTACTTTTATTCCTATCTCATTCCTCCTTGTCATAAGTTTTCTTCACAAATGCGTAATCCATATTCATAACTCTCAGATAACTGCTGAACAGCAAACGTGGACCATCTCAGACTTACAGCAACAGATGGCTGGTTATATAAAGGAAAAGTTCAGTTAGCGGTAATCTTTGTTTCTCCTTTTATACAGTTTGCACTATATCATTTACAAAAGTTTATAGTTTCTTGGACTTTGTTTATGTATATAAGTTTAAATATTTGAATAGTTATATTATAGACTAAGAATTTATTTGCTTCTTTTCCAACTTTTTATTACGGTATAGTTTTATTAGTACATAAGTATTCTTGGGTTATTATAAATCACCTGACAAGTAAGATAATATCTTGTGAAACTCTTTGTTTTTATAGTGTATTTTTGAATGGGTGGCGTAATTTTTGCAGATGAATCTATAGGTTAAAAAATAATAGTAGTATAATAAAGGTGTAATAAAAATTATAATACCAAAGTATTCCAACAGAGAGGTAACAGTTAATTTACAAAATAGTAATAAATACTAGAAATAATACCTGAATAGGTGCCACAGTTGAAATCCTCTCAATATATTTAATTGAAGTTTAAATAAATGTTTGCCAACTCGCGATTGACAAAGGTGGATGGAGTTTACTACGACACATTTGTACTCTGTCTGCATTCATGTAGAGATTAGTGAAACTAAAATTTCATTGTGTATATATCTATTTCGCACTGATGAAGGCAAAAACCAGAAACCGGTCTGCGAATGGTATGCACAGCGGTCTCAGGAGGGACTTCCATGAAACCGATGAAACCGTGTTGGTTAGGAGACAGCAATTTCGACACTGTGGTAAATGTAAGCATATAAAGACATATCGAAGGCCTTTGCAATATTAGACAGAATAACAATGGGACGATAATTTTTAATATCCGCCACTTTTTAGTATAGGACAGACCCTTGAAATTTTCCAACTGGCAGGAAAGGTGTGTGTAAAGAGTATGAGATTGAACAATATAAGCAGTGGCTCATATAAGGACCCCGCGCAATCTTTAATAAGAAAGCTAGGGATCTGATCAACCCCACAAGTCATTTTGTTTTTCAGTTTAAAAATAGATTGCTGTATGACCTTTTCTGTAAAATTTATTACATTAATGCAAGTTTCTGGGGTACCAGATATTGCAGTTAAATGATTAGTATCGCCAGTCGAGAAAACACTAGAACACTTATACAAAACAATGTATCTTATTTATATAGTGGGTCATGGTTCACCGAATCCGTGACCCATGAACAAATAAAGAGGGCTATTTGGGATAGGCTCTCTTCATTATTCATATTATTTTCACACTTTGTGATTTCCACGCTTTCAAATGCATCCAGCTCTCTAATATTTGTTACATTCCTAATTAATCTTAAATTTCTAATACCTATATTATGGTAGATCTCAAACGCATGTTGGACAACACTAGACTTATCTGTTCTACCATGTTTGAGATGGGCCATATGCTTATGAATTTAATTTGAATTGATATTCTAGTTTGTCCAACATACTTTTGATTATAGTCCTTTGCAGCTAATTTCGTAAATCCCCGACTTTTTGTTTGTTTGTTTCAATTTTGTCTTCTGGATTGCCTATAAGTTATTGTAGTTTATTTCCCAGTGAATGAACCACTGTCATACCTGGGCTTGGCTTAGGTATGTGGATGATATTTTTGCAGAGTTTGATACAAATGTCGCTGATATTGACAATTTGTAAATTTGTAAATTAAAACGTCTTTTCGCGTCAGTTAAATTCACATATGAAATTGAAAACTCTGGACAACTACCATTTTTAGATGTAATAATTATTAGAAATTGTGAAAATAAGTTAGAATCTGACATATATAGAAAAGATATCAGTAATCAGTACTCTAAAATATGTTCCTAAGGACTCTAACTATTGTGCTCAACACAAAATGACGAGTTTTAATTTTCTAGTCCATTGTCTATTAAGCTTCTCCTTCAATAAGGAAAGCTTTGGAAAAGAAAAGGCATTGATTAAGGATATATAGCCACGAGTAATGGATATTCTGTAAGTTTAATTGATAAAATAATTAGGAAACGAAAATTTAAAGTTATTTCGAAATTACTCGACCTTTCAAAATAAAAGAGAAAATCAGAAATTTGTATCGATTCCATTCGAATCTCGATTCACCCGTAAGATTTTTAAAGATATAGGTATGATAGAAGTTCATTCATCGGGAAATGAGCTACAACAACTTCTAGGCAAACCAAAAGACAAAAGTGAAACAAAAAAGATTTACAATGTAAAATCAAAATCAAAAGTATGTTGGACAAACTAGACGATAAATCCAAACTAGATTTAAAGAGCATATGGCCCATTTCAAATATGGTGGAACATATAAGTCTAGTGTCGCCCAATATGCGTTTGAGAACAGCCATAAAAAATATATTAGCAATAGATTAATTAGGAATGTAACAAATCCTAGACAGCTGGATGCATTTGAAAGCTTGGAAATCACAAAGTGTAAAAATAGTATGAATAGTGACAGAGGGCCAATCCCAAATGGCCCGCTTTATTGGTTAGTGCGTCACGGTTCACCGAGAACCGTGACAATAGTTTAGGCATAAATAGGATTCATTTTAGCATAAGGTTAGTGTTAATCATCTCTAGAAGATGCCAACTTGGTTGGCGAAACGCGCGTCGAATCCAGTATATGGTGTTTTGTGGAAAACTACGTCAGTGTTATCTTCACATCAAATGTTTCAACCCACTCCAGGATCAACAATACAGTTGATTCTTTCTTATGGTAGGAATGTATGATGATATCGAATATGAAATTAGATACAGAACTTGTTCCTCTAGGTATATAATTTTTGTTTCTCTCTGAAGGTGTATTTAGTGAAAGACGAAAATGTAAATCGTAATAGAAATTAGTGCGACTTTTCCAGAATTAAACACTAGTCTTTAGATTAAAAGCTTGCTTGCACTCTTAAATATAAGTCTTATAAATTACCTTTCCAGAAATTGCCTTGAATTATATACTTTTGGCTAAATTCTGCGGTTTTTATTTATTTAAAATGTGAGTTACAATAATCTCAATAATCGGTAATTTTCATCTACACTAGAGAATAATAATTACCTCAGCTGCACAATTTCAGATTTTAAACGGAATATTTTAATTAAAATTTGCATTCATTTCAAAAATGTATTTTAATTAAAATTTAATTCAATGTTGATTTAGGAATATTCTCCATAATAATTTTAAAATTAAACAAAGCACCACAGGTAATACAACTTCCTATATCCCAAGAGATAAACTTGCCGTACTCTAGAATCCATACGGTCTCGAGTATTCATTTAAAATGCGTAGTAGGATCTTATTATAAGCCATTTAAAACAATATTGTTTTGTAAATGTACAGGGTATCCATCTAGTGCGTATTTGTTTCATAACTCTGTAACTATTACAGGTAGAAAAAAATATAACACAAGAGAATTCCTCAGCATTCATCATTGCATAATCTAATAATATTTTTAGTCATACAAGATATTTCGTTTTGGCTGGATAGAATCAACTTTGTTAAGTTGAATGAAACATCCTATATTGATTAATGAACGTCAGAGCTTTCCAACGAACTACAATAATATGGACTTCTTTTGAATAGTTCAGGAATTATTTGAAATTATGTAGAAATATTAACGTATGTACACACACCATTACATGTTGTATTCGTTGAATTTGAAGTACTTTCAAATGTTTTAATGCGGTGGTGATTTACAAGTGAAAAGTGCTTCAAAACATGTATTCGGTTTTAGATTTTTTTCTATAATTTTGTGTTAAATTTGGAGATTTAAAAACCTCAATAACTTCAATATTTCAAACGGAACACCCTGTATGTTATTTCATATTCAAATAGAGAATTTCAAGAGCTTTCCGATGGCCTACCACAGTTCATATTTATTTTCAATAGTTTTGAGGATATGATCATTTGTGTCCAAATTTTGAGAAACAAAAAAAATGCTCCCTATTTTTGACACATTTTATACAGATGTTAAATAAACAATAAATAAATATGTTAATAGTTTGACGCTCTTTTTATAAAATTGATCCAACAGCAATCTATGAACAAGGGCATTAATAATAAATCATTTGAGTTCCCCTGATTTGTTGCCCAAGACAAATAATGGTATCTCTCTAGAGAATAATATTCCGCCAATTCGAGAGCAGGGAAAGTTTAATCATTTTTTTATTAGAAATTTTTGAAATAAGTATGATTATATTAACTGAAATACATACATTGCATATCTTGAATACTTTTTATATTTATACCCTATATTGCTTGAAATCTAGTTTTCAGACTTTCAAAAGTACTCAGTTGAGGGTATCTTCTTTCTGAATATGTACACACTTAAAAAAGTTTACTGAATAAAATTTACAGGAAACAACTACCAAGGGGACAAACGCTCCGACCTGCGTTGAGTTAAACCTGCCAGTCTTGTTTGGTAGCTAAGATCATTCGTCAATCCCTCACTAGACATAGACCGGTTTCGAACTTGTTACGTTCTCGTCAGTATGCTATAAGTAATGGAAAAGACAAATAATAATTGCAAACCAGGATAGCCTAAAGCAGACTAAGTAAGACAGGTATAGTGAGTTATAAGTGTATCCCTCTGGTGGTCAGTTATACTACCCGTCATGATGTCTAGAGTTGGCAAAAATGTGCCGCAGGACATAGGCGTACGCATCATATTAAGTGTAATAAAAGAAATTAACTAGTAATAAAAGCAATAAACTGTTACAATTTATGACAATGTATGCACAACTTACCCTCTTAACTAGCTTGGTTATCACAATCTGTAAAAACTACAGCATCCTGTATGTTATGAAATGCGCGAAGACGTTTAGGAGATTTAAGAAACACTTTTTTTATACTTGCTATTCATGCATCTATCTCTTGAAAACCTTGTTGAATAGTTTCTGCCACAAGGTGTAAAGCATGCGCTTTACACGTAACATATACCAACCTGCAACCGTGTTCATGAAGAGAATGGCCTACCAAACGCATTGTCGTGGTACCATCGGTCACAAACATCAACACTTGACATTTTAACAGGTCAAATTTTTCTAACATCTCCAGCATCACCCGCGCAATTGTTTGGTCAGTACACTCGGTTAGTCTTTTGCTAGCTAGTAACAGTGGAAATGTTCGTTTAAGAGGGTCCAGTAGACGTACTAGAACATTTAAAATAGATTTTTTTTTACAATCTGTCGTCCCGTCAACACATAACCACAGCCGTGTATTTTTTAGTACACATTTAATCTTATTTACAATGTCTTCGCTTACAGTTGGTACATAGTTACGCAACGTTATGCGACTTGGTAACGTCACCTTGTGATTGTATTTATTCCAGAACTACTGAAATGATTGTTTATCGAGTATGTGCAGCGGAACATCACAGGCAATCAGCATTACGAGTAAATTGAATATAAACTGTGTTGTCGAAGACACGCCATTTTTTTAGTTTTATGTTGCACATAATTTATGTGACGTTTACATATACGTTCGTCCCAGCACATCAGGCCTATCTCGCATACCTTACAAATTATTATAGCACCATTGTAATCCGGGAATTCACGCCTTACAATGCGTAGACACGCCTTCCCTACTCCAAATCTCACCGCCGACGTAAAGTCAATTTTTATTTTCAAAATAAAAAATCATTATTTTGAGCAGGTTTTTTAGAATTTTTCCTATATACATATAATTATGAATTACAATGCATTGTTTCTTTCTGTGCAGGAAAATGCCTCCATGCACAATGATAAAAGGTGAAAAATGACATGAGCTACCACAACACCGGCAACCAGGAGGGCCCAGCCGTACCTGGACGGTATTGTCGTCCTGGCTGAATACCATTTTTTGTCAACTTTGTCCCTCATGTTATACTGTTTGTTTGTTTTTATATATTTATATATGAAATAAATAAAATAAAAAGTAGCCTTAATTACAAATGTATATAAAATTGGAATTGGGAGTTCACCGATAAATTTATTTACTTTGTCACCGTATGGCTGCTTTTTACCCTTAGGCAGATCTGACATATTTTACTATTAAATTAATATCAAGAATAAAATACAATTGTTTCGATTAATTAACGTTTCCTAAACTCGATTATAATTGTATAATGTGTACTCTCTCTTTCATCAAAGAATGTTTTAAGACCTTGCCCATACAAATGGTGTAAATTACTCGTATATAATACAAAAGTTCGCTTGCCAAAACTGTGCTAAGGTACCATGCCAGAATTGTTTAAAAGAAAACTAAAAAAATTGATTTAATTTTGACTAGTCTGCCATTACAGAAATGTAGTTGTTTGTGCTTTGTTATTACACGATGAAGCCTGGAAAAATCGTTTAAGAATTATAATCTAAGCATAAAAATAAAGATAGTCATTTAATTAGTGCAAAAGTGAATATCGTGTGCAGTGAACAAAGTATAAACTGAAACGAAACTGATCAGTGATCAGTGATCACTAAAGCTGGTAAGTCGTGTGGCCGGACATAGGCGTACGCAGCATAATAAGTGTTATAGTAGTAATTAACCAATAACAAAAGCAATAAACTGTTACAATTAATAACAATGTATGCACAACTTACCCTCTTAACTAGCTTAATGAATTAGCTTGGTTATCACAAACTGGAAAAGATCTATAAAAACTTTGCAGCATCAGGTATGTTTCTATGGTTGTCTCGTAAGTGATGTTAATTCTGGTGAAAAAATATGCTTATATTTTGAGAACGACCGTTCGACATCTATTGATGTAATACAGGCATACTTAAAATAGTTTTTGAACGCATTTAACGGATTTGAAGATGCACTATCAGTACAAATTTATCTTAATCTGGGAAATTCAGTGTCTTGCATTAACACTCGTGAGAACTTTTCTCTAACGCGCTAATTTTTGCGTCACCTACATCGCGTAGTAGTCGATTTACGTCGTCCACTATTTTCAGTGACTTCGCTAACGAGAACGCATTGTTTCGTAAGTTTTTCATGGCGTCATGTAATCTTTTATAGTTTTTGTGAATAATTTTTAAAGCTGTTTCAACGAAAATATCTCCGAATTTTGTCTTGCTGTCCTTAATAGGTGCAGCCTCGTCAGGATTGATTTGTAGTGTCACAGCTCTTTTTTGGTTATAATTATTCAGTATAATAAAGAGCTGCCTTTCAACCATGTTCCCCAACGTGTAAGAATCGGCTGTGCTTATGTGTTGACGAGACGACGGATTGTAAAAAAAAATCTATTGTAAATGTTATAGTATGTGTACTAGACCCTCTTAAACCGACATTTCCACTGTTATTAGATAGCAAGAGACTGAGTGTACTGGCAAAACAATTGCGCGGGTGATATGGAGACGTTAGAAAAATTTGACCTGCCAAAAAGTCGTGTTGATGTTTGTGACCAATGGTGCCGCAAAAATTTGTTCTTTTCAAGAACACGGTTGTAGGTTGGTTCATGTTATGTGTAAAGTGCATGATTTACATCTTGTGGCAGAGACTATTCGACAAGGTTTTCCAGAAGTAGATATATTAATAGCAAGTACAAAAAAAGTGGTCCTTAAATCTCCTAAACTTCTTTGCACATTTCACAGCAAGTGTCCCGGTGTTCCCGAACCACCACAGCCGACTCTTACAGGTTGGGGAACTTGATTGAAGGCACCTTTTTATGCTGAATATTTACGACAAATAATAGCTGTGATACTACAATTCAGTCCTGACGAGGCTGCAACTATTAAGGAAAGCCAGAAACAGCTTTAAAAACTATTTACCAGATTACACGACGCCATAAATAGCTTACGAAACAGTGCGTTGTCGTTAGTGGAGTCACTGAAAATAGTGGACGAAGCATATCGACTGCTACACGTTATAGGTGACGTAAAAAATGAGTGCGTTAGAGAAAAGTTAGCACGTGTGTTAAAATAAAACACCGGTTTTACCAGATTAAAATAAATTTCTGATTGTACTGATGCATGATGGTGCATCTCCAGATTCGTTAAGTTCGTTCAAAGACTACTTTAAGTATGCCTGTATTACATCAATAGATGTCGAACGGTCGTTTTCAAAATATAAGCATATTTTTTCACCAAAGTGAACATCACTCAAGAAGACAACCATAGAAACATACCTGATGCTGCAAAGTTTTTATAGATCTTCTCCAGTTTGTGATAACCAAGCTAGTTCATTAAGCTAGTTAAGAGGGTAAGTTGTGCAAACTTTGTTATTAATTGTAACAGTTTATTGCTTTTATTACTAGTTAATTTCTTTTATTACGCTTATTATGCTGCGTAGGCCTAGGGCCCGCCACACATTTCTGCGAGCTCTACTAATCACTGATTACTGATCATTCAAATTGGAAGAATGTGCAAATTTTAGCGGTTTCGGCATTGAATTCCTTGGAAACAGAAGTTAGAATAATTTGTTTTTTTTTATTTTTTTACTCTGACCTATAGTTTTTCCTGCAGGGACAAATTCAAGTCTGGGAAATTTAAAATACCGTATTCTGATTGGTTCCTTTTCAGCTTTTTTCACACGATAAAATTTTAAGAGTGATCCACGAAATAATTTGTAATAAACATATTTATATAATTTGTATTTGTATACACTTCTTATATTTTTTTCATTTTGGAAGGATTTTTCTTACTTCAATTAATTTTTCATAGCAATTTTAATATAATTGAAATTGTAAGCTCACAGCCTGTCAGTTAGCAGGAACAACATTGCAAGCTTTCTTCAATAAAATAATTGATTTCGTTCAAAATATATATGAAATACATCGAAGATAATGACCTCTTTTAGTGCTTTTATTTTTTTATATATTTAAAATTAAATAGGAAAATAAAGATAAAGGTCAATTTGGCCACGAATATTTTATATATCTCCAGTCTTTTGACGTCTATTTAACTAAGACCTAACAAAACAACTAATTTAAATGTTATATTGAAAGTTCGACATAGCCGCTTTGTGTTGTATTTTTCTTATTTAATTTAGTATTCCAGTTTACTATAAGATTTTTCAAAACCACTACTGAATTAATTATATAATCGCGACAAATGCAGAAAAAAGATGTCATACTAATAAAATAAAAAAATTAGAATAGGTTTTTACTTAAATTCGACATTCATTCTCGTATTTACTCATGTTCATTTTTCAGCTCACCTTTGACAACCAGAGAAAGTATATTATGATAATTAAGGCTGCATTCAAATCTAAAATAGGCTCAATTTTAATATTACTCAAGTGGTCCAAAAAACTGCAGAATATATGGACAAGTAATTATTTGTACAGCTTCTAAGGCCGTATATCACATATATATTTACAAGATGCATCATAACTACTTTAGTCTGCGTAAAGAAGTAACATTGTGCAGGTGTTAATGCCCAGTTACACCGTTCTACGGCTAAGCTAGGAATAGCTAAGGTGCCTTAAATAAATAAGGTAGGTTTAAATCTTCATACATTGCACCGATCGAAAAACGAACAGCCTTAAGTAAGTGGTGAATCACTGTGGGAACATCGCATTTTAAGTCGCGAAGTTTAGAATATATTGTTTTAGAACTACAGAGTTACTGTACTGGAGAGTTGCCTTTGTCAGTTGTCATAAAATGCATAATATAACTGTCTAGTTATAATAATAATAATGATGAATCATAATCGATGTGTTGAAAAGTTAATTGTAGGTATGGCCAAAATATTGGCAATACATATATATTGTTTGTATCTTTGGTTTTTGGTATTTTTCATTTATTTTCTGGACTTTTAATGAAACAGGTTGCACAAAAATAAATTGGCAATTTAATCATTTTCAAAATTAATTAACATTTAGATCTGGTCTAATACTAATGTCAATAAATTTTGATGATTTACTTGCTAATTTGCGTTTGCCAATTGGCAAACTAGATATTATTCTAAGCAGTCGATGATTGTAAGCATTGCCAAATAGTCAGCAATATTGGGCAGATAACCAGCACTGGTAAAAAATCGAGTCAGGTTAATAACTGATCTATTGGGAGAATACTTTGATTGCTAAAAATGGGTAATCTCTTGAAATGTAAATGTTTTCATTGAGAATAAATGTACCTTACAAACCATTTGGGAACTCCAGCTGCAGTTCTATTCCTTCTAAAATATGTAAAACTATTGGTTTAGTCAGACAGAATCTCTAAAAAAATTTGTAATTCATCCAAGTCACCGAAGTAGTTTAATTTTTCATAAATTCTTCTGGGAAAACCATAATCCACGATATCCAAAATTTCCATATCATTTTGGAAAAATCACCATCATCATTCCTCCTTAAACTTCACTTAGAGTGTGGTGCAAACGAAATAGCAATGTTAAGGGTTACTTTGTCTTAAGCCATTCTTACATGGAACGGTGCAAACGGGCATTAGTGTTGCAGGAAAATCTCCTTTGTTTTGGATGAACATGAAAAGTACTTAAGCAGAAGAACTTTTCACCAATTTTTCTTTGGAAATGTATAGCCAACAATCAGTACAACACAATATCATATAAGAATATGCTTAAATTCTACCAGATGAGTCTATCCAAATTGTACAAGTGCTACAGGAACTAAATTTCACATAATTTTTTAGTACCCAAAAAGGGATAACTTAAAAATAATGAAAAAAAAGTATTGGCATGTTTCAAAAATTCAGTATATTAAATTATTTAAAATTGTACGATTTGTCTACACCACAAACATTTTCCATCAAAACATAGTTAATAAATCGACCGAAGTGTCTAGATCTGAGAATATGGGAAAGATAAGAAACTGGGTGTCAGACCGATGCCCTGGAGGCTGCATCTCATATCATCTACCTCAAAGGATACCTATTTTTTAACCAAAGGACCCCAAAGTAGTTGAATCCTGGTATAGAAAGTACATACGTCGCTTATCTTATAAGCGGGCGTTACTCAAAAAATAGTCAGTTTAAGGTAGATATTGCAAATTAAGTCTAAGATTTTTTTTAAATACACCACAAAGTGACGTCTGTTAAATCCAAGTTCTTTAGAAGTTATAGTTATCCTACCTGTGGACGTATATGAAAATTCGGCTATTCGCCTCGTTCCGGCAATAAAACTCGTTTTATTAAAGTTACCATAATCAAAATTATATCGGTAATAATAATTATTATAATATGTAATTTATTAAAATGCGTTTCAAACATTGTAATTAAACAATGTTTTTACAGATGCAGTAATATATAAAAAACGTCATTTATGTTTCTTCTTGTTAATAAACTAATTGCTATTTAAAATTTAACTCAGAATATTTTAAACGCCTAATTTTTTTTTATTTTGATTTCTATAAAATCTAGTTTTACGACAGATTTTAAATTAGGTGTCTCTTTTTACAGCTATAGACATCTAGCAAATTAATATACAAGTTTTTACAGATATCTACTTTACATCCTGCTGGTATTCCGTAATTTGAGCTATATGAAACCGGATTATTCCCTGCAGGAAAAACAGATCATAACTACATATAACGAAACTTTAAATAATAACCTATCTAGTATTTCGAAAAATACAAGAAATAAACTCTAAACGTATAATAGCCCAGGGTCAATTCAGTCAAACCATGAACAAATTAGAGACAAGCTGAAATTTGGTATATAAATTTGTATTGGGGTCCTTAAAATACCACCAAATTCCACCGGTAATCCGCCATGCCTGTCACCCCTAAACAACCCCCGAAAAGGGTGAAAATTGAACTTTTTTTAGTTTTTTGGCAATATCTTAAAAACAAAGCTATATACGAAAAAACATGAAGATAGAAAAATTAAAGAGCATCAAATTTCCTATAAAATCACGTTTAGCGGTTATATTTTGCTTTACTAGTCGCGGAGTTATTGTATTGTAAATTCCAGTATATTTTAACAAAATACACATTTTGCACAAAGTGATTACAGTACATTAATACATTTTACGTCTTTTACACCAGAACACCTTAAAACTATAATAATACATAAAATATGAGTTTTTTATGTAGTAAGTAACACAGTTGCTTTTTCTTAAATAAACTAAAATACTTACAGGTTACGTTTAAGTAAATGAATATAATGTATGTTTTTAATTACTTATTATCCAATATAATTTATCTGAATGTTTAGGTTTCATCATCCGCCTTTAAATCCTCAACTGCTCTATTAATATCATTACACTGTCCACATGCCAAGGTACACTTTAGGCCCATTTTGCGACATGAGCATGCATTTTTGCAACCACCTGATGAACAGTTGCAAAAATTTAAACAAGATTTTTATGTAGGGTTGCTGGACTTACCTGATAAAATGCATGGTATTGAGCTGCATTTATGGTCGGTGGAAGTGAAGCCAGGTTAAAATCTTTATTTAAACTTTGCTTTGCTACATACTGCTAGTAGAGAATGTATCTGACGTTATTCAAATCGGTACCTGTTCTATTTTTGACGTATACGGAAATAAAAAATGTCGAAATTAAGGTCCTCAATCTGTCTTTGGATATATTTGGATTGTAAAATTCTTCAAGGAGATTAAACAAGTTCTTCTTTTTCACAGTATTGACCAAATTAATTTTTCCCCTGTTAAACAGGCCAGATGTAGTATCACATCCGGAAATGGCATGCATGGCAAGAAGAACATTTTTTAAAGGTCCCAACTTGTGCCACAACTTTGAAATATTAATAATTTTATTTGGATTTGAACTTCTTCCTGGGCGTAGCATATACAAATTTTGTTTAGCATAGTGGTTCAATAAAACCATTACATCAGTATCTTCACTTACTACAAACACGGCCCCTTCACACGTCTCACTAAGTGCTGTAGCAGTTGTTGCTATAAGCGTATCCGCATCACCATCTGAATATACAATTTTAATTCCCTTTTCCGACAACAACTTTCCAAGTTGTTTAATAAGACATTGCTTATTTGTTGTATTGGACAAAAAATGTTCTTGTGGAAATTTGACAACTGATGAATTAAAGATTTCTACAGTTGGTACTCAGCTGCCTCGACATGCAGTATATGTCCTAAATATTATTAATATTAAAATAATTCCTCTCAATTCGTAACAGAAATTCCACGGATATTTAAAATAATTATTTTGTTACATTTAATAGGGACGTAAAATGTTAAAGTTCTATTAGCTAATGCAAAATAATGTATGAAACTAATATAGTACTCCACTGGTATGCTTCTTATTTCTAATTTATTGACGTAGGAATGTAAAATGTATTTACTAAAATATCCATATACATTGTTATGTATATTTATTGTCAAAATCCAGTAAGTAATGGCTAGAGAGTATTTTACAAAATACCTAGTTATTAAGAATATCATAACTCCGCCACTGGTAAAGCGAAATATAACTGCTTAACATGATTTTATAGAAAACTTTATGCTCATCAATTTTTCTATCTTCATATTTTTTCGTATATAGCTTTGTTTTTAAGATATTGCCAAAAAACTAAGAAAAGTCCGATTTTCACCCCTTACGGGGGTTGTTTAGGGGTGACAGGCACGGCGGATTACCGGTAGGTTTGGTGATATTTTAAGGACCCCAATACAAACTTACATACCAAATTTCAGCTTGTTTCTAATTTGTTCATGGTTTCCTATATAAAGCTTCAGATCGACCCTGGCCTATAAACAATAGATTCCAAACTAAAAATAGTTCCATTTAAAATAGTAACGTTTAAATGTTGTTATAGTTCATTTGATGAACAGATAGAATTGGGGAGGAGCTTATTGAATCTCCGGTTGCAAAAGCCCCTTTCACACACTACAAATAATTTTTTGTTTTTTGGAGAATTAAAATAATTAGGTTAGGTTTGGTGACAGGTTAAAATTATTTATTATTTGTAACAAAAAAAGAAACCGATATGTATATAACATCATAAAAATACAAATATTATTGGAAAGTAAATCCACCACGACGGCGCGGCGCATTTCGTATAACTGGTAGAATTTATTTTAATACCGAGGTTTGTAGGATCAAAATATTTTTTTTTAGATTCAAGATAATTATGATGTATTTAAACCAGGACTATTTGTGTGCCATTTATATTCATTGTAATGTTCAATTAGCGACCAGTAGAAGGCAGTACTCTGACAGAATTGAAGTAAAGTATTCTATGACATAACCTAACGATCAGCTGTTGCAATTTAGATGTGTTTTCGTTAATTTTTATAAATGACAGTACAGGTAAGTTTTGTTTTATAAAAATATTAGTTCAACCTCTCAGTATATGTTTGTCGTGTAGAATGGCCTGGTAATATGTATTTGTGAATAAGGCATGTAATTATTTTTTTGGCAAATACATATGTTCTCAGTTGAGGAACAGTATGCATAGCTGATAGATTTTATGTGTTTACTATGTTTAGGTGTTCATTATGGATATTGACCTAGAGAAATTTAATACACTGATACCCAAAGTCTTTTATAGAAAAAACTCGACGCACATAAGAGATCTTCCTTCTGACAGCGGGAATTCCATTTTGCAGGATGATATTGTTGAGTCCAACATTTTGATGGAAAATAATACACAACATGAAGAACTAGTTTCTTATACTAGTGATATGATTGATTTCTGAAATAAAAATGTTTTTTTTATATTATAAATGCTATTCAAATTTAAAATACCTACAGTATCATCATCCAATTTCGAATTAAGGCCTGTCAATTGTGTTCCTATTATTTCATAGATATTTATTAAACATAGTAACAATATCTTCGAATAATCCACTCGAACGCCATTAGTTATAACTAGGCCTTAGTCCGAGTCAGATTCGGAAAAAGAAAATTCCTCTCCCACATAAATATTCAGTGGCTCTACTACGATGTTCATTACAATGTTAAGCTGCCACATTTTTTCCTCTTGACTTTGCGCATGATGAATGGCATTCTTCCAATTTTTAGCTGAAACATTTCCAATGGCTTGTTCAAATAATGAGTGAAGATCTTTCATTTTGAACGTACTATTGTTCTTTGCGACTTCCCCTTTTCCCCCATATTAATTCAATAAGATTAAATTCATAATGATATGGAGGCAATCGCAAAACCGTACGATTCTGTTATTTTTCGATCCCATTGACCACATATTTAGGCGTAATGGCGGCCTGTCCGACAAGATCCAGGAGTTCACCTTTCACTATGTCTGCTTTGTAAATAATTGACTTACTTGTTAACCAGGCTTGTATATCCGCTTTCTTCGTACCAGCATTCGGGATCTTCCCTATTTTTTCGTCTGTGATATGAAACGTTGTCCATCACAACCACAAAATGTTCATCCAAGCATCCCAAAATTTGATGAACCAGTTTTCGAAAACCTCATCAGTCATTTCTTCATGGTAATCTCCAGTTTTCTTTGATTCGAAATATAGTAAACCATTCCCAACGAAACCGTCCTCGGATCCTATTATATGGAGGACTATAAGACGACTTTCTTTTAACCGCGTCATTAATCCTTGGATGAAAGTCTGGCTTGAAGTCAAGATTGTTGTATCCTTCCATAATTTACCTACAGTGTGGCCAGCGTTTACCCACGTATCATCTAAAATGTACAGTTTCCTGTCTTCTTCCCGGTATTTCCTGATCTCTCGTAGGAAACGTCGCCTCCAGGCGATGATCTCAGTCTTTTCCATAAGGACATTATTGCGTGACCTTTTTGCAAACCTTTAGTGCCAAACACTATAATTACATTACCACATGTAGAAATAAAAACTTGGTTCACTCACCGAAAACCAATTTCTGTTATCAATGTCCTCGAAGTTATCAGTTTTAATCGGCAGATGTTCATCTTCATGCACCACAGCTAACATTTTATTCAGAGTTGGTGGTTCGTTCCTTTCAAAAAATGAATGAATCAAACGCCTGAAAGCACTTTTAGTTCCATCATCGATGTTATCTAAAATTGTTCGTAGTCCGTGGTACACTTTCGGTGAATGAAGTTAGTGTGTTTCTTAATATTCACGAAGACTGTTGTAGACACTTGTAGCACACACACCTAAAGTAATATGCATAATAATGTAAACATTAACTATAATAAATATAAACAATCTAAAAATACCTTATTAGTAAAAATATACTTCGATACACTGCAACGAAGTGATTTTTCCATTACTAGTTTTCTATTGTAGTCAGACCTAAATGGGTTTTTCGTTCACTTTAGTACACCCTGTATACGATAATTTGTGTTAATATTTCTTTTAAAATCGTTTTGAATCAAAGTTAAATTTATTTTGCAAGTATTTGGATTAACAATTATTTCTCTAATATAATTGTTTCAAACCGACTTCTTTTTTAGGGTAATCTTAATTTGTTTATTATTCTAATGATAAATCGTTTATTGTGTTTCTACTCAATTAAGTAAGAGGAAAGTAGTTTAATTTAATTTAGTTTGATTTCAAAACCAGTTGAAATCATTTATTCATAGTAAATAAATATGTTTCCATTTGTTTAATAATTTACTGAATAAGTTATTAATTGATTTATTTTTAAATAGTAGTACTTGGCCGTTATAAATTATTTCTTTTCGGAAATATAGTTTAAAAATTATGAGAAAGCCTATCCCAGCCTTAGAGTATTTTATAAACATTTCTTTATATGAATTAACGCAGGAAATTTATTTAAATATGATGCGCCGAAATAAACTGAAATAACGTTTGCTATGGACAGCGGTCGATCCGCTTGCGTGTTGCACAGATCCCCGCCATCCTATGATGGAGTTTTGTGTATAAATTGAATTACACGATTTGAAAGAGATACTTGTTCTCCAGTGGAGTGCTCCAGCAATAAGTACTCAGTTCCCGACCTCTAGTGCACTCCGCAATCAGGTAGTGGTAGGCATATTTTGATAGTTTTACTGTCTTTAGTTTTATTCCCGTTGTTTTACCGTTTGTACTCGTGCTCGTATTTTGTCCGAAGTACCTGTTTTCCGAATAAGTCAGAGATATTTGGGAAATTTCGCCTGGCATTCCATTTCTTCACTGAGTTACCCTAGCTTCTATCATACCGCTGATAGAATAAAGTGGTGTTCCTACACTTTAAAACAGGAACTGGCGCTCAAAGTTAAGTACCGTTACTGTACTGAAGGGTGCCAAAGTGATACGTCAGACACACACAAGTAAGCATTTTGGTGGGTAAGTACGTCACAAAATGAACAACCCTATAAAATACAAAAATTAAAATTACCTGATGCCTTTGCAACAAACTCGACGACTTCTCCCCTAGGTTTATCCAGGTTGTCTTCAGTATAAGTCTTATAAATGTTCAAAATATGTTGTTTGACTTCAACCGAAAGATACCTGAATGCCCGTTTTTTTTTGGTGGAGAAATAGCCACTTGAGCTATAATTGGTATTTATCCCTAAAAAAATGTGGTTATAACATATAATCAATATTAATCGTTTTTATTACTTACCTTAATATAAATAAAAATGATAAATCAAATAGAAAAATTCTCATAAAATTCCTTTATTAATGTGACCGGTTTCGTGAACAAGTAATTACTTCACGAAACCGGTCACATTAATAAAGGAATTTTATGAGAATTTTTCTATTTGATTTATCATGAATAATTACTCATATGGGATCAACCTACCTACGTTATAAATAAAAATGTTTGTTTAGCACTAAAATGCACTATTTATTAGGTAAATGTGAATAACAGTAAATAGAAACAACGAATTGCAACAAATAACTGTAATCTCCACAAAACTACAAAACAAAACGTATTTGACAGTCAAGCAGCTATCAAGTTAAGATTATCTTGTGATATGGGTTTTAAAAATACGACCAATAGAAAAATTCTATTCGAATTTGACGCAATTTATGGGGCTGGACATAATTTTATTTGTTCGTTAAACAGAGTACAACAGCTGTTAGAACTTTAATGCGAAATAAAGAATTCATTAACTATGTTATTACTGATAGAATAACTTGCTTTCAGCGCAAAGCAGCCAAAAATATGCATAAAATATTAGTAAATTATATTTGAAATTAAATAATTACAAAACACTGTTTTTTTCTTGTCTAATTTTCACTTTTACTTTTAACTTTATGACTAGTTTCACCCTATTCGGAAATTTTCAAATAACTAAAAATACAGCCTTATACTTAAGGTATAAAATGAACAGCAAATAAATAGTCGGGGAGCTGGCGTCCAAAATGTGCAAGAGTTTTCTCAAAGCTAATTTTTTGATATTAGGTTACTTTTTAGTGATGGAAATTAACTGTAGAGTCAGCACTTCCGGTACCGGGACACCTGGCGCTGGGACGCTCGCAAAGGTGTAATATTAATTAACGTCTCTAAACTGTTTTCTCAAAGCTCAAAATTTATAGAAAACGAGCAAATATAATATAAAACAATAATCCAACAGTCAGACAGCAAAATACACGTGGCGTCAGCGCTACTTCATACCTGTCAAAAAAATGACGTATGTCAAAGTGATTTCTCAAAGCTGAAATTCTTCAAAACATTAATGAAAACTATAAAGTTAATAAAGGAGACAGTCAGACTCATTTATGATAGGACCACGTCAGTCAGCAGTCGATAGATGTGAGAACGGTAACTGCGCGCATTAGTACGTCTTTTTTCAATACATATCGTTTATTTTATAACTCAATGGAATGTGGGTTACCAGGGCCGACCCGATGGGCAGGCGAGCCAGGCGGTCACCTGGGGCGCTGAATCTTGGGAGCGCTGACTTGCCGCAAGTCGGTTGTAGTTTCTGAATAATTAAATTTAAATTTTATTCAAAAGCACGCACTCCAAAAATAAGTCCGCACCTGCCCGCCTATCGGTAAGCGTGCTGTATGATAACAAAAAATTAAAGTAATACCGGCCGGCAGAGTACAAAGTGTTGGCGTGGCTATGATGTTTACGTTTTATCGTTTTTATATAGAACGCCGACTGCCGGTCTTCTTTGACCGAGTTCTGAATTTTCTGTATTTAATTTTATTATTTATTCTCTAACTAGAAACAAAGAGTAAACTGCTCTTTGCTAAAGAAGCGAATTGTTGAAATCAGTCTATTATATTAACATTATTACTATAACAGTATAGTACGGTACGCGTTTAAGTTTCCAGTGCTTCAGTTAGCATATTAATATATGTATAAAAAGACATAACATATCGTGTCATCTTTTATTGCAGCTTGCCAGCTTGTACTAGTTTTCTTCAGACTTTGTATGTTAGTTATTAAAAACTAAATTTTCGTTGTGTATTGTGTTTGTTGACGTTATAATATTGACATAATTCAAAAAATAATAATGTCTTCGAAATGGTCTGGGTGCAAAATCGTAAAAGAAAAATGGTAGCTCTGAAAGAAGCTGAAAAAAGTTCGGCATTTATGTCAAAGTTTGTAAAAATTGCGACGTCTTCGTCTTCGAATGAACCACAAATAAATTTTAGTGAAAGCGAAAGTGAAGTCAGTGAAGTGTTTGAAGAATTTAAGGGCGGTGAAGAATGTGTAATGGTGCAGGTGCTTAAAGACGACAATGAGAACGTTGGTTGTGCTAAATATCCTGAAATTGAAGCTTAAATGGAAACTGAAACTACGAAAAATAATGATAAAATAACCAAAGGAAATGAAAATGATAAGACACCGATGTTATGACTATTCAGATATAGGAAATTTGCCAAGATTTTTAACCATTTCAGCTCGAGATGAAACAGTTATACAGAAAAACATGAAGGTCCTAATTCACGATTTCCCAGTGATGCTCATCCAAATAATTCAAAAAACAAAGGTAGGCACTTTTCTCTTTTTCATTGTCATCGTATTTTATCTAATGGAGAAATGAGTTACAGAAGTTGGCTTCAATATTCAAATTCCAAAAATTCCAAAAACTGACGCTGATGCCACGTGTCCCTATATTTTGCTGTCTGACTGTTGGATTCTTGTTTTATATTATAATTGCTCGTTTTCTATAAATTTTGAGCTTTGAGAAAACACTTTGAGAGACGTTAATTAATATTACACCTTTGCGAGGGTCCCAGCGCCCAGGTGTCCCGATACCGAAAGTGCTGACTCTACAGTTATTTTCCATCACTAAAAAGTAACCTAATCTCAAAAAATTAGCCTTGAAAAAACTCTTGCACATTTTGGACGCCAGCTCTTGGACTAAAATTTATGGCTGGTTTTTCTGTGCCGAGATATTGTTTTAAAAGCATAGAGGGTGAGGTATTAAATTTATATCTTGGGTTGAATTTTTATCTTAACAGCAATAAGTTCAGTCAACTTTTTAAATTATATTTATCATTTATTTATGTAAAAAACAGGTAAAAATATGTTGAAGTTTACATGTTCAAAATATTAGTAATAGTTCTTGTTTAGTAATAAATAATCCTTATGCTTGTATTCGTAATCTCATACTCAAATTAACATCAATTCATGCCACAAGATTTAAAAAATCTGGTAACCCTAGTTATCAGTTATTACTATAGTTTCGCACGGGAACTAATAGAAAAATATGTCATAGAGTCACATCATTATTGCAACTTAGTTCAGAGAAAATATTTTTTGATTAGCCAGAATTGTTAATATGTATATTAAATGGGTACTAGCATTCGGTAACGTTTCCAATACAGCATTTGATTTCATCCATTGAATACGAACGATTTTATATTCCTTAATATTTTATTTAAAATTTTAATCATACGTTTTCCACAACATGACTCCTGTGTTTGTATACAACAATAAAAAAAAATGGAATGAAATTAAAGCGCTACATTTTTATGAGGGTAATTTAACAAGGTAAAATATTTATCTCACGAAAGCATGCAAAAACGGTAACATTCAATAGTAATCCACTATAAAGCTTCCCGAGGCCAATTTCGCTAATTAGAAATTCAGTGGTTGATGTTGGTATTGTGTGCCTAGTTTGATTGATCCTTTCCTTTTTTTTTTTAATGTTCATTGTTTTTATACATTATATCTCTTATAATATCAGGGCGTTATAAATCAATAATTATTAATTTAATCGATTTGCATATTTAAAAAAAAAAGAGAAAAATAATGGGTTGCAAAATTTTTTAGGTGTGAGAAACCCCTTCTTAAAAATAAACTTTCCCCCCCCCCCCCCCAAAAAATTAGGGGGGCCCCCCCCCCCCCCCCCCCCCCGGGGTGTTTCTTTTTTTATAAAAAAAAAACACCCCAAAAAAAAAAAAAAAAACCCCCCTATAAAAAAAAAAATTTTTCCCCCCCCCAAAAAAGAGGAACGGGGGGTGTGTGCGATAATAAATATAAAATTATTAGATTGATTGACTTACCTGTAAGGAAGATCAATCGGAATTTTTCGAGCTTGTCCTCCGAAGATAATTACACCCTGTAGTATCGTTAGATTCATACCCATTCGGTACATGTTCAACTTAAAAACTCCTGCGTAAGCACCTGTCGTCTCAATGTGAGTCACTTCGTTGTTTGTAGCAGTCAGATCGCACTAGGGTTTAGGGAGGGTGGGATGTGTAATTATCTTCGGAGGACAAGCTCGAAAAATTCCGATTGATCTTCCTTACAGGTAAGTCAATCAATCTAATAATTTTCCATCGCTTGTCCTCCTCAATAATTACACCCTGTAGATGTTTAAAGATACTGCGATCTGATAATTTGTTTATTGAAATAAACATATTCATAACAGTAAACAGAAAAACCGCCTATACGACAAAAAACTTAAAATAAGAACCTTTCTAAATATAATATTCATATTGTAAAAGGAAAATTTATTTGTCCTCCAAAGTGCCTAACCTTAAAACACTCATAGCAAATTCGCTTGTATTTTGAACTAGAGGTCTATTATAAAACTTATTGAAAACCTGGGATGACCTAGTCCATCCCGCTGTATTTCTTATCGTATCTATATTCACTCCTAACCTAGCCGCTGCCGATGTTGCAGCGTGTCTTGTGGAGTGACTGGAAAATATGTTTGTGTCAACGCCACTATTTTTTAAAACCGTCTTAACCCATCGACTTAATGTTTGAACGGTTGCTTGATGAATAGGTTTTTTGTGAGTCAGGAAAAGATAAGTTTGTTCTGGTTTTCTTATTTCTTTTGTTCTACGTAAGTAATGGATAATAGTTGAGGCTACACAGAGTTCTGGCATTTCTTGAAATTTTGGAAAAACCAAAAAGGGTTGGGGCTTGTGTAAACCCGATGTTTTTATTCTATCTGGTATTTTGATCTGTACTCTCTTCCTGTCTATGATTATATTATCTAATTTTATTTTTGAAAATGTCTGCATTCTGTGTGCAGTTGTTAGAGCCAACAAGGTGATTAGCTTATGGCTTAATTGTTGTAATGTCAGAGAATCTAGTGGATATAGATTCTTAAGAAAAACGAGAACGATCTGTGGATCCCAAGTGGTCTCATACTTTGGTTTTGCCGGATTTAAATTGTATGTACCCCTGAGAAATCTTTTAATTACAACCTCGTCCCCTGGGCACAGCGGGTTGAGTAAAGTAAGAGCTGCTTTATGCATGTTAATAGTGGAATATGATAATTTAGATTCTTGTAAATCCGTTAGATATTCTAAAAGAATGGGTAACTTATAATTATATGGGTCCTCCCCTTTTTCTTTACAGAATCTCCACCAACGTTGATAGCAACCCTCATATTGTTTCCAGGTTCCGTCTGCTAGTGAGGCTAGCATTACTGGCAACGCCCTTGCAGGGATGTTTCGCCTTAGCATTGCCGTCCTGAGAGTGTCCCTGCCATTAGTGTAAGAGTCTTGTATAGGGGGTGTGGTAGCCTGAAAGGAGATAATAGGAGATTTACGTCTGGGCCGAGATATAATGGTTCAGAGATTAATAATTTGTTGAAAAGTGGAAACCAAGGTTGTGATGGCCAAAATGGCACTACAAGTATACCCCTAGCCTCCTCACTTTGTATCTTTTCCAGCACGCGTGAAATAAGCGCGAATGGGGGAAAAGCATAAAAATATTCTGATTTCCAATTTAATGTAAACGCATCGACATAGAGCGAGTCTGGGTCTGGCTTCCAGGAGACAAATCGTTCACATTTTTTATTGCCATAGGACGCAAAAAGATCTATTGTTGGTTGACCTAGGTTCTTAGTAATAAATCTAAATAAGTTTTCGTTTAGCTCATACTCGGTTTCAATCTCTGTTATTCGAGATTGTTTATCGGCTGCCCTATTTTGTTTTGTGGGGATATAAGAAGCAAATATGTGAATTTGTTTTTCTTCACACCACTGCCAAATTTGTTTCGTAATTTTCCCTAGTTTTAAGTGTTGCACACTCCCCTTTTTGTTTATGCAAGCTATTGCAGTTTTGTTATCTATTCTGAGCAAAATGACGTACCCCCTGGAACTCTTACAGAAAGCCCTAAGGCCATTCCAAGCTGCCAGTAGTTCTAGATAATTTATATGATAACTTTTCTCTTCTAATTTCCAAAACCCCTGAGCTGTTTCATCGCCGCAAATCGCCCCCCACCCCGTATTTGAAGCATCACTAAATATTTCTAGATTGAAACCCTTTGGCTTGATATATTGGAAAGAGCTTTGTATGTTGTCTATCCACCACCTAAATTCTGTTTGTAAATAAGCCGGTATGCGCATAATTCTATTGTAATTTTTGTCTCCTTTTAACGCTAAAAATTTTTCTCGCTCGAAGTCTTTAATGTGTACCCAACTGTACTGTACCAACGGCCCTGCAGAGACTAATTTCCCGATAAGTCTTGCAAATAAGCGGATTTTACAATGTGTTTTTGTTTTTAAAACTCTTAGTTCCTTGCAAATATTCTCTTTTTTTGTCATCTGGTAAATACATTATCATTTTTGCAGTATTATACTGAAAACCTAAGAATTTTACTTCTTGGGATGGAGTTAAAACACTTTTTTCCTCGTTAATAAGGAACCCTAGTCTAATTAACAAGAGTCTGGTTTGTCTTATTGAATATAAACAATCCTGCTTTGTCCTACCTATTATTAAAATATCGTCTAGATAAATTACCGATAAAATGCCTCTTGCTCTTAGATATTTAATGACTGGTTTTAATAGTTTAGTGAATAAGTAAGGGGCTATATTTAGCCCGAATGGTAGGCAGTTGAATTGATATCTTGTATTCCGAAAAACAAACCTTAAATATTTCCGATTGTTATCCTGAATTGGTAACAAAAAATAAGCGTCTTTTAAGTCTATAGTTGCCAAGTAGCATTCTGGTGTAAGCAACTTAGTGACTGTTCTATAATCCTCAAGCTTAAAATGAGGCGGGGTTATAAATTCGTTTAATTTCTTTAAGTTTAATATAAATCTATAGTTCCCATTAGGTTTTTTGGCTAGAAAATATGAAGAAATAAATTCCCCTTTTTGGCGTATACACGCTGAAATTGCCCCTATGTGCAAAAGGTCCCTAACTACACTTTCATATAATTTTTGGTGAGATGCTGGGACGTTGTTTTTGGGAATTGTGTTCTGATTTGGAGGTTGAATAAATGAAATTTTGATCCCCTTAACCCAATTCAAAATTACCGCATTCTGAGTTATTTCTTGCCATTCCTTAATATAGTGTTGTAATCGTCCTGCATATTTGCCTACCTGGCTTAACGAGAGATGTTGGCCCTCCTTTGTTGCGAGTTCTTCAGTTGGTTGGGGTTCCTGTAGTTGGGCTCCCTTTTCCGTACGAACGTCGCTGGACGCCGGTAGTTTAAATAGGTTCTACTGGTACCAGGGACTGGCCGTGACGATGATGGCCTGGGCAGTGCTTTTTGTGTTTGAGCCTTTAACTCGTTTTTCGCTTTTAAAACAGCCTGGTTTGTTTTTACTTCTTCAAAGAAATTTTTACCTAATAAAAATTCATCAATTTCTCTACCTTCCATCATCTTCCTGCAGTTTTGATTGAGGAAAGGTGAGATATGAAATTTTCGTGACAACGATATAGCATGATGGACATTACACAGTAGCTGTGAGGCATCCGCTAGAGCGGCGATTGTGTCTTTTGTCTCTTCCTTATGTGGACTCTCAATTAGCTTATTCATTGGCCTTGCTAAAGCAGACAAGCTGCACCCAATCTGCTCTTGAAGACTGATGAGAAACTTGTCCTGTCTAATGGTTTTTTCATTTAGGCAGGCATTGACTTCCATATTTAGAGCAGGTGGCTTCAGGGAAGAACAGTTTTCTGGTACAGGATATTTGTCCATAATATCAGCCCTTTGCTCTTTGGTCAAACCCTTTTTGAGATAGGTTGACCATCTCACTACCAGCTCGCCATGAATATCTTCAGGAGGATTCGCATGAGCAGTCGGATCCGCCCCCAGTAAAGCAACGTATTCTTTGGTAGCTTCCGATATTTCCTTTGCAACTGTTTCGCCCTCCCTGGTTTCCCTCTCTGATTCCTCTGCGGGGAATTCTCTGTCTGACATATCTGAAAACAGGGATTATTTTCCAGTTTAATTCGCCAATTTCGAAGAGAATTGTGAATTACGGCCCTGTACTTATTTTTGAATAAATATAATACTCCGGACAGTGTAGTGAATGTCGAGTTTCTAATTGATTATTTAGCTATGTGCTGATAGTATAGATGTTATTATAAACAACCCAATGAAGAGTTAAAGTGGCCAGGTTTTTTATTTTATTTCCTTTTATTTTTAATATAAGGCCGCCATTAACTATGGCACATAGACATAAACAGTTGCTGAACTGTTTGTTATCTTAAGCGATAAGCGATCTGTAGCGCAGGCTACAAAGATCTTATTCACTCCTTTATAGACAAACCGCAGGGTAGTCTATACTCACTCTATTCATATTTTATGAGAGAGATGGAGATATCGAGACATTCATAACGCAGGTTATGTGATATCCGACTTCAAACATGAAGGATTACTAAATTGTTAGATAATTTGAACTATTAGACGTATAACGCAGGTTATACAAAACTATTATAACTCTATTTTTGGTTGATAGCAAAAATGACAGTGGACTTACCCTCAACAGATCTTTCGTCTTCTGAATTTTCTGCTAAAATTTTTTCGCGTAAACGGTCTAATTCCTCTAGAATCCCTTCGTATCTTGCTTTCTTTATCCCTTTGTCTGTTGTTAACACATATCTTGACCTTTTAGACATTTTTAATTTTAATTTTCACTATAAACCACTGAAAACACACTTCACTTTATTTTTCACGTCTCTACCAAACGGGTACAAATAACGAAGTGACTCACATTGAGACGACAGGTGCTTACGCAGGAGTTTTTAAGTTGAACATGTACCGAATGGGTATGAATCTAACGATACTACAGGGTGTAATTATTGAGGAGGACAAGCGATGGAAAATTACATATTGTCCAGGGTTATTCATTATAAATTATCCACCCCATATCGTCGTTATTATTTCCCATAAAAAAAAAATTTTTTAAAAAAAGTTTTGTGTTTTTTTTTATTTTTTTTTAAATAATTTCAAAAAAAAACAGGCGCCCCCGTCCTTGGGGGGATTCAAAAAATTTTTTTTTTTTTAAATGGGATATCCTGTAAATTATTAAATTTTTTGAATGATCCTTTGTTCCTGATTTCAAAAATATACCATATATTACCTCTACCCTACACCGTTTTTGAGTTATTAAACATCGAATATCTTAGTCAAACTAATTAGTGTAAATATGGAAAAGTTGACATTATTAAAGTAAGCTATGAAAATGATAACTACTTATTATGTTTGATAAGTGACATTCCTTTAATGAAAAAGTCCAAATATTTACTTGTTATATAGAAAATAACAAAAATAAACGTGCAGCAAAAAGAGCGTATAGGGTGTTGTATCCAAATCGTCCAACACCATCAGAAAATACGTTCAAAATATTTTTTTAAGGTGAATAATACCTCCAGTTTTAGTAGAAAAATGCGTGTAGTTCAAGCAAACCAGGAAGAACAGCTAGATATACTGCTTCATTTCGAAGATAAGCCCATCCATATTTATTCGCGAATAGACTTTTTTGAAACATTGTATTATTTTTTAGAAAATTCTGAATGTAGCATAAATAATGCAGTCGATCAATTAGGTAAAAGTTATTCCAAAATCCAACGTACGTTAAAAAATAACAGCTACAGACCATATAAACTTTTACCCGTAAAAGTTTTAACAAAGGCTCAGAAAAGGAAAAGGCTGGACTTTTACCACCAGATGATTCAAAAGTTGGATGAAAATCCTGATTTATTTACTAATATATTATGGACTGATGAATCATCCTTTTCTAAGCCAGGAGTTTTTAATAGGAAAAATCGGAGGTCGTGGAAAAACAAGCACAACAGAAAAAGATTGGTAAAACAATCAGGAAGAACAACTATTAGCATTTGGTGTGGAATTTTCAGAAACAAAATTGTTGGGCCTATATTTTATGATTATACTTTAACTAGAATTATCTCTCTGGAGATATTTATCCCAGAAGCAGAAAATATTCTTTTGCAGAATTTTCCGGAAGTCGAACTTGATGATATGATTTAGATGCAGGATGGGGCAACTCCGCATAGTGTCCTACCCGTTCGAGATCATTTGAATAATGTATTCCGAATATGGATGGAGAATAATAGTCCTATTAAATGGCCACCTAACAGTCCGGATTTGACCCCTATGGTTTCATTTTTTTGGGGATTTCTAAAAGACATTGTCAATAATAATAATAATAGTATTTAAGTCATTAAAGACAGGATTCGACTTGAAATAAACAATCTGAATGTAAATAATGAAGCCATTTCCGGTGCAATTATAAATATAAGAAGACGTTATCAATTATGCATTGACAATAATGGTGGATACATCGAACATCTTTTATGAGTTATCATTTATTTATATTTAAATTTGCTAAATAAATCTTTATTATCTATTTTGTACACATATTTGGTTTTTTCTTCCTCACTGTAAACTATTTTGATTATTTCATTAAAGAAATGTCACTTACCAAACATAATAGTTGTCATTTTCATAGCTCACTTTAATAATGATAACTTTTCCATATTTACAGTAACTAGTTTAACTAAGATATTCGACGTTTAATAACTCAAAAACGGTATATGGTAGGGGTAATATATGATATATTTTTGAAATCAAGAACAAGGGAAAAATTTAATAATATATGGGGTATTCCATTTAAAAAATATATTATTTTTTTGTATTCCCTGAAATCTGCACGCTACTGTACTTTTGATAGCATTTTATGAAAATTCAGTTGTAGCCACACAACATTTATTTAAAACTTTTTTTCCATAGGCAATAATAAGGGGTGGGTAATTTATAATGAATAACCCTGTACATTCTATATAAGAATTTTTAAGTTTATCTAAAATATAATTTTTCTACGACCGCTATAAAAAATAGAACTTCTAACGTTATTTATCGAATTAAAATTAGCATATTATGAGGAAGCATATGAAAAGTAGGTACTTTCAATATTAGTGGTAAAAATAAAAATATTCAATTATTCAACCAGTTATGACAATTAAATAATAGCTATTTATGTAAAAAGTAAGGCTTTATTGAACAAGTCCAGTTTGGACAAATTTTATAATACCTTTTTATGGGGGAGTTGCATACAAAGCATTATGTTCGACTGCTAAAATTTGCTCATTAGCCATTATCAAAAAGTTCGTTCAATAAATTTTATATCTATTCTATGAGAAATGAGCGATCTACGCTTTTTCTATTGCTTGGTTACCAAGTTATGACATAGTTTTGCGGCCATAAATATATAGTTAAAACTATTTATTAAGTAAATTTAATTATTAGTAGTAGTACTATTTTCAAATTGTTGTTTAGATGATATATATTAATTTTCCTAAATTAAACATATCGTAGGCAATCATTTAATCATTTATTAATTATTATTATTAATTTATATTACACTTTTACATTTGTGGATTAAGTAAAACTAATTGTTATTTATATTGTCCTGTAATTGGATTATTTTGTTAAGCAATAAAGTCTTAATAAATAAATAAATAATGTACCTCTTTATAGTACTAATAAAATAAAGTTACTTTATTTTACTAGTACTATAAAGAGGTACTATATGGCCGAAAAGCTATGTCATAAACAGTTCTTTATAATACAGTTGTACATCAAGGATATTTATGATACAAGTGGGTATTAAAAGTGTCATTTTATTTTGCGGGTGGGGAGGTTTGCGAAGTAGAATGAGCAAACCCCACGAACAAAGTAAAATTACTTTTAACACGAGTTTCATACCCTATTTTTTCTACGACATTGATAAAATTTATAAAGATATGTGCAACTTGACAAATAAAAATACGGGCTTGAAAATATGCCTTTAACATATTTACCCACTCAGCATTAGAATAATTATTCACCATTGTTATCACTACTTTTCATCAAACGAACAAATTATAAATAAGTAACGGTAACACAATAACTTTGAAAAACTTTTATTTATCAAATTTCAAATATGTGAATCGAGCGACGAGATACGATGCAAGTACAAGTGCATTTGAACACATGTTAAATTGTTAAGTTTAGTTGTTTGCCGTCGGCGACGTTTTGGTCGTGCTGATCTGCGGAATGTAGGTGTCTGCCATTAGAAGGAGTATTGTGTTGAGTTACCTTAAAATTTATAATTGAGATTTGCATATAAATAATAGCCAACTGCCAGCCAAACCGATTATTTATGACTCATGAGTATGAATTATGACTCGAGTTCCCGAATGTCGCCGAGCCAAGCCATCAACATCGATTTCTCCACTTCGCGAGCTCTAACCACACTTCGAATGATCATTAGATTATTAAAGGTATTCGAATAGCCGTTATTCGATTATTGACACCATTTGATTATGCCCAACACTCATGGTTGTTTGTTATCGGAAATCTTTAAATCGTACCAACTTTTGACACAAAATTCTACTAGAAATCAGAAAATTGTACTAGAATGTTCTTTTATGAAATAATAAAAAAATAACAGTATGAACCGGGACCCATTCTTGCGAAACTGACTTGGAGGAAAGCGTATTGTTTTCCTGTAAAACATTTTTAACAGTTGAACTTAATTAGTCTGGTGATAAGCAGAATATAATTATGTTACACAAGGAACAAAAGCCCGTAGAACATCCAAAAAAAGAGCCGAAGTGGAAAGAAATGTTTTAAGAGTAGTCTATCTTTTTCTAAAATAATTTCGTAATCAAAACGAGTATTTCTGAGCTACGAACGCTTTGAAATTTGTTTACTAAAAATTAATGCTGACTGCTGATTAGTTGAATACAAATTTCCTCTTTTTTAGAGAATTGGTTAAATTAACCTGTTTGCTTACTTTTAGAGCATGAAAAGTGACAAAGCAATGACAAGTGAATCATGTTACTTTTAAGACGAGCATTAGTTGTTCATTTGTTTATTGAAATACCGCATAGTAGAACTACTTATGATAATGTACGAGATTTTTGAAAGAGGTGCCGATGTACTAGAAATTATTAAACTGTACTGAATCTAGTACAATTGTACTAGAAATCACTGGCAGCACTAATAGACTGGACGAAAACATAAAACTGAACGTGATATTCACGTGATCAGATCGGACTGCGGAACCCTTCGTTTTCCTATTGGTCTACCAGCAATAAAATTGAAGAAGACGAACCCTACCTATTTTACAGAATTCTAGTCAGGCACGTCGTTTATAAGAGCGAGCAGTTATTTGGTTTATTTGATTTTTATTTGTCCATCGTTATTGCTACTATTCTGTGTCCGGGTTGTTTAAAATACGATACTGCAGATGAAATGAGAAATAATGTTGATTTAAGTTCAAGAAAATGGTTTAATGTTATTGTAATTCTAAATCCGGTCCTGTTCAGTTCTACCGTTTACGGCGATAGACTGTGACGACGATCACGTGCAAGCTTCGTGCATGTGATTTATTCAGAGACATGGAGTAGAGAGAATGCTCTTGAACATTTGCGATACAAAAAATCTGGCAGCACAATGGACGCAGCCATTTTGAACCTGAAATGCCATTAATTTAATGGTTATTGTTTAGTTGTCTGTGGCTATAGTGCGATTTCTTTCATTATATGAATTTTTTGCGACTTTCTATTACTACGATAGGATATTTTAATACTTTGTGTAGTAAAAATAATATACTTTTTTATTAAGTGCAAATTGCATTTGGTACTTTCGTAAAAAAACATTTGTAAACAATGTGTTGTGCGGTGAAGGGATGTACTAACGGAAAACGTTTTAAACCTAAAGGGATCACTTTTCATAGGTAAGTTAATTTTGATCTGTTATTTTTTTTCAATTCTACAAATTAAGTATTTTACGTTTCCTAAAAGAAAGATATTGAAAAAGTGATTGGTAGTTTTGGGAAAGACGAGCACTGGCAGTTGTCAGAGAGTAAATATGTTTGCTCCAAACACTTCAAAGGGATTTTATAAAACTTGCACATAAAGTGTTCCTAAAACCTGATGCAGTGCAAAATTTACAACTCACAAGGAAACTGCGACAAAAATTCGTGTGGGTCAAAATATTTATGTTGCATCAACAAGTGAACAAGGTAAAAATAAGGCTACAAAACAAATGTCAACTGTTACTGATGACGTTTCATGATGACACTGTTCAATCAGGAATGAGATTGAAATTAAAAAGGCGTTTGGTGCAAGATATTGTTTAAATATAATAAGGTATATTGTATTGCTAATTATAAAATTAATTTGTGACGAGACTGACATTAGCACTAAATGCAGGAGAGTTAAGTTTACTCAAACTATCCATAATTGTGGGTAAGTTTTTAATATAAATAAGTACTTCATAAAATTTTCATTAAATAAATTATTTCAGTATTTCACCTGGTAAGATTAAAAGAAATATACTGAATTACAGAAAGTTGACGGAAGTTCAGAAGAAAGCTATATTCTTCCACGAAAACTATAAAGAATCTGAAAATGAAAAATAACTACCTTGAGGACAGTTATGCAAGAATATTATTGAATCACCAACAATAAAATATAAACCGTTTTATTAATTTTATATTTTAAACTCTACTTTTTACTAGGTTAACATACATTTGGCATGTATACAATATTTCAGTGTAGATATCATCTTTTATTTCCTTATTTACTCTGTATTTCTAAATTTATTGGAGAATAAAATAAAATATATTTTGAGTTCAACTTTGTTTTACATTATTTATTATACTAGCTGTTTATGTAACAAATCCATAATACAAGGCTTTATTGAACAAGCCAAGTTTATGTCTGAGTGAGCATACTGACCAAGGCCATAAAGAGGATGAATTTAATAAAGCCTTATTATGGAGAAGTTTTATGTTCAACTGTTAAAATTGGCTCATTATGGAGAAAAATTTATTTTATCAATTTTGTATCTATTCTATGAGAAACGTGTGAAGTATGCTATGTACTGTGTATGACGTAGTTTTGCGGCCATAAAGTACCTCTTTATATTATTAATAAAATAAAGTTACTTTATTCTACTAGTACACTATAAAGAGACACTTTATGGCCGCACAAATATGTCATAAACAGTTGTTTATAACGTAGTCGTACATAAATATCTTGTTGAATTTATGAAATCCTAAGATTTTATGAATTAAACATGATAAGTAATAAATTTTACTTGAGCTGTTTGTGAATCTGTCGAAAACATTAACGATATCTAGTTGAAAATAGAGAGGAGTTTCACAAAAGTTTCACTTATGCACCTGAATTCATATAAATATTCAACCAAAAGTCACTAAAACTGAAGTCAGCCATGGCCATGTGTCAAAATGGCAGCTTTCAATATTAGTCAAAATTATTTAATCTGCACATGTGATAAGCTTTATACAAGTGCGTTTCCTCTTTGTACTTTTATTTGTTTTACGATATTTTAACAGTGCGTAAAAGTATCTTTTGTAATTAAAATAGTTCTTCTCAAATTATCTTAATTCATACGAATATGCTTGATGATGTGTGTGATGTGATAAGAATCGCCTGCAGTCTGTGATATGTGGAACGTGAATCGTGAATTGGTCGCTAATGTAATGTACGTAAAAGATAAGTCAGTGTAACTCGCCCTTTGACCTATCAGATCAATGAATCGGCCAAACATAGTTCAATGACTATCACAAAAGAATTTATTTATTAATAAATTACAGGATTACTTAAAATTTTTATAATCGCATGGTAAGTAACTACTTCTTAAAAAATAATAATCCTTTTAAAAACTTTGAAAAAATTAATTAAAATTGTCGGTAGCATTTTATAAGTTTACTGTTCATCGGAAAATTTGGTTTTAGTTGTATGTTCCACTTGAATGAAATATTAATTGATGCAAGAAAAAGGCAAAATTGTACATTGCTTACATTAAAAGGTATTTTAAAATGTTTAAAAATTATTTCAAATTATTACATGTTCGGGAACGAACTTACTGCTAGGTGATAAATTGCATCAGAAATGCGGCAACGCTGCTTCAAACCAATATACTATTTCAGTTAAAATGAAGAATGTTTCTAGTAATCAGTAGTTCCAAAACAATTTCATCGTATTTTTTTGAAAACTTAATTTTATGTGAGAATTAAGAGAAAGAAATGTTTCAGTGAGTTTCTACAGATGTCAAGAGTCGGTGGTTTAAATATAACTACATACTTAAGACTCACCCTGTATATCCATCCACATATGGTATAGAACTTTTATATATTATTCCCGGCCCTTCTCGAACAACTCTATTTCCGTCTTTATATATTTAGAATCTCATGGCTATTTAATTCGTTTTAATACTAGTAACGCCATCTCTCGGCATACCCTGGAATCAGTGTATTGGCGCAACAATATGAACGTTTTCATTTGATTATATTCTTTTGAAATTAAATGAATTAATTAAGATTTGACTATAGTTTTCACGATTATATAGATTATTTAAGGCTAAGGGAAAACTCTCCCTTTGAACAAATATTACATTAAGATTTTCGAACAAGTTGGTATATTCAAAATAAGAATACTTTTTGTGTATATCTCATTGGGTTCTTGAAATAATAAATAAGAACCATTCTTCTCTATCCTCTCCAGACCGTAGCTTCCGTAGGAAGCATTTCCAAACATACATTTATATGAAATTCTTACCTTTTACGTAGAATCACCATCCGAATTTATAGACTGCAATTTGAAAACGCGGTCTCACAGTACTAGCGAACATTTGTAACGTCTGTTACTTACTATGTGTATTTATTATTTACTTCAATAAATTATGTTGTGGCTCCAAATTGTACATCACGCTAGTTTATTGGAAAAGGGATATTTTAGAATAACAAATATTTTATTAATTGTTGCAGAACTACCTACTTCTGTATTTTATTTTTCATAAGCAAAATTATAATTTGCAATAATATCTATAAAAAGCAACAACCACCATTTTCACATTTACATTCGCTCTTTGTAACAGAATACTAGTAGGTACTTACCAATTTAAAATAAAATAAAATCAAATAAAATCAAATCAATCTATTAATATTTACAATAAAAATTGTTTCACAAAATTCAAGTACACAATAGGAAATTATGTGAAAAATATGTATGTGTACAAAATAAATATTCTATCAGTAGGAGAGTAATGATTTCTAGAACACCCCCACTATTTCTCTGATACTTCTTACTACTCCTTCCCACCAATCTTCGATTGGTGCCGGGGTGTGAGTGACGGGAGGTATTAGAAAAATTGTGTGGAGTGCAATTGTGCAATTTTAAAACTTTTGCACTATATTACGTAGACATGAAAAAACGTTAATACAATTATGTCGGAAATGTAAAATCGTAGAGGCAAAAAGGTAGAAAATTGTGCCTTACTATAAATTTTGATAAGTTATACGTAGCTTGTTTCAAAAACTTCGAGAACTTTAAATAGAATATTCAGTAACTATTTTTTTTCAAATTATGACCTTCGTTAACCATTGTAAAATAGGTAGAACAAAAGTTTAAATAATTTATTTATTGACATCATAATTATTTAACCCGAATTCCTTTTGAACAACGTTTAAATGATATTTGTACCTAAAATTGAAATTAAATATTTCACTTAATACATTTATTTAATTAAGTCATAATTAAATACTCTATAAAATGAACAATACAAAGGGAACGCGAAGTTCAAACTTTAACTTCATTTATTTATAAGAAAGGTACTGGATTATAAGTATTAAAAATCGTTTCAAGTCTCGATACAGCTCAGTTAATTAATAAGAGTGAACATTTTAATTTCCTTAAAAAAAATACATTAGTTTAACAAATAACGCTTTGTGGGAAATTATTGTAATAAAAAACATCTTAGTGACACTTTTTTTGAAAATGTATTAATATAGGTATATACTATAAACAGGAAACACACAGGAAAATATGGGTTTAAAATTATAAAAAAAAGAAATAATAAAAAAAAATTTAAATATGATGACAATCAAATGTTCGTAATTATTTTCGATACATATTTGTAACGGTTTTTTTCCTTTGTGTAAAAAGCGTCACTTTAAACAGCGGTGGTATTTAGCGGTTTGCGGATTTCTAGGGCGCCAGTTTCTCTCTGTAATGCAGAAACAGCACTTTTCTCTATCAGTGGATAATAAGGTCTCGGATAACCTCAATGAAGATCGGAAATGTCCAGGGGGTCTTAGCAGTCCAAGTGATATTCTATCGATTATCGTAATTCTACACTATAATTTTTACTAAGTAGGTACTAAGTAAAAATTATATTTTAAATAAAAATTCAACTAAGTCAATAAATATATACGGAAAACAGCTAGCAGGATTTTTACTTAAATTAGCAAAAATAAAATTTTAAGTAAGAATGCAATTATACTAGTTCCAATAAGTGTAGTCAGTAAAGGAATGCAAGTTGGGGCTTCTAATAATGACACGGTACGTAGTTTAAAATGCGTAATAAGCAGTGACCGCCGACAGTCCCATATGTGCCGTTATACTCTTGGTAGTCCCAACTCGCATTCCTTTACTGACTACACTTATTGGAACTAGCATGAGTCAATAAGTAAATAATACAAATTAAATACAAATAAATAACCAGAAAATACTCTTCCTACTCTTAGCAGTCCAGGTGATATTCTGTCGAATATCTGGATTTTACACGATCTCTTCGAGCTTAGGACATCTGAATTTATACTGTTTTGAAAGGGTTTTTTGTCAACAATCAGTGTTGTTCACAACTATGCAAGCCAAACTGCTACGTTAGCTGTGCTTGTATTTCTGGCTAACGGTTTTGTCAATACAGACTAGTATTTTAAATGTACAATTTAAAAATGATTTTAATTTATGAACTAAATAATATTTTACGGGAAAAATAATCGGCTTAAATGACAAAACAATAAAACTCATCACAGATTAAATACAAAATATAGAGTGGAATGAAAAATAATATTAACTGAAAATTTTTTGTTAATTTACTAACTTTTACAAATCTTATCACAGATAAGTATAACATATATCTTTTTAAACAATTATTTTCCCGGCTATTTGCCAAAACGCTGAAACTTGGATTACAAAAAAGATAATATGCACATTATGTTCAGTACTACTGACTCAACAATGTTATTTTTAATTTCAACTATTCTGTCTAGTAAAACCAAAAACAAATAAAACACAAGGTACTCACCAGTTGACACTCACTTTAAAAAACTTTAAAATATCTACCGACACGTGTTTCTGCTTGCCATAGCGTCATCAAGGTAGCCAGCACATTTAAAGAATCCAAAGTAAGGAAACTTGTAAACCTTAATGTAATAAAAATTAATGGCTTCAGAGAACAGAATAATTGAAATTATATAGTGGAAATACCCCTTAGGGTCAATGAAATAATTTAAAAACAAATTAAGTTCCTCTTCTTGATAAAAGTTAAAATATAGAGTGGAATGAAAAATAATATTAACTGCACATTTTTTTGTTAATTATTATTTACTAACTTTTACAAATCTTATCACAGATAAGTATAACATATATCTTTTTAAACAATTATTTTCCCGGCTATTTGCCAAAACGCTGAAACTTGGATTACAAAAAAGATAATATGCACATTATGTTCAGTACTACTGACTCAATAATGTTATTTTTAATTTCAACTATTGTCTAGTAAAACCAAAATCAAATAAAACACAAGGTACTCACCAGTTGACACTCACTTTAAAAAACTTTAAAATATCTACCAACACGTGTTTCTGCTTGCCATAGCGTCATCAGGGTAGCCAGCACATTTAAAGAATCCAAAGCAAGCAGAAACACGTGTCGGTAGATATTTTAAAGTTTTTTAAAGTGAGTGTCAACTTGTGAGTACCTTGTGTTTTATTTGTTATTGGTTTTACTAGACAGAACAGTTGAAATTAAAAATAACATTATTGAGTCAGTAGTACTGAACATAATGTGCATATTATCTTTTTTGTAATCCAAGTTTCAGCGTTTTGGCAAATAGCCGGGAAAATAATTGTTTAAAAAGATATATGTTATACTTATCTGTGATAAGATTTGTAAAAGTTAGTAAATAATAATTAACAAAAAAAAATATTCAGTTAATATTATTTTTTATTCCACTCTATATTTTAACTTTTATCAAGAAGAGGAACTTAATTTGTTTTTAAATACAAAATATATTCATTTCAAACAACTACTATCCATGCTATTTGGCATGATGAATACCTAATTATAAAAAAAATGTATAATATATTTTGTTCAGTACTACTGAAAATGTTTACCTAAACTAAACAAATTTATTGCAAACATTATTATTTAGCATTTCTAACAAATTCATTGTACTTTCATACTGATAATATGATTTTTTTTCACTAATGACTTTTAACATTGTTGTAGATTTTCACGAAACATCAAAACAGCATATACTGCATTCGACGCACGTTTCGTCAACCAAGTTGGCCTCATCTGGAGATGACTAAAACTGCGTCGAGTGCAGAATATGGTGTTTTGGTGTTTCGTGGAAAACTACGTCAGTGTTATTTTCACATCAAAGGTTCCAACCAACTTCAGGATTAATGACTTCTGTTTAGAAGTTGAGAATTTTGACTATATTTAAATATTAGGTTATTTGATGTTATTTGTTCTAACGATAAAGATTCGTATAAAATTAAACATTTTATATTTTGATAACGTCAGTCCAAAGGTAATCAAATATAAGCGTGTACTATTGATATAATCTGTATGACACTATGTAGAATTTAAACGATTTATTAATTCTTAATTTCCTCTCGTTTGCCACGATCCTATCTGTATCCGGCATCGATTGTTCAACCAATGGAACAGTGCGAGATACAAATTAAAACTACTGAATACTGCGATTGCATTTGACAGTTGAATCTCATGTTAAGAGCGGGTATATGTAGCTCGCAGCACCTTGGGCATTTATAGTACAGTAAAATATGTATCAACATCAAAAAATTACATTTGCGACGATTCATGTTCCACTACTTTATTGAAAAATAAAAATACCACCATAAGACAAAAGGAGTTAAAAATATTTGCGTCATAATCGGGTCAGTAGATATTTCATACTTACGCATGAAACCAAATCAAGTTTAGTAATTCCAGAATCAAATGAAATAAAATATAATAATTTACATATTTGAAAATAAAATAGAGAAGGAAAAAATATGTGAGAAGGATATGAATATGAGATAATTATTTAAACAAGTAATTTTCAATAATATGCAAGTTATTTGCTAGATTATTAGGTATACTTAATTTAACATTATAAATAAAACAAAGAAAAACCAACTCATCATGTAACCTGACATTTTACTTGTCCAGTTGAATAAATAGCGAATGGGGTAAATATGCCCAAGGGATCATTACGTTTGGTTGAGTTAAAACTGTTTAATATGGTTGGGAGCAGCAACCACTTGCGTCTATTTAGCACATCATTATTATCAGCTTTATAGCTCATGTGAGTCTTTTATAACCTTATACACCTGTTAACGCGGCTAAAAATAGCTTACTCTTGAATTGAATGGCTAATAGGACTTGTTCACATAAATCGATATACATATAGTAAAATGTGAGGTATTCAAAACGTGATAAGTTATTGTAATTGACAACGTTTTGTAATAATTCATTGTCCTTTTATAGTTTACGAAGTAAATAATTAAAAGGATGCACGTGAATTGATTTTACTAAATCTTCCTCAAAAATTATTCTTTGTAATAGAAAAGCTTTCGGACTGGCTCGTTATTAGTTGAAAAAAGCTCTTTATTTTGAGAAAAACTACTTTATCAACTTGCCGACGTTTCGGTAAATTTTATTACCATCTTCAAGGCACTATAAGATATGAAGTTGATGAATACCTATATAGAATTATAAAAAATGTAAATAGATATAATATAATATAACATGTGGAACAAACAATGAAAAAAATAAATAAATAAACGGATATATTATGCACCTACATACATACACAAAACACATTCACATACATATAGACATTGAGAATAAAACATATTAACAATAATTAAAAAATTTAAATATACTTTTTTTAGGGCATCTCAAAATTTATTTTTAACAACATAATATTACTTAGTAAAACCGTTGATTGAAGTATTAGTGCCGTTTCACATGGAACGTACGGTCAGCACTGACCGTCAGTACTGACCGTCAGCACTGACTGTCCCGTTCGACGTACTACTTTCACATGCAGTTAAAACACCGTCAGTTATCAAAATGTATCTTCGCAACTGGGCAGTCGCTGTTGCCGTTGTTTTGCTGATTAAACGGAGAAGAGAGGAAAAAAAGAGTTTATGGGTACATCCTATTATTAGGGCGAGGTATCTAAAAGGTGCCTTTGTTGCATATTCGAATTTAAGAGAGGACGAACGAAATTTTTTTAACTATTTTCGTATGTCAATCAAATCTTTTGACGAATTACATCACAAGCTAGAAAATAGTCTAAAATTTTCGGATACAGTTAGACCGTCAATTTCATCAGTGGAAAGACTGTCAGTATGTCGCAGGTAAGTAATAATGCACCTACGTTATGGTAGAACCTCCATTATCCATTTGTTCTTTTTCTGTTAATGTATCAAAGTTAGGCACAACAACAGCAGCCACGTCTCTGTAACTTTTGTTTTTTATATCTCTGTTTTTATATTCTTCACAGGAAGAATCCCATATACATCTGTGATTTTCGACGGCACAAATTAATAATTCCGTATCCATAGTGGAGCGGAATACGTGCAGACTGTAGAATATAAGATTACGCCACTTGCACAAGTAGTCGGAACTTGCTCGTCAGTCCGCTGACGATACGTCGCCGCACGATCTCGACGTAGGCCCGGCGTATTTATTCGTACGGACTGATCATACGCGCTCCATCTGGAAATGTTCATTTGAACTCATGGTACTATCTTATACGTCCTGACGATCAGTGCTGACCATACGTTCCATGTGAAACGGCACTTATCATAATAAGATACCCAACCGAACGATACATTTTATGGCCTGCCCCTCCCTCGCATCTCACCCCACCGCAGTATATATACTTGTGGTCTGTAATGGTGTGACACCTCAGACAATACGAGAAATTAATGCAGTAGATTTGGGATTCGGCTGGAACAGTGAGCAATAAGCATGGGCGCATGCAAAAAAATTGCTAGTTAAAAATATATCAAATTAATGTTTTGTTTACATCCTCCTTTTAAAATAATATAATAACATAATAAAATAACAATTTTGTTTTATATTTCACATGTTAATGTAGTTTCCCTATTGCAATTATCTACATAGATACTTAAATATTAATACTGGAGCTGAAATATTAGGCGATTTGCGGCGAACATAATTTAACATAAATATTCATGTTTATTTTGAGGGCTTTTCGAGTGCAGAGAAGTATTAACCAGTGGTTTATAACCTCTCGATTATCCTTGGTTGAAATTAATTTTGATTTTGAACTCAACCAATGATAATCCAGAGGTTCTATCCACTGGCTAAAACTTTTCTGCACCAGAAAAAGCCCTTTGATAATTTTACGATGTCACGAAAATGGGTATGTGAGGGGAAGCGATTATTCTAAATGTTACAAGATAATCAACATAAATAGTTCCAGACTAATTTATGTCAATTATGTGGTATTAAATTGTTCATTGCGCGTAATTTATAATAAATCTAACTCCAATTAGAACGCAGGGGCCAGTGTTTATAAAGTATAAATACTGACCATAGGCCACGATGAGGACGAGGAGATTAAGGATATTGAAATCAATGTAGGGGGAATGGATTTTACAATTTCCGTTGACCTTAAGACCGCTAATGAATTGCGAATATTTTAATAGCCTAACCACAATCGAAGCTGACATTGATAACACAGCCCCACAAAAAAAAATCTGACCTAGCAATGGGACGAGTATATCCTTATGTATTTTTGATCGCTGATTCCGAATCCGGGGTCAAAAAAAGTATTACACCCTCAAAAAAAATTTTGGAGCCAAAAAACCACTCCCTGAATTGGATGAGATAACGCTCTGAAAATGATGTTATCATTTTAATCAATCGTTTTGTTTAATATTTTCGGGAAAAATTGAATGTGTTACGATAAAAATAAAGGTAAATTGCAGCGTTGATTGCTAGGTCAGAAATTTTTTTTTTGTGGGGCTGTGTAATTTGCGCGTTTTCGCGACATAATCCCATTATCTTAAGGGTCGTGGGGTGGGGATGAAATCTGGCATCACGTAACATAATTCATATTTATGTCGCCCCAAATCGCTTATTGAATTAAATTTCACCCCTGCTTTATGTACAGTGGCAATAAGGTAGACAATAAATATAATAAAAGAGTTGGAGGTGAAATGCGACACTTATTCTTGTTTATTAAAAACAAACGGGCGCGCGAGTATTTAAAAAACATTACAGAAGATACCAATCTTTTATAGACATCATCATTATTTAACAATTAAATATTGATTATTTACTTAATTATAATTAAATACACCAAATCAGATTTGTAAAATTTCATTGTTTATGATTTAGTTAATTTATATTTCGTAACCTTTTTTTTATTAAAGTTAATATTGAAACAATTATTTTTTAAATTAATTAAACCAAGCACCTAAATTATCGCAATCAATCATTTATCCATAACTTCCAAAGGTGTACCTCAATCTGATTTATTATTTAAGAAGGTAGAATTATATAATTACTAATTATTATAATTAAATATTTAATAATGTTTCACAAATATGAACGAAACAAAAGTGCGGTAATTTTAAATTTAGTAAACAACTGAAAGTATTGATGAATTATGATGATTGATTAACAAGAATTTGTGAAATTTCTGTCTGTGTGTGTCTGGTTCGCAACAGCAGCTACAGTTTTTGAGATAAAGCTTTCAAATTTGGTACACACATTCTAGAGGTCAAGCAAGAGATTGAATTCGTTGATGAGCAAAATCGGTCCCAATGTCTAAAAAAAAATATTAGTGACATTCCACTAATGTGACTTTTTTGAAACGTCAAAATGTGACTTTTTTTGAAACGTCAAAAATTACTTTTATTATAAACTCCACCACACGTCGAGTTCTACTACGGTGAGGAAATTCTGATCCCCAAGTAATTGGCAGCGATTTTTTTTCACCAAAATGACTGAATTTGTGCATCACTTTATTTATCTTCTCATTCATGTGCACCTCTAGTTTTACTACCCATTTTAATAACAATAAAATTATGTCTTTATTAACATTAAAAATTCATTACAAAAAATTGTAAAAAGGGATGGCGGTATTCATATATAATATGCTCTTCCATACAACCATCCGAATAAAAGAATATTGATAACCAAATAAAACAATAATTACAATATAATAATGTACACAAAATACAAGAAAATAAACCAATGATCATACATAAATGATGAATAAATATTCAAACAAAATCAAAACTACATACAACACACATACATATTGGAAAAAATTTATATGCATATGCATACAACAATATAGTAAAGATTAAAATTAAAGCATATACATATTACATTTAACATTATCTACTAGCAAATATATGGTTTTTTAAACTTTTTTTAAAAGAATTGATAGATGAAAGTGATTTAACATTATCAGGTAAGGCATTAAAAACCTTTGCAGCATTGTAACTAAATGATCGCTGAAACTGGGCTGATCTATGCTTAGGGATACAAAGTAGGTCACGATGGCGAGTAGAACGCATGTGTAGATCACTATTTTTAAGTAATTTGGCTGTTAGATATTCAGATTTTTGACATTTTAATATCTTAAATATTGCACGAGACATATGGAGCTGAAATCTTTCGTTAAGATTAAGCCATTTCGATGCCAATAGGCTAGCTGAAATGTGATCGTACTTGCGCAGACTATAACTAAACCTCAAGCACACGTTTTGAATTTTTTGCAGACTCTCCTTGTCTCTGGAAAGTAAAGCAGGCCAATACACAATATCACAGTAAGACAAAGATGACAAGATGAGAGAATCACATAATTTTAACTTTACGTCCGAGCTAAGAATTTCTTTATGAGTGTACATCAGTTTAAGTTTACCAAATGATTTTTGAACTAGATAAATTACATGCTTAGAAAATCTAAGGTTTGTGTCAAGTCATGTATCCAGATTTTTACAAAAATTACTAGGTAGTAAAAGTTGGCCATTAAGTTTAATTTTAAATTCAAGATCAATTGTGACATCCTCCTTTTTACTTTCAAATACAAGCATTTCAGTTTTTGACTCATTTAAAATAAGACTATGTGCTTGGAAATTGTATCTAAATCTGCATTAATTTTAGACACGGCTGTCGAAAGATCATTAAAATTAAATGAAATATATACCTAGGTATCATCAGCATATTGGTGAGAGTGGCAATGTTGAAGATATTTATTAAAATCTGCAGTATAAATAGAAAACAGCACGGGCCCTAGAATGCTATCCTGTGGTACACCACGAGTAATAGTATTAGAAGTAGAAATTTCATTATAGTTAAGAATAACTCTTTGACGCCGAGCAACAAGAAAATTTTCAAAAAATGAAATCGCTCTATTATTAAATCCAAAGTATTGCAATTTCGTACACAGTGTAGCATGCTCCAAAGTATCGAACGCCTTGCTAAAGTCTAAAAGAATCAAGAAAATATTATTGTTAAGATCGATTTCTTTAAATACATCATCAGTTACTTTTAAAAGAGCAGTTGTAGTACTATACTGAGCCCTAAAACCAGATTGAGAAGTTGGTAAAATATTATGGTCATTGAGGTATGTTGTTATTTGATCTGAGACTATTTTCTCAAGGATTTTGGAGAGAGTAGGTAAAATACTAATGGAATGAAACTGACTTATAAGGGAGGGATTAGGTACTTTTGCCACAGGAATTATATTAGCTTCTTTGCACACTGAGGGAAACGTGCAACTAATGAGACATTCGTTGACAAGGAAGGCAATGTAGTTACTTAAAATGGGTGTGACCAGCAAAATCATTTTTAGATCAATGCCATCAGTGCCACATGCATTTGATTTAAGCTTAGAAATAATTTTATCAATTTGCTCAGAAGTGACCTCTGCAAAGGAAAATTCCTCTTTATTCAAGGAAAACGACCTATTTTCATAATTATTAGCAATAAAATTACTATTATTGGCATTAATATTTATCGATGAAGTTGAAAATGCATCAAGAAAATCATTTGAATTACCGATATTTAGAGGAATGTAATCCCCATGTGAGTTAATATTAAGCGATTTCAATAACTTCCAACAATTTTTTGGGTCAGTTTTAAATTTATAATTCAGATACGCTTTCTTTTCAGCTTTAATACACTTATTAATAAAATTCCTTAATTCTTTATAGTCATTCCAAGCGACATCAGTTCTTGTACGTTTGTATTTTGCAAGTTGCCTTTTTTTCTAAGTTTGATTAACAGTTTTAAATTGTCGGATAACCACGGCGCAGGAGGTTTAGTTATCCTAGCCGTTTTAAGTGGTGCATGTTGATCAAAAATATAAATAATATTAGCATTGAAGAGCTCAACTATTTGATCGACATTATCTAAACTAAATATATAATTCCAATTTATAGAATGTATATCTTTTAAAAATAAGTCGAGATCGAACATGGAAAAATCTCTATAAGATTTAAATAACGTAGATTGGTGATCTTTCTTAATTTTTAGATTGCAGGAAACCAAAGAGTGGTCGGAGACACCATCCATTCTAATCACGTTCGTGTTTGAACATATATTACTGCAAGAAGTTACAATTATGTCAATGAGAGTTTGAGATACATCTGTGACACGAGTAGGTTCAGTTATAATCTGCTCCAGCCCGTACCTCTCTAAAAGATTATTAAAAAGTGTATAGCCATGGCTATTTTTATTTAAAAAATTAACATTAAAATCTCGACCAAATATTATATAATCAAAATCAGGTATGACAGATGCCAAAAAGTGTTGAAGAGTATTAACAGAGTCAGCCAAATTTGCATTTGGTGGCCGGTAAAGTGTCCCAATGCAAAAACTTTTCCCAGCTATTTTAACACTCACCCATAGTTGTTCAAGAATATTTGTATCATAAAACAGCGCTTGGATAATTTTATACTTCACAGAATCTTTAATATAGAACGCGACACCACCTCCACGAGTAGGACGGTTATTTCTTATGAGATTGTAACCATGAATTTTTAAACCACTATCACCTATAAGCGGATCCAGCCAAGTTTCAGACAACCCAATAATGTCAAGTATCAAATTGTGTACATATAGACCTGATGTTAAAATGAGAAAAACTGAGAAATTTATTCATTTATTAGTATAATATCAATTCATTATATTTAGAGCCCCCTGTAAATAAAATAATGATAATAAAAACTATATATAATATATATGTATATATATATATATATATATATATATATATATATATATATATATATATATATATATATATATATATATATATATATATATATATATATATATATAATAAAGACACTATTTATTTATTTTACTTAATGACAGGTGATAAATGTAAACACATCGTATTTTGATTTATCAAAAAGTTATCAATTAACCAAGAATATTGTCAACTGTTCATAATTGAATATTTTATTAATACACATAAAGTAGTGTAATCATTACTATAAATAAATTGACTAATTTATTATGTGCATACACATATTAATAATTTATAACATAAAATTAAGCATTTCCAAATTATATACACAATGACACTCACATATTGAGTGTATTTTTTTTAATTGTTCAGTTAATAGCTTTTTAAATTGATTTGTATACTACATTTGCATAGTATATAGCAGGTACATTATTAATTTACATGCTATTATTATTTTAATAAATTATAAATATGCCAACAAAAACCATAAAAGCAATATGTGAATAAAACTGTATCCTACTCAAGAGTAGAATTTTGCATATTGGGAATTGCCAATTACCGTGATATTTTATATTTAAGCTGCATTTATAGGATTTAGTATACGTAGGAAGTACTGGACAACATTTCATTTATACATATAATCATTGTATTTGTTGATACTATAAATATATTGCTGCAATATAGTACACGAGCAGGTCGTACCTAATTTAAAATACGCGCAAAGATCCAAACAACAAACTATAGATGAATTATTATTAATACATACAAATAGGGCTACCACAAGGATCAATACTGGGACTTTTGTAATTTCTAATTTATATATAAATTATATACAGTCAAATTATAAAACTGAGAAAACCGTATTATATGCTGCTAATACTACTTTGGTGAACACTGGCAATAGCATCATAACTACAAAAACTAAAATTATATAAAGAAAGCCTAAGTTATATACTAACAAATTAAACCATAATGATGAGAAAACTTAAAATAACAATATTGCATTAAACAATCATAGCTTCAGAGAATTGAGTTAAATGTTTAGGTACACACATACATATTACGCAGCAATAAATTAGCTATTTGCTACTTTCAAATATAAAAAAAATAATTAAACTAAGTTCAGTAGACACAACGAAAATATTGTGTTATTTAATTTTCCAAAGTTTCGTAAATTTTTACCATTATACTTTGGGGTGACTATATAAGTGTAAATGGTATATATTTACAATACAAAGGCATATAAATAAGTGTCGTGAAAAACTTCATTTTCGAGATTAATTCAAAAGTGTCTGTCCAAAATTTGGGCAAAATCAGTTAAAAAAAAATCAAAAACCATTTGTTTTTACACAACTTTGAAGGGCTATTATATCTCTTTTATCATGAATTTTGGACCTATATTTATGGGATTCTTTTTTTCTTGCTTTTTTATTTAGAATCACCACTTAAATTCACGAACCTAACATTTGTAACACCCTGTATAAGCGAAATTTGATGTAAATTATTTACAAAGGAGTTTTTGGATTTAGTGCATAAAGTATTCAAAACGGAAGTCAAATTGTGATTGCTCTGTTATTCCCTTCTCTCAGGTCACGATGAAGATAGGAATCACAAAAGTAACATTACCGGTTGAGCCAAAAAAATAAATATAATTTAAATATATTTTATATCTATTAAAGTTATGTCTAATAAACTAATCTAAATATACAAAAAGTGACAACACAATTCGTAAAGATCGAGAGATGGTGATAAATGACGTCAATTCCAATGTTGCCGTTTAGTGATGTGTTAGTGCGTAAATATCTTGATGCATATATGACAAAATATCGTACCTTGTGGTTATTTTGGTGAGTTCAGTAACATCCAAAGTCAATATGAAGAGGGCTGAAAATTTTATATTTAACACTGTCTCTGTGATAAATACTTTTCCTTAGTATCGTTTCCGATGGCCCTTGAACATTGCTCCCACTAATACACTTTTGTACACATTGTTTAAATATTGGATTATCTAGTTTGGTCCACGTATATTACACCCAACCACTATTTCCACTAAATGTAAGTTAAAATTTGTTTTTCTGTCACTATCAGTAATATTACCACACACACTTCTTATGACTGAGGAAATGTGTCTTTTAATGTTTGCTTCGATATTGCACGGGAGCACTTTTTTTACAGCTTGTGTAATATAATTCTAACTCTGCTGTTAAATTGCAACTCCGGGAAATCACTATATGTGCATTTAGTGATTCATTCACTTCATTCTCTAAAGGATTGTATTGAACAAGACATTTTAAAAAAGTTAACCACCACTGTCTTTAATTTTGCATTGTTTACGTGTTATTCATATAGACGTTTTATAAACACTATGTGTGTAGAGTGTATTCCAATGACGTCGAAGTCATTAATATATTTTCAACACGGTGCATTGGGTGTAAATGCGATAGTCACGAGATACGCCTACATCTATACATAAATTGCTATTAGACACTCAACAATAACGGGCCCCATCGGTCAGTGAGTAATTATTTTTTATAACTGCAAGCCCTCCAGTTACCAGATAAAAACTTTTAATTTTTTGTACTCTTTTTTATAAAGAAAACAGATTTATTGCACAGTGCATAAGAATATTTTATCATTTCATATTGTTTGCAAATGTTTCATTAGGTGTTAACAACATAATATTATATCTACGTCAAGATCGTCTCTGGAATTTATCGCTACCTCCCGATCTACTTATAGCTCAATTTATCATTAACTTAAAAATAAACTGAAAAAAAGCATTTTCAAGAAAAAAGTTAGTAACCGATTAATTTCAAAATTAATGCCAATTTTTGTATAGAATTTTGAGTATTAATTTTTTATATTATCCCCCGGCCGAAAAACAGATATTTTCCTAGTTATTCGCGACCAGGCATTTTTCTTCTACATAGCGGTATAACACTGTATGCAAAATTTGCCTCTGCTGTTTTTTCCGAGGCAAGCCAGATGGTAATTATCTTGCGTAAGGAGACTTTCGATAAAATGTTACATACAATTTTTTTAAATGAATTATAGAATTATACGTAATAATTTTATCTAATGTAAAATCATTTATATTTTTTAAGGTAAACATCACGGGGATTTTCTCTCAAGCGTGAGTAACTAAGATTGAGAGTCTCATTAATAAACTTAATGGACCGGATATTAAAAGAAATTGTTTTTTATCCATCCACCTTGTCATCAAGTGGATGAGGTTTGGTATGGTTCTACATAATATATACCTCATTGTGAGAGTAAATACAAATACAAAAAAAAAACGTTAATTTAAAATTATTACTGCATGCACTTATAATTTAATTAGTTAGTGGGCATGCCGACATTAATTAATTTCATCCATTTGTTATTATATTGGCCGCATCATCATTTTATTAGATTCACAAAACATTTTGGTAAAAATTTAAAAATACTGATATTAAAAAACTAAATATTCAACTCGGCGGATTATGTGCAAAATGTCACAAAATTCATGTTTTGATTTAAAGCCATATAAAACAATATAACAATAACGAAACAAATGATTCAGGGTATCAAGAGGTTAAGTCACTTTTTCTAAATTGTACAGGAGAACGATGTTTAGCGAATAGTCCGTTCTGAATCGGTCAAATATTGGACCCTGTGTGCAATTTTGTGACCGATGTTGTGTGACACGTCAAGAACTTCAGAAAAATATGCAAATTAGAAATATTGATGGGTCCTAAACCGCAGGAGTGGCAGAGCAGAGATAACCACCCCTCTGCCATCCCTGTAGGAGAAAAATACATGTTTCCTAATAAATTGCCATATAGTGCAAAACATGCTTCTAAAAATATTGTATAGATCAAAACATGTTCTTAGAAAACACCAACCTTAATGACAAAAGGGTGGATGATTCAAAAAATGAAAGCCGTTATAAGAATATAATATAGTAACACTAATTTTATTCAATGGCAACAGCTGAATTAATTATTTAGTGTCCTAGAAATACATCCCAGACATGTGATTCCACCCTTTGAATTTCATCAACCCCGTTGACGCAAGGATGAAATTGTTCGCTAGTTTTATGTGGAAAGTCAAAATATATGTTTTCAAATACGCCGATTTCAAAAATGAAGTTAATAACTCCATTATTACAAACATAAATAAGTAGACGGAAAGCATTTGTTGAATGCAAGTATTTTTTCCCAAACTCATTTTTTTCCAGGTTTCCATCTCTCCAACAATTCAATAAATAGATATTTCAGAAAATTTTGTTTTAATTTTGCCAATATCTATTATACCAAAAGTTCAAAATTGATGACAATGAAAATACGAAAACAATAATGCAACTTGCATTATTCCTCTTATATTTTCATTATAATGTTATTAACATTAATTTTCGCCAGTTATTGACGTTTTAATATTGACTCCGAGACCAATTGACACTACGTTTATCTTCATTGGTTCAAGCAATCGACAGATATGTTTACGACCAATTTATAATGTGTCACAGGATGAAGCATTTGGTGGTATTACTTAGAAAAAAACATAGTTCTTTAATGTGAGCATTCCATATAAAATTGTGGCGAAATAGGGTAATCGAGTAATTTTCGAACGTCCCTCGCATGCTAGATTTTACTAAAAGTAATTCGAGTTGTTCGCTTGCTTGTTCGGGTTACGTGTAGGTATTTCTTTAGTTTCGTGGTTGAGTTTTGAATAAAAAGTCTAGGTGGGGTTATAACAGTTAATTGATGTTGTTGTATTATGTATTCTTCGCCTATTTAATTGATATTTTTATATCAGTAAAAAGGTGCTACAGTATTTTTTACATTTTATCAGCGTGAAGGTGTTATCTAGATTTATTTTGAAAACAGGAAGCATTTTTAGTGAATTTCAATCTAAGTTCTTAGAAAGATAATTGCTTCAAACAACAGAAAAAGGTAAAGAGAGAGAGAGAGAGAGAGAGAGAGAGAGAAAAGAGAGAGAGAGAGAAAGAGAGAGAGAGAGAGAGAGAAAGAAAGACTGTAATAATACGAGCCCGTAATTAATGTATGTTTACATGATTTTTATTTCTAAAAGGCAGGGTATAGGAATGAAGAAAGTGTGGTGTTGAATACAGGAAAAATTGGGGTACGAGTCACTGTATCATATTGTGGGATGAAAAGATTTGGTGGTTGTGACATACATATGGATTTATTGGAGGAATTGTGTAATATCCGTTGTAGCTGTTCCTCAGAAAAATTTATTTGAAATTACTGTTCCACACAGTTGAGTTATGGAAGAATAAAAGAAAACCCTCGAAGAGGTAATATATTATTCCGATCTTTTATTGTGGTATGTCAAAAAGTGTAAAATGTTGTAACTTATTTTAGGGTTTTTTGGTGAGCCTGGAAATGATATTATACATAACTGGAAAGTTTTTTTTGGGTAAAAGGTTCAATATTTAAAAAAACTAGTTTTTCAGTTTGCCAACGTTTCGGTAAATTTATTACCTTCTTCAGGGCACTAGAAAATATAAAATTATGAAACAAAACAATTAATGAAAATACACTAAAAATATATTTGTTTGAGGCATTAAAATGTAAATTAAAAGGGTTAAATAAATTAAACAACAACAAACAGAAAGAAAATTGTTTAAGAAAAAAATTTTTTTTAAATATGTATCTATATTATAGTGATTCATTGTTTACACATAACAAACAAAATAAATATCACTTCATTGGTTGCAAATTTTCTGAACATGAATTTAACTGTAACGAAACCACAGTAAGCAATCAAACCTTGAAAAGAGAAAACTTCAACAAATGATTAATATTAAAAAATTTTAATCAGCAAATTCTAGAAAAGGCGCAGAAAACTTGATTAAATTAAAATAACAAGCGTTTAAGTTTGACAAACTAAAAAAATAAAAAAATTATGACAACGCATAGAATCAACTAATGACATCTTTTGTTTTAAATAGTAATGTTTAAAATAATTTTTAAGATCTTTTACCCCAGCTATAAATCCCATGGACAAAATTTATATCTACATTTATTTGCAATTTTATGTATTTTTATACAGTACGCCGAAAACTAAATTTTAATGCAAGTAATTATTATATGTAAACAGAATCACTATAATATATATACATATTTCGAAAAATTTTTTTTTTAAACAATTCTCTTTCTTTTTTGTTATTGATTAATTTATTTAACCCTTTTAATTTACATTTTAATGCCTTAAACAAGTATATTTTTAGTGTACTTTCATGAATGTTTTATGTCATAATTTTATATTTTGTAGTGCCCTGAAGAAGGTAATAAATTTACCGAAACGTCGGCAAGTTGAAAACTAGTTTTTCTAAACATTGGACCTTTTATCCAAAAATACCATTCCAGCTATAATTTATTGATCTAAAATAACTACGTGTATATTATACATAACCTTAATCCTAGGAACTGTCAACTATCTGGAGGGATTTCATCCATTACCTGTGCTGGTTGCCATATTCTGGACTCACTGATCGTGTTCTTGTGACGTCATAGTTGGTATTAGTTTCATACTTTCTGGTGGAGACATTTAGTACTACCAGTGTGGCCATCTTGTGGAAGCGACTGCCGTGATTTTGTGACGTCATACTTAGAATACCTACGGGGAGTAACCTGCTACTTCAGATGGAAATACTTGAGCTGGTAAGATACGACAGAAAAGTCGAGGATGGTTGTCCAGGATTACTAAAACAGATAAGAAGAAAATAAATAATGCTGTGGAGCTAATATCTATGTATATCTGTATATGTTTGTTATAAATAAGTACTTACCTTATTCGTAATCAGTAGTAGTGCTCCAGGTGTAATTTAATCTGTCGGGTAACGGGTTGTCAGGTGTACCTACAAACAGACATATTTGTTATAAGTTGTTAATAAACGAATAAATGTATTTGATATGTGTTGCCGTTAGAAAAGGTGGTAGTTTGGAATTCATAACATATTATATACGCAGAGCGTAAACTAAGTATAGCTAATGGTAACGCGTTTAATTTGACGTGTAATTATTAGTTTTAATACCGATTATAGTAACATATTGAACTTCCACTTAGACAGAAACTACTTTTTATATTTTACATTTTACAATAAATCTTACAGGGAATACCTTTTTCTTAGCGTTAGTTGAGGTTATTTCTGTTGTTTATTAAACAGTTTTCAACATTACATGTTTCCCTTATTTTATTTAACTGTCGTTTTATCTGAAAATTTACCAATAAGTCATATCTGTTCTTTTCTCGTTTGAGTGCTGGTTCGCGAGAAGTAACGCGAGGAGATAATTGGTACAAACGGGTGGCACCCTGGACATATAAATTCCGACTCACTCCCACACTGCTGAGCTACGCCAAGTCCCTCTTACTGGAGAACCTGGTAAAATATAGGTAAGACAGTTATGGTAACGGTCACCCGTAACAAATGTTATTTACATTGTTTCTCTAAAGCATTCGACAGGCTTGACCATAATAAGTTATTTATTTAACAATCATCTCCATAGACTCAATAAAGTTGTTCACTTCATATCTTACTAATAGAGTATAGTATGTATCTTACAATGGTTACAAGTCTGTCAAATGCACTGGTACGTCTGGAGTCCCTCAGGGGTCAATACTGGGCGCCTTTTTCTTTAATATATATGCAAATAACATTATGGACGATTTAGATGTATCCTGTCTTCTATATGCCGACGATGACAATATATACTCAAGAATTGAATGCATAAACGACTGCATTAAGCTTCAAGCAAACCTTTCAAAAATATACTCTTGGTCGGTAACAAACAATTTGGATAATGTTCAAAAATGTAATATAATGACCTACACCGCGAACAAACATGAAATTATACATAATTATCATATAAATTACCAAATATTGTCCAGACAAATTACTTTCAAGGACTTAGGTGTAACGTCCGATAAAGTGTTGTCATTTTCGACTCATATTGAGAACATTGTAGCAGAGGCTTACAAAACACTGGGATTTATATTACGCAATAGTAACAATTTTAACAACTGCGTTATACGGTTGTATTATTCATTTATTCGTACAAAGCTTGAATATACATGCCTTGTTTGGAATTCGCACTACAACATTCAAATAAATAATGTTGAGCAATTGAGCGGAGATTTCTAAAACTTTTGGCCTTTAAACTAGATGGTTCCTATCCTGCCACCCACGTTGGCAGCTCTGAAACCAGCCATAAGGAGGAGCCACTATTAATGCATGGAATGGTCTCGTGATACATTGCCCATTCAGATTTGCAACCAATAACAAATTATGGGTGGCAATTGGTCAATGAAGAATTTGATGCCATCATATGTGACCTCCATTGCGCCTTCAACATTTAAAAAAAATAAATGTACACAGAATGTAACTGTGCCACCTAAAGTATACTATTTACGGAAATGCGTGAATGTGGAAGAAATTTTGCATCTTGTTCCAATATCAAAATTTTACAAGAAAACATCAGATTCGGATGAGTCTTCAGCTGACGAATCTGACACTGATGAATAGTTTTAGGTGTTAATTTATGTAAGTACATTTTTTACTGGCCCCCAAAATCTAAACATTTGTAATATTCACATTTAACTCTTATAACTATAAATTTTTATAATATATTTTCTAAAAATAATCCACCCTTTAACCGTTAAAGATGTTATCTCGGGAAAATTTTCAATTTATTGTTTAACACAATAATTTAGATGCACGTTATGCAATTTTTGGAAATTTATTTGAAAGAATGTATTTTACTTTCTCACCCCTCAAAGTGAGGAAGTTAAGTATGTATTCGTGAAAAATATTTTGAAATTTTTTATTGCATTTTTGGACGAATCTCGACGAATTATGACGATTCACAAAATTTCAGTCTGTGTGTCTGTGTGTGTCTGTGTGGTTCGCGATAGTACCTACAATTTTTGAGATAAAGCTTTCAAATTTGGTACACACATTCTGGAGGTCAAGGAAGAGATCGAGTTCGTTGCAAAATCGGTCCCAATGTCTAAAAAAAATATTAGTGACAATCCACTAATGTGACTTTTTTAAAACGGCAAAATGTGACTTTTTTTGAAACATCAAAAAATGTGACTTTTTGAAACGTCAAAAAATGTGACTTTTTTTGAAGCGTCAAAATGTGACTTTTTTTGAAACGTCAAAAATTACTTTTATTATAAACTTCACCACACGTCGAGTTTTACTACGGTGAGGAAGTTCTGATCCCCAAGTAATTGGCAGCGGTTTTTTTCTATCGTGATGACATAAGGGTGGCTTTCTCCCTTTTAATACTCCTGTCTGCTTGTCTCTCCTTAGAGTAAAGCGATGACTGACCTTATTTTTGAAATCATACATTTTTGAGGTCATACATATATTTTGACTATCTACATAAAACTAGCGAACAATTTCATCCTTGCCTCAAAGGTATTGGTGAAATTCGAAGCGTGGAACTTAGTAACCTTGCACATTTGTGGTTTGTCAGGTACTATTAGGGTAACAAATAATTAATTAATTCAACTATCGATATTTAACAACGTTAATGTTACACTATGTTATACTCTTATAACAGCATTTTTTAAATCAACGACCCTTTGACAATTAATGGTGATGTTTTCTAGAAATTTTTTTTAAATTGTAGTCTTACAATATCCTAGAAACACGTTTTGCGTTTTTTTGGAATTTATTTGGAAGAATATATTTTTTCCTCTAGGGATTACCCCTGCAAGATAGGTCCTAGACTTCCCAACTTCTTGGGCTGCATTAATAAATTAATTAAATAAATTGTGTTAACAGTAAGGAAATTCCCAGGTGGTAGGATATACGGACGCGACTACCTCATATATGGACCGGCCCGTGTGAAATCAAAGTAATCGGCTAAAAGAAAATAAAATTTAGAGGATATAAATTAATATTTTGAAATTTGTATCACTATTATATCAAAAAGTATGGGGACAACGTAATTATTTCTTAATGGCAATAGAGGTAATTTTCAATTTTCTGAAAGGGAGTATTTTTCTGATTACGAAAATGCATCCATAACATAAATGTGGGGTTGCATAAGAACATTTTGAGAAAATTATTATTGCAACTTAAGTTTGAACCAAAGAATTGATTTCAAATGAAAAATGTGGCTCGCGTGAACTGAAAATCTTTATAAAAGAGAATATATTTATGACATATTCTATGTCTTTTTACTTGAATTAGGTGATGCTAACACCCTAAGTGATTGTTACATTGACTCTACTGTTAATTTTGGTATCAATACATTAACCTTTTTTTCAAAATAATGTCATAAATGGTGTGAATGATTTCAATTTTGCACCTGTAGCAGAAACTGTGGTTTATCAAAATCTTTTGTCTATAAAGTTTAAAATCGATCGGATCTGACAAAGCTAGCTTAACTATGCTGCTCTTTTGTTGCCCGTATATCCTTCCCTTCTTAACATATATAATAAACTCTTGCCTTAAACCTAACGAGTTCCCATCGTATTGGAAACTGTCAGAAATCTTTCCTATACCAAAAGTTAATAATCCCAGTTAGTTGAAGGATCTAAGGCCTATTAGCACTCTACCCATCCTGTCTAAATTGCTGGAAAAAATTATGTCCTGTAAATTAAATCGCATGTCTCCCACTTTGATATACTTCCCCATAATCAGTCTGGATTCTGCAGGAATCACAGCTGTACAACAGGGCTGTTAAAAGTAACTTATGATATCCTTTCTGCAATAGAAATGAAGTGACAATACATGTCTTACTGGATTATTCGAAGGCTTTTGACAGGATTAGTCATGAGTTACTTTTGGCTGTACTGCATTATTCAGGATTTAGTCCCGGTTCACTTAAATTAATGGAAAGATACTTACTTGGTCGTAAACAGTGTGTAAGACTAAAGGTTGGTATATGTGAGTGTCGTAATGTAGAACATGGTACTCCTCAAGAATCAATCTTAGGACCATTATTGTTTACCATGTATATACTGTTTATTGTATATTGTTTACCATGTATATACTACTAGTTGAGTAGTTGTGGAGGGTGGTCGTGTTTTAGGGAGCTCCTGTTAGATGTTAAAATTATGTGGTAAAAATTTATTTAAATGAGACAGAACTTAAAAAAAGTGTAACTTGAAAAAAACAGTAGGTAAATCTTGTGAAATTTGAAAATTTTCAAATAATTAATAAGAAAAGTGATTAAACAATAAATAAAGTATAGCTAAAAACTCAAATAGTGCATCTTAAATGTTGTGTTAGTGGGCAGTTAACATGTGCAAAGGGCTAGGGACCACTGGACCATTGTAAAAGGTGCTGGGCAATAACAGTTTAAAGTCATAAAACTCAACAGCGGGTAAGTTTAGAAGTAAGCAGTACCCGAGTATAGTTCCAAATAAAAAGGGCAGTACAGAACCGTATTCATAATAAATGACAATTGAAGTATCAGAAAATAGTCAAAATGTCTGAGGAGGAGATATGTGGAAAATGTTTACAAACTGTAAAAGATTATAAATCTATAAGATGCAAGGGGGTGTGCAATAAATCGTTTCACAGTGCATGCTGCAATATTAAAATTGCAGAGTTAAAAGTAATCACGAGTATAAAATTACTCAAATGGTATTGTACTCATTGTGAAGCTACTAATGAATTGATTACAGATCAATTAAACGAAAAATTTGAGACCTTTAAAAACGAAATGATAATAAATATAAAAAATATGCTACAGTCCCTTTTAGTAGATAATACAGAAGAAAGAAGTACATATGCAAATATTGTTAAAAAAGATAAGATTGAACCTGCTATTATAGTTAAACCTAAAGCGGACCAGAAGAGCAACGTAACAAAAGAAGAAATAAAACAGAATATTGATCCGGTGATTTTAGCAGTCGGAGTTTCGAGCATAAAAGAATTATCAAGAGGACAAGTGGTGATCACATGCGAAAATGAAAAAAGAAAGAAGTAAAATACAAAACAAAATACAGGAAGAAATGTCTAATAAATACGATATAACTACACCGGTACTAAAATATCCAAATTTGAAAATTATTGGGATAAATAATGAAGATGATAATGAGGATAATGAAAAACTAATTATGCAGATGATTGAGCAAAATCATGAAATAAATCCAGAAGAATAGGGATTTTATTTGAAATTCGTGAGAAAAATAAAAAGTGATAGATATCCCAGAACCTTCTCTGTAGTAATAAAAACCGATCCGAAAACACACAGCAAGTTGATACAAAAAGGAAAAATTAATATAGGCTGGTCAAGAGGGAAAATATATGATTATGTGAATATAATTAGATGTTATAAATGTTTACGATTCAATCCCTTTGCGAAGGATTGTAGCAATAAGGGCGAAAACACAACACAGCGGTGCGACGTCGCATCGCAGAAATCAACGACGTCGTAGAAATTTGCGATGCGACGTCGCTTAGTACAAATCCTGGGCGAAACCACAACACTGCGGTGCGACGACGCATCGCAAATTTCCACGACGTCGTTGATTTCTGCGATGCGACATCGCACCGCAGTGTTGTGTTTTTACTTATGAGATCGGAATGATTCTCTCAAGCAACGCACGCGCAAATCACGGAAGTCTGGTGGTCTTTTATACGCGACTTAGTCTGCTGTGCCAACAGGTTGCGTGTGTACAAGATTTGGTACATTACTGGGTTTTTATATTTAATTATAACACACCATACATTCATCAAACGTGTCGCTTCTGGTATAGGTCTTCTGTGGCCGTGAAATGAACGTTCATCGCATCGCATTGCGGTGCGACTTCGTTTTTGCGATGCGTCATCGCACCGCAGTGTTGTGGTCTGCAACAGCCGTAGGACACGTATTGTGCGGCCCACATTTCACTATAAGCGTCTTCTCTGCGATGCCGTGGCGATGAAGTTTTAACGTTGCGTCATCGCATCGCATCGCCGTGCGACATCGTTTTTGCGATGCGACGTCGCACCGCTGTGTTGTGTTTTCACCCTAATACCACTTGTTACAAATGCGGCTCTGAGCATGATAGTTCAAGATGTAATGCGAAGGCAAAGAAGTGCATAAATTGTATGGATGCAATAAAGAAATACAATATAAATATAGGAGACAACCATGAGGCGTATAATATTAATTACCCTTGTTATAAACGTATTTTAAGTAATTTAAAGCATAAAATTAACTATTCACATGAATAGCAACTAAAAGTTTGTACAGGTGAGACAAATAAGTATCATATTCTAAGTTTAAATGTGCAAGGTTTAATACATAATAAAGATGAAATAGAATTGTTAATAAATACCGTTAAACCACTTATAGTATGTTTGACGGAAACACATGTAACCAAAGATATGCATATAAATGAAATAAAAATTGAAGGTTACAATCACGAAATCTGTTACACAGATAGTGTACATACTGGTGGAGTTATTTTATATATAAAAAAAGAACTGTCTTTTAGACTATTAAAAAATATCACAATCCAGAAAAATTTATGGACCATTGCTATTACATTTCAAATTAATTCTGTCAATTGTACACTAGTTGGACCATATCACTCACCCAATTCGAGCCATGCAGATTTTTTAAATAAAATTGAGGAACTCAGTGATGAATTTAACGACAAACATTTGCTTTTAATAGATTTTAATATAGATATGTCACGAAACACATTTTATGCTGGTAAATTACAAGAAATTTTATTACAAAATAGTCTTCGTCAATTAATTAAAGAACATACACGAATAACAAATAAATCGGCCACAATAATAGACCTAATTATAACAAACTGTGATCATATAACTTACCAAGTCAATCATACTCCAAGAATATCAGATCATGCAAATATTTTAGTAAATTTGGCAGTTATACAAAAACAATGGCAAGAGGTAGAAATAAGAAAAAGGTGTTATAATGATTTTAATGAAGAAACCTTTCAAAATTTATTAAGGAACCTCGAATGGGAAAATAATGTATTAGAAACTGATATATTAGCTGATAATTTAGTAAATAGTATATCTATGTCCTTGGATAAAATTTGTGTAAAAGTAACGAAGATGCCAATAAAATATGCAGATAAGAAATGGATAAATCAAGAAATACTGGAATATATGAGAGAAAGAGATCAGAGACATTCAGCTGCAGCAATAAGTAAGACAAATGAAGATTGGGAGAAATATAAGAAAAAACGAAACGAGGTAACAGCATTGATAAGAAGACAAAAACAGAATTACTATGACCAAAAAAATTGACGATCATAAAAAGGACGCAAAAAATGTGGAAAACATTTAAGAAAATATGTCAAAACAAACATTTTTCAGCACCCAAAGAAATCCAGTTCAGTAAAATGAAGTAATAAAAGATGATTTCAAAATTGCAAAAAAGTTTAATGAATATTTTGTAGACAGTATTGATGCTATTATTCAAAGTATTCCCAAACAAAATGGGTATGAGCTAGATATAATAGAAGTAAAAAATAAATTAACAAAATTTAAACCTATTGAAATGCGAAGTCTTAGAAAAATTATATCTGCATTACCTAACAAGTCAGGTATTGATGGTATATCCACAAAAATTATAAAAACTGCTTTTGAAGTAATTGGTAATAGATTCTTGGATGTTATTAATAGTTCCCTACAAGAAGAAATTTGTCCTAGCAACTGTAAAATATCTGTAGTTACGCCTATTCCCAAAATTTTGAATACAAAATATGCGAAGAATTTAGACCAGTTAACACGTTGCCAATATATGAAAAAATTTTAGAATTGGTAGTAAAAGAACAGTTAGATACCCACTGCAAGGATAATAATATATTAATAGCGAATCAATCTGGCTTTAGAGAAAGTCATTCTTGTGAATCGGCACCTCAATTCATCATATCGGATTGGGTTAAGACAATAGGTAAAAACCAAATCATAGTTGCAGTTTTTTTAGACTTTAAACGGGCATTTGAAACGGTGAATCGACAGTTATTAATATTAAAGTTAGAAAAAATGGGTGTTGGTGGATCTGTACTCAAATGGATTGAATCTTATTTAACTGGAAGAAGACAAAAAACGAGATACGGAAATAGTGTATCTAATGTAATAGATAATGACTTTGGTGTGCCACAGGGATCAGTGCTGGGACCATTATTATTTGTGCTGTTCATAAATGATATAGTTAAATCAATCAAAATATGCAAGGTACATCTATTTGCAGATGACACATTAATTTATGTATATGCTGAGAATATAAATGATGTTATTAATGTTATTAATCAAGATTTAAAAGAAATATTTATTTGGTTATGTAACAACAACTTAAAAGTAAACACTGATAAATGTAAATATATGATTCTCGGTAAAAAAACATATACTAAATTATCTACAGGTGGAAGAAAATATTGTATTAAATAATAGAATATTAGAAAAAGTTTCTGAAATTAAATACCTTGGGTTTATAATAGATGAATCCTTGACCTTCAAATGTAACAGTGATTATATCATTAAAAAAGTTGCAAAAAAGGTTTATTTTTTACGAAGAATTTCAAATTATTTATCAATGTTTTCAAGAATATTAGTATATAAATCTATAATAGCTCCACATTTCGAATATTGTGCAACTCTACAGCTATATTTAAATAACAATGAAATTTAAAAATTACAAAAAACGAAAAATAAAGCTATGAGGATAATTTCAAAATGTAACAAATATACTCCCATTGACACAATGTTAAATGTTTTAAATTTTTTAAATGTTAGACAACGTATACTTTTGAAAGCAATGCAATTTATATTTAAAATAAAAAATGACATGGCTCCGAGATATTTATGTGATAAATTAAATTTCGTTCGAGATATTCATAGTTATAATACTCGTAGTGTAAATGATATAGTAGTAGAGAGACATGACAATTTAAAGGAATCAAAATCTTTGTTCTGTACTGGTATACAAATATTTAATGGTTTACCAAATGAAATAAAATACTGCGAAAAAATATAATGTCTTTACCAAACTGTGTATTAGTTATGTTAAGCAACAATTCTGATTATTTACTGTTAGGTTAGGTAATATTACGCTAAGTTAGATTAGGATACAAAGATATTTGTAATTATTTATAGTTATTATATATTTAGATTTGACATAAGATAGAAAATGTATAATGTACTTGTTTATGTATATATATATATATATATATATATATATATATATATATATATATATATATATATATATATATATATATATATATATATATATATATATATATATATATATATATATATATATATATATATATATATATATGTATGTATATATTGTAATTGAATTGTAGCTTTTTTAGCTAATAAAGATACGTTATTATTATTATTATGTATACCGCAACTCTGGAAGATTCCTTGGCATATTGTAGTTCCCATTTCTGCGCTGGCGACACTCTATATTAATATTCTTCTCCTAATGATGTTTTAATATCTTTTAACAGAGTCAGTGAAGATGTTCATTCATTAATTTCTAGATTTGAGATATTTTGCTTATCTGTTAATCCAAGTAAATCTTCGGTAATGGTCTTTGGAGGAAAGCTAACTCAAGCTAAAATTTTGAAACTTATATTCAACAGGACCATCCTCAAATACAAGATACTGCAAAGAATTAAGGGGTATACATAGAATCAAAGTTGAAATTTTCTACCCACGTTACTAATATAGTTAGGAAAACTTTTAGTAAAATAAAATTAATCTACAGTCATAAAGATTTACTGTCCACTGCAAATCGTACTTAGGCTCTGCGAGTCTCTAGTTCTATCTCACTTGAACTATACTAATGCGGTTTATGGTCCTTTTTTAAGTAACCAGGAGAATATGAGACTACAGCGTATTCAAAATATGTGTGTGCAACTAATTTACGGACGTCGTAAGTTTAAACATATTTTTCCTCGGTATAAATACCTTAAACGGTTGAATGTTAAGCAAAGGAGATCTCTACATATTTGCTGTTGTCTGCACAAGCTGATTTTAAATAAATCACCACCGTACCTATATAATAAAATTGTATACAGAACTGATGTACACAACTTCAACCTCTGACATAATAAACTTAACTATTCCTTCTCATCTAAAATCCCTTAGCTTGTCACAGTTAAGTCAATTTAAAAAATTTTAATGGATGGTAACATTAAATTTTAGTAACAGTCAATTTAATGCCATCAAATATTATCATTTTAGATTCTAAATCTTTTTAATTGTTTTTTTTTTGTTACAAGCGGGTTAATATAGAATAAACATGTTAATTTTATAGGTTGAGTGTAAGAGTGGAGTAGCTTATAGACTCTCCAAACTCTGTCTTTTAGCAGACTATAGTATACTGTGTAATTATTTGTATTATTTTTTTTGTAACATCTGCTAATTAAAACATTATTTTCTTTTTTTCGGAATATCCGATGCCGCTCAGTCCTCCCGTGGCCTCCAACGCCTCACGGGAGTCGCGCCGGCGCATCAACTACAGCCACTCCCCACATCCCGTGGGGTTAGTGACTGTAGATACCAGAATCGTGTGCCCTAAGCAGACGGAGAATCCAGAATGACCGCCATCTGCATTTGGCCTGCCAGCCACTCGGCTGATTTTTGGCAGGACGGTATGATCTTCAGTTCTGAGAGCAGATAGTAAGTGCATGAGCGATTCCGGCGCTTGATGGCAGGTCCTGCAGTTGATATCAGGAACCTCTACACGCCACACGCGGCTCCGGTAGACCAAGGTGTCGATAACACCATCTTGGCAGGCCATAATGAATCCCTCGGTCTCCGACTTAAGCCCTGCTGACCTTAGAAAGGCGAAGGTCAGCCTGGTCGATAAACCCAGTGTTTCTATGTTCTTATAGAAAACACCATGCTAGGGTTTATCGACGTGCTGCCGAAACAGATTTTTCTGTTCGGCAGCTCTGATTCGGGCTTTCAGACAATTTGGCTGAAGTTCGGTGACTGACTCAACATCGGCACCTCGCCGGCCTCCTCGCCTGATGTCAAATGCGAGACCGAGTTCATCTGCGGCTCTTTTTGCTGCCTTGAACAATCCTGCTCCCACTCCTACAGTTTCGTGATGTTTTACGAACCGCAAGAGGGGATCTGAGCTCCTGAGTATGTTACATGCCATACTCAGTACTACTCTGCCATGCGTACACTCCAGGCTCAAGAGTCCTCGGCCCACCCGTTGACGTGGGAGGTACACACGAGGAACGGACGATCTAGGATGAATACTTCTGTGAATATTCATCATCTTGCGGGTATCTCTATCTAATTGGCGCAGCTCCTCTACCGTCCACTTTACTACACCGAAGCAGAACCGGAACGACAAGCATATTAGTTGCAGACACTTTGTTCTTCCCCGAAAGTTCGGAAGACCAAATCTTTCGGAGGCGGTGTCTGTACTTGCCGCCGAGAGAATCTTTTATTTGTGATACATCCTGGATGTGCCTTTGTTGCACACCCAGATATGTATAGGTCTCTCCGGCATCCAGATGTCTTAGGATGCTTCCGTCTGCGAGCTGCGCATCTTCAGAGAATTCCCCGCATCGTCTTCTCTTGAGGTGGACGACTGCACATTTGTCCAACCCGAACTCCATACCAATTGCCCGCGTATATTCTTCGACCACCCTAAGAGCGTTTTGTAGTTCGCGCTCTCCGGAGGCATAAAGTTTAAGGTCATCCATATAAAATAGATGGGTGACCTTATGCCTCCGGTCGCCGGGTGGTCCACATTGATATCCGCGGGTTTGGCGGAGCCCAACAGACAGCGGCAGCAGTGAAATGCAGAAGAGGAGAGGACTCAGGGAGTCACCCTGGAAAACTCCCTCCTAAATGCCACCTACTCTGTCGTGACCCGCTGTGCACCTGATGTTATGGTGAAGCGGGTCTTCCTGAGCGGCAGCAGCTGTTTTATGCATCTCACTAGTGGTGCTGGTACCGCAAGATATTTGAGCAAGTACAACAATAGCTGATGTGATGTTGTATCAAATGCCTTGCGGTAATCAATCCAGGCCATCGATAGATTCCGCTTGTATTGCACAGAATCCTGTGTAATACAGCGGTCTATCAGCAGGCTGTCCTTGCCCCTCTTGGCACCACGCTGTTCGTGTATCTGCTGGAAGACTGGATCAACAGACCTCAGTGTCCTAGCATACAAGATACGTGTATATATCTTGTAGCAGGAGTTGAGGCAAGTGATCGGCCTATAATTCCTCGGGTCGGAAAGATCCCCCTTTTTGGGAATAAGTACAGTACGTCCCTCGACGAACCAGTGCGGAATCTGCTGCCCTTCGTTAAACCATGAGTTGAAAACTCGCGCCAGACGATTATTATTATTATTATTAATAAGTAAATTAAATTTATTTTTTGCACCCTTTCATTTTTGGAGCCTAGTACCGTCCCCTGAATAAACATTCAGAACGGACTAGAAATTTAGCGCCCTGTAATTCATCTTATAAGCACATTTTACCACTTTCATTGCTTTAATAGCGGCATTTACAATGTTTACTTAATAAATTTTAAAATTCATAAATTTCATATGATCAAGAAGAATTCGAAAGACAGTAAATATGTAAATAAACATAAAATTATAATATTTTTCGTATTCTGAAAAGAAAAAAATGACCTTTATATTTACGCTCTGAAAGAAAGAATTCATATACCCTTGATAATAGTAGAGTTCCAGGCTCCGTTGAAAGAAATGCGATATCGAAGTAACCAAGGGTAGTCTAAGTTTAAGTTCTTTTATAGGCCGAGCAGCGAAGGGCGACATATTTTTATATACAGGGTGTCTGAAAAATTTCTACAAAAGGTTACCATATATTCATAAGATCAAAATAAACTGATTGATTTAAACTTACCTTTATCCAAGGTTCTTAAAAAGTGGGTTGTTTTTTTTAATAATAAAAGAATCCGTATTCGTATTCGGATGAATGGAATAGAATAGAATAGTTTATTAACCTTTGTGTCGAAAACATGAATAAGCTAAGTCAATGCTATAGAAAACGGAAAATATGAATTTATACATATATGTGAAATACAGGGTTATACAATATGCAACAATAGACATATTAAGTAAATCGGTACTAAGAACGAATGAATAATTAATCACATTATCACATAATAATACAAACGTACGCAATATATAGGGTGTCCCACTTAAATCTTGCGGCCATTTACTTAAAAAACTAAAAGAGATATCTGAATTCTGTAAAAGGCATTCATTAGAATATATAAATGACTTCAGGTTTGGTCAAAAACGGTCTTTCTTCAGGTTGGGGTATAGATAGCGTTGTTATGCAACGAAACTATTCGATCCCAGGAACCTTGAAAAGTGGCGCACGTAACAGGACATTAAATTCTTAGCAACTTTTACGACGTTGACAATTTTCACTGGTTTTCGAGATATTCGAACTTAAATTTTTTTAAGTAACAAAAATCGCATAACTTTTTTAAAATAAATTTTAAATAATAGATCCTTTCGGACGTTTTTTTACCGTAAATCAGACTGATTTAAATAGTAATGAAACAAATTCAATTCTTCCTGTTTGATGGGAAATTACATTATTGTTCATTTTTGAATCAGACACTGTACATTTTCATGAAAATTGAATGAAAATATTACTTTGAGTATGTTTTTACATGTAACAATTTGTTTATAATTGATATCGATATAGTATATTAAAGTATAAGTTAATATTAAGGTCTTTAAAACACGCGCGAAATAGAGCAAGTGTTTTAAAGACCAGTTATCCACGAACACTTTACGCTATTTTTTTTATTGGTACACTTTGAAATCATAAATACTGGTATTATTACTACAAAAAATGGAAATAAGAACTAAAAATGTAAAATGGTTGAATTCGTGATGTGACATCAGGATACCTTTCATTGTCATGGAAATGAGAAAAACAAAAATTAATTTGCAATCTGTCATATATGATTAATTGTTGTCACTACACAGTTGTTACTGGTTGTATATTGCTTTAAAATGAGTTCTAACATTGATTACTTAAATAGAAAAGCAGAATCACGGTTAATACCGCAAAAATCTGACGACGCTTATAAAAATGAATACGACAAGTTCATCAAATGGATGGAAGAGCAAAAGGTAACAGATACAGATGAACGAGTTGTGCTTGCTTACCTTCAGAAAATGTCGGAGCAGTATTGCAAAGTATGTTGAGGATAAAAAATGGGGTCGATTTAAAATCATTTGTGAAAGTGCACGCATTCATGAAGGCCATTAGCAAGAATGACGTAGCCAAAAAGGCATATGTATTCAAGGAAGATGATTTGCGAAAGTTTCTCACCGATGCAACGGACATTACATATTTATTTTTGAAGGTGGTAGCCGTTTGCGGTATCTTTGGCTCTTGTAGAAGATGTGAATTGTGTGATTTACGTTTACATGGCATCAAGGAAGAAGGAAGCGTATTGCTTATTACTATCCTACCATCTAAGACAGTGTAGGTTCGACATTTTACTGTTGTCGACAGTGATGCAATTAGTTATGTGCGATTGGTGAAGTAGTATTTATCATTGCGCTCCCAAAATGTAATTACAAACCGAGTTCTCTTACGGTATGATAAGGGGAAGTGCACCAATCAAGTGGTTGGTATTAATACATTTGGATCATGTCCCTTGCAAATTATCTTAAATTGGACGATCTTGAGAAATACATAGGACATGCGTTTCGACGTACGTCTGCTACCATTATGGCGAATGGTGGCATGACAATAGATCAAATCCAACGACAAGTAGGATGAAAATCAGCAGTGGCGACTGGTTACGTTGAAGAGAGTATTAGCAATAAGAATAATGTTTCAAACATTATTGGGAGTGCCATTAATGGAAGTGTAACCTCAATGACTTCCGAGAATGTTAGCAGTACTAATTTGAATAAAATTCCCTCTGATTTAAAAAACCGAAGTATTACTATTTTAAACAATACCAACTGTACTTTTCACTTAAATAATCAAAATTGTTAAATATTTGAATAAAGCTTTTGAAACATTTGTTAGTAATATTTTATTTGAGTTACAAGGTACTCATGTCACATCAATAATTAAAAAGTTGACATTTTGACTTCACGTTTCGCTGGTTGTTGATGTTGCCATGGTAACTTTAAAACGCGCGTTTTTAAAACTTGGATTTAAACACTCTGAGGCGTACTTTAAATAAGCAAAATAGGGTACCAATTAAAAAAAGTTAATAAAACAGTTAATAGATGATTTATTTTTATTTTACTTAATAAAAGCTAATGAACAATTTTATGTATTTACTAAATACAAACTACAAAATAGGTAATAATCTTATATAAAAATAATTAAGAAAAGGGTGAACAAAAATTATAGACAAAAAGAAATATTTTCTTTAAATTTTCATGAAAATGTCCAAAGTGGCTGATTCAGAAATGAACTATAATGTAATTTCCGGTTAAACCGGAAGTTGCATTGAATTTGCTTCATTACTAGAGCTGTCCGATGTGCCTGGAGTACAGCCACGGTCTTGCGCTGTCGTCACACGTGCCGATTTAGAAGTGATTTACGCTGCAGTTTTATTTGAAAGGTTAATGCGTGAGGTTGTACCTATAAATTATACATAATCTCAAACGCGCCAAAGGGTAAAAAACGACCGTACGCGGACACAGTGAATAAATTTATGCAAAATAATTTGTAAAGTTTGCAATCAAGACTTAATGTGTTGGCACAAAGCAGATTGTCGTCGTCATATCAATACCGTGCAACATCAAAATAAAAAAATGGCATGCCTTTGACAACTCAGTTTATGTTTGATTTATTGTTAATGTTAATAGCCTGTAATATTCCGCTACACATACTGGATAAACAACCAGTTCGGGAGTTTTGGAATAAATACAATCCCCAGGTGAACTTACCAAGTCGTACATCGTTATGTAGATATATTCCACCTGTTCGTGAAGACATTGTAAATAGGATTAAATGTGGATTAAAAAAATACACGGCTCTGGTTATGTATTGACGAGACGACAGATTGTAAAAAAAATTCTATTTTAAATATTATAGTACGTGTACTGGACCCTCTTAAACCAACATTTCCACGGCTTTTTATTATGCTGAATATTTTCAACAAATAAAAGCTGTGATACTACAGTTCAACCCTAACGAGGCTGCAGTTATTAGGGAAAGCCAGACAAGCTTTCAAGACGTTTCCCTTGAAACAGATTTAAAAAGTATTAATAACAATTATAGGGGACTACACGACGCAATAGAAAAATTGCGAAATAGTTCGTTGTCGTTAGTGGAATCGCTGCAAATAGTGGACAACGTAAAAACACAGCTACAGGCTATAAATGACGCAAAAAATAATCGCGTTAGTGAAAAAATTCGAGAGTGTATTAGAGAAAGATCCTGATTTTAGCAAATTAAGACAAATTTGTGAAGGTGCATCTACAACTTCGTTAAGTGAGTTCACAGATTGTTTTACTATGCCTGTATTACATCAGTATATGTCGAACGGTCATTTTCAAAATACAAACATATTTTTTCACCAAAGCAACTGACAGAGACAGCTGTAGAAACATACCTGATGCTATTATACTATAGATCTTCTCCACTTTGTAATGACGACAACCAAACTACTTCATAAATCTGTTTAAAAGGGTGAGTTTTATACAAATTTTTATAAAATGTAACATTATTGTTAAAATTTATTTCCATTTAATATACTTATTCAAGTATTATGATATGATGTAAACATATGAGTCATATGACGGCTCTGGCGGCCAGGTGACCTCGAACAGCTCTATTCATTACTATTTAAATCAGTCTGATCTACTATAAAAAACGTCCCAATTGATATTTAATAATATCATCTAAAATTTATTTTAAAAAAGTTATGTTGATTACTTAAATTAAATTTAAGTTAATATATCTCGAAAACCAGTAATTTTTCGAATTGTTCACATCGTAAAAGTTGATTAGAATAAAATGTCCTGTTTTTAAGGTTCCTGGAATCGAATAGTTTCTTTGCATAACAACACTTTTATACCTCAATGTGCAAAAAGACCGATATCTCTTTTATTTTTCGGGAAAATGGCCGTGGGAGTTCTAAGTAGGACACCCTGTATATGCACAAGCACATATGTAAATTTATTATATTTAAGAAATCATGAAACTCTTATCTTAAGGTTGTCTTCATAATTTATTTATAACGTTACTATGTGTAGCAAACTCACGCAGGGTGTAGAAACAATTTTTAATTAAGAATGCTTCTAAATTTCTTTTAAACTCTGTAAAACTGTTTGTTAACTTTACAGTATCAGGTAATATATTAAAAAGATTACAACCTGCGTAGATAATGATACTTTTTATATTTTTCATGGAAACATTTTGCAAGACATAATTTGTCCTTGTTTCGTTTACGGTAACCGTAAAAATCGTTAATTCTTTTAAGTTTCTTGCTACTGTTTAGATAGATGAAGCATAACAATATAAAAGGTGTTTCAATAACAACGCATGATTTGAATTGCACGCCAGTTTGGCTGTCATAATGTCACAAGTTTATGACATGCCAGGTCGATAGGAGACAAATGGGAGTTAGTAAACATGGAGCATTACACAATAGAACAACGCGTTCCGATTGTTAAACATTATTATCAAAATGGTGAAAGTTTGAATGCCATGATTCGTAAAGAGCGTCCAATTTTTGGTCGAAATAATGTTCCTCGTTCATTTACTGTGAAAAGAATAATCGAAAAATTCGAAAGTACTGGTTCGGTTAGTGATGTGAAACACACGACATGAGCTCGTAAAGGTCGTTCAGAACTAAACGTCACGGCAGTTCGCGAGGGCGTGGCCGAGAGTCCAGGGACGTCGATTCGTCGTCGTGCACAAGAATTGAACGTTACAACAGCCACTCTGCAACGTATTCTCAATGAAGATTTGCATGTCCATGCCTACAAAGTCCAATTGATTCAACAACTTCTGCCAACAAACCATGCACAGGGAACTCTCTAGTTCACCAATTGGATTCTTGAACATCAAGAAATGAATGCCGATTTTGCGAACAGAATATGATGAGGCCCATTTTCACTTGATGGCTTCGTTAATAGGCAAAACTACCGCATTTGGGGCTCAGAAAATTCACGAATGATTCATGAGAAAGCAATGCATCTAAAATGTGTCACTGTTTGGTGTGAATTGTGGTTTGGAAGAATTATTGGGCCGTTTTTCCTCGAAGACGAGGCAAGTAATGCAGTAACGGTGAATGGCGAACGTTATCGTGCTATGGGTTATCGTAGCACGATAACATAGCATAACGTTTTCAAAAGTTTTCTGGAAAAGTTGGAAGATATTGTATTGACTCAGCAAAACGTTATTATTTTGGGAAATTTCAATGTCCTAAATTTTAATAATTTCTTGATGTATGAAAACAAGTGTTGAGAAGTTTAGGATTTCCTACACTTAACTAATTTAAATCAACTGAAAAATGTTTGTAATGGCAATGGAAAATTATCAGACTTAGTCATTAGTAATATAAATTGTGAAGTACACCGAGATTCAAACCCGTTTTTTTCCTTCCCTAGGACTGGTCTGAGTTGACTCCGAGGGCACTGCAGCCTCCTGGGCTTATTGTGCACTCCCTATTTTGCTTTACTCTACCCATTCCAGTACCCCTGTACTACTGATCAAATGGTACAGGTATATGACTGGATGAGTTCTGATGGTTTCCGGGTCGGTTTGTGTTTGCCCGTATATATTGTGCCTCGTACGAGCTAATGCTTCGCATTCGAATATGATATGGTCCACGGTTTCTGGGTCTTTCCCACATAGTCTGCAGTTTAAGTCACCATCATACATTCCCATTGTTTGCAGATGCTTTTTAACCGCCATATGTCCTGTTAGAAGTGCTGTTACTGTTTTCTACTGAAACCTAGTCATTCTTAACAGTTCTTCAGTTTGTTTGAAGCATGGGTCTTTGATTAGTGTTTTCCCATGTTGGTTGCCTGGAATGTTCCTCCAGTAATTGTTATGTTGCTTCTTGGTCTAGTCTTTGATGATTCCCCTTGCTGAGCATTTGGGAATACCCAGCACGGGTTCTGGGCCGAGAAATGGGTCAGCAGATCCTTGTCTAGCAAGGCCGTCTGCTTCTTCGTTGCCCGTTAGTTGCTACATCACCTTTCATTATGTATCAATATATCAATTGCTGATAAAGGTTAAATAAATTTTTCTAATAGTAATGATAATAGAGAATGTTTAGTGCCATATCCCCAAAAAAACAACTATGCAGCTACGGACACGTGTTTCGGAGTTATTGCCCCTCATCAGCGTAGCGTAGCTAAAGAATTGGATCTAGGATGGGATAGATCAGGAACAAGAACTAAAACAAAGCTGGAAAGTAGAGTACACAGTACTCAAATCGTGCTTTCATGTTCCCATGTGCCCAATTTGGGGCCTCAATGATCACAGTCGACACACAGAGCTCTATGTGTACTGCCCGTTTCCACCTGGCAAATACAAATAAAATAATATAGATTTATTGGGGTCAAAATAAAATAGAGAATGTTTAGTGCCATATCCCCAAAAAAACAACTATGCAGCTACGGACACGTGTTTCGGAGTTATTGCCCCTCATCAGCGTAGCGTAGCTAAAGAATTGGATCTAAGATGGGATAGATCAGGAACAATAACTAAAATAAAGCTGGAAAGTACAGTACACAGTACTCAATTAGTGCCTTCATGTTCCCATGTGCCACAATTGAGACATCGATGAGCACAGTCAACACACCTTGCTCATCGAGGCCACAATTGTGGCACATGGGAACATGAAGGCACTAATTAAGTACTGTATACTGTACTTTATAGCTTTATTTTAGTTCTTGTTCCTGATCTATCCCATCCTAAATCCAATTCTTTAGCTACGCTACGCTGATGAGGGGCAATAACTCCGAAACACGTGTCCGTAGCTGCATAGTTGTTTTTTTGGGGATATGGCACTAAACATTCTCTATTTTATTTTGACCCCAATAAATCTATATTATTTTATTTGTATTTGCCAGGTGGAAACGGGCAGTACACATAGAGCTCTGTGTGTCGACTGTGATCATTGAGGCCCCAAATTGGGCACATGGGAACATGAAAGCACGAATTGAGTACTGTGTACTGTACTTTCCAGCTTTGTTTTAGTTCTTGTTCCTGATCTATCCCATCCTAGATCCAATTCTTTAGCTACGCTACGCTGATGAGGGGCAATAACTGCGAAACACGTGTCCGTAGCTGCATAGTTGTTTTTTTTGGGGATATGGCACTAAACATTCTCTATTTTATTTTGACCCCAATAAATCTATATTATTTTATTTGTATTTGCCAGGTGGAAACGGGCAGTACACATAGAGCTCTGTGTGTCGACTGTGATCATTGAGGCCCCAAATTGGGCACATGGGAACATGAAAGCACGAATTGAGTACTGTGTACTGTACTTTCCAGCTTTGTTTTAGTTCTTGTTCCTGATCTATCCCATCCTAGATCCAATTCTTTAGCTACGCTACGCTGATGAGGGACAATAACTCCGAAACACGTGTCCGTAGCTGCATAGTTGTTTTTTTGGGGATATGGCACTAAACATTCTCTATTTTATTTTGACCCCAATAAATCTATAGTAATGATAATTGTGTTAAACAATTTAACTTTTGTAAAGCAAAATATGTTAACCTGTATGCTGAACTTTTATCAATAGACTGGCATTTAATAAATTCTTACAATGATATTAACCTTGCATGTGAAATGTTCTACAACAGTTTTACTCATATCTTTGAAAAACATGTGCCATTTTTTGTTAACTGCAATCGTAAATACCCAACCTGGCACACTTCTGAAATAATTAGTAATACTAAATTAAAAACTTTTCTCGTAAGAAATACTAAAAGACGAATTTTACCAACCATTTGAAACAAGTTCATTAATTAAATCACATATACAAGCAGCTTATAAATCATATCTTGTAAGAATTGAACATAATATAAAAATGATTCTAAACACTTCTGGAGTTACATTCACTCAAAAAGAATTCAAACTAGAATACTAGGTAAAATGGTAAGAGACAGTGAACTTTTCGATACTCCTCAATCCATTGTTGATGGATTTAGTAATTATTTTAGTAGTGTGTATTCACCTTCCACTAGCCTAGATACTGTATATAATTATTTTAACTACTTACCTGTGCTTAATATCAAGGAATTTACTGAAAGTGATATAATGAATTCAGCTAATAGATTAAAAAATAAAATGACATCACGTTATGATCAAATCCCGAGCTTCCTGGTTAAAGATTGTAGTTATGTTTTCATAAATCCTCTTTTATTCATTTTCAATTTAATTCTTAAAACTTCTGTTTTTCCTGATGTGTGGAAAATTGCAAGGGTATGTCCAGTACTTAAATCTGGAACTCTTCTTAAATAACTAACTATAGGCCTATATCTATTCTTTGCAATTTTGCTAAACTTTTAGAAATATAACTCTATAATTCATTTACCCTGCTGTTACAAATTTGATACTACCTTATCAACATGGCTTTATGGAAAACCATTCTGCTATTACCAATTTAGCAGTATTTTCGCAACATGTTGCTTCTATCCTTGATAATCAAGGACAGATTAATGTCATCTACACGGACTTTGCCACAGCTTTTGACCTCATTGATCATAAAATAATTGTAATTAAATTAAAAAACTTTGGATTTGATGACTCTCTGGTGTCACTAATTGCTTCTTATTTATTTAATAGGATCCAATATGTTTCTTATAATGCGTTTAAGCCCAAGCCATTCATGGCTACTTCTGGAGTGTCCCAAGGGTCAAACCTTGGCCCCTTATTGTTTCTACTCTTTATTAATGATTTAGTTGAAATTATCGATTGTGATAAAATTTTATTTGTCGATGACCTTAAAATTTACCATTTTGTTGTAAGCACTGAGGACTGTTTATTTATTTGGAGTCAGTTGAAAAAGATTGAAGTTTGGTCGCAATTTTTAAGATTGTATGGCATTAAAGGAACTATATTTTTCATATGTAAGGTAAAAATTAGAGTACGGCTCCTTGATATGGTGTCCATTTTATAATATCCATGTTAAATTCCTTGAAAATGTTCATAGGAAATTCTTAAAATGTTTACAGTACAGAATCTCGGGGGTTTACCCTAAAAGAGGCTACCTTCAAGACCTATTGTTGATTGCTCATGATATTCAATCGCTGCGGTTAAGGATAGTATTATTTGCTTTAAGCTTATACATAATAAAATTGATTGCAGTTACCTAGTTAATGCACTTTTATTTCGAATTCCGAGTCTTTCTTCAAGGCAATTTTTTAATTTTCACCTACCTGTGGCTAGAACTAATATACTACTACGCTCACGTATATATACTATGTGCAATATCGTAAATAGAGTTAGTACATCGTATGAGATAAATTACAATGGTTTAAATGAATTAACTGAAACTTCAATAAAACATATTGATTTAATTTAATTTGGCCAAATTTAATTTAATTTAATTTTAGTTGATTTTAATTTTAATTTTAATTTATTTTTAGTGTTTAATTGTTAGTAATTTTAGTTTAATTTTGTTTTTCTTTTTAACTTAGTTTAGTTTTAACTAGTATGTAAATTTAATTTAATATGTAAACTTATGTTATTGTATTACTATCTATCTGTAATTATATAATTGTATGTTATTAATTACTATCAATTTAATTTTGCACTCTAATTGGATTTTTGTGATCTGTTCGGAGATCTTGCTGGCCACAGTATGGGTGCTCATATGCCAATCCACTTACTGGTAACCCAACTAGCACCAAAGTGACGGGAACTGGCATCGGAACTTTAATATGGTAGGCATTACATAACTGTCACTTTGCAATTTAGTGTAAAATTCATCTTGTGGTATGTCGTATGGTAATAGTTACGTAAATTCCACTGAATTCAGGTACTGCATAGTTATTACACTTTCAAGTAACTGCTGCAGTATGTGCAACGTTGCGGATACTACTCTGCATTACTTTAAAGCATCGTTACCAAAGAATCACTTCAAAGTTTAACCTGTAACGTTGTCAGGAGATTTTCTGGAACTGTAACGTTGTGTAACTTATTACCGACATTAATTCAACAATTCCTTATTAGGAACTAATCGAACATGGCGTCGAAAAGCAGCAACACAATAATAAAGATTTTCCGGCATTCATCGACCTTTTATAGGAAAGTTATGTTACAGTTAAGTGAAGTTAACAATTTAACAAATTATTTGATTAATGCGGGACCGACCCTTATTCGTTGAAATAGATAAATAACCAGGATAGGAAAATTGTCGTGAAAATTGGACATTGCAGTGAAGAATCAACAAATCTTGAAGTAAAGAATGTAATTGATTGTGATTGTGATTTACTGTTAATTGTTATTAATTAAAATTTCGTCTGATGAACAAATTCGCAAAATTCAGACAAATGAATAACTTACGGCCGGTTGCATCGACGTGGTTTAGCCAGAGTTCAACTGATCTTCGTTTAAAATCCAAGATTACGATTGTTACAACAATCGTAACTTTGGATTTTACATGAAGTTCATTTGAACTTTGGTTGAACCACGTCGATACAACCGGACATTAGGGTTACAAAATTTACTAATACGTGAATGATCAGATAACAGAAAATATGGATATATGTGTCAACTTTGGGAAATCGAGATTTTCGCCACATTGAATTTTGTTGGTATTCAAGGTAAATCCTCAAGTTAATCATTTGTTTGATTTTCGCTTATTACACTTCCACCTCTCACCTGTTGATGTTTAGTCATTCATTACTCATTAACGTGTTGCCAATCCCAAACATAAAATAATTTTTACTTATACTCCATTCATTTCATATAGGCACATAAAAAATTCTAGCATAAGCGTGCGGTATTATATAAATACATTTTGTGAATTTATATATTGCACCGCACGCCTATACTAGACAACTATGCACGACTGAAAGTCGACAATGGGTTGCTCTGTGAGTTCAGGTAAAATTATGTGCTCATATGAAATGAATGGAGTATAGATCGGATCAGTATGTACTACGAACTTAAAAGTGAGGATCGTAAATTACGTGGGAACTTTGCAGTAACCTTTTCGTAGTAACGTAGTAGAGGCTAGTTTAAAGCTACCAAGAAATTGACGTCATTCGTCGCATTTGACACTTTTGATAAACTATTAATGAATGATGACGCCATATTGATATAGGTAAAAATATAATCCTGAACACCTTTTTTTTTAAATATGGTTATTCGCAAACATCTTTTATAAATTGTTTTCCACCAAAAAAGTTAGCATTTTCGAGTGACATAATTTTTAAACAATTTTTTTTTCCAATAAACAATTTTCTAGAGTGTGCGTCTTTTTTATCAAAGTATCACGTAAACATTTTACAGAAAACAAGTAGTCGTTTTAATTTCCACACAGAGTGAATGCAAAACATCATGATTTACTAACTACACGTATTTCATTCAATCGATTTAACTTGGACATATTGACTACAAACTCACAATCAGTAAGTCCTGCAATACATTATATTTTGCTATTCGAACGAGAGAGCGCAAAATATAGTTTGCTCTCGTATCACTAAAGAACTGTTCCAAATAATAGTCATTTCTACTACTTGATTACGTTCCGTTTATGTGGTAGACGGATCATTCCCATTACGTAACGGTCGTTAGTTGCGAAAACCTTTAAAGTTCAACTGATGGTAGCTACTACATAGAGACTACTAAATGTGCTGCTTGGGAAATGTATTATCTAACCATTCCCGGGCTGGTAAGACAGAATGCTGAGGAACACTATCTTGCTGGAAGTGAAGCATGTCTTCATCTAAAATATGATTACCATTCTCATCAAATTAATTCTCCAATGTCTAGATTATATGAAAGATAGTGATGGCTTCTAATATGTCCAAATAGGTATTTCCTTTGGGATTTTTTGTGTTTTTTTTTGTTGATATTCATACTACAGCAACTACTCCCATCGATTCCATTTAATATACCACTCTTTAATATTTTTTTTGTTCCCAAGATAATTGCGCTGGAAACTTTTCAAAGTAGCACCCGATATAAACAATTGTTAAGACAATTAACTATTTCTGAGGTAATTAATCGGTCCAACTTACTCACAAATCGACTGATTTTACTATCTATGCCTTCCATTTAACAAAAACAAAAACCCTTCTTGAATTTGAATCTTTCCGTAAATGTAATAAATACAGTAGGGTTGAAGCACTTAAATATTTTAGTATTAGGTTCGACAATAATAAAAATTACGTGTGGAGCGCGTTTCCAATAAGTCGTTAAATTTTATTACTGCGACACTATTGTCCCTTAGGGATAAAGTAATATCAAGCAAACGTGTATAATTATCGTGTAGGGGTAGTTGAACGAACTGTTACGTTTTCTTTATCACAAGAATTAAAAAATATACTTTAAGTAGCCAGGACAAGATGTACGTTCACCCTTCCCATCACCTCTACATTCACCGTCCCCGTCACCTCTTTGGATCCTCAATGATGAAAGCTTTTGCAAATAATGTTGTAGTGAAGTGACTAATAATTAGAGATCGGGAGGTAGCGATAAATGACGTCCGTGCTTTTTTCAACTGTGTAATCCCTGTCCGTGCAGATTCCGTTTTGATTTGGGGGGTTGCCTAATTTATGTGGGTTGTTTTTTGTTTTTTGTTTTTTATGTATGACGCATATATAAAGAAAATATAAGTTCTGCGCGTATTGAATACCTTAGTAGTAAAAGTGTTGTGACCTTTGCCTACATAAGCGATCGGCAGCTTTAACAGTCGGGAGCTTAGGTCGTGGATTATTTGATCTGAATTTATTATGTAAGTAAGCAGCGGGCGCCAGCCAATGTAAAATTGACAAGGGAAAATAGGGAAGTACAAAACAACACTAAAAGTAAATTTCAAAGTTCTATAAAAAGTTTAATTCTTTAGATTAAAACAATTAACTTTTGATTAATTATACGTAACTAGAGTTTTGAGGATTGACATTTGAAAGTGTCCCAAATATATCGTGGGCTTAAAGCCAAAAGTGATCAAGTCCAAAACCAGCATTTTCTGGTTTTTTTGACCAAGTAACAAGAAATTCACTTACCTCTTCTTGCAAAAATTGACCAAGTACTGTGAGAACCCTAAAGTTGTTTTATTAAAACAAGTTTTTTTGATCAAGTCTAAAAATAATACATTTTATGCGAACAAAAAGAACAATTTGTTTTGATAGATAGTGGGATTCAAAACTTTAAATTATGATATTTATAAAAACATTTATATGGATTTTCTACTTAAATTTTTATTTTTATAAGCCTATGTTTAAAAATTAAAAAACAAAATTACTAGTTTCTCAAAAATGAACATTTTGGACTTGGTCACTTTTGGTTTTAAGCCCACGATATATACACATACTATATCTAAAACCAAAAGTAACAATATTTACACGTAAATTACTAATATTTAAACTAGAATCGGTAGGTATGTAACTCAGAACATTTTTTTCTTTTTTTTTTTTTTTTTGCCTCTTGATAAAACAGCTGCCCTCAAGCTTAGACAGAAATTGTATAATATAGCAATAGCGTTTTACCACAAAATGGTACAGATATTCCTCTGCTTAAAACAATTTACGACAACAACAAAAAGTGACAAATTTTACTTATAAAAAGTTTTATAGCAATAAAAGATTATGGTCTCGGTTTCCTCTGATTTTAAAGGTGTCTGACAGGTATAACAAATATAAAAAGTACTCACGTCACTTCCACCTTCAAGCCAAATCCAACCAATAATGGTTACATAATTACCCAAGAAAGACAAATTCAAACCTCAGTACCTCTTTCTATATTTTCAGTGCTGGTAGGTTATTTATTGCAACCATCAAAATAAATTCCAGATTTTTCTCCTTTGTGATCAATAAATATACCTTCTCTCCATGTGATTAAATAACAATGTAAACCAAAGCGAATATTAACTATCATCGGTGTTTCTCAAAGGTGTGACTTCACGTAAAAGTGCAACAAAGTTACCATAAAAGTAACAGTAAAAATAAAAAGTAAAAGGAAATGAAAAATCTAAAAGCTAAAAGCTAAAAGGCCTGAAATAAACGCATTTTTAAATTACATGATCTAATAAATATACTGTTATATTTACCTATAGTTGTTAATCGGCCTATTTAGGTCTCTCAAAAACGTGTACAACCTTACACTTGACCTAACAGTTAATGTCTCGATTTATATCAGTTTCGGAAAAAAACTCTGTTTTTATCATTCTCTTCTTTTTATACTAAATATTTCTACTGGTGATATTTCTTTACTATTCACAAAATTAATTTCATTTTTACTTGCATAAATTGTTATTATTTCTTTATTTTTTTTATTACCTGTTCATTAATAATTAACCAGACTTCAAACTCTTGGATTTTTGTTCCACTGCATGGAATTTTATAAAAAAACGAAGGGATATAGATTGTCGATTTAAATATACAGGGTTAACCAGAATGAGATTTCCACCAAATATTTTAATTAACTGTTAAAGAGTGTTATATTAATTGCACAAAAAGATGAACCATTAATATAAATAAATTTTCATAGAAAGTGAACCGTTACAGTGTGATATCAGATAGGTTTAGTATTATTGATCTACTGGGTGTTAAAATTAAACTGGGCTTAAAATATTTAAATATCTTTGTAATTCATATACCTCCAAAATTGTCAATTGAATAGTATATTGTATTTTCCGAATTTTTTATGTCACTCGAGTGCAACTATGGTCCGGATTTGCTGTTAGTTGGAGATTTTAATATAAAAGGATTCCATAATAATCAGTTAAATAATATACAGGCAAACAGTCTAAACAATATGTGTGAGTCTTATTCCCTCAGTCTATGCAATCCTCTGACAAATTAAAATAATATTTTAGACTTAGTATTTTGCTCAAAATCATGTGTAGTGGGTAAAACTTCTGCTCTTAATACTGAATTAACTTTCAGAACTAAACATGCCACTAATTTATTAAATTTAAATTATAATGACGTCTCATAACTTACATAGCTAAGATATATCGTTTAGAGAAAATTATAATAATAGGAAAGCCATATGAACATCATTCTATAATTTTACAAGAAACCGTTTATTTTCTGAATTTAAAATACCAAAATCGTATAGGTATGCTTAAGGTTTGAAAATTCTTCTATTAGGATTTTTAGTTCTAATGAAGATTTCGAGAAGTAAATTGAAATGTTTCTTATTAGAAATTTCAACCAATAAAAACCATATTTTTGAATAAAGTATTGTCAAAAAAAGTTATTTTATGATAAGTTTGTTACGTTATTTTAATCAGTTAACCGATAACTACTTTGCACGGAAAGAGTTATTTTTTTGTACGTCACTATTTTATAACAAGTGGAATTCAAGGAGACCGTCTTGCATGAAAGTGGGAAAATCCTGGCGTCAGTACAGGGTGATCTAAATTATAATTCTCACGCCTAATTTCTCGCAAATTGTAGATGTTATGCACAAACTGTTACCGACAATCAAAAGTAACTTATATAAACTACATGTTAAGGTCAATCGTAAATGTTCATCGCATCAACGCTAAACATCGCACAGGACGTGATAAAAGCTTTTAAACACATTAAATCAAAATTTACTGCAGGTCCTAATGGCTTACCAGCTTTCTTTTTGAAAGATTGTGCAAGTATTTTAGCTGCGCCATTGAGTCACATATTTAATCTGTCCCTACAAACAGGTATCTTTCCCGATACATAGAAAGTCTCGAAAAAAAAAAAAACAGGTCGGATATAGAAAACTATCAGGCAATAACTATTATTAATAACTTTGGTAAATTATTTAAAATTGTTTTATATAACACATTTTACCCACAAATTTATAGAAGCATATGTATTAATCAACATGGTTTTGTCTCACAACGTTCCACAATAATTTCAGTTTAGTTTTGTATATACAATTATCATTTATGCTGTACTGTATGTCCGGCCCTGTAATTGGAATGTAAATTCTGTTGGGATTGTGTATGTAAAATAAAATAAAATAAAATAAAATAAAATACGGAACTCCATTACGTACAAATATACCTTCATCCGTCCACACGATATGATTGAAGAAATTTGGATCGTCGTTTAGTATTACTAAAAATTCAGCCATAACATTTTTTCTTCTATGGAAATAAGCAGGAGACTACCTCTGTAGGTCATGAATTTTATAATCATGAAATTTTGCATCCTTTAAAATTCTGTCTATTAAGCCGTATGAGAGGTTTGGTTGAACTTCCGCTCTTCTGATGGTAGTAGCAGAATTTTGTTGAAATAAGCTTATTATCTCTGCAATATTGCCTCAGTTCGAACAGATTTCCTATATGGCTTATGTTTCGTGTCTTGATTGCATCTTCATTATTTTGAAGAACAGTTTGTAAGTTTTTAAATGTTTTGCGATCAGTAAGTTCACGTTTCGTAATATATCCGCTTGGCAAGAGTTGCATTTTTTTCTTGCTTCTCCAAATATTAATAGCATTTCGATTTTGTGATTATGAATCAACATTCTTCAACTGTTTTAAATCTTTTTAATACTACCCCACATAGGGACTACCCGTAGTTTAACATACAACTTAAACTTTTTTCAATTATGGATAAGTATGTTTCGATATTAAGGCCACTTTACTATTTGTATTAAAATATATTTTAAAACAAAAACGCATAAATTCAAGATACAAATAAAAACCTTAAGCATTATGGCTCCTAAACTATTAGAAATTCATCTAAAGTGATGTGCAAAAAATTACTCAAAAGTGTTTTTCGAAAGCTGAAGAAGAAATTGGGTTGTGACGGAGTCACGACGTCTAACACTGATGTTATAAAAATATACAATTTACCTTAACGTGTAGTCTATATATGCACTTTTGATCGCCAGTAACAATTTGTGCATAACCTCTACAGTTTCCAAGAAATTAGACATGGAAGTCGAATACATTTGTTGTTCGGAATTTTTTATGACTTTAACAGTACAAGAAATCGATATAGTGACGGGACGTGCGGGGTAAGACGCTACATGAGGGCGGGAAATGTCTAACACATGACATCATCCGTATTTTACACCGCTTACATTAAAGCGAGAAAGATGATTGTTGTTTTTGTTGGCACGTGACTGAGGTGGAGTTTCACTTACATTCTGTGATAGTTCAAGGCCACACTTAATTTTGTTACCGATTTGTTTAGCATAATTATTTTATATCTGTTTATTTGCTGGTGTGTTTTTAAAAATAATTTAAGACGGTTATCGTACTTAATGTAAAAATGTTTCGACTGTGGGAGGCCTCTACATCTTATTGTATTTGTGAAAATGAAAGTGATAGTGATTACAGTGATAAAGAAACTCAAAGTTCATCAGTGTTTTCAGTAAGAAAAAATCGGCTACATTTAAAGAAGCAAGCGAAACAAATTTGCTTTAATGCTTACAATAATCTTTTGAAACGACGAGCTAATGACCCTAATTTGTAAGATTTAGATGTACTAGGTGAAACAGTATCTCTGACTAACGTTACCCATCCCACAATACACAAACTGGTGAAAGAAGATGCCCTTCTAGGAAACCAACGATCCAACATCGGTCAGTCGAAAACTTCATCGTTAACAAAACAAGAACTTTACGACGCGTATCAGAAAAATGAAATCCCAACTACTGACGTGATAGACAGAAAATGAAAAAAACCTACATTGAAAAGTAAACGAGCGAGCAATACAGATAAATCCGGCTCTGTGCTCTATAGCGTCGAATGAACATTATTAATAGATGAAACTGAAATAAACAAATGAAAATTATAACAAATATGTTTATGATTAATTCAAAGTTACAGAATATTGTTTATAATTTTCCAGCATAAGATATTCTATTTATTTCATCTCATCCTTTTTATTTAATTTAACTTTTGACGATTTTGATAAATTATTTAAAATAATAGTAAAAAAGTAAACAAACTGTTATGAACTGGGTGACCATCCTGTGTGAAATATTTTTATAAGTTTCTACGTGCACTAAATTTTCAGAATTTAGCCTATATCTTGGAGAATATTAACAAATAGACCACGTCTATTACCTAATATGTCAAACCGCATTTTTTGACCTTGCATTTTAATTTCTCAAATACGTAATAACAGTCCATAAATTATTTTTTAATAAACCCGGTTTTATTATATTTTCTTTGAATATTGTACAAAATTTCAGACTTTCATTTATGTTTTCAGGCTAAGCTTCTAAATGGAAGGAATTTTAATGGATTATAATTTATTCGTTATTAAAATACGAATAACAGACCTAAAACATGTATTTGTGTTATTAAATGCCTTTATTTAATTCTGGCGAAAATATTATGTTAAAATGTGTTGTTTATTTTTTTAGGATATTTTTGTTTATTGCTTTACGAGTAAAAAACACCAGCAAATTTTAAAAAAAAACATTCAATAAACGGTTTTTGAGTTACTTTCTTTGATATTACTGTTTTTTTTTTCGAGTAGCATATTTCCAATTACATAAGTTTTTTTAACTACCAAGAGTAAAAGTACTAATTTTGTAAACTTAACTGACAGATATACATAACTTTTTAGAAAAAATGTAAAAATAAATAACAAGAGAATAAGTAAAGATTCTGTATCGTAATGGCCCATTTTTTAACATAAAGTACCTATGAAGTCAAACGCACAGAGACCGATATGTCGCATAAATGAACACTGAACTTGAGAACAATTTGTAGGTTATGATCTACTGTACTGATCGTATGATTTTGGAAATTTGTACTGCAGTACGTTCTTTCGTTCTATATGTTATTAGTATCATGTATTCGAAAACATGAGTTATGATCACGTAAACATATTTGCATTTTCTGGCTAGAAAAAAAAATAGGTGTAATAAATGCAAATTCTATAGTTTGTATTATTTCAACTTTGATTTTCAAAAAGAAACATACTATAGCATAAAATAAAAAGTATATTATACCAAAATGTCCTATATCAAATTATTAAGTCACTAACAAGGATAACCCAGTATAGTTCAACAATAATTGACTATGTGATTATGAATAGGTAGGACACGACTCATGAAGACTATTTGAGTCCAAAAATTAGTGATCATAATATAATAGCGGTAGATACCTATAAAGTACAAACAAAATATAGAAGCGAACACGTGGTAGTAAAAAAAAACGGGTATTAAAAAATATCTAGACTTAGTAGTTTGTAATCAAGAAGACAAAAGATCCTCAAGTAGCAATAGGACAAATAATGTAGTATCCAATTCTAATAGCATAATATTAAGTAACGCAAGTGATGAAAGTGATACTTTTGAAGTACCTAGCAGGTAATAGTGAAGTAGTAAACTATAAAAATAGTTTTTTATACCCGAGACTTTCTCAAATATCTCAAATGTAACTGCACAAACAAGACCCATTAATGCATATTCAAAGGACCAATTGGTGGTTGATTCTATTGAGTACTGTGACTACTCAGCGAGTGCTGATGATATGAGACGAAAGAGCAGAAGCAACTTTAATAAAGGTAGGTTTGGTAACCTTAGATTATTTTATATTAATATACATAGTTTACTCAATAAGAAAAATCAGGTCGATTAATATTTAGTAACTGAACGTATTGAAACGTGTTGAAACTTGAACAACGGAACTAGAGCTACAAAATATCACATTTGAGGAGTATAACCTAGCTGCTTTTTTTCTGTAGAAAGTTTTAAAACAAGGTGGGATGTGCATTTTTGCCCAAAATTCCATAAAAGGGAATAATATAGATTTTAGTAACTTCTGTCTTGAACAGCATTGTGAATTTGCTGCAGTTCAATTATCTATTCAGCGTTTGGTAATTATTGTCACATATAGATCACCTCTTGGTGACAATAACTTATTTTTGAGCACTTTAATAACGTTTTGGGTAAATGTATTGAAAAAATTACAGCATGGTAGTCTGTGGGGATTTTAATTATAACTTTAATCACATCAGTGATCAAAATGTTATATCTTGTATGGACCTTGCTATCTCCTATAACTTGAGAGATACAGTAAAACTCAATACAAGGATAACTGACACAAGTAGTACCAAGATTAATAATGTATTTATTAGCCTTTCTGTGGAGAAATTTACTGTGAGTGTGGTTGAGCCTCATATGTCAGACCACAGAGGTGTATTGGTGAAAATTAACACTAGACTTAATGAGAGGGTAAATATTACTTGCAGACCCATCACTGAGACAAGTAAAGCTCAATTTTTATGTAATGTTGCTAATTTTGATGGGAAATTAGAAATGTTTAGATCATATTTGGGTAACGGGAAACAAATGATAAAGTGGAGAGATGAAGTTTCCCAATCCTTTCCTGTTTCTTATGGAATACCCCAGTGCTCAGTGCTAGGGCCACTGCTCTTCATCATTTACTTAAATGATATGCCTCTTTGTTTAAATAATAATATACATACAATATGCTTTGCAAACGATACCTCTCTCATTATCAAACCAAAGAGTGTAATTGAAGCTGAGGCGACAATGACGGAAGCTCCGTTAAGATTGACTAATTAGTTTAAAATCAATTTTTTAAATTTAAACAGTAGTAAAACGCAAACACTGCACTTTTCTGCCTCAAACTTAGCTCTGGACAGAGGGTCGTCTGTTAAAGTATTGGGTGTGCATCTAGACAACATTTTAAACTGGCAGCCTCATGTGAATTTCTTAGCTGGACGGCTGTCTACTTGAATATATATTTTGAGGCAACTAACGTATCCGGTATCCCCGAGTCGTATAAGGTTAGCATACTTTGCTCTGTTTCATGGTGTCATGTGCTATGCAATCCTACTTTGGGGAGGTTCTTGTCAAGCCTCACGAATATTTTTTTTGCAGAAACATGCCGTCAGAATTATGACAAATGCGGGCTTTAGAGAACATTGTAAACCGTTGTTTAAGCAACTGGGCATGATGTCATTACCCTGTTGTTACATATTGCAATGCCTTCTATTTATTAAAGAGAGGAATAACACTGTGAGACAGATCGAAGTACATCAATACAGTACTAGATTTGATGATTTACTACGACTTCCACGGTACAGACTTACTAAATCACATAAATCTTTTTTATATCTGAGTATAAAATTCTTTAACAAACTACTTGCGAATTTAAGATCGGACTCGCTGTCTCTCAAATCTTTTAAAAATAAGGTCAAAAACTTGCTACTGCAAAATTGTTTTTATTCTTATGATGAATATATAAATCATACTTTTTAATTTGATTATATTGTAACTATGAAAAAATGCAATATACCTTTTGTTCTGCTATTTGTAGATTGTGCAGTGCAAACATATTTTATAAATTATGTGTTATGTATTTGTGTATTGTATATACATTTGTTAATTTCATATATATTTATTAAAATTATATGTATGTGTGTATGTCCACTTTGTTGACTTTTTATATACTTTCTTTATAATGCACTAATAAATCTAAATCTATGGTTTGAACCTATTTCAGAGTTTATTCATAAATAAACCATGGAACAATAATATTTCTAATGGACACACATATTAGCTTCTTCATTGGTAAAGAATATAATCGAATCCCCAATAATAGTATATTAAGTATTAACGTCAGTAAGTGTTGTTTAAAGGTTGAGGATATGTTTGGAGATCGAGACGAAGTTGTAAGAAATCAGTAAGACACTTAATGACTGCAGCGCTTACGATGTTTTTGCATGCTTAAATATTGAATAAATTTAAATAAAACTAAAAAATTTAATATTTTAAAAATATATAAAACAAACAAGTCGCACATGAAAATATTTTCGCTTTGGTTTCTATGAGACCGAATATTTATTATCAAGTGACAATATTATTAGTTTACTTACCGCCTCTTGATCGGTAAGTAATCACTTACCGATCGCTAATTTGTAAACGTCATTTACAAATGTTTCAACAAATTTAGTAAAGGTGTCAAATTACCTGAGCGCGCAAAAAGGAAATTAAAATCCAATCTAAACATTGGGATAATAAATGAATTAATGATGATATTATAGAAAACCTGAAGGAAAGAGATTTAAAGTATAAAAGAGCAGTGTTCACAAACGAAAACGAAGATTGGGAAGCATACCGACAAAAAAAATTAGTTAGCAAAATGATAAAAACACGTAAAAAAATACTGTAATAATGTAATTACCTCCAACTCTCATAATGGCCGAGAATTATGGAAACAATTAACAAAATTATTACCAGATTGAAATCCTGCCACTAGTGAATGTATCGCATTTTCGAATATACAGGAAACAAACAAAGATATAATTGCTGGCAAGTTTAATGCATTCTTCCCCACTAGTATCAAAGAAATTACCTCCAATATTAACTTTAACAACATTTATGAACAGATTCTTAAAAATATTGCACAAGGAGGAAGCTTTCACTCATTTCAAACAACCATGGAAAAATTAGGAAAAATAATTGTAGATTTAAAAAATACCGTAGGTTGTGAGGATATGTTAACAACCAAAATAGTTCAAGATGGTTTCAATGTAATAAGAAATCAGTTTCTTGATGTAATAGACTTGTCATTACAATATAGTGAATTTTCAGAGAGGTGGAAGACATATTTCGTCATACCAGTATAATGTATTTCCAAAGTTAGTTGAAACGCTATAAAAACGCTGAGGAATTTAAATGCCCGACAAAGGGATAAATTCCTTTATCGGCGTTTTTGTAGTGTTCCAACTGACTTTGGAAATACTTTACTAAAAGTTAAAAATACAATATTATGTGAAAAACCTAAAAATACCGTTTCAGTTTACAAAAAAAACTTTGGAAATTGAGGTTAAAAATCAGCAACTAAAATTTTGTGATGAAAACTGTGTTTTCGTTTGCAGCCAATTAGGCTTCTGAAAACTTCATTCTTCTGAGTCCGTAATTTTAAATATACATAATGAATGGTACAAGTCTTTAGAAAACAATCATGTAATATTAGTAGTGTTCTAGTATTTCCAAGGGGCTTTTGAAATGATAAACAGAGAATTACTACTATGTAAATTGGTAATAATAGGTATTGCAGATGATGTATTAAACAGGTTTAAAACATATTTTAATTCTAGAACACAAAATATTAAATTTAGAAATAGTCTATCAGATGAATTGCAATCCATGCATGGCAACACATTAATGGCTAACTAAACGTGAACAAGTGCAAGTGTTATTATTAGCGAAAATCAAACAAATGATTAACTTGGAGATTTGCTTTGAATGCCAACAAAATTCATTGTGGCGAATATCTCGATTGGCCAAAGTTGACACTTTCATCCATGTTTTCTGTCATCTCATCACTTTCACATATCCGTGAATTTTGTAACTTCCCTAAGTTATTCATTTGTCTGAATATCGCGAATTTGTGCAGTGGGCGAAATTATAATTAATAATAATTAAGAGTAAATCATAATCACAATCAATTACATTCTTTACTTCAACATTTGTTGGTTATTCATTACAATGACTAATTTTCCCGAGAATTTTCCTAACCTGATTATTTATCTGTTTCAACGAATAATGGTCGATTCTGCACCAATGAAGTAATTTGTTCAATTGTTAACTTCACTTAACTGTAACATAACTTTTCTATTAAAGGTCGATGAATACCGGAAAATCTTTATTGTTGTTTTACATCATTTCGACGCCATGTTGGATTCGCTTCGGGTAAGAGAATGTTGGCTTAAAAGTTAATATCATTTTATACTAGGTTTTCAAAGTATACGTAACTTTGTAGTCATTTTGACCTAGTGGGGAGTAGTAAAAATTACTTTAAACTGTCCTCGTTCGTAGAATTAACGTTATTTTTACACATGTCACTAGTAACTTTAATGTTCCAGAAAATTTTCCGACAAAGTTACAGGAACTTTAAATAGAACACTTTTATTTATCGTTACTTTGAAGTGATTCTTTGGTAACACTGTGCAGTCGGCTTTACTACCTATTGTCACTTTTAAGTTGAAAATGCTTTAACCCTTTCAGGACAGATTTAAGTATGCTTAGTTTTTTTGTTAACGGGTGTAAAATAATCAATTTAGATGGCTCATTGACTCAACATATGAAGTCAAAATTGCAGAAATTTGTTTATTTATATAGAAAAATGTGGTTATGTGGTGAAACCACTGAGCCACATACAGCACAAATTTTATAAAATGAATAAAATGTGGAAAAATAGTTACAAAAAAGGCAGAGGGACCTAGGTCAATAGCCTATTGAATCAAAGTTTGTGTTGATTCAATAAAGTTCATTTATTATTATTATTAGTTACTAAAATAATAGTTCTCTAACATAAAATTAATTACTGCTATGGTACAGTGTAAAACAATTTCTGTCTTCATTGAGAGATAAAGAAACTTTGCAGGTTGCACAAGCCCATTTACTCCTATGAGGGTCACTTCGTGTGCTGCAATTTGCACAGCGCCTTGATGTAGTTCGCTCGGGCATATGACCTGATATGAAGTTTGATTCTGTAGATTTACGCTTTCTGACTTTTCGTGAGGTATTATTGGATTCTGCTCCTATTAGACCAACTCCTACTGCTAGTTTGAAATCCTTTAGAGTAAGACATGCTGTTGAGTGTTGTGCTGCTCTTTCTTTATATATAATGTAAGCATTGACTACGCAGATGTCCAAAAAATGAAAAAAAAATTCGATGCGGTCTAGTTCGTAAATGGCCTTCAGCATGTCTGCCTTGTCAACGCCACCCATTAATTGGTTATACTCTTTCACAAGAGTTGGGCAGTTTACTGTTATCTGTGAGCCATCTTTTGCGCGTCTGGTAACATTGCAAATTTCCTGGGGATTATGAAAATTTGAAATTAAAAGTATTGGCTTCTTATCCATCCATTTCACGCATACTAGGCCGCTTTTACTAGCCTTCCATACACTTTGGCCTCTCTCCTTTACTTCTGGCAAGCGAGCAAAACCCTTCCTTTTTTTCCGGATTGTCCCACAAGAATATATTTTTTCTTCTTGCAATCTATTCAGCAGCTGCACTGAAGAAAAAAAATTATCGAAGTAGACCTGATAGCTCTTCCCTACCAAGTGCCGAGTCAAATCAATGACAACTCTTTCCCCTAAATTACTTTCGGTGATGCCAGCGACTTTGCCAGTATAAATTTGAAACTCATGTATGAACCCATTAGTCCCAGCTCTTACCCAAACCTTATAACCCCGTTTGATGGGTTTATTGGGCATATATTGTCTAATACTTGAGCGGCCTTTAAATCTAATCATTGATTCATTAATGCTTTGGAATTCCTGAGGTGCATATGAATTTTCAAAAGTTTGTGAAAGGATTGACAATAAGGGCCTAATCTTGTATAATTTGTCGAATCCTTGTTCACCCTTTTTAGGTTGAAGACTATTGTCGTTTACGTGCAAATTGCCAAGAAGCCATGAAAAACGCGTCCTTGACATACAGCTGCTGATATAACTGTCCCTAATTTGAAGAGAACTAGACCAATAATCTTTAAAACTGGGACACTTCTTTATTCCCATGATTATATTAATGCCTAGGAAGGTTTTTAGTTCATCTATTGTTACGGGAGAAAATTGCCTGGTTTGATTTTGTGTGGCATACTGGTTGGTTTCGAATACTAACTTTTCTATCAATTCCTCTGGAAATAATTGCAAAAAATATTGATAAGGATACTCAAAGTCGGACACATTGGGACCAAATGTTTCATGAAAAGTGACTTTGTTGACAGGGTAGTACTTTTCTCGCCAAATGAAATTATTACTGTCATCAATATTTGGCACCAGGTCTAGAAGAATAATATCATCTTCCGATTCCCATCCATCTTCCACATTATTTTCGGCTACATCTTGATTATTTTCTGAATCATTCAGTTCTTCTAATATAATGGAATGTGGTGGCGATACAGTAGATAATGCTGGAAAATTTTGCTCAGAAACTTCATTTTCTGCGTCGGAAGGACAATCATAGTCAAAAGTGTAGGAGTCCACATCCGATGGGATCTCATCAATGAATTGATTAAATTCATTTACTGTAAACTGTTCAAGCTCATCTATATTCCAACGGCCTTTTGCTAAGAACGTTTGCAAATTACCTTATATTAGAATTACTTGCGGCCAAGTGGTTTCAATACGAAACCACCATATAAAACAAGTAAAATGCATACAAGAAGCTTATGGCTTAGTGGTTTCAACATGAAACCACCATATAAAATAAGTAAAACACATACCAAATAGAAAACAAAATAATTATATATATTCAGATGCATTAATAATCTATTATTTTGCCAATACATGAGCAGTTACTTACCATTTGAACACATTTTCACTAAAATTATACACCACTGGGAAAATCAAACACCTAACCTCAATTTCGGCTAATTTGGGAATTTTACAATAGCCTGTATTCAGAACTCACACCAGTCTGGTTACCGGCAAATTTTTAGGATATTTGGAAATCTATTATTTAACCAAACATAGAACTTCAACTAGTATATCATAGAGGGCACTAATGACAACATATTTCTGAATGTGTGGTTACATGACGAAACCACTGAGCCTGAACGGGTTAAAGTAATGCAAAGTAGTATTTATGATGTTCCACATACTGCAATGGTTACTTGAAAGTATAATATATATACATTACCTGAATTCAGTAGAATTTATGAAACTGTTATTACACGGGCATATCACAAGGTGAATTTTACACTAAAATCGCAAATTTAGTGACAGTTATGTAATGCCTACTATATTGTAGTTCCGATGATAATTCCTGTTACTTTGGTGCTAGTTGGCATATAACTTTATATAAATGTTATGTTTAATTTGTTGGCAGTTCCGCATTTGGAAAATAATGCTAGCAATACGCATTTAATGTAAATAATACGGAATTTATTTCGTTATTTTGCAAACAATTCAAATTTAATATTTTGTTATGCAAATAAAATTGGAATTACTCACAGTCTGGTTATTGAGTAATAATAATTCCAAATAAATTAACAAAGAGATATTGAAATTTCAATCAATAAATTTTCTCTTCTCAATGAAATTTAAAATTAGGTATTTTTAATAAATGTACATTTTCCTTCTGGAAATGCGTCCACTCTTATTATTACAACATAGTATATGTTTGAAAAGGGGTAACAATACGTGTCACCTGGTTAATACTTGACAGATATTGTGCTCAAATAGATAAATCAATAAAGGGGATGTCAGTATGGAAGGTGGTATTGAAAGAATTATTAAATATTATGCAGTCGGAGAGCTCTTTAGGTTTATATACATAATATGCACAGTGATTCCTATAACGTTCTCGCCCCAATTTTTTGGGCTATCTGGAAATAAATTAAAAATGTTTAAGAGCATGGTTGATTCAAATTTGACGCTAGATGAAGACTCTTGTCATTTTTTTCACGCAGGAAAACTTACATAATTTATTAAAAATGTTTAAAAATACGATGTATATTTAAAAAGGATAATGTAATGAATCTGATGAATTATTTTTTGATGCAAAATTATATTTAAATTTTAAAATACTAATTATTTTGTGTAGAGACAAAATGCTCTTTGGACGGTTATAAGAAAACACTTAGAAAAAAAAGTATTCATCAGATACATTGAAGGGTTATTAACGTATATTAAAATTTTGGAGTGGCTAAATTTTCAATTAATTAAGAAGTCCTGCATCAAAGTTTTTATTAAAATTTAATTGGATCGGCGGCATTCCGCAAAAGGTAAATAGGAAAGAGTCGGAAATAAACTAAATTATTTTAGTTTAGCTATTTCCTGACAGATGGAGGAATGTAGGAGGCTTGATTACAGCATAAGATTAAATTAAGTAAGAGCGGCATATCTTTCGTCAATTTTTTTCAAAACGTAAGTCATAGCTCTATAGTTTCCTTCATCTAACCACGACCCTTTTAAAATATTGCCTACGCGATAGAAATAATATGTTTAAAGTTATAATTATTATGAACAGTTTGCTGTTAATTATTAGTGTTCTGTGGTTTGCTGCCCGTCATCATATAAACAAACTAATAATTCAATTTTAAATAAATAAGTGAAAATCGATATAGAAAAAGGATATTTAGTTGAATTTAGAGCACAAAACCAGCTGCTGCACGATACGAAGTTAGTATAAGGTTGAGGCGGTCGCAGGTCGTATACCTACTACACTGAGAGAATGATTTAGTTGGGAGAAATAAATTTTATTTCAACCAAATAAATGATTTCTTTGTATTTGGCGAACTAAACATTTAATTGGGAGAATTAAGGCATTTATTTGATTAAAAGCAGAATATTTAATATTATCAATTAAATCAAAATACTTATTTGTAAGAAATATTTGTTTCTGAACATTAAATATTTATTTGTGAACATTAAACATTTGTTTCTGAATATTAAATATTTGTTTCTGAGCATTAAATATTTATTTCTCAGGAATAAGACTTGTTACAGAAAATTGCGTGGATTTATTGTTGATGATTACATTAATTTCAGGAAAATTAATTCCGTTTTTAATTTATTTATAGTGAACAAATATTTATTTCTTAAAAACAATGAAAATTTTGTATATTCATTAATATTAAATAAATTGTTAATTTTTGTTAATAACGCTGTTTAATTAATTTATAATAAAAAAACTATTTCTCCTCGCACCTGCTTTGGGTATCCACCATCTTATAAATTATTTAAAGAATTTGTTAAATAAATCTCTGCGCCAAAAGGATTAGTCATAGGTTGATTTTTTGGAGAAAAAACAATCTGAACAATCCTTTTGCCACGTATGGTTTATTTAAAAAAATATATAAATAATTTATATAGAATAGCGACTTAATACACAAAGAAGGTTCGAAGACCAATTATACGGATACAACAAATAAATGAATATAGAAAATTAAAAACATTTCTATTCAAAAAAAAAATATACATAAAAATTTTTACTTACCTGGTTTATATTTGCGAAACTAAAATTTGATTTATATTAAAAAATATATGCCTCACGATTTGTCTACAGTACGATGTATTGAAAAATCAATTTTGCTAAAAATTATAGTAGATATTTTTTTATTTTTTTCACAAGTTGTAAAGCATATCGTCGGTCCACTGCCAAAACAACGAATGTGCATTTTTCTAATTTTTCAGAAGGGAAATAAAGTTCAATTTGTTGTTAAATATCCAAATGTAATTTATTTATAGGTATAAGTTTCCTAGTATAAAAATATATCAAATATATTCAATATTCGCATTTGCGGTTTTGGCACTGCAGACTGAAAAAAAATATATTATTTTCCAACAAAAAAGTCGAAACCGGCAAATTTGCACATTCGATGTTTTGTTGTTAAAGCAACGTTATGGTAGGTATATATTTGCGAAATTAAAATGTATTTTATATTAAAAACATGTATGCTTCACGAGTTGTTTATAATAAAACATATTCTAAAAAATGATAGGGTAGATGATATCTACCCTATTTAATTTTTTATATAATTTTGCGTAGATGTAGGTACATACATAATATATCACTATCAGTATAATCAATTATATACTCTCATGAACTATAACTTCATAATATCTCCATAGACACGATGACGTTAAAACATATATCTATTATGTTAATTCTTCTTCCATAGGTGTTAAGGTATTCCTTGCTTAATAAAGTTCTAAATTTTTTTTAACTAATATGTCTTATTAGAATCAGTTATATCTCAAATTTATTATATATAAATCTGGATTTCCATGTCAAATTTTAAGAGAAAATTCAGGGAAATTGTAAATATCAGGAAATGCAGCCATTATAACCGCTCATACCGAGTAAAAGTTTTGCATTGAATTGAAGCGAGGATCTTTAAAATAAAACGTAAACGAACAAGAAAAAATAATATAATGAAAATTACTGCAAAATATCTTATAGATTGTATGGTAATAATAATATAAAATAATACAGTCTATAAATAACACCTAGTTAAAATAATAATCAATTTATTTTTATGCAAGAAAGAAAGTATAATAAAAAAAGAACATTCTAAATCGATATATTTGAGTACAGATTTTCTTTTTATTCTTTTCTTATTTTGACTGTAATGTGCTTAACTGGAACTTTTCAAAAATACCAAATAAGTGAGTTTATTATTAACTTAAAAATAATAGTAGAAAGTTCAAATAAAGATTAATTTTCAATTTTCTTTATCGCTTGTTTATTGTAATTTTTAATTGATGTGTCAGGTTAAGGATACAGACAAACAAATGTCTGTGTTAAAGGTAAACAAAATTAAATATATGAAAAATATTTACACATATTTATTAAAAAAATAACAAAAATAAATAACTGAACAAATTTTCACAACTAAACAGTTTTTGGCTAGGTTAGGTACATTAATATGCTATGATAAACAAATTACCACTTACAAACATTAAAAACTTACATTTAAAAGTTTCTTTGAGGTTTCCAGCCCCCATATTCTTCTAATAAACTATTCATCTACCGAAAGGGACACAACACTTAACACGAAGCTCTTAATAAGAGAAAAAAGGGAACAATGGCGTCTTGTTGAATCTTGTCTAATGCGCTACCGCGGTTTCGCCGGTAGAGGGCCAACATTTAGTTCTCTGAAACAAATTCATTAATGAGGAATAAATATTTCTTATTAGAATTAAATATTTATTTCCGCTATTAGGGTATAAACTTTAATAGTAAATATTTCTTTCTATGAAATAAATATAATGATGTAATAAATGTGGCAGATACAAATGTGTTATTCATGAGTAAATTTATTTCTTATAAATAATTATTTAATTACAAAAAACAAATACTAAGAGAATTCTTGAAATAAATCATTTAGTTTTGTCAATTAATCCAATCTTCGAAATATGCTTATTATAACAAAATTATGAAAAATATGTATTTGTCTGAATTAAATATAATGCAGAATAATAAATATTTATTAAATTGAAAAAACTAAGGCTTCTTAGTCATTTCAAGCCAGATATTTCCCTCAGTGTATGTATAAACGCATTATTTCTATTTTACACAATTTTCTTAATATTCCCGGAGCAGCTAGTACACCTGGGTAAATAAGGTTGTTGAAGTAAATTTATTACGTATATATTTAAAAATTAGTAGTTGCACCGTACACATACAGAATTAAAATTTTCTATATTAATGTAATTTTCTGTGTTAAATAAAAAAAACCTTAATGTTACATAGTTAAATTAGGTATAAACATTTGTCTTCATTCACTTGGCTAAAATAATCAAAGCTACTTTCTAAATGAATGCATTCAGCTTTTCTTTGGTACCTACTTACAGAAATTTATAATTACAATTAATTCTAAGCAGAATTATATAGGTGTGTATCTTGACATAATATATGCTAAACAATGTTCCGAAAGATGCTATAATTTCCTGAAAAGGTGTCTTGCCCTAGTTGCTTTCTGCTGGATAATTATGGATATCGTCTTGTAATCCTGAGTGATGTTTTGCAGTCTGTAGGTAGCTTATTTTCTGTAAAATGAAAATACGGTTTACTGAAAAAAACATAAAAACTATTTAGGTGACTTTCGTATTTTTAAGTTAGAACAGGTAGGTGTGTATATAAATAGACTGTATTTAAAAATTAGCAACCTGTTTGGAAAAATTATTTACCTAACTAATAATAAGGTATATCTATTTGGTTCAGTAATTCTTGAAATTTAAATTTAGGGAAACATAGTATGCAAATTTTTAATAAATGAAACTGATGTGGTGGATAGAATATATGAACTTATTCACCTTACCTAAGAGAACTCACCTTAGAGGCCTCTCCCAGTAATACTTATTAATATCATTTTACAATTCATATTTAAAACCTTTATAATCTCAACTTCTATTCATATTGATAGGTAAATACATCAATAATTACATTTTTGAAATATGGAATAGAATAGAATAGAATAATGTTTATTTTTAATACATACATACAATACATAAATGGAATTATAATTGCATTATACAAATAAACATGGTACATCACAAAATATCAAAGATATTTGAGCGTGGGATAGTATATTTGATTATATTCATATACATACTGATACACATGTATACACGTATACACTCATATATACACATATACACACATATACACATGTATACATATATATATATATATATATATATATATATATATATATATATATATACACATATTTACATACATACATATATACACATATATACACATACACACACACACACGCATACACACATATACAAGGATATACACACACCTATATACTAGTATATAACATATACAATACAATAATCTTAAAAAAAAAATAAAATAATAGCAATAATTTTAGACAATATATGTACATATATATGTGATAAAGCATATTTCATACACATGTACAATACATATGCACACATACATGCATGCAAATACATTAATACATACTTACTTTGAAATGTCCTCAGATTCATATTGTATGCACACACATAATATATGATATATAATTAAGTTAAGGTAGACAATATACATTTATTTGCAAAAGAATACAAAATTTCCTCGGTTACAATAACACTTGATTGTGTATTATACTATAATGTAAAATTAGTGATAATAATAGTATTCGGCTTTATTAGGTATAAATTCATATACATATATTTAAATACATGAAACAAGAGAATAAGCAAATGTAATTTATACCCACATATGTGTAAACCTATACATACATCCATCCTCACACATGCACACACCCACACCTACGCATTCACACACACACATACTTATACGCTCATGAATACATACACATACATGCATATGTATGCATATTAAAAGATAATCAGAAGGTGATGAAGCACTAATCAGTCTGGTAAGTATTGTCTAATTTAAATTTTATAGAATTGTATTATTTAAAATTTAAAGTTTAACCTAGTCAGCATTTTTTCTAGATACACATAAACATATAACAAGTTTTTCCGATGGATATCCTAAATACGAATTAAATCATGTTCAGCTTTATTAATTAACACAATTTTAGCAGTAAATAAACAAATTTGTCACTCTGATGTTAGACACAGTTTTAGTTCTAAATCACTACAAACAGGTGTATAAACATATTTATGGATAAATAAATCAGCTTTAAGGTATACACGATATTTATAAACAGTTAATCCGACTATTTGAGCAGGATCAAATTTTGGTATTAAGTTGATCTGTCAATTCAAAACAAAACATTTTTGAGACATGACTGGTTGAATAATTTTTAATAAAATATTTGTAATTGGAGAAATTGTAATTTGAATACTTCTCATTGGATTAAGCAGCAAACGTTTTAAACGCAGATTTAGGCTTAATCTAATTCTGCTTTGCGAATCTGGCATTAAATGATAAGTATTTCCACCGCCATCTCTCGTGTGGTAGTACAGGTATTAGCAAAATAAAAACTGTATCAATTATTGTATACTATGGCCCATCTAATACAGATTAAGCAAAATAAACGGAAAATTTATTTGATTTTAAACGACTACAACTCCCTCGGCGAAGATAATAGTACTACACATAACCAACTGCGCTCTTAAGGTAACTTATAAATTTTTCCAAATATTTCGAAAATTTCAACAGAAAACCAATTGAGTGTCAAATAAAAATGGGAAAGAACAAAGCAATGTTTTTTTAAATGAAACGTCCTGTATGTTTTTGCAATTTTGAAAAAAAATCTAAATTCTCTTTCCAAAAATACCTATAACATAACATATATATTTACCTCCATATTTAGTGAAATACTGATGATAATAATCACAGAGACAAAAAAAAAGTTTTGCATTACCCAACAGACTACTATACCTATACGTATTTTGGGGCGCTGAAACTGAATCCAAGGTCACAATTGACCCATTAGGTCAGGATTTTGACATAACCTCCAAAAACAGGAAAAACCAGCCAAAACAGGTTAAAAACAAATTAAAAGCCTAAACGAGCTAAGCACTTTACCTATTTGTATTTTGGGGCACTGTAACCGATCCGAGATCAGCATTGATCCATCACGTTAGAATTTTTACATAAACTCAAAAAAACAGGTAAAAACCAGCCAAAATTGAGGTTAAAAATAAATTAAGAGCCTAAACGAGCTAACCACTTTACCTATGTATATTTTGTGGCGCTGAAACCATTTTCGAGGTCAGCATTGACCCATCACGTTAGAATTTTTACATAACCTCAAAAAAAATCTTTATAAATTGCGTAACGATCTTCTATTGTGGCATACCCTCTTACTTTCGAATGTCCGTGTAATGACATTATTTTTCTCTTTGCATTTTCTGGTATATCCCCGTTTCAATGTTCAATAGTAGTCTGCATTATATTCCCATCCCATATTCGTTGATATGGGCGCTCCATCTCGCGAATATCTTGGTGAAAAGTCCCCTTGCTCTTCACTGTAATCCCATAGATTTTCAGGAAAGAAATTTATATAAAGTGCAAGAAGTGAGATTTTAGGTTCATTAGGCAACCCAGGTTCTCTAAATTCTTAAGAATTTAGAGAACCGAGAAATTTTACAGCATTACAAATTTCATCCCTATAAAATTCATTTGATCCAGGCACTCAATGAAGATTACATTGATCGACGTTTGCAATTTTGGGAGCTGAGAAACGACCGGATAATTACTCAGAACTTTCTTTTTAGTGTTTGAATATTTATTTTTCATAAATGGTAGAGTCAAACGCCATAATTATCGTTATTGGGTTGAGATGATCGCGAACACTTATTTTGTTGAATGTTTGCTCTGTTTCAGCGCAATTTACTTAAATCCTAAGGAATTTTATATTTTATGCAGTGGTAAAAATTTGCATGTCGTAATATTTTTATTTGTTTGATAAAGTACAATTTGCTCTGTATTTTATCTAAAATATAAAAATTTCCATAGATCTAATGATTATGTTGTGTAAAGTATATGTTACAATTTCAGCATGGAGCATTTAAAATGCATATTTACACAGCAACACAAAATTTTAAGTCTAACAAAAGTAATTATTTTTACAAGAAATAGATGGCAGAGACACGTGATGTGTGGACACAAATTTTGTTAATCATTTGTGTTTAGAGCGTGGCCAAAGAGTTATTAGTGGAAGTTTTTCGGCATGGCTTCTTCAAAGAAGTATACAAATTGGCTTGCCAATTTCTCACTCTCAATTTCTCAAGTTATTTTTCAAATGATTTTTAAATAATTGTATATAATACTATAAAGGCCTCTAACAACTCTAATATTAAATCTGAAACCCATTAAAATATGTAGTTGGCTAACATAAAGAGACGAGTCAGGTAGTTAATTGCTTAGTTTTCCTATAAATAATGCCTGATGCAAGGTAAACTTTAAACGGCGTTATAGTTTTTGATTGACTTTTTTTTTGTTTATTTACTTGCAAATTTTATTTACTTTAGCATTAAACTTCTGCTATTAGTAATACCTGAATTTGACAGCAAAAAAAATTAAAATAAAATGTTTCCATCAAAACTGCATCTCGGAAGCTAATCACCTTTATATATCTATTAAAAGCTTATTTTCAACATAATCTTATTTAATTCTGTTCTAGTAAAGCTATAAAATTAGGGAAATATGGAAAATGTGTTTTATATAAGTCTTGGCTATAATATTTCATGAAGCCTTATGAACTTAATAATATTGCGAGACAAAATTTTGTATAAAATATGTATTACACTGATATATCTCCTTTTAGAGTAAATACAAATGTATAAAGGAAATATGAGTTTTCCGTTCAAAGGGAATTGCTTTTATATAAAAACAATAAAATTTACAACATATTAAAAAGTAGAAAATCAAACTTGTTGAGGAAAAGCACTAAAAAAAATTATTAAAACGCAATGAATATTTTATCTTTAAAAATATTTAATACAGGTTACAGGTTAACACTAGTAAAGCAAAGATTTGTTAATGAAACGCAGATACATGTAACCAAGAACCTGGACCGGAACATTATTATCTGAGAACCCGACCTGAATCTAATATTTTTTCTGAACTGGTATCGTAACCGAACCCTTATTTTATGTTGCATTAGCTTGACCAAACCGGAACCCCCTAAAATATATTCGGTCTTTACGTTCTTTTCAGTTCCATTTCCAAGCGCCGCGATCGTGCATATTGGTTTGCACTGTTACCACTATACACACTCCTATACGCCGCATTAGTGTGACGACAGAGGCCGCCATTTATTACATAGGTCAGGGTGCATTATCCAAGCAAACTTTATTTACGTGTATATATAGGCAGTGTTGTTTTAGTGCTTTAATAATTAAAAAACTGTTTTCCAGTGTGTCTAGAATATAGTGAATGACAATACAGATACCAATAATAGTAATACAATAAAAATTTGGCAACTAAACTGTTTTATATAATTGAATTTTCATAAATAAAATTACAACATAACCTCAAATGCACAGATCATTATAAATTTTGTTTTTTGCCACATTATATTTTTATGGAGGCTGACAAACTAGCTTAGTAGATAAAATGAATCTCTAATTTGCAATTAAACAATAACAAATTAGTGTCATGTTTTTTAGTTTACAATGGTAATGTGTTGGGCACCTGAATGTAAACATTATAATGAAAGGGAGACATGTAGATTCTTTAAATTTCCAAAAGATTGGAAAGAGAGAAATAGGTGGAAGAAACTTCTTAGGTAGGTAATAGGTAGAAACATTGATTTTTAATTATTTAGTTTAAGCTCCAATTTAAATTTATAGGCATATTTTCTTATAGACGATCTGATGAACCTGGTCCTGGAGTGTTTCTATGTAGCTGTCATTTTCCAAATGGGTAAAGGGAAAACGGTCCACAGCTTTTTTATCACAATCTAACAAAACGTTTTTGTTTTACATCACCAGAAAAAAAAGCTAGAAAACTTCCTAAATTGATTTGTGATAATGTAGATGACACATTACCAAGCATCGCTAGTGCTCGATCAGATATACCCCAGGCAGAAATAGAAAGGTAGATCGTCCTATTCATAGAACTGTATGAAAATAGTAATTTAAATAAATATTTTTAGAGCAACATCTCCCATGACTTCAACTGAAGCAGCTGAAAACATTTATTTAAATCCTGAACCATCTACATCTAAAGCTGCAGATGACAAAGACTGCTTATCTACAACAGTGATGAATGCAGAAAATTACTTTTTAAGAAAGGAGTTAGAGGAAAGAAAACACGAAGACCTGCTTTCACATATGAGGAAATTTGCCAATCTGATAGTTTAGTATCCTTATATACTAGCCTACCCAATGCCTGCAATTTTTGATGTTCTTTATCAGTTGTTGGAAAATATTGAAATCAATTATTATTTTAAACGGAATGTGGAAAATATTTCGAAGATCAACTTTTAATGTGCTTAATGAAATGAAGACAAAAGTTTCTACATGAAGATCTTGTTCAAAGACTTGCAGTGACCTAGGGTACGGTTTCAAATATTGTAATAACATGGATCCATATTTTACATGAAATTCTGCATAAACAGATGATGTCGTCTTTACCATCATGAAATAAAAACAAAACATGCCTTCCAAATTGTTTTAGTACATTTACAAATTACCGAATTATTCTTGATTGCACGGAAATAGCAACTATGGTACCGAGAAGTACCATGACTGCACAGAAAGCGACATACAGTACTTACAAACATCGAAATACCTGGAAAGTATTTATAGGTGTTGCACCAAATGGTGTTGTAACATTTGTAAGTGATTGTATCCAGGTTCAACATCGGATAAGAAAATCGTTCAACATTGTAAAATTCTAGAACAGATGAATGCTGGAGATTTAATTTTAGCAGATAAATGGTTTCTATTGAAAGATATTCTTCCGCCTGGCGTAAATTTGAATATCTTCTTGGTTAAATCTTAGTTTACTCCTGAACAAATTTATCGAACTGAAACTATCGCAAGAGTAAGGATTCATGGCGATAGGGCTATACGATGTATGAAATGCTACAGAATTTTAGATTTCATACCTTACAGTCTGCAGAGTCATGCAAGCTGTGTTGTTCAAGTAATTGGTGCTCTTACGAATTTACAACCCCCTCTGATTAGACAAGTCGCAGAATCATATTCAAAAGTAACGATGTATGAACTTTTCAACTTATGTAAATATAAAAATTGAAAATATAAAGTCAAATGTAAAATCTGTTCCTGTTATTTTGATTTATTTTCAAAAATATATAATTTTTTAAATTAGTTTATGATTATAATTTCTAATTTTTGTCCTATAAGTATCAATTGTGTACCTACCTACTTGTTAATTTTTTTTGTATGATCATGATATGACCAATAAAAATTTTAAATTCAGTTTTTCCTCTAATTCGTAATTATTACGTCAAAGCTTTTTTAAAGTAATTTTACATTTTTCACTATTTTATTGTTTTTCAGTCGCTTTTTAAATTAATCTATATGTTTTCCAATGTTTAAGTTTATTCAATCATCTTATAAACTACAACTACAATAAACCTAAACATTGGAAAACAAATAATTTTATTTAAGAAGTGTAAAGATAATGCATTGAAAATCTTAAATCAACGATCATGAACAGAACATTATATTAAAGTAACTAATTTTGGAAAACTTTATGGATAAGTAGTTATTTTAATTAGTTTAATTTTTTTAAATAATAAATGTAATAAAACAACACAAATATTTGACTGCAATTTATTTTAAGCTTTCATATTTGTTATGTATGGAATGAAATGTTCCAAATAAAATGTTTTCAACAAATCTATATTTTCTTTCTATTCTTCATGTTTTGGTATTTCGACAATTTCACACTCCGCTGGAGTTCACACTACCAGAAAACACTTTTCTTTATTAGTAATGTGTAATTATCCCTGTATTTAATCCCAGTAAACATATTTTGTATTTACTGTAATGTCTCCTTCTTCATTTCTATATATCACATAGGTTTTGTCATTGCGTAGTGCATCTTCTAGCGACACACTTTTGTATTTATACGGACACTTTACTTCAATGAAAACATTTTCTCCTACAAGACCATTAGGAATGGCTCCTATATATCCACAATCCTCAAGCCATAATCCAATTGGAAACACTTCCATGCCTGCTGCAACTTTGAATGTTTCAATAGCACTCGCCTCATTTTCCCTTCCCCACTAAATAGCTAATACAGAATTTAAATTGTAGCCTTCTAATAAGCTGTTATATAAAGACCGTGGATATCGATTCCTTTTGAAAGAAGCAATAACTACACCAAAGTGACTAGAAATAAACCTATATTTTCTAGCTATAAGACAGTTTTCATTACTTGATTGTCCACGTGTAGCTTCAGCAATTTGCTTAGTATTATCTTAGTATAACATACACTTTTCTTTAAAATACTCGACTTTATTTTCACTGTCAATATATTCCGGTGAAAATACAATGTTTTCTATTTGGGGAACTAACAAAAGCAAAGTTTCTTTGGGCTCTGCTTGCAACAGCCATGTAAAGCCTACTACAAAAGAATTTAACCTATTCTTAAAATCTGTCACCTCGGCAATGGTAGCTTTTCTGCTAACGGCACAGTAGTTTGGCTCTTTTTGGAGGAAACATTTCATGAAGTGACTTTGTCTTCTCCATGTCGGAGTTCTTCTTAGGAGCATTCCATGCACAGGCCTTATCAGTGACACTAACATTATGATGTGCATGAATATAACATATATGTGACATATAACCTGTCATCTTGGGCACGTACATTTTGCATCTGTGATACTATCTTCTGGACCAACAAATAACTATAATGAAAATTTAATTTGAAGTATTATGTACAAATCATATTTAAAGTTAAATTTAAAATCAAAAGAAAACATAAAATCATTTATCTCAACATTATATCTTCTACCCTTCATGCTGGCTCTCACCTCGCCTTTAAGTAAAACTGGAGTTACATTAAGGTCAAACGACATCTTTATTACATTTCCACTAGAATAGAAGTTTTCTCCATGTTCCAGCTAGGCATTGTTTGCACTAAAAAAAGCTGATACCATCGAGAATGTAATAATATGCTTTTCAGTCATTTTAACCCTAAAATTGAGGAAAGTTTAAAAATTTTATAAAAAGATATATCCGTTGTTATAATATAATTGCTTGAACTTAATTTTAAAACAAAAATACGTTGGTATGAAAATGTGTTATGAATTTAAGGTTATATATAACAATTCTGGTTTTCAGCAAAACTTTCGTATTTAAATAGAATTTTTGATATAATTTACTAATTAGTTACATCCTAAAACTATTTTAATTACGTTACTTATACAAATCACAAAAAGGAGAATACCAATATATAAAACACAAGTTAAATAGTTTGTTTGGATAATGCACCCTGACCTATGTAATAAACGACGGCCTCTGACGTCACCACTAATGCAGCGTATTACACAACCCGGCCGCCTCCCGTCGGTGAAGTTGTGTTGTGAGTATTGCGCTAGTGTTGTTCAACGTTCTTCCACAATATACAATTTTTTTGTATACTGTGGTTCTTCTGTGCATGGGTAACTGAGAGTCAGTTACTTACTACTATGTCACGTGTGCACCACAATAGTTAGGGTTCTGAGGTATGTAAAAAATTGCAAAATTATTTTCAAATACTTGACTTAAAAAAAGTTAACAAAAAATCACACAGATATTATTATTAGTGTTGTAAAATTTACAAATGAAAATTTTCGTCAAATGATAGGAAATATACAGCACAGGGTGTCCCGGAAATATGTGCAAATATTTGATTTTTTCACGAAAATTAAGGTGGGTCTTTCATAGAAACTTTTTTTTTAAATTAATCCCTTCCTCACACCCTCTCAAATGGGGGAACCAAAATCTAGTTTTATATTCTTTTTTCCAAAATGACTTACTTAACAGAGTGATAAAATTTGATACACATATTCTAAGCAAAGAAGACCAAATTCCAATGGAAGATTTCGTATAACAGTGTCCAAGTAGATCCCCTCTCCAAACACGCAAAAAATTCCCATCTGTACCTATTTTGCCGTGCCTGATGAAGAGCGACAAAGCAACCTTTTTATCGAAAACAATAATCTGTAATGGTTAAAATATAAACACCCTGTAGATTAGTTAGTTTTATTAGGTGTCCTACTTTAAGTGCATTGATTTAAGAACTTTGTTATGGTTTGTATATTTATTATTGCATAGACATTAATTGTTAAGAATAAGCATATTTTATTTAAGGTTTGGTATTTTTAATTGTAAGAGAGCAGACTTAGCTTTTAACGCCCAAAAGGGTAACATTGTTAAGATTGGTTTATAATAAACAATATTAAAATAACTATCTATGTGTTATGATTCCATGCTACGGACTGAGTTAAAATAGAACTAATAAGTAAGGCGATCCTGCCAGTCTCAGTATAATGGAACATATACAAATAATGGATAAATATAATGGATATGGATATAATGGATATATAATGGAATAATTTTGGGGAAAAAAATGGGAAGTACACAAACAAAAGAAGAATTAATTATAGCACAGGCTGGAAATACTGGTGGTAGTACAAATAATGGAATGAGCAATGGACTTTTAGTTAAGGTTTCTATAGAAATTTGTGTTATCATATTGGCTTTGATAATAACTATGGTATATTGTTATGGGAAATGTAAAAGAAAATTAGAAAAGAAGATTAGAGCAGAAATTACCAGAAGCCAAGAGATTGCCTAAGAAGAAGATGTCAATTTATTTTTTTTTCAGTTTTTTCAGTTTTCGACATCCTAGAAAACAGAAGTTATATTTTAAATGTCAGATGTGAAAGAATTCAAATATTTACTGGAAGAATTAAGGGTATTTCATAGAAATATAAATAAGGATAATACCGCAAGACGCAAAAATATTATAGCTATTAACCGTAAGTTTAAAAAATTAGATAGATTAAGAAGTGAATTTAGTAATTTAAAGGACATATTTAATAAATCTAAGTCAGATATAAAAGTAAAAGATGAAATTAGGGGCCATACAGATGCTATAAACAAATATTTAGAGGTAATTTATAAAATTTTGGATGACAGAAAGTCATTGATTTGTGCAGAGCAACCTGAAACGAATCAAATTTTAAAATATACATCAAATTCAAATTCTTCAGATTCAGATTGCTCAGACAACGAAATGACGGAATAATTTGAATTAAAAACGGCAGCAACTTTGTTGCCTGTGATGAATGGTAACGAAAACGTTACCAAGCAGCTTATCGATGCCATCGAATTGTATGATGATATGTTGAATGATGCAGGAAAACGATTATTGACAACATATATATTAAAAACCCGTTTGTCCCAAAATGCTAAAGTTAGATTAAGTAAAACATATGCTTCTAATGCAGCACTAGTTAACGATTTAAAAAAGCATTTCATAACAAAAAAGTCAACACCAGCTCTATTTTCACAATTAAGTAATGCAAAGCAAGGTAACAGAAGTATTGATGAATTTGGCAGTTTCATTGAAGATCTATTTGTAAACCTTACTATAACGCAAAGCGAGGGTAATGAAGATGCTGTTCAAATTTTGAATGGTGTAAATGAAAAGATTGCAATAGACGCTTTCGCGAATGGCTTGCGATGTAGCGACTCAAAAACTGTTATAAAGGCACGTAACTATTCTAAATTAAGTGATGCTATACAAGGGGCAAAAGATGAAGATTTACCGAAACAGGAAAATCAAATATTTTACACATGGGGTAGTAATAATTATTCTAGGCGAGGTTCTAATAATAAAAATAGATTTTTCAGAGGAAATTTTCACAAAAATAATTATAATTCTAATAAACCTAATAATAATAATAATAGTAATAGCTACAATAGGAGCCGTTCAAATCATGGGAATTCTAATAATAATAGAGGAACATTTAATAATCGGGGTCGAAATAACCATTTTAGGAATAACAATAATTCAAGATTGTATCACTTATCCAATTTAGATAATAACCCTCAAAGTAGCACAGATATTGACTCTCCGCGTACATCAGCTGACAAGTTTTTTCGAGTCTCACAATAGACAAATAAATAATAATAATATGCATAATTTAAATGGACTGAATTTTGTAGAATTTACATATAGAAATTCAAAATTAAAATTTTTAGTTGACACAGGGGCATCTGTCAGTGTCATTTTTGACAAATATTTATCTAGTGATGAAATAATAAGTACGGCAACTAAAACAAAATTGAACGGAATATCTGGGTCAATAATCTCAAAAGGCTCAGTTAACATAACAATGTATGTAAATGCATTAAAACTATGTCATGAATTTGTTATAATAAACGCCCTTGACCATGAATGGCATGGTATAATAGGTTCGGATTTCCTTTATAATTACTCAGCAAATATAAATTATGAAAAATTATTACTTTCATTACACTTTAAAAATGATAAAATTTCAATTCCAATGCAAAGTGTAAACACATATTGTAAATCTATTCCCGCAAGATGCGAAATAATAATTTATTTTCAAGTAGAAATCGTAGATGATTGTGTTGTTTTACCAGAGGAAATATGCGAAGGTGTTTTTGTAGCCGCTAGTTTGGCCAAATCTGATAAATTTAATATGATACCTGTTAAGATATTAAACGTTAGGGACGAAAATATTGTTATTAAAAACTTCAAACCTAAAATTGAAAAACTGCAAGACTATCAGTTATGCAACTTTAATAGCAATTACAATAATTCGTTAAATAGAGTAGACAAATTATTAAATTTAATTAAAACACATGATTTAAATAAAGAAGAAAAGTATTCATTACAAAAAATATGTGCAAAATACTCAGACGTGTTTCATGTTGAAAATGATGCTTTAACAGTAACTAATATTTATAGGGAACGTATACATTTAAAAAGATTCTCAAAACCGGTATACGTAAAACCGTATAGAATACCTCACGCACAAAAAGAAGAGGTGAAAAAACAAGTAGACGATATGTTACACGCGGGTATTATCGAAGAAACAAAATCACCGTGGTCTTCACCGATACTCATTGTACCAAAGAAAAGTGATGCTAACGGCAACAAAAAATGGAGACTGGTTATCGACTACCGGCTTTTAAATAAGCAAGTTGAAGATGACAAGTTTCCGTTGCCAAATATTACCGAGATCTTAGATTCTTTGTCGGGTGCAATGTATTCTTCTCACTTTGATTTATCACAAGGTTATTATCAAATTGAAATAGAGCCATCTAGTCGACCATGTACAACTTTTACCACAGATCGTGGTCAGTATCGTTTATGTAGATTACCGCAAGAGTTGAAGTCCAGCCCTCACGCTTTTAGTAGAGCTATGTCAGTCGCAATGTCAGTATTGACATACGAATCTTGTTTTATATACTTAGATGATCTTATTGTTTTCGGAAATAATTTAATAAACCACAACAGAAATTTAACAAAAGTTCTTCAAAGATTAAGAGATGTAAATTTAAAACAATCCGAATAAGTGTGAATTTTTAAAGAAAGATATTTTATATTTAGGACATATCATTTCTGCCGAAGGTGTTTCTCCTGACCCTTCAAAAATTGAGACTCTTCAAAACTATCCAGTCCCAAAAGATTCGTAGCATTTGCAAACTATTACAGGAAATTTGTTAAGAATTTTTCACACATTGCTACACCTCTAAACAAGTTAACAAAAAAGGGGCAAAAGTTCTTATGGACAGACGAATGTCAGCAGTCCTTTGAAATTTTAAAACAGGCGCTAATAAACCCTCCTATATTACAATATCCAAATTTTTCTCAAGAAAATACATTTATCTTAAAAACGGATGCCTCAGGGTATTCAATTGGAGCAGTACTCTCAAATGGAGATGATAAACCGATTGCATATGCTAGTAGGTCACTCAATAAGGCAGAGAAAAATTATAGTGTTATTTTGAAAGAATTATTGGCCATAACTTGGGCAGTAAAGCACTTCCGTCCTTATTTACTTTCTAGGAAATTTGTTATTCTAACTGACCATAGGCCATTAATTTATTTATTTGGAATAACAAATCCTTCAAGCCGATTAACAAAATTTAGGTTAATTTTGGAAGAATACGACTTTGTTGTAAAGTATATCAAAGGAAAACATAATGTAGTTGCAGATGCCCTCTCAAGAATTGATGTATCATCCGATGAATTAAAAAATTTAAACAATGGTGTATGTGATACTATTTATGCTATAACACGGGCACAATCTAAAAAATCTGAAAATATTTCAGAGCGGGCTTTTAAAACCAATTTCGACGAAAGGCTTGATCACCCTGGAGTCGTGGAATTGTTAAAACGCCCTAAGGACTCCTTTGAGTTACGTCCACTTGAAATTTCAGAGTTTAATAAGGTGACCAATAGCAATACTTACGATTCTAAACTGGGAAATTTAATATGTGTTAAAGATTCGCGAATCATTTATTTATTGCAGGATCCTCGATCGACGTTAGACTTAGGTAAAACGTTGAGAAACCTGAATATATTATATGGAAAATATGAAATTCCAGAAATAATTATAGTTAAAAATGAAAATAGCGCATTATTACGTAAAGAAATCGTAAAGTTCCTTTCCCAAATAAAAAATTCAAGTATGAAAATATCAATAATAAAAGATGTGAATGAAATAAGCAATTCAGAGGCTAGACATATAATTTTAAATGATTACCATATATTGCCTACAGGAGGACATTCTGGAGTGAAGCGTATGTATAATAATATTAAGAAAAAAATATTTCTGGACAGGTTTACAGAAAGACGTAGTAGAGTATGTCAAAAAATGTGATGATTGTCAACGATATAAATATTCTATCCTAAATAGAGAACCTATGACAATCACTAGCACGGCTTCTTCTGGGTTTCAGAAGATATTTTTAGATCTTGTTGGGCCTATAGAAGAAGACTGTGAGGGAAATCGCTATATTTTGACATTACAGTGTGAATTAAGTAAATTTGTAGAAGGTTATCCATTAAAAAACAATGAAAGTGTCACAGTAGCTAAGGCTTTTGTCGAAAATTTTATCCTACGTTACTCAATTCCGGATGAGATTGTTACAGATCGTGGATCTGAATTTTTAGCTTCTACGCTCAATGAAACTTGCAAAATTTTACAAGTAAAAAAAGCTACACTCGACAGCGTACCATCACGAAACTTTAGGTTCACTTGAAAATAGTCACAAGAATTTAGGAGTTTATTTGCGAATTCAAGCGGCAAAAAATCCAAACACATGGAGTTCATGGGTTCCATATTGGTGTTTTGCTTATAATACCACAGTCCACACCGAGACAAAGTATACACCGCATGAACTAATATTTGGAAAAATTGCAAAACTACCGTCTAACCTAGCTAATAATAAAAGTGACCCACTTTATAATTTTGATGAATATCCTGCTGAATTAAAATATAGACTTCAACAGGCTTGTCTCGATGCAAAAAACAATTTGATTGCATCGAAGGTTAGAAGAAAAGAAATGTTCGATAAGAAAACTAAAATTACTAGCTTTAGTCCAGGTGACAAAGTTATGCTAAAAAATGAAGTAGGAAATAAAATTGATCCTCTTTATAAAGGTCCTTATAGCATCGTAGAAAATAAGCCACCAAATGTAGTAATTAAGATAAATAATAAATTAGTAGAAGTTCACAAAAATAGAATAAAATTGTATCATTCATAACCATTAATAAAGAAAAAAAAATTTTTTTTAATAAAAATTTTTTCTCTTCTTGCCCATGGGAGGTGTAATGGTTAAAATATAAACACCCTGTAGATTAGTTAGTTTTATTAGGTGTCCTACTTTAAGTGCATTGATTTAAGAACTTTGTTATGGTTTGTATATTTATTATTGCATAGACATTAATTGTTAAGAATAAGCATATTTTATTTAAGGTTTGGTATTTTTAATTGTAAGAGAGCAGACTTAGCTTTAAACGCCCAAAAGGGTAACATTGTTAAGATTGGTTTATAATAAACAATATTAAAATAACTATCTATGTGTTATGATTCCATGCTACGGACTGAGTTAAAATAGAACTAATAAGTAAGGTCATTACAAATCACCGAGGAAATAAAATAAACACATATTCAACTGCATTTTAAATTCTCTGCACAAATTTCTACAAAAATGAAATTTGTTTACATCTGCAATATTATGTAGAACTTTTTTTTGTATTCTAAAAACATTTATCGTGGGAGATGATAAATGAGAAAATAAAATTCTGTGGGTTACTTTGGAGTAAAAATATTCATAGTAATAATTAATATTTGCCTTCTAGTTAAAAATTTAAGTTTGTATAATACACACACACGCAAGCAAGCACGCACGCATGCACGCACGGACGCACGCACGCACGCACGCAGCCACCCACTCAACCATCCAAGTATAGAACCTTCAGTTACAAGGGCACACCACATTCAATAATAAGTTTATCCAACTTGCAACCATGGATCTCACTAACTTGACTCTATTGAGAAAAAAAGAAATCATTAAGTTAAGGACAAGACATTACCATAAATATACAATATAGCAAGTAGTAATAATTTATGGCTAACAAGATCAATTGCTATACTTAGATCTAAGAAGATACCAAAACATTAATTTTTATCATTTAAATTTCTATGAAAACACATTAAAATATTATCAATAAATCTCATTTTAATATGTGAAGTTATTTTAGATTTTATATTTGTTTTGTGTATAATTGTCTGTTCTGAAGTAACTTCAGACTTCTTATTTAGTGAACATGTATAAATTGTTTTGATCCCCGTACCTGTCCTATATCATGTAAATGATCTATTGGATGAATAAAGTATTTTTTTTTTTTTCGGTTGCCCGACGCTGGACAGTCCTCCCGTGGCCTCCGACGCCTCACGGGAGTCGCGCCAGCTCATTAACCTCAGCCACTCCCCACATCCCGCAGCGTTAGTGACTGTAGGCTCCGGAATCGTGTGCCCTAAGCAGACGGAGAGAACCCAGAATGACCGCCTTCTGCATTTGGCCTGCCAGCCACTCAGCTGATTTTTGGTAGGCCGGTATGATCTTTAGTTCCGAAAGTAGCGTAGGCTTTATCCCTCCGAGTACACCGATTATAAGGACGACCATTTTTACCGAGTAGCCTGGGTACAGCACTTGGAGCTCGTACCGGAGATCGCGATATTTGGTCCGTTTCTCCTCCTCCTTCAAGGTGATGTTTTTCTCTGCAGGTGCCGAGAACTCGATGACATACATCACCTTGAGTTGATGGTCGAGGAGGACTATGTCAGGCTTGTTGGCTTGGATTAGCCTGACAGTCGGGAACGAGTAGTTCCAGTAAATCCGGCATTTCTCGTTCTCGACAACGGACTCAATATATCCGGGGACGTAAGGCAGCACTGGTGTCTGGTCTACCCCGTACGAGTGCCTTAGATGGTAGTATAGCACTCGTAACGCCGCATTATGCCGGTGGATGTAGGCCGAAATCGCATATATAGGGCATGCAGATAGTAAGTGCATGAGCGATTCCGGCGCCTGATGGCAGGTCCTGCAGTTGATATCAGGAACCTCTACATGCCACACGCGGCTACGGTAGACCAAGGTGTTGATAACACCATCTTGACAGGCCATAATGAATCCCTCGGTCTCCGACTTCAGCCCTGCTGACCTTAGAAAGGCGAAGGTCAGCCTGGTCGATAAACCCAGTGTTTCGATGTTCTTATAGAAGACACCATGCTGGGGTTTATCGACGTGCTGCCGAAACAGATTTTCCTGTTCGGCAACTCTAATTCGGGCTTTCAGACGATATGGCTGAAGTTCGGTGACTGACTCAACATCAGCACCTCGCCGGCCTCCTCGCCTGATGTCAAATGCGAGACCGAGTTCATCTGCGGCTCTTTTTGCTGCCTTGAACAATCCTGCTCCCACTCCTACAGTTTCGTGATGTTTTACGAACCGCAAGAGGGGATCTGAGCTCCTGAGTGTGTTATATGCCATACTCAGTACGACTCTGCCATGCGTACACTCCAGGCTCAAGAGTCCTCGCCCCCCCCGTTGACGTGGGAGGTACACACGAGGAACGGACGATCTAGGATGAATACTTCTGTGAATATTCATCATCTTGCGGGTATCTCTGTCTAATTGACGCAGCTCATCTACCCTCCACTTTACTACTCCGAAGGAGTAGAGCAGAATCGGAACGGCAAGCATATTAGTTGCAGACACCTTGTTCTTCCCCGAAAGTTCGGAAGACCAAATCTTTCGGAGGCGGTGTCTGTACTTGCCGCGGAGAGAATCTTTTATTTGTGATACATCCTGGATGTGCCTTTGTTGCACACCCAGATATGTATAGCTCTCTCCGGCATCCAGATGTTTTAGGATGCTTCCGTCTGCGAGCTGCGCATCTTCAGGAAATTCCCCGCATCGTCCTCTCTTGAGGTGGACGACTGCACATTTGTCCAACCCGAACTCCATACCAATTGCCCGCGTATATTCTTCGACCACCCTAAGAGCGTTTTGTAGTTCGCGCTCTCCGGAGGCATAAAGTTTAAGGTCATCCATATAAAATAGATGGGTGACCTTATGCCTCGGGTCGCTGGGTGGCCCGCATTGATATCCGCGGGTTTGGCGGAGCCCAACAGACAACGGCAGCAGTGAGATGCAGAAGAGGAGAGGACTCAGGGAGTCACCCTGGAAAACTCCTCTCCTAAATGCCACCTGCCCTGTCGTGACCCGCTGTGCACCTGATGTTATGGTGAAGCGGGTCTTCCAGAGCGGTAGCAGCTGTTCTATGCATCTCACTAGTGGTGTTGGTACCGCAAGACATTCGAGCAAGTACAACAACAGCTCATGCGATGTTGTATCAAATGCCTTGCGGTAATCAATCCAGGCCATCGATAGATTCCGCTTGTATTGCACAGAATCCTGTGTAATACAGCGGTCTATCAGCAGACTGTCCTTGCAACCTGCCATGCCCTTCTTGGCACCACGCTGTTCGTGTATCTGCTGGAAGACCGGATCAACAGACCTCAGCGTCCTAGCATACAAGATACGTGTAAATATCTTGTAGCAGGAGTTGGGGCAGGTGATCGGCCTATAATTCCTCGGGTCGGAAAGATCCCCCTTTTTGGGGATAAGCACAGTACGTCCCTCGACGAACCAGTCTGGAATCTGCTGCCCCTCGTTCAACCATGAGTTGAAAACTCGCGCCAGACGGCGGTGAGTGGAAGGAAATTTCTTCCACCACCAGTTGTTAATGCCGTCTGGGCCTGGGGCAGCGAAGTTCTTGGTACCAACAAGTGCTTGTTGGACTTCCTCCGTACTGATTGTCGGGCACACTTCTTCTGGCTCTTCGAGATGTCTGTGACACAGAGCCTCGAAGTGTGCAATTGATGGAGTGTCGCTATTGAATGGACGCGGCGTTTCGTAGATTCCCTTCCAGAAGGTTTCGACATCTTCTACAGTCGGCGGATTCTCGACAACACGCTGTGGCTCTTGAAAGAGGCGGGAAGGGTTCGTACGGAACAAATTGTTTTGTTCCATACTCCTCACCCGCCTCTTCAATGTTTTCTTTATCGCCATGAGCGCTCGGATCCTATCTAGACAGTGCTGCTTGATGGTAAGCATCACTGTCAGATTTAGAGTATGGTGTTGACGTCTTAATCCGGCAGCTATGCGCCGGATCCTGGGAGTAAAAACTCTACCAGTCGTCTTATATTCCACCACACTCTGGATCCGAGAAGCGTGTTGTCGGGCCGACTGTATCTTGCCTTCGATTTTTTGTACACGCCGCTTGGCTTTATCGACCCCGTGATTGGTTGACCTCTCACGGGGGACAAGTTGCTTCGCGGCGTTGTACACGGCACAGTTGATTTGCCAGATGTCTACATCTTCCGGAATTTCCTCATCGATGACCGCGTCCAGGTCTTGTGGCTTTAGGTTAGCCCTGGTGTTAAGGCTAACCCTCGTCCTTAAGTCTACACCGGTGAACTCTAAAGGATGTTCCCCATCAGCTGGTAATTGCCGCGGTGGGATTGCGGCTGGCAGTTCTTCTAGCTGACGGGGTGCCCTTACGTAACCTGTCCTGAGCAGAAAGGATACTTGATCTCTCAGATGTTGTTGAGAGAAGGCGCGATGCTCTGGATGCATTTCGCACCAAAGTGCATGCAATCGTGCCATGTATCCTCTTCGCTCAGGTTCGCTACTCTCGCGGCAGGTCAGCAAGTCATCCCGAAGTTCCCTTGTCCACTTAAAGCGCCCGTGTGCGTTGCCAGTGTTGTCATTGTTGAGACCATCCGGTGAGGCCCCTCCCGCCTGTCTCTGACCCCCATCCGCTTGGGGTCGATCGTGAGGGGTCCTTCTTCTCAGGTTATACGGAACCGGAAGTAGTATATGGGGTACCAGGTGGTTAGCCTTGGTACCCCCCCGGCCGACATTAGTCAGGCAGAATTACCTCTGCCTGTCCAGGGTGCACCAACGCGGAGGTTGCCGGCCTTGCACCCCCAGAAGGGTGAAGTAAATAAGAAGTCTGAAGTAACTTCAGACTTCTTATTTAGTGAACATGTATAAATTGTTTTGATCCCCGTACCTGTCCTATATCATGTAAATGATCTATTGGATGAATAAAGTATTATTATTATTATTATTATCAATAGCAAATTTAGTTACTTTTCTGAAAATTGAACTGATAAGATCAACTTACTAAATTTTTAAAGAAAATTTGTAGGTACTTCTATTAGAGATGACTATTTAAAATTTTAGATAAAGTACACAATGAGGAAATAGGCCTTATAGTTGTCCACTTCATTCATTGGATTAACAAAAAAAGCACTCCTTTAATAAATTTGATGAAATATTATTAACAACTTGTGGAGTTTAATCCCTTCATTGGGTGAAAATAGGAAACAAAAGTGTTTACCAAAAACTTCACAAAAAAATAAATCATAATACTTGGAAAGGAAACTGAGGGCTTGTACCTTAATTAGACAGATGCTTCCGATAACCGTAGTTAAAGTTTTTTTCCGGTAACTGAATTATTCGGTTGCATTATGGAATGATTGTGTAACTACATCTGCAAAAATTTGAAAATATAAAGATGTACGTAGGTAGTCATTTTCGCTTGCAGTCCACGATCCAAAAAAATACTGATAAAATTTACTCTAATTCCAATTAAAAAGACCTTCGATGGAGCTTGAATAAAAACTCAGTTAATACCTAACCTCAAATACACAATATACCGCAAACGACAGAACTTTCTGAGAGGTTACTCTGGTTACCGTTACCATTTTTAGGCAACCGCGTACTGTAATTCCTTTACTTTTCAGGCAAGTTAATTTACGGGACGTTGAACCGGAGTCTTGGTTAAGATATCAGACTCGCTTTGAATGGCATAAATAAACAATTAATTTACACCAGTGAAGCTGGCCCTAACATATTAGGTTTGTTCGTAGAACAGTTTCCAACCATTTGAAACTGTCAGAAGCATGCATACATTGTTGTAGATATGTGTTCGTTCAATCACAACGTTTGTTATTGTAGAGCGCTCGTAAAAATCGCAGCCCTATAGTCTGAAAACTCTCACAAATCATATCTACGAACAAACCTATTATGCGGTGCCGGTTTGGTGTTCTGCGTCTGCGACGCAGGTGCCGTTACACAAATTGCCAGTACTGGAAAATAAATTCTGCCTCATAAGTATAATGAGGCGTTTTCCGGCCCTGTTATTTATTTTACTAGATCACAATTTATTTAAAGGAATAATACAAAATCTATAAACAGAAACATGTATTAAATCAAAACAAATTCGGACTCTTTCTCTCCGAGCGGGGAAGCGAGTGATTAACTAGAACAAGGTTTAAATAAAGCTTAAAACTAAACAAATGCATAAACAGTTGGCCTTAGCCAATTTAATCATTAATTATCGTCCAATATACTTAAGGAATTTTGTTAGGCGCCACCATTTTATGCGTTTTTTACCAAAGTTCTGGCTAGATCCAAAAAAAATACCGTTAAAAAAGGAAAAACGGGTATCGACTTCAAACAGTCTCTCATTATGTTGATTATTAATGTTCACGGAAAAAGTCAAATCAACTCGTAAGGTTCATGAACACAAGCAGATTTGCAAACCATTAACGTTAAGTCATTCGTTGCACCTTAGAGGCACCTCAAGCAGACCCCGGTTGATGCTTTTGAAGCTAGGTACCTAGTTAATTTATAAATTAATGAAGAGGACCTTACCAGTGGGTGGAGCACAGCTAGCACATCTTTTAATTTTTTACTCTCAAAACTTCAGAAAATTTCAACACAACATCTCAAACGCAGAAAATGCAAGGCATCGTATCTCTAACAGGACACGGCAACATACCAAAAACTCACACCCTCTCTTGATCGAGGCTCAGCATTGTCTTCCAAGGTAAGATAACATACTTAAACGTAAAAGAACGTAAAGTACTTCACCCAGCGATCCACACTGGACCATAACTCCCGAGAGCCTCTCTCGCATTTTCTGTCTTTTGCGCTCAAAACATTATCCAAAAAAACATCGTACGATCAGCGCGCGCACACACTTGAAACACACCTTGCTCAGTAGCGCTGTGTTTCAGGGGTAATACAATAATGTTTAACAAAATTATTCTAATTAAATCTGGAATTTCAGGTATGACATGAATCATTTTATTTAATTTACATCGAATGTGAATCCAAATTATCCATTTCCTAAAACGAACCGTTACATAAGTAGAACACGATACCCCTTTAAGGGAATTATACCAACTTTGTAGCGGCATTAAAGCCATCCATAGTGGACTTCATCAGGAATAATTATTATTAAATGTGTTATCAATTTCAACTGATGAATAATTCACTAATATTCAGTATTATATTACACCAATTAGAAAGTATTACATATAAAACACAAATTATTTACCAGAAGTACTAAATTCCTAATATCTTTATTCTCTCCGTTTTTTTTTTGTTAATATCTATTATTCAAAATTATTTTCCAAATTCTAACTTATGCAAGATCATTAACTAAATTCAAATATTTGGAAAACAATTAACACTGTTAAATAAAAGATTAAGCGGTGCTGACATTCCCGCTTGTTCTCGTATTTGCTTTTAAGCAAGTTTTTTACCAGCTAATAAATTTTTATACATTCTGCATATTATTTATACATCAATTTTTATTATACTATGATACATCAATTAGTTTAAGTTGTTAATACGTATAATTTATTTTTTTATATACATAAACCTATTTCATGTTAGGTTTACAAATATTTACTGATATGTTCTTAGAGGTATTAGGAGTTGTTTATATAAATTAGTTATCATGTCCGTTCGACACGTGATTGTTTGACTGGCACTAGGCGCGGGTGACCAGAGCGGATAAAAACATTGTTTATTTATTATTAATTTGAGAATAAATTGTTTTAAATTTGAATTTGAACCTTTTATTGATTTAATAATATTGAATACCTCGGTGTCAGATACTTTTTCTAAATAATATGTTGGATAGTAAACATCCGTTAAAGTTTTAAATTTATTCAACTATCAATTAACTTATTTATAAGATGCCTGTGATTTTCAATAAATCACAGGCAGCTTGCAAATAACCAGTTATTTGTCTCAAATAACTCGTAAAATTTTACGTTATATACAATTTTTGCATTTTCAAATACATAAAATACCACCAGCGCAGAAAATACAACTCCCTGTATCCCTAAAAGTTCCTCTAATTACCTTTCTGCGGGTGGGGGCTATACGTTTAGAGACAACGGACCTACGTTCAATATCCAAATATGCTAGGATTAATTTCTATTTTAGAAAAAATCGCTACCCCTCGACCGAGGATCAAACCCAGGACTCCAGAGCGAGAGGCAAGTGTCTAATTTTGTTCGCAATATTATTTTATTTAAAATTCTTAACTGGTTGGTAGAATTTCTTCATGACGTGTTAACAATGGTTTAAAATTATTTCTCGTATCTATTTTCACTTTTCTATATGGGAAATTTAAGTTGATGTAATGTGTAATGTTACAAAGTATTTGGAAATATTTAAAATGCTATTTACATTTTTAAACTTCGTACCAATCTTCCCTAGTATATATTTATATTTACTTAGTTAACTTCTGATCATTAACAGTTTAAATAATTAAGAAGTTTAACTTTTCTTTCTAAACGGACAAAAACTTCATATATTTTTTACACATATAAGTTAATATCTGAAATTCTTGACTTTGACCGTTAGTGTCCTATATATTAAATTATTTTGGACCAAGTTTTTCTAGTCCCTTTCACGTCAGTGAATGTTTGGAACAGCCGGAAGGTTGGAAAGTGGCGTTAGACATGAAGACTTTATACTTGAGGCTTCGTTGCTTTTTGTAACCAGACACACGTTTCGGACGTAATTTAGTTGTTTAACTTTGGTCCAGGCCTTATTTGCCGTAAATCATTATTGTGTATTTCTGCCATATATACTTTGCTGGATGCTTTAGTATTTTTTTCGTCCTGCACTTGTAACACCGCATAGAAATACTAACGTTAGGTGAGTTATTTCTAGCGAATTTTGATAAAAAATATTAATTTTCATAAAGGACAAGTAACTATAAAAGTGGATGGTTCGCTTGTTAATTTATCACACTTAACTTCGCCTCTTCTGCGAATATAAAATATTGTAATCATATGTAATAAAGACTTTTTTTGTTTTACTCAAGGCGTGGTCTCTAAACCTTACGGGAGGAGCACCAAAATATAACCTACAGCCACTCCCCACATCCTGCAAGGTTAGTGGTTGTAGATTTCAGAATCATGTGCCTAAGCAGACGGAGAGAACTTAGAATGACCGCCTTCTGTATTTGACCTGCCAGGCACTTGGCTGATTTTTGGCATGCCGGTATTACCTTCAATTTTGAGAGCAGCGTAGGTTTTATCCCTCCGAGTATACCGATTATTAGGACGACCATCTTTACCGAATAACGTAGGTATAACAATTGAAGCTCGTACTGGAGATTGCGATATTTGTTCTGTTTTTCCTCCTCCCTCAAGGTATGTGTTTCTCAGCAGGAGCTGAGAACTCGATGACATACAACATCTTGAGCTGATGGTCAAGGAGGACAATGTCAGGCTTGTTGGCTTGGATTAGTCTGACCGTCGGGATTGAGTAGTTCCAGTAAATCGGATATTCCTCGTTCTCAAAAATGGTCTCAATATTTCCGGGCATGTAAGGCCAGTGGCAAATTTATGAATTGTCTAAGAAGGGGTAGGAACTCACGCGTATTTAGGGAAGATAGTTGTAATTTTGCTACTTGCGATCATATTTGCACAGAAATTAACGTTGTAGAAAAGTGTAGAAAATTGTTTTCATATCAGCCACGACCTCTGGCTGACTAGACGACGTCATTTATCAGCTGGTGTTAACAAACTAAAATAGACACATTTAAGCAATATTTGACAGACACTACAATATATGGACAGTGAATGTTGGTGTCTTAGGTTTATTATTGACGTCGCTGAAACGTTGTCATAAGACTGAATTAACAACGTATAGATTAGAGTCATTCCTTAACGTTTCATGGACGACGCATCGTGGTGTGAGTGATGCGTGTATGATAAAGATAGTAGAGGAAGAAGAACTAAAACAAACAACATAACTTATACATATTTGTTATGTTATTTTATTATTCTCGTATTTTTTTTAACCATATTTTACAACTAAACAGTATATTGTAAATATTTTATGATGATTTATACATAAACATGATCGAGGTTGCTTTACACAACTCCGCAATTTTTTTAAGACCAGCTTGAGTACAAACGTACATACTGTTATCCGCCATTGTGATGTTGAAAAATAAAGTAAAAAAAATGCGAATATATGATATTTTCGTCTATCTAATTATGCCACCTTAAGTTTAAAACTACTAAATAATCATTATATTGTGTGGTCACAGTTAAATCACTCAAATTAGTACATACAATGGGGAGGCTCTTGATATTTCGACTTAAAATATCCATATTTTACCACTTGTCCGCGCTGAAAAATTTTGACACCACAAAGTTCTTAAAATCCACTGAAAACATCACAATAAACACAGAAGGTGAAGCTCTACTATCCCTCTCTATAAGTGTAGGTGGGAACAGCTGTGCTGTTGATTTCAGTGGTCCAAATATCGACCAGTAATGTTTATAGTTAGAAAAATATATTTTAAAACTTTGTTAATTTTGGTGCAAAAGTTGGTTTTCCGCACAACGTTAAAACGACGACGTTGGTCATCACTGTCAGTCGCTTGCCGACTATCTAATGCCTGTTTTAAAAATGAAAATATTAATAATATTAAAACCTATTTAATAAAAAACAATTACACCTTATAAACAAAATCCTAAATAATACAAACAACAATAGCAATAACAAAAGTACCGAAATAATAAAAAAATATTACAAAATTCCATACATACCAGGTCTTTCTCAAAAATAAGGTGCCATTTTATCCAATAATAATATATCAATTGCATTAAAAATGAAATTAAAATAAGAAGAAGGTTTTTCACAACAATTAAATCACAAACGCCAATAGAACTTATGTCTAATGTTATATATATCATTCCATGTAACAATAATTGTGAGGTATATATAGGTCTGACCAAAAGATATTTAAAGAAGAGAATATATGAACATAAATATGACGTAATTTCAAATAATTTACAAAAAAAAAATTAATTAATGAAACAGCATTAGTTACTCATACCAAAGAGAGGCATATTTTACATTTGAAAATGTAGAAATAATTGACCAACAAAACAATTAAACAAAAAACGAATTCTTAATGAAATACCCGCCATAAAAAAGAAAAGTTCAGTTAATAAAAGAACATATTGAAAACTTAAATTTTGCCTACGATAATATTATAAACATAATGTAGTACTTAATGTAAATTAAAAGGAAAAATTACATTATTTTAGTTATTTTATCACTACTAATATACTTTCATTCTTGTAGGTAACTGATAATGAAAAATACTTATGTGGTATATTAGTTTAGTGTTACATCCCCAATACATCCAGTCCTCTTCGAGTGACTGTTTATAACAAATCGACTATCAACTTTGAATATTACGGAATTCGCTGAAAAACTTACAAGGTAAGATATATTGTGTCTTAAATGCATGAACATATTTATGCGCTGACACAACCTACTGACAATTCTAGTTTTGAGGTCACCAATACTTGAACTCTGAGCTCTAGTCATGATGAGAGACTATGCAATTAATATTAGAAATAAATAAAACAAAACTAGAATAAACTAGAACTATTTTAGTAACACAAAGTTGATGACCGGTGGAAGATATTTTTGACAACAAGAGGGGTGACAATTGCCTACGTCATCATCAGCCACTTTTGATGACCTAGTACTTTCATAATACTCTTCCTACATTATTTTTCTTTTTATAGGTTTCGCACAATGCCTCACATTCTTATTTATTATTAGCGATATTCTTTACATGTATCTCTTTCCAACGCATTGTTTCCACATACTTTTATGTCTATATCAGGCTTCCACCCATCTTGTAATAAATTTGTTTGCCTCTTCAATAAAATCCCCAACTTCAACTTAATTGCAGTTTTTTGGCTTTTGCTCTCTTTATTTCTTTACCGCTCGTCTCTATTGATATGCTTTCTACCCACATCTATACTGAATACACCAGGAAATAATTTATTATAAAATTAGTACAACTCGTTACTTTCATATCCCCATTAAACTCTTCTATTATTTCTTACAATCTTATAATTGACTATACTTTTAGAATTATCTATGTCTTTCCAGGTGTTCACACAAAAGGGTTTTCTATGTTATTTATGTTCGTATATCAAATGTAACATCTTCCTGTGTGGTTGGTTTTCAGTATCTATAACACAACTTAGATGTCTTTGAGGGCAGAAAAATAAATTAAGTTTTACAATTTTCAACAAAATTATGAAACCGTTAAAGGCTTTAAAAACTCAAATACTGTTAATTAGTTTTATAAACTTCTATCGGGTTTGCCAAAAAAACTTTGCATTTTTTACATTTTCCCATAGCTGTTTAGTTTATTAACCGATTTCAATGAGCTTGGTATCGTCGCTTACAAAAAAAAGAATGCTATGAAAAATGGCCGATTTTTTAAAATACAAGATGACGGTCGCGTTTGAAAATAGTCCTTTCTTTGGGCTAATTTCTTTTGAAGAAGAAATGTCGAAATGACTCATCCAATACAAAAAAAGCAATAAAATGAACCTCTCTCTACATTTTAAGACATCGATGAAAAAAATTGGTCCATCGTAAGCGGAGCTATATGTAATCATACAAAGCGTCTTTTTGTCATTCTTAAGCTGTAGTACTTAAACTGCACTTTTTTCTTTGGCCAATAACTTCTTTGTTTATTAACGGATTTTAATGAGCTTGATGTCGTTGCTTGCAGAAAAGAATGGACTATCGACGTCAAATCCAAGATGGTGGTCGTGTCTGAAAATAGCCCTTCCTTTGATAGATCCTGAAGATACCTAATGTCCTCTATTTATAAAATTATTAGGTAACTAATAACTAACTTTAGTGGACTATTTTTACCAATTGGATATGTTCACCTCTTGACGTTGCCACTGTCACTCTCCTCACTCTCCATTTCTGAGCTCAGAGCCACAAGATGGTCATTATCTAGGATTGAATATGTTAATATTATTGTTATTCAAATATTGAACAATACCTGCTTACTCCCGGCTATATGGGCAGGAGCACCATCCTAAAAACTTAGTTGTAAATTAAAAATTCAGATTATTTAATTAAGTACCTAAAACAAAAATTATAAATTGAACATTCCTGCATAAAAATGAGGTATGGTGTTATTCTTCTCATTTGAGGCAGTGATACTAGGATAATTTCAATATCACAACAAGCAACAACAATACCTGTCGAAAAAACAAATAGGTACTTAGCCATGACAAAATTGTTTTAATTGAATTCATATGAAACCTTTGACAGATGTCAAAAGTGTTGCTGCTTGTGCTGCGATAAGTTAGTGTAAGTTTAAAAATGATTTCCCTAGAAGATAAAATTCTGATTAGTGCATCACTAAACGCTGGTAGAACAATTCCCCAAATAATTAATGAATTTCCAGAAAGGAATTTTAAAAAGAGGAACCTGTATTATTTAGCTGCCAAGATTTCTGAAACAGGAACTGCGGACCGTAGACCCAGAAGTGGCAGGCCACCAATAGTATATACCGCGGTAAATAAAAATTACAATGCAGTTACTACTAATTAAAACTATTATTGACAATAATATCTTTGAAAAATATTAAGCGGCATTTAATACCTATTCGAATTTCGTGTTGTTTCTGTTTTTACTCTTAAAAAATGAATACTTAATTTTCCTAAGCAAGACTAGGTAATGCAATAGGTAGAGGGCAATTACTTTGATAGACGTAAATATAAAATCTATTAATTTTATATCTATCTCTAGGAAAATTCCGAGCTAGTAGAAGAGTTAATCTGCAGCCAAGAAGGGAGGCCTGGAACTAGTAAATCTATAAGACAAGTCGTTAATATTACAGGTATTTAGTTTTAAAATTGTTATTGTTTATTAGTGAAAAGGAACTACAAAACAAAGTATGATTATTTTTCCTTCATATTTTAGACATCTCCCGTACTTCTGTACGACGAATTGTAAAACCTAGGTTACAATTAAAAGTAGTTAAATGAGGGTTGGTCCATAAATTAAGCGATACAGTTAAAGCGAGAACTTTTCAGAGAAGAGATGAGAGCGCTAAAATATGGTTTTCGAACGAGAAATTGTTTAATATCAATCCTCCGAAAAATTCTCAAAACGATCGTCTACACATTTAAAGAAATGTAAAGAAAACTGACATCGATCTCACTAGACTTAACCGACAGATTGCACATTATTCCCAGTCTGTGATGGTTAGGGCCGCAGTGTCAAATTGCAGTTGCAATTGCAATGTTTCCGAAATTAGCGAATTTTTAGTAACATTTTATTTTAGGAACATCCTGTATAATTCCTGTAATGTTCTTTTTGATTGTTAGGTGTGTTGTTACCTAGGTACGTCTACACATCATGACATATCTCCATTAAAAAATAATTTTTAAAATGTTAACTGTCGAGCAAAGAATTTTTTTAGTACAGTGTAATGGAGACGGTAAAAGTTCATACCGTTACGTTATTCAAAAATTTAATCAGAGATTTCCCAATGTGTATGTATCGAGAATGGCAGCTCATAAATTGGTAAAAAATGTAAAAAAAAACTGGTTCAGTGCTTGAGTAAAGAAAGAGAAGAAAAAATATGATCAAAATGACGCCGCCACATTATTAGTGTTGGCATCTGTTGCTGGAAATCTCAAAATTTCGATGATAAATCGAGCCCGGCATTTGGAGGTGGTTAAAAAAAGTTACATCCAAAGAATTTTGAAAGAAAATAAAATATTTCCATACAAACCACATTTTAACCATACCTTAGAAGGGGGTGAAGCAAAACGACTAGATTTCTGTTTATGGGTAGGAAATGAAATTTTAAGTGGCAACACGAATTTTTATAAATTTCTTATGTTCTTTGACGAGTCTACTCTTTCAAGAAATGGGACTGTAGCTTCACAACATGTAAGGTATTGGAGTGAGACCAACCCCTAATTTAGAATTTCTACCGAAAGGCAATATTTAAAAAAAATAAATGTCTGATGCGCTATTTCGTATCATGGCATAATAGGGCCATACTTTTTTGAAAATACGTGCAATAGTAACTCTTACATATGCTTAATACATTCTTTTTTGATCAGTTAGAAGCCTTGCTGTTGGAATATCGTAATAGAATGTATTTTCAGCAGGATGGATGTCCAGCGCATCATGCCTGTGTCGTACGTAATTGGCTTAATAGCAAATTTGGGCAAAGATGGATTGGACGAGGCGGTCCAGTTTTGTGGCCCCCAAGAAGTCCAGATTTAACAATTGCGGATACATTTTTCTGGGGGCGTCTAAAACAAATTACCTACCGACAACCCATAGATAACGACGTTGAAATTCTAAAGCAGCGTATTTCGGCAGCTGTGCAATCAATTTCCATTAAGGAAGTTAGAAGTAGTTTTCACAACATTCGAAAACGAATGGAAACATGCTTTGTGACGTACTTCGTTGCTCTACCCAAGAGCGGAAGTGTCACTTTGACGCCCAACACTACGGCGGTGCACACGGTACGGAGATCTCGGGCGCCAGTTTCTGTTTAGAGTGCAGAAACACCACTTGACTCTATCGGCGGGACGATAGAGGCCGGGCAACTGCAGTGAAGATACGGCTAAGCCAGGGGTCGGGAAAAAGGGAACTTACATACTACAGTTAAGGAACACACTCTCATTCAATTTATGTACATTTATTCTACACACTAATTATTATTTACACTTTATACACACCTTAATAACTACAACTTATACTACAACGGTCTTAACTACAAGCGGTCTTATTCTACAAGCGGTCTTATACTACTACTGTCTTAACTACACTACGGACAAGCGGGGCAGTAAGCGGGCGGTCAAGCGGTGCGATACGGTAAGCCGGTGAATGAAGCGGTGCAACGGTAAGCAGCGATGAATTAAGCAGACGGCGGACGGATACCAGGAGGGGAAGCAAGCGCCAATACAAGCAAACTATGCCTATCTAACGCGGTTACTTATTATCGCTTGGCTGATGGATGGTTCCGGTCTTATGATATGCCAACTAGTACCTCCAAAGCGCCCTGCCAAAGAAAACGGACTCAGGCGGCCTGGAGGGCACGCGGTTGAATGCGGTTACGGTAAGGGGGGGGGAAAGGATATGAGGCGGATACGTTTAGCGCTCGCGGTTCACTAACTCTAAAAAATAAAGCCCGGAAAGTACTCACCAGCCAAGTATTACCGATTATTTACACAAACCTTTATCAAACCTTGCTACCTACTTCCGGATCCTGTGCTGGCTTCCTCTCTGGAGCGGTCGGGGTCGGCACGTCTGGACGGTACGGGCGGCAGCAACTGTTCTCGGATACTCTGCAAAATCCTCAAGCTACTAAACTCTGCCCAAAAAGCAGAAGTAGGAGGAGCGCGGTAGTCATGCGCGAAATATTGCAACTACGTCACCGTTTATCGACTTAGAAAAATTCGCAATTACCTTTGGATACCTATGTACCTCTATACTCAGAAGTTTACTTACTATCCAAGTCGGCGTGGTGCTTCGGTTGGAGCTCAGACGGGAACTAATTTAATTGTAAAATCCTCATGCTACTAAACACTGCTAAAACGCAGAAGTAGGATGAGATACGGTAGTCATGCGCGGTTTATTACAGCTACGTCACCCGTTTGTGGACTTCCGCATTAAATTTAATTACCTATTTCTGTATACTCACGAGTTTACTTACTGTGCTGGCCGGCGTGGTTCCTCGTTGAGTAGCTGGACGGAAACTAATTTAATTATTTTCAGTCTCGGCCTCCCTCATGTTAGCGCAGGCATAAGGGTGCCGGGGACACAATGCGTGCGTCGCGTTTCGCTTACTGCCGGCCACTTGGCCTACGTGGAATGTTCATAAAAACATATCAATACTACCTATCTATAATTAACAATTTAACTGTTATTAATTAAAATCGTAGCACCATAATGGGTAAAATATTTTCAAAACCTAGCCACCTAACTTAACTTAATAAAATAAAATCACTTCGTTACAGCTTTCAATTTGGTGGAGGAATTTTTGAATTGTGGTATTTAATAAAGTCAGAAACTTCAAATATGTATGCACTTTTATAAAATCAAATTTGTTTATCAGGTATTTATTCACCTGGTTCGAATGCAATTAGCTAAATAGCAACTTTTTGTTATCACCAGTATTTGTAAAATGTAAAGACTTTTATTCTACAGTTAGATCCTAGATTATACTGCATAAGTCTATTAATGTGTTTTATAACACTGCATTTTTAAGTTATTCATAATGTGTGGAGCAATGCAAAATTAAAAAAAATTAAATAAATTGTTTGCAGCCATGCCGTCCGTAGTTAGATACCATGGCTTCGTCTATGCTATGCCTTTCTTCTGTTGGTGCATAGTCGAAAAATATTTTATTTAAAAAATTAACCAAAGGCAAAGGTCTCAATATAGACAATTTATTACTTTTATTTAAATTAGTGATATATTTTATAGAAAAAATAATTCTTATCTGAATGTGCTAGTATAGAAGTTTTAGGCATATAATGAATCAAAAAGAACACTTCCAATACGTTTTATCATTGCAATGAATATTAGTCACAATATGTTGAAAACGATCTCTAGAAATAGCTGCACACACGAGTTTATAATGTCCTCTGAGTGTGAGAGTATATTGTCTTTATTATTTTATTATATTATTGAACAGTCACTCAAAATCAAATCTCCAATAAAGCAATATATTTTTCATCTTTCATTATATCACCAGGGGAGATTTTCTATTGGGCATAAGTGTTACTAACGACAACAAGTTGACAGATTACCTGATTATCAAAAAAATAATTAAAATATTACTACCAACAAGTTTTTCTATTGTATACAGGAAACCCGTTTGAAAAATTTTACTGCAGATCTCCTTTAGAATAATCAATTTTTTTTTATATTCCTTGGTTTTTGCTCTACAACAGTTAATAGAGGTTTTTCGTCATTGCCAGCTAGATTATTTCTCAACTAAATTATTCTCTTCACCCGACTCTTCATCGTTATTGGGATATTTGTATTGTCTGGGAGGAATACGACAAAATTATCAGGAATTGTGGACCGTCAATATTTTCTAATTCTCTATAAGTAGAGGACATGATGCTCCGGTAAACTAGTCACCACTTTTTCCTGACAACGCCGCGCCGTGTGATTATTTTTTGATTTTTTTAATGTTTTAGGACCTATTTTACATTAATATTACATATTTCTGGAAATACGTCAATTAAAATAGAAAAACAGCTTTTTTAGTTATTTAAAAACAATTACAAAAACCTGTTCTAGTTGTGTGTACATAGGGTGCTAGAAGTATAAATGTCATTATTTCAACAGATGATATATTGGACGAAAAGAAACAAAAAAATGCTTAATGCTTTCTTTTGGCCATCCTGTACCGTTACCGAGTAATTAAATAAAAGTACACAGGACATCTTGCAACATCGCGTCATAAACTAAACTATAGGGTGGATCGATTTTTTTATTTTCGGATTTTCGTTGTGGCGGGGTACGGAAAAGATGCTCTAGAAGAATGCAAAAAAAAGTCTATCGGACAGTATTTTCATATTTTAAGGGCAAGTACTGCCGCAAGCCCGTTGAAATTTTGAAGAAAAGTCCGAAAGTAGGGTATGGCGAATAAAAGTACTCACAATTATAATACCAAATTCTTTATTTATTTTATAGAGCCTTTAAAAGATGAAAAATAACATTAAAATGAATTTATAGAGAAAAACAATTTTTTGAAGAGTAAACAAATGGAAAATTATGTAGTTTTGTAATCTTTTTTTGTGTTAAAGGCATGATGCATGATGCGACAAGATTCTAGTTTATTTCTTACCCATCCTTCACGTCTTTCTGGTCCACAGACAAAAGAGCATGATTCTGTCACCAACTTGATGCATCTTTCAGTAGCTTGCGTGTGCAAGGCATCAAACGAAATTTGGCAAAATTTCAATTTCAACTTTTTCCAAATTGGCTTCAAAAATGACCTTGTTGGTTATTTGTTTAGTTACCGGTGGTTCTGAGACGTTTTCCCCCTGGTGTATTAAGTCAATACAGTCAAGTTGGATGTCGGCAATTTGAAAACTCATATCGGTGTGAAACTTGAAGAGCGTTCCCGGATTTTTGTGATTCATCTAAGAGCCAGCTCTCGTATATGTCTCCGATCTTCAGCTAACTAAGCCATTAAAATGTTTTCGCAATGACCAAAATACCCACTGCGTTGAATCACAGGATCTACCACTTTTTTCAGATTTTCTGGAAGATAACGTGATAGTTTGATTGTTTCGAGTAGGTGCCTTACTTCGTAAACACACAAGAAGTTCATTTTAAACCTAAACCACATCGAAGCGTAAAATTTAGCACAAATTCAGCAATATCAATAGATTTCCGACGGGATTTTGGTTGAAATATAAAGTCTGAGAATTCGATTAGCTGTTGTTAGCCATCGCGAGTGACAGATTGTGCCTGGATTTCGTTTGGCCAAGTTAACATCATAGTAGTCTTCGTTGATTGCACGACATATTCCTAATAAATATAACTAATCTGTGCTAAGATTGTCACGGGCTTTCTTCATATCTGGCAATTTTCATTCAATCGCGGAAAACAGGACCACAGCAAAATGTTCGCAGCTCTTTAAGATTTTCCAATCGTACTATTAAAACTTTTAAGTCCCGTTGTGGTCCCATCAAGATGTTGAAAAAGGTGTCTCAACGTCAACTCATTGGCATATTATAGCTGACAGACTAAAATTGACGTTGGAGCTTTCCCTCGAGTAGTCGAATAATACCTGTTATATTTCCATTATTCACTGCACTACCGTCACATCCAATGGCCACAATCCGCTTCAAATCAAGAAAATTTGCTAGGAAGAATTCAAACAATTTATTGGCTATATTTTTGGCGTCTCCTGAATTTACAGAAATGTGGCCGACATATTGTGAGCCGGGTTCTTTCAGTAAACTTATGTGTTTTTCTACCACAACTTTTTTGTGATTGTCCTTGTGAATTAACGTTTTGTCCTTGCTACCGTCAAACAAGATACCAACCAATAAATGAATCGTCAAAATCAAGCACATCTTTAGCAGTCACGGTGCTCCTAGACTTGGTACGAACACGACGTATTTTGTTACGATCGATGACATTCGACGTATCATTTTCCAAAATTCTGGCTACGACAGAATATATATTGTTCGAAAGCGTGGTAACGAAGGAAGTAGATGGAGTTAATAATTCTTCACGGTCTTCCTGCACAATGTTTTGTTCAGAAGGCTTAGAACTTTAAATAAATGTTAGTTCTAGATGTAGCTGCTTGAGAGTCAGATGTTTGGACCGTTTCTTTATATAGCTTGTGTTTTAATTTTCTTGAAATATTCTTCTCATTGTTCTTCGTAGTCCTTCTATCTATAAAACCGATCATCATTTTTCTTTCACCTCGCTGAGTGATCAGTCAAAAAATCTCATTCCTTAACAGGTATCTTTCTAGCTTTCTCACAAGAACGACTTTCGAATGAACTACATTTACAAGTAGCAATATCAAACAGTCTTACTATCCATTTCGAATTTTTTAGTTGGTTTCTACAAGTCTCATTATTGTTTCTCCTGTGATAAGATTTCAGGATCGCACGGTATTTGCAATGATATGTTTTTATTCGCGCCACGATCGTGTGATGTTCTACTGTTTGTAAGGATGCCTTTTTCCAGGTTTTTTCTATATCAGTAGGAACAATGTCTCTTGTTTCTCTCACTAAATCTTGAAATCATTTTTTCATATATTGTGAGATGTGAATAAAATACTTTATCATGTCTTCGTACGGTGGTAACATATTATTTTGCAATTCTCTGCCAAAACCAAATATAGGACACACTTTGTCACTGCTACGCAAACTCATTGTTCTAACTTGTTTACTCTAAGACACAGATGAAAACACGATAAGCAAAAATCAAAACAACGTACTGTCGTCTCAACGTTCAATCAAACACTAACTGATTAGTTTTAATCATCTCCAGATGATGCCAACTTGGCTGGCGAAACGCGCGTTGAAGGCAGTATATAGTGTTTTGGTGTTTCGTGGAAAACTACGTCAGTGTTGTTTCCTCGAACTATATCTTCTCCTAAATTTTCTGTTAGTTATCGAGTATTTAACTTAAAAATCAAAATTCAATTAATTTTTGTGGACAAAACTGTTAAATTTTCGACATAAGACTTCCTTTATTAATTTTAGTCCAATATAAAATAATGGCATTCATACTATGTAAAGCCATATGCAAATAACTCAATTACAATATTTCTACACATGGCCTTACATAAATAGAAGCGAATTTTTAGTTTAACACGCCTATTCTGATAATTGTTTTTGTTTCTTTTGTAATACATTTAGTTCAGAATAATTTAATAAGGATAATACTGAAAATGACAAAATTTGAATGAGGACTCACTGATGTTAATGTTTTCACCCATTCTGTAATTATTGTATTACTAAGTAAATCTACTTAGTATGTTTATTTTTCTACCATTTTGCTTTTAATATAACCATCATGTTTTGACAACATTAGCTGTTTACATATCACACCTAAAAATATGTACCTATGTACTTTTAGTCGTTCTATTTTACTTCCTTCTGTATATATATAAAACAAACATCTAAATAAATATGTCCTATTTGAAATGCAATTTATTAGAAATGTCTAGAAAATTCTTTTCACACATCGAAAATGCATGGCAAATTTTGGTAAAATGTCAGAATCTTAAATTTTTTATGAATTATTAAACGAACAAATAGTGTTTCCTTTTCACATTATTTTCATACTCTAATTATCTCTTACTCGAACTATAATCGTATCGAATTATGTTCAACAATCAAATAAAAAAAGTTCCTAAAATTAATCAAGACATTTTTATATCCGTACCGAATATCAAGGGACGTTCCGAACAAAATGATCGAATATAAAAGTGTGTATTGACACTTCTGCCTAGCTTCTTGTCTATAATTCTGTCAATTATTTTCAGTATATCGTCTGCTGAGGCGATGGTTGTGGCAAATTTATCAGATGTTTCATATTGATTTCACGTCGTAGCTAGTAAAGTTTTATCTTCGCAGTCAATGTATTGTACAATGGTAGCAAAATGTGCAGTATGATTTAAACTCATTTCTCATATAATATTACATACAGAGCTGACCAGACCACTATTACAAACCTAGTCATAATGTGAAAAAAGAAATGGGTTAATTCAAATTGTTACCGAGAAACAAAGAAAGTAGAATTGGTGTTTAGTTCCCAGTTAAATTTAAGATTTTTCATAATATCTTTATTAGTGTATTCAGCATGTCATAGCTAGGGTCCTTTGACTGTTAGATTATTGAACATGTACAATTAAATAATGCCCCCAATAATACCTTTACTGTTAAGTTTCAACTATTTTAATTTTAGGTATTTTTCGACATTAATACTTCAAAGATTTTAGTTCTTATTGATAAATAATATAATTCAATGTTTAGACTTGATTAGTTGTTATTAGTTTAAGTAGGCATTTAATATCGACCATTCACTCTTCTACCTGGAAGTAATTTCAACCCTGTATTTGATATCATGAGCTCGAAATGTCACTTTTGTAAACTGGAAAAACCCAGATATTGGAATTTACTTTAAGACATGAAAGGTAGGGCAATAACTATACCTGATAGAGGGGACGATTGGTTTTTGTATATATATATATATATATATATATATATATATATATATATATATATATATATATATATATATATATATATATATATATATATATATATATATATATATATATATATATATATATATAGGCAGATCCATTACTTTTCGACGAAAGCGTGCGCGCTTGGGTCAGCGATTTTGATGCTGATTTTTTCCTCGAAAGTACGTACGAAAAGGAGATGATCCTGAAAATTTGAGCCCAATACGATCATATCCGGCCGCTGGAGAATTTTTTGAAATTTGAAAAAAGGCAATTTTTAGTCATTTTCAGAAATTTGTACCTCAGCTTCTATATAACTTAGAGATTCCGTTTAAACGGCATTCTTCTCTGTGAACCCTCTACTTTCAAGAAAAAAATAGATATTTGCTATAGACTCATATCCGGCTTAGCTGGGAGATTCCAACTGAACCACTGTATTAGCAAAATTTTACCTGTTTTTAAAATGCTCTCAAATCTACAGTTTTCAAAGTAGAGGGTTAAATAACAGCTGATATTTTTCGTGTAGGTGTATCCTGTTGATACCTGCCCTACTTTTCCTTAATTGCTTCGATTTCGTTATTATACGGCCATCCAAAGCCGATAGATTTTTTAAAAAATCGCCATTTTCACATAGCTGTTACTTTTTTCTCGGAACTTCGATTTGCTTCAAATTTTCAGCAAAGTTGCTTTGTTATGTTCCTAAAAAGCCCTGAAAATTTCAACTTTGGAATCGAGCTTGGATCCGAGTTATAAATTTTCAAACATCCCGAAAACTGCATTGTTTAAAATAATTTTTGCGAATAATTTTTCATATGTCTAACGAATTATTTATTTGTTTTTAAGTCAGAAATCAACACCTGATTTAAGTATTCTATGTTACTGCTGTTGATGCTCATTTAAGTGGCGTATTAAGTAAATATTTCGTGTTTAAGGGCGCTGCGATTGTACCTATATTGTTTGAATTTATATTAAAGGTGGTGTTGAAGCTATTGTGTTAAGTAATTTATCCGCATAGTGGCGTGACAGGTCCTGCATTATCATATGATCATTTAAACAACTTAACTACCATCTATAGCATTCAGAAGAGTTTTGTAAATTAAGTTAGTGTTCAATTACATTGAAAGTTCAAAAAATGGAGACGTGTTACATTGGGTTATTAACAGATTCAGAATGTCATTCAGAGACATACTCTGAAACAAAATTCTGCATAATTTAAGTGAATTGAGTGAAGAAAATATCCTCCTTTTGAAATGCAGGTTACAAGACGAACAATTTTATGAAGAGATGATTAGTAATCTTTTTTTTTATGTTTTTTTAAAGGATCACAACACTTATATTTATATATAGAAAAGTAATCTAAGAATCGGAGCTTATGATGATGACAAATTTTTCCATCTGATATTTGTTCATAAAATTGTTCATCTTGTAACCTGCATTTCAAAAGGAGGATATTTTCTTCACTCACTTCACTTAAATTATGCAGAATTTTGTTTCCAGAGTATGCCCCTGAATGACATTCTGAATATGTTAATAACCCAATGTAGCACGTCTCCATTTTTTGAACTTTCAATGTAATTGAACACTAACTTAATTTACAAAACTCTTCTGAATGCTATAGATGGTAGTTAAGTTGTTTAAATGATCATATGATAATGCAGGACCTGTCACGCCACTATGCGGATAAATTGCTTAACACAATAGCTTCAACACCACCTTTAATATAAATTCAAACAATATAGGTACAATCGCAGCGCTCTTAAACACGAAATATTTACTTAATACGCCACTTAAATCAGCATCAACAGCAGTAACATAGAATACTTAAATCAGGTTTTGATTTCTGACTTAAAAACAAATAAATAATTCGTTAGACATATGAAAATTATTCGCAAAAATTATTTTAAACAATGCAATTTTCGGGATGTTTGAAAATTTATAACTCGGATCCAAGCTCGATTCCAAAGTTGAAATTTTCAGGGCTTTTTAGGGACATAACAAAGCAACATTGCTGAAAATTTGAAGCAAATCGAAGTTCCGAGAAAAAAGTAACAGCTATCTGAAAATGGCGATTTTTTTAAAAATCTAGCGGCTTTGATGGCCGTATAATAACGAAATCGAAGCAATTAAGGAAAAGTAGGGCAGGTATCAACAGGATACACCTACACGAAAAATATCAGCTGTTATTTAACCCTCTACTTTGAAAACTGTAGATTTGAGAGCATTTTAAAAACGTAAAATTTTGCTAATACAGTGGTTCAGTTGGAAGCTCCCCAGCTAAGCCGGATATGAGTCTATAACAAATATCTATTTTTTTCTTGAAAGTAGAGAGTTCACAGAGAAGAATGCCGTTTAAACGGAATCTCTAAGTTATATAGAAGCTGAGATAGAAAATTTCTGAAAATGACTAAAAATTGCCTTTTTTTCAAATTTCAAAAAATTCTCCAGCGGCCGGATTTGATCGTATTGGACTCAAATTTTCAGGATCATCTCCTTTTCGTATGTACTTTCGAGGAAAAAATCAGCATCAAAATCGCTGACCCAAGCGCGCACGCTTTCGTCGAAAAGTAATGGATCTGCCCAAATATATATATATATATATATATATATATATATATATATATATATATATATATGTATATATATATATATATATATATATATATATATATATATATATATATATATATATATATATATATATATATATATATATATATATATATCTATATATATATATATATATATATATATATATATATATATATATATATATATATATATATATATATATATATATATATATATATATATATATATATATATATATATATATATATATATATATATATATATATATATATATATATATTATTTTTTTTTATTTATATATATTGTTACGCCACTGGACTGTGCAGACTGGTTAGATTAGGCTGGAATTGTACACGAACGGCCGGGAATATTCTGGAGTGCTCTAGGCCGGGAGAATAGATGTATAAATAAGACGCACGGTGGGCCGAGATTTAATCTAAAGTTGAACGTGAACGAGTGAAGAAGCAATAAGAAAGAGACTTATAAGTGTTCAGTTGTGATTATAGTTAAGACATTAATTAATCTATTGTTGTTAATTGTTAATTAATAAATAAGGTAGTGAGTAAGTGTTACCTGGACTTTCAATCAACGAATCTACGAGTAGAGGTGTTTGTGTGGATAGCAAACACGTAACAATTTGGTGTCAGAAGTGGGATTGGAAGAGAAATTTCTGGAATAATCGAAAAGGTTCCACAGTGTTCTTCTCAGAAATTAGTGGTAACACGAAGATTTAAACTACTGGACAGTGTTTGAGGACTATTTTTAGACTGAATAGTGACTTTAAAGTGGATCTTCGAGAAGTTTCTAGAACATTTGATTTAGAAATAGCTGCAAATACGTGAGTGCCGCTAGTAATAACGTGTTGTAGACTGAGAAAAAGGACTACTAGTGCAAATTCGGGAAAATTCTAGAACATTCTATTTGAAAACAACAGGAGATATGTGAATTGTGTCGACGGGAACGTGTTGTAGACTTGAAAACAAGACTATAAGTGATTTTTAGTGACAATTCTAGAACATTCGATTTGGAAACCACAGAAGATACGTAAACTGTGTTAACGGGAACGTGCTATAGACTCAAAACAAGACTTTTTAGCGATATTTCGTGAAAATTCTCGAACATTCCATTGCACAATTAGTGGAGATAAGTGAATTTTGTCAACACAAAAGAAGTATAGACTCTAAATAAGACTTTCTAGTGCTGTTTCGAGATTTTTCTGGATCCATTATTAAAATAGACGTGATATCAACATTTTACGGATTTTGTAGTGTAATAAACTTTATTTTGAACTGATTTACGTGTCGTGAGTTAATGCCAACAACAAGAAGCATGGCGGAGAAACAAACACAAGACTTACTTGCAGCATTGGTGCAACAAATGGAAGAACAGAAAAGAGAACGCCAGGAAGAATTAAGAAAGATTATGGAAGATCAAGAGAGAAGACGACAGGAAGAAAAAGAAGAACAAGAGAGAAGACGACAAGAAGAAAAAGAAGAACAAGAGAGAAGACGACAAGAAGAAAAAGAAGAACAAGAGAGAAGACGCCAGGAAGAAAAAGAAGACTTGACAAAAATGATCGAAGGCCTGGAAATAAGACGACAAGAAGAAAAAGAAGAACAAGAGAGAAGACGACAAGAAGAAAAAGAAGAACAAGAGAGAAGACGACAGGAAGAAAAAGAAGACTTAAGAACAATGATGGAGGGCTTGGAAATAAGACGATTGGAGGAAAACCAAGATATAAAAAAGAAGCCTAGAGGAACAGCAGGCAGCCATTTTCTCCCTCACTGAAAAATTTAAAGATGTTATCGAAAAAGTCACTGAAGTCGCAGGGAAAGTCTGTGAAGTCGAAGGACAAGTTAATGAAGTTGAAGGAGAGGTCAGTGAAGTTAAAGGAGAGGTCAGTGAAGTTAAAGAAAAAGTCAGCCAAGTTGAAGGGGAAATAACCGAAGTCAGAGGAGAAGTAGCCCGACTCAAGCAACAATTAAGAGAGAAGGATGGCCAATTAACTGTCGTCTGCTGCTAGGGTAACCTTCATTCGACGGTCAAAATTCATGGTCAACTTATAAGAGACAATTTGAGGCAGCTGCGCGTTCAAATAACTGGAACGATAAGGAAAAGGCAACAGCATTGGTATTAGCATTAAGGGGCCAAGCATTAGACCTGCTCCAAACAATTCCTGCCGCACAGCAACAAAACTATAACATGTTGGAGTCAGCGTTAGAACTAAGATATGGCGACCAACATCTCGCCCAAGTATATCAGGCTCAGCTCAAATCACGCAGACAACGAGGTGGAGAAAGCCTCCAGGAGTTCGAGGCTGCGGTAGAAAGATTAGCCCATCTAGCCTATCCTGATGCACCAATGGAATTTCAACAACAGTTAGCAGTTGGTACATTTATTGATGGAGTAAGGAACCAGGAAGTTAGGCGAATTCTTAAGTTGGCCAGGCATAAGCTTAGTAATGAGGCTTTAGTACATGCACTGGAGATTGAGGCTGCCTATAAGGATACCACACAATCAAATCAGCGACTACGAGCTATGAGTGTGGAGGAAGACAAGCCAGACAACACAACACAAAACCTAATATCTGATTGACCCAACTACTGACAAAATCAAACTCCCAGCAGAGACAAGACCAACAACAAAGTAGTGGGAGGCTGAATGGAGGCATCCGTTGTTATAGGTGTGGTAAAGTGGGCCATATCAAGAGGAACTGTGGTCAACGCAGCCCAGAAAGGGTAAATGCTGCTGTGGTTGAGGAGCCTCAGGAAAACTAAAGATGGCTGGCAATTTGGGGGCTGCGCTGGCCAAGAAATGTTGTGACCCCCGAGAAATAAAAGTTTTCCAACTTCGGAGAGTTCAAAGTAGTCTGTTGTTGGAGGGTTATGTAAATAAGAAGAAATGTGTGTTCACAATCGACACAGGAGCTACGTCATCAATAGTACGGACAGGATTCATAACGGGTTTCAAAGTAAATAAAGGACAGAATGGATTAGTCATCCGGACAGCTACGGGAGATAGGGCGGCGGTTCATGGGGAAGTCGACATGGAGCTGCAGATTGGCCGCTTATGTTTTAAACACCAAGTTATCGTAGCTGACATTACAGATGACTTCATTTTAGGATTAGACGTTATGGAAAAATATGGATTTGTACTTGACGTTGGAGAACGAGTTCTCAGGATTGGAAATGAAGAAATTATTTTGTCAACGGCAGATGAAAAATTCCATAATATTAGGCTACTGACTTCGAGGACAGTAAAAATTCCTGCACGAACAGAGAAGGTAATTGAGGCAGTCCTGGAGGAAAATTCTGTGGGATACCGCTTTGGCCTCGTTGAGAAGGATGACTCAATTAAAATGACAGACAATGTAATTCTGGCAAGGACGTTAACACAGACTACAGACAAGATACCGATTAGAATGGTTAACCTAAATTCACACTCAGTGACGTTCAAGGAAGGCGAAGCAATTGGCACCTACGAACCAGTCACATGGATTGCGAGATGTGAAGAACAAATCATTGGAGCTTCGTCTACAGATATGGACCAAGAAATTGTAAAGATGTTAAATGCCCAGTTAGACCATTTAACTCCTGATGAACATAGAGAAGCTTTAAAATTTTTGAAGAAAGAAAGTACAGTATTTGCAAAGGACACAGAAGCTCTTACAAAGACCAACATAGTGCAACATCGGATAAATACTGGTGAATCAGCTACTATTCGTCAACTACCTAGGAGGCTCCCATTAGCAAAACAAGAAGAGGCTTCTGCAATGGTACAGAAGATGCTTAAAGACGGAGTTATTGAGGAATCAACCAGTCCTTGGTCGTCGCCAGTAGTTTTGGTTGCTAAGAAAGATGGAACTTTAAGATTCTGTGTCGACTACAGGAAGCTGAATGACGTCACTAGAAAAGACAGCTATCCGTTACCCCGAATTGATGACACACTAAGTACGCTGGTAGGTTCACAGTGGTTTTCCACTCTAGATCTTCGAAGTGGATATTGGCAAGTGGGACTTCATCCAGATGACAAAGACAAGACAGCCTTTTCGACAGGAAGTGGCCTTTATCAATTCACTGTAATGCCTTTCGGCCTGTGCAATGCACCAGCAACTTTTGAAAGACTGATGGAACTGGTACTACGAGGACTAACTTGGAAGACATGTCTAGTTTATCTTGATGATGTGATGGTTATGGGACGGGATTTTAAGGAGCATTTGAAGAACCTTCAAGAAGTGTTTGGAAGAATTAAAAATTCACACCTGAAATTGAATCCCAAAAAGTGCCTAATGTTCCAGAAAGAGGTAAAATTCCTAGGACATGTCGTGTCTTCGGAGGGGATAAGAACAGACCCAGACAAGATTTCCTCAGTACGAGATTGGCCAAGGCCTTCAAATGTTCACGAAGTACGAAGCTTCCTTGGCCTATGCACTTACTACAGACGATTTGTGGAACGATTTGCCGATATTGCGAAGCCACTACACCGGCTTACAGAAGAGAAGGTTCAGTACCAATGGTCACAAGAGTGTGAAACATCGTTCAGAACACTAAAATCAGCACTGTGTTCGAGTCCGGTTCTATCATACCCAGAACGGAAAGGTCTGTACGTATTAGACACGGATGCCAGTAATTCTGGACTTGGATGTGTTCTTTCCCAAATTCAAAATGGACAGGAAAAAGTAATTGAATACTTCAGCAAGACGTTGTCGAAGCCAGAACGTAACTATTGTGTAACACGGAAGGAACTATTGGCCATTGTCAAGTCCATAGACCATTTTCACAAGTACCTATATGGACAACACTTTAAGGTTCGGACCGACCATGCTGCATTAAAGTGGTTATTGCAATTGAAGACTCCGGAAGGCCAACTAGCTCGCTGGATAGAAAAACTGCAGCAGTACGATTTTAAAATCGAACATCGTCCTGGAAAATCCCATAAAAATGCAGACGCTCTCTCCAGAAGACCCTGTCGGGAAGACTGCAAGCACTGCCACCGGGTAGAAAAACAACAAGGGATAGTAATTGTGAACACCGTTAAAATTGATGTTCCTGACGACTGGACAAGAGAGACATTAAGAGAAGAGCAGTTAAAAGATCAAGAAACTGGTCCTATTCTGGAATGGAAAGAAAGAGGAGCCCGACCAGGCTGGAAGGACATTTCAGACAAGGCAGTGGGACTGAAGGCTTTGTGGGCACAATGGGATTCCCTTAGAGTAGAGGATGGACTGTTGAAAAGAGCTTGGGAAAGTCCAGACGGAAAGGAAATTACTTTGAGATTGGTAATTTCCAGGTGTCGCATACCAAAAGTACTCCAGGAAGTGCATAATGGAACATCTGGTGGACATTTTGGCATCAACAAAACTCTCACTAAAGTACGCGAACGATTCTACTGGGTGAACAGCCGCCAAGATGTGGAAGCTTGGTGCCGCAAATGTGAAGTTTGTGCGGCAAGTAAGGGGCCACGGACAAGAAGTAAGGGCCAAATGAAACAATATAACGTAGGGGCTCCTTTTGAGCGAATTGCGATCGACGTAGCTGGTCCATTCCCCGTGACAGATGATGGGAACAAATACATCTTAGTTGCCATGGATTATTTCAGTAAGTGGCCTGAAGCTTATGCCATACCCAACCAAGAAGCAGCCACTGTCGCTCAAGCTCTGGTAGATAATCTAGTATGTCGATTTGGCGTGCCCCTAGAATTGCATTCGGATCAAGGAAGAAACTTTGAATCAGGGGTGTTTCAGAAGATGTGTCGCCTACTGGGAATTCATAAGACAAGAACAACAGCCCTACATCCACAATCAGACGGAATGGTGGAGAGATATAATAAAACCATGGAGGAACACCTATCCAAAGTGGTTGAGAAACATCAGAGAGATTGGGACCGTCACTTACCTCTTTTCCTTATGGCATACAGGGCCTCCATTCATGAAACAACAAAACAGACACCGGCTCGCGTGATGTTTGGACGTGAGATTAGACTGCCATGTGACTTGGTGTTTGGCACATCGGATGAGGAGCGACTTTCCGTAAATGACTACGCCGATGAAGTTGGTGAACGGCTAAGGAACATTCATGAGCTGGTACGAGACCGAATTGCCATAGCAAGTGATCGCATGAAGGCTCGTTATGATCTTAAGGCGAATTCAGGAGGGTTCCAGGCCGGAGATTTGGTTTGGCTATATAACCCACAACGAAAGAAAGGCAGGTCCCCGAAGCTTCACCCGCCCTGGGAAGGTCCTTACACTGTGGTCACCAGACTAAACGACGTTGTATATAGAATTCAGCAAAGTCCAAAATCCAAGATGAAGGTGGTGCACATAGAGAGACTAGCCAAGTATGCAGGGAATAATGAATTGCCTGATCGGGACGTTCAGGCTTAAGGAGGGGGCAGTGTTACGCCACTGGACTGTGCAGACTGGTTAGATTAGGCTGGAATTGTACACGAACGGCCGGGAATATTCTGGAGTGCTCTAGGCCGGGAGAATAGATGTATAAATAAGACGCACGGTGGGCCGAGATTTAATCTAAAGTTGAACGTGAACGAGTGAAGAAGCAATAAGAAAGAGACTTATAAGTGTTCAGTTGTGATTATAGTTAAGACATTAATTAATCTATTGTTGTTAATTGTTAATTAATAAATAAAGTAGTGAGTAAGTGTTACCTGGACTTTCAATCAACGAATCTACGAGTAGAGGTGTTTGTGTGGATAGCAAACACGTAACAATATATATATATATATATATATATATATATATATATATATATATATATATATATATATATATATATATATATATATATATATATATATATATATATGTGTGTATATATATATATATATATATATATATATATATATATATATATATATATATATATATATATATATTGACAAGCTCTCAGATATTGTGATTCAGTATTAGTATTCATTTGATTACTATCACGAGTACTCTTCTAGTAGTGTATCATCACATAAAAACATGCTCCTTTGAGCATATTCCATTTGCTTTTATTTATTACGTGTATTAAACAGTTTTAGTATTTTTAAAATATATGTTTTGAAATTAACCCAGTGTTTGTTTCTGGTCCTTCAAGCATACAACAATTTAAAGATGTGGTACAACAGTACGCCCAGTGATTTAAGCAACAATCACAACAAAACAATTGGCGTTGATGTCAAGATGTTAACAATGGTGTAAAAGGCAAACCACATCGGACAACACGCCCGAGCGGAAAGTCGAGCAGCGAGGTGTAGGTTATTTTCCTCTTTTTAGTAAGCCGTTGGCCGCTGTGTTCTCAATACACTTTTGTTAAGTGTATAGTGTAAATCATATTTAGGATTTTTAAATAATTCTTACATATTCCTGACCTTTTGGAATTATTTCATACTTATCGAATAATATGTTGGATTTATGGTTTTAGTTGATTTGGCGAGAAAATAAAACTGATATTCAAAATGAATAAACATAAAAGAATCTTCAGTATATTGAAATAATAAAAATGAGATTTTACTTCTCTGTCTAATATTATTAAAAGTAGCTTTATTCTCGTCTTATGCATTATAAATACTTTTCAAACTTTAGGCTGGCCAGCTCTCTGTATACTGTGTGACATTGAGATTGCCACACCAAGTAATATATGAGGAATTTAGGTGAAAATCTGGAAACCACTAGGTCTCTCACTAATGTGAGGGATTTCCATTTATTTGGTAAAAATTCTTTATTAGGGGGCAATCGCAATTAAAGCTTAATCAGTTCTCTTAGTATGATACAAACTTATAAATCATGAAAAAGTGTGTGTTAGCAAATGGAGGATTTCGACTTGGTACCTATATTACTATCTTGTAAATTAACTTTTACCCTTTCTGTTGGAATACTTTAAATTAAATTAAATTAAACACCACAGGTAATACAACCCCCTGTATCCCTGAAAGCACCTCAAGGTACCTTGTGTGGGAGAGGGCTACATATTTAGAGACAATGGATACACTCCCAATGTCCGAGTATGCTAGGATTAATGTCTGATTTAGAAAAAATTATAGCTCCTCGCCCGGGGATCGAACCCTGGACTCAAGTGTCCTTACCACTCGACCACTTTGGTATTATAATTTTTACTATACCTTTATTAGTGTCATTAAAATATCTTTTCTACGACCTCTATAGAAAGTAGTATTTTCCTCCCTAGGGAGGAAAGTATTTTCTAACCGAATTTTTGACTATTGCATAGTTATCTTGAAATCTCAATGTGTGCTAAAATGTCAAAATAGACGTCAAAATTAAGGTAAGTAATTTCATTGTAATGTTTTATTAATTTTAAACAATGCAGGTCATTTTAGAAACAATTATAATTAACGTTTAAATTTTTGTTCTGATTTAAAATATTTTCTCACCATGACAGCCATCTTTAAAACTAGTATTTTAATATTCTATGGCTTACTTACTATTCAAATTACTATCTTCTTCGCGTCGGGCATTAAACTTCATCCACGGGATGAATTGTTACACTTTCCTCCCTTGTCATACAAATATCTATAAACGATTAGTAAATGTTGTATTTTCTATGACACAGTATATAAGTTGTGAGAAAATCCTTTTGATGTACGAAGATGATGTGTAACTAAGTTTACTTTAAATAACTGGAGAGCGCTGATATTCATATCTACTTTCAGTGACAGAGCAAATGTATTATTGAAACAGCTTAGCCCAAAGAGGATTATAGTAATATATCAATTTAATACCATTGAGCTATCCTCTTTTAATAATAAACTTGATCCCCCATCGCCACAAATAATACATGGATGGAATGCCTTCCGGTCATTTAAAGTAAACTTAACTGTACAATTGTACAATCATGTATATGAATAAGAAGGCGATTCCAAAACTTCCGAATTAAACTCAACGGGTATGTTAATGTGTATCCAATCATCAAATTGAAGAAAAGTACATTAATTTGACTATTGTGATTGTTATGAATTAGGTCTAAAACGGCAAACAAAATGCGTGTTGTAATTGTGGTGGCGTATAAATGAATGTGTCCGTTCCATAAATCATTTTCTAATATTTACTTTCTTAATATTTACCCACAACAACGTACGCTGACGCCACTACTCCTTTTAATTCTTCAACTCTCTCTCTCTCCCATATATTAGTCGCATATAAATAGCCACAGAGTAATCCGCTATTAGTGAATTAATATACAAAAAAAACAGTATTCTCCTAAAGAAAATAAGTATACCCCTATTACCCAGAACAAAGACACAAAATACATATTTCATTATCATATTCATATCATCTCTCTAATTTGACCAGCACTGCTTTTTCTAAAAAACAAAAACATCTTTTATTGCGTACAAAAGCATTTTTTTTTGCTAAAGAAAAACTACCATTTGTAATTACTGTGGAGAATATCAGTTAGATTGCTCAAAATGTAATGTAGCAGGCGAATCAGATAGATTTTTTATTATTTAATTCTGGATTAATTTCTGGGCCTCTGACGTACCGTATCTTCACTGTAGCTACCTAAGCCTCAATCAACCAGATAATAAAGGAATGTGATGTTACTACACTGTAAAAAAGGCACCGCCTACTTTGGCATCAGAATGAATCTTTTTTCTTATATAGAGAAAAGCGCATCACAACTTTACTAACCTTTCTTACTTCATAATAATATTTCTACGAAAATTTTACAATAAAAAATTCACTTCTTGGATTATTATTACCATTATATTGTTTCTTGAAAGACACTTTTATGAATCTGTTTGAAATATACTGATTTGAACAAAAAATGCAGCACCAAGAATTCGTTAAGAAATTTTGTTGAAGTTTTGTTTCATTGTAGTTAAGAGGCGAGTAAAAGTTGAATAGAAAATTACAACGTTTTCTGACATTTATTGTACGTTTTTATATTAAAGTACTGATTATTTCATTGCCATTTTATTGGAAATTAACAAATTTTGATCAGTTCATTTGAATTTTATACGCCTAATGTCTAAAATTTATAGAAGAGCTAATTTTCATCAAATAAGTGACTGAATAATCGGTATGAAACAAGCCGGGCTTTCTTTAAGAGATATTGCCAATCGTGTGGGTTGTAGCAACGGTATTAAGATGTTGAACAAGATGGTCTGAGGAAGGTCACCATGAGTGACAACATGGATATTGACTCCGTAGACCAACCATGCACAAAGAAGAACGCCACCTATGAAGTTTGACGCTACAAGATAAATTTTTCACGATGCGAACTGTGGGAAACCAGTGGATACGTGTTAGGTCGGAAGATGTTAATGGCATCAGTATATCAACGCATAAGAAATTTTGGATTTTATTTCTACCGACCGTTTTTATGTCTACTCCTTACTCTATATCATGGCGCCCTCAGATTGATATGGTATAATGTGAGAGTCAATTGGGAACAAGTATGGCATCACAGTATTCAGTGATGAGTCTCGATTTGCGGGCACATGACACACGTAATAAAGCGAGACGCCGACGCGACGTGGAAAACGCCAAAATTTGGAATTCACTGTTAACCGTCAGACAGCCCTTACCCGAAATGTGACAGATGTTGTTAAAATAGGTCACCGTTAGTCTTCATTCGGGATAACTTGAATGCTGCTAAACGTGCTGGGACCTATTGCATTTTCTTACCTACAAGAGTTGAATAATCAAATTTTTCAGCAGGATAATGACCACCCTTATACGGGGAGGGTTACAACAAACTCTTACAAGAAGTTAATGTGGTGCCACTTCCATTGCCGATAAGGTCACCCGATCTGTCTCCGATTGAACATGTCTAAGGTATGATTGGTAGAAGACTGGGATATTTACCCCATCCTCCGGAAAATTTAAACAATCTTCAGTTCTGTATCCAAGAGATTTGGCATGGGATACTGTTAGCAGATTGTAGCGACGTGTGTGTGGTTTACAAAATGGACAATAGTTTTTCTGTCATTGAAGAACCAGCGGCCTATTGTACTCGGTGTGGAGAAATAATTACTCCAGGTTTCATTAAGAAATTAAAGATAGTAAACTTCAACTGAATATGGTTTATTCAGCGATGTTCCGCTTGTAGGATCAACAATAATTACAAAAGAACACTAAATTCATTTAACTAATATTGACGTAATAGGAGGAGATAATTTTGGTGTAAAGGTAACATAATAAATTGAGAATGTAGTCGCCTTTAATGCAGATTAGCAAAATCAATTTCGGTTAACAAAATAACAAACTATATTTGACGTCTGTCATTGTCAAACTGACAGTTAATAAAAATTCTTAAGGATGACTTCAAATTATACTTGATATCTATCACTATCAAGGAGACAGTTAGGCAAAATTACTACTACCGAATTCGTATGATACTTGACATCCGTCACTGTCAAAGTGACAGCTAGGAAAAATTTTTTTGACTGACTTCACCGTATACTTGACGTCTGTCACTGTCAAAGTGACGAAACGCGCTTGGGTTAATGATTGAAGATAACTTCCAGTATAAAATAATGATTGTTCAATTTACGATTACATAGATCAGGACAAACTCCCATCTGTTAAGAAAGTAGCATTCTGACAAATTCAAATACTTAATTAAATACGTCTCTCAATTTAGAACTAACTCTATATTGAGATGTAGAAGGTATCAATGAAATATTCAACTAACATTTAATTATATCTTAAGTTATATTTTAAATTATTCCCGGATGGGCTCAGAAATTGATTTGCCTTTTTCTGCGCCTGCATCCCATTTTATAATATATTGTTGCTAAGTTTGTGCCCATGAATATAAACAAAGTAACTAAGGCATGTAAATGCAAACAAAATGGCAAAGTGTTTATAGATACTCAATTATTTATTTGGGGTATTTAAGGTGACCCATCTTAAACTAACCCTACATTATTATATTTCTGTGGCTGGGAAACTCTTTCCGAAGCCAATCTTCCTTCCACACACACACACGCACACACGCACACGCACGAACGCAAACACGCACATTATACAATGTCTAGCGCCTGCTAAATCAATTAAATGTTGAATATCTATTTATATAAAACTGTTTAACTAAATTCTATCGTTACAGGATATTAATTATCTAACTTGACAGCATGCCTAACAGAGTGAATGAGTGCGTTCGAAATCACAGTGGAGTCATTACTAAATCTTTTTTATTCCGCGTCTCACATGTTGAAATTACAATCTTCATTGTCTGGGAGACAACTGGTGAACATTTAAATAAAATTACCCAACGAAATCATAGTGTTGCATTTTTTAGTCAAACCAGTGTACATGTAATAAAAAATGAAAACACTCTTCTTGACATCTATCACAACAAAATAACAAAATGTTTATAGATACCCAATTATTTATTTGGGGTATTTAAGGTGACCTATCTTTCCAAAGAAACTGACTCAACATTATACATGTCTAGCTCCTACTAATCAGTTAAATATTGAATTATTATTTATTTATATAAAACTGTTTAACTAAATTCTTTCGTTACAAGATATTGATCATTTCATTAACAGCATGCCTAACGGAGTAAATGAGTGCGTTCGAAATCACGGTGGACCCATTCATTACTAAATCTTTTTTATTCCGCGTCTCATATGTTGAAATTCCAATCAATTTATTGTCTGGGAGACAACTTTGCTGAAAATTGCAACAAAATTGATGAACGAAATCATAGTGTTGCATTTTTTATTCAAACCAGTGTACTCGTACGTGTAATAAAAAATGAACACACTCTTTGATTTAGAACTGCGAAGATCCACCCTTTATTTGTTTAAACAAATATTTACGCAGACTGATAAAGAGAAATACGTAAATACTAATAAATTGTTTATTTTAGCTAGATAGGATTTGATGTGTATAAATAGAAATGAAACAATGGTCTTTTTCCTATGATTGATTTTGAGGTTTTATTTTTATTGTGGTTATAACAAGAGAGAGTATTGGACAAAAAAACTAGCACCAACACTTAGATACATGTTATCAAAATAAAGCATCATATATGTATTTCTACAAGGTGGATTACTGACTATATTTCAGAATAACGGAAACACTTAAAAAAACATCAGGTTTGTTACAATTTATAAAATAATGATTACACTTTTTTTTTTAATGGATGCTTGATGTAATTAAAATCGTCTCCAAGTCACTGAATTAAATTTATGTGAAACTGAAATTGAGGCTTAAATTCCTCAATCCAAATATATCAATATATAAACGGTGATTTCTAAAAAAAAAATTGTGTTTATATCGACTACCAATTCTGGCTACTATTATCTATCATCTCGTTATAAGCATTTTCTAATAATTATTCTTTATTTAGTATGAAGAATACAGGTTTGTTTCGTAACAAAAATTTTATTTTCATTTCTATAAATATAATGAATCTTGATGATATACTCGTATACCTCAGAAATTACTTCACGGATTATACAAACTTTTCTGCAATATAATTTTCTTCTGTTTCATCACAAACTACTATTTATAACACGAACTACTAATAATTCAACACAAACATTATGAAAAAAGAATTATAGTTCTGTTTTTTTAAACTTTGCATTATTTTATTATAGTATTTTAAACACTAATTTCAGACAGAATCAGCACAACCTACAACTTCACAAAAACTTTCAGGGTAAAAATACCTGAAAGGGATGGAGAAGGAGGCAGGATGCAGAGACAACAAAATGACACCATCTGGTATACTAACGGATCAAAAACGTCAAGCAGTACCGGAGCAGGAGTTCCGGAAGAACAACCAGGGAAAGACATCAGCCTGAACCTTGGAAGTATCGCAACAGTGTTCCAAGCCGAAATCACAGCAATAGACGTCTGTGCACAAGAAATGATACGGAGGGCATACAAAAATAAGAGAATCCGCATCATCACTGACAGCCAAGCAGCCCTCAGAGCTCTTGAAGCAGTAGAAATACGATCTAAAACAGTAAAAGACTGCCTGGAGTCCCTGGAGAAACTTACAGAACACAACAGTGTACAACTGGAGTGGACACGAGGACACCAGGGAAATACGGGAAACGAAAAAGCAGACATGCTAGCCAGAAAAGGCGCTAAATCAATTCTAACAAGTCTCGAACCGACCTGCGGGGTATCTTACAGCACCGCGAAAGGATTGGTAAAGGAACTATTAAGACAGAAACACTACTCGCACTGGATAGAGATACCGGGAATGAACCAGTCACGCTTGTTCATCGGAAAAATATCTAGAGCAAGGACCAACGAAATGCTAAAGCTGAGCAGAAAACAGCTGAGGTCTGCAGTGGGAATATTAACAGGACACTGCACACTAAACAAACACCTAACCAACATAAGGGTGAAAGACAATCCAGATTGCAGGATGTGTGGTGAAGATGAAGATACTCTCCACCACATCTTACACGAATGCCCAGCCCTAACGGCAATGAGACTAACACACTTCGAGGGACCACTTTCAACCCCGAAAGAGATAGCCATAGCTCCCATAAACTGTATACTCGCCTTCTGGAATAGAACGGGTCTTATGGAGTAATGAGACTATGGGGTACAATAAGCTTAAGCTTCAGTACAGCGGGTAGTCAAAACCGCAACCCGTAAAGAAAAAAGAAAAACACTAATTTGCAATAAATTTTCTACCAAAATAAAAAATGTATTGAGATGTACCAATGAAATGTGAACTGTACATATTCCCAAAATGTCAACTTTATAAGTGAATCAAGATAGTCTTTCAAATATTGTGTGCATTAAATACACTTCTTCATTATCAGGGCATTCTTGCAAGCGGTGAACTAAATTGGACATTACTTGTTGAAGCATGCCCACTGGTATAGCTTCCATTTAAGTTCATCTAAATTTCGCGGCTTCAGCTAGTATATTTTTCTCTTTAAATAGCTCCAAAGATAAAAGTCTAGAGCAGTAATATCTGGTGACCTAATGGACCAGTGAAAGTCGCTGTTATAAGATATAGTGCAAAAATTGTTCCAAGGTTGTTATGCAAATGTATGCATTAAGTATAGCTAGAAGCACCCTCCTATTGAAATTAAAAGTGTTCCATCTTCTCATCCTCCAATTAAGCAAAAAGGAACAAAGTTATATCTATCAGAGTTAACTATTGTTGTACCGTTTTCTTAAAAAAATAATAATAATAATAATAATAATAATAATAATAATAGGGGTGCAAAGGACCGGCAACCTCCACGTTGGTGCACCCTGGACGGGCAGAGGCAACTCTGCCTGACTAATGCCGGCCGGGAGTACCAGGGCTAACTACCCTGGTACTCTTTTTGCTATGGTTCCATATAACCTTAGAAGGGCCCCTCACATTCGACCTCAGTCGGATGGAGGTCAAGGACAGATGGGAGGGGCCTTACCGGACGGTCCTAACGATGATGACAATGCGATTGTACATGGACGCTTTAAGTGGACGAGGGAACTTCGGGATGACTTACTGACCTGCCGCGAGAGTAGCGAACCTGAGCGAAGGGGATACATGGCGCGATTGCATGCACTTTGGTGCGAAATGCATCCAGAGCATCGCGCCTTCTCTCAACAACATCTGAGAGATCAAGTATCCTTTCTGCTCAGGACAGGTTATGTAAGGGCACCCCGTCAGCCGGAAGAACTGCCAGCCGCAGTCCCACCGCGGCAATTATTAGCTGATGGGGAACATCCTTTAGAGTTCACCGATGTAGACTTAAGGACGAGGGTTAGCCTTAACACCAGGGCTAACCTAAAGCCACAAGACCTAGCTAGAATGGACGAGGTCATCGATGAGGAAATTCCGGAAGATGCCGACATCTGGCAAATCAACAGTGCCGTGTACAACGCCGCGAAGCAACTCGTCCCCCCGTGAGAGGTCAACCAATCACGGGGTCGAGAAAGCCAAGCGGCGTGTACAGAATATCGAGGGCAAGATACAGTCGGCCAGACAACACGCTTCTCGGATCCAGAGTGTGGTGGAATATAAGACAACTGGTAGAGTTTTTACTCCCAGAATCCGGCGCATAGCAGCCGGATTAAGACGTCAACACCATACTCTAAATCTGACAGTGATGCTTACCATCAAGCAGCACTGTCTAGATAGGATCCGAGCGCTCATGGCGATAAAGAAAACATTGAAGAGGCGGGTGAGGAGTATGGAACAAAACAATTTGTTCCGTACGAATCCTTCCCGCCTATTTCAAGAGCCACAGCGTGTTGTAGATAATCCGCCGACTGTAGAAGATGTCGAAACCTTCTGGAAGGGAATCTACGAAACGACGCGTCCATTCAATAGCGACACTCCAGCAATTGCACACTTCGAGGCTCTGTGTCACAGACATCGTGAAGAGCCAGATGAAGTGTGCCCGGCAATCAGTACGGAGGAAGTCCAGCAAGCACTTGTTGGCACCAAGAACTTCGCTGCCCCGGGCCCAGACGGCATTAACAACTGGTGGTGGAAGAAATTTCCGTCCACTCACCGCCGTCTGGCGCGAGTTTTCAACTCATGGTTGAACGAGGGGCAGCAGATTCCGGACTGGTTTGTCGAGGGACGTACTGTGCTTATCCCCAAAAAGGGGGGATCTTTCCGACCCGAGGAATTATAGGCCGATCACTTGCCTCAACTCCTGCTACAAGATATTTACACGTATCTTGTATGCAAGGACACTGAGGTCTGTTGATCCGGTCTTCCAGCAGATACATGAACAGCGTGGTGCCAAGAAGGGCATGGCAGGTTGCAAGGACAGCCTGCTGATAGACCGCTGTATTACACAGGATTCTGTGCAATACAAGCGGAATCTATCGATGGCCTGGATTGACTACCGCAAGGCATTTGATACAACATCGCACGAGCTATTGTTACACTTGCTCGAATGTCTTGCGGTACCAGCACCACTAGTGAGATGCATAGAACAGCTGCTGCCACTCTGGAAGACTCGCTTCACCATAACATCAGGTGCACAGCGGGTCACGACAGAGCAGGTGGCATTTAGGAGGGGAGTTTTCCAGGGCGACTCCCTGAGTCCTCTCCTCTTCTGCATCTCACTGCTACCGTTGTCTGCTGGGCTCCGCCAAACCCGCGGGTATCAATGTGGACCACCCAGCGACCGGAGGCATAAGGTCACCCATCTGTTTTATATGGATGATCTTAAACTTTATGCCTCCGGAGAGCGCGAACTACAAAACGCTCTTAGGGTGGTCGAAGAATATACGCGGGCAATTGGTATGGAGTTCGGGTTGGACAAATGTGCAGTCGTCCACCTCAAGAGAGGACGATGCGGGGAATTCTCTGAAAATGCGCAGCTCGCAGACGGAAGCATCCTAAGACATCTGGATGCCGGAGAGACCTATACATACCTGGGTGTGCAACAAAGGCACATCCAAGATGTGACACAAATAAAGGATTCTCTCCGCGGCAAGTACAGACACCGCCTCCGAAAGATTTGGTCTTCCGAACTTTCGGGGGAAGAATAAGGTGTCTGCAACTAATATGCTTGCCGTTCCGATTCTGCTCTACTCCTTCGGAGTAGTAAAGTGGAGGGTAGATGAGCTGCGCCAATTAGACAGAGATACCCGCAAGATGATGAATATTCACAGAAGTATTCATCCTAGATCGTCCGTTCCTCGTGTGTACCTCCCACGTCAACGGGGGGGCCGAGGACTCTTGAGCCTGGAGTGTACGCATGGCAGAGTAGTACTGAGTATGGCATGTAACATACTCAGGAGCTCAGATCCCCTCTTGCGGTTCGTAAAACATCACGAAACTGTAGGAGTGGGAGCAGGATTGTTGAAGGCAGCAAAAAGAGCCGCAGATGAACTCGGTCTCGCATTTGACATCAGGCGAGGAGGCCGGCGAGGTGCTGATGTTGAGTCAGTCACCGAACTTCAGCCAAATCGTCTGAAAGCCCGAATAAGAGCTGCTGAACAGGAAAATCTGTTTCGGCAGCACGTCGATAAACCCCAGCATGGTGTCTTCTATAAGAACATAGAAACACTGGGTTTATCGACCAGGCTGACCTTCGCCTTTCTAAGGTCAGCGGGGCTTAAGTCGGAGACCGAAGGATTCATTATGGCCTGCCAAGATGGTGTTATCAACACCTTGGTCTACCGTAGCCGCGTGTGGCGTGTAGAGGTCCCTGATATCAACTGCAGGACCTGCCATCAGGCGCCGGAATCGCTCATGCACTTACTTTCTGCATGCCCCATATATGCGATTTCGGCCTACATCCACCGACATAACGCGGCGTTACGAGTGCTATACTACCATCTAAGGCACTCGTACGGGGTAGACCAGACACCAGTGCTGCCTTACGTCCCCGGAGATATCGAGTCCGTTGTCGAGAACGAGAAATGCCGGATTTACTGGAACTACTCGTTCCCGACTGTCAGGCTAATCCAAGCCAACAAGCCTGACATAGTCCTCCTCGACCATCAACTCAAGGTGATGTATGTTATCGAGTTCTCGGCACCTGCGGAGAAAAACATCACCTTGAAGGAGGAGGAGAAACGGACCAAATATCGCGATCTCCGGTACGAGCTCCAAGTGCTGTACCCAGGCTACTTGGTCAAAATGGTCGTCCTTATTATCGGTGTACTCGGAGGGATAAAGCCTACGCTGCTCTCGGAACTGAAGATCATACCGGCCTGCCAAAAACCAGCCGAGTGGCTGGCAGGTCAAATGCAGAAGGCGGTCATTCTGGGTTCTCTCCGTCTGCTTAGGGCACACGATTCTGGTATCTACAGTCACTAACCCTGCGGGATGTGGGGAGTGGCTGTAGTTGATGCGCCGGCGCGACTCCCGTGAGGCGTCGGAGGCCACGGGAGGACTGACCGGCATCGGATATTCCGAAAAAAAAAAAAAAAAAAAAAAAAATAATAATAGATCCGTAATATAATAACAATAAACTACCACCAATAGTTTCCTGTAGATAAGAATGATAGTATTAAATATAGTTTATTGTTATTATTATCAGTATCGAATTAGTCTATTTTTATTAAGGCTGGGAATCGAATACGAATAATTCGAGTATTCAAATATTCGAGTATTCGAATACGAATTATTCTAATGGGAAATTATTCGAATATTCGAATAGGTACTCGAATATTCGAATATATTCGAGTATTCGAATATTCGATTATTTCTGAGTAAATTTGAATATTAAAATATATTATTAAATTATGTACGAATAGGTATGCAGTATGCATCCAACCAAAGTAAGTGGATAGTAGGTATAGGTAGGTACTTATTCTAAAATCCAAATATATAAATAGACCACATTAGTGGCACGTTTTACTCCCAGTTGAACTATTCCATATCTTTCTCGCCTCGACCTTATTCTTACTGTACTAAGGCAGGGGTTAAAATTAAATTTTAAATTTTAGAAAACCTGTAAATATTTAACTATTGATTTTTCATGTATTTGTTTTACCTTCACAATCTGCGTCTTTTTTAAAAACATTCTAATTTTAGAGCACTTTTATTTTCTTCGAAAAGGAAAAATAGTTATGACACAGAAGTATAATAAACTAGTTCTATTTTTGTTTTATTTAAGCTTCAATAGTTAAATGTGAACAATAGCGCTTCAATACTAAAATAAAATACTAACTGAATAATTCTGACCCTTAAAGCACATGTACAGGAGATATACCCTATTGTGGGTATGGAAAGCAAATCAAATTGCCTGCTTAGTGGTTTACGTCACGACTATTATTGTGGTCTATCCAACCAAATACTCAAATAGAGTATTCACTATTCACTAGTATTCAGTGCTATACCTATTAATAATGAATATTCGAGGATCCGGATTATTCGGATACCTATTCGAATAATTCGGATTATTCGAGTATTCGAATATTCTAATAGGTATTCGAATAATTCAAATTATTCGAATAGTTCGAATATTCGAATATTTTTTCGAACGAATATTCGAATACTAAAATCTGGAAAATTCCCAGCCTTAATTTTTATTGTTATCAATATCACTTTGAGTTTGAAAGGATACTTAAGAGATCGTAATACCCAAATAATTTATAAATTTTTTGTAGAGTTGAACAATTCAAAACAAATAAATCAGATTTTCTACATCAATTTTAGTTGAAAAATAATTCAAAGGTCCTTTTTAATAAAAAAAAGACAGAAAAAGTTAAAAATTGTATCAATATGCATTCATAAATAAATAAATAAATAAACACTACAGAAATTAGACAACCCCGAATCTAAACCCGAAGATACACGGGCGAGGGTTATACTTATGAAAAAATGCGGACACAACCATTTCCACCGACTGTGCTGGTGGCGTGATTCGAACCCGCAGGACGATGGTGAGATTATCTAATCACACTTGACATCGTGTGCTCTGGCCAACTACTCACATGACCATTTTACTCAAAAACATTTTTTATTAAATTCCTGATAAAGCTGAATGTAATGAAATTTTTTTTATAATCGTATGATTTATCATTCTGCTTAAGTTCAATTGTCTACTTAATTCTCTAGCGCTTAGTTGATTATTTTCAGCAAGGGCTGTCATAACTAAAAATTCATTGTACTTAGTCATTGCGATTTTTTACCTAATATTTTTGAGAAAACTAACGTTGTTTCTAATAAATTCTTAAAGGTACTAATTTGTGGGTGGCACTTAAAAAATAATTTTACAGATTTAATTAAAACCAACATAAATAATTACACCACAATATTTTCTTTGTTTTATGATGGCGGGTGGTTCCCAGCTACACATATTTTGCAATTTACCAAGGTGAAGAGAGAAATAGAAACAACCACAAAAAAAGTATAGGAATAAAAAACGCCTAGATATGGAGTGCTCCGTATGCCAGTTATGTTTGGTTATAAAGAGATTTAATAAAAAGTATGTAATTGGTGTGATTCTCCGAATATGCATTTTCATATCTATGTTGCCATTTTACAGAGTGATTTTTTAAACGTATCGTGTAAGTCGGATGAAGGAATCTTGTACAAAGAAATGTTGCTTTCTGTGACTGCACTCTTCGCTAATTTATCAACACTTTAATTATAAGATAAACCACAATGAGCTTAATCCATACAAAATTGAACTTAATATTGGTATCTGCCAATTGTGCAAGTTTATTTACGATATCTAATATAAAACATGAGGTTTTTATTCCAAAAATGGCAATGCTGCACCACCATATTATAAAACTGTTTACTTTTTAAACTTTCTTTTGTATTGTAAATATTATTCCTACGTTCTCACAACAACTTATTGCTTCCAGCGTCTCGCGTCGCCTGTTTTTGATTGGTGACTCGCCCAAGAAGACGAATATTTTCAACTTCTTTGCGTCATTTGTCCAATCAGAAGCAGATAAAGCGGGACGCAGGAAGAAAAATATCGTTGTGAGAACGCGCCTTAAAATTTCCTTTTTTTAAAGCTCAATGTATTATGTAGCTACAAGGTAAAGTATTCCCAAGCAGCACATTTAGTAGTCTCTACGTAGTAGCTACCATCGGAGGAACTTTAAAGGTTTCCACAACTGATGACCGTTACGTAATGGGAACGATTCGTCTACCAAGCATTCACGACAATAGGAAATAGTTATTATGTAGTAATTACTATCCCAGGATCTTCCCTGTTACGTGTTGATAACTAGGTTATTACGTAAACGGAACAAAACAAGTAGTAGAAATTACTAACTTTTGGAACAGCTCTTTAGTGGTACGAGAGTAAACTATATTTTGCTCTCTTTCTCTCTCTCTCTCTCTCTCTTTTGAATAGCAAAATATAATGTATTGCAATCTAACTTACTGGCTGTGAGTTTGAAGTCAATATGTCCAAGTTAAATCGATTGAATGAAATAGGTTAAAGCATGATGTTTTGGATTCACTCTGTGTGGAAATTAAAACGACTACTTGTTTCCTGTAAAATGGTTACGTGATACTTCGATAAAAAAAGACACGCGCTCTAGAAAATTGTTTCTCGAAAAAAAATTTGTTCAAAAATTATGTGTACACTTGAAAATGCAAAATTTTTGATGGAAAGCATTTTTTTGTTTATGTGTTATGAAGTAATAATGATCTATTTATAAAATATGTTTGCAAATGACTATATTTAATAAAAATAATGGTTTTCAGAATTATATTTTTATCTGTCAATATGGCGTCATCATTCAATAATAGTTTACCAAAAAGTAGCAAATACGACGAATGACGCCATTTTCTTGGTAGATTTAAACTGTCTTCTATTACGCTACTACGAAAAGGTTACTGCAAAGTTTCCACGTACTTTACGACCCTCACTCTTAAGTTGGTAGAGCTGGCTGATCCGATCTATACTCCATTCATTTCATACAAGCACATACAATTTTTTACCTGTGCTCGCAGAGCGACCCTTTGTCGACCCTCAGTCGTGCATAGTTCTCTAATATAGGTGTGCGGTGCAATATATTAATTAACAAATGTGTTTATATAATATCGCGCGCCTATGCTAGAATTCTTTATGTGCTTATATGAAATGAATGGGGTATAGGTAAAAATAATTTTATCGTTTGAAAATCAAACAAAAGATTAACTCATAGATTTACCTTGAATACCAACAAAATTAAATGTGGCGAAAATCTCGATTGCTCAAAGTTGACACTATTATCCATATTTTCTGTTATCTGATCATTCACGTATTTGTAATTTTTTTAATTTTCCCTAAGTTATTCGTTTGTCTGAATTTTGCAAATTTGTTCAGTGGGTGAAATTTTAGTTGATAACAATTAACAGTAAATCACAAACAATCGCAATCAATAATTATATTTCTTATTCCAACATTTGTTGGTTCTTCACTGCAGTGTCCGATTTCCCGAGAAGTTTCCTAACCTGGTTATTTATCTGTTTCAATGATTAAGAGTCGGTTTCGCATCAATCAAATAATTTGTTAAATTGTTAACTAATTAATGACTACCTTGTTTACGCAGGTAGTCATTAATTTACTATAGTCATTTTGCATAGATAGTGCATTATGTACCTATTCAGATGATTATTTTCAGGAAACAAACAATTATTTTATATATATCAGCTCTACATCAAAATGTATATCATTTACCTTAATTAAGAACATTTAGTAGATTTTGTTAGCTGCTGTTAAATAAATATATTTCCAAATTATTAATCATTTTTGGCCCGTTATCTTACTACAGAATTAGGTACAAATGTATTATTTATTTTTATTTTTTATATCATAATCATGGAATTTATATACGACGTCGCACTCTCGCGAACCAATGTGGGGCAAGATGCAAAGTTGCCCATCAGGCTCGAGACGTTAGACTTTTACCGTAGCTGTTAACTTCCTTCACGCAGAGCGTGAAGGAAGTTAACACATGCGAAGAAGTTAACACATTGAAACACATGCGACACAGCCTACGCAAGCCTAGGAACGCAGGAAATCTGTGTGCGGCGCAGCATGAACGCACATTGAAACATAGCGACACAACCTACGGCAGTACAAGTTTTCTATTCGGGGAAAATCAAACAAATAAATAACTCGGTGATTTACCTTGGAAACCAACAAAATTCATGTGTGGCGAAAACCTCGATTGGTCAAAGTTTGATAATTTTACCTATATATTTCCTGTAATCACTTTTGTAGCTTCACTGAGTTATTCATTTATTTAATATTCGCGAATTCTGTTTAGTTTTATGATACTTGTGCGTGTGAGGTGTCTAAAATTTTATTAAAAAAAGACTCCCTATTCAATGGAGAAATTGCTAGATTTAAGTTCCGAATTAAGATTCTAATGGGGAATCTGAACCAGAAGTTTTACTGTATAATTTGTCATAACTTCCTCATTTCATCTCTCAATTTTGATTTGACATATGCAGGATCATTTGTGTCATATAATACTGAATGTCTTCGACCTTCTTCAATGAGTTTTCGTGCATTATTTACACTTGCTGCTATACACACATATAAAACTTGCAAACTACAGAACAAAAAAACTTGTACTACCTTGGCTTACGTGGGCTGTATCACGTGAGTTTTAATGTGTGCTCCGCATAAAAATTGCCCTGTCCGCCTCTGCTGTAACTTAAACCTTATATGAAACGGAAAAGTTTTTGTCGCATATATTATATCATATCCATCACTTCATATTTCATATTCGCGTGGAACATTTGCTACTGACACTTTTTTCTTCAGTTTTTGTTGGGGTATTCAATACCAGGGATCTCCATCATTTCCTATTTTCGGACTCTAGAGATAAAAACCAAACTCATGATTTTTTCATTACTACTGTATTAATTCATAACTGTAAGGTTTTCCTCTGTCTTATGTATAACATTTTTCTTATCTTTCTACGTTGTATATTTGGGTTTTACTTAAAATTCTTGGGCAGCTCTGTATTAATATTTCTTCTTCGTATACTCAATAAGAAATACGCGCCATAACCGTTTTTTTTGTTGATCCTGTTTCACGTAAAGGTTATATTTATTTTGTGCGTGTTTACCTCACGTTTCCGGATGAGTGTCCAATGTTTTATTTCAGATTTGATTTATATCGCTTCTAAAATATTTATCTGTAGAACTTTCATTGTCTCAATATCATTTCTACATTGTAAATTTTTACCGTAAAATTCTGTAAAAAATAGCTTTAAAATAGCAATACGAAATCCCAGCTTTATTTAAGCAGAATTGTTGCCAAGGCTGCTTAGGCCCAACTTGAAAGTTCTACAAAGGATATAATAATGGTTTATATTTATTTCTTATTAATTAAAGAATACATAATACATAGCTAAAAAGTCGTATATGGCAGTACAAAAAATATCATAAAATCAAAACATAAACAAAAAAAAACAAAAATTACTAATTATAATATACAGACAGAAAAATCTAATAATAATGATGACAAACATTAAATTTGTACAGAAGTAAGTACACGAGTACTAAAACACTCGGTAATCATTCAGTTCAGAAAATTTATTTGTTTAATACTGTCACATCTCTGTGATAAATATTGTTTTCTTAGTGTCGTTTCCAATGGCACCTGAACATTGCTATACTGCTCACTAATATACATTTGCAAAAATTGAAAGAGACAGTTTAAAAAGTTAACCTCCGTTGTCTCTATTTTGCACTGTATTTACGTATTATTCAATACGACATTTTATAAATACTACGTATTTACAGTATATTCCAATGACTTTGAAGTTATTGGTGTATCCTTTTTCAATATTGAGCAGTGGACGCAAACATGCGATCTTCTTATATCAATCTATGAATTTTTATTGGACACTCGACAATAACGAGGCCCGTCGGTCAGTAAGCAGTTTGGCATGATTCACTACACAGTAAAAAATAACACTCGCCAGTATGTATATGGTTCACAGTGCTCACTGATATGTTTGTTTTTGTAATATTACCATATTAAGAATACCTTTCTTTGATCAATAAATCGAAAATGGTTACAAATAGCCATAGGGATGTACGTACAACAAATGTTCACTTTTCAAACCTACATCACATCGTCCAAAAATATACGGGGTGTTATATTTGAAAAAAATTGAGCAAATTCAGTTCAAAAAGTTGTAAATTTAAAAATTATTTTTGGTCACTCTGTACACTTTTAGGAAGTGAAAATGGCTGAGTGTCATCACACGGATGTCTCATAATTGGTAGTAATATATTTTTTCCAAAAATAGATAATTGTAACTGTAGTGATTTTTTTAATATACACGTGTAAATGGCATAATTTCAACAAAAAAAAATCATTACATCTAAGTGGTTGGGAGAGAGTCAATAATAATAGAGGAGTGGAAGGAGGCCACAAAGAGGATTCAAAAAATGTTCTGACGTACATGGCATTCCATTTAAAAAAAATTTAGTTGGCCCTGTAGTATCGTCTTGGCTCACCCTGTATATTCAAAAATAATTTCCAGTTATAGACTTTTTTTTGTCTAGTTTATTTATGTTTTTGAATCAGGTTTCTAGCTATTATATAACTCGACATATCGAAGTCGGACCCACTATTGCCCCACCCTGTATATACATATAAAGAAACAAACGATGTACAGTACAAGACTAGCTTGGCCCGCGAAATGCGCAGAATTGGGACAGAAAGAGTCAGTGTTCCACAAAGATGCAAGCTACTGATTTATTCGAATGTACAATCTGAGACACAATTTTTTGAACCTGAATATCGGATACTAGAAAGGGATTAATTAAATGCAAGATTTCTTATGCAAATGTCAATAAATACTTTAATGATTATTTACAGTTATTACAATTTACGATTATTTACAGAAAAAAATATTGCTGCTTTCTGATTAAATCGCCACATTAAATCTAAAACGAATATAATCAAATTAATAATGTAAACAACTAACATTTTAATTCTATATGAACAAACAGCACCTATATAATAACTAAATATTTACATATAGGTATACAAATTTAAGGGAAAAACCATTAATATGACTATTAAGGAATAGGACAATAAATTTTGAGGAATTTAAAAAAGTTTCGGAATAATTACAAAATAAAATTAAATTAACAATACTAAAATATTTTCATAATTATTTTATCTATCTTATTTTCTAATAGTACATAAACAATATAAGTATGTAATATAAAAATAATGATACTACAACCAAACAAGGTTAACAATATCATAACTAATAATTTCTAGAAGTACTTGAGTCAGGACTTTCTGTATCATTAAGTTCTTCTATACCCGACAATTCTCCGTCACAATCTTCTTCCTCCTCGTAGTCAGAGTCTGATGAGGAGTCACCTTCACCCACATTTATTATTAGTTCATAGACAATTATATCAATCATAGGTTCTCGTGCCATATATTCAACCTCAAACGTTTTGGCTCGTTCACACCTCGACTTCCATTGGTCCACTGTGAACTGATCAAAAAATTCGTCACAATAATCCATAACACTTTTCATTGAAAAGTTAACGTTTTTCGAAGACACATACTTTTTCATGGCTGCCCATACCAATTAGATTGGAATCAGATCGGGGTGATAAGGCGGCAATCTTAACACATCATGTCCCATACCATTAATTATCGTATCTATTTCATATTTTTTATACTTAGGTTTATGAAGCTTTATAACGTTATATAAATCGGGTTTTAATGCATTTTCATTAAACGGTATATTTTTGTCCCTCAACCAATTCTCCATTTCAGATTTTCTAGTGGCAGAAGTTGGACATTTTTCTATTTATTTATTATGGTATGGAGCATTGTCGATAACAATAGCACTCCTAGGAGGCACAGATTTTAATAAATTATTTGTCACCCACTTCTCATAATTCTCGTAATTCATTTCATTGTGATAATCTCCGGTGTTGCTATTTGATTTCCATCTTACATAGGAATTCGGTACAAAACCATCTTCCCCGCCAGCATTTAATATTATTAACCGAGTACCTTTTGATACAGGACTTCTTAAACCTTCATTAGACTCATCACTCCAAGCCGTTTTCATTGTATGAGAAGAATGTATGTATGTTTCATCCATGTATATAATTGGACGTTGCTCTTCCCGATATTTTCTCATTTTTCTCAAAAATTCTATTCTCAAAAGTCTAATTTCCTGCTTTTCCATAAGAATTTTTCTGTTATTTTTCATTTGTCTCCAGCGGAATCCAGTTTTTCTCATCTCCTTTCTAAGAGATTCTGAACTTCCTTGGTAGTCATAATCTTCTCACATTTTTTATAAATTCGTCGTAAGGTGGGAACTTGTTTTTCCATAATGTGAAAATTATGTATTGTTCTTCTTAATAAACAGTGATCAAAGTTATCCATAGCTATACTACTCTTTACGTTCTCGCGTATTTTATTTGGCGTCGAAAACGATGTATTCACTCCCCTCCTCAATACTTTTAGCTTCTTCCTTTATCCGTTTTACTGTTCTCAAACTGATGTCAGTCGCGGCTGCAACACGTTCTTGCATCTAAAAAAAGTTTAAAATTTAAAAACAGTCAGAGGTGAAATAAATATATTGAAAAATAATAAATGCTTCATTTATGCAATTAATGACAAAGTTATGCTGAAAATGTTCTGTTTTCACTAAATAGTGAATACCTACTAAATATAATATCTATGTAAGTAAATACCTTTGTTAAATCTATTACGGGTTTTTTAGCATCCGCTTCTTGCTGCATAAATTTCAAAAGTGAATTTGCAATTTCTCGGCCTTGCCCTCCCAGTACTTTATTTTTAATTCGACTTTTAAATGGCATATTTCAACACACAAATAAATGAAATAATCCAATCCGGCAACGCCAGACACAACTACTTTTTCGCAGACTATACCGAAATCAACTAGATGAAAGTGTTAGGTAAACTGAGCTCTCCCAACCGGAAAACGATGAGTTTCCTGCGCATCCGATGTTCAGGGGCCAAGCTGGTCTTGTTGTACTGTACCCGTATATAGAATATCAATTAAGTAGTGCACATATGTATACAAGGACAGAAACACAAATGTTTATGATATTTTTTGAATGATAAAAAGAAATAAGTAAAGTAAATATAGGGCACTTATCTGTACTCTGGTGAGTGGAATAAAATTGCCAATATCATCTAGCAGGGGTTGGTATAAAATAGGTGACCGCTATTCAACTAGGGAATGCTTTCCTCCACATTGAATGAACAGGTGGCGAACAGATTGACGTAACCAAACCAGAGACTGTATAAATAACAGAGATAAAGTCGGGAATAGTACCTCAAAACGGTGAACCAAAAAAGGTGGTACCTTAGAATGGTGAATCAAAACGGTGAACCAAAAAATACGCTGAGAAAACCTTGTGTTGCACAATTACACTTTTCTCACATATTGAAGCAAAATTGGACCATAAAAAAAATGCTGCTTGATTGTAGTGTCCAATCAGAAAACATTGGAGGACTTTATTGACTGGCAATTCTGCAAGGCTTAACGAGATTATCCAAAATTTTAAATTTGGAGACAATTAACTAAATCACACATAATAATCACAAACAATGGCTATCAATCCGAATAGTCAAAATTGGTAACTCATTAAAACGACGTGTGATTGCAATGCTTACTCAAGTAATAATTATAATCATCAATGCTTTCTCGGAAAAATTATAAAAACCAAAATTTAAAAAAAACATTCAAATGTAGGAAATGAACGATATACCGCGTTAATTGTTTACTGTCCAAGTGAAGAAGAGTACAAGTTATAGAAACCTTACTGTATAAAATAGTACCACAAATTGAAACACATGACTTTTTTCTTAAACTAGAATACCTAATAAATAAAATATTATTTAGAGAAGATAAATTTAAATTACATGGAAAAATTATCCGCATCACATGAGTCATGTTAACATGTTACATGTTCAAATGGTGTTAAGCGACCTACACATTCAGACATGTTGCGATGCACGACGTCGACTACTAGATTTCATGAAAGCTTGCATCAGTCCGTTTACCACCACATTACAACCAATTCGCCGATGCCCGTCTACACATACTGCAACTTGCATCATAAAATCTGGCAATCGAAGCGTGCATCGTAATATGTTTTAGTGTGTATAGACCGCTTTAGGGTCATGACTTGAGAAGCATAGGACCGAGGCTCTCCATTGTCACAAGCCTATTAATTTTAAACAATGAAATGGTTCCTGTTTCTTATCATATTACAAAAATTATTGTGTTGCTAGAATACTTATGTACTAGATTACTCTATTTGTTGGTCAGCCGAATAGAACATATAATATAATTAACGTATAATAATAAAGCCGTAACCTAAGGCGGTCCAGTAACATTCAACATACCTACTTGAATTCTTACGTTAGAATGTTTCGATCGCTACTTTTACCTACGTAGTGCGTAAATAGTTTTTACAGACAACAAAAAAACCTAAGCTGACAATTGAAGTAAAATGTTTATGGTACATTACTAACAAAAGTAAACATTACTGGATTAACAACCATATGAAAGTAAGTCCCTAATGCTTTACTTTATATTATAATAAAAAAAAACGAGATAGTTTTTATTGGTTTTCTTTCATTAAATAAAATTTATTTAATATTAGATGCTGTTATAACGCAGTGGAGAGAGATTACTATTGGAAAAAGTTTAATTAGAAAGCCTGCTTTGGATGTGTACATAAAGGATAAAAATAGAAAAGTCATGCATCGACAGTAAGAGATTTATGCATCGATGTTGCCTCATTGTACGTTGTGTTTGTGAAGTAACGAGGGCACGCGTCATCGTATCCGTTCTTTCCACACTCAGTTTATTGTAGAGATATTAGGTGTTTATGAAAATTCTAGCAATTTGCAAATATTCTCTTTATCTAAAACTATAAGACTAACAAAGACATCGATAAATAATTGACCACTAAGGGTAATTTTCCTGGACAGCTAAAACCATGAAGGTGCGAATACGGCCATTGGTATGCGCAATCAGTAGCGAAGGGGTTTCTCAGTCACGAATTGGTGAGCGCGGTGACTGTGTTCGCCCCGTCGTGGTTTTATCTGTAGATAGGATAACAATTACTGTCCGCCACTCCCAGTGTATGTCTGATAGTCAATAAATTATTAATCTTTAGGTGATGCACTGCGATAGCCCGCCCTTCATCAGATTATAGCAGGTAGCTGGCGACATGCTGATGGTGTTTTGGTCAGTACATTTCAAAAGGTGTTGGGTACTGTTGTTATTTCTGTAAATAACTACGTATCTCTATTTATTTCGAGAATTTTTAGTTACTTGATGCATATCGTTTTAAAAATGCATAAAAAAAACTCAGTGGTATTTCTTTGAGTGGTTTTTGGCCATTTTACACTGCCATTCTGCTATTAGATAAAAATAAATTAACAAATATTCTAAGGAAAATAAAATAAAAAAATTCTAAAATGAAAGAGGTTTAAAAAAGTATTAAAATTGAAAAATGTGTTCACATATAGCACTGAGCGCAGTCCGCACTCAATGCAAAATGCGGGGCAAAGCTCTCATTTTTCGTGCAGTATAGCATTTTATTTTATAATTATAATATATAATATATTATGTAGCTGCGTGAACAAAATCTCATATTGCCGCCCTACTACTAACTAGATGTTGCCAAATGTTCATCACAGTTAGCAAAATGGAACAGTATAACAAGTTTTGTACATATGAAACCGAAATTTTTAAGCCCATTTGAATATTCACAAAATTTCCATGCATATATACAAACTGTAAATAGGCAGTTAAAATGCATAAAAATTAATATCTTAGCTTAGCATTTTTGGCAAGAACAAACAACTTTAATCCTACACTGATAATAAATTAATATCAATGACTTCAGAAAGTCATTAATTAATAATGTTATATATAGGTACACATCAGGGTGCATGACTGGTAAGTCGCCATATTCCTTTCAAGGGATGTTAGTAGAGTTCATTTTCAATTAATTTAACTACAATATGCATAATGGAAGACCTGACAGTTTTTGAGATATTTTTTTTTTAGAAACTTCCCTTACTCTTATGTGTTTCAAAATACATGTGCCATCACTTAAGCGGAGATTTCTCACTTAAAAATAAGACAAATAGTTACTATCAATATGGGTCTATTGCTGTTTTCTACTTGAAATGCAGAACGTTGAAGTTTTATTATAATTTCGGTTAATTTTGTAAAGAAAATATATACACCACTGACTTCTTTAGTTTTAGGTGGCACAGTTATGTAGACAGTTAATTGTTGAAAAGAAGTCACCTCTTGATTTTTGTTAGATTTAGGTTTCGTATAAGAGATAAATGCAATTTTTTTGTAGGGTACTTAATAGCATTATTATTATTTTTTTAATAGACTTGAAAGACTTTAAAAATTGCATATATCTTCTACACAATACCGATATCTAAAAGAGCGTCAAGAGGTGACATTTTTTCGTCAATTGACTTTCTACATAATTGAGCCATCAAAAACTGAAAAAAATCAGTGGTGTATATATATTTTACAAAGTTAACGCTAATAAAAATAAAACTTCAATATCTCAGAAATAAAGCAAAAATGGACCTATGTTGATTGGAATTAGGTATATTTGTCTTATTTTTGAATGTAGAATCTCCGTTATTGCGATGGCACATGTTTTTTGAAACACCTTGTATCTCTTTAATTTGAAAACAATGGACGCTTTTCCTGTACCTAGTATTTTTCATTATTTATGTAAGTAAAATATAAACCCCATTTAAAAAGTAATATATAAAGTAGAAAAGTTTTTAAATAATTTGCACGTTTAATGCATTATCAAGTTTTAAAAATAAATTCACGAATGTAGTTGTTTAGCTCGTCTTTTTATCTTATTAAAGTATTTAACCTAATTTTACATGACTATGTAAACTAACGCGGGAAACTGAAATATTAAAGAAAGTTTTGTTATTTTTTTGTTTTAAAAATAAAATATCTTAAAAACTATTATAATACACAAGCAAAAATTATCAAAAAGGAAAATAACTTGGGAAATCTATACACAACTATCAAACTTCAGATGAATACCTTTTTCACCTACAATATAATGACGTTGTGTATACATTTCTTGTAAAGTATATAATTAAAATAGCTTGCATGTAGTAAAACCGGAATTATTAAACTTACCTTCAGATATTGAAATTAAAGACTCCAATTCCCAACTTGCTAGTAGCTCTTCAATCGTAGAGTCATTAATTTCTATTTCACAGTTCATAATGTTCATATATTTCTTTTTCATGTATAACTTTACAAATATAAATTATTTCATATTAAGCAACACGTATTAATATTTTCGATAGTACAGCACACACACTTCGACGCGTAGTAGAAAAGATATGTCGTATGTCTTTGTTTGGCAGAGGCATAGGTTTCTACCTCCCACCACTGCGCGATTCACTTGTATCAACATTAGTACACTTCACATTGAGATTAGCAAGTATAACAGTTATTGGATTAATAGTAAGTATAATTCTTCCAGCAAACTTGATTGTAGTTTTATTCTAAGAGTAGTATTTTTATGTCAAGAAAAACGTGGGTTAAAATTAATTAATATAATACTTAAAGCATATTTTTGATATACCTACATTTAAATAAGAATGTACTTCAAGATGTCCTTATACTTACTCTCGCGGTTAACAGTACTCGAATGAAGTGTATTATTAATAATATATTTAATACATACTTATACTTTGAAGGAATCAAACTTTTTATTGACTTAAAGACTTGCGCTAAAGAAACTCAAAAATATATCGGTTCTTGGTTTATAATTGGTATATTATTGAAACAATAATAATTTATTATGCCAAGTAATATTTTTCTAGTAACAAGTACCAAAATTCATGAATAATCGATTACTTTGATATAGAATAGTTTTCTTTCCGTGACCGTATCTTTATTATCGACATGTAGCGTAAACTCTAAAATAAACTATATTTTCTAATGATAATGTTTTGTGATTCACCATCAAAAAAATAATTTAACGTTATAGTTCACATGGAACGAGAAATTCGTAATATTGTTAAATTATACACATTCTCTGCATTCCCTAAAGCCTCCAATGGAGCATTATATTTTAATAATGAAAATATCGGATGAATGTGTCGAGTTATTTTCTAATTGATTTTCCATCAGAGTTGCTCATTTTTCTCATTTATATATTTCTGATAAAAACACTCACAAAAGATGATACAACTTCCTGTTTATTTAATATTTGCAATGTTCCTGAAATTACCTAAACTATTCTTAAATTTGCTTCGTTCCTATAAGGTTTTTTTTTTGATAAATTGCAAATTGGATTTTATAAGCGATGTTAGTTTTTCTTTCTTTTTACCTTTGGACATTCAAATATATGAAAAAGATAAAACCTTGTATTTCTTTGTAACCAGCCCAACACACTTTTTAATATGAGTGAAAGCAAAATTGTAGCTTGTATATGAACATGAACATTTAGTGAGTTCATGAAATCTTATGCTTTTTAAAATCAGATTGCATTGAATTTTCGTTGTTGCGATTTTTTATTTAAAACAAGCTAACGACAATACATTTCATAATGTGATTAAATCAAATACATTGATACTCAGATTAATAATATAAAGATATATAACACCCATTAGAGATACACTGATTATTATGACCGATACATAAACAACAAATTGCATGTTTACATATTAACGTATCCAAAACAAACCAGGGGCGGCTCCAGGCGTCAGCGTTTATTTAAATGCTTTTGCATAGCTTAAAACTTAATAGGTATACAAAATTTGTTTGCTTGAGTAATGTATTCTTCAATACTAATCTGCTGTGGCTATTTAAATCTCTGTTATTTTTAAGTATTTTAAAGTTTTGTGTTATCGGGTACTGATTAATAATCGATTTTTAGTTATAAAGATTTATTTAGTGAATATTTATTGAGAAACAATGACTAATAAGTGTGTAGTGTGTGGCCACGGAAGGAAAACCACGGGGTTGTTTATCTTTTCACAGGTAAGTAAACAAAACAGATCAGGGTCGGCATAATGCGTTAATGCGGAAGTGTGAAAGCTCAAAAATGACTAAAATTAATATGCTTTATAAAAAATAAAAAAACATTTGATTCCATTTGAACAGTAAAAAAATCCACATTTTATTAAAATGGATACTTATACAAAAATATTTATTTTATCTTGAATGGAAAGATCATTCTTAAAGTAGCTCACAAACTGTAGATGTTTTAAAGTCTGTTGATATTTTTTTAAATCAATTTTAAAGGTTGTTATTAAAAAATGTGTTTATTTTCAGATTTTCCGAGAATCTGGTAAGAAGAGAAAGTTTGCTGAAAGCTCTCAAAATGGAAAATGTCAGTAAGTAGCACTACGTGTGTTCACAACACTTAAAAAATAGTGTTTATACTATTAAAAGATTTGGATTAAAATTCTTGACAATCAGTACTGTTCTATTCTTCCCCTGGCAACACTATCACCAGGTTCTTCACGTACTGTCCAGGTTATTGGAGAATTGTATTGAAAATTAATAATATAGTGAGTGGCACTCATTCATACCTTATGAAATAATATCAAGTAGATACCTACAAAGCAACAACTGTTTTGTTGATATGTTACTTTTATTGCAGTAATGTAGCTTTGTATATTTCAAAGAAATCTCACTTGTTTCAGCATTGAAAATTATATTCCTTCTCGACCCAGTACCCAAGATAGCAAGGTATGTTAAATTTAAATATATGAGTATTGATCCAAAAAAAAAATTTTGGATTACTGCACGCTATATTTGAAGAACTTAAAAATATCTACAATTTGATATGATGGACATATTATTAATTTTCAATACAATTCTCTACTAACCTGGATAGTACGTGTGATGAAGTTGGTGATAGTGTTGCCAGGGGAAAAATGGAACAGCATTGATTTTCAACATTTTTAATCCAGATCTTATAATATTGTAATCACTTTTATTAAAGTGTTGTGAACACACGTAATGCCACTTACTGGCATTTTCCATTTTGAGTTTTTAGCCTATTTTCTCTTCTCTCCAGATTTTCGGGAAATAAACACATTTTTAATCCAAAACAAAAGTCATGTCTACAAGTTCCGCTTTATTAAAATTCATATTGTAAAATTCCAAATATTTTAAATTCAATACAAATTGTAATTAACGACCGATAAGTGTGATAAATGCTCCTTTGTACACGACAATTTATACCAAACTGAGGTTTTATTGATTGTCGAATACCGAAAACAGCAAAAAAAATTTACAAAAAAACATTACAGTAAAGGACTGGTTAAATACTATTTACTCATTTCAATGGAAATGGTCCCACTAAATGGCCTCATTTCAAAATTGCATAAAATTACATAATAACTGTATTTTAAATTTAAAATTGTATTTATATAACAGGAATCCATAAAACTTTTTTGCTCTGTTGTGTTTCTTGCTTTTTATTTCATTAAAATTAAATGTAATGTTATAAACCATTAGACAGTAAGTACATACCTGAACCTTCCAGTAAAACAAAGGCCATACATTTGGGGCATCAGTGGTGTGTATTGGATAAGATAATTTGGAAAAACAACACAATTATGAGTTATAATATGGCGGTAAAGAATATTAAGCTTTATTCCCCTGATGCCATCCGACTTGGTACGCACACAAGCAGCCATAGTGATCGAAGATGGTTCTGTTGCGTTAAAATGTCCTTAGCTACAGTTTATTTCAAAACTAAACGTTAACGTTTTACATTCAAAACTTTTTCAAAAGCATTTCTGAATTATAACTTTTTGAAAAAGTGTATTGTCGCCGGGAGAATTAAATTTAGTTCCCAATAAGTAAAGTTGCAAAATATGTAAGGATTTATATTTTATGTTGTGCATAAGTAGTTAAAATAGTTTTGAAAAAAGTATGTACAACACAATATTAATGTACAAATTCGCAAAATAGTTAAAAATCACAAATATTTTTCATGTAATAATATTCCACAACATAATAAACAGCAAATATGACAACACCGGCTTTGTCAAAGAATAACGCACACTCCTATATCATTGGTTGTTTAACGGACGGCAACTATGAACTATTCTGAAACTTTATAATTTGTTGCGTAAGCTGAAACTAGTTGTTACTAAAACCACCTCTTTAAATTTTCTCATCTTTCATGTTAATTTTCTACAATCCAATATGGATTTTCGTTAAACATTTTTTATTATACTACTATACACTACTATATCACTTCACAGAGATTTTTCAAAAAATTCTTGTTACTTTTTTCTGCATCCTGTCACATCGGAAGAAGTGAAAGAAGCAATTATGAGCTAAAAAATATACCATTTTTTGATTATGATTTAAATAGTTTTATTTTAAAAGAAATGTGTAACAATTTTAATTCCTCTATCTTAATAAATTTAAATTTTACCGCAGGTAAATTGTTCGATGTTCTTAAATTTTCAAGTGATCCCTATTGTTAAAATTATATTTATATAATAGGAATCCGTAAAACTTTTTTTGCTTTGTTTTGTTTGTTACTTTTTATTTCATTAAAACTATATGTAACGTTATAAACCATTAGACAGTAAGTATATACCTGAACCTTCCAGTAAAACAAAGGCCATACAATTGGTGCATCTGTGGTGTGTATTGGATAAGATAATTTGAAAAAAAACAACATAATTATGAGTAATAATATAGTGGTAAACAATATTAAGCTTTATTCCCATGACGCCATCCGACTTGGTTCGCCAGATAATTTTCACCCAATTTCTATTATTCCAATTTTCACAAAAAATAATAGAAATTATTCTAAATAATCGGAAAGTTCTTTGATATAAATACTTAACTATTTTAGGGTCTCTCAGTTTGGTTTTTGCAAAAATTCTACATCTGATGCAGTTCTAAGGGTAGTGGGTGACAAATCGGTGGCCTTGAGCAGGAACTGCATAGTGACTGTGTCTCTCACAGCATATTAATAAAAAAATGAGTGTCTATTGTGTTAGACTTCTTCTGTCTTTTAGATTTATACCTAGACTGTGTGTTTAGATAACAAAATTTCAATGATTTTAAATGTGCCAATGATCTGCACTGGAGCATGTATACCAATGATTTATGTCATTTTTAACTTCTAAAATATGCATTCTTGCAGATGATACTACAAAATAAAAATATAGTCAACATATTAGATGAATATTCAAGTATTAAAAATCCGACAGAAAATTGGTTTGTATCAAATAAACCTAAATTAAACCATAATAAATCACAGAAATTCGTTATATCTTCAAACAGAGCTATTACTAGGGGTTCTAGTGTGGAATAACTGGTTATAACTTTGGATGATAATTTAATTATATAAATCAACTAAATTTCAAACTTGCAATTGTCACTTTCTGTTGCGTCAGTTGAAAAATAAATTAAGTTTTGACAACCATCGCATCATTTATTTTTAATTATTTCAATCATAACTGTTTAAGACATGTTGTAATTGTATGGAGTTTCTCTTCAAAATACCAATAAATACCTTTAGACAACAGAAGAAAAATATAAGAATTTAAGCAAATGCTAACTATAGGGAACACTGTTCGCTACTATAATCGAAATCACGAACGAATGCCGTTACGTCACATATGTATTTCTAATCTACAACGTACGCTGTTCAAGCGTTTTTTTGTTTACAAAATAATAAAACGAGACAGCACAAGGAAGTCCATTATATGTGACTGTTAATATCTCAGACTAACGTTGCTGATGCGTTACGAGGTCCGTAAAGGAGTGGGTTGCCTCCTAACTTTTGACCAATAGAATTAATGGCGGGAATACGTCAGTATGAAAATACAAAATTACGTTTATACAGAGTGGTTTAAGAATGCCAGCCAAACAGTTCGATAATATTATAATAATTTATAATATTTCTGGCATGTTCAAGTTCATTATAATTATGATTTCCGATAAAACGGAGATTTTTACATATTATAGCTGATATACACAGGGTGATGCTTAAGCACATGCATCGAGAAAATTCAGGAAATGATTCCCAAATATATATTAGCGAAAATCTCAAATGATATTTTGTCAATAAATTTATTTCGGAGATACAGTGAGTTGATTTAAAAAAAAATGCTCTAAATGTTTACAACAAAGAAGTCTCTAAAAGTACTCATTATGCACAGCACGTTTGATAAAAAATCTTCAAGCATTTCAGAGATCTTCGGGAGTTTTTTTTTAAACAACACTCTTATCTCCGAAACAAAGCAGTTATAGGCAAAATTTTATGTGGCTTTTCATCTCAAAATAGGACAGTGGCTTAATAGTCAAAGAAGGTGAAAGAAAACCGCTATATGGTGCCACAAATAATAACTATAGACATCTCAAAATATACAGGTTTAGGAATCATTTTCTGAATAAATAATGTCGCATGTTTTAGTTAGGTGTTTAGTAATGAACTAAAATATTATTCGATCTTGCCCAGGCACACCACCTTCTATCATAAATATTTGCAGGTGCAGTCTCTTATTTGCCAAGTATATGTTGAGGAGTGATTAATTCCGATCATACAAAAGATGTTACGAGTATTTGCAACTTCCTTTTCTCCAAGATCCTGTTTTAACAGTTCCATTATCAATATCTTCCTCATCTAAAGATTCGTTTGGTATATAATGATTTCCAGAAGTTTTTCTCAGTCAGTTGTGAGATGAAAAACATGCTTAACAATTTTATAGACAATAGGGAGAGAACAAGGTATAGTTTTTTGGAAAATACGAAATCTTCTCACAATAATCCCGAAAGCATTTTCAATAATTCTAGCTGAAGATAAGCGTTAATTGAATATTTTGTGTTTTTTTTTCTAAAGTAATTTTTGAATAACGTGCCATTAAATATATTTTTAATGGGAAAGCATCATCCACGACTAAAAAGCCACCAACTGATAAGAAATAATTCTCTAGATCTTTAAAAAAAGGAAAAGCGTTGAAATATTTCTTCATCTGACTACTTTTCATTGCTTCCAATATTGAAGTACCAAAACCAGTAATCATCATCGATGACAGTTAACAAAATTATGCTATTGGTGCCCTTGTAATCAAAAGAATCGCTGCCACAATAATGAAACTCATTGTTGATTGTTTTGAACTCCTGGCTGGTACGTGGGACCTGTAGTTTTACAAATATACTGTGTTAATTTTTAATTTGATTTGATATTACTTATCTTTTCGGACAAAGTTATTGATGAAAGTACCCAGGAAACTTTGGATACCTCAGGAATTTGGAATTTGGAATCATTATTAACGTCATTCAAACTCCAAGCGATACAATCACAGTTGGCATCAACTATCGATACCATCCTCGGCAAATACACAGTTACTATCTGCACCATCTCCTGTATATAGTAGCACTCCAGAACCACCTCCAATATAAACCGCTACTATGCCAGATCCATATTTCTCATATAGCACATTAACACCACCGTCAACCGTGCCTGCTGACATATTAACTGAGGCTCTCACCACTATTCAGTAAACTATAGAATTTCTAAAGGTCTTTCACTGTTAATGAAACATGCATTTCAATTTGTTATGCTATCACTTTTAGTTCATATCACGAGTAGTGGCGTACAGGTCAACAATTTCAAATTTCCAAATCGATCATTACCATTTTATTTGGGAGTGGTCAGCATTGCTGTCATAGCCTCAGAAGACATGCGCTTTTGTTATTTGCTACAATTCTGCGCATATATAATAAAATCAACTGATAGAAGATGTCTTTAAAATGTACATAAATTGATGACGTGAATGCCAACATTCGTGATATGAATTCTAAAGTTGTTCTATTTTTTAAAATGTGATACTAATTTTTAAAATAAAAGCCTACAAAACAACATTGTTAATAATTCTCCTTTAGTTGCTCATAGATTGCATTACATACTTCGGGGACGAACTTGGAAATTGTTGACGGGGATACAGAAAATATTCTTTGTGAATCTCTGTAGCTGTTTCCAGTGGCTAAATATGTTAATGAAATTTTATCTCTACTTCAACGGGAATAGCATCTCTCATAGCTGTGTCTTTTTCTTTTAAGAGAGTGACCTACTTTTTGCAATAATTCCTCAAACTTTCCTTTTGAGAATCTCATACAGTTTCTAGACTGGCTGATCCTCATCCGTAAGTTCTATTAGTAACATATCCGATACGCCATGGGTATTTCTTTGATCCAGCGACTTTCTCACCCACATTTTCATCTTCTTCTGTACATCATTATCAGTTTTTTAAGCTAATTCCTCACATAACAATAAAACACACATTTATTAATCGCGGAACGAATTTGCACACGCCTCTGCATGTTCAACCAACTAAGCAAAACTAAGCATTCTCAAATAGTTTAGTTGTGTATACTTGTAGACAGTCACGAAACCATTCACCTTACATTTTAGGTACTTGATTTAGCAACTTGCTTTAGCCTCTATACACTCGTCCATGCGTCTTATTATTCAATTAAGCAAGTTTTACTTGTTAAGAAATTGAATTTTTTATATAAAATTGATTTGAAAAGGTAACTGATATTTTCATTTAAATAAAAATATTGTAATAGTGAGTCAGTGAATAAAGTTCCTATGATCTTTTATATTATAATCGAATTTTACTTTAATGCAGAAACAAGCGTGACAAAAATTAACACATAAAAACTAAGAAAATTGAGTTTTCATTTTATTTTTTTTAATACCGGTATTGTTATTTTTTATCATACAAGAGCAAATGATAGATACATTTATAAATCTATAAATAAAGCTGTTTTAAATTAGAAAAATATTTTCGATGCTACAGGTGTAAAGGAGTGTGTGTTAGTAATGATGTATCATGATAACAGGCATTAGCAGGCTAACACTGATGATCTATATAGCTGAACATTTGTTCTGTATTTTCTAGATTCTAAATGTAGCGATTTTTCATGGTAAAGAAACCGTCAGTGGTAACAGGTTGAAGAAGCTTTTTATCCGGCCAATTTATTTCGTGTTCTGCTCAATCGAACTCTGTTTTCTCTGATAAACATTTTACCGAAGTTCTTAGACGATTTACCTGTTGTACTCATCGTAGCTGTAAAAGCCCGGCAAAATAAAATTTAGCAAACCATAGCAGGGGGCGACTGCAATCAGCAAATCAATTCTGACGTCATCAGCGTCGGGAAAGCGACGCATACGCGCCTTTTGCCGACGTCTCTTGGTCCCAGTTTTAATTCAGCTCCAGTTACAGGAGGTAGTGTATATAGTGGATATCATTTAGTGATGGCAGGTTAACTTAAAAGTTACCAACTTTGAAAATTACGATGATCTGTGGGTGATTTCTGCAATGTAAGTCTATTTTGAATATGACTTAATAGATTAAATAATTACAAGTGTAGTAGCTCTTGAGAGTAGGATTTAAACTAGGAAACCACCTGTTAAACGTACATGCAACAGTAAGTTTTAAGATATCACAGGTTATATGCTTGAATTTGGTCAACAAGTTAGTTTTCGCATTGAAACACAGACAAAAATTGAGTCGAAATTAACTAAACTTAATAAGATAAATTAATTTTCAGTAATATAATAATGAATATAATAAGTTAAAGAATACATAAAATTAAATAAAAACTTCGAAAAGAAAATAGTTTTTGATAACTAGGTATTAGTTACACATGTACATGTACCATGTATCAGTAATGATAATATTGGATATCTTGTTTTCTAATCAGGGAATTATTACCCCAAGTAATACGTTACACCAAACCTTTAAAAATAGCTAAACTTTTTTTAAATACATAAAGGCCTCGTTCTAAAATTGTTTATACACATGAATTAATTTGTTAGTTAATCTGAATTAAATTTAACATGAAGCTTTTCACGGTTAGTGCTTGTCGAACAAAATCCCTGGCGAAATTATTTCTATAACCGTAGGCGATACATTCGAATACCTGTAGTGCCTATATCCTTCTAATTCTTTGACCAATAAATTATAATCAGTTCAGATGCTTTAAATAAAACTAAATATATTTTGTGTTATTTTTTCTAATATATGGTTTAAAAAATCAAACTTGAATACAGTACTAATATCCAGCTACTGTGATGAAATTAAGACAGTGAAAATACAGAAAAATATATGGCAATTTTTTTAGCTACGTAGGTTGTTTTAGATTTCTCAAATACTCAAATTCAAAATTTGTTTGCCATATCATATATACAGGGTGTTTTCTATAGGCGTTCAAAATAAAAAAGCGACTTATATTATTTAAAAACTCTCACTTATTTAAGTAGATTTGTCCTAAGGTAAAGAATTTTTTATTCGGATGGTGAACCAAAGCCATCAAGAAGAATTTAATTTTATGAGGTCCTCTTTTCGTGCTTGTTATTAGTGTTACTATACAGTTAGCGGTTAAAGCATGGAAGAAATATTAAAATTGAAACAGTTTTTTTGGGGGGGAAATCTTCAGACAGGTTGAATTTTTCTTATAAAGATATACATTTTTATATTAAATTCGATTTCCGACCATCATTCGTTTCCGCGTAATGACGTCATGGATTTATTCTTTAATGGTAACCCCCTAATTTTTTCTTGATATTGATAGATCCTTTAATTGTCAAAATGACAGTACAAATATTTTGACATCTTACTTACATTAGAAAATTTTCGAGCGACAAGTGAAAATTAGAAAAATTAAATTTCATTATTAAAAAATTAAACATAATCAAAAACTCTGTTATTAAGCATTTAGAATTATCAGAAGTTTTTCGAAGAGCCTTCTTTCCTTATGTATCAAGTAAGTATTTCATTGAATGTTCGTCTGTAGTATGGAGGATAATACAAACTGTATTTATCTGTATCTATAGACCGCCAAAGTATGATGGAGAATCTACTGATGAAACCTATTAATGAAATTCTAAATATTCGTCAAACGAACTTTAAAAATTACAAAATAGTTTTTACTGGCGACTTTTAATATTTACATGGATAACAAAAATAATCCTAACACGCAGAGATTCTTAATTTACTGCATGCTTTTAATTTATCTCAATCAATCTTTCAGCCAACAAGAATGATAAACACATAAAATCCTTACTCGACAATATTTTTATAAATTTTGAGCATAATCATTTGGTCATCTTAGTCGACATGTCCGATCATTAAGAAGATTGAGATACCTGAAAATATTAAAAATATTTATAGCAAACAAACAGTTAATCAAAGAATTTTTTTTGAAGCCCAAATTGCAGGACTGCAAATATGAATTTCAGAAATTAAATTGATTTGATATTTACTGTATTTCTGATCCAAACATTGCCTCTGATGCTTTTTTATATAAAATTAGAACAATTGTAAAATACGATATTTAAAATAAAAACTAAAAATAAATCTAAATTATGGATAACACAAGGTATAGAAACAGGAGCGAGTTTAAGTTAAATTGCGATCTAGGCCTATTCCGATGTGGCGTCCTTCTTGTTTTGTAATGGTATATGTATAGATATGAATAATTAAGCCAAGCTCTGATTCAAATAATTTTATGTGATGATTAAATATGGTGAATTAATATTTTTTTAATACTAAATAACAGACAAATGTTACGTTTATATTTTTAATGAATAATATGGAAACAATTTAATTTTACAAATAGATAGTATGTTAAGCTTAAGAGTAATAATATTTTTTTCAAATTTTTTTTTGATATTATAGATTTTAGTGATTTCATACTTGTAATCTTTAAATCATAAAAGCGAGAGAACAAGCTCTAAAATTTATTCGATCAGTCAACGGAGAACCCAATCGATTTTGAATTTTATTCGCCTTTAGAATTTTGCTGCTTCACAAATTTTGATGCCCTAGGCCCGGGCCTCACGGACCTAAGTCTAAATCCGTTCCTGCATTCATTTATCAAGCATTATAACAGCACTAGGCCTTACAGAGTGTGTCTAAAGTTAGGTATAAGCAATTTATAATTAAACATACACTAGGTATATTAAAATATACAGACAATAATTAATACAATATTAAAACATATTTTTATGGACATGTATCACAATAATAAAATGGTATATAAAATCAGTTAAATCTATAAATTAAAATTATCAATACTATTATAATAATAATCAAATCAGTTTATTACATCAGTTATATTCTTTTTAAAATTCCCAATACTGTTAAAATTAATTCAATCATATTGTTATTGTTGCATACTTATATTGTTGTACTTGTTAAAAATGATGATTGACGGTAGTTTGTTCTAGGAGAGTTTATATGAAACTTCAGGCTTTTTCTAGTTCTCTTGTCAGGCACTTTGAAGTTTCATAAAATGGATACCTAGAGTCCGTTAAATTGTTGCAGATTTTATACAGAAATATCAGGTCTATTATAATTCGTCTCTTTTGTAAAGATATTAATTTATATTTTCTTAACAAATCATTGTAACTAATGTAGATTGGATGTATCCCATGCTCCTTATAGTAAGTTAATTTTAACTTTTCTTTTTGAACTTCGATTTTAGAGATATATTCAGGAGACCATATGACTGCACAATAGTCTAGTTTGCTACGAACAAAACTATAGTAAAATGTTAATATTGTTTTTGTATTTTTTGAATTCTTTACTGTTCCGATAAATAAATCCCACTGTCTTTAAGGTACTACTTACTATCAAATTAATATGGTTATTATAATGTAGTTTTGTATCCATTAGAATACCAAGATCCAACATTTCATTTATTTTACTTAAAGGTTCATTATTCAAGATATCTTCAAAATTGATTATGGTTTTCGTTCTCGTATAACTCATAGCACAGCACTTGTTGATATTAAAGGACAGTTTATTAGTATTAGACCCGTCATAGAGACGATCAGTATTTTCTTGGAGCTTAAGTCAGCCTGATGCATCCGATATGTTCATAAAAATTTTTATATCGTCTGCAAATAATAATATATGACAGTCTACGTTGTTTGTAATATCATTTATGAACATCAAGAATAACAACGGGTCCAGATTGCTTTCTTGCGGGACGCCCGAGGTGACAAAAAAATGTCCTGGACTCGCTGTTATTGTTGACAACATATAATGGACGATTTGATAAATAAGAATTTAATAGTTTTATGAGTGGTTCTGGAAAACCGTACATGCATTTAGCTTTAGACAATAGAATATGATGGTTAACTTTATCAAAAGCCTTTGAAAATCTGTGTCGATAACATCCACTTGACAGAATTTTTCAAAGGCTTTATGTATGATAGAAGAAAAAACAGCAAGATTAGTGTTAGTAGATCTTTGGGGTATAAACTCGTGTTAAAATTGTGATATTTGAGGTGCTACATGTAAGATATATATTTATGTATTATAATTTCATATATTTTAGCAAAAAAGGATAGGATAACTATTGGACGATAATTTTCTACATGGGTTTTGTCTTCCTTTTTGAATATTGGGCGGATTTTGCACTGGAAAAGTTTGGGTTTTTAGAGATAGATTTAATATAAAATGTAAAAATTCGATAAAAAAACTCTATTAAACCCTTTACGATATAACATAGGATTTTATCAACTACCATAGATTTTTCAGGTTTAATCTTATTGATAGCTTCAATAATGTCGTTTCTAGATATGTTATTAATATTTACAGAGTTCATGTTTATGTTTTCCGGAACGTTTATATCAGTATTTATATATCACTAGTATAAACGCTGGAAAAATTATCAGCAAACGCTTCAGATATATCTTTATGGTTCTCGTACTCGTAAGTTATTATAATACATAACTGATACGATCGTTACTTTTTTTTAATTGATGTATGACAAAAACTTAGCTGGGTCATTGTTAATATTTTATTCTGTAGATTCTAAGTACCATTGGTGAGCAAGATTAAAGTCGTACCTTAGTTTTCTCCTTATTTCTTTGTAGTTGTTTAAGTAATCCGATATATGATGCTTCTTGTATAATTTTCGATTACATTCTTTTTCTTTAATGTGTATTATAATCTCTTTGGTAAACCAGGTAGGGTATTTTTTGTATAAATTATTGTTCTTGGCACACACTGAGTGAGAACTATATTAATATTATTATAGAAAGCAGCTGTTGCTTGATTAACATCTTGAAACATGAGAGATACTGCCAGTCAATATCAGCAAAGAGGTAATAATTTTTTAAAAATCTGCTTTTCGTCAGTTGAAGTTAACCAATGCATCTCACTTTGCTCTTACAATTTCTATATTGACTGAGATTTATATCTTCTGGTACTAAACTCAGATCATCTTTAGAGACAGCACACTTAAGTTGCTAATTACAATATCTAGTAAGCGATTATAGATATTTTTGATGTAGTTATAAAAATATCGTGTAAAAACAGAGAATTCTTTACTAATAAAAGTAAAAGGGGCATATTACCTTGGATCATTATAAAAAATATTGTAAAATATTAGAAGATGTCATAACTGCATTAAAAAGAAACAAATATATTTTCTAAAAAATCCAAAGGCTGTTTGAGAATTAATCAAAAGATCTGCAAGGTCAAAACTTAATGAAAAAGAATCCGTCTTAGAAAATATATCTCCAGAAGAAAAAAATAAAGATTCACTGCTAAACATAATTAATAATCATTTTATAAATCAGTGCCGTAAATTAGATTAAATTAATTAAAGTCATTCAGTGTGTACGAACGACTTCACCTTCTGAATCGAGTATACTTTTAGAAACCACATGTCCAAATGAAGTGTATATAACATAATCATGAGTCTAAAAAATACAACGTCTCTCGGTGAGGATGATATTCCAGTGAAAATATTAAAGGTAATAAATAGCAACTGAAATATCTTTTTCACTGTCCCATACAGAGCCCTCATAAATGATCGTAAGCCACGTGATCAACTGCTACCATTTAACTTATGATTTTGTGTCTTTCATATTACAGCAGTACCCCATGAGGATTTTTGCACATACGTGCGTGTCTAAGAAATAGTTTTCAACCATCTTTTGCTAACGGGACAATTCAACGAGGCTATTAAAAGTAACTAATTTGGTCACGTGAGTTACGATCATTTATGAAGGCTCTGTATAATTAATTTATCCCTAGCATTGGTATTTTCCCAGAAAATCTAAAAACTCCTTATACCAAAGCGATCTACAAAAAAAGGTAACAAAAATGAATTAAATAACTACAGACCTATAGCTTTATTATTGAACGTAAAATAGTTGAAAAAATAATATAAAATAGATTAATTGACTTTCTGGAAAAACATCTCTTCCTTTCAGATACACAAAATAGGTTTCGAAAAAAAAAAATTATCATAAGAGCTGTATATCAAGCATTGTGCAAAATTCAAGATTCTATACGGTATTAGAGGAACAGTACAAAAATTAATACTAAACAATCGAAAACAATGTGTAATCGAAGTAGATGAGACAGACAAATAATTGTTAACATCAGAAAACAAATTGATCCTCTGGGATCGATATTTGAACCAACATTATATATCTTCTATATAAATGACTTACCTCTAATAATAAACAAATATATGTTCAGTACGCTGATGACAGTTCACTAATTTTTAGTGAAAGGAATGAAGTAGACCTACAAAATAAAAATTTAGATACATTAGAACAATATGTTACGTCAATAAATTTAAAACTAAATAAAGAATAGATTCAAATAATAAAATTTTTTAATCAAAAGGGTAACAATATGATAGTTTTAAGTACAAAAAATAGAATCTCTCTTTTTTTGGAATACAGTTAGGCTCTAAACTGGACTGGAAAGCTCACATTGATTCTTTATCTCAAAATATGGCTCGTTACTGTTATGCACGTAAAGTCATTTTACAGAATATCAGTGCTGAAGCCGCTTTCACGGCATATCATGCTTATATACAGTCAAGAATCCGTTATGGTATTATTTTTTTGTGGGTCTCTACTGAGGTGAGTAGAATTTTTGTTCTTCAGAAAATGTGCCTGAGAAATATTTTAAACATGAAACAGACAGATCCTGCAAAGAAATATTTACAAAAAAAAATATGCTGACACTAATAAGTCTATATTTATGAAGCTGTCATATTTGTAGTAAACAACAATACTTTGTTTGAAAACTGCGAAAGAAAACGATTTCATCTCATAAAAAATAAACATGACCTGATAACGAATAATGTACCGAATTTTACATCATATGTCCAAAATAGTGTGCCTTACTCAATTATAAATATGTATAACAAATTACCATGTGATATTAAGAAACAGCCCATTAAAGTATTGAAAAACAAATTAAAAACTTTTTTAATAAATTAAGCCTACTACTATTGACGAGTATTTTAGTGAGAACCAGTTTTAAAGTAATTCTTTTAATCTACATAACCAATCAGCCGAGATCCGCAGTCAATGAGTTTGAGTGTTAATCAGAGAAACTGAACATGTTCTATTTTATTTTTATTATTTTATTTTAATTTACATTTACCCAACGGTAAAAACCAGTTACAGAGTAGGAGAGTTAAAGACACTCCAAAACGTGACCGTTCAAAAGTTAGCGAAGGTAAGAAGCTTGGCATTTTATTAAGATACATGAGACTCCTCATAGTACTTCTCGACAAGTTTCAATAGAAAATATAGTTATTAAGTGAACAATACTACGTGTACTGAAGAAAGAATAATATCATATCTACAAAATTCATCTCGTGCAGGAGCTCAACGAGGATGACCCTAATCGCCGAATCCAGTTTTGTAAAACTATGATGGATTCGTGCCACACTAAGTAAAGGTATTGGAGCAGAGAAATTCCTGATTGTATGGTTGCTGCACATATTCAAAACCCTCAGAAATTAAACGTGTGTACAGGAATAGTTGACAATGTAATATTAGGTGCTTTCTTCTTTGAAAGGACCGTCACAAGGGAGAGATATTTCGAGTTTTTAAAAAACAACCTTGTACATGCATTTGCAGAAATTTTCCCGATCCAGAATGATCCTTGCCTTTCAAATAATACTATTTTCCAATTGTCTCTTGCTGTCAGATGTCAATTTTTAGCTATTATTTTGACAATTAACGGATCTACTACAATCAAGAAAAATATCTGATGTGGCCAGCACATAACTTTCTTATCGTAGTATATATCATCCTGATCTAAAAAAATCATTCGGTTTAATTCTTCACTTACCCCAATTAAATTTTAAAAACCTACCTTGAAATGTTTCATAAAAGATTTTTAATAATTGTCAGCGTCGTTCGATACGATAATAATTCATGTCATATATTTTAATAATTTCTTGTTATTGACATTGATATTTTTGTAACTAAATTAGATATTTCAAATGTCAAATTGCCAGATTTATCCTAACCGCATTTATGAGGTCAAATGCGTACAAAATTTCAGTTTACATCAGCTTTATTTAAGTACTTGGAAAATATATTTTATTCGCTTGATATAGTAGACATGATTTATAATCATTCATCAAAAATATATTTTTGTGTAAAGTCAAATACAAGAAAGTTTGGGTTCAGTAGATCCCCTTTGAGCTGGCCACTTTTGATCATCACCGAATTTTTCATAGTTTTTGGCCTTTAGAACAAGTGTAAAAAATTTAAAAGCTTTATCTCAAAAAGTGTGGCTTCTATCGCGATACTACAGACATGCAGACAGACTTTTTTCCATAAAATTATAATTCATCGAGATTCGTTCAGAAATGCAATAAAATTTTTTTTATTTTTTTTCCCGAAATTATACCATTTCTCTTCTTTCATTCATTATGTCTCTTCTGGTAGTACCACATTCACCAAATTTAATGTGTCACCTAAAATGTTATTGACAATCTTAACTGCCAAATTTGGGAAGTCTCCCATTAGTATTTTTTGAGTTTTCACGGATACACACATACACACACACATCCATACAGACACACACACGCACCGACAGACAACATTCGGAAAATAGTAGGAATGAATTCAGGAGGGTTCAAAACGTATAAATCAATCAAAATCTCGAGGTCGAAAAAAATCACGATTACTATACTTCCTTATATTATGTATAAGAAAGTAAAAATAGAGAGTTGTCATTTTAAAAAATGTCAATGACGTCATTAATTGAAAACAAATGTTGGTTGGAAATTGGAATTGATATAAAAATGTGTATTTTTATAAAATTAAAATTACCAGTCCAAGGATTTTTCCAAAATAAATTTGTTTCAATTTTAATGAATTTGCTCAATTCTTTCTTATTAATTAAAAAAATCGGTATTTGTTATGTTGAAGTACAACTCTTAACATAAAATTTTGGCAGTTTATTAAAAGCAGTTGGGTCAGTTTATGAATTATTAGAAAGTTAAAATTCAGAAAAGTACAATAGGTATTATTGAGCTAAAAAATTTAATTAGAAATGTTGTCTTGAATAACGTGGGAAGACCTGAATTAAAATTTTACTAATAATACTATTAGTTGTTTCTCTAGCAAAAGAAATAAAAATTATAATTAAATCTCCATACTTATCAGTGTAAATTCACCTATGTTATAGTAAAATATATAACATACAAGTAGCAAACAATAAATCTTTTATTAAAAAAGAAAGCAAACTTTAAACAGCAATCTCTTAAACTATTAGAAAAATAGTAAAAATAAATAATAGAAATGTTTTTAGATCGGCTTATTAATAGCTGAAAAGATTTTGTTGAGTAAGGGTCCTTATTTTGAGAAAAACTACTTTATCAACTTGCCGACGTTTCGGTAAATTTTATTACTCAGGATATAAAACTATGATGTATGTATTGTAATACATGTAAATTAAGAAATATGTATATAATATAGCATGTGGAACAAACAATAAAGAAACATAAATAAATAAACGAATATATGCACCTACATACATACACAAAACATGTGCACATCCATAGAAATAGATATTAAAGATCACAACATATTAACAATAATTAAAAATATTTAACTATACTTTTTTAGAGCATCTCAAAATCTAATTTTAACAACACAATATCACACTTAGTAAAACTATATATGCAGTGATGGTAATATCTTGAAAAATAACAAGTACTTACATTAATTATGAGTTTTTCCTATACTGGCATAGACTGATTATTTGTTTAATATTTTGTAAATAATACATTTTAAATTATAGTTATTCTTTACGTAACCTATTAATAAGATTAAACTAACATGCTTTTAAGATCTCAATGTCTTCCTTGAATTAACTCTTTATATTAACCATTTCCTGAAATTTTCTCTCTTCAAGATTATGCTGTCTACCTACTATTGTTGTTTCATTAAAATTAAATTCGTGATTTAAACATTTGCAATATTCTACTCAAGATGTATTTATTTTATTTTTGTTTTTAACGTCTCTCATGTGCTCATTCTTTCTGGTTTTTAATTATCTATCTGTTTGGCCTATATAACTTTTTTTCACAATCCTTGCACAGTATTTTGTAAATGACATTTGACTGTAATTATTTTGGTGTTTTCATTTTTAAATTTGTAAAGTTATTTTTCTTTATTGTATTTTCACCCTTGACAGGAATATTAATTTTATCCGTAGATAGTACCTTCTTTATTCTCTCAGAAAGATACCATCACTGTATATATAGTTTTACTTGTAAGTGTGATATTATGTTGTTAAATTAGATTTTATTTATTTTATTGTTTGTTCCACATGCTATATTATATACATAGGTATTTTTTAATTTACATATTTTACAAATTTTGTACATACATCATAATTTTATATTTTATAGTGCCCTGAATGTGATAATAAAATTTACCGAAACGTCGGCAAGTTGATAAAGCAGTTTTTCTCAAAATAAGGACCCTTCCTAACAAAATTTTTTCAACTAATAAAAATAAAAATTACATAACTGTATTTTCGAGGAAGGCCAATCGACTTTATAGGAAGCCCAATAATTTATTTTTTATTATACCTGCGTTCATTTTACAATTAAAAAACGTGCGAAAATCATAGATTAAAACAGGCCGTGTTTTAATCTTTTAAAACAATTTCAATAAGTTAAAATTTGTATTTATCTATCAAATTACATAAAAATTTTATATTAATAACAAAAGCAACTATTTCAAGTAAATCTTAAATGTATAGTTATGATTGTTTGATATGTGAATGCCACATTTTGAGATAATCCGCATTTTCCACCAGAGTGAAAGATTTATACATCTTGGACATTTCCATCATATATGCTAACATTACTGATTCATTAACACTCTGAGTCTGTTTCTTCTTCATTCACAGCACTAACTTTTCAACATTCTTAGTAAAACACACTTACAAATATTCAATATTCGATACCTGTTCTTGAAACATTTTGGATTAGCATAATAGGGAATACTGGATATTTTTCTGTATCAAAAAACTGTTGTCTAACATGATCTTAATGTATGGTAATAGCAAACCGCCATCCAATAATTGAAAAACTTTTTTTTTAAATGACAACCTCTATTTTTTATTATTGATTTTGGTAGTAGATTTTATTCTGGTTCTGACCGTGTAAAATTTTCAATATGTTATTATTTGAAAAAATCGAGAAAAACAGTCTTAAAGGTCAAATAATAAAAATTCATTAAATTGGGTAAATTTATCTAGTTGCCTAAGTTTGACGGAAAGTTATCGACGGCACATTCGTTTTTATTTTGAAATTATACAAATAGTTGAAAAATCTAACTAGAAATTTATTATCTGCTCAATTCAAAGTTAGTAATAACGATAACTTCGTGAGGCAAACATTAGTATAAAAAGAAACTAAATTGCTTAACCAGAAAACAATCTAACAATATCATCAAACACAAAAATAAGTACAGAAATAACAGTTGTTAAATTACATTTACACTAAATGTTCAAATTGACGACTCTGTACCATTTGACAATACCCAAGTCGATTATAATATTCATTTCTCACATTCTGAATAGTTTGAGGCGATATTAACCTAATCTCATGTTGAATTCTTTGCCTGAGATCGTCTAAATTATTGGGTCGATTGTTGTACACTTTACTTTTTAAGCACCCCCATAAAAAGAAGTCTAATGGCGTTAGATCAGGAGACCTAGGCGGCCATTCTATCTGATCTCTTCTCCCTATCTATCTTGCTGGGAGAACTTGGTCCAAGTAGCGTCGCACAATAATTTCGTAATGAGGCGGAGCGCCATCTTGTTGTAACCAAATGGTATTATTTGGTAGGTCAGGGTTATTTGCATTGGGGAATAATGTAGCTAATGCAGGCATCAATTCCAACTGTAAAAATTGCAGGTATCTATCTCCAGTCAAATTGTTTTCAAAAAAAGAATGGACCTATAATTCTGTCACCAATAATTCCTGTCAAACATTAACTTTCTGAGGATATTGGGTATGACTTTCCTGCATCCGATGGGGATTGTCCCTAGCCCAATATCTACAATTCTGTCTGTTGACATGGCCATTTAAACAAAATGTTGCTTCATCCGAAAATAAAACACGCTGGAAAAACATTGGATAGCGGTTGCAAATTTCCATCATTTGTTTGCAAAACTCTTGCCTACGATCAAAGTCATCTTCTGTCAACTCATGAACCAAGTGCACCTTATATGGGTGGAATTTTTGAACTTTCAAAAGTTTTAGAACTGTAGTGTGGCTTATATTGTGGTTCAAAGCAATGCTTCTATTAGTTTAATGTGGATTGTTTTCAATTTCTAGTAGCACATCAAGTTGTGCATCTTCATTTAATGTCGCCGGACGTCCAGTTTTTGGAATATTCTTTACAACGCCATGTTCCCGAAATTTTTCATCAATCCTACTAATTGTTGATTGATTTATGGGCTGATCCGGGTATTTTTTCTCTAAAAAAGATGACACACTTCTTGATGTGTTCTAGCTCTGTCGCCATAACCAATCATTATTAACACTTCAATTTTCTGTTTGTCGCTCAACTGTACCATTCTTATTAATAAAATAGTTTTTCTAATTTAGAAAAAGCAAAATAATAACACTTATTCTATTGTGACATTTACAAATTATTTAAATCTGACAGCCGTAACTAATGTGATACACCGGCAACTGGATAAATTTAACCAATTTAATGAATTTTTATTATTTGAACTTTAAGACTGTTTTTCTCGATTTTTTCAAATAATAACATATTGAAAATTTTATACGGTCGGAACCAGAATAAAATCTACTACCAAAATCAATAATAAAAAATATAGGTTGTCATTTAAAAGAAAAGTCGATGACGTCATAACTTAAAAAATAAATGACATAAGAAACTGAAATTAGACTGAAAATATTTGCCGAGGTTAATATCGCTATACCCCTTCGAGATTTTTTCCAAAAAAATTAATATCAACGGAATTACTGAATTTATGTGTTACTTAATTTCCACACTGTATGTAACATTTCTAGTGAATATTGAAATTGTTTTGAAGATAAATAAGGGAATTTCACAGTTAAAAAGTAACCTTAATTTTCATGAAACCATTCTGATTCGGCCCCATAGCCACGATACGCACGAAAAATGTAATAAAGTCAACTTTACGACGCGTGGGTGTATTTCTGTAGGTATTCACATATTTACCAGTCCCAGACAATGTCACAATATTTACGCTGTCTACAGTTAAATAATTTTGGTGTTGTACTGTTTGCATTGAGGCGAAAAGTCATTAAATATTCACAATTTAAAATATTTACATTCCGTTTTATTTGAATTAACTTTCAAGTAGCTGTTAAAATGCGTTTTTTTGTCGGTTTAGACTTTACGTCTGCCAAATAAAATTATTACAATAATTGTTACACGAGTTTTTTTACATTTCGTTAAGAAAATACTATAAATATGTACCAGTTTTTCTTGTACATTTTCTTCTCTCAAACATTTTTATATAAAATTAATTAGATGGAGCACTTAACGAATTTTTCGTATTAAATATTTAAGAGTAGCTGCAGTGATTAAAGAGTATGTTTGTCCTTATTCTTCTAAAATTTTGAAAGCAAACGGCAATATTATCATTTAATAATATTAATTGATCTCTATCCATTACACACTGTGTTCTCTCTTATATCTAAACGAATGTTTTATAATTACTTCGACAGGGAAATCGCTTATAAATACGGATATTCTACTACATTAAAAATGAATTATTTGTAATATACATGTATGATTTTGCATTGTTTATCGAGGGTATTATATCATAAATGCATATAATCATAGCACTAATATTGTCGTCTATGACTATGTGATATGATACCCTCGATATGTAATATGTATAAGTGGTTGAAATTATAATTTTTCAGCATAGAAATATACCGGGAACCCCCAAATTTTTCTACAATTTTTGAGATAGAAATTTGAAATTTGTAGGGATGAATCAAGACAAAAATTGTAATTTTTTGATCCACCCGCGCCAAAAGAAGTCACTTCCGGTTTAACCGGAAGTTGCTCCAACTTTCTTATTTTAAATAGCACCCTGTATATTTAGGTTATTTTTCTGATGAATATTTAATTTCCCTTTATAAAGCTTTTTTTCAGATTTAAAATGGTTTCATAAATAACCCAGACAATTACATTTGTTTGTTTCTTTTAAGAAGGCCATGAATCTAATAACCGAAATACATTATAAATAAAATAATTGTCTACACTCGTTGTAAGGGTGTCTACCATCATTACTATTATGTAATTGTAATTATTTCTCATATCGTTTATTTCTTTATTTACGTTTGTTTATTTTTTTTCGATATGTTTATTTTTTACATTTCGTACTACCATAACTTGCTTATTTTGAATAGCATCCTGTGTGTTTTATGTGGTATTTTTCTTCTCATCAAATTATTCTCTCCGATGATGTATGTATTTGTTATAATAATAACGTTATTAATGCACAAAATGTATAACATAAAATATTCCTAATACTGTTTTCACTCTTTTCCATGAGTAGGCTGTATACTCGTATACCTAGGTACGTGAAAATGTAATTTTTAAGTGATCGAATTGTTTACACTTATCAAATTATACCTATTATAGTATAATAATAATAGTAATAACAAAAAGCATAAATTTATTTAATAATTAAACATGTACATCTCCTCTACCCGACAAAATGAACTATTCATTGCAAATAAAGAAACTAGGAAGTAAGTTTTGGAAGACCAGAGTTATAAACTAGAAAATAATGAAGAAATAGTGAGTACTATACATTGAACTAAAGTACAGAAACTTATAAAAACTGAACTAAATTAAATGTTAAATAACTAAAACCTTATAAATTTTGTTCAAAATGGCCTCGGTTTGCTTGAATACAAGCACGAATTCTTTCTGAACGTTCTCTCATTACATTTCGTAAGTTTTGGGGATTTATGTTATTAATTGCCTGTCTCACTCTATCCTCGAGATCTTCTCTAGTAGTCAGCTGCTGAGAATATACATTACTTTTTAAATATCCCCACAAATAATAGTCTAATGGACTCAAGTCCGGTGATATCGCACCATCTAGTTGGATCATGAGTACCTATCCAGTGATCTCCAAAACGATTATTTAAATATCTTCTAACCTCAAGTGTATTATGGGGCGGAGCTCCATTCTGTTGGAAAAAATAACATTCTTTCTCGAGCAATAGGTAAATTCTCTAAAGTAAAATGTATTTTGCAAATAATTAAGTGAAATATACAGAAAATGTTATTTAACATTTAATTTAGTTCAGTTTTTATAAGTTTCTGTACTTTAGTTCAATGTATAGTACTAACTATTTCTTCATTATTTTCTAGTTTATAACTCTGGTCTTCCAAAATTTACTTCCTAGTTTCTTTATTTGCAATGAATAGTTCATTTTGTCGGGTAGGGTAGATGTACATGTTTAATTATTAAATAAATTTATGCTTTTTGTTATTACTATTATTATTATACTACAATAGGTATAATTTGATGTGTAAACAATAGGATCACTTAAAAATTACATTTTCACGTACCTAGGTATACGAGTACACAGCCTACTCATGGAAAAGAGTGAAAACAGTATTAGGAATATTTTATCTTCGACATTTTGTGCATTAATAACGTTATTATTATAACAAATACATACATCATCGGAGAGAATAATTTGATGAGAAGAAAAACACCACATAAAACACACAGGATGCTATGCAAAATAAGCAAGTTATGGTAGTACGAAATGTAAAAAATAAACATATCGAAAAAAAAATAAACAAACGTAAATAAAGAAATAAACGATATGAGAAATAATTACAATTACATAATAGTAATGATGGTAGACACCCTTACAACGAGTGTAGACAATTATTTTATTTATAATGTATTTCGTTTATTAGATTCATGGCCTTCTTAAAAGAAACAAACAAATGTAATTGTCTGGGTTATTTATGAAACCATTTTAAATCTGAAAAAAGCTTTATAAAGGGAAATTAAATATTCATCAGAAAAATAACCTAAATATACAGGGTGCTATTTAAAATAAGAAAGTTGGAGCAACTTCCGGTTAAACCGGAAGCGACTTCTTTGGCGCGGGTGGATCAAAAAATTACAATTTTTGTCTTGATTCATCCCTACAAATTTCAAATTTCTATCTCAAAAATTGTAGAAAAATTTGGGGGGTTCCCTAGTCCCTGGGCCACCCGGTATATTACGTGAAGGTGTTATAACTGCACAATGGAAAATATCGTGTATTAAACCAATACCCAAGAAAAAAAATCCTAAATAACTTAAAGGTCTGCGCGCTATTAGCTCACTATTAAATCCTTTTAAAATTATAGATTCAGCTATATATAAACAACTTTCTGAATATGACTTTCTAAACTGAATAATTTCTACTAATCAGTCTAGATTTCTAAAATGTTACAGGACCTTTACACTAAGTAACATAACTGATAAATTTTGTGATCCATTGCTAACATGTAAGTCATCTCATTGTTACTATTTGATATCACCAGTGGTTTTGATTTTTAGATATTAATTGCCTAATTGCAAAATTATATTTTGTTATGGAATATTTAGAAATACTTTTTCCCCGTTTCAAAATTATCTTCGTGACATCAACAGTTTACTAGTGTAAATATAGAAAACTCGATACAAATATCACAATACACGTCACTTGAATCTTGTGTTCCACACGGATCTATTTGGGACTACTTATCTTTAATATATTTATTTCAGATATCTCGAGACTTCCTCTGTATTCAAAATTATAAATGAACGCTGCTCATGCTCAACTTACATAGTTTTTTTTCTACGGAATTTTAAATGGTTGAATTTTACATAAATTATGATTTAAGTACAAATGGACAATCCAAAATACTTTTAAATTTAAGTACTAACAAAAGTCAAAATATTGTTTTTGGAACTTCCCCTCAAAGAATTTAATATTCTCACAAATAATGAGATCATTGCATCAATTCATTCTTTACTAAAATTTTCTTATCACGTAATACTATTTGCATAAAATCTTTATAAAACAGTTATATTCATTAAAAAAGTCTAGATATAAATACTGCTTTCTACAATTATGGTTCCATCGCACTTAAATTGTATACGGTCCCTATCTTTCACAAGATGACAAATACCGTGTATAAAGAAAAATTTAAAACTAATGTATACGATATTTTACAAGTGTGCCACAATATGGTCATATTACTCCACATCTACGTGTCTTCAGTTTATTGAATATGTGTGAAAAATGTTAAGGATAATTCATGTTTTCGCAGAGTGTTAATCAAAAATGTTCAGTATTAAATTATCTACAGAGAAGACAGCAAACACTTTTTGCCTAGGAGTAACTGCAAATTGGCTACAAATAACTATACATGAGGTTTGTACCTGGCGGAGTGACTACTGACATTTTTATACTTGCCTACATTATGTGCTAACTATATTTGATATTTATAAGTATATACTTCTTGGGGTTTACTAAAAATTCAAATACCATAGAGCTTCTATAACTCAAACTTCTATATCTCGAAATTCTCTGTAGCCCAAATATGTTTCTGTGCCCTTGATATATACTTTGTTTTAGTAGTTTTTCCTTTAATTCAAATTTTCTCTAACTCGTTTACTATTTTAGAAAAGACTAAAATTTCATTTTAGTCTATTGTTATGCCTCGTGGAGTTTATTCCTCTCCGTTGTATTGCTCATAATTTTATTTGTTGTATTTTATTCTTGATATTAATTTAATAATAAAATATACCTGCCCAAGGGTAAAAAACGTCCTTAGGTTGACAAAGTGAATAAATTTATCACTAAATTTCCCGATTTATTCTACAATGGTGCTATAATAAATTGTAACGTGTGCGAAACAGACCTGATGTGCTGGGACAGACGTGATTGTAAACGTCACGTAAATTCTGTGCAACATAAAACTAAAAAAAAAAAAATGGCATGCCTTCGACAACACAGTTTATGTCCGATTTACTCCTAATGATGATTGTCTGTGATATTCCGCTGCACATACCAGATAAATAACCATTTCAGGAGTTCTGGAATAAATACAATTCTAAGGTAACGTTACCAAGACGCACAACGTTGCGTCACTATGTAGCAACTGTAAGCGAAGAGATTGTAAATAGGATCAAATGTGTACTAAAAACTACACGGCTGTGGTTATGTGTTAACGAGACGACAGATTGTAAAAATAATTCTATATTAAATGTTATAGCACGTATACTGGACCCTCTTAAACCGAATTTCACTGTTACTAGCTGGCAAAAGATTAACTGAGTGCACTGGCCAAATAATTTCGCGGGTGGTGCTGGAGACGTTAGAAAAATTTGACCTGTCAAAAAGTCAAGTGTTGATGTCTGTGACCGATGGTGCCGCGAAAATGCGTTTGGTAGTCCATTCTCTTCAAGAACATGGTTGTAGGTTGGTACATGTTACGTGTAAAGTGCATGCTTACACCTTGTGGCAAAAAAATTTTCGACAAGGTTTTCCAGAGGTAGATGCATTAGTAGCAAGTACAAAAAAAGTGTTTCTTAAATCTCTTAAACGTCTTTGCGCATTTCATTGCAAGTGTCCCGATATTCCCGAGCCACCACAGCCGATTCTTACAAGTTGGGGGAACATGGTTGAAGGCAGCTTTTTATTATGCTGAATATATACAACAAATAAAATCTGTGATACTACAATTCAATCCTGACGAGGCTGAAGCTATTAAGGAAAGCCAGACAAAATTCGAAGATGTTTCTGTTGAAACAGCTTTAAAAACTATTCATAAGAAATTTAAAGGATTACATGACGCCATACAAAACTTACAAAACAGTGCGTTGTCGTTAGCGGAGTCACTTCAAATAGTGGCTGATGTCAATCGACTGTTACACTCTATAGATGACGCAAGAAATGAGCAGGTTAGAGAAAAGGTCGCAAGACACCAGATTAATACAAATTTGTAATGGTACTGATGGTGTATCTGCAGATACGTTAAGTGAGTTCAAAGACTATTTTAAGTTTGCTTGTATTGCATCAATAGATGTCGAACGGGCGTTCTCAAAATATAAGCATATTTTTTCACTACATCGAACATTACTCTCGGAGACAACTATGGAAACATAGTTGTCTCTATTAACATGCTGAAAAGTTTTTACAAATCTTTTCCAGTTTGTGATAACCAAGCTAGTTAAGAGGGTACTTAAGTTGTGCATACATTGTTATAAATTGTAACAGTTTATTGCTTTTATTACTAGTTAATTTCTTTTTATTACACTTATTATGATGCGTACGCCTGCGGCGCATTTTAGTCATCTCTAGTCATAACTGCAGACTGGGCCAATTTCTGAGTAATTCTGTGGCGTCACAGATCGAACCTGTATTACGTATTAAGTATACTTGAAACATATAATCGGATATTGCATTGCATCAAGTAAGTGAAGAATGACCGAACGTCGATAATTATCTTCTATTCGGAAAGTGATACTAAAAAAATTAGGCACATTAAAACATCGGTACATGAACTGACGGATGAAATAAGCAATCATAATGCAAATGTGATATCATCAATTCTAGATCGCCTTCGTCGACTACATTTTTACTTGTTAGTAAAAGAGTTGAAACCCTAAGTACTAAAACAGTTGAAAGCAATGGGTAATATTATACCAATTCACAAATGTTAATGTTGATAACTGATCCAGGATGGTATATACTTGAAGCTGGTCAGGTTGCTAAAAGCTGTCTTTCAACATTTAATACATGTAGTATGGTTAACATCCTACATTTGGTAGCAGAGAAAAATTACACAAGGGTATATGTGCTAATTGCAAACACAAAACAACTTTTTGTGAAAGCTACAACCTATTTCAACACGCTGGGGTCATGGTTGGAGACAGATCTCTATTATTATTCGTGCGTTTACTTTTTTAGTGTAGGTTTTTGTGCTTAGTTTAGCTAGTAACAATTTAACAATTGTACAAAAGAGTATTAACTTAAAATAAAAGTATTGATTTAAGAGTCTATATCAGATGCAAGTGAAATATAGTCTCGATTTTACCACACCCCGCGCAGCCCACGGTGCATATATACAGCCAAACCGAAATTATCGCGGCGAATGTCGAGGGTTGCCGATGTTCTAGTTACAGAACGGCATAGTGGAATATTTCAGATCGGGTGATGTTGAATTATCAGAGGCGGAGTACTAGAGGTTTCGTACGACATAAACCGACGAAAAAGTTGTATTGTGTCAAGCTTATAAGCTAAGCAGTAGCTAACCTTACCCTTCATGCGTCCTTGTCCTGCAATTAATATGTAAAAACAATAAAAAAAAAACGAAATTATTTTATTTACTTTGTTTAAAAATAGTTAAAGAACTAAACAACAAAACAATTAAATCGTTAATCTATAAAAAAATTTCCATTTTACCGTTTCTTATTAATGCATAGTATTATTTTAAAAAATTTTCCTATAAAAGGAAGTATCAATGTGTGTCATATTATTCAGCTCAGAATGGAAAAGGCGATGAAATAATATGAAAAATATATTTGTGTTATTTTAAATTTAAACTCCAATATTTTTATCAAATATGAAAGATTATGATGATGTTACATATTATTATATTGCTGAATTCAGAAAGAAATTTTTTAAATTGAACTGAATATACAGGATATATCATTTAGAATAAAAAAAATTAAGGCAATTTCCGGTCAAACCGGAAGTAAACGATATGTATGTGACGCGCATATTTAATCAGTATTCGGAATGTCATATGTCCATTTCAGCATATTAATGCGGGGTGTAATTTTTTTATTTTTCAGTTTTTCGGCGTTTTCTTTTTTATTTGGCATTCAATTGTTTTTAATTTTCGGATTCCTTAGAAAAAAGCACATAAGTATAATTTTTGAAGTTTTTTCCTAGGTTAAAAATACAGCAGAAAAATCGAGTAAGGTGCACTTAAAATGATCACCCTGTACATGAGGTTACTGCGCTTAAAATAAATCAAAAATAAAAATTATCATATTCACCTTTCATTGAGCCTTTCATTCTCCATATCAATATTTAGAGACGGCAAAATGGGAAAACTTTCATTTATATTAGTCTCTCTACAGAAATTACCGGAAATAAAAGAAAATTATTACTTTTATTTTTACGAAAAAAATTCAATTTTCACTAGTACTTACTTTTTATATTTTCTCTTTTGGGCTAATGTTCGATTTTTCGGTTTTCTGCTAGGGTATTTACGCTTATATGTTTTTATTTTTCCCATTGTTCTCTCACTGCACTAATAATCACTTTCAATAACACGTCTACTTAGGTGTACACTTGATTTAAAAAAAAACAGGTACAACTCTTATAATCGAAAATCTTAATAGTTTAGTTGTGTGCATATGTCTGTAAATAGGGCTGGCCAGTCATGTCGAGAGGGGGGTGGAGAAGAAGTGATTTACCCCGGACCTGGGTTTTTTGGAGGAGATCGGTTTTCTTTGTGTTTTTAAACTTATTAAACCTTTCTCTTTTATTTTATTCAAATGGAATTTTAAAAAATAATTAGAAAATAACTTTTTCAAAACATTTTCAAGCCTGCCATATTATTGTTTAAAAAAAATAATATTTGTTATGGATAATTCTACAATGGTTGTAATTAAAATACTAACTGAATAATGATAATTCTATTTTTAAAATAAGAACACAAAAATACCACTTGAGATTAAAAAAAAATGTAAACAATGCAAACTGAACATAAAAATACAATAAAAAAATAAAATAAATGAACTTCAATTACGTAATACAGAATTAACTAAAATTTTTTTCATTGCTACATTAGCGTCTAAAACTGCCTGAAGTCTTGCAGGCATGGACAAAATCAGATTTCTTGCAAGGTAAACTTCTTGCGACACGTTCTCCCAAGCGTCTTCAATTATCCCTTCCAATTCTTGGGCATTATTTGGATGGTTATTTAATTTTCTTATATGTTTCACCATTAGTCCCCATACATTTTCAATTGGATTTAAATCCGGACTTTTAGATGGCCACGGTAACAACTCTAGATTTTTATTAAGAAATCATTGCCTGACACGATGGGCCGTATGTATGGAGCAGTTGTCTTGTTGGAAAATAAAATTATTTTCCGGAAACACCTCTATTGCTGACGGCAACATAATATTGTCTAATATTTCAATATTTAATGGAATTGAGATGACCACCACTGTTTCAACACACACCTAACCCATTTAGGCTCATCCAAGCCCAGACATTGACTGAAAACCTTCCTAATATTTGTGAATCGAAAGTATATTTTTCGTCGTATCTAGTGGAAGGAGGCCTATATACGCGAACATGTCCATCGTTACAGGATTTAAAAACCTTTTAGTCAGAAAAGACAACTTGTCTCCAGAAGTTTTCATCATTGATTATATAGTTGATTGCAAAAATAATCCTACCATGCTTCTTTTCTTCTGAAAGTTTGCATTTTTTAGCCGCTGAACAACTCTTCAAGTCGCTTTGTAGTTTTATTCTTCTGCAAGCAGTAGATACCGAAGCAGGGAAATTTGTCTCTGAAATTGCAGTTACTGCAGTCTGAAAAGCGTTTTCTATTAGGTAATTTATAAGATTTTCATCTTCTTGATTATTGCTCTTTCTGGGCCTACCGGAACCAACTTTACGGGATACCGTTTGGTTGGTTTCCCATTGTTTTTTAACAGTCATTATCGTGGTTTTACTCACAATGTATTCAGCAGCAAGTCTTCTTATGGACCAACCATCTTCAGTTTTAGAAACAATTCGTAATTTTTGAATATCTGTCAGATGTCGAACCAATTTTAATAATGACGCCACTGATTAACGTCAAAGTGACATTTGTAAGATTATTAGTATCAATCAAAGATCGAATGATTTACATAGCTAAAAGAAAGTGTACCAGTTTTTATTGAAATCAAGTGTACCCACTTTATAACAAATAAGTAAATTTGAGATATCTCTAGAATACACACGCCACTGTTGTTTACGCAAATCGCAACGTGGTTCCTAAGTGCCCGATTCCCCCTCCCGCAAACGAGTCCAGTGTATGCAAGTGTATCCGTGTTTCCGAAATATCATGCGAGATGGCAGCTATTATCGGAATATAGATATGCAGTTTTTAGTTTTCTAATAAATTTATTTTCAACTAATCCAAGAGTTGGGTCACATGAATATAAACGTTACAAACAGTGACTAATGTCGGAATGTTAAAAAAATTTGGATACAAAATATTTAAAATGCATGCGAAAATTTTTTGACGACTCAAAAAAAAAAAAAATTACATTGCGACATTTTATACATATTTTTGAAAAATCTTGTACAAATCGCACTCAAATCGGATAAGTTTTAAACGAGATAATCGAGAATTATGATTTAATAGGGTATATAAGACTCTTAACGTACTGACTACACACACAGCAGTTACAGTATTCAAGTTCGCTTAATATAAATTGTTAGTATTCAGCAGGAACCGCGAGGTATGAGCATATCTTGCCAGGAAAGGATAAGTATGGAATATTAGTATACAAGTAACAAGAAACCTTTAAAAAACAAAATAAAAACAAAAAATATACTCCTAAAATAGTAACAGAAACAAATATTTTTCTCAATAAAACAATTAAATATAAATTCTAATAGTAAAGTTATTACTACAATAAAAACAGACATATTTTTGTCAAAATTAAAAAAAATAATAACATAACAACAACAATAAATAATTACATCCTGAAAAACAACGTTTCTCAAGCACTGAACTACGAAAGCACAATATAGGTTTCCTCAACTGTAATTTTATTAACATACTGTTTTAGCAGGTATTGTACTAAAATACAATACATTTTTTTTTCGGCGTTCTGAGGCTGACGGGAATTAAAGATGGCCCAACTCTTATTAAGGATATAAACCAAAGCTGACATCTAATTTAAGGGTTGTATAGTGCCCTATAATAAGCCGCAAAACCGCAAGCTCATCAAGATGTAGAACCTCCTGCTCCCCCTCACTGGCCTAAAGGCAATAACTGGGGTCAATATTTCTCCCTACGTGCTTGCACTTTTCACCCTATCTTTCATTACCCGTCCAGTTTCCGCAGGCACTAAAGGTTGGTTAGATAGGTAGGACAAGATAATGACTCAATAATATTCTTCAATATATGTCTATACCGTCACCATGTTGTCATATAAGTTTACGTTACCTTCACATGTTGTGGTATTGCGGGAATGACAACAGTGATGGAAATATTAGATGTTATATTTATAAAATTCTTTACACACATCTGAACAAAGTGTAGACTATGTCACAGCGAGAATTTACTTGATAACAGATTTTGTTTAATATTTTAGGTATGGTCTAAAAAGATAATCTTAAAATATGGATTTGATTTGAAATCACTTGTGGCACATAAGTTTGTTCTTGTTAAAAACTACATATAGATATACATTTTTCACAACTTATTTAAGGAAATAAATTTTACATTTTTTTTGCTTTTCTTTATTAAAAAGTTGACAAGCATTTGCGTTTAAAAATATGTTTTAGGTAATAATTTAACAAGTATTTATCCAAACATTCTAGTAATAGGCACCATGCAAAAAATGTAATTTTGGCATGTTTGGAATCTTCACTTAATACAGAAATCTGATGCGGCTAGCACATAACTTTCTTATGCCAGTATATATCATCCTGATCTAACAAAATCATTCTATTTAATTCTTCACTTACCTCAATTAAATTTTAATAACGTGCCTTGAAATGTTTCATTAAATTTTTTAAATAATTAATTATCAGCATCAATCGATACTGTCAATAATAATTCGTGTCATATATTTTAAAAATTTCTTCTTATTGACATTGACATTTTTGTAACTGAATTAGTCATTTCAAATGTCAAATTGCTAAATTTATCCTAACCCCATTTTATTAGGTCAAATGTGTAAGAAATTTAAGTACTTAGTAAATATATTTCATTGGCTTGATATATAGTAGACTTGATTTATAATCTTTCATCAAGAATTTTTTTTTGCAATCAAATACAAAAATCTTTGGGTCCCGTGGATCTGCTTTCAGCTGGCCAACTTGCTCATCACTGAATTTATCAGTCTTTGGCCTTTAGAACATGTGTACCGAATTTGAAAGTTTTATCTCAAATACTGTGGCTGCTATCGTGATACTACAGACATGCAGACAGACTTTTTTTCAATAAAATTATGTTTTTTCACTATAATCGTCAAGATTCCTCCAGAAATGCAATAAAAATTTTTAATTTCTTTTCCCGAAATTGTATCTATCTTTCTTCTTTCATTCATTGTGTCTCTTCTGGTGATACCACATTCACCAAATTTAATGTATCACCTAAAATGTTGTTGGCAATCTTAACTGCCAAATTTGGGAAGTCTCCCATTAGTATTTTTTGAGTTATCGCGGATACGCACATACACACACACGCGCACCGACAGACATCATTCGGAAAATAGTCAGAATGGATTCAGGGGGGATTCAGAACATCTAAATCAATCAAAATCTAGAGATTGAAAAAAATCACGATTACTATACTTCCTTATATTAGGTATAAGAATGTAAAGATAGTGTTTAAAGATTTTTTTTTATTTTTCTTTTACAAAAGTTATTCAACATTAAAGTTTGAATTGGTCTGTTATGCGGGCAAACACTGCCGCCGAGCAGACTATATGGTGACGTCACAGATAGCAATCATCGTAGTTGCTAGTGAACACTGACCACAAAGCGGACGAAGCACGTTGTTAAATATAAACAAGTGGTGTTATTCGTGTTGTGAAATTTTGAGTGAAGTAATAAAATTTTAAGTGAAGTAATAATTATAATGATCAATTCTTCTAAATTATCGGGCCATCGTACCTATATGTGAAAATACTTCAATAAAAACGCAAGAAAAAACTTTTGTGCAAGTTCCAAGAAACGGAAAACGTAGAATAGTGTAGTTAAAGACGGTTAAAAGGAATCCAAAGGAGTTTTCGAAAAAAAGGTACGTTTTTGCATGCGAGGACCATTTTGATATGAGTAATTAATATTAAAAATAAATATGAAAAGGCAATTGAAAATAATAGGTATGTGTAATATACATATGGCACGATAACAAAAGGGATCCAACTTGGATTTTTCTTATATTTTTATGTTATCTTGGGGCACTAAAGAAGATATTTTCGTGGTACTTTATGTAAATCAACTATGAATGCTACTGAAAATCATCGGACACAAAGTTGTCAGTAGTTAATTTTTTCGTTTGGGTGAGACTTACCTTTAGCAAATGTTAATATTTAAATGATTCTCAAACACTTTTTGCTTGAAAACGATAAAGGGAAGTCCAAAAATAATTTTTATATGAAATTCTTACACCTACTTAACAAATGTACATAACTCTAATTGTTTCATATAAAAAACTTTAAATACCTATATTGATTTGGGGTTTTTTTACTTGTATCTGTACACAAACATTTAGGAACCAGAAGGGCATTAGGTATGGAGTTTAAACCCCTACCGCTGAGTAGCCCTTAACAAGAAACCAATAAAATATCTTTATACAATTTAGATATACCTAAGCGTTCACGAGCTATGAGGAAAAATATTACCCCCAAATTTAACATGTAAAAATATAACCTTTTGATTTTTGTCATATGTTCTCCGATAGAACTAGTTTAAAAATGAAATAAACACTTTGTAAGATGCTGAAACTGTACTTTCCATATCTAGGCCAACAAATACATGGTGAGTCTTTAGTGTGCAGTTATATTTAAACCACCAATTCTTGACATTTGTAGAAACTCAATGATATATTTTTTTCTCTTCCCACGTAAAATTGAGTTATTGATTTTCAAAAAAATACGATGAAATTATTTTGGAATTGCTGATTACTGGAAACATTCTTCATTTAATAGTGTATTGGCTTGAAGCAGCATTGTCGCATTTCTTATGCAATTTATCACCTAGCAGTAAGGTCGTTCCCGAATATGTAATAATTTTGGATGAAATTTTAAAATCGTAAATCTGAAAACTTAAGCGATTAATTGCTCCATTTGAAATAATTTTTAAACATTTCAAAATGCCTTTTTACTGTAAGAAATGTACAATTTTGCCTTTTTCTTGCACCAATTAACATTTCTTTCAAGTGTTTCGTTATGGAACATACAACTAAAAACAAATTTTTCGATAAACAGTAAACTTATAAAACGCTACCGACAATTTTAATTTCGTTTCTTCAAAGTTTATAAAAGGATAAATATAGTTACTTACCAAAAATTTGAAGTAATCCTGTAATTTATTAATAAATAAATCGTTTTGTAACAGTCATTGAACTATGTTCGGCCGATTCATTGACCTGATAGGTCAATGGGCGAGTTACTCTGACATATTCTTAAGGTACATTACATTAGCGACCACGATTCACATTCCACGCATTTCACAGACTGCAGACGACTCTTATCACATCACACACATCATCAAGCATATTCGTATGAATTAAGATGAAAAAACGAGTTCAAATCAGTAACACGGATCATTCACTAAATAAAAACAATTACCAACTTTATTTGTAAACAATATCCAATCTCTGACAAGAACTATTTCAATAACAAAAGGTACTTTTACGCACTGTTAAAATATCGCAAAACTGAAATAAAAGCACAACGAGGACGACGCACTTGAAGACTGATTATCACATGCGCAGATTAAATAATTTTGGCTAATATTGAAAGCTGCAATTTTGACCCATGGCCATGGCTGCCATCAATTTTAAGGGATTCTTTGTTGAACATTTATATGAAAGTGAGACTTCTGCGAAACTCTTTTCAATTTTCAGCTAAATATCGTTAACGTTTTCGACGGCTTCACAAACAGCTGAAGTAAAATTTAATACTTATCATGTTTAATTCATAAAATCATAGGATTTCATAAATTCAGCAAGATATTTTATGTACGATTACGTTATAAAGAACTGAAAAGAATTCTACCAATTTTTATGATCTGAATAGTAAATTAATAAAATCTAGTGCTGATATAATAGCTATTCCATTAACGTGTTTAATTAACTTATGTTTCGTTGAAGGTGAATTTCCAGAAGCCCTTAAATATACAAAAGTAATGCCACTATTTAAGAAAGGCGATTCGTCTCAGGTTGACAATCATCGTCCAATATCAATTGTGCCCATTTTCGGTAAGATTATTGAAATGATTTTAAATAATAGGATCTCTTTTTATTTTGAGTCTAACTCTTTTTTTAAACACATCACAGTATGGTTTCAGAAGTAAAAAATCAACAACTCAAGCCATTCAATCTGTTGTGGGTGACATAGTCAATGGCCTTGAGGAGGGCAAGCATACATTGATAACGCTCTGTGCCTTTGCCAAGGCTTTTGACTGGGTCTCACATGATAAGTTAATAACAAAAATTGAATGATACGGAATAAGAGGTTTACCTATGTTGTTGATAAAGTCCTATCTTTCTAATCGAAAGCAATGTTTTTCTTTCAACAACTTGTCTTCAAATATTAATGTAGTAAATCATGGCGTGCCACTATGGGCCGATAGTGGAGGCGCCGTCTCAATTATCTGTAACTTTTATATTTGTTACTATAGACACATGAAATTCGGTATACAGATATAAAGAAAGGTCTGACGTTCAGTAGTGATGGTAAATAATTTTTATTTTGTTTTTATAATTGTATAATGATAACATACAGCGTGTCATTTATGTACATAATTATATGTAAATAAATATTTATTGTAATAGTTGCAAGGCTTTTTCTTCAAGTTCCACAATCTTCCGTGACACAGATTGTCTTAAGCTCGTTATATAAGGGTCTGATGTATACAATTAAGTATGAGAGACATCTTCGTTAGTAGCTTTTCGGGAATATTTGCGAGAATGATGTAATCTGAAACGTTTACAATCCTTATTTCTGGATTCCTGTGCAGTGTGCATCTTTCGACAACTGGCCAAGTAGCAAAAGTGCATTATATCGAATTATGTTTTCTCCATGAATGAGTACATTATGTACAGAGGAGGGCATATAGTACCATGGATATTTGCTCACATGTAATCGGCTGTTCTAAAAGTATATTCACCAAACATTTTGGCATTGATTGCTATACCACTTGACATGGCTGAAGTAGTATGCGAAATATCATAATTAATTCTTCATCAACTCCAGTAATTTCTGCAGTGCAAGCAGAATTGGCAAAGAACCTTTGAGCGGTATTTCCATCATTACTAGTTCCGCTGATTTGTCGAGGTTTATCAATTAGTACTCCTAATTCTTTCCGAAACTGCTCCTGTACATAAGCTTTTTTATATTACTTTTGCCTTTTCATGTCCTCTGAGGTAATTGACCATTTTTTAAATGATAAATTATATGAAACATGAAGTACTAACTCCATAAATTGAATCCATGCATGTAAAGATGAGAGTCCAAATCTATAATGCTCTTCATTCTCAGGTCTCTGTTTAACACGTTCCAAATCGTCCATTTCTGTTGGTTTTGCAAGACATATATGGCATGTGGCACTTGATGGAGTATTTGTTACTACTTGTGTAACCTTACCATCTATCATTGTAAAGAACAGCTCATGTTTAATAGACATCTGCTGTTCATTCTTCACTACAAAAGAAGGCAAAAAGAGTGCTTATTTGAGTTTTTACTTCATTGACAACAGATCTTGTTTTCTCTGGAGTCTCTTTTGAGAATTCTATTAAAATGGGTCTATGCCAACAGTATCAAACAGAGGACAGGGTTGGATTTTTCCAAACGACGTTTTTTGTGACTTCATCTACAATTTGTAATGGAACCAAGGATGTTACATACAAGTTAGTATCGGATATTACGTCACTTTCACCAGACAGTATTTGCTTGTACTCACTTTGTCCCGAAGATCCATCACAGCCCCATTTACTGTATAATATTAATTGTGAAAAGTTGGCCACATTCACAGAATCAATTTTGATTATTCTCTTACATGTGTGATCTAGAAGAGACTGCAAACTTACTTTAGCACCAATTTCAGTTACTTGCATGTGCTCTGGATAACATTCTCGCTTTGCTTCTGTAAGTTTGATATATGATGGGAGTACAGTACAGTCTTTGTCTTGTAAACAGGTTCTATGGTATCTATGTATGTATATTGGTTTTTCGTTAAATCTAAGTCAGTGAAAACAGCCAAGGCCTCTTGATTTGTGAAAGCCTCAATAGAAGTATTACGTCTTAATAATGTGTGGATAAAAACCTTCCTTTCTTGTGATGCAGAACGTAATTCCTGTATAATTTCTGATTCCCATGTCTCACTAATTGAACGTAATCCCTGAGTATATGAATGATAAATCTGATCAAGTCCAGAGTCTCGAAATAGTTTTATTGCTTTTCGTTTCTGTATCTTCTCTGCGGATTCGTTAAATGACTTACATGGTCTCCCTCGTGGGTTTTTAGATAAGGACGTCGATGGTTCTTCGTCTTCTTGGAATGGTACAAAAAATTCGCTATCTAACCATTTCTCGTTGCTGCGTAAGAACACATCCTTTTTTCTTCCGACTTTATTCCAGCGTATCTTAAATTCGGGCAATAAGTGTTTCTGAATTTTGATGATAACACATTGCAACTGCTCTTCAGGAAGATCGAAATGCTTCTTAACATACCGTTCTGCTATGTTATGTTTAGTAATTTTGAAATTGTTCATTGTTTACTGCCATAGGTAGAGCTGACAGCGGCAAATTATTGATTACTATTAATTAATGCTGCTTGCATACATTCATAATAACCTAAAATTTTAACAAACCCAAGTTTATATACTTTCCTAAGGACAATGGTAACCGCAGAATACACATCCCGTGTATAGGTGAAGAAAAAAAATATTTTCTCTTTGGTTTATTTTTCATAGACAAAAAATATTTTTTTCAAATTATATCGTAAACCATTTTTATAGATATACCACTTTGTTTAATAAGTTTAACAACTACAAATATTTATTTGATTTTATCCAACCGCAAGTCACTCGTAAACATATTTTGTCAAACGTGGAATATGGTGGTGCTGCTAAAAAAAAATCAAATGTACCGTCCCGATACACGATTTCTAAAATCCAGGCATTCAGTGAAATGCTATGTTCTGATTTGTTACAATTCCATAATGTATATGTATTCTTTATAACGCCGTATTGCAAATTCATAATTCTTACGGAACGAGTATTGCAGATTTTTAAGTGTTCGTCGCGCGCGCTTCTTTGTATATTTAGTTGATTTGCAAGAGAAGCGCAAAAAAATCCACAAGATTTTTTTTTGGATCTTATACAGGATCATTTTAGTTGCCAGATGGTGAAAAAAAACTTACCCGGGCGAACCCTGCTAACAGTTAAAATTTGAAAAAGTCATTCCAGTAACATGAGACCTTTATCATTTTTTTATTGCAGTAAGGGATAAGCAATATACAAATATTTTTTATGTCTTTAATACTAGAAGAACTGCTCTTTGAAACGGTGTATAACACATTGCACTTTATTTTATTTTTAAGCACGAAATTGTTTATTTAAAATAAGCATCAAAACAACACATCTAAATCTCTCCATATTCCTACTTTTCAAGTCTACTAACTGAACCCAGACAACATTTAAATAAATTACCGAACCGAATTATAAAAGTTTGATGTATTAGTTATAAGAAAATTGAGTTTTGTGTTCCTTATTCGGTTTTTTGTTTTTGGTATTTTTGAGACGGCGCCTCCACCATCGGCCCATAGTGCGTGCCCCAGGGCTCTGTCTTGGGGCCTCTCCTTTTTATTATTTATATTAATGATTATGTATATTATGTGTCTCCAACTAAGAGTGTCTTATTTACTGATGACACTACTGTGATAACATCTAATAAAAATTATAATACTTTGACTGAAGAAACCAATTTAATACTAAATAAGGCCGAAAACTGGTTTACTATGAATAAACTTAAACTAAATGATAATAAAACCCAAGAGATTTTATTTACTACTAATACCAATTTATCAATACCGGGAAACGTCAAATTATTAGGCGTTGTCATAGATAATAATTTAAACTGGTCAGGACATGTTGACTATATTAGCAAGAAATTGTCAAGTATCACTTTTTTAATTAGATAATTAAAACTGGTTTTGAATTTCAATACATTAAAATCTGCATATTTTTCTCTATTTCACTTCCATCTGACTAACGGTATCATACTGAGGGGTAATTCGTCACATTCCATAAGAATTTTCAGACAACAAAAAAAGGTGATTAGAATATTGGCAAATGCAAATATATTGGAATCGTGCCAACCTTTAACAGAGCACTAAAATTATGCCCTTACCATCTATCTACACTTATCATAACCTTCTAGAAATACACAATAATAAAATCAGTTATGATACATATTCGGAATAGTATAAAGATAACTGCCAACCATCTATATTAATCTATGAACAAGATTGTGTTGCAAAAGATTTATATACTTTGTATTAAGAATTCACATTTCAGCTGTATTTAAGAATTCTCCAGGATGTCTAACTTCACAGGTTTACTGAGACACCATAGGGATTTGGTAAATGCGCTGGAGTATTTAAAATGAAATAAAATTTTGATTATTTCATTAAAGAAATGTCACTTATCAAACATAATAGTTGTTATTTTCATAGCTTACTTTAATAATGTTAACTTTTCTATATTTACAGTAACTAGTTTAACTAAGATATTCGACGTTTAACAACTCAAAAACGGTATATGGTAGGAATAACGTATGGTATATTTTTGAAATCAGGAACAAAGGATCATTCCAAAAATTTAATAATATACAGGGTATCCTATTTGAAAAAATTTTAATTTTTTGTATCCCCTGAAATCTGCACGCTACTGTACGTTTGAAAGCATTCTAACAAAACTCAGTCATAACCACACAACTTTTATTTAATTTTTTTTTTCTATAGGCAATAATAACGATGACATGTGGTGGGTAATTTATAATGAATAACTCTGTACATCAACTTAAGAGCGACACAATTAGGCCAACTGCTCCAAGAACGGTCCAGTACGTTGTGCGCTACGTATTAGCAGAGACAACCCGAGACGCGCAAGTACGTGCTAAAATTTAATCCGCAGTATTGAATTGGTCGATTGTAATGGAAGGTGAAAGTCGATGGCGCAAGAAGCAAACGCCCGCGAAAATTCAAAACCCCCCTTTTTATTATTTTATTGATATTATTTATAAGCTTTATTTATGTAGCAGTTGGTGATCGTTTGTGGACCAGAAGTAGTCGATTAATTGTTTTTAAATACTTCTATTCGCTGGAAGTTAAAAACTAACCGAGTGACTATCTCTGATGATCCACAAACAATCACCAACTGCTGCAGAAACAAAGCTATTTTAAAGTTAGAATACAAGACTAGATGTCAATTAATTTTTATGTTAAACTAATTAAAAGGTTAATTGTAACCTTGTTGAACCACTTAACATAAGATTTAAAAGAAATATGTTTTTGTATTGGATAATTAACATAACACTCAAAACACAAGTAGGTAGGTAATAATATTTTGTACAAAATTTATTAAAATCAGAAAAATACAAAAAAGCAAATTTAGGACATTTTGTCAATATATTACAGAAAATATCAAGAAAGCATGATAGTTATTTATGCAACAAGACCGGAAAGTGATTCTTAACAGGGCGAGCTGGCAATTTCCATTGCAAACGCCCTGGCGAGCCGAGTAAAGTCATTTTCTGGGTGTGTTGTGTACAATATTTTTTTCTGCAATGGTTCCTGCTAGTCTCAAAAAACTTTTTAACTTTAATAAAATATAGAATCAACTGACAGACATCAGACACTTACTTTCAATGAAGACTGGAATAATCATTTTTAATTGTTATCGGATACTTTTTGTCAACAGAAAATGACATAAGGAATCGGTAAAGACTTTACAAATCCTTATGTCACTTTGCCGGGCTAGACCTGTAAATATGTATTTTCCACTCAAAAAATTGGTCACAGTTAAATTTCTAGAAGGTTGCAGAAAAAAGAATATTATTTAATGATTATAATTAAATTTAAAATATTTATTAGGCTTGACTTGCAGAGAGTAACTTAAAATGTTATTAAGTGCTAGATAAAAAAATCATGTATTGTTTGGCACGCAACGTGGCTATAAAAATTAAGGTTCTAATTATGCGAAAGAATCTTCAGTTTTCTCTTTGTCTCACGAGCACCATTTTTTTATGATTCTTTTATTCATTTTGCCTCACGAGCATCTTTTTTTATTTTACTTCTGTGCCTCATTGTGCCTCTTACACCACCACGGAATCCCAATTCTAATAATTCCCCGGTACTTTTCGAACAGTGACATTCTGATCTGATACAGAAGTGCTGGAAATCTCCTCCAAAAATTCACTAGCTGCCTTCACTATGCTAGGAAATTCCTCCGCCAACTCGTAAGGTATATTCTTTGAAGTTGAGGCCTCGCTTGAGGCTAGATCTGAAGTAAAATGAGATAGATATTAGCGACCAAGTTTATTGGTTCAAATCTATATTTCTTTATTTTGAATAAATTAAATAATAGTAAAAAGTCTGCGATAATTCTACCAAGCTAATTAGTAACAACTATGGATTGATATCTAAGGACCCCTCACTACCAACATTTTGTAAAACACATATTACCTGCTTGCACTTGGTATATTGCCAACTGACGACATGGAAAAAGTGTGGGGACTGCATTGCGGGTCAACCTACGACTACTTAGGTCGACATAACTCTCAACAGTAAAATGACGGGAGCATATCCTATAATTTTGAAGAGTTTCTTCAGTGTAATGTATACCCATATTATCTTGCCTAATTTTTGACCTGTAAAATATAAAAAATTGTGCTGTTAGAAGTGTTGTTAATTTAGTACAGGCCTTAATTTACCTTTCCAACCTTGAAGGAAAATAATGAAGTTTTGCCACATCGTCCTCCGAAGAACCACACACATAACACAATCTAATTCGTGACTCTGTGGCCATCTCAAACAAAAAATAACCTACAACCAATTTCAAAGTTTATTATGAGGAATGAAATAAGTAAAGGATACAGTTAGCACATTTTCTAATACTGTTTACCCTTTCTGATTAATATATAGGCAGATATAGGTTAGATATAGCGAATAAAATTATTTATAATTTTATAACTTACCAGTTATATGAAATTGTAGTCTTTAAGAAGAGAAATAGTCTTTAACACACAAATATCACAAAATACAACGAGAAATAATCAAAATCACGACAAAATAACAAACACTTCTTTCGTCAGTTCAAGTTGACAGATAAATACCACAGAAAAAGCGCGGGATAGAACAGAAATGACAGCAGTGCAATTGCTACCCTCTGCTTTCACCTTCCATTTTATCGGACCAGGATAGCTATATTTGGCTATTCTTATATTAAATAGAGATAGCGAATAAATGTTAAAATCGGACAAAATTTTCTATCCACTTGCACGTCTCGGGTTGTCTCTGGTATTAGTGACCACGTGTTATTATATTTTATTGCAAAATGGGCCCCAAAAAACAACAAATGCGATATACTGCGTCCTACGTTACAATCGACGTATTTCGTTTTTCGTAGCGCGAAATGTACGTCGCTAGGAAAATTTGGCTTATCCAGTGATGTCACGACAATATGAGATCGTTCTCAGACAAGTCATGTTGAATTAGCAATTTAAACATTTTCCACGTAGAAACTGTGAAAACAGATTTATTAATTGCTAATATTTAGTAAAACTATATGAATATATGAATTAATTTAAAAATTAACGACCTATTTCAAATTGATGTTTGACGATTCAATAACATTCGTAGTACATTGGTTAGTAATTGCTCCAACATGCCAGTATTCATTGACTTTTAATTCTTTGTCTTCATAAAATGTACAGAGAAAACTATTTTGTATTTAATTTTGGAATTAAAATTTTATATCACAGGTAGTTCCTCCACCATTACAATATTTTATCTAAAATATAACTCTCTTATCAATGTAAATTTGTTTACTAAAAAGAGAAAATAAAAATTGATTTTTGCTACTTCAATAATTGTAGATAAGGAAAACATAGTTATACTAGTTGTTATATCAAAAAATACCCATGTTTATTTACTTTAGAAGACAGGTTGATAATTATCTGACACTACAGATAATGTAGTATAATACACAAAGCACGTGCTGGGCCTCTAGGATATGTATTTTATTTTTTCGTCGATTACACCTTTTCGAAGAAGGACCCATAATTAATTATTATTAAATATAATTCTTTTTATTTGATGTTAATTCTTTTTGAAAATTGTTGCCTATGTCCATCTTATACAGGCTGTCTATTTTAAAGTAGGCTTGACAATGAGGGTTAACGCGCCTGAATTTACTACGAGAGGTGCTAGTGTACGGAAAGGTCAATGTCACTGAACGTTAATATTTACTATGGGTTTTTAACGCTAGTTTTTAGTAATTTTTATAAAAATTAGCTGAAAAATGTTTAACACAATAATGGCAGAAGGGGAAAGTAGTAATTTACTTGCTCAGTAGGGAAATTATTGTACTTATCAGAAGTGTCTTATGTCATTAAAGTTAGGTTATATCAAGAACGAACATGATGAAAACAACGAATGTACATGATTATTACTCACGATTTTCTGTAGTAAGACTCCTTTGGTAACGCATAATCGTCAGGATTAAAATGTTCGTTACAAACACACGAATGTTTCGAAGGAGTAAAGTTATCTCTATCAACCACTGTTTTAGGCGAGTTTTCTCTCTCGGAAGCATATGTCTGCCTTTTGTTTCCAAACAAAATGGAACTGCACAACACTGAGGCACAATTAACAAAGTTTTTTATTTGCTGGTGTACGAAATAATTATAATAAAACACTATAAACTTTTCACGCGCCCAACAATATCTTTTGACATGACCTTACTCGATCAGTGGCGCCAACTGGTGAGCCTGAAAACGTTAGCCCTCATTGAACGGTAACTCTTATTCGAGAAAAAAGTCTATTTTATCATTTTTTTGTCCTACCTTAATGAAAAGTACACACTTTCTCCCTCAAATGGAGGAGGAAAGTCCAGCATTTCCTCCCTAGGGAGAACATGTATTTTCCTCCATCATACATTAATATCAGTGCAAAGTACGTTAGACCGGGTCGGAACATCCTGTATATTGTGCACAACAATAAAATTTATATACACTAAAGATGCACACTAAATTTTACTTTAGTATTACAAATCCAAAATAAATATCCAATTAATAAAAATGAATTTAACTAAAAATACCAGCATGCTATGGTTCGCTAACAGCTGTCACGTTAAACGCTGAATAAACGCGCAACAATTAGATATAAGGTCCGAAGTAGCTAGCTATTTAAAATTGTTATTTGTTTGTTAAAAATTAATTAAAAAAAATGGAAAACGATTCTGAGTTTAAATCATATCTAATAACAGTAGTTTAGTCCACCTGGTCGCCGCTCTCGGTACTTGCTTCGCAAGTCGCTATCCGCCACAGAGACATCTATGATGTCGGTCGGATAGTAGCATTTGGACCATGCGAGAAGTTTCATACCTCTCACCACTACTCAATTTACCTTAGTTAGTATATGACTAGCAGGTTGGCCACTATCATTTGTCTGTTCCCTAACCTATGGCATACTGAGGAGAACAAATAAGTTCGAAACCGGTTTATGTCTGGTTAGGAATTGACAAATGATATTGGCTATCGATCTATCATGATTTGAAGGTGTAATCCAATGCAGGTCGGGGTATTTGCCCGCTGAGTAGTTGTTTTGTTCAAATCATATTTAATAACATATATAAAATCATTTCTACCCCATCTTTTATAGGGCAAAATTCAGTACTGACTGGATTATAGTGGTTAAAATAGTAACTTTAAAACCATTAGAAATATTATGCCATATCGAGTTTTTTAAATCAAACCTTACTTATTTTTCACAACTCTGCGAAGTTCCAACTCGTATATTTATCACCTACATTTTACGTTGTCCTCTATTTTAATGAGAACCTCGAATTATTTTTATTTCATACCTGTTATAACATTTTATAATGAGGTTAATACTGTGAATGTCAAAACAAAGTTAGTAGAAGAGCACGTAAAATAACAGAAAATCTAAGTGGAAAATAAGGGTGCGATCAATTTATAATGGAAAAATTATATTTTTTCGATGAAAATATATAAAAATTTAATACAGAGACAAGACATGACTGGATAATCTGCAAAGACGGAAAAAGGGTGTTAAAAAAAGCATATTCCTAATATCGGATGAAAAAACGATGTACACGTAATTTGTCAACAAAATATTACATTGTCTAAAATTAATCGCAAAGTGAAAGGAAGTGGCGTAACAAGGGGGGACGATGGAGCTGCCCGCCCCGAGTAACAGGCAGCAGAGAATGCCATCTAGTGATGTAAAAATACCTATTTTATTTAATCTGTGTGCCTTGTATTATACAGTGTATTATACCCTGCATTATACCCTATGAGATAAAACCACGAAGACGCAAACACGGCCACTGGTATGCGCTTACATTTGACTATTAGCAGCGAAGAGGGAGAGCGTGGTTCAGCACAGCTGATGCGTGACCCTGTTCGCCCTTTCTTGGTTTTATCTATATAATACCCTACTGTATAATCGTCAGGTAACCGGCCGCGACGCAAAGTGTCTTATAACTGGGTAACTCCCACTTGTCCTACTCCCAAAAATCACTTTAAATGGGGCAGATAAGCGAATAACTTTGTATTTGTTGAGGCTCATTGTAAAATGGGATATTTTCAAGTAGTTGATTGAATCAACCTTTATTTGATGAAAATCCATGTTCAAAGTGAATGAAATAAAACTTAACTATTTTACCATTTTCATAAAAAGAAATGTTTATATATTTTTTACAAAATATATAAAAGCATGACAATTGTTTCGCCACATAGTGGCCTCTTTAGATGTGAGTACATGACTGACATTAACAATGCTAGATAGAGGTTCAGTAAACTTGTAAAAATAATCGCAAAAATAATTTTGAATAAATTATGACTGAGCATGTTAACAGGTTAAAAAAATTCGTCCAAACATCATTTGTTACATTAGTAAAAAAATTTATAGTTAATAAACAAATTGATGAAACATAACAAAATAAATAAAATTGATAATAAATATAAAATTATGAATTACAATAATTATACCAAGTTCAGTAACGGTGACTTATTTGTTTCCAGCTGATCAGTTAAGTAAGTTAATATTGTATCTGAATTTTTTAATTTGATAATTTCTAAAGATTTTAGTAGTATTAATTTGAAACCTTTGTTTTCTACGTGTAATAATTTAAAAATTGTCATTAAAGCTGATTTTTTTTCAATAAGTTATTAGTATAAGTAGAATCTTGTTTTCTATTTTTATAACTTCTTTTATGTTCAGACATCCTGTTCTTAAAAGTTCTTCCAGTTTGTCAAATATATACTTTAGGGCCAGTCCCACAGGGAAGCTTGTAGACTTCAGATTGATTTCTAAATCATTATCAAGCCTGTCTCTGTGCATGAAATTTTTTTGTCAATTTCTGTATCAGTTCCAGATTGCGAAAGAAGTGTTTTTCATAACTGAAGTTGATAAAGACCTATCTTAGGTCAACAAAGAGTTGGGGTAGATAGCAAACTATGCGTAACTCTCTATCGAAAACGAGGGGTAAACCTGTTTGTAGATTTGGTGTACAAGCATATGGAATTCTGTGAAATTGTTTAGTATTCTCTTGGAATTTTATGGAACTTCCTTGGAATTTATAGGAAATCCATGGAATTCATTAGAGGTTTTAGGCATTCCTCAGAAGATTGACAATAATTATTATTGTAGTCAAAAATTAATTATTGTGATTTATATTATAGTATCATTTATGTTACACTTTCCTTATATCCTATTATATTTTTAAATAATAATAACATGTAGTTACTTTCATGAATTGTAGACACAAATGGGTGTCATGTACCAAAATCAATATTTTCCATAAACTTGAATTAAAAACATTGTTTCAGAATTCTTTTATTTATTTTGTTTTGTTAGAAATCAACTAATGTAGTAGGTTGAATCTTGTACTGTTGGTTAACACTATGGATATTTCTGCAGATTTATTATTTGCAAAAAAAAATAATAATGAAATGCACAGGGAAATTAGCAAAATTGAAAAAGTATTATGATTTCAAACATGTTGCTTTATTTTAATATTAAAAATTAATATAAATCAACTGTATTCTTAAAAGTAATTAGTTTACCCTTCTTTCATTAGATTTTCATCATTTCATTCAAAGATTTTTTTCATTTGTATTATTTTTTATGACATCATTTGTTCGCGTAAATTGTCCAATTTTTCAGACGTTAGTCCTCTTTTTCTCTAAACTTGTTTGTAGTAATTTCTTTCTTTGAGCCTTCCATGTTTCATTTCTTTAATAAGTTCATCCTCAGAAATGGTGTATACTCATCAAGGCTTTCTTTGTATAATAGTGTCCGAACTACTTAACCCTATAAGTCTCTGAAGTTTACTTTTTCATCCAGACTATCCTTCTCTTTATTGAACAAGTTTAATCTTACTGAAAACTCTTCAAAATTATACAAGTAATTTTTCACATCAACATATAGAGTTGTTTTTTGGGTTTGCCGATTTTATTAGGTCGTGGTATTGCTCAGGCACATAAACATTTTCCACTTTTCTGATTATCTTTTCAGTCCGACCAAAATCTGTTGGAATCTAAGTAACTATGACCAACCTCTGTGGTCAATAACCCTGAACTATTTATTCAAAATTAAAAGTTGGGAGAGACAAACAATTTTTATTTTCACCGACACATGATTCCAACCAAATTACAAGATGATTAATATCTTCATCCTATTCTTTGAGCAAGGCAAAAACTATACAAATAACTTGCTATTTTAAAGCTTTCCCTATTTGCCCCATTATTTATCCAATGAAATCAAAAATGGTATATTTCCTGCAAGAGTTAAATTGTGCACATCGAAATTATTTAGCAACGTTTACCTCAAGTAAACAGCCTTGAGTTTCGGAAGTGCATTATTTGCTGTAAATCTGAAATTACATAACACTTATTTTTTTATTTTTATCAACAAAATATTTTTCTCTATCTCGTCGTTGAGGCTCAAAACCTGCTTTGTAATTCTCTGTGTGCTCGTCAATATTTTGTCCAGTATCATTTTTCAGATGCCTAAAAGAAAAGTTGACTTCGTAGAAACAATATTAATATATGAGGAAAGTTTCACCATAAAAATGTCGCAAAGATTTTAGTCCTCGAATTTTGTATCGAGTTATATTGACATGAGGTACAAGAAACATTTTATGGTGATTTTTCTGTGAATAGCGCGGCTGGAGATGTTTTTATATGTTCCTACAATTGTCCTTAGTCAATGTGGCCTGTTTGAATGCTGCTCTCTATTCTATCAAGTAAAGTAGTAGATTGGCCAGTTTTCAGTTGACTAAAATTTTTTTGCTAAATTGATGTAATGAATAAAATGCATCCCTACATACCAAAATTGTTTATCTATCGTTAGTAACGTGAATACGTGAACGAATATTGTTTCAGAGTCTTTACTCTTCTTAACTCTCCGACGCAACTGGTGTTCTAGCAGTACTATTAATGAAGAGAGAATTTTTGAAGCCAATGTCCAAATAAAAAAAATTCAGAATAGCCTTTTTGGCTCTCAACTTAAACTTTTTACTGAATTCAGTCTGTATATTTTCTTGCACAACAATCCCTGTTCTATATTCTTTTTTTAGAATTAAGTTTTCCATTTTGGGAAAGATATTCTTCTCCTCTTTCTCTTACAACTGCTGTTCTTTCTTTCCATTGGATTGGATTTCGTAGCCGTTTTCTAGAAACTTTCTCTTTTAGATCAAAAATGTTCCTTCTAACGTTGCCTTCTTTTTAAAAAATCATTGCGGCCATCTAAAAAAAATCATTTTCGACCATAACAGGCAATTTATTTTCAAAGTATTTTCTCAGGAATTTCATATTTGTCACTGTTTGCTTCTTCATCATTTGAGGGAATGTATCAATGGTGTAGTTCACACATGCATTTTTTTCAAAAATTAGTTAAATGCACTAAACAACACAACAACAGGTGTTTGCACTTGTTTAGTGTATTTAACTAATTTTTGTCTAAAAAATGCATTTACCACATGTGTATGCTACACTATCAATATGCACTACCAGAGAAAACATTTTCTTGAAAAAAATTGTGGAATTGTGTGAAGCAAACTAGACCGTATTTACGTTTGAATCCTTCTAAAATACGCACGACTGCCTAGTTGTAAAAAATAGTTGAATATTTGAATGCCAGTTCTTTCTCGATTGATACTGTGAAGGGAACTCGAGAAAGAAAATCATGAGAATAATAGAATAAAACAATAAAAGTGTATAGGTTATGTTGTTTGTTTTAGTTCTTCCTCTTCCTCTACCTACTTTATGATGCATGCATCACACGATGATACTAGTCCATAAAACGTTAAAGAAATACTCTAATTAATATATACGCTGACAATTCAGTCTTGTGACGACGTTTCTGCAACGTCAATAATAATCCTCAGGCATCAACGTTCACAGTCTGTTCAAATGTTGTTAAAACGTGTCTGTTTGATTTTAGTCACAACAACTGAGAAGAGACATCGTCCAGTTGACCACAGGTCGTCGGTGACATGATGACGATTTTCTACACCTAATACAACGTTAATTTCTGTGCAAGTTGTCGCAAGTCGTAAAATTACCACGTGGGTTACTACTACTACCCTCCTATTTACATCATTGTTGCTCCCCGTTTAGCCAAATCCTAAATCCGCCACTGTATAGAAATTATAAAAAAATAAAAATATGATTATTTAAAATTTGAATTTTCGTTTACAAATAAGAAATAAAATAAAACTTGACCGAGAATTGGAGATACTCATGTATTGTACAGGCTTTCAACTTTTTTTTTAGCTTCAAATAAGTAATTTGTAAAAACTGATGAACATAACCTCACACTATTTTTCCGTCCCCTTGAAGGACAACAATAATTATTTAACATTGAATGTTTCTATGTGTCAACTCGAAATCTGCTCATTTTAGCGAACATTTGAAAGGGGGCGTTTTTGTTCAGTATTGATTGTAAAATGTACAAAAGATATCACTTTTTTAAAATACATGGACGTAGAAATTATTTTTAAAAATGGGAAGTGAATAACCCCCTGGCACGCCACTGATTGATGAAATGAGACAAACACACGTCATTTTTATTGTAATTTATATGGTAATAATTCATACCAAATTGTAATTCAGTATTTGTTGTCGCTTCAGAGATATTAAAGAAAGATCTTTTAAAAAATATATTTCAACACCTTGTATCTACAAAATGATTTATTTAATCCTAAAATTCTAGCAAACAAGCTAGACCAGATGGGTATCAGTGGCACTGCGAAGGACTGGATGATTTCCTTTGTTACGAATAGAAATTTTGTAGTAAAAGTAAGTGGGGAATGGTCGAACTCTGTTGACGTGGCGCTTGTCACCCCTAAGTGGAGTGTTTTGGGACCTTTGCTGTTCCTGCTGTACATAAACGATCTGCCACAGTTTATAACTTGTGGCAGGTTGTTTATGTACGCAGATGATACCACAATTTCTGTGTCCGGGAAAAGCTTTGATAAAATTAAGGTACATATTGTAAATGGCACCAGAAGTCAATAAAGTTTTTTTTTTTATCGGAATATCCGACACCGGTCAGTCCTCCCGTGGCCTCCGACGCTTCACGGGAATCGCGCCGGCGCATCAACTACAGCCACTCGCCACACACTACAGCCACATCCCGCAGGGTTAGTGACTGTAGATACCAGAATCATGTGCCCTAAGCAGACGGAGAGAACCAAGAATGACCGCCTTCTGCATTTGACCTGCCAGCCACTCGGCTGATTTTTGGCAGGCCCGTATGATCTTCAGTTCCGAGAGCAGCGTAGGCTTTATCCCTCCGAGTACACCGATTATTAGGACGACCATTTTGACCGAGTAGCTTGGGTACAGCAGTTAGAGCTCGTACTGGAGATCGCGATATTTGGTCCGTTTCTCCTCCTCCTTCTAGGTGATGTTTTTCTCTGCAGGTGCCGAGAACTCGATGACATACATCACCTTGAGTTGATGGTCGAGGAGGACTATGTCAGGCTTGTTGGCTTGGATTAGCCTGACAGTCAGTAACGAGTAGTTCCAGTAAATCCGGCGTTTCTCGTTCTCGACAACGGATTCAATATCTCCGGGGACGTAAGGCAGCACTGGTGTCTGGTCTACCTCGTATGAATGCCTTAGATGGTAGTATAGCACTCGTAACGCCGCGTTATGCCGGTGGATGTAGGCCGAAATCGCATATAATGGACATGCAGATAGTAAGTGCATGAGCGATTCCGGCGCCTGATGGCAAGTCCTGCAGTTGATATCAGGAACCTCTACACGCCACACACGGCTACGGTAGACCAAGATGTTGATAACACCATCTTGGCAGGCCATAATGAATCCCTCGGTCTCCGACTTAAGCCCTGCTGATCTTACAAAGGCGAAGGTCAGCCTGGTCGATAAACCCGGTGTTTCTATATTCTTATAGAAGACACCATGCTGGGGTTTATCGACGAGCTGCCGAAACAGATTTTCCTATTCGGCAGTTCTGATTCGGGCTTTCAGACGATTTGGCTGAAGTTCGGTGACTGACCCAACATCAGCACCTTATTATTTTTTTTTTCGGTTTCCCGATGCCGGTCAGTCCTCCCGTAGCCTCCGACGCCTCACGGCAGTCGCGCCGGCGCATCAACTACAGCCACTCCCCGCATCCCGCAGAGTTAGTGACTGTAGATACCAGAATCGTGTGCCCTAAGCAGACGGAGAGAACCCAGAATGACCGCCTTCTGCATTTGACCTGCCAGCCACTCGGCTGGTTTTTGGCAGGCCGGTATGATCTTCAGTTCCGAGAGCAGCGTAGGCTTTATCCCTCCGAGTACACCGATTATAAGGACGACCATTTTGACCGAGTAGCCTGGGTACAGCACTTGGAGCTCGTACCGGAGATCGCGATATTTGGTCCGTTTCTCTTCCTCCTTCAAGGTGATGTTTTTCTCCGCAGGTGCCGAGAACTTTATTATTATTATTATTATTATTATTATAAATCCAAGACCGCGAATTGGCATAAAATAAATAAATTTCGGTAATTTCATTTGACATATTTTTATCATTATATTTCACTTGGTGGTTTAATAAAAACAGTAACCTTTTTTTATTGATTATAACTTTCTTAATTTTTTTTCATGTTCATTTATTCAACAAGTGATTTATATTAGATTAGGTTTGCGAACATATTTTAATAACTCTAATGGATTTCATAAAATTTGGAGCGATAATACGCCATATGCAAAAAACTACCTAACCCGTAACGAGGTGTTAGAAAAAAGTAAACAATTTTCATGCAATTTTTATGTTGAAAAGTATGACTTTTTGATGCTGGATCGAAAATACAATACACTAGTTTTTTTTTAATATGATGTTGGTGTTATTTCAGTGATTATCGCAAAATTATTTTTAATTGTATTAAGTTATTTTATTAAAAAGAGCGTTAATTGTTTGGTATTTGTTCTTTTTATCTCGATAAAGTAAAAATCTCTTTAGACCATTGCAGTCTGTGTAATATTCAACGGGATTATTCCGTAAATTTGTTTTAATTAGTGAGTACAATGGGGTCAGGTAGATTTTTAAGTTAGCTGATTTCAGTAATCAATCACAACTGGAACCTGCTGGTTCAGTTTAGGAAAATCTTTTGAAAATATCAATAGTTAATTGGCAATTCTTGTTTGTTTGTAAAGCGCCTTGCAAGACACAGAAGTAATCATGAAGTTAAGGAAATCTGTAATGGCTATAAAAGATTTCGTAATTAGTTCAAGACGAATTTCGTAATTATCGAAGAATGTGACTCTTCCTATCCACCCCTGATATAAAGAGGTATGTTTTTATTGTAAGTGCTTTCCCCTGTAGCCCTAATCTATTTATAAATTATCACGTTTTACATCAGTGGCAACTTCTTTGTAACGTGACATTCTTTTTTTACGGGATCACTTGCAGGAAAGGTACTTGTGCTTCTTGGCGGTTATTCAGCTGTATATTATATTTTATTTCAGGAAGGTGGTAGTAACTCACTCTGGATAGAGAGGCAATTTTACTATATTATTTTGCTCAACTTGCATCGTTTTTCCTTTCTTAACAGAATCATCAATTCAGTCAAATCAATTCATTTTTTATAAACGTTACACCTTTAATAATTACATCTTTATCATCGGACTTGAATTTGTAGAAAATAGTTTTTAATAACTTTGTTTTCAAATAACGTTTGGTGCACACCATTTTAAATTAAACATTTATTGCAATATTTAAGTACCTAGTTAAAACCATTTCTGACTTTAAGTCTAAAACGAATTTTAATTATTATAGTAATTTTATAAATTTACATCATATTGTTTTATTTATTAGCATTGTTAACATTGTTCTGTAAATACAGTAGCATTATTATTACGAATAATAGTTATACTTAGTTATTATTAGGCTTTGTACATTATCCTAAAATTTATGTTTAAATATAACATGTCCAATGCCCGTGTACCTCTATGTGTTTATATATTATTCAGTTATTTTAATAAATAATTACGTAGTCCTGGTATACATAGTAATTTAAAGAGAATATGATTTCTGAAACTGTCATGCCTATTTACGTTCATAAAACTATAAACAATAATTATGGAAATATAAAATCCAAACATGTTTACTAATTTAAAAGGCTATTAAAAAAATAGTTTTATTTGAACACGTCAAACTAATTTTTTGTAGAGTAAATAAATAATTACAATTTGAAAAGAACAAATGTAATCGCAGGTACTTTCAAAATTAACACCATAAAATTTCACATTAAATTTGTCTCAATTTTTCGACTCTTGATTATAGAAAAACTTATAAATCCAGCAGGAAAGATTGCAATCGTGGATTCCAAGGGCGTATCAACAAAATAACCGAGGGTAATAAAATAGACAAGTAATAAACTTAACTATAGTGCATAATAATTTAGAAAATATTTAAATCTAGTTGGTAATTTAAAATAAAATGCCTGTTTTTTATTGATTTCTAATGTTTCTAGCAGTGAAAATTTTTATCCTTTATTTTCAGTGTGTAAAATATCAAAATTATTATTAAAAGAATGATTGTCCTCTATCAGATGGTTGGCATAAGTCGAATATAATTTATTCGTATTAAAACTACGTTTATGTTCGTACAATCTTTTCCGAAAATTTCTTCCTGTTTGTCCGATTTATACTTTAGGGCGTGTACCACATGTAAGCTTAAAGACTCCACTTTTTGTGCATGTGGTACATGCCCTAAAGTATGTATACTTTTGCTTTTATTTGTCTAGTATGTCCTTCTGTCAATCATATGAGGCAGTAGTAGCTACCGGTCCTGGACTCTGGCGTAGCATCCTGACCCTGGTAACCATCTCGTATTTAATTTTTTTGACCCTACCCGAATTTCAATCATTGATTCAGATTATATACCTGTCAATAAAGACATTTTTTCTGAATTTCACAGTGGTTTTAATTTATTTATGTGGCAAAGAATTTTATTAGAAATTAATTTTGTGTTGTTCACAACGGTACATTCTTCCTGGTGAAAATTAAGTTGTCAACATATTTCATTAAAATTTTCAGACGCGTTCTGTCCTTCCTAGATGTTCGGTGTTCGGAATTTCTAAGGCATGTCAGATTGAAATATCTGCCTCCCAAACATGTCTCGTACATGCTCAATTAAATCTAGAGGATTAGGTAACACAGACGCGATACCAATTCTCTTAGGTCTGAGGGCATATTACATTTTAGAAAGTTTAAGTTTGAGCATTACCGAATGCAAATGATAAGTAGTAGTAGTAGTAGTAGTTCAATCAGTTATAAAAGTTTGTAATTATTGTCTAAAAATATAATGCATATAAGAGGAACACACAGAATAAATTTTACTATATTTATAACAATTATGTAAACATGTTAAAATTACAACTATATGATGTTTCGGCGTCAGTTTCCTCTAATTTCGGTTAAAAATTCGAACAAATGGGAACAAGCCATTTTTGTTGTTATGGAATTTTATTTGTATTTTGAATATATTTATAACTCTGTCACTCGTTGGTACCCGACTGGTGAAATCTTCGTACATTTGACTTGAAATTGCACTTGCAGTAATTTTTGAAATCTACTTATTAGTTGCAACCATTGAAATCTTCCTAATATACCTACAATCTATGAAATCTATGTTGAAATCTTGCAATGATATACCTCATTCATCTCTGTATTTTGTCGTGACATTTACGAGAAAAAGTTTACCTTTATTTATATTCGAAAACATCAGGTCGGAACCTTTTTGTTGAAGGCACTGTACATTCTACCTCGCATTTTACATCCAACCAAAATCCGAAATTTCGATTGATTATATTTGTAAATTATGAATTATAACGCATGTTTTTAAAAAAATATCTTCCCATAAGGTACTATTTCATTGCTAGATATTTTATAAATTCAGAATTGTTTATCTGATACTTACAATTAGGTAAATAGAAAAGGTGGCAAAAATTGACTAACGATAGCTACTAATAATTCTGTTACTTCACAAACATTCCAATATTGAATTAAAATTTTGGATGTTGGTTAGCTATAAAATTTGGAACAACTTTTTTACTCAACATTTTGTTCCAAAATTAAAGATAAAGCCAATTTATCCTTAAGCAAATTTCAAGTTTTGTAATTTTTCAGCATAGTGTATAAGAAACACAAAATTTCTCAACGTAAATCGTATTTTTTTAGGAGAGCAAAAACTTTTATGTAGAATCACGCTTTCTCCAAAAGTTGAATATTTTAGCAATTTCACCTCTTGTAAACCCCATCCAACATATTGGATGGCCTAGAATTGTATTAGTTTTTTTTGTATTATTTTCGATATAAGTAGTGCAAAATATTGCATCAAAAGCCACCAAAGACTTCAAAATTCTAATACACATAAGTACGTCATTTTGTAATAATTTTTTAATATATTAAAATATGTATGTTCAATAGGGATGGGCACTGAACATCAATGTTTTTGAAACATCGATGTTTTTCCTTGAACATCGATGTTTAAAACATAAGTTTTAACATATGCTATTTGTAAACATCGAAACATCGTTACGTATCCCACAAATATGTCATTTATTTTTTCATTTCTAAAGTTTTTAAATATATAAATTAAAGTATACAGAATAAATATTCTGTAAATTTTGCCTAAATACAGATATCAAATTAATGAAAAATTAATTGATTCTAACATTGTAACTTACATGAAGGCAATAAGTATTAAATTTCGACAACGACGCACAGTGGACGGAAACGCCGAAAAGCTGGCCGAAATATAAAGGCATTGAGCTATTTTACTGAAATTGTACATACAGGGGTTTTTTGTGTCGCTGATCAAGAATCCGAAGTTGAATTTTGAAAAAACAAAATGGCGGCCATGAAATCCCCCCAAAACATACCGAAAATCGCCAATTATCGCTGCATTTTTACAAAACTTTGTATAGTTTTTTTGGGTCGCTGATGAAGAATCCCATATAGAATTTCAAAAAAATTACGGTCAAAAATATATACATAGTTCAAAAAATAATTATTGAATTGAAGCGAATTCATGTGTTTCATTTGTTTCGGGAAAATTAGGATCTGGGGAATGGAATAAAAATGTGTAATGACTTTGAACGCATGAGTTGAGAATGCATGACGTTCTAATTTCATGAGAACGAATTCAAAAGGAGCCCACATTATGGTGCACGAATGTGCATGCATCCATGCATTTGTGCACAATTTGGTCAATATCTCGCAAAGATGCAAAAAGATGCAGCTAATTTTTTATACACTTTCGAAAAAATTTTCATTGAACACATTTCAATAAGTGTCAAGATCAACCATCACCAACCGCGTAACTTATCGCTTTTTTTGTGGAGTTTATGAATCGTTGCATGTACAAAAATGCACTCCACTTCTATAATTATTAACTAATTACCATATAAATAAACTGATCTGATACGGAAATATTTTAATTGTACTTACTTTCTGATGCAGAATCCATTTTTATGACACAGAAAACTGCACTTTGAGAATTTTTACGCTGCAGACAAAATTTATCGATTTTTGAAGTGTTGCGAGCTGCCGAAGTGACGCGCTGCACGGTCGCACAATAAGTAATTTCCTCGCTCAGGTAGTGAACCCGGACCGGTATTAACGGTCGTTTCTAATGCTAGTGGTACCACTACAACGATTTAAAACGTTTCCGTTTCAAAAAAAAAATTTTCATTTTTTTTATTTTGGCCAGCTATTTGGCGTTTCCATCCACTGTGCGACGGCACAAGCGGGCACTCCTTGCCGATTAAAAATAAATGGATGTAATAACAGGAATAAATATATAGTGTTCATATCACGAATGTTGGCATTGACGTCATCAATTTATGTACATTTCAAAGACGCACAATTTTCTGTCACTTTATTTTATTATACATCCGCTGAATTGTAGCAAATAACAAAAACGTATATCTTCTGGGAATATAACAGCAGTGCCGACCATTCCAAAATAAAGTAACAATTGACCGATTTAGAAATCTGAAATTATTGACGTGAACGCCAACATTCTTGATATGAACTATAACAGATAAACATATAACAGATTTACTAACAGTTTGCTTTGTTTTACACTTTTTTTATTGTGCTTTACTGAAAAACATTTATTTTTATTGCTATTTATTTGCATTACCCGTAATCTGTTTCTACTTTCTACAAAACTACAAACTGTTAATTTTTTTCGAACTGCATTAAAAAGGAAAACATTATAATAAGAGAATATAAAATTAACAATATCACCATTATTTTCAAAAATCGATGTTTTCCAGTCGATGTTCCTAGCATCGTTAGTAGGTATCGATGTTGAACATCGATGTTTTGTGCAATTTGTAATTTGCTATACGAAAGAAATATCAGGTATTCATATTAGGTTTACAGTAATTCACTAAGTTTGAAAATTAACTCATGTGTTAACATAAATGAAGAAGAAAATACATTAAAATCTTTTGTAGTCTCCGGTAGTAGTTTTTGAAACAGAAAAATAAAATATCTCCATCAATTAAGAAACAAGTAAACCTTTAACTAAATAATCGGTGTTACAAAAATACATTAATTAGAAACTAAAATATATGAATGAATCCAATTACCCTTTCTTATAGTGAAGTAGAATATAAATAGTTACATTAACCTGTTACAACCAATGTTTATCTGCTCTCCAACTTCGCCATAAATCACTGGCCATATTGAAATGAGCATTTGTAGAGCTTGTGATATATGCTTGAACGGTTTTAGATCCCGGGTGACCCTTACTGCAAGATATTTTATCCTATTCATTACTATGCATGAACAAGAAATCCTCGCCAACGAAATGACTTATGTGGCTTTAAAATATTCTTGATATTACCACCAATTCTGTGCAGATTTCTGAAATGGTGGCTATCTTGATCCTCTGTTGATATTTTCAATGCAAATGTCACTTACTATTTATACCACTACCACATCTATACATATATTCTCGACTAAAATTTTAAATAAAAGAAAAATATGTCAAAAGTAAATATCAATTGATCGTATATTTAAACCTTACACAGCATAACGTGAAACTAATATGTATTCTCAAAGTAATCTGTATATAAATAAAAATTATCATAATTTAACGGAGATCAAAATGTGATTTTTTTATTTAAAACGTTATTTTTTATTATTTTTAAAAATTCCAAGCAGCATTTACTTATTTAGAAAATTCAACTGTTTTTCATTTTAATTATCTTCTTTTCATAAAAATGGTTTGCATTAAGAAAACGAGAAGTTTAGTATTTAGAGCAAAATCTATGATACATTGAAGTAAAAAGAGAAAAGGAGATAACATTTGGTGGTGGGGGTAGGAAAATCAATAGACAGAAGTCACCATTACGAGAGGCCACATTGTGATAGGTTACAGTTGTTGAAGGCAGAAGCCACTTTTATATTTTCGGTGTTAATTTATGTTTATTTATTATTTTAGTGAATATTTTACACAGTAAGTATTAGAAACGTGTTTAGAATATTTTTGGAAGTATATATTTTTTAAATCTGCGTGTGCATCTAAATACAACAAAAAAATGTTAGTTGTGTATCTTGTGAAATTTCCCTTAAGGCAAAGAAACAAGACATTTTGTTTCATCGGTAAGTATTTTTTATTTAGATTAACAACCATTTAATGACAATCGGTTTTAGTTTTCTGTATATTTTAATAATTTTTTAAGGCTAAATTTAGTCTAACGTCAAATATACATCAATCAGCGACATATTTATTTATTATAATAAATATTCTGCTGTAAAATAATTTCCTTGTATGTTTTGTTTTACTTTATATACTTAGGTGTTAGTAATATAATAATAAAAAAATACACACAGTGTTTTATTTATTCAAAATGTAATATTACAAAAATATTCTCTTTTATTTATCCAACTTGACAACTTAAATATTATACATGTTACTACTTTGTACCGGAAGTCGGCCATTACGAGAGGCTACTTTTGTCTAAAGCCCCACTTTCAGTACATTCTCTCCTTAACTCTTTTTACTCAAAGGAAAAAGCTTTCAGAACATTAATTTACATAAGAAATTGTCTCTAGTATGTTTGAAAACAGTCATAAATAAGAAAATTACACAGTTCCAAAATTCTTGTAAGTTTATTTCGGTCTAGGGTGTCCCACTTTTAATTACCAAGACTTTAACAATCGAGAGAGTATATTATTTTAAAAAACAAAGTGTCAATGATCATATTTACATCGTATTTTAATTTTTTCTGGAAATAAGTAAGTTAAAAAGTAAAGAAAGATATTATTTTCCTAAAATGTTTCAATCGCCATTTTCCCGTATCTGTTATTTAATTAGTTGTGACACTCTACTTGTGTGATGTGTTTGTTATGTTACCCTTAACCCAAGTTCAAGGTTTAGACCTTGGCGTGACGTCACACTAATGAGGTCCAATGACAAAGTACCTGCTTGAGGTAAAATTAATTATTTTCAGATCATTAAATGCAATGCAATGATGCAAAATAACTACTAAACGGTGCAAAAATATCAAAATCTTCAATTAAAAAAAAGTTTCCAAGTTGATTATACAGACTGAGAGGTTTAACCGGTAGTTTGACTCGAAAACTTAGAGACCCAGTATGTCTGAATTATTAAAATACCTATTGAATATTGCTTATGAACTTTTCAATTATTCTAAGTTTATATCGACATTTTAAACTATTTGAGAAATAATTAAAAAACAAACTTAATAAGTAAATTTTAACCCCCTTATCTCTGAAACCGAACGAAATATGGCATATGTTTATGAAACGTTTATTCTTGCAATGGAATCCTCTCTCAATTGTCAAGGTCTCGATACTTATAAGTGGGACACTCATTATATCGGAAGCGGCGACTGCTGTCGAAGTGAATTTTTATCCATTCAATTTGACTTAAACTTGACTTTCCTTTAAGTAAAAACATAGTGTGGAATCTGGCGAATCGACTACCAACGTTCTATCTCCATTATTGTAAGTGGCTCTGAGGGCATGTACGTGTGATGCGACATTGGTAGTTGGTGGGCTAGAATCGGTATCATATTACTACTTCTCTCTCTACTACAATGAGATAACTCAATTACTACGAACTGAAAACATCCTATACATTGGGAGGTTTATTCTGCTTGCTCTTTAACTAAGATACATTGTAAAACAAATCCAAATACTGCTGCAGTGTGTTAAAAATGGTAAAATAGTCTAATTGTTTATCTTATGATCATATAAAAAAAATTATGAAGAAATGTTCAAAATTAAATGATGTGAATATACAAAAATATCAATAAAACTGGCTTACTTTATTAAAACTGATTTTTGTAATGTAAAGTGCCTTTTTTAAATGACATACAAATAAATTTAACTAAAAGTGTTTTAAAAAACTATCCGTAAACTTTGAAATTTTATATATTTTGTTACACGAGAACCTACTTAACTAATTTAACAAAATACCGAGATTTTTGAATATTTGGTGTATATTTTTATAATATAGAGTTGTTAATATCAGTGGATGTAATTAATATTGCCAAGATCTACGTAGCGCACGCGAACTTGTTAACTTACATTTGAGTACTTTCTTTCTATAACAGTAGTAGGTAAAATTTTTATCATATATCGTGATATTGATTTTCACAAATTGACATGCTACCCTTCTCGTATTTTCATATTTTAAATCATTAAAATTCAGTTATGGACCGATCATTTGGCCTTCGCCATTTGGACCCTTTTATCCTTTGACATTTGACCTATCTATTTCTATTTTTTCATACAAATTTTTCATCCTTCAACCCTTATAAAAGATGCTGCTTCTTTACGTATTATTACATACCTACCCAATTTACTTACAATTTAGAAGGAATAAATGTGATATTGCTATTTCTCGAGGGCGTTGACATTGACATTAGCACAAGGAACAAAATCAGCTTATTCGGGAAGTCTCTTACATCTTGATAATTGTCTCAACCCTAATGTAATTCAGAATAATGGGTTTGCTACACTTTAAGTGGGTCGATAGAATTAAGTCAGTGTTCTAGCTATCCCAAGAGTTTTATGTATTTCAGTGATTATCACATTAATAGTGTAAACGTGAGTATTTAACAGCTGTAGCCAATTCAGTGTCAGAAATTTAATACGTTAAGAAGATACATGACTTTTAAGTTACTAGCCTCAAGTTTTTATTTATTATGAATTTCTCCATTACTTAAACACCTTGATACATGTCTTTACTTGTCACAGAGGAGATCAATTTAAAAATTTTATTTAATGTATGAAAAATTATTGTCAACATATCTAGACTAGCTACAATTCGTCACAAGAGCCATAGTCAATATTAACAAGGCATATCCACACAACTTTTAAAAATAGGGCAATTATAAACAATTGATGTAATTCTTCATTTATGACTTCTGACATATAAATATATGTTGCTTGTGTTTATAATGATTTATTTACGTTTGTGTTCCAGACTGTAACATATTCAACTAGGACGATATTTTTGCAAAACTATACTTCATGTTTTATTTAAATCATTCCAATCAGGGACGTAACTGCCACTGTATCAGCCATATCAATGATACAGAGCCTAATAGAAAGAAGGTCCCATCAGCCCACCTGTCCTCTACAGGCAGAATCTTTGTTAATTGTGTATAGTTTTCGTCAAAAATTGTGTTTAAGTAATAAATTTGTGTAGTACCTTACATATATTCAACTATCACGTAATCTGTGGTTAATCTGTTCTCCTCTCGAACCATTAAAGCATAAGACGTCATAATTCAACGCCCAATCCTTCAAATTGATAAAATCACAGCTATACTTTTATATTTTTATTGTATTTCAATTCTTTTAGCAGTTTGGTTTTGCATTTAAAATAAAAATGTTTAGTTCGTTTATTTATATGGCATTATGTAATATAGACCTATTGGAACCATTTTAGTTCGGTATCCTGAAAAGATATGCCTTGGGAATCAAAATAACTGCCCATTTTCAAAAAGGAAATTATGTTCTATTTAATTTTTACATTTACAACTATTTTGACAGCGTTGAGCACAAAAAGTGACATAAAAAACGTTGTAAATAAAATATTGTTCCAAATTTGCAAAATGGAGGCTCTTTTTTCTATGTGCGATATATGTAAAAGAGTTACAGAGTTACATTCATGTATATAGTGTTTCATTTCCGAATAGCCTGATGTCATTAAAAACAATGGTGATATATAAAATAAGTTTTGAAATATAGTGCTAGTTAAATTTAAAGTAACTGGACAATTTATATTGGGAAACTAAATTACAATTTTATGACCAGAGCAGTTATTAATAGACCGTTTAATGGCTTGTGGCGCGCGGTGGCAAGAATGACATGAAATCGTAGCTGCATTAATATCCCGCTACCGGCACTAACAATGTCGGTGGGAATTGTTGTATGTCCACGTTCTTCTAAGTGTAACCCCTTTCAGAGTAGATTCAACTTTGTATTCTGGGGTTATCTAATTTCTGTTTTTTTTTGTTTTACCCAACACTGGACAGTCATCTCGTGACATCCATATTACCTACAGCCACTTCCAACGTCCCGCAGAGTTAGTGGCTGTAGATTCCAGAATCGTGTGCCCTAAGCAGACGGAGAGAACGATCACCTTGCATTTGGTCTGCCAGCCACTCGGCTTATAATTGACAGGCCGGTATTTTCTTCCTTCCAAGTACACCGATTATTAAGACCACCATCTTAATCGAGTAACCTGGGTACTGGGTACTTAAAGCTGAGATCGCTATATTTGGTCCGTTTTTCATCTTCCTTCAAAGTGACGTTTTTCTCAGCAGGTACCGAGATTTCAACTCGATGACATAAGAACAACATCGAGTTGATGGTCGAAGAGGAATATGTCAGGATTGTTGACTTGGATTAGCCAGGCCGTTATAAACTAGTAGTTCCAGTAAATGCGGCATTTCTCGACAACGAACTCAATATCTCCGGGGACGTAAGTTAGCACTGGTATCTGATCTACCCCGTACGAGTGCCTTAGGTAGTAATATAGCACTCATAATGTTGAGTTATGTCTGTGGATATAGGCCGAAATCGCATATATGGGACACACTGAAAATAAGTGCATTCCGGCTCCTGATGGTAGGCCCTGTAATTGATGTCAAGAACTTCTACACGCCACAAGCAGTTACGGTAGACCAAGGTCTTGATAACACCATCTTAGCAGGCCGCAATGAATCCCTAGATCTTCAACTTAAGCTCGGCTGACCATTGAAAGGCGAATGTCAGCCTGCCTTTCCATGTTCTTAAAAAAAATGTTTTCTTAATCACCTGTCAAGTCACCGAAGAACTCCCAGAAAATCCTAAGATTTTGTGATGGGCAAAGAGAGACGAGGCCCTACAGTTGTTCCCGGATGGATTCGAACCATCGATATTCGGTACCGGGTAAAGAGCTATAAGCGCTTTACAAACTCGGTTACCATGCCCTAATATAGAAGACAGGATGCTGTGATTTATTGACGTGTTGCTGAGATAGATATCATCCTTGTTCAGTAGATTTTATTGGGGCTCTCAGTAGATTCGACTGAAGTTCAGTAACTGAATCAACATCAGCACCGCGCCGGCCTCTTCATGTGATGTCGAATACAAGGTCGAGTTCATCTGCTCTCTTTGCTGCCTTGAACTATCCTACGCCTACTTAGGAGTGAGTAAAATATCATGAAACTGTAGACAGTTGCATGATGTTTTACGAACCGTTAGAGCTGATCTGAGTTTCTGAGTATTAACAGGTGGGAAATATTAACGATAACACAGACAACGTATCTGCTGTTTTACGAATCATAAGAGCGGATTCGATTTCTGAGTATGTTAACTAGGGAAATGTTAACGATACCACAGACAACAATCTAATTGAGAGAAATAAATAATAAATAATCACCACATATAGTACAATCCCGTGTATCCCTAAATCAACGTTGTGCGGAAGGTGGTGCACATTTAGAGACAACGTACACATACCCAATATTTGTGTATAATGGAAGTAAACTCTCTCACAGTTAATTCCACTGCCACGAGCGGTAATCAAACTCGGAACTTTTTGGCGAGAGCCCAACTACGTTGCCTCTCGACCATCAGTCACAATGGAACTACATTTTTATTATTATATTTAATGAAACACTCAATCATCTACAGGGTGTTCCAAAATTATGTAGCCTAACTCTTATAGTAAGTAGATCGGCCCAATATAAAACGAAAACTCTTATAAGTGTTAGGTCAATAATACATATTAAAGAAGTTACATCCTATCAAAGATGGAGAATAAATTTTTGTTTGTGCTGTAACTCAGAAACCATAACAAATACGTATGTCAAAATTTAGAGATTACTTTTTGCTTAGGATCTTAACAGTGTCCTTCATTTACTATTCAAGGAAGTCGTCAAGTGCGACGTACATGGGGATTAAGTTCCGTGAATTAATAAATATTTTTGATTCGATTAAATATATGGCTGCAAGTTCTTTAAATGTAAAATTGACTTCTATTCTTTAAAATGATAAACAAATTGATTTTTGCTACTATATTCACTTTGATAGATAAACGATAAATCCTTAAATCCTTATTTTTTTTTGTAATAATGATTGAAAAATCGTATTTTAAAGTCTAATTTTCAATAGAATTAATTAAATCAAAAACATTTATTAATACGCGCAACCTTCGTACCATATGCATCACCCCTGACCACTTCGTTGCATCGTTACCATCGTAAACAAAAAGTAATCTCAAAATATTGATATACTCGTAAGTTTCCGTTAAGGTTTCTCAGTTACAATACAAACAACATTCCTCTGTCTTTGAACGGGTGTAATTCCTCCTGTAATATGTGTTATTGACCAAATGTTTTTAAGAGTTCCCATGTTTAACTATATACCTTTGGAACACTATGTATATTTTTTCTGACCTACAAAGTTGGTGTTTTGTACTTTAGTCTAATTCATAAATCATATATTTTTTCAACACTATACGCAAACAATAGTAAATATTTTGCTATTATTCTTATTTAGTTAATTTAATTTCAATATATTCATTTAGCCCCAAATCAGATTGTTATTTAACATTCCTTAATAGTTTAACACTATTGGAAAAACCGATAGTATCTTCTATTCCAAAACTCAATAGGAAAGGCAGTTTTTAATATAGAAATTGAAATCAGGGTTAGACCGAGCTAGTTTGGATTAATTTTGGTTTCATGGTTCTCTGTAATTTGTTCGTTAATTTCTAGAATTTGTCATTCCTAATAGAAAAACATTTAAAATAAAATGTAGTCACTCTAAAATTTTACAAATAAAAAATTAATTAACACGTTCAAAGTCCTAATGCTAATTATTCGGTATCATCCTGAGTCCCCACTTAAATTTTCATTCCCCACATGTGGGTCATGGGACGTACCGTTATCTTTAATAATAATAATAATAATAATAATAATAATATATTTATTAATTTCAGAAAACTACTTACTACTAAGTAAGTTTAAGAAATTTCGTCATCGTACAACAGAAAATATCGATACAATATGAAGACAAAAAAAAAACGAGAAAAATAAAAAAATTTTACAATTATTGTATACCATAAAATATGAATATTAAATCTTAAAAATTTAATTAGTTGTATCTCTTATGTAAAAAATTATCTAAAGATTTTGATAAAATTCTTACGAAGTAATTATAAATATTTGTATACACACACATATAAACATACATATACACATATATACACATATACACATTTACACATACATACACAAATATAACTATAGTATATTAAATATTTGATATTTATCAAGTTTGGCTTGCATCGTTAAAATGAGTAGCATAAAATCTTAATTAACTAGTTGTTAAAAAAATTCGTCGATGGTGTAGCAATTTTTATTTAGCAATAGCAGTTTTACAGCAGATTTGAATTTGTAAATTGTTGGTAAAGATTTAATCTTTTCCGGCAGCACATTGAAAAATTTACATCCATTAAAAAAAAGACTTTTTTGATACAGAGCTGTTTCATGCTTAGGTGGTAAAAGAAGGTTTTTTTTCTGGTATTGTGAGAATGTTGTGTTTTGTTTTCCAAGAAAGTTAATTTGTTTTTATATACAAAACATGCAATTTCATAAATATATATTGATATCATGGTGAGAATATTTAATGATTTAAATGAATTCCTGCAAGATTCGTTATATTTTAAATTCGCAATGATGCGCACTGCTCGTTTTTGTAAAAGAAAAACGCTATGCGTTTCAGGTGATAGGCCCCAATGTACTATTCCGTACTTGATGCCAGAATGAAATGAAGCGAAATATAATTGCCTTATAACGGTTGAACTACACTGTTTAGATGTCAAAGCTAACGCATAACATACCTTTGACAATTTAGTGCATACATCTTGAATGTGGCTAGACCATTTAAGGTGACAATCTATCCTTAACCCCAACAGTTTTGTATTTAATGAGTAATTAATATTTGTTTGGCCATTCAACACTATCCCGTCACTCACATTAAGATTAGATTGTGACGTTCTAAAAACTATGAGTGCTGTTTTTTCGTGGTTAACACATAATTTGTTTTTTCAACCCAATTGTTGATTTTTGCATACGTGAAGATTGCACAATTCTCCGGATCAAACAGATTTTTACACTTTATTAAAATATTAGTATCATCTGCGTATGATACTATTGAACACAATGTATGCTCTAAATATTTCAACATATCATTAATGAAAATGACGAACAATGTTGGACCCAAAATTGATCCCTGAGGAACTCCTGTATTGACAATAACTAGACTGGAAAATGATTCTCTAATTTTTACCTGTCGAAGGCGATTTGATAAATATGAATTAAACCATTTAAGAGCAATACCCCTAACTCCATATTTTTCTAATTTCATTAATAGCATAGCATGATCAACGCAGTCAAACGTTTTAGAGAAATCTACAAAGAGCCCGATAGCAATTTCTGATTTATCTAGTGTACTTACTATTCCATTTACAAATTCGCTAAGTGCTGAGTCTATACTTTTTTGTTTTGTAAACCCATGTTGATTTTGGGAGAGCATCTTAATAATTGTAAGAAAATTTACAAGCTGTATGTTAATTGCAGATTCAAAAATTTTTGATACACTAGGAGATAGACTGATTCCTCTATAGTTGATAACTAAGTTTGGGTCACCCTTTTTTGAAAAGAGGTATTACATTGGATATTTTCAGTTTTTCTGGATATATACCTTGTTCTAGCGAGAGATTGATTATATATGTGAGAGGTTGAACTATATACACACCAATAATTTTTAACAGAGTGTTAGAGATCTCATCAACTCCAGAAGAATTTGAGTTTTTTTAATTTTTTTTATTACTTCTAGAACATCCTCCTCTGTTAGGGCTCTAAGAAATAATGAATTCTTAGAGGGCTTTACACATGATTCTAGAAACTGATGATCTATATCTTTTGATAGATTTGTGGTTAAATTTTTAGAGGCAGATATAAAAAAATCATTGAAAACCTCAGCACATTCAGCCGAATTCAGAATTTTGCCATTATCATCTATTTCGATATGTATGTTACTTTTTTTGGATTTACCTAAACTGTTATTTATTATATCCCACATGGCTTTACTTTTGTTTTTAGCGTTTGATATTAGCTGATCATTTTGTTTTATATAAGTTGCTGATAATAATTGCCGATATTCATTATTCACAATTTTAAATTGTTCTTTAAATTGTTCATATTTCCTACTAAGGTCAGCAAAAAGTTGTACTCTACTTCTGGCAGCGATTATTTCAGAGTTTTTTATGCATGCTTGTGCTTTATTAATTTTTTTATTATTAATTTTATTATTAATTTTAGACATAGGAAAGCAAATTTCAAAATAATGTGAAACAGTGTCCATGAAAGAATTAAAGGCATTGTTACAGTCGTGAGTGGCCCAAACATCATCCCAGTTTGAATTTTTTAAATATGTACAAAAGTTTGCTATGTTGTTGTCATTAAAAAAACGTTTATAGCGAATATCATTCTCAACAACTTTATTTAAAGAAAATTTAATATACTGACAAATTATTTTTAATTATATTTGCTTCAGAGATTACTTCTTTGTTATTAACTATAATATTGTCAATACATTTACTAGATGTAGAAGTAACACGAGTTGGCTCGCGAATGGTCAAACACATATTGTTGCAGTTTAGGACATTTAAGAGTTCACGTAAGGCAGGATTATTTACATTAAAATCAATATTAAAATCACCACCTATTATTAAAAACTTATTACTATGTAAGAACATATCTAACAGTTTACCAAACTGTTCAAGAAATATATTGACATCACCATTTGGAGGGTGGTATACAACTATTACAACAATATTATATCCATGAATTTCAACACCACAACACTCAAAAATATTAACCAAAGACAACTCATCACAGTGAGGTATACGCTTAATTTTCATACTATTTCTGCAAAAAATTGCCACACCACCATGTTTTTGTTTAGGTCGACAATATGACGCACATAAATTAAAATCTTGGAGGCTGATTAAGTCCATTTCGTCATCCGATTGCCAGTGTTCGCTTAATAATAACACATCTGTATCATGATCACTTAAAAATATTTCCAACTGCTGAATCTTGTTTCCTATACACTGAATATTTTGATGTGTTACCACAAAAGAGTCAGCTCTTTCTATGGATCTAAATCCAGTTGTGATAAATGGGGGTATAAAAAATTGTCATTATTTACAACAATTTGTGGATCACTGCTGATAGATGTTTGTTTGGTGTTTGGTTCGTATACTACACATGAGTCCAAATTAATAAATCTTAAATTTTTCATAGGTTTTGAATTCTTAATTGTATTAGCAAGAGATCGCGAAATATATTTCTTTAAATCTTGGTCGTTTTTATTATTAATCTCCACAGTGCACTACGAGTGCCTCAGAGTCGCATGAGACACGTATGGGTCGTACCCATTTCGAAATAGCGTTTACAAAGTTGTTGTATGCAGTTATTTGTGTGATTCTGTGACAGGTGACAGGTGTGTGTTTATAACCTCAAATAAGTTGACTGTGTATCAATGTTGTCAATTCAGTTCCATGTCGTGGCAAAATAAACGTAAACTAACACAAGCAGAGTTACAAGAGGAGGCAAATAATTGATCAGATGTGAATTATGAATCAGATTTGAATTACGATTCAGATGATAGTTTCATCGACCCTAATTATAATGAGGACGAAGAAGAAGGTTGCGAGGAAGAAAGCTATTATGAATACAGTGATGAAGAGGGTGCTGATGGACATAGTAGTGATGAGGAAGATCAAGAGGATAATGATGAAAATGTAGATGAAATTAATGTTTTGAAAACAACTGAAATAATATCATTTTGGTCGGAAACTGTACTTCAATTTTCAAGTTTCGAGTTCACTGGAGTAAGTGGAACATTAGTTCCAATTTCTCAAAATATGCAGCTAATTGATATTTTCAAAATATTTATTGATCAAGAAATTATTGAGCTAATAGTGTTGGAAACTAATCGATACGCAAAGGAACTGATGAATAAAAAGCATTTAATTCGTACAGCAAGAATTTCTAGATGGTACGAAACGACTGAAGAGGAAATGCGCACATTTATTGGTTAGTATTACTTATTAAGGTATAGTAGTTATAAGTACAATATATATGTTTTATTTTAGGTATGATAATGTTAATGGGCTTACCAAATTTTCCTACCATAGAAAGTTATTGGATATCAGACCCCTTGTACTACCATGAATTATTTCAAAAACTTCCCATAAAATATCATCGATTTGCGCTATTGCTAAGATGTTGGCATTTCCAAGACAATAGTATATCTGGTATTAATCATTTATCAAAAATAAATCCATTATTGAAACTGATTAGAAAAAATATGAATAATATTTATGCTCCAGGTGACACTATTGTTATAGACGAAACTATGGTTCCTTTCCGTGACCGTCTGAAATTTCCTCAGTATAATCCTTCAAAAGCCCATAAGTATGGTATCAAGTTATACAAATTGTGCACTCTACATGGATATGCCTGGGATGTTAAAATTTATGATGGACAAGGGCAACGATTGGCAGAATTAGATCTTCTTGGCAGCACTGTGATAGAGTTGGTAAAGCCATTTTTAGATGATGGCCGTTTAGTGATAACTGATAATTATTATACAAGTATAGATCTCGCCAAATACTTGTACGACCGAAAAACCAATTTATTAGGCACAATACGAAAAAACCGAATAGATCTACCAAGGGATTTAATTAATTATAAATTACGAAAAGGAAAGGTAGTTTTTAAACAAAATGACTACATAACGTTTATAAAGTGGAAGGACCAATGAGATGTCTATATTCTCTCAACTTGTCATGATGATAAAATGGAAGTTTGTGGAAAGAAAAGAAACGGTGATGACAAACTGAAACCTTCCGCTGTAGTTCAGTATAATATGGGCAAGCAAGGTGTTGACATATCAGATTAATTGTCCAGCTACTATACGTCTCTTCGAAAATCACTAACTTGGTACAAAAAAATAGCCATAGAAATTTTTTGTGGAACTCTGATTGTCAACACTCTTGTTTTATATAATTCTATGCGTCCCAAAAAGGACCACTTGACTCTGATGAAATTGAGAGAGTCACTTATAAAAAGCCTTCTAAATATCGATTAGGAATCCGCTAGAGCAAATGAAGTGAAAAAAATGAAGAGTGACAAAGACGTACTCGTACATAAGTTGGAAGAGTTGCCGAGAGGTGACGATCAGAAGATTTATAGGAAACGCTGTCATGGTTGCCACAAAAAATTAAGGGAGCAACAGTTAAGGGTAATAATTTTATAACGGGACAATATCTGAAAATTATAAATCAGAAATCGAACTTCATCCATCACCTACAAACTTGTAATTTTTTGAATAAGTTCATGTTTAGTAAAAACATATATAAGAGTGGCCACGAAAGATTTCTAATAGATTAAAAATTAGAAGCATTTATATTTGCTAGTATCACAAAAATCGTCATTTCGGAAACGGTTGAAAACTTGCCTAAAATTTTTTGTTTAGTATAATTTCTGCAGTAAAATTGCATATAATTTGTAGTACATGGTCAGGTACTTGCAAATAGAATGTAATCTGGCTATTTGTTTCAAAGTTATATTTATTGAACGCATTTATAGGTATTTATTTTAGGCGTCATTTAAAAAGCTGAGTTTTAATTTCAAATTTCGATGATATTTAGGTTGTCAACTTTCGTTTTTATAGTTATATGATTGGCATATAGATCGATTTATTTTATAATTATTAATACAAAATGTACCGTTACCGAAATGACGTTATGTTGCCGAAATGACGTAATGTATTGCCATATTGTCAAAATGTTTTAATATAAAACTACCTACAATATCTGCAAAACATTTTTATTCAAAAATTGAACACTGAACATAAAACATAAGTAATGAACAAATTAAAATGAACGAAGAATTTAATATAAATCATTCTTCATTAAGCAAACACGATTGGCAAAAAAAAACATTTTCATTTTTATTTAAATTATGCTTCAAAATGCATTTAATATGGTACGATCGACGACATTGTTTGCACTCGACACCCATAGTTTTTGTTGATATTTGAAATGTACATATAAAACGTAGGCCTGCTTCTAGTTTCTTGTTTTGAGGGAATACTTGTGGAGGAGCGGCCAATATTAGTTTTCCTGTTGGGCTCCGCGCCTAGGTTAATATCTAGTTTATTAATTAAGGAAGTGAAATAAAATAAAATGAGAATAGCTATAGATATCGAATCAAATAAAAGACGAATATTAAAGAAATGCAAAATTTACACAAAACAATGAATTTTCATTAACAAGGATACTTGCGGGAAGCAAACTGACCACACTCGGATTCTCTGGCACGAAACTGACTAAACTTCTTGTCCATGGTGATAGCCTGTCAATACTTTCTTCCAAATGCAACAAACTGCCCTTTCTAGTTTTTGGATTCCCGTTGGGGAAACTCTTTGACATTGGTAATGAACTACGTTTCTCCGGCAACAAACTGACCATCGGTTCTTGTGGTGGACCTATTACAATTTCGGATATGACATTAATTTTCTTTTTAGGCTCTACTAATTCCAAATCTAGGTTAGATAATTAAGGGAGTGGATATAGATCATAATATAGATATCGAGCAGATAAAGATCGATTATAAAGAAAATATAAGAAATCGTATTTGTGTTAAAACGGATACTTTCTGGAAACAAACTGACCAAACTCTGGTTCTCTGGTACCAAACGAACTATACTTGTTGTACCTGGTGACAAACTGCTGATACTTTCTTCCTCTACCTTTTTTATTTTTGTTTTCTCTTTTTATATTTTTTTATTCTCCATCAAGTCGACCTTACTTTTTTCCTTTTCTCTTCATTACTTTTTTCTCCGGCAATAAAGTGACTATAGGTATCTTTAGACTGAAGTGTGAACATCTGCCTCCAAGAGGACAAGAAAAACAGCTAATCTCCCTCAACAATGTAACCGTAGGTGTTTCTTTGGACCATGTTATTTGATGAAGAGCCATAATTTGTGGAACAGCAGAAGCACCCTCTGGCATATCTAGTTTACATTTCTGTATTTCTTCACTAGTCACTTCCCAAATTTTTATAGAACTGTCTGTCGAAACCTTATTAATAAACATTCCAGCCGATGAAATATCATGACCATGTAAAACTAAACTGTCAGCTTTTCGCTTTACAGTGCCTCCTACTCCATCCATTGGGCCTTTACCGTGTCCACTTGCAGTGAAGTTCCAACTTATTTTCTGTATATTTTTAAAGTACATGGGAATCTTCGTAATAAAAAAATAACAGTTAAATCTATTCCGGTATTGGGATGTTTATTTCTTGGGCTCGTTTTCCAGAAATTTCGGAATATTTTCGGAAATTGAGGCCATATTATTATCCCTATTTAATTCAGTTTGATCAACATTTCTGCTATTCATCCTTAATTTAAGTTTAAAGTTCAAACTCCCAGTAGTTTTTCTTCGATCTTTGTTCTTTTTTTTGTTTGTTTCCATTTTCACGTACGCCAACTCGCGATCCCGTTTCAATTTTTTTCTTTAAATCGATAAATCTTTGCGCCCCCTTATAATTCTGAAATAAGATGTCATGTTGTTCACCAAAAACGTTAAAGGGAAATGAACTTCATCTCGGAAACAAAACCGTCAGTTCAGAAACAATTTTACATCTAAGAAACTGTTTCCGTAATGACGTTTCCGAAATGACGAAATCTGACCAAACTATTCCTAGATATCTGATTTATCAACCGAGCAACATGAAATTATGAGGTTATGTTCATGACTAACGATATTACTAAAACAATGTATTAAAAATGCCCAAAGAAGAGAATACTATCATCAAAAAACGTTTCCGAATTGATGGGAAATAAAGGTACGCAAACATATTCCGTCTTTCGTTAATTTATTTAAATAATAACATTAAATATTTACAAAAAACTTACCTGCATTTCTGAAGTCAACATATCACAACCTTCATTTTAGTGTACATGCGCAGAGATGTGATGTTCATGGGCGTGAAATATTTCAATGTGTTTGTTGAGTTTCCGGAATGATGGGTATCTCTCCGGACATAAAACAAGTGCCTATTACAATTTATAATGACGGTTGATCGGGAAAAGTATGCTATATATGGATAGTAGATACTTTGAAAATTGCTTTAATAATAATTTTCAATATTTTAAAATAAATATACAAAATAATAATACGCTTCAAAAATGATAAATTGAGTTTTGGACAGTTACCGGAATGACAATTTTGATCCTACATACATAAATTATAAAAAATCTCGATTTACAATTATGTCAATTATATTTGTACCAGTTAGATACCCATTTGGGCTTCACTTCGCTGTTTAATTTATGTTTTTAGGCCTAATAGTTTACGAGATATCGGCTTGGACATGCGATTTTCCCGATATAAAAATTTTACCCATAACGTCATTAGAAGCTTAAAAAAAAACAAAAAGGTCAACACCATTTGTCGTCAATGTAATCAGGCATATTTCGTTGGCTGTTTTGCAGAAAATCATTAACTTTTTGTGTATTATTCATTATTTTAGTAATCAAAATGCTAATAATTCAAGCCTAATTAATTTCGTTATTCTTTGAGTTATTTATATGATTTTTTTTCCAAATGTAGATATTTTTTTCCTTTAGAGTCCTGTAAACAGTTATTAATAGTTACTCCTACGTCCACCTCAAAATATCCCTATACCAAACACATACTTATACGACCCATATGTGGTTCGTGGTCGTGCAAGTGAACACGGTCATGACCCACGTGTGGGGCGTAGGACTGTGAACGTGTTAAGAAGTAATATGTATTTTAAAATATAAAAAATCAGTATAAGTATTCTTATAAAAGACAACATGTAAAACATAAAAAAAATAACAAAGCTTCTCAGAGCAAAACGTTTAGAAAATGAAGTCTTCAAAAGCTTATAATACGCAGACCTTCATGCTGCATACCATTAGTTATAATATTATCTGGATATACATCGATGAATTTATCTCAAACAGAAATATTAAATCACATTTAATTGTTAAAAAAATCCATTTTTTATTGGACGACATGATATTAACACTTACAGTTTTACTGTTTTATTTACCATTCCATCGAACACGTAACATTCTCTGGGTTGAGATAACAACGTTTATTTTGATATGTAAATATTAAATTATGTTAATTTAAATATTGGTGCCTAATATGAATAATGTAATCGTAGAAATACGATTCTCACAACTTATCGTAAAATAGGTCATCATAACATAGAGATTTTACGTATTTATAACCAACTGATAACAATTTATTTAACTGGTTGACGGAACTGCATATTGGCATATAAAAATATAAAAATAGTAAAGTTACCGGATGTTTTCGTTATAGTAAATGGAACGTATACTAACTTACTCCATTTGCTAAGTGGTTAACGTTACTACCGTAATAATCATAATAATAATAATGAAAACTAAGCGACGTGGTATAGTAAACCCAATTTACAAGCATGTTTCCTATTCTTACAGAACACAATTTCAAATCATGAGTGTTTGAGCCTTACCTATTTTGTCTTTCTTCTGTTACTGTTACTGTATATTATTTCCCCAATGCTTCCAGGTATAATCGATGGTGTAGCGTACATTATGTGGTAAGTGCATTTTTTTGCGAAAAGGAGTTAAATACAGTAAACAACAATTGCAAGTGTTTGCACTTATTTAGTGTATTTAACTCATTTTTGCCCAAAAATGCACTTACCACATATTATGTGCCTTACATCATCGATTATGATATACTGTGCACAGTATATTTTCATAAAAATATTGGATTAAAAAAAATTCGTTATGTGGGGGATTCACAACTTCTTTATTAATCTTTTTTTGCATAATTTGGTTATGAAAAACAAAGAAAAATAAGAAACAAGGAAAACAATTTTGATTTAAGAAGTGTTTGTTTAGCCGTGGGAAAGCAACAATGTCCTAAACCTATCATCGTTATCTCTTATACTAGTCCTTCATTAATTACTTCAAGTATATATCTGGGCATACTTCTGTTGATGTGGTCGATCACATTTTGTGGGATTTGTGCTCATAAAATGGGAAAAATATCTGAGAGTTACCTAGGCTGCCAGCTGATGGTTTTGAGATGCCCTACTCAATAAATCCCACACATGTTCAACGGAGTTCAAGTCAGGAGAACGGGGTGAAAGAGAATCGTGATCAATTCCATGAGTTATAAGGATGTTGATTACTTGCTGAGTGGGGGAGCATTATTATCAATAAAATTAAAGTTTTCGTCAATAACAGCTTGGAAAGTTGTCACAATGTTACTGACAATATGATTGGCATACATTTGTCCAGTAATAGTCCTCCTTCAGATGTCGGCGCGTCCTCCAACACATATTCAGCCTCAACCGTAACACTGCTTCCTATAAAAGTTACTGTCGGCTGGATAAATCTTTGGCTGCATCTCTGTTCAGACATCCTCCAACTCGTAAACATCTGCTATCATTGTACAAGCCGAAACTATACTCATCGCTGAATAAAACTGAGACACATTCCATGTCCCAGTTTTGATAATCCCTTGCTCATCTTAAACGGACTGTATAGTCAGCTGTACTTAACCGAGGGGCCGATATGGGGGGTTTACTTGACAAGTCAAACTTTAATAAGTTGAAGATTATGATCTTGTTGCGTTGTTGTAGACCAGGGTTGACCACTTCTGGGTCGTTCGTGTATAGAATCAGTTTCCAAAAATTAATTTCTGCCTTGAGCATGCCATTGCACTGGACCTATTGACATCGTTTGTAATAAATGATGCCTTGTTCCCACATTTGTTCAAAAACTCTTACAGAATACGTTTCAAACACACTTGAACGCAATTAACTGCAGAATGATAAATAATTGCATCTATCAAAAAAAAAATAGAAAAAAAACAAAAATGCGATGAAAAAGGCATATCTCTTTTTTATTCTGGGCATCTAAAAAACATGCTGAGGTATACACACGGAAAAAAATTTTGCAGAGACATTTTCAAATGTAATTTTTCCAATAACTTTAAGTTTCTGTGCGCAGTGTATTATCAGTACTATATCAGTACAATACTATAAACATACTTTGCAATTTCGTGGGTGTCTGAGAGATTAGAAATTTTTGGCAATCAAAAAGATTATTTTCATCGCTTTAAAATATAATTTAGATGCGTATATTGAATAGTAATACAAAAATAAGTTTACTCTGGAGGGTGAATCCCTAAAATAGCACACAGTGAGAGCCAAAATGTTTTGATCATTTTTAATAGGCAATAACACATTAACTAATTTGAATACAGAAATAACGTAAATAAGCATCTCCTGTGGAATAGCTTCCATTTCCTGTCGGATATTTCTTTTGAACTCATCTATTTTTCTAGGATTACTCTTGAACACTCCAATATTTAAATGTCCCAGACAAAAAAGTCTGGGGTAGTAATGTCATGAGATCTCGAGAGCTAATCAAGATCGCTGTTTCGAGACATTTGTCTATTCGGAAATGTCTGTCGTGGGATCTCCATAGTTCTTCTTGCAGTATGGCAGCGTCTTGTTAAAAATAAAAAGGATTTACTTTTTTCAATTTGCGGTATAAGAAATTTCTGGAGCATATATGTAAGGCGTTTAACTTTGGTGAATAATTCTTGATGGTGATACAGCACACCAATCAGTTATTTTTGGGGAGTCTAAGGGCCTTTCATAGATTTCACACAGGTTTTTGGTAACCTAAAATGGAACATTCTGTTTACTTAACGTGCCATATAAAGTAAAGTGTGCTTCGTCACTAATGAAATGATGTTATGCAATATCAGATTCCACATTTCTTAATTCCAAAAACGTTAAAAAACTTAAGCAATGCCGTATTAAGTTTTACCGCATTAAGTTTTATCACGATAAGTTAATTTCTGTGCTATTGCTATTTTGTATGATTGAAAATTTATTTTGTGCAGCATTCTTCGCTTGCTTATTGCAAATAGATTTGATGTCGAAATGAACAAATTGGGCTACGCAGAATTAATTGTCTCACCCATTTCTCATTTTCTGTATTGCAAGCAGATTCTTCCAAGTTGATTTTAGTCTCTCTACTGACCCATTTTTTCGCCAGTATGAAATAACACCTCGAACAGGAGCATTATTAACATTACCAAATGGACGTTGGGTTTGAATGATAGAATTAAATTTAACAAAATTTTCAACACAAAATTTGCGTTGGGTCCAAAGCACCATTTTGCAAACTGCCGAAATATCAACAAAGCCACCTTTTTCGATTATTATCAGTAATTTAACGATAGAATATGTTTTTTGCTACTGCCTATTAAAAATAATCAAATTATTTTGGCTTTTACTTTATAATATATTCGATAAAATCGTTACAAATCAAGTAACAAGAAATCCCTCGAATAGGTCTTGTTTCGCCCTTACAAATTGTTTTATTATTTTTACTTTTTTTATTTTAGTTTTTATTTTAGTTGTTGTATTTTCTACCCTTGTAAATTCATTTATCACTTAAATGGTATTCATTTTACCATACTGTAAATCGGGCTTAAGAGAGGTCTTGCTCTGCTTAAACTAAAGTCCCTTTTTGCCCTCTCCATCTCCTATTCCTTTTTTGGATAGACATTTTTTTGCTGTGTGAAAAAAGACGGAGTGGAGAGACAGAAACGAGTACGTCCTAGACGAGTGCGTTACATATACAGATACATGGTTATAGTTGCCGATATCATTACCGAATATTTTTCTCCCGTTACACCGGCCGGTGGAAGAAGTGACATCCATCCGTTATTTTTTCTTCCTTCATCACGAGGTAAATGCAAGACCCGTAACGGTATTTATTTTATGCAGTTTAATTTACCACTGATTTCGTAATAATTAGTTGTTGTGCAAATGTGGAGAGAGGCAATCCTGCTCAGATTTAAGTATAAAGAACTCATTTAGCCCTAGTAATACAATCCACTTCATTACATAATATTTTTTATGGTCCTTCTCACCAAGGATACTTGGTCTGTGTAGAATTACTTTACTGCACCTTTGCATAATTTTCAAAATTATTTTTAATAATTCAATATTAAATAGGGTAAAAATTATAACATACTTAGTTATTTTCATAATTTCATACATTACAGTTTTACGTATTTAATTCAGTAATTTACTATATTTATAAGTACAAAAACTTTCTTTCTTTTGCTACAGTTTGTTTTTGCGAGCAAGTGGTTTTGTGTGACTGCTTGTGTTTTTGCTCAATAGAGATAAGGCTTGATTTACATCTCGGATTTGTGCTACTTAATACTCTGCAGCTTGTTGTTTATTCCTTACTACTACTTATTTATTTTAATTTAATATAATAATTAATTACTTAAATATTCCTTACGTCCAGCAAGATAAAATTGTGCTACGCCTATTTTTTTTAGGCCATATTACTTATTGTAAAATATTTATTATTTCGTAAACCTTCAAAATTTAAATTTTCTAAAGATGGCTAATGTTCAAGACAAAGTAAAGCGTCTTGCGGCATTACGTCAATTAGATATTTCACGCGTTACGAAAATAAATGAAATTGCTCAGGCGGCACTTAATGATAGAAATCTACATTCTAATTTTAAAGTGAGATACCGAGGTTTGCAAAATTTATTACAAGATTTTGAAAAACAGCATTTGGGTATTATTAATATACTTGCAGTAGGTGAAGAGCCAAACTTAGACGACGAGGAAACAATTTACAACGATTTCATGACAATATATCATAGTGTAGAAGCAATTTATTATGATTTGTTTGAGAAACCTCTTGAAGACAAAAAAATTAATCTCAAATATTAAATGTTACATCTGACCACATTAAGCATAATGTTTCTTTACCAAGTATAACTTTACCTAAGTTTCACATTTATAGATATGTACAATGCTCTAGTACATAATAACTCAAGTCTCTCTGATATTGCGAAATTTAATTATTTAATATCAACTTTAGAAGGTCCCCCTCTGGCACTTGTTAAATGTACACCAATGATAGGGACTAATTATGTAATTGCTTACAATACATTGATCGAAAGATTTTCGAATCAAAGAAAACTTGCTACGGCTTATTGGAAGGAAATTTCCAATAGTCCAACCTTACATAATGAAAATGCACATTTATTACGTAATGTTTTAGACACGTTTAATGAAAATTTGTCTGCATTAACTACTTTAGGTTATAATACAGATAATTGGGATTTCATATTGATGAATATGCTTTTAGATCGTTTAGATCAAAATACTTTAACCGCATTTGAAATGCATCATGCTTGCACCTCTGTACCTACTTATAAGGACGTTCGAGAATTTTTATTAAAACACTGTACAGCTCTTGAATCTATTGCTTCTTCTTTCGATAAGAAAGGTAAAAAGGTAGATAATATCAAGTCACAATTTTCTACCTCACCTCGTAACTCAAACTTTGTAAATTCTCAGAGTCCTCGAAGTAAGTCAGCATTTTTTGTTAATACTCAAAAACCTAGTTGCTTTTTATGCAATAGTAATCATATTATTTATCAGTGTACTTTGTTTTTGGCAAAAACTCCACAACAACGTTTTGAAATTGTAAAACAACACAAATGTTGCGTCAATTGCCTTGCTACTGCGCATTTAGTAAATAAATGTAATTCTATAAAAAAAATTTCGTAAATGTCAGAAAAATCACCATACTTTGCTACATTTCGAATCAAACGAAACTATACAACAAAATTGCGAACATACAATTGTTACTAATAATTTTCCTCCGGGGCCTTCCGGAATCAATTCTCAAAGTGATACTGCGTCACCTATAAATACCTTGTCCGGAACGTTATCCAATATGCATAATGTTTTGTTGTCCACTGTATTAGTAAATATAAAAGACATCTTTGGAAATTTTCATACAATTCGCGCCATACTGGATTCCGGATCACAAGCTAGTGTTCTTACGCGAACTTGTGCTACTAAGTTAGGACTACCTAAATTTAATATTTCTCTCTCTTTACAGGGATTAGAAAAAATGTGTACGCCCGCTAAATCTGGTGTTCACTGTATACTAAGCCCTGTTGGGAAAGAATTTCTTACTTTTAATCTTGATGTTATTCTTTTAGATAAAATTTGCGAGGATGTGCCCACGACTAATATTTCTACTGACACATGGGCACATATTTCCAATTTAAAATTAGCAGATCCTTATTTTAACAAACCAGGCAAAATTGATTGATTTGTTATTAGGGGCGGATATTTTTCCAAATATTTTAGAAAATGGCCGTCTTTTGGGAAAACCCGACGAGCCGATCGCTATAAACACCATTTTTGGTTGGACGTTACTTGGAAAAAATTCCATCACCTAATACAACAAAAAGTTAATTCATTTTTTCTTTCGTTAAATAATAATGAAAACTTAGATTATAATTTAACACGTTTTTGGCAAGTTGAAGAAGTACCCAATGCGGAGGTTACTTCACCCGAGCATAATTTATGTGAGAAATATTTTACGGACACTACCATACGCAATTCGGAAGGGCGATTTATAGTGTCGCTACCCTTCAAAATTGAGGCACCAAATTTTGGCGATACACGTTCCATTGCCCTGCGACGTTTCTACTCTCTAGAACATCGTTTGTTAAATAATGAAAATTTGTACGTAGCTTACTCAAATTTTTTGTATGAATACTTAAAAAGCGGTCACATGGAACAAGTTCCTCCTTCTCTTACTGATCATAATGTTTATTATATTCCACATCACGGTATTATAAAAAAAGGAATTCACTACTACTCCATTAAGGGTTGTCTTTGATGCTTCGAGTCATGCTCCGAAAAGATTATCCCTTAATGATGCATTACATACAGGTCCTAAATTACAACGGGACCTTGTTGCAATTTTATTAAATTTTCGTATCTATCAATTTGTTTTCACTGCGGATATAAAGCAAATGTACCGACAAATTTTAATTACAACTAATCAACGGCAGTTTCAAAGAATTCTGTGGCGCTTTTCGCCCTCCCAACCTGTCTTAGATTATCAATTAAATACCGTCACTTATGGAGTCGTGTCAGCCCCTTATTTAGCCATACGCACACTTTTACAATTAGCAAGCGAAGAGAAAGAGTTTCCTTTAGCTTCACAAATTTTAAATACTGATACTTATGTCGATGACATAGTTTCGGGAAGTCAATCATTTGAAAATGCAAAATTAATGCAAGAACAATTAATTGATTTATTACATAAAGCCGGGTTTGAACTTCGAAAATGGGCCAGCAACGAGCCTAAATTACTTTGTGACTTGCCAGAGTCTCACGTACTTAAACAATCATTTTCTCTTGATTTAGAAAATACCAATACTTTAAAAAATTTTGGGACTTCAATGGAATCCTACTGCTGATACATTTTTTTTACTCTTTTGATAACTTTCAAAAAAACTTGTACTAAACGAACAATGTTGTCGCAGCTCGCTCATATTTTTGATCCTCTAGGGTTTTTGACACCTCTTACACTGTTTGCAAAATTATTAATACAACAGTTATGGAGTTTAGGTTTGGAGTGGAATCAAACACCCCCTGAACACATAATAAATAAATGGGAAAGATTCAAGAGTGAGCTTCATTTGCTCACAGACTTTCAAATCATACGCCATTTAAATATTAACAATTTCTCTTCATGTGAACTACATGGGTTTTGCGACAGTTCAGAGCAGGGCTATTGTGCAACATTGTATTTGAGAGTGTTATATAATTCGTTTCATATTAAAACCTTTTTGATTATTTCTAAATCAAAAGTTGCGCCATTAAAACGTATATCAATTCCTCGGTTAGAACTGTGTGCTGCTGTATTGCTTGCAAAACTATTTCATTTTGTGCTAAGTACCTTTTCAGATAATATTAAATTTGATAATTTTTTTTGCGTGGTCAGATTCCAGTGTAGTACTAACTTGGTTGAAATCTTCCCCTCATCGCTGGAAAACATTTGTAAGCAACAGAGTGACATATATACAAGAAAGAATTGCTCCTAGTTGTTGGCATTATGTACCGTCCAAATTGAACTCAGCTGATTGCGGCTCTAGAGGTTTTTTTCCCTCCGAGCTTATAAATTATTCGCCTTGGTGGGTGGGTCCGGATTTTCTTTGTAGATCACAAAATTCATGGGACTTACCCGAATTTGATAATTTAAATACTTCTGGCACAGATTTATTAGATACTGACAAAGAAGAGAAAATCATTCTCTCCTCTTTTTTGTCGTTAGATGTAATTGACACCTTACTTGAAAATTTTTCGTCCCTTTCTAAAATTAAAAGAATAATTGCTTACGTTTTAAGGTTTCTCTATAACCTTAAAAACCCAAATAATAAAAATAGTACTAATTTTCTTACACTTACTGAGTTGCATAATGCTTTATTAATCATTATTAAGAGGGTGCAATATATTCATTTCGAATCTGAGATGGTACAAATTACAAATAAAGCTCCTCTGTCTAAAAACCTTCGCAAACTAAACCCTTTCCTAGATTTACATAATATTTTACGTGTCGGAGGTAGGTTGCATCACTCTAAATTAAATTATGATAAGAAGCATCCAATTCTGTTGCCCAGTTTACCATTTTACTTATTACCGATATTCATCGTACATATTTACATACTGGAGTACAGGCAACGCATTTTTTATTATCACAGAATTTTTGGATTCTTTCTGCTAAAAGAGTGATTAAGAAAATAATTTTTCGGTGTCATACTTGCTGGAAAACGAATCCAATTTCATTTCAACCTTCAATGGGTAATTTACCTGATTTTCGAGTGTGTCAAATAAAACCTTTTTCGCGGATAGGTTTAGATTTTGGAGGACCTTTCAAAATTACGATGGGAAAACTACGCGGCTCTAAAATTATGAAAGCCTACGTTTGTCTTTTTGTCTGTTGTGCTACAAAGGCCCTACACTTAGAGCTTGCATCAGATTTATCCACAGAAGCCTTTCTTGCGGCATTAAGGCGTTTTATAGCTCGGTGTGGTCGATGTACTGAAATTTACTCCGATTGTGGAACAAACTTTATAGGTGCTGATAAACATTTAAGGCAAATTTTCAGTGACATTGCTAGCAAGGAGGCAATTAATTGGCATTTCAATCCTCCTTCTGCGCCTCACTTTGGAGGACTCTGGGAGGCAGGCATTAAATCGGTTAAAATTCATCTTAGTCGAGTTGTAGGAGATCAAATTTTGACTTATGAAGAGTTGAGCACGGTTTTAATACAAATTGAAGCTGTTTTAAATTCGCGACCTTTGTCTCCAATTAGCACAGATCCGAATGATTTATCGCCTTTAACACCCGGTCATTTCTTAACATTAGAACCTCTGACAGCTTTACCGGACCCAGATGTTTCTCAAATTAACATACATAGGCTTACACGTTGGCAACGTCTGCAACGATTGCATAGAGATTTTTGGAGTAGATGGCAACAGGAATATTTGCATACCCTCCAGCAGAGGGCAAAATGGCATACTAGTAAATTTTCTGTTTCTATTGACACCATGGTGCTCGTAAAAAATGAAAATTTACCGCCTTTACAGTGGCCTTTAGGGCGCATTATTGAATTACACCCAGGTGCGGATGGCGTAGCAAGAGTTGCCACTGTAAGAACCACCAAAGGACTTTTCAAACGTCCTTTGGTGAAATTGTGTCCGTTATCTTCACATTTTTTAGTCTCTAAAAATGCCTTAAGCATTTTTAGGGTGGGTGGGAATGTTTCGCCCTTACAAATTGTTTTATTCTTTTTACTTTTTTTATTTTAGTTTTTATTTTAGTTGTTGTATTTTCTACCCTTGTAAATTCATTTATCACTTAAATGGTAATCATTTTACCATACTGTAAATCGGGCTTAAGAGAGGTCTTGCTCTGCTTAAATTAAAGTCCCTTTTTTCCCCTCTCCATCTCCTATTCCTTTTTTGGATAGACATTTTTTGCTGTGTGAAAAAAGACGGAGTGGAGAGACAGAAACGAGTACGTCCTAGACGAGTGCGTTACATATACAGATACATGGTTATAGTTGCCGATATCATTACCGAATATTTTTCTCCCTTACACCGGCCGGTGGAAGAAGTGACATCCATCCGTTATTTTTTCTTCCTTCATCACGAGGTAAATGCAAGACCCGTAACGGTATTTATTTTATGCAGTTTAATTTACCACTGATTTCGTAATAATTAGTTGTTGTGCAAATGTGGAGGGAGGCAATCCTGCTCAGATTTAAGTATAAAGAACTCATTTAGCCCTAGTAATACAATCCACTTCATTACATAACAGGTCTATTTTTAAATATATTTCTCTATTTTCCCATGCACAAATGAACTTTTTTGTAAAATTTATTTAAACGAGCACACTTTTTACATACTATAACTAAATATATATAAACCTGAGTGGCATATAATAAAGGTTAAACAATTACCTCCTAGCTCTTATAGCTAGCTAGTGGTGGGCGTAGGTCCTTAAACTTCAGCTAGATAAAAATTTAGTTACACTGTCTAGTTTTGGGCGCCAGATATTTTATTTTTTTATTAAAGTTTTACTAAGAATTAAAAAAAAAATTAAAAAAAAATTATAGATATATCAGACTATACACTTTTTGTATAGGGGGAAGAATATCAAATGAAGAGAGGTTCTCCTCAACTGAACATATTAACAAATGAATAACGTATAATAATATTTAAATGTGATTCTGATCAAGAAAAAACTTTTGCAAATTTTACAAAAAGATGAATATTTCTTTACTACTGATCTTCACAAAATAATTAATCTGGGCACATAGAAGACTGAGCATACTTAACTTATCGAGCTGTAGTCTGCCGAACAGAAAACGATGAGGAGGTAGTTCTTACCTATCATTGGGAATAACTCTGCTTGTGCGGAGAGGATTTAAATAATTCCTCCTGATTTTTCAGGAAATCCAAAAAAACCTATACTAAGCTTTTCTCCTTATTTTCTGACGTATATTCTGGTACCTCACAACTATGAAAAGACTACTTGACTTTACCCAATCCTTCTCAGTATCTTCTTTATAGCACCAGAGGTCAGTGATGTCATACAAAAAACAGGAAAGAGACCAGTATATGCTTATAAGAGTAAAATAAACAATACTGTTCAATTAAAAGTTACTTTGAAAAGTTTAAAAATAAAGAAAAATGTGCCCAACCTGTATGGTGGACAGTCTCAAAAAGTTAAATATTGATAACCCGAAAAAAAAGCAAAATTTAGATAAACTACGCTACTTCCTCCCACCAATAAATAAAAGACTAATTGATACCTCAAACACAGTTTCCTCGATATCAAAATTAAGAAAACTCTAGATATGCTATAAAAACTCTGAATTTCAATTAAATAATTAGTATCTGAACATTACTAAATTGTATTACTGATTTTATAGAGGAAAATTAAAATCTCATTAAATAATCAAGATCGGAATTAGTTGTCGAAGCATCGTAACAGGTAGAAAGAGATAATCATATATGCTAAAATAATAAATAGATAAAAATAACAGGAGCCACGTTACTGGGCCCTCTCTAAAAATTCTGCAATTTTCTACCCTCAAAAATAAACTTACTTACCACGACAACCTTCGAAATAGAAATAATCAGGGTAGATAATCTTGTGATCAAAGATACGACTAATTATATTCTAAAATACCTACTTTATTACAAATTAATAAAGTTAAATTTCCCACAAAAAGATAAAAACGTATTGGCAGTGTAGTAAGATTGCAAACCCCCATAAATTTCACCTTCAGTGAAGAATATGATATTGCAGAAATTACCACAGGTAGTAAACAAAGTGCTTAAACATAAAGTAAAAGGTTATTAAATATGATTTGAACGAAACAACTACTCAGCGGGCAAATACCCCGACCTGCATTGGATTATACCTTCAAATCATGATAGATCGGTAGCCAATATCATTTGTCAATTCCTAACCAGACATAGACCGGTTTCGAACTTATTAGTTCTCCTCAGTATGCCATAGGTTATGGAACAGACAAATGATAGGTTAGGAATTGACAAATGATATTGGCTACCGATCTATCATGATTTGAAAATATAATCCGATGCAGGTCGGGGTATTTGCCCGCTGAATAGTTGTTTCGTTCAAATTATATTTAATAACAGTAGTTTAGTCCCCCTGGGCTAGAGGTCGCCGCTCTCAGTACTTGCTTTGCAAATCGCTATCCGCCACAGAGACATCTATGATGTAGGTTGGATAGTAGCATTTGGATCACATGAGAAGTTTCACATCCTCTCACCACTACTCATAAAGTAAAAGGGTTTAAAACCTCAAATTCAAATCCTCGGAATAAAAACAATGAGGTTTCCAGGGAGGTGTAATCTTTAATTCACCATCGTCTTGGTTCACTAATACAGATTTACTCGGAAAGCAAAAGGTACGTTTCACACACTTTTACTCACATAGGTATAGGTTAACTAGTCATGTCATTAACCTAGTCATGTACTACCGTAACCTACAACTACACAAGATACTAATGATAAGTTATAATAACCCCTCAAAGGGCATTCCCTTAGGGACATACACTATTATCTCAGGCAATCGGTTACTACGGTAACATATTCTGCATACATTTTTAAAGAATGACTGCAAATTTAAAAGATATTTAATGAAAATCACTGAATTAATATAGGACAACATAATATGTGTTACCTAGATAAGACTTCGAGACCAAATCACATGTTTCTGGATCTGGGGACCAGAAAAAAAGAGTAGGACGTTCAGAAATGTATCTAAGGAGTATTTTTAAACGTACCTATGTATAACCAGAGATGTATAATAGTGTAATATGCGTCTCTTGTATAGGTACTCATACACCAAACTGCACCAAAAATACATGGCTGTAACAAAATAACAAATTTTTCGTTACAATACGTACGCGCCAATATCCTTTTGGCTTGATGACGGTCTTGGATGCTAGGGCCAGGCAGAACTATTGCCTTTTTACCCTAGACATCGCTGTAGACCTAGACCGGCCTCGTGCACGGCGGGTTACCTTACTTCACGAACGGCCCCACTCACAAATGTGAGCGGTGCCGAAGATTTCGGCCAACCTCCCTGAGTCCTGGCTGATGAACCCTGCTGGATAGGGCCTCTTCTAGCGCTCTTCTGACTTCGTTTTCTTTCTTCGCCAGCTTGTCATCCCCGGGGGTAGTCATCGGTCTGTCAGGGACTGTGCGGATATTCTGTGACTTGGGATTGACTGCCAGTACACAAAGTGTCAATTGACACATTGTCATCTGGATCATCGGACAAGGTGAGGATGAACTATGTAGTTCTAGGAGGTGAAGGCCTAAGTGCTTTCTTAGCACTTTCGTCCTTCACGGAGCCAGGGGGACAACGGGCACTGGTCGGTTCTGACCAGCGCCCGCAAGGTTTGTGGGAAGGTGGTTGGTCTCGTCATGTCTCTTCCGTGGGTTGGTCCATCTGTAAGGAAAGGATTAGTTATACTTACCCATTGTTCAGTAACTGTACCTTCGGCCTCTTGTGCCTCGGTGCGTCGGCCGGATCATAGGAGGTGGCCTCCCTGATCAGCGGGTTCCTGTGCTCCTCAGCTAAGGTGTACAGTTTCTTCGCTCTATCCCGGATGACTTCGGTGACTGGTGTATACTCCAGGTCCCTGAAGATGTCAGCGTTTCTAACGTACCATGGTGCGCCCACCGCTGTCCTGATGGCCACGTTTTCCACGGCTTGGATCTTCTTCAGGTAGGTCTTCGCTTGGTATCCCCATGCTACGGAGGCGTAAGGCAGCTGTGGTCTGATGAGTGCTTTGACTAGCAGAAGCTTGTTCCTCAGACTGAGCCTGCTCTGGTTCCCTACCATTGGGTAGATGAGAGCTCTCGTCCGCTTGGCCTTTACCACGATGGCTTCGGTGTTCTGTCTCCATGTCAGGCCTTTATCCATGATTGCGCCAAGGTACTTGACGGAATCGTGCCATTGGATGTCTTCACCGAACATGGAAACGTGTCCTGTGGGGGTTTCCTTGCGTCCTTTCCTGAAGAGAATCGTATGGCTTTTCTCCGCGTTGACTGCGACTTTCCACTTAATACACCATTTTTCCAGAAGAGAGGCTGCCTCTTGGAGTCTTCTGGTGGCTGTTCTCGCTCTCCAGGATCTGGCCGTGAGGGCCGTGTCGTCCGCGTAGAGTGCCATACCGGTGCCTTCGGTTCTTGGGAGATCAGAGGTGAAGACAGCGAACAGATGGGGTGACAGCACAGAGCCTTGGGGGACTCGGCTACCATCGGTCGATAAGTGGACACACAGTCCCTGATCTTCACTCGCATCTGTCTTCCGTGCAGGTATGATCTAACTAGTTTGACGAGTGCAATGGGATAACCCATACCCATCATTTTAGCTAGTAGACCATCGTGCCAGACCCTGTCGAAAGCCTTCGCAACGTCCAGGAGTAGTGCCACCGTGACCTGTCTTTGGTTGAAACTTTGGTGACTTCTTCGGTGATCCTGAGCAGTTGGAGTTTCGTACTATGTCCAGTCCTGTACGCGAACTGTTCATCCGGGATGATTTGGAGCTCTTCGGTTTCCTCTTCTATTCTTCTAAGGTTGACGCGCCTGGCTACCTTACTCACAGCTGAGAGTAGGCCGATGGGCCTGTAACAGGAGGGAAAGATTAATTCCTTACCTGGCTTCGAGATGACTATGACGTCGGCCTTCTTCCACCTATCCGGAAAGTATCTGAGCCTCAAGATCCCGTTGATGATATTCACTAGGGCTGCCACCCCTTTCCTGGGTAGCTTCTTGAGGGCGATGTTTCCGATCTTGTCACATCCAGGAGCTTTCCTCGGCTCTAAGCTCCTTAGAATTCCCTTGACCTCCTCTGGAGTGGTCGGGCGAATGTGATCCTCGTCTGGCACGCAGAGCATCCGACGCACTCTGGACGTAGTAACAGAAATGAATATTACATAATTTTTTTTTTGAAAAACATTCTAGATGTTTATAAAGATTTACAGACACGAATAAATAAAAAGTTCACCCAAATATGTTTCTCTCTATGAAATGAAACAGTGCATTTCTCTAATTCTGTAAATAAATGAAAATCGAAACGGCTGAAGAATAGTTTTAATTTTGTATGTATATATTAATATTTCAGTCACATAAAAGGACAAGAGCCTGAGTATTGAATACAATTTTTTAGCAGAATAACTTTTTAATACTTCCCGTAGAAAGATTACTTTTATACAAAGATGAAAATCACTGTAGATAACATTTTATTCATATTGAAAACTCGTCTGCTGAAAATTATTCCTGCTCCTTTTTTTATAATTATCGCAACTGAAGTCATCAGCCCGTAAACGTATTAACTGGGATTTTAGCACGCAAGAAAATTTATTAAATTATACGCACGAAAATGAAATATATAGAATATAATCCTTAAAACAAACAGTTATGCGGTTGTATTAATTAAACGTCAATATACCTAATCAAAAATTTATTTTTAAATTTATTTGAGCCAATAATGACTTGTCATTTTAATTAACCCTTTGGAATAAATAAAATGTACAGTATTGCGTTGTACAATATTAAAGATACAGACTATTAAAAAATGTTAAAAAAAAAACATTTTTGTTTCCTTCTGTTCTAAGGGAAACACAATTAAGGCAAATTGTCAATTGTAATACTACTAATAATGTATGAAATTTCAGTAAATTACCTCAAGCATACAAGTACAGTTTTGTTTTGGACGAGTCGAAAACTAGTTCGATTCAGAATATCAAGAATGCACGAGTTAGCTTGAGGAACAGAAATGAATAAAAGTTCAATAAAGTGATTTGCAACCGAGTTCCTCTAAAGGATGTCTCACTGAGAACTGCATCAATCGATATAAGAAAAACTATGTAATAGAAATTTTTTTAAAATTTAGGGAATTACCAATGTCGGTATGGCCAATCCAACAAAAATAATTACAATAATCGAAAGGATTTGGTGCTTCCTGCTATACTAGAAGTCGATATCAATTTGTTTATTCTAAATAGAAAGTCTTGAATAATTCTGATTTTTCTAAAAGAACATAAAGTTCCTGAGTCAAAACATGTAGCATACCCTATATCTAAAACCAGTTGTTTCGAGGATATATGACGTATAATTCTTCATGTAGGAGTTCCTCATTTACTCTTTGACTTCCACGAGCCCACACAACTCTATGTTAGGATAAACTGTTCTTTTCAGAATCGCGCTTAAATGCGTACGATGATTCTTCTTTAAATTTTAAAGTTATATAACAGCATATTTGTTTTCATTTAACTTCTTACTTTTTTATTACCGTTAATGTCGTTACTTAATGTTGAAATATGCTGACAACTAAATATTGGGAGAAGTATAAACGGTGTTTGGTATTTAAGATACCAATGAGTATCTAATACATGTACAGGCGCTGACATGATACAGTGGATGCTTTGACTTGACAACTTAGAACTCAAATGTCACTCTCAGTTTGTATTATTTTTACATAGCTGTAACCAGTATCCTGTTTTTTGAAAAAATGGGACGTGGTAAAGTTACTAATAAAAACGGGCGTGAAATTATTATCCGGCAATACCACACTGGTAAAAAAAATACTTGATATTGCAACTGAATTATCTGTAGCAAAGACTACTGTTTATAATGTAATTAAAAAATATGGTGAAAATGGAAATATTGACGTTCGCATCGCATAATGTTCGGTCATGTCTAAAACTGTCTCTGAAAGAAATTTAAGCCATTAAAATCAGGAATATGGATTGAACGTTTCTCGAGAAACTTGCAGAAAATATAATCACAAGTGTGTCTGCGGCTTTTATAAGGTATGAATTTTCCGATGGTATGCAGTATTTTGTACCTGACCATGTTGGATTTTATAGGAAAAGGAAAAACCACACTTAACTAAAACTCAAAATCAAGTACAGTACACTTGGGCAAAATCTAAGCTTTCATGGACTGCGAAAGATTGGCAAAAAGTTACTTTTTGCGCCGAATTCAAATTCTACGTGTGCGTGAGAGACTACCGCAAAAGGTAATTAGGAATAAGAAAGAAGCACATCATAATACCTGCCTTAAAAGAACTGAAAAATTTCCCAAAAGTTTTATGTTTTGGGGATATTTTTCTGCAAAGTTCACAACCCTTTTGCAGATTCCTGATTCCAATGTGCAGTGTACGTATTTCTTCCTGAATTACAAACTTTCACTAATTGCCTTAAATTTCATTCGAAGACAGTTTTGGACCTTCCAGAACTTTTGCGCCACGAACGTCAATATTTTCACTTTCACCATATTTTTTAATCACAGTGGTCTTTGTTACAGATAATTTACGTGAAAAATCATGCATTTTCTTGCCATTATGGTATTGCCTAATAATTAATAATAATTTCACGCACTTTTTTATCAGTAGCTTTACCGCGTTACATTTTTTTCAAAAAGTTATCGAGATACTGGCTACAGCAATATATAAACAATATAAACTGCGATTGACATTTGAGTTCTGAATTGTTTTCAAGTCAAGGCACGCACTGTATTGTGTCAGCGCAGCGCCTACTTGTACATGAGTTAGATACCTTAAATACTAAACACCTTTTACACTTGTCCCAATATTTAGTTGTCAGCATATTTCAACATTAAATATCTAAACTGACAGCTGAGAGTATAAAGATACAAGGAGAGAGCCTAAGGCATTCTGTCTTGGAACCGTCTCGGTGTAGCAAGATGGCCGCCGACGGAAATGACGTATCTCCAGTGGTGTCTCCTACAATAATTATTTAACGTAGGAAGGTTACAGATTTTAAACTGTTGTAGTGTATGTATGTATGTGTTAAAAAAAGCACGTTAATTTTATAATTTTTATTAGAAAGTTAATTTAGATACAAAATTTATATATCTTACATTTACTTTTGACTATGTTGCAAAACTATTTTGACTGCCCTGGTTTTATTTATAAAAATTTCTGTCTGATGATGTGAAGTAAATTTACTTGTTCACGAAACCGGTCACACCAATAAAGGAATTTTATGAGAATTTTTCTGTTTTTCTTATCATGAATAATTATTTATTAAATTTGGAATATCATTAGTGATATTGGACAGGATTTCGCAATTTCTTTACTAATTACCTAATTTTTGCAGGAAGTGCCAATGGAAAAAAAACTTTTTTTCAATGAGAAAAATAAATATCGGCCAAATATTAACGCACTTATATTTATATATTTAAAATATACTTTGTTTTCCTTTTGACAAACTTGCCTATAAACACTCGAGCAATATACTTGTCTAACAAACACTGAAACAAATACTAAAACACAATTTTAATAGTATTTACATAAGTCAGAATATCCTAAGTACAATAAGGCAAACATTTTAGTAAAACACATAGATTAAGAAAATTGTAAAATACAAAATTAAAAAGATAAAAATATTAATACAATGAATAAGACAGCTAAAAAATCATCTGTGAAATGTTTTGAACATATGAGACTCATATTTGTTGGTTGCCAATTTGTTTTATCAACAAACTTTATCCAAGCCTGCCTTTGAAGTGGGTCCTTGGGAAAACTGAAAGAGTATGTACAACTAATAAGAATTTCACTAATAGCATTAAAAAAAAGAAAAAATAGTAACCACTAAAATACAGAAATGTCTTTCCAGTAATATCACACTGATTTTGAAAACAATTACCACGTTTTTTATAAATTTGAGTTGAAACATAAGAATCATGAAAAATTTGTTTATCCTTAAATTGTCACTGTTAAATGTCCATTTTAAAAAATCAACTTTATTTCTTTAAGGTATCTCCGCCACTGCTAACAAAACAAAGCATAATACCATTTAAAATTAATTTATTTATAAATATAATAAATATAGTTTAAAAAAAACTAAAAAACACGCTTTTAAAGCACATCAAACTAAAAAGTGAAAAATAATTATTAATATAAACTGAAAATAATAATGAACGAAAAATACTAGTATTATTGTGAAAAAAGCGTGGGGTGCTTTGTGCAATATTTTTCGTATATCGAGCACCCCACGCTTTTTTCACAATAATACTAGTATTTTTCGTTCATTATTATTTTCAGTTTATATTAATAATTATTTTTCACTTTTTAGTTTGATGTGCTTTAAAAGCGTGTTTTTTAGTTTTTTTAAACTATATTTATTTTTAACTTTTTAGTTTGATGTGCTATGAAAGCGTGTTTTTTAGTTGTTTTAAACTATATTTATATTGCTTATTGATGCTGATATTATAACATATTACGATCCAACAGATATTTCTGAAAAAAAAAAAATTTTTATTTCAGGCGTGAGGTTCGAACTCACGCCGGATGAGTCTGTCGTTTCGCGTCGAGTGCCTTAACCCACTCGACCACCGGGCTAATTAACAATTTTGGAATCTACTGACATATTAAGCCTTTGCTTTCACGCAGGGATACGTGAGGAAAGGATTGGCGATCCTGAACAGGATAATGATATAAACTTATCAAATTATTGTATTGTTACCGGTTCTTAATAAGTGTACAAAGTTTCAATTAAATCTGTCCGTTTAAAGTGGGTTAAAATCGAGTCCAAAGAGTCGGTTACAAACAAACATACAAACAAACAAGCAAACATACAAGTGAAGCTAATAAAAGCGTGTTAAAAAGCGACGATTTTTGCTCGCGTAAAATATAGATTCATATTACTAAATAAACATACATTATTTTATAGCACATATTATAAACTTACACGTGAAAAGTTATTGCATTTTCCACATTTTTTGGTTTCATAGTTTTTGAGGTTCCACACACAACACAGCTCACCATTGTTTATTCGGTAGCACTATACACTAAATTAAAACAAATATCTACAAGATTGTCTCAAAAATTCGCGCAATAAATCAAAATTTAATACTCAATAAATCACTACAAAATTTCTAACCAACAAATGTACGGCCTGATTCCAAAGCAGAGTCATTGTCGGTGTCGTTGATGACGACTTCTGTCCTAAGATTTCTATAGCCCTCACCACTAAACGTTCCCTCCTGTTGTTTTTATACTCTCAGACTGACAGCAATAAAATATATAGAGATTATGAGAGTGTTTAAGATTAAATTCAGAGATGTGCGAGAAAACGATAGACCAATGTCTATCACGTACGAGAATCTATCTTATCTCCTCTCCCTTGTAGCGCCGTTGCTCCTTAACACATGTCGCTGTTCTTCGTTAACCGAAGTAGGGTTTTTTGTGATTTCAAGTATGCGCGCATTAATAATTTAAATTTAATAATATCACATATATTGGCAGTAAAAATAGGAAAACAGAGATGAATGCTAAACAACTAATTATAAAGGCCAACGTTAGAAAAAAATAAAAGGAAACATAAAGCTAAAATATTATTATAGTAAATAGTTTGGTGAATCCTGAACACAAGCTTAGTGGACATAGTAGTTTTAATTTAGTTAACCAGTAAACACACATACGTTTTTAAAACGTATTCTCAACGTGTGTTGGTTGATAATTCGTGTTACGTTAGAAAACCAACCGTTCATTTACTGTTGGAAAAATAACTGTCTATCGTAACTTTAAAATACGTGATTTTTTCACGAAAAATGTTGGCCATCCTTTTTACAGTTTTGACAACATTAAATTAACGTTATTTAAAGCGTTTATAAAACTGTTCTCTTAAACATTTATAAAAGATCCATATCAATTGAATAGTCCATTGTGATCGAGCAGAAACGATTTTAAAATATTTTAGAGTTACGTACACTAATAATACATTTTAAAATATCTGACAACTCGTTTCACATGTACTAATATTAACGTTTAGAGTTTCGTTATCTGAAACGTGTAAAACCGCGACATCAACCGGGGCGAATCGGGACGATTTTGAGATATTTTTCTAAATAACTTGTTTTGTAAAAAAAGATAGAGATTTCGAATCACCGCCAAAAGGTAGATCCCGGTAAGAGATTTAAAAAGATATATTAACCACACCTGTCACTTTGACTGGTGTGGCAAAAAAATTATTTAGTAGGTGTCCCGATTAGCCTCATGTTGGGGGTTAATCGGGACATTCTATTTATTTACGTGAAAATGTTTAATTAGCCCCTATAATGGGGCAAATCAGGACAAAAAAAGTTTAAAAAAATTATTTTACATGAAAAAAAATATGAAAAAAGCTCTAAAAGTAACAAAAAAAGAGGCTTATATTGAATTTATTACAAAATGTCAAAAAATACAGTTTAACTCTTTAAAACTAGATAATAAAACTAAAAATAGGTACAAATACAAAACAATATTAATAATTTAAATACGCCCTCTGGCTCGATTTTTAGGGAAAATTGTAACCACCTCTTCGCAAAATAGTTGGTTTAGGCAACACTTTTTTTATTTGTTCTTTATTCACTTCAGAGATATCATCTACCGAACGAAAAACAAAACAATTTTCCTTTTTTCTATTTGCTCGAAGGAATTTTACAGTGACCAGATCATTTATGTCCTGAATTAAGCCGATGAAATATTTGTCACCTTTGTCGGCACAATATTGAATTTCAATGAAGTCATCTTTTTTTACATTTTCCAAGTTCACCTCATCTTCATCAGAAGATGGTAAATTGGTTTCTTCCGGAACACTGATTTCCTCAAAGTCGTCAAGAGTATACAAGTCCTTTTTGTTGGCATCCTGGCTACTGGATTGGAATGTGCTGCTGGTTTGAGCTGCAGAAAGATCTTCTTTGGAAATGCTTTTTCGTGGCTCGACAGTTACCTTCTTCTTCTTTGTCACTGATAGTTTGCAAGCATTTCGGCTCTCGTTAAGCAAATCAATTACGGAAGCAGTCCAATCATTGGGGTTATAGTCTTTAGTCACTGGTTTGGATATTCGCTTTAAAACTTGATCCCTATCAAGTGGAATGAGTCCAGGGCCTGCAAATCCACGTCTTATATTTTCACTTAAAGTCTCTAAGATATCAAGCGTTTTTTTCAGCAAAGATGGGAAATACTGTTTTGGGATAGGACGCTTTATATTTTTTTTCCAATCTTGCAATGTACGCCTCCAACCCTTTTTCATTGGAGCGAATACTGAAACGTCTAACGGTTGTGTTAGATGGGTTGAGGAGGGAGGTAAAAATACAAATTTTATTTCATTTTCTTCACAAAGTTCTATGACTTTATAAGAAAGATGGCTACATAAGTTGTCACCAATTAAAACTCTTGGTGCAGGCTGCTTCTTGAAATAAGGAAAAGCGATAGTTGCAAAACAATTTTCAAAAAGAGGTTGGTCAAACCAACCACTTGAATTTCTTCCATAGCTTGTATTTTTCGGTCCATTCATCATCCAGGTGTCGTAGATATGTTCACTTTTGTAAACAATATACGGCGGTAGTAAAATACCCCCACCACTTCCTGCAAACATAACAGATGTTGAGTTTTTTGCAGAATCTATGATTCGTTCAGGATGACGAGTTTTTCTTCTCACTATCACCTTCTTCCTTCCAGGGTCGTCCACGAAACAAGTTTCACCATAATTTACCAAGGAGTTGGGCTGTACATCTTTTAACAAGTTTTTCAAATTATCAAAATATGAATTGACAGTCTCATGGGAGACAGCTGCTCGGGCCCTCTTAATGTTTTCACATAACCTCTGCGTAAGGACATTTTTATGCCGCAGTAAAGAAAAACTTGCCCAGTGTGGTCCTGGTAGATTATTTTGGAATGTTCTTTTTCTTACGCTTTTTCTGTCCAAGTAGCCCTTGACAGCGTACCGAAGATCCATTTTATCCAGAGGATAGCCCCATTCCCCTGCCAATACTATAAGTTGCACCAAATGTTTTTCTTCTGCTTCTGCTAAGGCTGTCTGACCTCCTTGCTTTTTTGCTGGACCTCTAAAATGCCTTGATCATGTTGACCTTGGGATGTTATAAATATCCTCGGCTTCTCGTAGCGTTATTTGTCGTCTTCTAATTTGATTTAGGGCAGTTTGTATAGTTTGGGCACTATAGTTCTTATAAACTTTTGTCCCAGGCACTTTTTTTATATTTTCTGACCATCGTCCCGATTAACCCCTAAAAGTGCCATTTTTTGTTTTAAAATGCATGAAAAAAAAACAATACTTAAAAAAATTTGTTTTACTTACCGTCTACAACACACTTCAGTCTATCACGTGCTTAATTTTCAAACGCCCCCTCCAATTGAAAATGTGGTTTCCAGGCAAAGTTTTACCATGCGAGAAAAACCGTGAAACTTTTATTAATTTTTATCACACCTCTACCTCCTAAATGCGACATCGAACTAACTAGTGGCTGACAAGAACGCAAGCTTCATAAGTCGACTAAGAATTGTGACTACTATTCGACCTGAAAACATTCGCCTTGAGTCACTATGGCAATTAATATGGCCGAAAACAGATTTGTTCCGAGTTGCCCCTGCGCGGCGTCCTGATTCGCCCCCGTTGACGGTACGTCAAAAAGAAACGTTTTTCAAATGGTGTTTGGATATTATAAAATAAATGTCTTTGTAACGTATGTATGTTTACTGGGATAAGCTTTATTTACAACTGGATTGTGGCCATCATATTTGTATAAGTAAGGAGCTGATTTAAAAATGAAGAAACCAGCATTAAAAATTCATCCATTATTGGTTCAACTCTTACTCTATCGGCATCTCATCATGAAGTTTACATAATCACAATATTACGTAATACAATTATACAAGTAAGCGTTATTGTTATTAGGAAGTTTCTTTATTTGCTTCTGTTTAATACTTCATTGGATTGTATAGTTTGAATTTGAAAATATTGAGAACGAAATTTCCAGAAATTTTAATGTATGGAATAGTGTTTTTGGCCAATTCTTCAAAAATGTGATTGTCAGTTAAGCGTTAATTGTTTCGACAAATAAATAAAACAGCACTAAAGATGTTAAGTAATACGAATGCTTCACATGTTGTGCAAATTACTGAATTTGACACAGACCGCAATTTGCAGTAGGTATCATTCTCATTAGTATTGATTGGCGGTACATTAAGCAGTTAGTGTTACATTAATAACGTATTAGAATCTGTGTTAATGCAATTGGTACAGGTCTAGGCCATCTTTTTTCAAACAAGCCCACATACAAACGATAGACGAAAATTTGGTTCGCTCTTTACTTTTGGATCAGCAGTTTATCTGCCTCTCTAAGATGCTTATAATTATTAAAGTTTTACGTCCTAAATAAAACATAAGGATAATTAAAGTAACAAGAAATAAAAATAACAGGTTTGTTTATGCAACAGTCCAAAGATGTTTGGAACAAACAGAGATTTTGTTGAATAAGCGTTGCAGCTTTAAAAGGCCCATTTAAAGCCAAACGCTTCCCATTGTGGGTATAATCCTTTACTGTCAGATCGCAATTTGGACAAATCTAATATGTACTATAACCAATCGAGAATATTATATTCTATAAATGCTTTAAAGTATAAATCCCTTATATAAGTCTATGTCTAGACAACTTATGAGAGAGAACTCTCCTGATTATATTTATGAATTTAGATGAACTTTCTAATATCATAAAATACATTATAGTCAAATTAATGTAAATGTTTGTATAGTGATCGAAATTAATCCTGTCCAATCATTTTCATCTAAAATCTTTGTTTTTCTTTTATAAAATTTTATTGACTGAACTTCAGGAATAACAACAAATACATTGCTTGAAAAATTTAGAGGAACGCTTCTTTGTACCTCAATAAAATTCAAGCCGTAAATTGTATCCAAATAAAATTCAGTTTCTGAAAGATGCACCTTTTAATTGGTTTAAATGACTAAATAGTTATTTATGTATCAAGGCTTGTAAGTGTGTTTTACTGGTCTAGAACACAGTTCTAAACCTGTATATACACGATACAAATCGAGGTGCATAGGACGGTTTTCGTACTACTAACAGTATTACAATTTTTAGAAAAATTCATTTAAAATTATAAATTTATATTTCAAGATTATTTATTAGTTGGTCTAGACTCCAAGGGTGTTTGCTATAACCAAATTCTAGTTGTTATGGTTACTGTCAATAGGTTTGTTGTCAAATTTATAACTTGATAATAATGTCTGCCGCTCAAGTTATTTACGTGAGTTTTTGCAATAAAAATATGGAATATGATGAAAGTATCGGCATTCAGGAGGCAGCCAAAAATGCGTGTGCTTCATTGGTGCCAGAAAAATCGAAAGAACGATATAATTTTCTATATTCAAAGTTCAAACACTGGTGCGCCTCAAAGAAACTCAGTAGTGTAACTGAAACAGCTCTTCTGGCTTACTTTTTTGAACGATCTGAATATTTAAAGAGCCCATCAAATTTATGGTGTGAATACTCCATGCTTAAACTGAACTTATCGATAAATGATAACATTGACATATCCAAATTTTTTAAGTTAAGAGCTTTCTTGAAGCGGAAAAACTATGAGTACAAACCAAAGAAATCAAATCTGTTGTCAAGAATGGAAATTAACAAATTTTTAAAGGAGGCACCCGACGAGAAATATTTGTTGATGAAAGTATACGATTTGTTTATAACAATAATGATTTACAAGGGTTCTATTTTTTCGAAATTTTTTTAAGTGGTTACAATTATTGGGGAAATGCTTTAAGATGAGTTTGAATGACATTCAAGACAAAAAAGATGTTATAATAATAACAGAATAACTCTAAGAATAAAACGCAACGAACATTTACTATAGTCGATGATGAGATGGAGGATATTCATTTTCTTGATATATTTAGAAAATATGACATTTAGATCCAAAATTGTTAACCAGGAACGTTCTCCTTTGAGATATGAAAAAGAAAAATGTCCAAATCAAGTTGTAGGTAAAAATACCTTAGCAAAAGTGCCTTTTTTAATTCTTTAATATCTAAAATTGAAAAACCCTGATTATTATACAGGGCATTTATCTCGAAGAACCTCCGCAACATTGCTCGCTGACACAGATATTGACACATTAGTAGAGTTGGCAAAAATGTGCGGCGGGACATAGGCGTACGTATCATAATAAGGGTAATAAAAGAAATTAACTAGTAACAAAAGCAACAAAATGTTATAATTTATAACAATGTATGCACAACTTACCCTCTTAACTAGCTTAATGGACTAGATTAGTTATCACAAACTGGAGAAGATCTGTAAAAACTTTGTAGCGTCAGGTATGTTTCTATGGTTGTCTCCGTGAGTGATGTTCACTGTGGTGAAAAAATATGCTTACATTTTGAGAACGACCGTTCGACATCTATTGATGTAATACAGGCATACTTAAAATAGTCTTTGAACGCACTTAACGGATTTGAGGTCGCACCATCAATACCATCACGAATTTGTCTTAATCTGGTAAAACCGGTGTCTTGCTTTAATACACGTGCGAAATTTTCTCTAACGAGCTAATTATTTTCGTCACCTATAGAGTGAATCAGTCGATTTACTTCGTTCACTATTTGGAGTGACTCCGCTAACGACAACGTAAGTTTTGTATGGCATCATGTAGTCTTTTATAGTTCTTGTGAATAGTTTTTAAAGCTGTTTCAATGGAAATATCTTTCTGGCTCTTCATAATAGCTGCAGCCTTTGCAGGATTGAATAATTCAATCCTACTATAATTATTGTAGTATCACAGATTTTGTTGTAAGTATTCAATAAAAGCTGCCTTCAACCATGTTCCCCAACGTGTAAGAATCGGCTGTGGTGATTAAAAAATACGGAGACACTTGCTGTGAAATGCCCGAAGACGAGATTTAAGGAACGCTTTTTTTGTACTTCCTATTAATGCATCTACCTCTGAAAAACTTTGTCGAATAGTTTCTGTCACAAAATGAAAAGCATGCACTTTACACGTAACATGTAGCAACCTAAAACCGTGTTTTTGAAGAGAACGAATTATCAAACGTATTGTCACGGCGCCATCGGTTACAAACATCAACACTTGACTTGTTGACAGATAAAATTTTTCTAACGTCTCCAGCACCACCCGCGTAATTGTTTTGCCAGTACACTCAGTTAGTCATTTGCTAGCTAGTAATAGTGTAATTGTCGGTTTAAGAGGGTCCAGTACACGTACTATAATATTTACAATAGAATTTTTTTTACGATCTGTCGTCTCGTCAACACATAACCACAGCCGTGTATTTTTTAATACACATTTGATCTTATTTACAATGTTTTCGCATATAGTTGGTACATAGTTACGCAATGTTGCGCGACTTGGTAGCGTCACCTGGGGATTGTATTTATTCCAGTACTCCCGAAATGATTGTTTATCGAGTATTTGCAGCGGAACATCACAGGCAATCAGCATTAACAGTAAATCGAACATAAGCTGTGTTTTCGAAGGCACGCATTTTTTAAAAATTTTATGCTGCATAGTATTTACGTGATGTCTACAATCATATTTATCCCAGCACATCAGGCCTGTCTTGCACACCTTACAAATTATTGTAGCACCATTATAGAATAAATTCGAGAATTCACTGATAAATTTATTCACTTTATTAACGTATGGCCGTGGGTACAATAAGCTTAAGCTTCAGTACAGCGGGTAGTTTAAACCGCAACCCGTAAGGAAAAAAAAAACGTATGGCCGTCTTTTACATTAGTTATTGCATGTTTTCGTTTAATATTAATTAGTGTTTTATATTTAATTTGATGTAAAGTTGTGTTGTTTGATATAAAAATAAATATTTAATTTCATCAATTTCATTATACACTGAACTGATTCTGCGGTTGGCTCCTTGTGAAACATTATTAAATATTTTAAATATATGAAAGAAATTTGCTTTTTAATGTTTCAAAAATATTTTATTAGAAACTCTACACGTGTTTCGGCTTTTTAGGCCTTTGTCAAGAGTACAGGGAATACTGAACAATAAAATTTGTGTTCATTGCTTATGTAACCATATCTGGTACCTACTGTAAAACTGTTGTAAAATATGTTTTTATGAGTTGAATATTACTTTATTTTTTAAATTTAAATTATTTTATTTAAAATATGGTGGCCGGTAAAAATTCGTTGTTCATTCGTTAAATTTTTATTATTTTTAACAGCCTTACTTATTTCTAATTGTTCTAATAGATCAAGTTTCTTTCCTTTCTTTTCCGAATGGAGTAATTTGACATTCTTGTTTTCTATACAATGTGTTGACATGCCCGTGCTATATACATTGTTTACAATAGATTTCGTGTGTTCCTCGAATCGCTTTTTTACATTTCGTCCAGTTTGTCCAATAGCATCACAGTCACTACATTTTAACTCATATACTCTTGTTTTTTGTAGCTTTTCAATTTTGTCTTCATTATTAATTAACATTTTACCTAAATTATTTTTATTTACTGAAATTGTTCTACATCCCAGAGTATTCAGTTTATTACTAACTCTATTGCTGATGTATTAATTATAGGCTGATGTATTGCTGATGTATTAATTAGAGGCCTATGTATAATTATATGTATTAATTAATAATATGTATGTATTAATTATAGGCCTAAGATCAACAATAGAGTTAGTAATGTATTAATTATAGGCCTAAGATCAGCAATAGAGTTAGTAATAAACTGAATAAACTGGGATGTAGAACAATTTCAGTAAATAAAAATAATTTAGGTAAAATGTTAATTTTAATGTCAATAATAAAGACGAAACTGAAAAGCTACAAAAGACAGGAGTATATGAGTTAAAATGTAGTGACTGTGATGCTATATGCATTGGACAAACTGAACGAAATGTAAAAAAGCGATTCGAGGACACACGAAATCTATTGTAAACAATGTATATAGTACGGGCATATCAACACATTGTATAGAAAACAGTCTTTTTAAAGATTTAAATAATGTCAAATTACTCCATTCGGAAAAGAAAGGAAAGAAACTTGACCTATTAGAACAATTAGAAATAAGTAAGGCTGTTAAAAATAATACAAATTTAACGAATGAACAACAAATTTTTACCGGCTACAATATTTTAAATAAAATAATTTAGATTTAAAAAATAAAGTAATATTCAACTTATAAAAACATATTTTACAATAGTTTTATAGTAGGTACCAGATGTGGTTATATAAGCAATGAACACAAATTTTACTGTTGAGTATTCCCTGTACTCTTGACAAAGGCCTAAAAGTTTATTGTGTGTCGTTCAAACTCGTATATTCGGAGCATAAAGAACATTTAGGGGAGAGCATGGACTGCATGCGCTGTGGCAAATTCCAGTCACATTTTGTACTGCACGAGCTTAACGGAATGCTTCTCTATGTAGTGTTTTGGGATGAATGCACGGCAGATGAAATTTTTGTCTTGTGAAGATCCTGTGGACAGAGGAATAGGAAAAACCTGAAGTAATAGCTATTTGACGAACAGATTGATTTGGATTTAGATACACAAAGGCCGACACTGCAACATCCCTTGCCTCGTTTTGCGGGGTAACTCTTTTCTAATTTTCGAAATTGAATCGAAATTTTAAGGGCCTGGCTCTTTGAATTTAGTAACAAGCTGATACAAACATCTGATACATTTTTATCAGGAGTGGTGGAGCTCCTTAACCATAGTTATAGTTTACTGAATTTCTATGCGTTTCACCATAGAGAAAAAAATAGTTCAATTTTTTCTTGTACATCTAAATTTTTCGTTTTCAATCCTCGACTTTTTTTTGTAAAAAAAAGAGTAGATATTCGTAATAAAAACCCAGATGATAAAAACACGGAATACGTGCAAATAAAAAAAATGAAACATTTTGTGCTGGGTTAATGTAAGTCTAGAAGTAACACTGCAGATGCAGCTAATTTAATGTCTCCGTTACAAAATTAACGACCATAACAACTACTCAGAAATTTGTAAAAATTCTAATTTTTACAAATTTCTGAGATTTAAATTCATTTTTACAGCTGTGTAGGATTATTCCTAACATCCAATTTCATTGCTTTCAACTTAAAAAAAAACAGGTTCTAAAAAATGTGAGGTCCCAGAAAGAGTACATTGTCATTTAAGGTTTCAGGAGTGACGTGGTTGGGATTAAGCGGGTGAAAGCTACAAGATGCATAATACCCAGTATATTATATTAAGAACAAAAGTCAAGCTGGGCAAATTGAGGTGGAAGCCTCATAACTGACAGGATCTGAAACCGTTTTAATAAGAACGCTCTGTTTGTAAATTAAACGATTACCGTTTCATTAATAATATTCGATCATTTCCTGGAATACGTCCAAGTTTTAAATTAAACATCTCTGCGAGATGCATGAAAATAGGGCTACACCATAGCCCTATTTTCATGATGTTTTGTACCTCCAAATTTATATGACACCTTAGAAATTTATTATTATTTAAATTGCGGTGTCGTTTTCCATTAAATTTAAAGGCGTAATATAAATTTAAATATTAAATGCTAAAAGGTGAATTTTTGATATTTATATTATGAATATGATTTTGTAATCTCAGAGCCACGAAAATGAATAATATTAATATAAAACAAACAATTATTATATGAATTGTATAAATTTGTATATTAATGTAGATAAATATTTCAAAATCCCTAGATCTTAATTACAGGATAAGAGATTGGAAACAATAATTTAACTTTAGAGACTACAACTGTAACTACAAAAATCACTAAAATATGCATAATACTAAATATGTGAATGGCTAAACAAATAATAACATAATATAGAGAACGGAGATGATATCACAGGATTATATACATTACAGTAGAATATTAAGAAATTAAAGGGTAAGCCTGCATAAAGAATGCAAAACCATAGATGTGTGTTTCGGACTTATCGCTCCTCATCAATACGGTGCAGCCAAGTCGAAAAGATGAGCACGACTTGGAAAAATGACACAAAAGGAAAACCACTCCCCAGGCAGTTAAATTCCAAATTCGAATAGAATAGTTTTACTAAACCCTATTGTACTAGCTATTTAGTGCACCGCTACTGTGCAAGAGACAAAAGTTGTTTATGAAGAGGTTCCGTCGCGCGTGCTGAGAGACGAATTCGGGGGTGTGTTTAGAGGGAGAGTGCGGCACTGGATAGACAGGCTAGAGGCACGGCCGTGAGTGGAGCCGTGGCCTAAATCTTACCTGTGCGTATGTACCTTTTTATACATTGTCTTGGGTTGTTTGCCTTTGATTATGTTACCTAGAATTTTTGAAAACTTTGTGAGTTTAGAAAGTGAGGGAAAGGCGATGCTGACTTGTTTAAGTAGCTGAACTTGTTGTATCATAAGGCCCAGGCCGTACACTCGGCAGAGGAGCAACGAGTTAATTATTTTAACGTCTGGATGAAAAAATATCAAACACCCAAGGTACCTAGGCACTACACATTAATTTGTAGTCATACATTGAGTGCCTCGCTAGTGAACAATAAATTGTTGACATGAATTTTTATAATATTTGGCAATCCGCCCTATGCCTTTAAACCTAATTTGTTTAATGTACTTTACATTTGTTTATGTTTAGTTATCATTGACTGTTTAAATAACTACCTATTTTTCCATCTTTAATGGTAGCCTATTGTTTTTAAGTTGGGTTGTATATTTTAAACATAAAAGATGATCGCTCCCGGTAACAAATAAATGAGTCGGTTTTATATTTTTGTATCATTTGGATTGACTATTGCTGTGTATGACTTTGTTTTTACTTTATTTAGTTTTAAGTTTAATTTGATTTACTTGGTTAATCACTTTGCTTTTTCGGCCCCAGATAATAATCGCAAATATTGCTTAATATGAATAAATGTATTTTGCTGCTAAGCTTTGTTTCATTCATTTATATTTAACTATTTAAGGATGACCTGTTATACTCTCAACTTGCATAAATAATTTTTAAAAATTCAAAATAATATACTAATTTATTGAGAAAAAGGACAGTTCTAACAAAGTAAAATTATTTTTGTGAGAATTAGTAAGGAGACACTAAAAATATTTTTTGTTGGAATTTTTTTCATGTTGAAAAATAAAGGTAGTTTATTAGTGATGATTTTTATAAATTGATTTATAAAACACCCTGTATAACACCGATCAAATCATTTTTGATACATCTTACTTTCACATCAAGCAGGACTTAATTACAAAGTGCCATTCCGAAATACGACAATTTGTTATCCTTTACATTTCTTGTTACATCTATCCTGGGATGTGTAATGCTGCTATGCTCAATCTACATATCCTAATATGATTTATGTAACTTGTCTGACCCATGCCTTGCATTCTATATAATGCCTTGAACACAGTACATGACATTTCATGAAATGTTAAGACGCTCGATGTAAATATGTATTTTAATTGTATAAATAACTGTTATTATCTCTTAACCCATGTGTCGGCTCTGTACACACGGAATTCGTCCGGTGTCTAGATATGACTTTTTGAAGTTCTAAAACTACCTAAAAATAAAACTAAATTGGGGTTTTTCCTGTAACATATGCAAAGCTTATTGCATCCCTTCAGGTATTTTCTTTAATTTTACAACATTAAAGCAGGAAAAATCACTTTAATTGACATTGTAATATGTTTCAATTTCACAAGAGAAAAATTATTTTTTTTTTAATTAGGGTATTGGGATTTTTAGATATTATATGTCTAATGTTCTACGTTCTACGTTTAAATTTTATTGCACGTCACAAAGTCATCAAATAACTTTACGTTTTTATTCTTGTAACGACAAAGCTATGAGAAAAAACACTTCCATTTATTTGTCAAACATTATAAAAAACCGGTCTCAGAGAACTGGTGTATTTTTCAAACATTCGGCACTCACTTGGCAATCAGTGTGGGAGATGTTACATTGGCCGTTATCCGTCGCCTGTCGGTTTTTCGACCCTAATCAAAGGGGTGGTGAATATTAGCCACTCCAGAACAATACTTTTGTCGCTGCCACACGACTTGTTGATTATAGACAAGTCAACTCCAACGAACGAGTATATCAGTCAATAATACTGCACAGCTATTTGTAAAAAAAAGCGCCACTAAAAACAATGTTCTCGTTCTCATGAAATGAATTTTGTTCACTCAAATGAATCTTTCAGGAACAATTATAATGTAAGGACATTTTCACTTGGGAATTGTAGTACATTTGATCAACATGTAAATTTACATTCATTTTTCATTAAAATTGAGCTCGACAATTTGTGGGTGAAATTGATAGTAACGGATGATTCTGGTGACCTCGGTGGGAACCAAAATGCCAGAATGCAGTGTAATGGTAACGATTCTTGCACGATGAAGACGGGCATTATCATCTAAGTTCTCACGAATTTAAACTGAAAATTATTACATTTTATGATACACTTGACCTGTCATTATTCTCTCAACAAAAGCAAGATCGTCCATTGAAGCATATGTCTCCCCACACAACATTTATTTATTTTGATGATACATTTTTTTGTATGTACGTTTATTTCATCCAGATCATTATTATTTTTCATAATTCCCCACAAAAATGGAAATGGAATAAATCTGTAATTCTAAGTAACTTATTAAATAATTCATTGCATAAAAAATGTTAATAGTCCTCAAGTATTAAATCGATATATTTAAAAATAAAGAAGCTATGGGGTAGAACCATGAAATGTGATGAAACACTTTTGTTTTGCAGGTTTCTAAGGATACCACGATGTATTCGTTTTTCTGGTGAAATATTAAAAATTAATTTTTAATTTGTTGTAATATTTATTCTCTCATAACAAACGTTTTGATGAAGTGCTTTTCACTTTTTTCTATGTATACAAAACATATCCAAAAATGTGTCATTTTCCTATGGATTCAAGCAATTCATTTGCTAACTAAATTGTTACTATATTATTTATTTTTATGTGTCGTCATTGGGAACGAAAATGAACTTTTCGTTCTCAGAATAAAGTATAGGAAATAATTTTATTTATTTTGGTGCAGATATTAATAATTGCATTAATATGCATATAAAAGTGTTATATTTATGGGTTTACTACGATAAGTAAATTTAAATGGTGAAAAGTTTCAGAAACGTTTAAGATGAGAAACATATGTATATCATCAAATTTTTAAAACAAATTATCAACTGATAAATCATAATCCAAACATATATTCCGCATTGGTAGTATCACAATACTGATATTTTACCAATGCTAGATTTCTGTATGCCGTGTGTTGTGCTGTTGTATTATATGCATTATTCCAACATCATGGGCAGCTGTTTCGTTTCAAACTTGCATTGTTTTCAGATGTTAGCTCATCAAATGCAAAAGGTGACAAACCATTTGTTTCTTACATTGGGTCAACTTATGATTTGCTGAGTAATATAATAAAATTGTAACTAACGGATGAAAAACGCTTTTGAAACTTGGGGGATACTCAGTGTTAATTAATAATGAGGCCCTCATCAATGACTAACATAAATGAGAATTTTCTCCATTCTGCTTTGATAAATAGATTCAATGTAAAAATAAAGAATAAATGAATAGAAATAAATAAATATTGAAAAAAAGAAAACAATAATATGTTCATGAAAATAAAAAAAATAAAAAAAAGCATAATAGGAATAAATTGAACATAATATGCTTACATTATTGCATTAAACACAATAAAATAATTAGATTTAACTTTATTGATATTCTAGTTTAGAGTAACAAAAATCAACCCAGTAAGTGATACCAATTTATGTATATTGATATCAAAGATAAAAAGAGACGTAAGTATATGTTTCGCTCGACATCATTTTCTCCCACTCTCAGACCGGTCTATGCTAGATTGAGAGTGATAAGTTGCCACTTGTTGTTAGTAGAAATAATGACTTTTATTCAATCATGAATAGTCAATATTTCAATAAATAGTTGACTTTATTTGCAAATGTTCCAATCTTGGGGATACCACACATTTGGGTATCTCACGCCAGTGTTTAATACTTCTTAAATGATTTCTTAACACGTTCACAGACGCTCTACATGTGCGTTTTGACAGTGCTTACTCACACGTCCATGAACCATATATGGGTCGTATAAGTATGTGATTCGTGTAGCAATATTTTGAGGTGGGCGTAGACGTAATTAGTAATACAGGTTTACAGGACTCTAGACAAAAAAATTTCTACATTTGAAAAAAAAAACATTACAACTCAAAATTTAACGAAATTAATTAGGCTTGAAATATTGACATTTTTATTACTAAAATAATGAATAATATACAAAACTTAATGATTTTCTGTAAAACAGCCATCGCAAAGTGGTGTTGACCTATTTGGTTTTCTTTTTTGAGGTTTCGAATAACGTTAATTGTTGCTCCCTTAATTTTCTGTAGCAACTATAAATCTTTTGATCGTCACCCCTTGGCAACTCTTTCAACTCATTCATGTACGAGTACATCTTTATCACTCTTCGCTTTTTTCACTTCATTTGTTCTTGCGGACTCATTATGGATATTTAGAAGGCTTTTTATAAGTGACTGTCTCAATTTCATCAGAGTTAAGTGGTCTTTTTTGGGATATTTAGAATTATATAAAACAAGTGTTGACAATCAGAGTGTCACAAATTATTTCTACGGCTAGTTTCTTATATCAAGTTAGTGACTTTCGAAGAGACGTATAACAGCTAGATAATTGAACTGATATGTAAACACCCTGCATGCCCATATTGTACTGAACTACAGCGGAAGGTTTCAGTTTGTTATCACCGATTCTCTTCTTTCCACAAAACACCATTTTACCATCATGACAAGTTGACACTGACGTAGTTTTCCGCAAAACACCAAAACATCATATACTATACTCAACGCACGTTTCGCCAACCAGGATGGCATCATCTGGAGATGATTAAAACTAAACTTTTAATTATCTCCAGATCATGCCATTAAAAGTGAAGTATAAATCATCTCCAGATGATGCCAACTTGGTTGGCGAAACGGGCGTCGAGTGCAGTGTATGGTGTTTTGTGGAAAACTACGTCATTGTTATCTTCACATCAAAGGTTCCAACCCACTTCAGGATGACAAGTAGCGAAAATATAGACATCTTGTTAGTCCTTCCACTTTATGAACGTTATATGGTCATTTTGTTTGAAAACTACCTGCCGCTTTTGTAATTTATAATTAATTATATGTTTTGGTAATTCTATTAGGTTTTTTCCTATAGTGCTGTACGAATTAAACTCTTTTTATTCTCCATTTCCTTTGTATACCGATTGGTTTCCAACACCATTAATTCAATAATTTCTGGACCAATAAATATTTTGAAAATATTAATTGGCTGCGTTGTTTTGAGTAATTGGAACTAATGTTTCACTTACTCCGATGAACTTGAAATTTGAAATTTGAAACAGTTTCCGACCAAAATTAAATTATTTCAGTTGTCTTCAAAATATTAATTTCACCCTTCATTCCCATCATTATCCTCTTGATCCTCCTCATCATTAGTATGTCCATCGACACTCTCTTCACCACTGTATTCATAATAGCTTTCTTCCTAGCAACCATCTTACTCGTCCTCATTATAATTAGGATCGATGAAAGTATCATCCGATTCGTAATCCAAATCTGATTCATAATTCACATCTGATAAATTATTTGCCTCCTCTTCTAACTCTGCTTGTGTTAGTTTACGTTTACTTTGCCACAACATAGAACTCATTTGACAACAGTGATACACTACAACTTATTTGAGGTTATAAACACACACGTGTTACAGGAGCACACAAATATATAACTATATACTACTACATTCTAAATGCTATTTCCAAATGAGTATGACTCATGGGACTCTAATACCCTTGTAAAAATAGGGGTACCAAGCTATAATTGTATTATCCACTCGGCTACCATACCTCCTAATCAGTGTGAATCATTAAACATGAAAAAATTATTACTGTGAAGGACAAACATGATAACATATTCTCAATATAGATTATTCCTATTTTACTATAATCAGTATTATATTCAAATCAAACGAAGTAGATAAATGTTACCATATCAAGATTATGAAAAACATAACTGTAGTTTTCCTTCTACTATATCATAAACAACATCGATATAGCATATCTAACCTAAATTTTAAAAAATATTAATTATTTAGGACATTTCAGGAAAATATTCTTTGAAAAGAAATACTGATGAACATAAAGATTTATTAATGTAATAGTAATTGACATTAGGAAAATTTGGGAAATCGCTTTGAATAACTTCAAGTTAATAAACGACTTTTGATTATCTTAATATAAAAGTTTGATTAGGCGCAACTTTTAAGAGGCATGTTTATGATGTTAGTCTCTTAACGTAGAAGTTTTTCGATTTATTTTTCGGGGTAAAGTAGATTTTTGATATTCAATATTAAACTTGAAAAATGTGGGAGAGATATTGATTTGCAGATCACTAGTTGATTTTAACATTAACTAATGATTCTTTCGATTGAAACATACTTTTTGCATCAATATAATACTAGGTGTGTTTCTTAAATACTATTTAATTCTCTTTCTAAATGCGACAGTTTTAAAAAATTTAATGCTGTACAGGGTGGACCAAATTCGGTGGAATTTATGAATTGGTATTGGTAATTCTACAAAAAAAAAACCGATAACACTGCGTTTACCTGCTTTTTCAGGACAAATTCAGTGGTGCAACCAGATATGTATATAATTAAAACGACTATTTCGAGCACATTCCTGCTGTGACATGTTGCATACTCACGCGGATTTACGAATTACTTCATCAGCAAGCATCGCATAGACGAATTTGAGTCTTTTCAAAGACTCCTGAATCTGAATGCTGTCCACAAAACTTGGATTTCAACTAAAAATGATAGATTTATCAATATTAAAAGGCACTGTAACAATAGAAAAATTGTAGTAATTTTTTCAGAAACTTATTCATAATAAAACTTATCTCAGCGCAACGAGACTAGAAAATGTTCCCTAGGTAGAGGCTTGTGGTTTGACGTCACATGCTCGTTGGCTCGCTGCTCATAACAGATAACATCATAAAATAAATATTTAAATTAAACTGAATTACTAAACTAACATAAGTTCACTCGTCATCGAAACTCCCCGAATCACTTTTTGCAACGGGTAGAACTGCTGCTGCTGTTGTGAAAGTATTGCTGCAGGATTTCTTAGCCGTGCAATTAAAAGCAACTATGCAGCCCAGCCTCCCAAGCAGCACATTTAGTAGTATTTACGTAGTAGGTACCATCAATAGAACGTTAGAGATTTCCGCAACTAATGACTGTTACGTAATGGGAATGATCCTTCTACCAAGCATTCACCAAAATGAGGAATAGTTATTACGTAGCAATCATTATTCTGGAACCTTCTATGTTACGTCTCGAGAACGTAACTTTTGGAACAGCTCTTTAGTGGTATGAGGGCCAACGACATTTTGCTCTTTCTCTCATTCGAATAGTAAAATATTGCAATCGGACTTGCTGATTGTGAGTTTGAATTCAAATGTCCAAGTTAAATCGACTAAACGAAATATATATGTAGGTAATAAACCATGATGTTTTGCATTCACTCTCAGTGTGGAAATTAAAACGACTACTTGTTTTCTGTAAAGTGTTACCATGGTACTTCGATAAAAAGACGCTCCGTCTAGAAAATTGTTTTCAAAAAAAAAAATTGTTCAAAATTGTGCAAAATCGAAAATGCAAAATTTTTTATGAAAAACCTTTTTTTGTTTTATGTATTACGAAGTAATAATGATTTATTTATAAAACATGTTTGTAAATGTCCATATTTAATAAAAAAAAAGGTTTTCAGAATTTAGTTTTTATCTATGTCAATATAGTGTCATCCATTCAATAATAGAAAAATGGCCAATTTAGTTCGAGTAACTACAAAACTGTTTCCCTCAAAGTTACATTTATCATAAAGTATCAGATGCGACTAACGTTTCAGTTGCTGCTACTTGAAAAATGGTGACAGTAACTACAATAATTTCATTGTGTAGTTATGTATACCAAAAAGTAGCAACTGCGACGTCATTTTCTTGGTTTGATTTAAAATAGCTTAAAATATGCTACTACGAAAATGTTACTACAAAGTTCCCACGTACTTTACGACCCTCACTTTTAAGTCGGTAGAGTTGGCTGATGTGATCTGTACTCCATTCATTTTATATGAGCACATAAAAAATGTGTATATCTGGGCTCGCAGGCATACACAAAATGTATTTATAATTTAATACCGTGTGCCTATTCAGAATTTTTCATTTGCTTATATGAAATTAATGGAGTATAGGTAAAAATAATTTTATTGTTTGGTATTGGTAATACGTTAATAACTGACGTCAATAGGTGGTAGTGTTATTATTAGCGAAAATCAAACAAATCATTACCTCGAAGAACAAACTTCATTGTGGCGAAAATCTCGATTGCCCAAAGTTGACACTTTTATACATATTTTCTGTCATCTCATCACTTTCACATATCCACAAATTTTGCAACTTCCCTAAGTTATTCAGTTGTCTGAATTTTACGAATTTGTTCAGTGGGCGAAATTTTAATTAATTAGTAACTGTTAACGGTAAATCACAAAGAATCATAATCAATTAAATCTTTTACTTCAACATTCGTTGATTCCTCACTGCAGCAATGTCCGATTTTCCTGAGAAATTTTTTAACCTGGCTATTTATCTATTTCAACGAATAAGGGTCGGTTCCGCATTAATCAAATAATTTGTTAAATTGTTGACTTCACTTAACTATAACATAACTTTTCTATAGAAATTACAACTTTTTATAAAAAGTCGATGAATGTCGGAACATCATTATTGTTGTTTTACTGCTTTTCGATGCCATGTTCGATTGATTCCGAATAAGAAAGTTAATATCACTTTATAGTAGGTTTTCAAGGTAAACATTGTAGTCATTTTTAACTAGTGGGAAGTAGTAAAAATCACTTTAAAGTATCTTGGTTCGTTATTTTTCTTAGGATGTCACTAATAAGTTACACAACTTTAAAGTTCCTGAAAATTTCCCGACAACGTTACAGAAACTATAAATAGAACACTTTCAGTTATCACTATTTTGAAGTGATTCTGAACAAAATTGAAACTGAACTGAAAAGTTAAACTATTAGTTTTTCTGGGAATGAAAGAGCAGTGTTGTCAAAACATCTAAAATATCTCCTTTTTTGTCCAAATACCAATCAAAATGTCTTCAAGACTGTACTTAAATTCATCAAACATAAAAAAGGTATAATGTACCCACAAATCGGAATTTCGTAGTAGATTTTGCTGTTTATATTTTTCTTCAGAACAAAAAAAACTAAATGATTTCTAGTGTCCGCAAGAACTCGCACAATATTTCCATTCCGCTCTTACAGCACTTTACTAAACTGTAAACAGTGACGTTACTTCCTCTGTTACTCTTTTTCTTTGGTTATTAAATCACTGTCTTACATGACATGACATAATTTTTTTTAAATTAACCTCTGCGTCTCATTGATTAGTCACAGGTTGGTTTTTGAAAAAGTTTTTGCTTTTCAAATAAATTTCACTTAAAAAAATATTAACCTAAAAATTAAATTTAAATGTCAAATATTTAGACGTTTCGGAATACTCTGATTCCGTTCTTAAAACTAAAGAAAAAGTTATTCGTTAATAGATTGATTTTTGCATCAATATCAAACAAATATTCGACATTTAAGTTTCATTTTCAGGTTAACATTTTTTATGGATAGGCAAAAATATTTTCTCCAATAACCAACCTCCGACTAATCCTTTTGGTGCAGAGGTTTATTTAACACATTGTTTAAGTTACTTATAGGACAGTGTCTTAATTTCCAAAGAAGATTCAGGGAATCATTGTAGTAGGCCACAAATAAATAATTATAGACAATAAATGATGTTACTCTTTCCCTATCAAATGTTTCATTTTTTTTTCAACATAAATAATTTATTACTTCTATTCAGAAGTTGGAACAAAAATGTGCGTAATATAATCCCGTCTATAATATACAACAGAGCTATAAGGAAAAGTGAAATGCAAGATGTGTTGTTGTGGTGGGGGCGACTAATACACAACTGCAATCGGTTCACAGGAAATTTGGATCGCAATGTGTTTGGTTGTATAGTTATTAAATTATAAATCCTACGCCAGATAATAAAAAATAAAGCAATTTTTTCTTGAGAGTACAATATTTTTATCTGGTCTTTCCTTTCGGAGTTAATACGAGGGAAACGCAATAATTGTCTAAATTGAATTAGATTTTGAAGCATTTCAAACCGAGATATTGGCGTTTTAAGTTTCATTCTCTCGTAAGCTCCAATGTATAACGTAATACACTCCTCGTCAAAATTAACGCATAATTTAAAATTTACCGTAAGTTTGATTCAGTGTTTTCTGAACCATTTTCCCGATATGGATGTTCTTTTTTTTGTATTGTGGAATCATTTCTCAGAAATCTTACTATTCTACTGATTTTCATTCATAATACCAGATGTTATATTGACACTGTTCTATTTCCTGGAAATTTAAAACATCCTAGCGACCTGAGAAACTTCCAACAAACATCGCACTTTAGTCTTATCTTTTGTTAACATTTCCTTTTTTTTTAAATCCTTGTCACTGTTATCAGAGGAGATACACATTTTTATATCCCTATATGTCCTTATCGACCCTGACCTGCTCTTCCATATTCCTCCCTGTTTTATTATGACGCTGCATCATTCTAGAGATGCTTAACTCAGCCACATAAAATCACTGAGCTAACTGAGTTTGATTATAACCTTCTTCGTAAAGGGCAACAACTATAGCTCAATCAGGTTTTTAAGGATTGCAATTTGATTGCATAATTTGAAAAGAGAAACTCAAAATAAAGTGCATAAAGCAGACCTAATACAAATTGTCTATTTGCCACATTTGTCTAATGATCACAAATTGTGACGTTAAATTTGAAGGTTTTTTTTTTTACCAAAACCTACTAGGACCACGATTATTTTCATACGTGTGCATAAAAAGGGAAGTCAATAAAAACTTAGAGGGATATAAAAATGTGTATCTCCTTTAATAAGAGTGAAAAGAAGTTGATTCAAAAAAGAAAATGTTAGCAAAAGATAAGATTAAAGTGTCATTTTCCACAAGGTCTTTTAAATTTCCTGGAAAAAGAACAGTATCAGTATAACTTCCGGTATATCAGGAAAACGGTATTATGAATGAAAATCCGCAGCATAGTAAGATTCCTAAGGAATGACTCTACAGTGCAAAAAAAGGACAGGCAAATCGAGAAAATGGTTCAGAAAATATTGAACAAGAAACTTACGGCAAATTTTAAATTATGCGTTAACTTTGAGTGTATTTGAAAATTGTAAACAAATTTTGCTACCTTTTCAGAAAAATATGTAAAAAAAAAATCACAATTTGTTTCTTCTCTTTCATTATATGTTTAACCCGTTTTTTAACTTTAGTGTTCTTTTGCACATGACGATTTTTGACAGCCTCAGGATTTTGAACTATCAATACATTCATTTTATATAACATTCAGCTTGTAACAACGAAACTCCCATAGGACCTTTATGCTCCAAGCACTTTTCAGTTGGTAAATTTATACTTGAAACTGATGTCTTTTTTTATTTGTACGAAAAATAAAACTTACTAAATATAAAACACTAAATTCGTATTTTGAACAAGAAAAATAGGCATTTGTTTTACCCGTAATATCACCTAATATGATATAATGCGGTTTTTTTTAAATGAGATAATCGTTTTCGTTTTTGGTTAGCTTCAACAGAAATCGTTTAAGAACGAATTAAGATTTATAAGTTTTCAAATAACTTTACAGGCATACAGTCTCTAACTAAAACGAAGAACTCTCTCTTTCTGAAAGTTGCGTACCGTGAAACGTTGAACTCAAGAAATCATTTTAGCTCGAATGACGACGATGGTCAAAGTTTATCTAAGTCTCGTTTCAAGGCCATGTAAGTTTACGTTATTATAGATACATTTTGGTGGATTTTACAAAACGTTTTTGTGTCCAGAACAAATAGGTATAGCAAATATTTCAAAACACATTAGTTTAGAATAAATAAGAATAAAAAATATATGCTTATTTCAATTTCGTTACAGGGTGGTTTTTAAGTCCGTGTCATAATTGAATTATTTTAGGTCCAAAGGCCTTAGTAAACTTAGAGCCTACAGTCACTGATTTTCGAGGCACAATGTTGAATTTTCTGAAAAATGTCACATTTACTCAAATAGCTCAGAAGATGTTTAACAGAGATTGATCAGACTTGGACTAATGATTTAACTAATTAAAGAGAATAATTAGGAAAAGGAAACTGAATCAGAATCCAGGACCGGTACCTACTAATGCTTCATGGTATATGTAGAATAATAATAGCAAAAGTATAAAATGGATAATGGAATACATACCGCTTGATACAATGTATTATTCAGAATGACTGAAGTCTTCTTCATAATATGTTTGTACAAGAAAAATGAATGTTCCACATCTACCGAGGTTAATATTGCGATTTCTAGATAGTTCACATGGGCACGCTTTGAAAATTCGCGCAGATAATGTTCACGAATTTTACATATTGTTTTGTATCCCAGGTTCCTGTGTAAAACATTTAGTTTATTGTTTATAGAACTTTTGCTTTCTGACAGTTTTGCTAATTTACTTTCCACATCACTTATCACCGATAACGTTTCTGAAACTCTAAAAGATCCACTTTCTAATTTAGCAGTTGCTGCAATCAACATTTTAAAACGTTCCATTATGTCACATAAATCTGCATCAATGTTTGGATCATGAAATGCCCACTTACTTAGTCTTGTAGCACGTGAATATTTACGATCTAAATAAATATCTTTACATTCTCAAAAATATAATAAATCGTAGCATTAATCCATATGCACCGTCACATAGGGACAGGTCGGGGAGGTAACAGTATATTATGAAAACGATCTTTAAATTCATATTTTTGTGAGTTTACTTTAACGCATGTATTTTTCGTGTTTCCAATCAAATAGTTTACCACTGGATACTGCTTACGAATTTTCTCTGGCACGTGGTGCAAAACATGTACAAAATACGTAATGTGAATCATATTGAGATACGTATGTGCAAAATACGTAATGTGAATCATATTGGGACGTATGTTTTAAACGATTTCGCGCTTTCACCTGTTGTTAATATTACCACACAATATTTATTACGAACAATTATACTGAATAATACACGTGTCACTATTACCTCTACAGCATGTGCTGTGGTTTGTTCTACTCATTTACTAACTTTTATATCGGAAAAAAAGCCATTTTGAACACTCGAAATTCTTAGTGTAACATTAACAGCCCTATTACACCGAACGTCAGTTATTTCATCTACTGTTATCCACAAAAAAAGTATTTCGTACGTCCTCTATAATATTCCCCCGAATCATTTTTATACACGTTAAGGTACCATGTTTTACGCAATGTATAGCTTCTAGGTAAAGGAAAACCTAGTAGATATTTTCGACTACGTTCCAAGACAGACTACATGCAGAAAACATGACCAAATCATAAAAAAACTGTACCGGAAATATTTTGTCAATGGATAACCGAATTTAAATATATTTCACAATCACGGCGTGTATGAAATACGTAACGTCGATTGCATGGAATACACAGAATATGTGACCCATCTGTTGTAAGGTCATCGTAGTTTTCAATCATTTTTTGTAGTTTATGCACAAATAGTAGTGACTCCGCCATTGCTAAGACCGGACGCTTTCATGTTACTAAGTTAACTATGGAATAAGTGCCAAGTACGTACAATCTTATATACGTATTATCCCGGTTTCCTGTACTTTTCTACCACGATACTGGTAATACTGTATACTATATTTATATATATTTTTTTATAACTGCCTGCTCTGAAAAATGGCAAATATTCCCGGTATGTGGTAATAATCCAGCGTATTTGTATACAAATACGACAACCAGTGGTGGAGATTGCCTCCCAGCATCTTCGTGGGATACGCTGTATATATTTTAAAGTCTGTTTTATTTTTAAAATTTTGAAATCTTTTAAAAGAATTATTTTTTTGCCCTTTATTTTACTTTGTTTCACCTATGTCGTTTTGTATTAGTAATCCGAATTCTACAGTGTAATGCAGTGCAGATAGTAAACACGTAGTACGTAGTGTAAGTACTGATATAAACTTTAGTTACTTTTTGGTACTTTAACGATTAGTTACTTTTTGATACGAATACCCATTAGTAGTTTTTATTTGCACTGCAGATCAAGTAATTTATGATCTATTTCAGTTATTCTCAGTTCTGATTGGTTTAGAAAGTTTCTGTTAAAATGCCAAACCAATCAAAAACAAAAATTAACTGAACTGTTCTCAAACATAATGCAAATAAAAAACTACTATTACTTCGTACTCGTTACTCGGTACTTTTTCTATTTTTTAAGAGAAAAATATTTACGTTATTGCTGACGTAGTATAGTGTTGATTTTGAAATCATTTACGTGTATTTTGATTGTTATATTATAAGGAATAAGCCAAACATATTAGTACAGAGAAATAAAATTTTTTCAAAACAAAATATTTTTCTATGGTGTGAAATATCCACAAAAATACACAAACAGTTTTGTTTGGAATAAGAATATATTAGTTTCATAAAAAAATTTCAGCAACAAAATAAAATGTAATAATATAAAAACATAACAAAACATTAAATACCTGGTTCACGGTCTCGATCGATAACTATCGTTGAGGTTAGTTAGTTCATTCAAGTCAAAAGTGAGACTGCTAAAATAGGTAAAGGTACAATAGGTAGGTATAGTAATGAATGAATATAAGTAACGGGTATTTTAAGTTATTGTTGCTTTGGATACTTGGCAAATGTCCGTTAGTTAATAATGAGTAGTTAACTTTTTTACATCACTAGTGGAGAGTGTTCAACAGAGGTCTCATTAAATACATTATTTAAGTAACTTAATTTCTGTTTTCTGATTTTTTGTTCATTATAACCAGTAAATAAAACCTCTATTTTAATTGCTACTAACTAGAGAGCCGCCAATATATTTTAGGATACTTAGCGGTCCGCGACTACTAAAGGGTTAAAAACCACAGCTTTAAAAAACTCAAAGTTGGGTTATTTAGAAATATCATTTTATATAAAATATTTGAAATGCCGTACTTATAACTTACTTGAAGAACTTTTGGGCAATATTTGATATTTGAATTACTTTGTTTTATGTTAAAGTATCTGGGATATGGAGTACAACATTATTTTAGTACACGGAAAAAAAATTAAACTATTTTTAAGATTACTATTCTTAAATTAAGACATTATTGTACTCATATATCCGCAAGAATAGATATTTTGCCGTCATGGAAAACGTTATTCTCAAAAGTCATTATCTTAGACTTCTTCTTTTAATGATAACTAATTATTAACTTTAGAATAATGGTTCTACTTCAGCTAAGGGGAAGTTTCGAACAATATTCAATACTAACTTATACTTAATCTAAGATTTCATTTATTCACTTCAAAAGTAGAGATTGTTGCGATCTATTGCATTTAACACTTAATGTAAGAAAAGTGTCATTTCGTTCAACAACTGTATTATTTAAACAAAACTGATGAATTACTTGAGTCAATAAATATTTGATGTTGACTGAAATCTTTTCTTTCTTGATTTAATATTGCGATCTATTAAATTTACCACTGTACTATTTAAATAAAACTTATTTCCTTTTCTTTTTTGGAACTTACTATCACATGAATAATTCTTCGTTATCTAAAAAATATAGTTAGGTACCCAGTATGTTACTGAAAAAATAAACCTTTGCATTTGTGACGTTACATTAAAAGATGTCAGAGCGTGTTTTTTGAAACGTTAAGGAATTACATTATTATTATTATTATTTTTTTTAATAAAGGAAATAGAAAAATTCTCATAAAATTCCTTTTTATTAATGTGACCGGTTTCGTGAACAAGTAATTACTTGTTGTACATTAAAAAAAGGAATTTTATGAGAATTTTTCTGTTTCCTTTATCATGAATAATTACTCATATGGGATCAACCTACCTACGTTATTATTTTTTTGTCTCGTATTAGTTGTCAAAAAACACCCTCTGACTAACCTTTTGACGTAAAGTCACAAGCGCAGAGGTTTATTTTTCCTGTGACATACTGGGTAACTAACTATATTTTTTAGATAACGAAGAATTATTCATGTGGTAGTTAAGTCCCAAAAAGAAAAGGAAAAATTTAGAGATTGCCACAAAAACGTTCAGACAATATTTAAATAAAACTGATAAATTATTTAAATCAAATTTGAATTTCTGGGATTGGCTAAGGACTTTTTTAGAATTAGAAGAAGTTTCTATGAAGAATGACATTTTATTGAGAAACCAAAAACAAAAAAATTTACAAGTATAAGTCCAATCGTGAATACACTGCATATGAGACTTCAAATTTACCACAGGAAGACACGTTATTTCTTTATGTGCTTTTAAGTGTTTTATGAATTTTATTCTCTTTCCGATTTAAGGAATAAGTTCTATAATCTCTTCTGAAATTTCCAGTAAACTGTCCAACGTTAGTTAATTTTCTTGACCTAGAAAACAATTATTTATGTTATTAAAGTATAAATAATTTAAGCAAATCATTTTAGCTAACTATATAACAGAAAAGTATGCTCGAACTTTCAAACAGGTCTGGCATTTTTTTATGTAAGGTACTTAATAGCATTATTTTTTTTTTTTAAATAGACTTAAAAAGAACTTAAAAATTGGAATTATCTTCTACACGAAGCCGATATCTAAAGTGGTGAAATTTTTTCGGCAATTAACTTTCTACATAATTGGGCCTTCAAAAACTAAAAAAAATCAGTGGCGTATATATTTTTTACAGTTAACGCAAAGAAAAATAAAACTTCAATATCTCAGAAACGAAGCATGTTGATAAGAATTAGGTATATTTGTCTTATTTTTGAGTGTAGAATCTCCGTTTAAGCAATAGCACATGTTTTTTGAAACACCCTGTATATCTTTAATTTGAAAACAATGGACGATCTACCTGTACCTATTATTTTTTTTGTATTATTTATGGAAGTAAAATATAGTTTTTAAAACTTCATATTAACCTCATTCGAAAAGTGATATATAAAGTAGAGAAGTTTTTAAATAATTTGCACGTTTTAAGTATTACCAAGTTTTAAAAATAAATTCCTATGAATGTAAAATTGGTATGAAATTTTTTCACAAATGTAGCTTTTTAGCTCGTCTTTTTATCTTATTAAAGTAAAGTGCAAATAAGTTCTACTAACCCACCCTCAAAGGAATAAACCGACTTACCAGTCACCCTGTATATATATTGTATAATAAAACGCCACTACAATAAAAATGCAGATCTTGACTATAGATTGTACATAATACACAAGCAAAAATTATCAAAGAGGAAAATAACTTGGGAAATATATACAAAACCATTAAACTTCAGATGAATACCTTTTCACCTACAATATAGTGACGTTATGTATTCATTTCTTGTAAAGTATAACGTAATTAAAATAGCTTGCATGCAGTAAAGCCAGAATTATTAAACTTACCTTCTAATATTGAAATTAAGGACTCCAATTATCAACTTGCTAATAGCTCTTCCATCGTAGACTCATTAACTTCTATTTCACAGTTCATAATGTTCATATACTTCTTTTTTAAGTGTAACTTTTTAAATATAAATCATTTCATAATAATCAACATCTATGAATAAAGTACAGCACACACAATTCGACGCGTAAGGTAAGGTATGTCGTCTTTGTTTGGCAAAGGCATAGCTTTCTACACCACTGCGCGATTCACTTATTTCAACATTAGAACACTTCACATTGAGTTTAAAAAGTATTCAATCGAGGATAACAGTTATTGGATTAATAGTATGTATAATTCTTCCAGCAATGTTGTTTGTAGTTTTATTCCAAGAGTAGTATTCTTATGTCAAAAAATACATTTAAATAAGAATTTACTTCAAGATGTCCTTAGACTTACTCTCACGGTTAACAGTACTCGAAAGAAGGGTACTATTAAGAGTATATTTAATACATACTTATACTTCGAAGGAATCAAACTTATATTGACTTAAAGACTTGCGCTAATGAAGCTCAAAAATATATCTGTTCTTAGTTTACAATTGGTATAGTATTAGAAAAATAATGATTTATTATGCCAAGTAATATTTTTCTAGTGACAAGTATAAAAATTCAAGAATAATCGATTACTTTGATATAGAATAGTTTTCTTTTCGTGTAGGTACTTAATATTTGGTACTTGAGTTACTTTCATTGAGTACTTTGAACAGCATTTTAGTAAAATGTTTATATTTAAAAAATCGTCAGTAACTTATTTTCTTTCAACAAAGATACTGTTCGATTTTCCATATTTTATTCTAGATTTATCGACGGTAACCAAATCGTCATATTCAGTTTAGTTAACGTATATGTTGAATAGGAAACAAATTTTATTTAAATTAATTATTTTACAATGTTGATTTTTCCAATCGTTATCGGAATATACCTATTCATTAAATGGAAAACTAGCAATGTTTTTAAGATGGCGGCGGAAACTAACGGCTATAACTCGATGAATTACTCCTGTACAGTGGACATCAACAAAAAATCAACTTTCTACAATTTCTGTTTTATATCAAGTATTCTCGAAGCGCTCTTAACAAGTATTTCTAAGGTCAGAATCAACAGACACGAAATTCCTACAATCATATGTAACTTCGTACGGAGCACAATTGATAATAATTCACCCTCTAATATTTCATCTAATAAAGGTGAAAAAAATTCACTATTCAAAATAATTCGAATCCATCCCATGTTTCAAATTTGCTGCCGTAAAGGTAGAGAGGTAGAAAACGATTTATTATCATGAACGGTAAGAGCTGACACAGATAGAATGCTCTAGACTTTTTATATACCTTCTTCAAATTCTACTAACAATATACTTTATCGTATCTGTACATATGAATATTTTTAAACATCTTTCACTTTGATGTATTTTACGCGTAAAGAAAGTTTATTTAAATGGTTACGTCTAGCACCATTTTTATCATCCAGAAAATATTGAATGCCATTTCGAACGGCTTTTTCATCCATAAAATATTGGATGTCATTTGCAAAGGTATTCAAGTGTAAACAAATTGTTTGTACTAGAAATATATTTTAATCTCTTGACTGACAATCTATTAAATATTATGAAATGAACTCAATAAGGTCTCACCAATTGCCTTTGTAATTAAAAGAACCAAACAGATGGAACAATTAACTTATGAATTTGGAAAGGTTTTCCATTTTTTGTTATTTTGAAATATTTGTTTCGTATTACAGTATTTTTTGTACGTCATTATTTCTTTTTTTACAATTATCCAAATTCTTCAACAGATTCTTTTAAATGTGCTACTACTGACTGTAGAAATCCAAGAAAACGGGAACTCCATAATTCAAAAAGGACGTCTTGCAGGAAACTGAAAAAAAATATATTACCAATTATTTAGGATCATCCAGTAAGACTGTATGGACAGTATCCACTGAACAGTTACTTTGGTTTAGTGTGTACAGGTACTTTCTTAAAAAAAAAGTTTTCTTAACCACCTTTCAAGTCACTAAAGTAACTCCCAAAAAATCCTAGGATTTTGTGTTGAGTAAGGAAAGACGAGGCCCTACAGTTTATTGTGGAGTCTGAACCACATCTAGGGCATCGACAGTTCTCTCCCATCTTAATCCGAAACCAATTACAAATAAAATTTCTAATTTACTCCGAGATGGATTCGAACCATCGATATTCGATACCGAGTAAATAGCTGTAAGCGCTTTACCCACTCGGCTACCATGCTCCAGACAAGTATTAAATTTTTCATCTTCGTTTTTCACAATGGCTTCTTTACAACTTTCAAAACATTGTACTATCTGATCAAATAAGATTGCGTGAGGGGAATATTACGGTTCAATATTTTTAAGAAGCACTATCTCTATCTAAAATGACAGACTAAGTCTTGTTACATTTTTCATGTCGCAATCATATTTAAAACGGACACTACTATTCACTGATGTGGCAGGTTTTAAGAGAGACGGCATCGCGAGCCAATGAAAACTCCCGCACATATGTTGACTTCCACCATCAGAGCAATTCAGATTGAATGTTTGGGCTGGTGTGGCTAATAATTTATTAGCGATGTTTTCATGCATGGGTATTCAATGGAGAAGGATACCTTGCATTCTTGCAAAATAATTTACCTAAATTGTTTGAGGATGTTTCGAATATGATAAGAAATGAGTTGTGGTTCTTACTCCATGAAGCTCCTACTCACTTTAGCCTGATTGCCTCTAATCATGCTAAATTTAAAAAAAAGCCATTTTTTATTAAAGCAGAAAAATGTTGTCTTTCTGACAATCTTTCATCACACGTACCTCGGAAACAAAACGTTACCTATAGAAACTTTTTTCTTATTTTGACATAAAAATATGCTCCTGAATTTGTACTGTACATTAATTTAGATATTTAGGCTTTCGAGAAGAATTACATATATCTTATTTTTATTCATGGCGAAATTTATTTAGTAATGAAATTATCTATTATAAGTTATCTACTTCTGTTCTCACAATTACGAAGTTTTTATTAAAATTCATGTACCGCGTGTACCATTTAAGATGTAAGTTTAAATAAAAGCTTTATATGTTATCTTAAATACAAAAAAAGTCTTATACGAAAGTTGTATATAAATCGAGCTACAAATTAATGTATTCAAAACTAATTTTCCCATTACTCTGACGTGAAGTTGTTCTGGGGGTGTTAAAATATAATTTAGACACTAATTCTTGTGCATCGATGTTGTTATTAATGAGCTTACATAGAAAAAATTGAGATATACACTCACGTCTACGACTTAAAACTATTGAAGAAGTACTTGTCAAGCAAGTCTTGCTGTGGAAAGCCGATCTCTGGATACTTACCCTCGGTTCTGAAATACAGAAGTTTCATGAATTTGCGTTGAACTTAATTATTGATATGTATATTGTATTGAGGGGACCAGAAACTGTGGCATTTTCGAGCTTCGATCTGAAATAACAATAGTAGAGCATCTTAAGCGTATTTGAAAAATCACGCGAATTTCTAGCAATGAATCCATACGATCTGCTGGCTTCAGCGACACAATGGTATTAGTATGAAAATTATTGGTCTGGAATCTCAATGTCTCATGAAATACAGAGTGCTCAACATTCCAAAACGAACCTTCAGATGCCATAGCAAAATAACAGATTTATTGTTAAAGAACCAAATAAAGCTGTATTTTTTTTTAATGGAACATACTATTATTATATTATTATATTTTTGGGAAACTGTACTATGATTATATAATATAAGAAACAATACGCGAGATAAAACTGTCAATTATTAATAAGTAAATGTGATTAAATATAAAATTTAAAAAAAATTAATATAATTTCACAAAAATTAACAATTATTAATAGAACATCGATCTAATGAATACTCAACAAAATGAAAAACAAAATGATAGTAGAAGTTAAGAAGTAAAGACTGTAATTGAGTTTGTAGGACAAACTAAACGATCAATTCTAACTAGATTCAAAGACCATATGGCTCATCTCAAATATGGTAAAACAGATAAGTTTAGTGTTGCCCAACATACGTTTAAGAACAACCATGAAATAGATAAGCAGCATTAATTAGGAATATAACAAATACAAGACAGTTGGATGCACTTGAAAGCTTGGAAATCACAAAGTGTACAAATAGTATGAATAGTGACAGAGAGCCAATCCCAAATAGCTCGCTCTATTGGCAGGTGGGTCACGGTTCACTGGATCGTGACAATGGTTTAGGTATAAACAGGATATATTGTTAGCATAAAGTTAGTTTTAATCATCTCTAGATGATGCTAACTTGGTTGGCGAAACGCGCGTCGAGTGTAGTATATGGTGTTTCGTAGAAACTACGTCAGTGTTATCTTCATATCAAAGGTTCCAACCCACGTCAGGAATAGAAGTTCAAAATGATTAGTTCGTTTTGGGAACCTTTTATTTAGAAAACCTCTAACTCACCTATCATAATGAACATGCGCACAATCAAATTGGAATATCATTAGTTTATCTTACCAGGTAAGTTTTCCAGCCCAGGCAGATTGTTTTGATGAAATGCAGAAATGCCGCACCATCTAAACGACCTTCGAAAAAATATGATCCAATAACAAGATCTCCATATATATTTCTATTGTACAGTGCGCACATGTGGTAAGTGCATTTTTTTGTAAAAAATTAGATAAATACACTAAACAATTGCAAACACTTGCAATTGTTGTTTAGTGTATTTAATTCATTATTGCCCAAATCTTCACTTACAGCATCGATGTATTCAATAAAAAACGACCTTGTAGATGTTTTTTTTTCGGATTCCCAAAAAATGTTTTTTCTGTCTGGAAATTGCTGCGAAATATGCATTCATCAGTGAATGAATTGAGGTACACTTTTAATTTTCTCTAAAATAATATTACGAAATGTCTCCTCTCTCAAAATTGATCGCTTATAATCCTGAAATATATATGGTTTGTAACGCTTTAACTGGTCTTTTAAAATTCTATTTATGGATATAATAGAAATACTTCTTTATCTGCTTAATTGGCGTTGGCTAATTTTTTGATTTTCTGTAACTTCCAAACACAAATTTAAACTGTTTTGTTCATTTGTCATCCTTTTTTTTATGGTTCTTTATCGACCTCAAATATACTATTCGCAGTGGAGGCTGCTCCATAAAGGCTCAGGGGCTCGAGCCTCACAAGTTACTATTAGGAAAATTTACATTTTCAGTAATTAAATGCATCATATTTTTTTTTTATATTTAATACCATTTTTAAGATTGTTATGACGCATTTGCGACGGCTATGTGTACAATAAAGTCGCATAATATACTGATCGTCAACTTATAACTCAAACCAAAAAGTATGGAGCAGGCTTAGCTCATATGATAGATAGATATCGTTTATTTAACCACATTATATACAGGTATGTACATTTATAGCAAGTCAGAGCACAAAATCTTATAGTTAAAAAAAAATTTTTTTTTTTTTAAAGATCAGGGTTGATATATATAAATATAAATAAACAAAGCACAAATACAAATACATAAGCTATAATGTACATAGTATATCCGTATAAATAAAAACACATATATGACAAACAAGTGTTTATACAAACATACATACACATATGCACATACATATACACATGCACATACATACACATAACACATGCATGCAACATATACACACATATACATACACACATACATACACACAGATACATATACACACATATATACACACGTATACATATGCACACACATATGAGCTATTCCTTGCATATGGATATATATGAAAAAACGAACCGAGCGCAGAAATTGCCGACCGCGGAGAACGGCTTTTACAACGCGACAGAAGGCTCATGTTATCAGAATCGCAATACGCTTTTAATGTTTGTGTAGTGGAGTAGTGCTTATATCGTTTCGCCGGTTTCTCTCTCGATATTTATTTGTGGTTTTTTAAGTTGGTTATTGCCAATATGGTCGGTAACAGGATTTGAAGATCTAAAAAACATTTAAATCAGAAAATAAAAAAGCACGAAATTTCTGCATATCATGTAAAGTGCAATACGGATTTGGTTTTATTAGGCTCAGTTAATATTGCAGTTCAGTTAGATTCAGTTTACAGACAAAATATTATAAATCACACCGAGCAGGTGACTAAAAATAGGTATATTTTAAAGAAAATATTTCACAAAATCTTTCCACATGTAGACGTATAGAAATACAGACAGTATTGAACTTAAAAAAAAGTTGAAGAGTTCAAAAAAATTATGTCATCTATTAGAAATTCAACTGATGAGATAGAAAAAGAAATTACTAATATTGAGAATGAGAATAAACGGAGAAAAATTAATCCTGAAAACAGAATTCCGTAATTGCTAAGGAAGTGTGTGATACAATAATTTTTCAGATGGAAGAAAATATTGTTATACAGAGCTCATTTAGAAGCCGCATCTTTAGTGAATGTAGACAATTTTCTTAATAATTTAAAGAAATTTCCGGCATCGACTCTTCAATTCAACAACTGATTTGAATCAGTTGTTGAATCTTATCCAATATTACAACAAGACAAATTAACGACTGAATTGGAAGTCATTTATTCAAAAACGGATTTTAAAAATATTGTAGGTGGCCTAAACATGCTTTCTTGGCTGTCTGAAAATGGTTTAAATGAAACGTTCGGTGAAACGGTCAAGTTACTAAAAATTATTGGCAACTCCAATGTCTACTGCTGAATCAGAAAGATGTTTTTCAACTCTTTAAAGAATAAAGGCATCTTTAAGAAACACTATGAATGAGGAACGCCTTAATGCCCTTGCAATGATGTCAATGAATAAGAAATTGATCCATAACGTAAGTAATTTTGACGGAAAAGTCATAAAACATTTTATTTCCCAGAAAGACAGAAGACTTGATTTTGTATATAAGCAATAACATTTTTACTCGCATTTTTAAGTGACTATTATATTGTGAACTTCTTTTTGTACATATGTACATAAAACTTTTTCTTTTGCTATCAAATATCGTATTTCTAGTTGGATGAAATTACCGAGAGACTGAAGGTGAGTCTATGTTATGTTGTTCATATTTTTTACGAAACTAGAGCCCCCCAAATAAAATTATCGGGAAAGTTTCAGAACAAATACTGGTTGGTAAATATTTAATCTGCATACTCCGATAATTAAAAGTATTTCTTGTAATTCTTCGCGAGGACAAACCATTTTTTTCACAAATAATGAACTACCACAAATAAAACTGACAATCTTGATTTTTGTTTTTTATTGTATGTAATCATGGCATACTTGAGGAAGAAGCAAAACCCAAGAATTGACTTTGATGGCAATTCATTATTTATGACATAACAGTATCCTCGTGAATAACAACAATAAAGAATGAATTAGATAATTTGAACATATCTAGTCAACATTTAGCAAGATATTTTACTTTTTCGTGATTTGTGATAAAAAATACAGTTAAATCTGTAAGATGTGTTCCATAAAAAATACAACCTTATTTGACCAGGGAAAATCCAAACACACTGTAAGCTGTTTAAATATATAAATTGGTACTCCAATCGATATAAAATAAAATCTATTTGATTTCTTTTTTATCATTAATAATAAAGGTAATTTGGCTATGGTATCTGAAGGGTAGATTTAGAAATGTTGAGTATATAGATATTTCATGAGATATTGAGATTACACACAACATGTTTATATTTTTTAAAATCATTTCTCTCAAGGATTCCAAAAATTTAATAATGTTAGGGTGTTCCACTTAAGGAAATACAACTTTATTTGAACAGGGACAATTTGAACTTTCTGTACGTTTCGATTGCATTAATTTGTAGTCCGATTTATATACAACAACTTTCGTAAGATTTTTTTCTGTATGTAAGATAATACAGTTTTTATTTGGACTTAACTAGTGCATTATTTCTAATACTAATAGCAATGTTTCTGAAATTAGATTTAAAATTTTCCATTATCACGACAAATTAGAAAGCATAGGGTATATAGCACATAACAATGAAAATTTATAATATCAATATTTCCTTGTCACCATTGTTCAACTAATCTGGAGCAAATAAACGAAGTGGTTTTAGTATTGGGATTTGTGGTTTGACTGATATTGGTAACAGTTTCCTTACAGACGGTCTTTGATTTATTTGATAGCCTCCTTAGTTTGCAGCTTCTTTCACATAAAAGCACTCCAGTTGGGCAACTAGTTCTTGTTATTTACTCCTTATTAGAGGGACTGTACCATTCATTAGTGAGCAAACAGAGAACTTGGTGGAACATAACGTGTGACTTAATCTTAATCAAAGATATATTAATTAAATTAACATGCTTGTTAATATCCATGAGTAGTTTTGAGCAGGAAATTGTTTAAGATGTTATATGTTGTCATTAAGACGTTTATGTTCATATGTGCTAGATATTACGCTTAGAATAATGTAATTATGTTACTCACATATATTTATTTTTAATTTAAATTACATACGAATACGTGTTAAAACTGATTTAGTCTGTTCTCATTACTGAGAACAGAAATTAATCTAACTAATATAATAATTTCGTTACTTTTAAAAAGATAATAAAATAGTCCAATCCAATATTTATTAAAATAATGAAGCACACGTGAAAAAATTAACAAAGTTTTTCAGGTTATTTCTGGTACATTATTTGCTATATTCTAATAATAGGAATTGCTGTTTAAGGTAATTTGATTTAAAAGTTGATAATTCCGAAATACTACGCTGACACACAATCAACCCCATATCGTGTTGAAAAAGCATTGTACAAAGCAATGTGGTATTTTTGTGTACCCAAGATCATGGGATAGACATGTTTTCTTAAAATGTTTTCTTAACTGCCTCTCAAGTTACCACAGTAACCTTCGGAAAATCTTCAGATTTTGTGTTAGATATAATAATAATAATAATAATAATAATATTTATTTATTTGCCCAACAGAATATCCACTTATAGGACAAAATGTATGAAATACAATAGGAAAAAAAATTATATTATAAGGATACATAGTAGACTTAACTTAAACAAAGTAATACATATAACTATAATAATATAGCACTGGAGGGTGACAATAATACAATAATGACAGAAGTTTAGATCGAGTTATAAAACATAATTAATATTCAATAAAGTAGGTAACATAACAATAATGGTGGGATAGTTAAGCTATGGATGAAAGTGTCTATGAATGGTTTCTTTTAAGGATAGAACTGAACAGAGATTAATATCACACAGTTCAGATACAGAGTTAAAATTATGTGACATAACGCAAATTGGCGACTTTTTAATGACATTGGTTCTTGCATTAGGTGTGTAAAAAGTGATATTTTGTCTGGAATGGAAAGTTGGTACTCTAAAATTAAGGAGTTCAAGAAGTGGTGAGCAGTCAATTTTATTATGAAGCAGATTGTGGAGAAAAATTACACTGTTCATAATCTGTCAAGTCTTTAATGATGACATCTCGAATCTGGATAAAAGTAATTCGTGGTTGAAGCCTCGACTAGGATATACACGATCATTTTTATAAGCTAAGAATTTTAAAAATTTTCTTTGGATATAGAGATATGAGACTCTACAGTTTATTATAGAATCCAAATCACATCTAGGGCATCGACAATTCCCGCTCCCATCTTAGTCCGAAACAAATTACAAATAAAATTTCTAACTTCCTCCAAAATGGAATCAAACCATCGACCTTCGGTACCGAGTAAATAGTTATAAGCGCTTTCCTATTTGCCTACCATGCCCATAACTAGAGTCATCGGATTGTGTGAAGTGGAGGGACTGAAAAGAAGACGCGTTTTTTGTGCCAAATTTAACAAAAACTGACACAAAACTGATACTCCAAATCTTTACAGATATAGACGACATCGATATAGGGCAGTATGAAAGCATGATTAAGTTCTTCTTGGAGTTTACGAAAAAAAAATGGTTTTAGTAAGCCAAAACAAAATTAAATATAATACCAGAGTCCCAATTGCCTACAATACAAAAATGTAACTATATTTTTTGTTTCCACTGACCCCAATACTCCTATCAAGATGGAAAATCCTGCGAGATGACCTTAGGGAGCAGGATCGAAAAGGTAGTAGTAACCAAGAAAGAAGTACTAGACAATTTCTTAGATATAAAGAAGCTTTTGAAAATATTTGAATTGATACTGCAAGATGCAAGAAAACATGTAGAAGAGATATAGAAAAGTAAACAGAAAAGCGTGTAGAAGAGATAAAGAAAATATAATCAGAAAAGCTACAACAGTTCTGTGGATTGTCTTATGAAACTATAAATAAATATGGTATACTGGTTGTATAAAACGGTAATTCCAATTATAACCTATACAGGGTAAGTCACATAATTGTTAACCCCTGTTACTTTTGTTATTTTTGATCTAAATGGTTCATTCAAAAAATAAAGCTGAACGATTTTCAATGTAGAGTTTATATCTGTTAATGTTTTTCTAAACCTGCGTAAAATATACAGGGTGGAACAAAAAGTATGATTTTTTTTAATGGAACACCCTATATATTTTTACATATTTTAATTTGCAGATCGCTTCTGATTAGAAATATATAATTATAGCATGATTGGTCCAGTAGTTTTTGAGTTATTACCAAACACATTTTAGAGAAATTGATACTAACAACGTCGCATACCATAATTTAATTAGTGAGCTAGGAAACAAGTGGATTGCAGAACAAATAGAAAATATTATTTTATAACAAAACAAAACAAATTAAATATACAAACGGTAACAATAGCATAATAATAGTATCAAATGAACAAAATCTCACATTTCAGTAACATAATATATGAAAATAAAATAATTATTGCATCACATTATATTTTCTACATAACTTCCATTATTTTCTATGCATTAGAAACATCTCAAGAAATTAGTTCTAACTTTTTCAAACACCGCCTCATCAGCATTAAACAAATGAATGGCCTCTCGTATCAGCTGTTTAAGTTGTTCAGTGTGCCCTGAGAGTTGCCCACTATGAATATTATTTTTTAGAGCACCCCAAAGATAAAAATCTAGAAGATTTAAATCGGGACTCTTCGCGGGTCAGTGGATTGGACCATTTTTCCAATCCAATAGCATATTTTTGATTTAAATGGTTTGTGACGGGTTGAACATTATGCAGAGGAGCTCCGTCTTGCTGCCAGATTGTTCTTAAGCTTAATAAAATTGGCAAATTATCCAAATATTCCTCAACTTGCTGTTGCAGAAGATCGAAATAAACTTCACCCGTGAGGTTTGTATTTATAAAAATAGGTCCAATTATTTTATTTCTGTGTATCTCACACCACACATTAACAGTTTTGCGTCCCTGTTTTTTTTAATTTTTTTCAGCTTTCGAGGATTTTCTCTAGCCCAATGATGAGTGTTATGTCTATTGAATATTCCGGCTGTGGAAAAGGAAGAATTATCGGTCCAAGAAATATTGTGCAATAAGTCATTATTTGCATTGTATTTCTCAATTATTTGTTGACAAAACAGTATTCTCTGTCAGCAGTCGGTTTCATTCAAGTCCTAAACAGGAGTAATGTGGAATGGTTTAAATTTAATTATTTTTAAGGTCCGCATAACACTTTTCTGACTTAAATTTAATTCTTCAGCTACCGAATAAGTAAACCGATTTGGCTCTTCTATGAAAGACAAAATATTTATCTGCATTTCCTCATCAAGAACAGTCTTTCTTCTTCTTCTAGTTTTATTTTTTAATGAATTAGATTCACTAAATTTATTACAAATTTGCTTTAATGTCATTTTAGCAGGCGGTGCCTGATTTGGGTATCTTCGTATAAACTCCGCTTTTGACGTAGTCATGTTTTTATTACAATATAAATATATTTCTAAAACCTTACGTCTTTCTTCCAGATTGTAATAATGCGTAATGCGTGTTTTTCACCACAATATCAATTTGTTTAAAAATAAAACAGCCCCACTAATTGTAGATAGACTTAACAACTTTGACAGTTATACAAATTCACTAAAGTTTGAGTGTTTTCATAGCCTACCATCATTATTAGTGATTTATTATTGGAAATAAAACTGATTTAGATTTTTGGTAATAACTCAAAAACTACTGGACCAATCATACTTTAATTATATATATTTATAATCAGAAGAGATCTGCAAATTCAAATATGTAAAAACATACAGGGTGTTCCATTAAAAAAATCATACTTTTTGTTCCCCCCTGTATATTTTACGCAGGTTTAGAAAAGCATTAACAGATATAAACTCTACATTAAAAATCGTTCAGGTTTATTTTTTGAATGAACCATTTAGGTCAAAAATAGCAAAAGTAACAGGGGGTTAACATTTATGTGACACCATGTACATCTGCAGTTAGATGGCACCATGTCAATCTAAGGTAAAACTAAATCATACTATTCAAATTCCAAAAGAATACCTACATCTAATTGGGTAATATCAACTTTCCAACGGCAACTCTATAAGTCCTTGAACATTCCTTGTCAGGTTGTTATAACCGAAAGGGCAGAATACACAAACAAGATCCCAGACATGCTAGTTGGAGATCGAATGCGTAAGTATGCAGATGGATCCAAATCGAATATAAGCATAGGTACAGTAATATATGGATCGGAGAGAAACATGAGTTTAAACTAAGGCTGGGAATTTTCCAGATTTTAGTATTCGAATATTCGAACTATTCGAATAAATCGAATTATTCGAATACCTATTCGAATATTCGAATACTCGAATAATCCGAATTATTCGAATAGGTATCCAAATAATCCGGATCCTCGAATATTCATTATTAATAGGTATAGCACTGAATACTAGTGAATAGTGAATACTCTATTTGAATATTTGGTTGGATAGACCATAATAATAGTCGTGACGTAAACCACTAAGCAGGCAATTTGATTTGCTTTCCATACCCACAATAGGGTATGTCTCCTGTACATGTGCTTTAAGGGTCAGAATTATTTAGTTAATATTTTATTTTAGGATTGAGGCGCTATTGTTCACATTTAACTATTGAAGCTTAAGTTAATAAAAGGAAAACAGAGCTAGTTTATTCTGTGTCATAACTATTTTTCCTTTTCGAAGAAAATAAAAGTGTTCTAAAATTAGAATGTTTTTAAAAAAGACGCAGATTGTGAAGGTAAAACAAATACATGAAAAGTCAATAGTTAAATATTTACAGGTTTTCTAAAATTTAAAATTTAATTTTAACCCCTGCCTTAGTACAGTAAGAATAAGGTCGAGGCGAGAAAGAGATGGAATAGTTTGACTGGGAGTAAAACGTGCCACTAATGTGGTCTATTTATATATTTGGATTTTAGAATAGGTACCTACCTATATCTGCTATCTACCCACTTTGCTTGGATGCAAACTGCAGCCCTATTCGTACGTAATTTAATAATATATTTTAATATTCAAATTTACTCAGATATAATCGAATATTCGAATACTCGAATATATTCGAATATTCGAGTACCTATTCGAATATTCGAACAATTTCCCATTAGAATAATTCGTATTCGAATACTCGAATATTCGAATACTCGAATTATTCGTATTCGATTCCCAGCCTTAGTTTAAACCTTGAAATTTATTAATTATTGAGCCATTGATGATATTAGAATCAACATTATAGTGTGTAATAATTCAGAAATTAGACAAAAATCTGTAATATGTATTTATATCTTCCCATTCATGCGAATTTCAGAGAATCACTGGTCTATGGGACCACGATTTATTATAAAAATAACATTTTATACAAAAAAATATTTAAATGTGTTTTTATAAATAATTATGCTTTACTCTAGATACGAGTAGACGTATAATAAATTAATAAAATCACAAGATATAAATCGCAGAAAGAAAATAACCATTGTGATCATTTTATATAACAATGCAATTATATCCCGTTCATATTATTTATTTCCTATAAATTCTGCTCTTCTATGCGCATAATTCTTCTCCAAAACTTCTTGAAAGTAATATATCATATCGATAGTCACTTTTTTTAATAACGTCTTTTTTGCCCTCAAAAGCTTGTGTGTAATATTTTAATTGAAACCAATTTTTCCTAAAAATATACCTATAACAAATCTTGTGAAAAGCTCGCTCGTCGTGTTGGTATTACGGTTTCAAGCTGTCCAATTTATCTTCCATTAAAATTATCGTTTAACCATTACTACTGCCCTTTTATATCTTGAGCATCCATCATGCGCATCGAAAATTTCCTAATATGTCGAAGTAAGAAAGAAACCATGGTTTTATAATCTTACGACGACAGTGTAAATTCATACTGAACATTGAAATTTTTTATATTCCCAGGTTCTTAACTCAATTCCAAAGTATGGAAAAAATAATTTTCCTAGTTTCCCAGGAACAGCACAATATTTGGGCATCATGACCATCTTTCAATAAATGAATTAACGAGTGAATTTAAAAAATGTGCTATACTATAATCTTGTACTTTTCTAAACACCAGGTGTGGGGATAAAACGTTTTATCGAAATTTAACAGTACATCTTTCTTTTACAATTCAGATGGATGAAGAAGTAATTAAATAAATTTACCAAATCTAAATGTTAATAAATGAATCTAATTTTAATGTAGTAATGCATCAGATATTTAAGTTTTTGGAGAGGTACAGCACGCGTTTCCCCTCCACTCCCCAATACATACAATAAAAGCAATAAATAAAATAAAAAGAGCGTCCTTCTTTAAGTGCAATACAAATTAAATGCTGGTAAATTTCCTGCAACTATCTCGTTCAAGTGTGCATTTCCGTCCCCTTCCCGGTGCGAGGGCACCGACGGCGCTGCCTTAGTTACGGCGCTGGTACTGTAATAAATAATGAAGTGCTATTGTTATAAAATTAAAGTGGATTGGATTTTCTATTGTTGGATGAACAGTTTTATATCACATAAATATGTAAGTTTGAAGAAACCTAAAAAAGTGGTATTCCAATAAATACGCTCGTGAATATATAGGGTGTTTCAAAAAAACATCCGCCAAATTTTAAAGCATGATTTTTTTTGTGAAAAATAAGCTGAAAACTTCGTCCTAAACGCCTTTCTTTATAAGATCGAAAATTAAAAAAAAATATATACGATTTTTTCTAAGAAATCTTAAAAGTGCTTAGAGTTAAAATATTGAAATTTAGCACATGTCGAAATCGTGTAAGTAGGCGTTTTTACATATGATCAGATATTTTTACTTTCACCAGTGGTATACGTACGATCAATATCAATAACATTTTTATACAAAAATATGATACATAATATAAAATAAACACAGCACAGAAATGAGACAACCCGGAATCCAAAATCGAAGCTGCACGGGCGAGGGTTACATTGATAAGAAAACGGCACTGTTTTTTATTCAGTTTGATAACTCTTGAGTCCTGAGACACTTCTCATTAAAACTATATCAAAGTTGGCAGATTGACGCTACCCCCCCCCCTCATCAGATTTATACAGTCTGACACGAATAGCATATTGCAAGTATAGTCTAGCACAACCATTTTCAATGCTGGCACAACTAGAAGGGTGGTCATGTAAAGGGTTGACATTTCTCAGCCCTCAAAGCTAACTATATTTGTTTAAAATTTAGGAAACCAATCCTCAGACCTAGCACAAGCTAGCACACTACAGTTCACGTTTAAAAACTCGACACATTGACACTGACATTTTCTAAACACTCACTTCGTTAATCCCTCATTTAACGTATAGCAATTTACACCGATTTCAACTATTATAGAAATTAAAAGAATTGCACATTTTATACAGAAATATCGTAAAAGCAATCATACTTACTTTTTATTTTTACCCTGGTCATTTTTTAGAAATAGTAGCTTTTCCTTCTATGCCAAAGAAAAAGCCAGTTAAGGCACAAATTGTATTCCATCGTAATAATTTGTCTGTATTTTCTTGTAAAATGTTTTTTTTGTTCCCCACAACAGTCGGTTGTAATATGATTAGATTTTATTCCCTATACATAAACTTCAGCACATGTCGATGAAAGAAAAAGTAGTCTACCCTCCGGCATATGTTGTTCCAGAGACATATGGGAAAGAAAAACAATTTTCATTGAAGCAAACAGCCGTGTTTTTAATAAATATATAATGCCTTTTCAATAAACAGAAAATATAAATCAAACATGACAGACCACTGGGAAACTGGGATAAGTAGTTATTATAGGGAAATATTCAATTTTGAGAATTCAAAATGTAGTGTCTATTTAATTTATCTCCACGCTATTACAATAAAATTGTTAAAAGAATCTCTAATGACAGTTACTCATATTGAAAAACTTAGCAGCATTAAATGGAACCTTTTGATCTGTGAGTGAAGCAATTATTTGAAGCAGGGTTCATACGGTAAGAAACTAATAAAAATCAATTTAGGTCTACGAGGCGAGTATTCTTTCATATTTACTATAACATATTAATTGTTCTATTATTGGAGCAGATCATCTAACTCGTTTCGTAATAGTAATTGATTTAAAATATAAAAGTTTGATTGAAAACAAGAAGAACCTGTCAGTAAATTGTGTCATCATGAATTATTCTTTCTCAACGTCAAATATTTTTGCGATAGAGAACGAGAGTATACAAAATTGTTACAAAAATATTCAAATTTGATAATGTCACCAGACTTTCCATTGCCTGTCAAACATTCTGTCAAATACAACATTATTACAAATTGACATTTACTATATGTTCGTCCATGCAGATTAGAAGTTCAAGAATTCGATATCGCGAAAAAAGAGTTTAGGCAAATAGTGGAACTAAGTAGGGTATTAATGGCGGTGGTGGGTCTCCTCCCACCACTTGTGGTGGGGGGTAATTAGAGTGCGGGGGTAATTAGAGTGCGGGGGTAATTAGAGGGGGTAATTCTAGGGGGTAATTAGAGTGCGGGGGTAATCAGAGGGGGTAAGTGTAATTACCTAAGTACTCTAATTATTGTAAATACTTTAATTACCCTAAGTACTGCAATTGCGCCCCTCTACAGTAAGTACTGTAACTACTGCAATTACTTCTCACCAATCAGTGTAATTATTCTAAGTACCTCAAGTACGCATCACTTTGTAATTACTGTAATTACCTTAAGTATTCCAATTACAGTGAATACTCTAATTACCCTAAGAACTACAATTGCACTCCTCTACTGTAAATTCTGTAATTAATGCAGTTACTTCTCACCCACCGCTGTAATTGCTCTAAGTACTCCAAGTACCCACCAACCCTTGTAATTGCTGTAATTATTTTACGTACTCTAATTACAGTAAATACTTTAATTACCCTAAGTACTCCAATTGCGCACCTCTACTGTAAGTACTATAATTACTGCAATTACTTTTCACCCACCTGCGTAATTGTTCTAATACAAGTAGTTAATCCAGATATCCTAAATACTCTACCCTGGCTTCTGTAATTATTCGAAGTACTCAAATTGCCGTAAACACTTTAGTTGCCGTCAGTACTCATACCGTAAGCACTGCAATTGTCCTATATCACTTTAATTACCTTTAGTACTGCAGTACAGTCATGTACGAAGAGAAGTTACTATTAAAAAATCTTTGGCTGTGTGGGATTTGAACTCTGGACCCCTCGATTACCAGTATGATACCTTACAAACTGAGCTATCGACCATTCCAATAGCTAATGGTTTTAAACTTCTACCTGTGTTTAATAAGACAAAAAGCAAGAGAATTGAAGTTTAAATGTGCGAGAGAGAGTTGACTGTATACTGCTTCGTAAAAGGCGCCTGCAGACGCGATACAATGCATAGGCGACTGTCGAATTCAGCCGTGTGGCAGTAGCGCAGAGCAACTGTCTTTGTCGTCTGTCAGTTTTCTATTATTCCATCACTCTCTGCTACATTAAATACAGGTTCTCCTTAAATAGATGTCCCGTATATAAAAATATAAAACAAGTAAAAAGTGATATTTAGAAATAGGAAATCTGTATGTCATTTTAGATATCGATTTATACCTAATACCACATTATTATTTACATATTTTTATTGTATATGTTTCCTTGGGTTTTTTAGTTCTTATAATTATTGACACAGATTTAAAAAAAAACAAAATTATTTATTTATTCATAAACATTCATAACAAATATTTCGGTGACTGTTTTCCACCTTTTTCCAATTTCCAATTCCAATTTAAAATCTTTACTGACAATTAAATAGATTATTTACAACTTGTATGGGATACAATATAGTATTAACATTAATATATACATATATACAGAAAAAAGAAAACTAAAAATATCAATTCATTCATAAAGCAATTTACTATAAATAAAATCTTTTTATGTACCTACTTTATTTACCTTATTATCTATTTTGTACAAAGAAAATAACTTTATTTCTTTAAAACATAAAATAAACATTTTCTTCTTTTCCATAGAATATATGTATGTATTACATATCACGTATATTTTTTTATGTATGATATTTATTAGAAAGCAATAAGGCAATAGGTTCTATTTTTATAAATTGTGTTCTAATAATAAGCCGCAAAGTAAATTTTATAATATGTATTTTTTGAATACATATATAAAAAAAAATAATGAAACAAAATTTTTCTTAAGCCTTCTTCGGGAGGGGGGGGGGGGGGTTCGGTGATCATGTTACAATATCTTGGACATCCAAATAATAAACAACCGTATCCATTGACCATGCCGACGCACGGTGAGGATGGTCTACAGCTGCAACTGTTAAGTTGTGGAGGATTGTCTTCATCATCGTCTTCATAATGTGTCCAATGTTGTGCTGGTGTTCTTACATCATTTGTTGACGAGATATTGTCATCTTGGAGAGGTATACTTGAAAGCATCATGGCAGAATATTAATTGAATAGAAGCTATTACATTTTTTTATTATCCCCTCCCAGTTTCAGCAGTAATTAAACTAAAGTGGTGGCAACTATAAAGGTGAGACCTTTACAATTTACCACTTATTATACGTAATGTACATAATTTATTATATATAGTTATCATAATCACCTTACTTCAATTACGTTTTTTATGTATAATCTATACTTACAACTATCTGTTAGAAAAAAAAATACATACATCAATTACAACGTATAACTAAATATTCATTATAGATGTAAACATTTAAATATAAATCTACCCTCTGGATTACAAAGGGCGGATATAACATTGTACGTCTATGAACCATCGACCTTAGTAAACCAAATGGGAGAAATAAGACAATTGTAATATATCAAATGCAACCTATATTTACAATTAGTTGTTAGAAAAATGAGTACATCAATTATAACTTACATACTAAATATTCACTATAAAAGTAAATATTTTAAATATAAGTCTCCCTTCTGGATCACAAATGGCGGATATGACATTGTACGTCTATGAATCTCCGACCTTAGTGAACCAAATGTGAGAAATAAGGCAATTACAGTACCTCAATTACAATCTACACTTACAACTATTCGTTAGAAAAAAAATGTAAAGCACAACAATTACAACTTACAACTAAATATTCACTATAAAAGTAAACATTTTAAATATAAATCTCCCCTCTGGATCACAAAGAGTGGCTATGACATTGTACGTCTATGAACCTCCGACCTTAGTGAATTAAATAAGAGAAATAAGGCAACCACAGTACCTCAATTACAACCTATACTTACAACAATTCATTAGAAAAGAAATGTACATCAATTACAACTTACAACTAAATATTCACTATAAAAGTAAACATTTTAAATATAAATCTCCCCTCTGGGTCACAAAGAGCGGCTATGACATTGTACGTCTATGAACCTCCGACTTTAGTGAACCAAATGGGAGAAATAAAGCAATTGCAATATATCAAATACAACTTATACTTACAATTAGTCGTTAGAAAAAAATTTGAGTACATCAATTACAACTTACAACTAAATATTCACCATAAAAGTAAATATTTTTAATAAAAGTCTCCCCTCTGAATCACAAAGGGCGGATATGACATTGTACGTCTATGAACCTCCGACCTCAGTGAACCAAATGGGATAAATAAGGCAATTGCAGTACATCAATTACAACCTACACTTACAACTATTCGTTAGAAAAAAATATAGGCACATCAATTACAAACTTACAACTAAATATTCATTATAAAAGTAAATATTTTAAATGTAAATCTCCCCTCTGGATCACAAAATGCGAATATGACATTGTACGTCTATGGACTTCCTACCTTGGTGAACCAAAAGAGATAAATAAGGTAATTGCAGTACTTGGAACAACTAAAGAAAGGGGAGGGGGACAATTGCAATACTTAAGATAATTAGATTATTTACGATAATTTGAGGACTTAGAATAATTATATGGGCATAGGGTAATTAGAGTACTTAAGGTAATTAATTACAACTGTTTATTATAAAAAAAGAAGTGTTTATATTCCTATGAAAAAATATATGTTTACATTATAAATACATAAATTTGACAATTTATGCATAATATATCTACTTACAATAAACATAAATTTACTATTTACTTACTCTACAAATGTTCCACATATTTACATATCCTCATTTTTGGCAGAACATACATGAAGCCGCAGGTCTTATTACAACAAACATTCTGCTTCTACAACAGCTGCAATAAAACCTTGGAGTTTGTCGTATATATGTTGTTTTGTGTATATCTATGTGTTTATATGGATATATGTGGAAGGAACTGTTCTTGCATAATAATATAACAGCCCCCACTAAACAGGTATGGGTGCCGCATATCGGACACTCAGTACAAAAGACTACACATTACACAAAAAAACTTCTCAGTCTACACACTAACTCAAATAGATATATAAACTTAGAATAACAACACAGACAATGTAACATCGACTACATACAACATCAAATTTTCGGAACTGCGACAACATTTTTAAAATCAACATACAAATCTCAAGCCTTACTAGAGACCTAACACACATAAAAAGATAAGATGACATGTAGCATACACACAAATACATACACTAAAGACTACCACGCTACAACGAACAACGGTAACGCAACTAACATATGGACAACACACCATAACATTATACCCCCTGTCCCGTTACCCCACACCCCGATACCACGCATACTCGCTAACTAAATATCCCTAAATATCGTAAGTAAAAAAACAAAGATTAAACAGGTTTTTTCTATTTTTTGCTGCACACTAACAAAAAACCATAATGCACACAAGCTTACATGATGCTTCTAAATTTCTAAAACATTCTGTAGAAGTACAGCATTTGCTTGTTTTAAGGGAAAAGCTAATAAAACTATGTAACATGGTACAAGGGCTACAATAGCGGCTTGGGCTGGTGTATGCCGCGTCAAGCGATCTGTAACATCCGCACGAAATAAAACATTATTTAATGTAAAAAAAATCCAATAAATAAAATACCTAGTTAAGGGCGTGTATTGTAAATGTTTTAATAATCAATAAGTGTATTAAAATGGAAATTATATACATTGTCTATGGTCCCTATCTGTACAAATGCGGCTGCTGTAGAACAAATTATATCATCAAGTAAAGTTTATTTTAAATTTAATTGCATCATAAGAAACGTCGGCTTCTTTGATCCGTCAAAGAAGCCGATGCTTTATATGTTGCAAATATGTTTGAAACAAACTATACACTCAATTTCACTGCTCTTTCACACATTACTCGTGCTAATTATACCGGAGATGATGTGGCATTAATTTAAAGTTTCGTATCACAGTAAAAATTAATAAAGAATAAAAATATAGGTGAGGTAACTTGAAGAAAGAAAGACGATAGGTACATGGAAACAAATTACAAAACTATTTAATGCACAGTCTTCATCCATTGGCTTAAATGATCTTCTCTAACATAAATTCTGCGTGGAATTCCCACTTCAACTATTTCAGTAATACTTCTACCTACACCATCTATTGTCATCAGGAGAGTCCATATTTTAAAAAATTCTGCTAGTACTTATCAAATATTCTGACTCATACGTCAACATGATGCAAGTTTAAATAAATAATGTTTATTTAAGCTTATTTAAGTGAAACTTTAAGCCACCAATTTACACAGCTTAAATAAAGTATACCATTTTTGAAAACTAAGTAGTTCTTAAAAATTGGGTGCAATGATGTAAGCGTTACTTTGCAATTATAAGTAGCAGTTTGAATATAATTGTCACTGGTGCAAACGGGCCTAATAAATGTCGTTTCTAAACTGAATGAATATCTCTCGAAATCCTCTTTCTTTATTTCATAACGATACTCTGTATATCATTGTAATTATTGTTTTAGGAACCCACCCCAATCGTTGACATTATTGTATCATCGTCAGGGAAGCAACCAATACGAAAATAAGTACTGTAATTAATTACCCTTAGTACTCTAAATACCCACGCCCCTGTAATTACCCTAAGTACTCTCAGTACTCCCCCCCTGTAATTAATTTAGTTACCTCTAGTACTCTAATTACCGTATGTCAATTGTCAATTGTCCCTCATCACTTTTTACATATGTCCCTCTATTAAGGAATTGAAGTGGTAGCACAGAGATCAGAGCTGTCGTTTTACTATATATGCGTTTTAAGTCAATTTCCGACGTTGACATAGAAGCATTTAATGAACTTTTTAATCAAGACGCGCGGGTTCTAGAATAAAAACCTCATTCGTCTCTAACTTTAAATAAGCCTTATATCATTAAAGAAATGTCCGTGGTCTATACACGCTTTGTAAAATCTAGTATAGTAATTTTCTGTGGGGAAAGTACAATTACATATTTTAAATTATTTTTACCGAAGCGGGTTGTTGAAATTTTACACGAGAATAGTAATAAATTGTACATTCAGTTAGCCATTAGTTTTTTATTATTAAACAGACATTAAACGGACTATTATAGTGAAAGAATGCTAAGAGTATTATAATATTTTATATATCACGTATTAGTTCACATGTATTAGCTGATTTTTTTTTAAATTTTATTTACCCAGCCTAAGTATTCATGTAAGTAGTTTAATAGATTTATTTCTAAGCATTTTGTTTCTAATAGATGTATTTCATTTCCAGCTAAATTGCAATGGTGTGAATGCATTAACTACTCATCCGAATGCTGGGTGATGGCGGAGGACATTGAAGGAGTATCGAATTAGTTGTGAGACTTAAGTATAGATTCTTTACATGCAGCAGATTATAATCCATATTATTACTTAGATGGTGATGGAGCTCGACTTCTTAAAGAAGATTCTGATAGGTACAGGAATAGTGCAAACTTGTGTGACAAGTATTCTTATGGTGCTATTAATTTAGAAGAATTTTGTAAGTAGCTGATTCAAACGGATTTAAAACGTTGCCCATATAAAAAAGACAAATACTTGCCTAAGGTTATCATGGCAAAATATATATTAGCTCCACCAATCCGAAAATGCCGTTATGTAAATTGTATTATTTTTGTATATCATTTGTTACTATAATCAATATGTAAATAGATAAATATATAACTGAAAAAAACACTTAATATTTATTAACTTTTCAGGTTAATATATATTTAAAAAAAATCAGGAATTAATGTTTTTATTGCCTATTTCTAAATTAAAACTTATCTTAATTCTATATTAAAATTTACGATACATTTATTAAGAAAATTAACATTAGCAAGTGCACAATAACTCTAATTTGAATGGGTGTGTTCCAGACAATGATCTAGGGTTGGGTAGAGAAGGGTAATAATCATCTAGATCTATAAATTGATTTCTCTTCATTCTACCTTTGCATACAATTATTATATCCTTTGACGACGTATGATAACTGACTGTTAACTGAATTTTGACAAATTCGTTGTGGAATCTCCGGCAGCTTTGATAGTTGAATATATCCATCAGTCCATTTAACACCACCATCATAGTTTTTTCTCTAAACATTGGTATTGCATCTTTTCATCTCGTGATAAGGTAGATAATGTGTATGATGACTCAAATAAATAATGCACGTGTTGGGCGGCTAATTCTTTTATTATAAACTCTCCCTTCTTATACTGAAACCCCTGTACATCAACAATTAAAATGGGAACTTCGACTCTGCTTATGAGAAACATATCACTCATTATTTACTTAGTACCTTTAAAGACCAGACTGAACTGAACCATCTAAGGCACTGTAGCTTAAACAAGTGTCATGAAGTATAAGTGCATATACTCGAGTATGTTGGGGGAATGTCGTCTTGCGTGTTTCAAACTCTAGTTTTATATCCACAGTGGAAGATTTAATAGCATCGGGTTGGTGGGAACAATTCGATGACAAATAATGGATTTTTTTCTAAACTCTCCAAATGTTAGAACTTACTTGACGTAAGCTAGGAAGCTCATACAGATCCCATATACGATATGCAAACTTAATTTTAGCATTATTGCCGGTTTTATTAATTCGATTCAATAGTTTAAGCTTTTGTCGATCCTCTGGTACAATATGTTTTATTTTCTACTCAATTTTAGTAACTTCCAAATTTGCATCAACCTCCCTGAGTCTTTGAAGTTGCGGACAATTATCAAAATTAATTCTTGCTTTGTATTTAAAATACCTTTGAACATGTGACTCTCAGCGTTTAAAATATCTTGCTTATTTTGGGTAAGACCCCAACCTGATGTTAGAAGCCATCGTTCGTGTGTCTTTCCATAAGACACCATAGTTTTCATTGTAGTAGTAATGCCGGGCTTTCGAACGACTGCCACTTGTGTACCACTCATTTCAATACTCATTTCTTCGAAGAGAAATGCAAGCTCATTATTCTATAAATAATATCGTTTAGCAGGATGACTAGGTGAAAATTTTCCCTCTATATAAATGTAGCTGTCGAGTATGAGACCTTAAAAATTGACAGAAATGCGTATCTCATCAGATTTTTTATAATACGGTGAACCATGTGGTTCATATGTATGTTCATGTAGGCTTCCATAGTATTCCACCGTACGATACACACATCGAAAGGGTCAGCACACGAAGCGCGGTAGTGGGTAGTTAATTCTTTGATTGATAAGCTTCGTTTTGAACTACACTTACCCGGTATGAGTATTGTGGCCCTGGAACAAATCTAGAAAAGGTTAACTCGCAACGATCTTGATATAAATCAACTCGATAATGCGTACAAACAGCACGACATCACATATTAACAGTATAGTGATCTAGCATCCCGACATAAGGCAGACTATCAATTTGAACAGGACGTTTGGAAACGAGTCACATCTAAAGACACAAGAATTAGAGAAAAGGCAGCAGCATGATTAGTTACGACTATAATGAAAGGAAAACAACGTCTTGGTATGGGTTGTAAGTCAGCAACACCCCATTTTACAAGAATAAAGAGGTAGCTAAGAAGACAAAAAATAATCGGAAGAGTGTTAAAAAGACAACCTTTTGCTGTGGAATAGTTCAAAGAGGTACGCAACACATTGCGGAAAGCCGGTGGTAAACGAAATATTACAAATAAAGCAGCTGAAATCGCGCTTCAAGCAGCACGACGATATGTAAAAACAGCTGGTGGAAAACATAATATTCGTACACTGCGCATAATACCCACACCGAAAATTGAGGGTATTTTACCTCTGATCCCAATATTTGCTGGATTATCAGCATTGGATAAATGCTGCAAAAGTGGTCCAAGAAGAGTTGGCTGAATCAAATAGCCACAATAGACAAATGGAATCTATAGCTATGGGGAAGAGCGGTAAAGAAATGTATTTGAAACCATCGTTTCCAAACGTCCTGTTCAAATTGATAGTCTGCCTTATGTCGGGATGCTAGATCACTATACTGTTAATATGTGATGTCGTGCTGTTTGTACGCATTATCGAGTTGATTTATATCAAGATCGTTGCGAGTTAACCTTTTCTAGATTTGTTCCAGGGCCACAATACTCATACCGGGTAAGTGTAGTTCAAAACGAAGCTTATCAATCAAAGAATTAACTACCCACTACCGCGCTTCGTGTGCTGACCCTTTCGATGTGTGTATCGTACGGTGGAATACTATGGAAGCCTACATGAACATACATATGAACCACATGGTTCACCGTATTATAAAAAATCTGATGAGATACGCATTTCTGTCAATTTTTAAGGTCTCATACTCGACAGCTACATTTATATAGAGGGAAAATTTTCACCTAGTCATCCTGCTAAACGATATTATTTATAGAATAATGAGCTTGCATTTCTCTTCGAAGAAATGAGTATTGAAATGAGTGGTACACAAGTGGCAGTCGTTCGAAAGCCCGGCATTACTACTACAATGAAAACTATGGTGTCTTATGGAAAGACACACGAACGATGGCTTCTAACATCAGGTTGGGGTCTTACCCAAAATAAGCAAGATATTTTAAACGCTGAGAGTCACATGTTCAAAGGTATTTTAAATACAAAGCAAGAATTAATTTTGATAATTGTCCGCAACTTCAAAGACTCAGGGAGGTTGATGCAAATTTGGAAGTTACTAAAATTGAGTAGAAAATAAAACATATTGTACCAGAGGATCGACAAAAGCTTAAACTATTGAATCGAATTAATAAAACCGGCAATAATGCTAAAATTAAGTTTGCATATCGTATATGGGATCTGTATGAGCTTCCTAGCTTACGTCAAGTAAGTTCTAACATTTGGAGAGTTTAGAAAAAATCCATTATTTGTCATCGAATTGTTCCCACCAACCCGATGCTATTAAATCTTCCACTGTGGATATAAAACTAGAGTTTGAAACACGCAAGACGACATTCCCCCAACATACTCGAGTATATGCACTTATACTTCATGACACTTGTTTAAGCTACAGTGCCTTAGATGGTTCAGTTCAGTCTGGTCTTTAAAGGTACTAAGTAAATAATGAGTGATATGTTTCTCATAAGCAGAGTCGAAGTTCCCATTTTAATTGTTGATGTACAGGGGTTTCAGTATAAGAAGGGAGAGTTTATAATAAAAGAATTAGCCGCCCAACACGTGCATTATTTATTTGAGTCATCATACACATTATCTACCTTATCACGAGATGAAAAGATGCAATACCAATGTTTAGAGAAAAACTATGATGGTGGTGTTAAATGGACTGATGGATATATTCAACTATCAAAGCTGCCGGAGATTCTACAACGAATTTGTCAAAATTCAGTTAACAGTCAGTTATCATACGTCGTCAAAGGATATAATAATTGTATGCAAAGGTAGAATGAAGAGAAATCAATTTATAGATCTAGATGATTATTACCCTTCTCTACCCAACCCTAGATCATTGTCTGGAACACACCCATTCAAATTAGAGTTATTGTGCACTTGCTAATGTTAATTTTCTTAATAAATGTATCGTAAATTTTAATATAGAATTAAGATAAGTTTTAATTTAGAAATAGGCAATAAAAACATTAATTCCTGATTTTTTTAAATATATATTAACCTGAAAAGTTAATAAATATTAAGTGTTTTTTTCAGTTATATATTTATCTATTTACATATTGATTATAGTAACAAATGATATACAAAAATAATACAATTTACATAACGGCATTTTCGGATTGGTGGAGCTAATATATATTTTGCCATGATAACCTTAGGCAAGTATTTGTCTTTTTTATATGGGCAACGTTTTAAATCCGTTTGAATCAGCTACTTACAAAATTCTTCTAAATTAATAGCACCATAAGAATACTTGTCACACAAGTTTGCACTATTCCTGTACCTATCAGAATCTTCTTTAAGAAGTCGAGCTCCATCACCATCTAAGTAATAATATGGATTATAATCTGCTGCATGTAAAGAATCTATACTTAAGTCTCACAACTAATTCGATACTCCTTCAATGTCCTCCGCCATCACCCAGCATTCGGATGAGTAGTTAATGCATTCACACCATTGCAATTTAGCTGGAAATGAAATACATCTATTAGAAACAAAATGCTTAGAAATAAATCTATTAAACTACTTACATGAATACTTAGGCTGGGTAAATAAAATTTAAAAAAAAATCAGCTAATACATGTGAACTAATACGTGATATATAAAATATTATAATACTCTTAGCATTCTTTCACTATAATAGTCCGTTTAATGTCTGTTTAATAATAAAAAACTAATGGCTAACTGAATGTACAATTTATTACTATTCTCGTGTAAAATTTCAACAACCCGCTTCGGTAAAAATAATTTAAAATATGTAATTGTACTTTCCCCACAGAAAATTACTATACTAGATTTTACAAAGCGTGTATAGACCACGGACATTTCTTTAATGATATAAGGCTTATTTAAAGTTAGAGACGAATGAGGTTTTTATTCTAGAACCCGCGCGTCTTGATTAAAAAGTTCATTAAATGCTTCTATGTCAACGTCGGAAATTGACTTAAAACGCATATATAGTAAAACGACAGCTCTGATCTCTGTGCTACCACTTCAATTCCTTAATAGAGGGACATATGTAAAAAGTGATGAGGGACAATTGACAATTGACATACGGTAATTAGAGTACTAGAGGTAACTAAATTAATTACAGGGGGGGGAGTACTGAGAGTACTTAGGGTAATTACAGGGGCGTGGGTATTTAGAGTACTAAGGGTAATTAATTACAGTACTTATTTTCGTATTGGTTGCTTCCCTGACGATGATACAATAATGTCAACGATTGGGGTGGGTTCCTAAAACAATAATTACAATGATATACAGAGTATCGTTATGAAATAAAGAAAGAGGATTTCGAGAGATATTCATTCAGTTTAGAAACGACATTTATTAGGCCCGTTTGCACCAGTGACAATTATATTCAAACTGCTACTTATAATTGCAAAGTAACGCTTACATCATTGCACCCAATTTTTAAGAACTACTTAGTTTTCAAAAATGGTATACTTTATTTAAGCTGTGTAAATTGGTGGCTTAAAGTTTCACTTAAATAAGCTTAAATAAACATTATTTATTTAAACTTGCATCATGTTGACGTATGAGTCAGAATATTTGATAAGTACTAGCAGAATTTTTTAAAATATGGACTCTCCTGATGACAATAGATGGTGTAGGTAGAAGTATTACTGAAATAGTTGAAGTGGGAATTCCACGCAGAATTTATGTTAGAGAAGATCATTTAAGCCAATGGATGAAGACTGTGCATTAAATAGTTTTGTAATTTGTTTCCATGTACCTATCGTCTTTCTTTCTTCAAGTTACCTCACCTATATTTTTATTCTTTATTAATTTTTACTGTGATACGAAACTTTAAATTAATGCCACATCATCTCCGGTATAATTAGCACGAGTAATGTGTGAAAGAGCAGTGAAATTGAGTGTATAGTTTGTTTCAAACATATTTGCAACATATAAAGCATCGGCTTCTTTGACGGATCAAAGAAGCCGACGTTTCTTATGATGCAATTAAATTTAAAATAAACTTTACTTGATGATATAATTTGTTCTACAGCAGCCGCATTTGTACAGATAGGGACCATAGACAATGTATATAATTTCCATTTTAATACACTTATTGATTATTAAAACATTTACAATACACGCCCTTAACTAGGTATTTTATTTATTGGATTTTTTTACATTAAATAATGTTTTATTTCGTGCGGATGTTACAGATCGCTTGACGCGGCATACACCAGCCCAAGCCGCTATTGTAGCCCTTGTACCATGTTACATAGTTTTATTAGCTTTTCCCTTAAAACAAGCAAATGCTGTACTTCTACAGAATGTTTTAGAAATTTAGAAGCATCATGTAAGCTTGTGTGCATTATGGTTTTTTGTTAGTGTGCAGCAAAAAATAGAAAAAACCTGTTTAATCTTTGTTTTTTTACTTACGATATTTAGGGATATTTAGTTAGCGAGTATGCGTGGTATCGGGGTGTGGGGTAACGGGACAGGGGGTATAATGTTATGGTGTGTTGTCCATATGTTAGTTGCGTTACCGTTGTTCGTTGTAGCGTGGTAGTCTTTAGTGTATGTATTTGTGTGTATGCTACATGTCATCTTATCTTTTTTATGTGTGTTAGGTCTCTAGTAAGGCTTGAGATTTGTATGTTGATTTTAAAAATGTTGTCGCAGTTCCGAAAATTTGATGTTGTATGTAGTCGATGTTACATTGTCTGTGTTGTTATTCTAAGTTTATATATCTATTTGAGTTAGTGTGTAGACTGAGAAGTTTTTTTGTGTAATGTGTAGTCTTTTGTACTGAGTGTCCGATATGCGGCACCCATACCTGTTTAGTGGGGGCTGTTATATTATTATGCAAGAACAGTTCCTTCCACATATATCCATATAAACACATAGATATACACAAAACAACATATATACGACAAACTTCAAGGTTTTATTGCAGCTGTTGTAGAAGCAGAATGTTTGTTGTAATAAGACCTGCGGCTTCATGTATGTTCTGCCAAAAATGAGGATATGTAAATATGTGGAACATTTGTAGAGTAAGTAAATAGTAAATTTATGTTTATTGTAAGTAGATATATTATGCATAAATTGTCAAATTTATGTATTTATAATGTAAACATATATTTTTTCATAGGAATATAAACACTTCTTTTTTTATAATAAACAGTTGTAATTAATTACCTTAAGTACTCTAATTACCCTATGCCCATATAATTACTCTAAGTCCTCAAATTATCGTAAATAATCTAATTATCTTAAGTATTGCAATTGTCCCCCTCCCCTTTCTTTAGTTGTTCCAAGTACTGCAATTACCTTATTTATCTCTTTTGGTTCACCAAGGTAGGAAGTCCATAGACGTACAATGTCATATTCGCATTTTGTGATCCAGAGGGGAGATTTACATTTAAAATATTTACTTTTATAATGAATATTTAGTTGTAAGTTTGTAATTGATGTGCCTATATTTTTTTCTAACGAATAGTTGTAAGTGTAGGTTGTAATTGATGTACTGCAATTGCCTTATTTATCCCATTTGGTTCACTGAGGTCGGAGGTTCATAGACGTACAATGTCATATCCGCCCTTTGTGATTCAGAGGGGAGACTTTTATTAAAAATATTTACTTTTATGGTGAATATTTAGTTGTAAGTTGTAATTGATGTACTCAAATTTTTTTCTAACGACTAATTGTAAGTATAAGTTGTATTTGATATATTGCAATTGCTTTATTTCTCCCATTTGGTTCACTAAAGTCGGAGGTTCATAGACGTACAATGTCATAGCCGCTCTTTGTGACCCAGAGGGGAGATTTATATTTAAAATGTTTACTTTTATAGTGAATATTTAGTTGTAAGTTGTAATTGATGTACATTTATTTTCTAATGAATTGTTGTAAGTATAGGTTGTAATTGAGGTACTGTGGTTGCCTTATTTCTCTTATTTAATTCACTAAGGTCGGAGGTTCATAGACGTACAATGTCATAGCCACTCTTTGTGATCCAGAGGGGAGATTTATATTTAAAATGTTTACTTTTATAGTGAATATTTAGTTGTAAGTTGTAATTGTTGTGCTTTACATTTTTTTTTCTAACGAATAGTTGTAAGTGTAGATTGTAATTGAGGTACTGTAATTGCCTTATTTCTCACATTTGGTTCACTAAGGTCGGAGATTCATAGACGTACAATGTCATATCCGCCATTTGTGATCCAGAGGGGAGACATATTTAAAATATTTACTTTTATAGTGAATATTTAGTATGTAAGTTATAATTGATGTACTCATTTTTCTAACAACTAATTGTAAATATAGGTTGCATTTGATATATTACAATTGTCTTATTTCTCCCATTTGGTTTACTAAGGTCGATGGTTCATAGACGTACAATGTTATATCCGCCCTTTGTAATCCAGAGGGTAGATTTATATTTAAATGTTTACATCTATAATGAATATTTAGTTATACGTTGTAATTGATGTATGCATTTTTTTTCTAACAGATAGTTGTAAGTATAGATTATACATAAAAAACGTAATTGAAATAAGGTGATTATGATAACTATATATAATAAATTATGTACATTACGTATAATAAGTGGTAAATTGTAAAGGTCTCACCTTTATAGTTGCCACCACTTTAGTTTAATTACTGCTGAAACTGGGAGGGGATAATAAAAAAATGTAATAGCTTCTATTCAATTAATATTCTGCCATGATGCTTTCAAGTATACCTCTCCAAGATGACAATATCTCGTCAACAAATGATGTAAGAACACCAGCACAACATTGGACACATTATGAAGACGATGATGAAGACAATCCTCCACAACCTAACAGTTGCAGCTGTAGACCATCCTCACCGTGCGTCGGCATGGTCAATGGATACGGTTGTTTATTATTTGGTTGTCCAAGATATTGTAACATGATCACCGAACCCCCCCCCCCCACCTCCCGAAGAAGGCCTAAGAAAAATTTTGTTTCATTATTTTTTTTTATATATGTATTCAAAAAAATACATATTATAAAATTTACTTTGCGGCTTATTATTAGAACACAATTTATAAAAATAGAACCTATTGCCTTATTGCTTTCTAATAAATATCATACATAAAAAAATATACGTGATATGTAATACATACATATATTCTATGGAAAAGAAGAAAATGTTTATTTTATGTTTTAAAGAAATAAAGTTATTTTCTTTGTACAAAATAGATAATAAGGTAAATAAAGTAGGTACATAAAAAGATTTTATTTATAGTAAATTGCTTTATGAATGAATTGATATTTTTAGTTTTCTTTTTCTGTATATATGTATATATTAATGTTAATACTATATTGTATCCCATACAAGTTGTAAATAATCTATTTAATTGTCAGTAAAGATTTTAAATTGGAATTGGAAATTGGAAAAAGGTGGAAAACAGTCACCGAAATATTTGTTATGAATGTTTATGAATAAATAAATAATTTTGTTTTTTTTTAAATCTGTGTCAATAATTATAAGAACTAAAAAACCCAAGGAAACATATACAATAAAAATATGTAAATAATAATGTGGTATTAGGTATAAATCGATATCTAAAATGACATACAGATTTCCTATTTCTAAATATCACTTTTTACTTGTTTTATATTTTTATATACGGGACATCTATTTAAGGAGAACCTGTATTTAATGTAGCAGAGAGTGATGGAATAATAGAAAACTGACAGACGACAAAGACAGTTGCTCTGCGCTACTGCCACACGGCTGAATTCGACAGTCGCCTATGCATTGTATCGCGTCTGCAGGCGCCTTTTACGAAGCAGTATACAGTCAACTCTCTCTCGCACATTTAAACTTCAATTCTCTTGCTTTTTGTCTTATTAAACACAGGTAGAAGTTTAAAACCATTAGCTATTGGAATGGTCGATAGCTCAGTTTGTAAGGTATCATACTGGTAATCGAGGGGTCCAGAGTTCAAATCCCACACAGCCAAAGATTTTTTAATAGTAACTTCTCTTCGTACATGACTGTACTGCAGTACTAAAGGTAATTAAAGTGATATAGGACAATTGCAGTGCTTACGGTATGAGTACTGACGGCAACTAAAGTGTTTACGGCAATTTGAGTACTTCGAATAATTACAGAAGCCAGGGTAGAGTATTTAGGATATCTGGATTAACTACTTGTATTAGAACAATTACGCAGGTGGGTGAAAAGTAATTGCAGTAATTATAGTACTTACAGTAGAGGTGCGCAATTGGAGTACTTAGGGTAATTAAAGTATTTACTGTAATTAGAGTACGTAAAATAATTACAGCAATTACAAGGGTTGGTGGGTACTTGGAGTACTTAGAGCAATTACAGCGGTGGGTGAGAAGTAACTGCATTAATTACAGAATTTACAGTAGAGGAGTGCAATTGTAGTTCTTAGGGTAATTAGAGTATTCACTGTAATTGGAATACTTAAGGTAATTACAGTAATTACAAAGTGATGCGTACTTGAGGTACTTAGAATAATTACACTGATTGGTGAGAAGTAATTGCAGTAGTTACAGTACTTACTGTAGAGGGGCGCAATTGCAGTACTTAGGGTAATTAAAGTATTTACAATAATTAGAGTACTTAGGTAATTACACTTACCCCCTCTGATTACCCCCGCACTCTAATTACCCCCTAGAATTACCCCCTCTAATTACCCCCGCACTCTAATTACCCCCGCACTCTAATTACCCCCCACCACAAGTGGTGGGAGGAGACCCACCACCGCCATTAATACCCTACTGAACTAGGTATTTTTAGGCCCTCAGATTAACTTGTTGCGTCTCTCCTGCATATGGTAGTGAAGAAGGAACCAATTGATTGGCGACAATGCGGAGATTATAGTCAATTAAATTCAGTTATGGTCCCAGATAGGTAGGTATCCATTACCGCATATCCCTGACTTCAATTCGCGATTGCATGGATGTAAAATATTTATGAAAATTGATTTGGTACCTACATATCACCAGATATCAGTCGAGGAAGAAGATATATTTACGACAGCAATTATTACATCTTTTGGACTATTAAAATTTTTACGAAGGCCATTCGGTTTCCAAAATGCAGCGCACGCGTTTCAAAGGTTCATAAATGAGTCACTGTCAGACTTAAACTATATTTTTATTTATTTATAAAATATATTGGTAGCAAGTAGGAGTGATGAGGAACATCACAAGCATTTAAAGTCTTTATTTGAAAGACTTGACCGTTTAGGTATTAAAATTAAACCATCCAAATGTGTGTTTGACGTAAAAGAATTCAATTATTTTGGGGCATATAATATCATCAAAAGGTAATTTTCCAACAGAAGCGCAAGTAGAAATAATAGAAATTTCACTCGTTCTTCTGTACTCAACAACTACAAAGATTTATTAGTATGGTCAATTATTAGTATCATTGTTTCGTTTTTAATTTTGCTGAAATTTTAAATCCATTACATATTATTAGTACTAATTGCAACATAATCATATTAAAAATATTGAAAATTGGGTCACAGAATATTCTGACAGTGTCGACAAGGTACGACCAGAACTTTCAAATGCTATTACACTTACACACCCAAGTAACAGGGATGATATAACATTAACTCTCACGGTAGACTGTTCTAATATCGCTATGGGGGTAGTAACAGAGCAGATATTCGATGAGGAATGTAAACCTTTAGCTTTCTTTTCTCGACAATTATCAAATTCTCAGAAAAAATATTTAACTTTCGATAAAGAAATGCACTATACGAAGCCATAAAGCACTATCGATATATGCTAGAGAGGGTAGATAATTCAACTGTTTTACTGATCATAAACCGTTAACAACAGCTCTGTTCTCCAAAACAGAAAGAAGTTCGAGAGAAACATGACATTTGGAATACATCGCACAGTTCACAAAATACATCTGACACATTAAAGGAAAAACAATATCGTCGCGAATACGCTTTCGCGTCTAGATGACGTACCTTAAAATTTACAAATGTTAACTTCAAAACAGATTCATTGTCAAAAAGTGACATTAATTAAAAAAATGTAAATAATAAACAGATGCCGAATTTTTTGTCACATATGAGTGACATTAATCAAATTAATTCGATTATAATTTAGAAATTTTAAGAAAGTATCAACTCGAAGATTAGGAACTAGAAACATTAACCACAAAACAAATTGTAGGAACAGAAAATATTAAGTATGTACTACAAAAAATTAAAATCCCTAATTATAATAATGAAATTTGGTGCAATGTTTCTACTTCCAATATTAGACCTATATACCCCAAGAAATTAGACGTACAGTTTTCGAAATCTTTCACAATTTAACACATTCAGGGGTACGGCTAATAACTAGTAAATATTTCTGGTCAAAAATAAATAAGGATTGCAACATAGGTAAATTGGTTATGCCTAAGGGGAAATTCGAGCACATACATATAGATATTGTAGGTTAATTACCCCCTTCAGGAGGTTGTTCTTACATACTGACTGTAGTAGATCGTTTTTCGCGATGGCCTGAGGCCTATCCTTTGAATAATATAACGGTAGAGAGGGTTGCCAAAATATTATTTCAACAATACGTATGCCGCTTTGGTGTCCTTCTTTACGTAACCACGGATCATGGAGTGCAGTTCGATTCAATACTATTTTCAGAATTTTCAGTTTCTTGGTTTTCATAGAATCCACACAACCTCATATCCACAAAGTAATGGAATGGTTGAAAGATTACATAGAGCTTTGAAAGCGACTTTGACTAGAGCGAATACACGCAAATGAAAAGATATTCCCATTATATTATTAGGGTTTAGAACCATGATAAAAGAAGACTTATTAGAGTGTTCATCTACAGAACTTGTTTTTGGTCAACCTCTACGTCTTCTGGGAGAATTCTTCGTTAAATCTCACGAAAACCCGGATATTCAGTTTTTATTACGGAAAAATTTTAATAACCTCAAACAAATCAAGACGAAATATCACTCGTTAGAAAAAATATTTATTAGTCCTGACATTAAAACATGTAATTATGCGTATTCATTAGAACTGAAGGATCGATACCTTCTTTATCTCCAGTATACGAGCAACCCTTTAAGGTGGTATCACGAACAGAAAAGGTAATTTGCATAAATAAGCATAATAAAGAGATCACAATTAGTTGGATAGGGTTAAACCCGCCTATTTATTAAACGAAAATTTATATGTAGTTGAGAAGAAAATTATTAAAAAAGTGAGATTTGCAATAGATTTCTTAGATGGTTAGGTAATATTCTTTTAAAAGGCGTACTTGCATACTTGCATTGTTGATACTTCCTAGCATTGTTAATATTAATCACTGTCAACGTTGACAGTTATGTTAATTATTTTGTTCCTATTTTTATGGTAGCCAGGGAAATGATGACTATTAAGGATATTAATATTTTAAATCTGCTCTGTTTGATTAATTGTGGTAATCCTCACACAAGACAAAGTGGTGCCCGAAGGCCCCCATAGCTCGGGGGGCTCCGGGGCTCTAATGAGCTCGTTTTTTTTTTAATTTTTCGTTATGATAGATATAATATTATATATTAAACACCTAATGATATATTCCCAAATAATATAAATGATAAAATAATTTTATGTACCATGCAATAAATCTGTTTTCTTTACAAGAATGGAAATAAAACCTTAAAGATTTTTGTCAGGCTTGCAGATATAAAAAATAATTATTTGCTGACCGACGGTGCTCGTTATTGTGGAATGTTCAATAAACATTCATATATAAATGTTGAGTATGAATACACTAATGACGTCAAGGTTATTGGAGTAGAATAGAATAGAATAGAATAGAATAGAATAGAATAGAATAGAATAGAATAGAATAGAATAGAATAGAATAGAATAGAATAGAATAGAATAGAATAGAATAGAATAGAATAGAATAGAATAGAATAGAATAGAATAGAATAGAATAGAATAGAATAGAATAGAATAGAATAGAATAGAATAGAATAGAATAGAATAGAATAGAATAGAATAGAATAGAATAGAATAGAATAGAATAGAATAGAATAGAATAGAATAGAATAGAATAGAATAGAATAGAATAGAATAGAATAGAATAGAATAGAGTAGAATAGAATTTATCAGATTGACTATACAGAATATATGTGACAGTCAGTTTGGTTACACTATTTTTAGAAGGTATATTTATGCATACATATTATAATAATTATTAAAAATATAAAGAGTTAAGATTATGTTTAAAAATTTTTTCAAGGGTGTAATAAAAATGCATCCAGATATACAAACGCACACTCACATAAACATGCACACATAAGACGACAACTTCACTAATATACAATTATATACACACATGTATACTTACACATACACATATTCATTAATAACATACATGTACATATACACACATAATGAAAAATAGTCATAATTTAAAACTCACAGTACAGGGATTCATTTAATATTTAATTATAGTGACATAAATTCATTTACCGAATAAAAACAGTTGTCGATTAAAAATCGTCTCAATTCTCTCAAGAATCGATGAAAATTTGTTGTATTTTTCATACTGTCAGGTAAATAATTATAAAATTTGGTAGCAACAAAACTTGGCGAGTTTTCGTAAAGAGCTTTATGATGATGGTTGGTCCTCAGTAGGTAGCCATATCTAATATTATGTGAATGGATGTTAGATGCTGGTTGGAACTGATAAATGTTTTGTTTTACAAATTTTACTGCACTTAGGATATAGATACTGAGATTGGTTAAAATTTTGTTTTTAATAAAATGAGGTCTGTATGAGTCCCTGCCCTTTATATCAGAAAGTATTGCCGATAAGTCGTCAGCTTTCTGCGAAACTGTATATTAGGAATATAATATATCTCCCAATGTGTACGTACGGATGCAAACTATCACAAAAATTTGCCATGCACTAAGTTACTTATTTCGTTTACAATTAATTGTGAATGGAACACAGAGATCACCTTCTTTCCGCGAATATTCTTTCCCCGACCAGACAGCACAAACGTAGGCTTTCCTATTAAAATTATTCAACACTGTATCTTTATAGTTAAGCAGTTGGAAATTGATATACATACCAGCGGGAAGCTTACACGATCCATATCTCCGAAACTACGTATAAAATTTTTGTAATACTTCATATTATGTGTAATAAACAGGGTATGATCTTTCTAACTAAAATATTTTGACAGCTCTGTCACTTCCGCTTATACCGGAAGTAGATGTCAACTTTGTTATTTTAAATGGAACACCCATGTTTTCATTATCAGAAATGATATAAAAGAAGGAGAATGGATTATTTACTTTACTTGTATCTACGTAATATTTGTGTTTCATAGCAATTATATGAAATTAACACAGAATTAAAATATATAACGTTCATTTTATCAATTTTCTCAATAAAAAAAGAACAAATATTAAATACTGGTTTAAAAATTTATATATTTAGATAGCTCCATTCACCAAAACAGGAAAAGTTTCCATGAACATAGGTCGAAAAATGCTTCTATTTATAATGCATGGCGTTAAAATATATAGAAAAATTGTAAAATACTTCCTAGGGATGGATAGGATGGTAATATTCCCAATGAAAAATAAACAAAATAATAAACTTGGGGAAATAATGATCATTAAACACTCAATCGAATTTCTAGTGCATCCAACGACAGACAAACTACCCAATAGCAAAGGAATAAAGTAATACCTAATTCACACCGAGGAATAATTTCGGAGAAAGAGAAATGGGACCAGAGAAATGCGAATACCGGAAGTAAACCAAGCAGGTGGCTTCATAGGTTCAGCCCCGTTAGACTGGATATTGTGGGAGTGGCAGTGTCAAGAAAGCTCTGGCTTTTTGTCAGTAAATACAATAAATCCTACGCAGCTGACGATATTAAGAAGGATCTCTCAGATATCCTTCCAAATGAAGATATAAAGATATGCGAAAAAAATTGAATACCGTGATGAATATAATTCTTTCAGGGTAGGATTAAACAAATATCTGAAAGCATGGATCCTAACACATGGTATGCTGGAATTGAGGTTTGAGGTTTCTTTTTAGAAGGCATAGTTGGAACAAACATAACATATAATGGCGACCAGCTGTATAAGGGGACGGAAAAATAAACTCGGATCAAAGACTCTGACATCTCAGCAAAAGACTAAAGGTGAAAATAAAAAAGAATTCCAAGAACCAAGTGAACTAATACTAAAATTAATATATGTGTATATATATATAGGTATGTATATATATATATATATATATATATATATATATATATATATATATATATATATATATATATATATATATATATATATATATATAAATATATATACAGAGTGTTCCTAAATATCATTTACATACGCAAGGGGGCTTATTTCATGACTGAAAGTTTGTATAAACATAGGTTCGCAAACGCTTCTTTATTGATCTGCAGGGTGTTGAAATTTGAAGATTTTTTTTCTTTATAGCTCCTGCAGTTTTTGAGATATTTATCTCAAATTCGGAATATAGCTTACGCTGTAGGGCTTACATCATTGGCCATACCAAATGATTGTGAGAATCTACAGGGAGATGTTTTTTCAGGGGTCATGCTCCTTTCTCTCCTCTGAACTTTTTTCGATGCGCCGCTGGTAGATTCTAAAATACAAATAAGGTTACGGAAATTTTACAAATTCAACTCGGATTAATCAAGTTTTATACCTTACGATGACCGGATATCTCAGCATTTAAAAATAATAATATATATATATATATATATATATACCAGTTAAAGTACCTAATTATTATTTTTAAATGCTGAGATATCCGGTCACCGTAAGGTATAAAACTTGATTAATCCGAGTTGAATTTGTAAAATTTCCGTAACCTTATTTGTATTTTAAATACTTAGATAATCCGGTCAACTTTATAGGTATAAAACTGCAAAAATTCTTTTATGTCTTCATTCACTTGTTTATGAATCGTTTGAAAATTGCATGTTAAGTGTCGAAACTGCAGTAACGCTTGGTTGTAGTAAAAAACAGTGATAAAAAACAAATTAAAGTGTTTTATTCTATCATTATGATTAATTATCACAAAGTAACGGCTTCTACTATTCAATTTTTGAAGACACTATAAGAATATTACTTATCGCAACATAATTGATTGCTCCATCGAAGAATTCAAAACTCGGTTCTTAAACAGCTACGATCCAAACATGACCATAACAGTGGCGATATCAATAATATATTCGACGATTTTTTTTGCCCCTTTCGTGCGGTGTTTTGAAATATCCTTCCCAATAAAAAACAAAACATTAAGGGAAAAGTTTTCTCACAAAACCAAAATAAAATTCACAAAAATACTTATTGAAAAGACTGGTAGACCTGAGTGACTTAAACAGTTTAAAATCTTGAACTTCAAGATTGATGTTCAAAATTTTAGTTCAAACTTAGTTGTAAACAGAAAAACATGACTGTTTAATGTTAAGTCAAGTTAAGTCAACTTTGTTAAGTTAAATGAAACACCCTATATATTATGCATTTTTGGTTAGTGAACGTCAAAAGCTTTTCAATGAACTACCATAATATAGACTTTCTTTGAGCAGTTCAGTAGTTATTTGAATATAATTTCAAATAACTACTGAACTGCTCCAAGAAAGTCCACATATAGAAAAAAGCGTTCAACCATGTATCCGGTTTTAGATTTTTTTCTACAGGGTGTCTATAATTTTATGTAAGTAAGTAAGTAAGTAAGTAAGTAAGTAAGTAAGTAAACATTTATTTCCCATCATTATTACCATAAATACAATAAATAGTGGTGAAAATAAACACAATTTATAATGTAACAATAAAGAACCTACTTAAAGGTGTAGGGAAAAATAGATTTTTTTTTATAATATATATATGGTCATATTATATTAGATACATACCTAGTTATACGCCTAATAGACTAATAACAAACAAATAGCTATAGCATTGTTTCTATATGCAGAAAGTATATGCATATAAATGAAGTAAGCTACAACTGAGCGAGTGATCCTAATAATACAGTTATAATTAATCTAATTAAGTTATACACACATAATATATACAGACATACAAATATATATTTTGCCTTATAAAGCACTTTTATTATACACGTCAAACGTTATGAATTTATGAGATAGACAAAGGAAAAAAAGAAAAAAAAACATGAGAAAACCATGATAACCTCTTCCTGTTTTAAATTTCGGCTACGAAATATTCATTTAAGTTATAGAATTCATGCTCGTGTAAAATTCTTTTTGTTTTACGTTTAAAAGCTTTAGAGTTTAATGATTTTAGATGTGCTGGTAATTTATTGTAAATTTTTATTCCAGAATATAGGAGCCCCTTTCTGGTTCTAGTATAATTATATTTTGGTAATAAGTAATCTTGGTGTCGAGTCGGATAGTTATGTATATTACTTGGTGTAGTAAGAGAATTTTTATTTTTATGAATTAAAATAGCAAGTCTGTAAATATATAAGTTGGTTAGAATAAATATTTTTATCTTTTTAAAATAGTTTCTACAGGATTCTCTAGGAGGTAAATCACATAATACCCTAATTGCTTTTTTTGTATCAAAAATATCTGTTCAGAATTGATAGCTTCACCCCAAAGTTCAATTCCATATTGTAGCAAACTCTGAAAGTACGCAAAATACACTATTTTTGCTAAGGCAAAATCAACATTTTTTTTAATTGTTAGTATAGCATATATAGCTTTGCTTAATTTCGCCTTTAGGTTAGTTATATGTACTGACCAATTCAATTGTGAGTCAATATAGATGCCGAGGAATTTGGTAGAGCTGGCAGGTTGTATTTCTTCATTATGTAGTTTAAGAGTAATGTCTGTTTCCCCTTGTAGTTGGAAGGTTACGTTATTTGTTTTACTGCAAGTCTGTTCGCAAGGAACCAGTCTGATATATTCTCTAGTAAAGTTTGTGCATTTTTTATTAAATTATTTCTATTATCATCGTGTATTATTATACTAGTATCGTCTGCAAATAATGAAAGTTTTGTGTCTGGAAAATTTGGTACTATATCATTAGTATATATCAAGAATAATGTTGGCCCCAGAATAGATCCTTATGGAACTCCACTCTCAACCACAGCAAAATCAGAATAAGTTTTTTTTATTACGTCGTTGTTTGTCTCGGTTATTTCAACACACATTTGTCGTTCGAGTAAATATGTTTTATACCAGTTATTTTCGCTACCATATATGCCATAATATACCAGTTTTTTAAGTAATATTTGATGATCAACATAATCAAATGCTTTGGACAAGTCACAAAAAAATACCTAATGGTGTCTCTCCAAGCATGTATTGATATTTTCTATTAAGTTAAAAGCTGCATCTATCGTATTGCAGTTTTCTCGAAAACCAAACTGATAATTATTTAAAATGTGATTACTATTCAAATGAGTTACTAGTTGATTTTTCACTACATGTTCTAGAATCTTAGAAAACGATGGCAATAAAGATATGCCTCGATAGTTATTAGTAAGTGACTTGTCTCCTTTTTTATAGGGGGGCCTTGTTACCGAAATTTTTAGAGATTGTGGAAAAATTCCATTTGCCAAGGACAAGTTAATTAGATACTCCAAGGGTTTAGTTAAGGCGTTCACATTTTTTTTATTATAGTTATTGGAATATCATCGTAACCAGTGGACATCTTTGGTTTTAATAAGCCTATCGCTTTTCTTACTTCACAACTTGTAACCTGTGCAAAATGAAATTGGTTTGCGTTGTTAATTGCCATATTATTGATATAATTTTCGCTTGGTATTTTTGATTTAACAATAGGTAGTGCCAATTTTGCAGCTTTAATAAAATGTATTTTAAATTCGTTTGCCACTTCAGAAGAATCTGTAATTATGTCGTTATTTATTTTAATAGCCATATTCTCGTTTTTTCCGCTGTCCTCATCCGTACTAGTAAAGTGTTTAACTACTTTCCAAGTTGATTTAATTTTATTGTCTGAATTTACTACCTTATTTTTAAAATAATTTTGTTTTGCACAGTAAATAACTTTTTTTAGTATAGTGGAATAACTGTTAATAAAACTTAATATATTCTCATTATCAGTATATTTTTTTTAATGTGAATAAAAATCTTTTATTTTTACACGAGATTTTGATACCTTAGTGACCCATCCTCTATAAACTGGTGTGCATCGATGTTTACTGTTTTTTAAAGGAAAAGCTTTTTCAAATACTTCGTTGAAATGTTGATAAAATGTGTTAAATGCTCTGTTAGTGTCATTAATTTCATACAATGTATCCCATTTATGTCAAACTTAGATATTTAAAAACCTCAATAAATTTGTTATTTCAAATAGAACACCCTGTATGTTACTTCATATTCGATTAGAGAAATATAGGAGCTTTCTGACGACCTAATTTGATATTCATTTTCAATGGCTTTGAGGATATGATCATTTTTGTCAAAATATTGAGAAAAACAAAAATACCCTATTTTTGAAAAATTTTATGCAATTAATAAAGAGTTTAATAGTTTTTTTATAAAATAACTCGTTAGTTAATAAATAATAAATCAGCAATTTTCTCTTATACAATACAATAAAAAAATAAATAAAAGTGTCAAGTGTCAATATTGATCTAGTTAGCTATAGATTCCTACCGATACACATATGTCTTAAGACATGTTCTCCCGTTCAAGTACGCTCGTGCGTGTACTTGTTATACATACACATACACTTAATTGTATTAAAGCAGCAACAAAAGATATGTTTAACGGGCTTATAATTCAAATTTTGTCTACAAACTGGCGCACGTGACCGCGCGTACATGAAGGTGCGTTCATGTGTTAAGACATGCACGTGTCATTGTAACGAGAAACAGGAAGAACAAAATAAACTTAATTATTTTCAAGGTTTTTATTGAATTTATAAGGAGCAAAACAACATATTTAAGGTATTTTCTTATTCATTCACCCAATATTTAAAAATCGTAAGGTCAATTTTAAATTAATCACGGAAACAAAAGATAAGAGACTGCCGGAAGTTATAATTCATTGTGACACTTGTGACAATTATCAGTTGATTTTTTTTTATTGTATGTCGATGCATTGATAAAACTAGAATAATTATCAAAAAATTTAATTTTCACGATAATGAATTAGTTGATATGCTTTATATGAATTGCAATAAAAATTCTTTATCAGCATTTAGAATTTACGCTGCTGCATATCCAAGTAAAAGACACCCATAAGTGATTGCTTTTGAAATGCTGAAAGTTATACGTTAGTCACTTAACGCTCTAGCCCATTGCGTTACTAAGCTATATGTAATAATTCATGTTTATTTTAAAATTTTCTAATTAAGAAAATCAGTAAATTCTCCGTATTGCTGAATTGGGGAATTTAAAATTTGCACGAAATTCAGCAAAAATAGGGAACTTCTCTTTTTGTTTCTCAAAATTTGGATATAAATGATCATATTCTCAAAACTATTGAAAATAAATTCAAGTATGGTAGGTCGTTGGAAAGCTCTTATAATTCTCTTATCGAATATGAAATAACATACCATATGTTCCATTTGGAATAACAAAGTTATTGAGGTTTTTAAATCTTCAAGTTTGACATAAAATTATAGACATCCTGTAGAAAAAAATTTTAAAACAGGATACATGGTTTGAAATCTCTTTTTTATGGTAATACATTACGACATCAAAACATTTGAGAGCGTTTCAAATTAAAATAATACATTTTTTGTAAATGTGCACATGCGTCAAAATTTCTACATAATTTGAAATAACCCCTGAACTGCTCCGAGGAAGTACGTGGTACATGTTATGGTAGTTAATTGAAAAGCACTTGACATTCACTAACCAAATATGCAATAACATATAGGGTATCTCATTTAACTTAACAAAGTTGACTACTACCTAGCTAAAACGAAATACCTCTATGACTATAAATATTTACAGATTATGCAATGGTGAATACTGACCAACTTTTGTTTTCAATTTTTTTCTATCTGTAATAGTTACAGAGTTATGGACCAAATATGCACTAGGTGGACACCCTGATATATATATATATATATATATATATATATATATATATATATATATATATATATATATATATATATATATATATATATATATATATATATATATATATATATATATATATTGATATGAAGTCTGAAGTAATTATTAATTATTAATAATATTTAGCCGACAAAACTAACCTATTTTAGAAATGTCACTAGCTAAAATATAACCATTTTGTCGTAAACTTAAACAGGTGGAGAATCAATGGCACCCAAGAGACTATTACGTTGTAATGGGATATAAATGAAATAAATCCAACATATCTCGGAGACAAAACGTTAAAATACTACGAAAATGTTTCAAGGGAGGATAGCAAGAAAACTTTCCGAAACAAAACTTTCACAACAGCGCTATCGCTTGTGCCCTTGTTCTAGAAACCAGGTGAATTTATTTAACAGGAAATATATAACTGTTGTAGACGTATTTCACGTTAAGTAACTATTTCAAATATAAAAACTCACTAGTCACTAGTATATATAAAAATGTGACTCTCCAACGTGTTTTTTTTTGCTTGGGATTTATACTACAGGTTAATGGTAGAGGAACCAAACTGGATTTACGCACTATAAGATGGAGTCACCTTTCCCGTGCCAAAAACATCTTACTTTTTAACACGCTTTTATTATTAGCTTCACTTGTATGTTTGTTTGTTTGTTTGTTTGTTTGTTTGTAACCGACTCTTTGGACTCGATTTTGACCCACTTTAAACGGACAGATTTAATTGAAACTTTGTACACTTACGAAGAACAGGTAACAATACAATAATTTGATAAGTTTATATCATTATCCTGATCAGCATCGCCAGTCCTTTCCTCACGTATCCTCTGCGTGAGAGCAAGAGGCTTAATATTGTAAGTATATTCCGTGATTCTCAGTTCGGTCGTTGGTCGAGCGGGCAAGTCTTAGTCGACGCGAAACGACGGACTCCTGGGGCGTGAGTTCAAATCCCATGGCTGAAATAAAAAAATATTGTTTTTGCAGAAATATCTGTTGGAACGTAATATGTTATAATATCAGCATCAATAAGCAATATAAATATAGTTTAAAAAAGCTACAAAACACGCTTGCATAGCACATCAAACTAACAAGTGAAAAATAAATATAGTTTAAAAAAACTAAAAAACACGCTTTTAAAGCACATCAAACTAAAAAAGTGAAAAATAATTATTAATATAAACTGAAAACAATAATGAACGAAAAATACTAGTATTATTGGGAAAAAAGCGTGGGGCGCTTTGTGCCATATTTTTCGTATATCGAGCAACCCACGCTTTTTTCACAATAATACTAGTATTTTTCGTTCATTATTGTTTTCAGTTTATATTAATAATTATTTTTCACTTTTTAGTTTGATGTGCTTTAAAAGCGTGTTTTTTAGTTTTTTTAAACTATATTTATTTGGTTCAAGTGCTATAGTCTTGATATTTGAAACCATTGTATAACTCATCAACTGAAATAACAATATTTAATAATAAATGTTTATTTTTTACTTTATTATACCTAATATAAGGCAGTATAGTAATCGGGATTTTTTCGACTTCGAGATTTTGATTGATATATACATTTTGAACCCTCCAGAATCCATTCTGACTATTTTTCGTGCGTGCGTGCGTACGAGCGCGCGTGCGTGCGTGCGTGCGTGCGTGCGTGCGTGCGTGCGTGCGTGTGTGTGTGTGTCTGCGATAACTCAAAAAATACTAATGGGAGACTTCCCAAATTTGGCAGTTAAGATTTTCAACAGCATGTTAGGTGACTCATTAAATTTGGTGAATGTTATACCACCAGAAGTGACATGATGAATGAAAGAAGAAAAAAGGTACAATTTCGGAAAAAAAAATTAAAAAATCTTTATTGAATTTCTAGACGAATCTCGAATAATTATAATGAAAAAACATAACTTATGGAAAAAAAATCTGTCTGCATGTCTGTAGTGTCGCAATAGCAACCACAGTTTTTGAGATAATGCTTTCAAATTTGGTACACTTGTTCTAAAGGCCAATGACAATGAAAAATTCGGTGATGAGCAAAATTGGCCAGCTGAAAGAGGGTCCACTGGGCCCAAACTTCGTGATTTTTTTTGACCGATATTTTGATTGATATATACATTTTGAACCCTCCTGAATCCATTCTGACTATTTTTCGAATGATGTCTGTCGGTGCGTGTGTGTGGATGTGTGTGCCACCAGAAGAGACATGATGAATGAAAGTAGAAAAGAGGTACAATTTTGGGAAAAAAATTAAAAATTTTTATTGAATTTATGGACGAATTTCGACGAATTATAATGAAAAAACATAACTTTATAGAAGAAATCTGTCTGCATGTCTGTTGTATCGCGATAGCAGCACAGTTTTTGAGATAAATCTTTCAAATTTGGTACACATGTTCCAAAAGTCAAAAACAATGATAAATCCGGTGATGAGCAAAATTGGCCATCTGAACGAAGGTCCACGGGACCCAAACTTTTTTGTATTTGCCTTTACAAAAAAATATATTCTTGATGAAAGGTTATAAATCATGTCTACTATATCATGCCAATAAAATATGTTTTCCAAGTACTTAAATAAAGCTGATGTAAACTGAAATTGTTACACATTTGACCTCATAAAATGGGGTTAGGATAAATTTAACAGTTTGACATTTCAAATTTCTAATTTAGTTACGAAATTGTCAATATCAATAAGAAGAAATTATTAAAATATATGACATGAATTATTATTGACGGTATCGAATGACGCTGAATTAATTATTTAAAAATTTTAATGAAACATTTCAAGCTACGCTATTAAAATTTAATTGAACTAAGTGAAGAATTAAATAGAATGATTTTTTTTAGACCAGGATGATATATACTGGTATAAGAAAGTTATGTGCTGGCCAAATCTGATATTTTAAGAATGAAATTTTTTGAACAGTTTTAGAATAACTACATTTTTATTTATGTTTATACCTAAAATTATTACTAATAACAATTAATAATTAGTTATTTTGTATAACATTAAAATTCAAAATATGACTTCCTCATAATTAAAATTAAAAATAATTATGTAAGTCATGATTAAAGTTTTATAATACTATTCTAATAATTTAAGCGCCTTCCAATCAAGATCTTTAGCAGATATTAGTGAGGGCCTTCTCATGTAATTATAGAAGAATTTGATATTGTGACTAACTTCCGCTCTACACAAGAATAGAAGTGTCACTGTGACGCACAAAACTACAGCAGAATATCCAGGTACGGCAATCTCAAGCGCTAGTTCTTGTTTAGAGTGCAAAAGCACCACTTTACTTTATTATCGAAACAACAGAAGCTGGGTAACTACAGTGAGGAAACGGTGATTCCAGGTGTCAAGAAATTCTAACTCAGGCAATGAAGTAAAAAGAAGAAAGGATCTGAATCCAATATCCTACATTTAATCTACACTATGTATTTTATTATTTACAGATTATTTACAGGTTATACTACAGTTAATTACAAAATTGCTATGAGTAGGTCACGCAAGCAATGCTAACTAATGAGCAGACATGGCGATGAATATGCGGTAAAAGGGCAAGCAGTAAAAAACGGTTGGCAAGCAGCTAGCTTTAAAACGGAAAGCAGTAAAAAACCAGTCAGCAAACAGCCAGAATTATGTCTCTCCGCTGGAAGCATATTCACCAAATTTCCCATTTCCCATTTTTTTAGTTATCGTGGCCACACACATACACGCGCACCGACAGACATCATTCGAAAAATGAATGGATTCAAGAGGGTTCAAAACGTATAAATCAATCAAAATCTCGAGGTTGAAAAAAATCACGATACTATACGTCCTTATATTAGGTATAAGAAAGTAAACATGAAAAAAATAGCTATTTATATAATCAGTTGGGAAAGATGAATTTTTGTATAACGAGTTTGTTTTTGTGGAACAAGTGACAGCGAGTTCCCACAAATTAGTAGGAGTTACACAAAATGTTCTTTCCTAATGAGTTTTATACAAGATTTTTCTAATTTTGACTACCTATTTTTCAGTTCGTTTTAAAAAAATTATTAAAAAACCAATAAAAATCAAAAGAAGTATAAACGTTGCTGCTTGTCACAAGCTTCCAATCTAGGAACTTATTTTACTTGGTGTGTATGTGGTTGCTAAGGCGTGTTTATTGGTAGTCGTAGTTGCTCTTAATGATTTGGCTAATTGTGTTATAAATATTTATAACTAAAAGTTCTTTGAAACAGAAAATTACATTTTTTGAATTAAAATGGCCAGTTTATTCTACATTTGTTCTTATTTTCTTTATATAACTGGTGATGGAATGAACTTTTCGCAACCAGTTGCAAATAATTTTATTTTTCGTAACTAGTTGTGAAAAATACGTTTCAAAACTTCAGTTAGTTTTGAAAATTGTCACTTTAAATGTCAAAATTCGAAAAAAAAAATGTAGTAACCCCCAAATCCCGCCGCAGTTGCCAAATTCAAACGAAGTACTGTTTCCTTTTGTTTTTTTTTGTCTGAAAGATGATTGTATCGAATATCAAGTTTTTATCGCGTATTTCAAAGATAATAGGGTCAAAAAACTGCATTTCGATTATGACATTAAACAGCATGTATCATGGAAACTAAGACTTTTATCGTTATGTTATACAATGAACCAGTTGACGAAATGTGTACATCAAATCTGTAAATACTGAATATTTTGCTCAAAATCCCATAATACTATTTAACATCCAACAGAATGCTTTTTTTACGATTGCCAGTGGGGTTTTTGAATATGTTTGACATTTAAAAAATTAATAAGTGTACATTTTTTCAATATTGAATCAGCTATTTAAATAAATTGTCGATTGACTAATTTGGCTGAACATGTTGTGCGGCGGTCCTACGATATATCTCACGTACAGAAAATTTCAGCCCCGAACACTTAACTTTAGCTAGTTACTTTTGTAGAACAATAATGACTATTTAAAATTTTTCTAATTTATCTACACAAACTATAGTGTTAATTTCAAAAATGTCCACGATTATTACCCATCCATAATTATTGTAAATGTACATTAGCTTTAAAAATTAGAAAATTTCTCCAGAATTAAGAATCGCCCTGGAAGAAATCAGTACATGAGTGTGGAATAAATGGAATTTACGAAAGTAAGAACAAATTCCTTAGAAGGCAATGAGGTATTAACAGTAAATTGTAAATCACAAAATTTTAAAATAATACATTTAAACATTAGAAGCATATTTAAAAATTTAACGGAATTTGAAATTTTTCTTAGTCAGTACTCAAATCAGTTTGAGTGTATTATTCTATCAGAGACCAGACAAATTTATAATATAGACTTAATAAAACTAGAAGGATATGAAACAATATATAACGATGGTGACTTTAATCAAAATGATGGCACTGTGATGTTTATAAAAAAAGGGCTTGAATATGACTTTACCATCCAAAAAAATCAATCGGTGTAAAATAATAAATACTAAAATAGTATTTAATCAAGAAACTATAAATATAATAGGATTATACAAATCACCTGCTATAAATAATCAAGAATTTGTAAAAGATTTAGAGAAATATTTTCAAACAAATAAACTTAATTCAGATATATCTATTTTCACGGGTGATATAAATATTGACTTACTTGACAATAATTGCGTAACGAATGAATACTTAAATATTATGTATGAAAACGGATTCAAATCGGTTATAAACAAATCAACTAGAATTCAAGGCACTGCAGATAGTTGTATAGACCATATGTTTCTTAAAAGTAAAAAAAATCTGGATGACTTTGTAATCCCAATTATTGTAAACTCATATATTACTGACCACTTCCCGATTATTTTACAAATAGTTTTTAAATTTAATAAAAATAATGAACAAAACATAAACAATAAATTTATTAAATTTGTAAACTACAGAACGCTAAATGAAGACTTAAAAACTGTAAACTGCGAGACAATACTATCTCAAGATGATGCGATCAAATGCTTTTTTAAATACAATAAATGTAAAAATAAAATATCACACTAAATTAATTAAATTAAAAAAATAAGAAAAATAAAACGTAAAGACTGGATTACAAACGGTATAATAAACTCAATAAATCACCGAGACGAGCTTCACAAACAAACCAGAATTAATAACAATGAGAACCTTAAAACTATGTATAGAACCTACCGTAATAACCTAAATAAAATCATTAAGAAGGCTAAGTCTGACTATTTTAAAAATCAAATTGAAAACAGTACAGATTCAAATAAAACTATGTGGAAAACCATAAAAAAACTGAAAAATAGTAGTAAAAATAATAATATTATAACTAAAATACTAAACGAAGAAAATAAAATTGTCTCAGATAAACTTGAAATGTGCAACTCTTTTAACAACAACTTTTCAAATATAGGCGGAAATTTAGCCAAGAAAATAAAAATTAGCTCAGACTACATAAATAATACAAATTATATTAACCCGTTTTCTATGTTTTTATCGCCAACTTGTGTGAACGAAGTTAAAAATATCATTTTAAATTTAAAAAATAAAAAAGGTGTCGGAATCGACGGCATATCGGCTGAAACAATAAAAAAATATTGCTAGCAATATTGTTTATCCACTCACAAAGTTGTTAAATACCATTTTTGAGACTGGTTGCTGTCCAAGCGAATTTAAAGAATCCATAATTGTACCAATTTACAAAAAAGGCGATAAATTGAATTCACTAAATTATAGACCGATATCCTTGATAACGAACTTTGCAAAGATTTTTGAGATGCTCCTAAAAAAAAGATTAGATGGTTTTATAAAAAAAGCATAATATTATATCTAAACAACAGTATGGTTTCCAGACTGGAAAATCAACAAATGACGCAATAGACACACTAACAGAATGCATATATAAAGCTACAGATAAGGGAAAGCCTTCGCTATGTATGTTTCTAGACTTAGCGAAAGCCTTTGATACGGTCTGCCACGAAAAATTATTAAAAATATTAGAGAATATTGGAGTTAGAGACTTACCTTTAAAATTAATCGAGAGCTACTTACAAGACCGCCATCAATATGTAAAAATTGATGACGCAGTAAGCGAACCAAAAACTATCACTTTTGGGGTTCCCCAAGGGACTGTGCTAGGGCCACTGCTCTTTGTGTTGTATATAAATAATTTATTTCACATAAATATCAAAGGTAAAATAATAGGATTTGCAGACGACACTAGTATATTTTATGAAGGCGAAAATTGGGAAAATGTAAAAATACAAGCTGAAAATGATTTCAAAAACGTAAAATCGTGGTTTGACCATCATTTATTAACACTAAATATTGAAAAAACAGTTTATCTAGCCTTCTCATCGTATAAATCAGGACAACCATCTTATTCTCAGATAGATATAGATAATGATCTAACAATAAAATCTGCTCCCACGGTCAAATATCTAGGAATTCTAATTGATCAACACCTGCGATGGGATGTGCACATAAAAGAACTGATAAAAAAACTGAGATCTACGATTTATAATTTTAAATATTTTAGATATATACTAAATATTAAACAACTAAAAATGTTATACCGCGCACTAGTAGAATCTCAGCTTCGATATGGCATAATAGCCTGGGGAGGGGCATTAAACTGTTATATAGCAGACTTAGAAATTATTCAAAAAAGAATACTAAAAATCATTTATAAAAAAGAACCAACGTACCCTAGTGACGAGTTGTACAAAGAAGCTCAGGTTATGGATATTAGGCAATTATTTTTCTTGCATCTCCTGCTAAAGGCCCACCCAGTAAAAAATTTAGATATAAAGAACCCTAATTACAAATTAAGAAATTGTGATAACTTGCCTGTTCCTAAAATGTTAAAAACCGCAGGGCAGCGTAGCAGCTATTTTTTATCGCCAAGAGCATTTAATTCACTCCCACCTACTATAAAACAGATTCAGCCTAAACATAAATTTAAAAAAACTAGTAAACAACACATATTATCTTTGGACAGAAAAGTGATACTTTCTCAGATTGATTTAAAAAATGCTGACTAGGTTAAACTTCAAATTTTAAATAATACAATTCTATAAAATCTAAATTAAACAATACTTACCAGACTGATTAGTGCTTCATCACCTTCTGATTATCTTTTAACATGCATATATATGCATGTATGTGTATGTATTCATGAGCGTATAAGTATATGTGTGTGCATGTGTAGGTGTGGGAGTGTGATTGTGTGAGGATGGATGTATGTATAGGTTTAAACATATGTGGGTATAAATTACATTTGCTTATTCTCTTGTTTCATGTATTTATGTATATGCATTTGTACCTAATAAAGCCGAATACTATTATTATCACTAATTTTACATTATAGTATAATACACAATCAAGTGTTACCGTAACCGATGAAATTTTGTATTCTTTTGCAAATAAATATATATTGTCTATCCTAATTTAACTATATATCATATATATGTGTGTGTATATGATATGTATCTGAGGATATTTCAAAGTATGTATTAATGTATTTGCATGCATGTATGTGTGCATATGGACATGTGTATGAAATGTGCTTTATCACATATATATGTACATACATTATCTAAAATTATTGCTATTATTTTATTTTTTAAGATTATTGTATTGTATATGTTTATATACTAGTATATAGGTGTGTATATGCTTGTATATGTGTGTATGCGTGTGTATGTGTGTGTATATGCGTGTGTGTGTGTGTATATATGTGTGTATGTATATGTGTGTATGTATGTATATATGTGTATGTGTATATAGGTGTATATATATATATATATATATATATATATGTATATATATATGAGTGTATGCGTGTATACATGTGTATCGGTATGTATATGAATATAATTAAATGTACTATCCCACGCTCAAATATCTTTGATATTTTGTGGTGTACCATGTTTATTTGTATAATGCAATTATAATTCCATTTATGTATTGTATGTATATATTAAAAATAAACATTATTCTATTCTATTCTATTCTATATAATAAATTTCATAGTGGAATTCGCCCCTCTTGAGCATCGTTTAAAGCAAGATTTTCTACGCAAAAAGGTAAACCTATGGATTTACGTATACAGTTCTTTAATTCTCTTATCCGATTTCTAAACATTCAGGAAGTTAGCTGCCTGCTGAAGCCTAAAAGAAACGAAATAGGAATGTCTCCTACAGAGTAAAACTGGGATTTTATTCAGCATGTATTATAATTAGCTGAACCTTACCAGGGCCAGTAATCCAATTTCTTAGGGAGTATAGCCCTCTGGCAATTCTACTAATGTGTATATCGATTTCAAATATTGGATACGACGAGCTGATAGATATCTGTCTCGGCAATAATAAATAACCTCTGGTGTCATGCCGGGAAAATCTGGATTGAAATTTAATGAAGGAAAATATAGCAAGATTGAATTTTAATGGTTTTATATACAGTAACAATGTTCCTACTATTATAATAAATATTTTCACAAAAAAGGGATAGAAGATTGTAGTTATAAATGCAAATATCTGAAGATCGAAAAATAAACCAACTTTACCAGTAGCGGTCCGAGGACCCAACGTAGACTATGCAAAATACAGTTTTCAAAAAAAGTCAGTTTCCACTGATGCCTTATACTTATACAATGCTTTGCCCATTGAAATCAAAACTTTGCTTAATATAAACTTATTTGAAAACTAAATTGCATATACAGGGAATTCTGCTTTTACTCTCCCAGCATAGAGATCATACTTATCTCGCGAGTAACAACATCGGTTAAGTTAGAGAAAAAATTGCGTGATTTTCTCACAAATACCCTTTGACCTACAGATCTTATTTATCTGACTCAGTTTTTCAGATATCTGAAAATACTGAAAAAATGTAATTTTGTTCTTCCATACGTTGCTTATTTGAATACTTCGGGACTTTAATGAAATTTATTTAATATAGGATTATGTAATTAAATAATTACAAAACACTGTTTTTTTTCTTACCTAATTTTCATTTTTATTTTTACCTTTACGACCAGTTTCATTATTCGGACATTTTCAAGTAACCTGAGTTACTTGAAAATGTCCGATTAGATGACTCTAAAGTAACGTGATGACGTTACTTTATTTGATTGAAGATGTTCAATCAACTTTTAGAATTATATCATTGTAATCATAAAAAAGAAGCTATTTTCTGATATAGAAATTTGATATGGTTGCCATAAGAAAAAAATTAAGTCGACGATGGTTCTGAATGAATGAAACATTGTAATACTTTTATTTTATAAAAATCATATAAAACAAAAAAAGTTGCACCAAGAAAATGTTTACAGAATAAAGATTGGATGTCAAGTAATCAACATATATTGGAGAAAAACAGATTACGAAATTTCAAATTTTTTCCAAAGATCTAAAAAACCAAATCAGATAATTAAGCTTTGTCATAGTGAAAAAGCCTAAACAACTGGCATATACTTTTATTTGAGCCACAGATACACTGTAAACTAATGTAATTAATAATGAATGATTTAAATATGACAACAATTAAACAGAAAATTACTTCAGTCTCTAAGTTCTTTCTACTTTACCAGCGCAATTCCAAATCGGAACTGAGCTCCAAGACCTACTATGAGCCTTATAATTATTGTAAAATATTTAATAGCTTGCTTTAGGTGTATGCATAAAGAATCAAATTAGTAAAGTCATTTACGCTAGGGAAAGAGGCTTAAACATCGCTATTGCCTATTTAGGTTGTGTTTGTGAAGTAACAAAGGCACATCTCTTCTACACGCAGTTTATTCCAAATTGGGCGGCAACGATGATATTATATCTGTTTCTATCCCATACATAATTTTGCTATGTTTATCCTTTTTGCATCCACCTAATGCAGGTATGCCAATTAAATATTTTCCAAAACTAGAATAGAATAGAATATAATAAACTTTATTGCTGTAGATCTTACAAAAAAAGACATTAGCATTGTCACAGTTTACAGAATTATACACATATTAAAAATTTGCACAAGAAAAAAGCACAGTATAATATAAAATTATAAAATATATAAAATATATAAAAGTTACGATTCATGAAACAACAGCATAGAGACACACACTTAAAATAAACCTAAAACTAATAAGTCCAAGACAGTAAGCGATTTGTTACAAACATTATTATTATTATTGTTTTTCTTATCTCTTTATGCCATTAAAAAAAAAACCACTAAAAGGAAAAAAATGTGTTTTCAATTAAATATGGCTTAAGATGTTTTTTAAATAAATTAATTTGATTTAGGGATTTTAATTCTGCAGGCAGGATATTGTAGGCTTTAATAGCATTATAATATGGCCCTTTTTCATAACAAGTATGATGATGAACTAATATTCTTAGATCAGTTCCATCTCTCGTTGTCATCGTCATATATATGGGGTTATCATAAAGGAAGGAGTCTATTTGAAATTCTCATATAGTTTTAAGAAATTATGCTGGTAGTAGAAAGTAAACAGAATCTAGTTGCCTCAATAATTGGATTTTAGTGTATCCATGGAAAACAAAAGAATTGTGACAACTATTGATACAAGTGTCAAACGAAATAATCGTAATTTAGAGAATTGTTCTCAAAATAAAACTCGCGTAACGTAAATTGTAACAATTTCAACATGAATCTTCAGACAAGAATTGGTTTAGTGCAATGTTATTATGAAGGCGGTAAAAATTACACTACAGGATTGCGAAGATTTCATACGAAAATGGGTTTGAGAGCAGGGCCGTGCAAAATGAAGGCGTATCGTAATTTGCTTAGCAAATTTGAGAGAACAGGGTCTGTAAAAGACCTTCCGAGGTCAGGGAAGACCTAGGATTAGTGATGTCCAAGTTGCAGAAGTTCTTCAGGAAAATCAAAACGTAGCCAGTACTAATCCGGTAGCAATCAGTAGTGTGAATGCGATATCAAAACGATTACAAATGCCATACACCACGGTTTGGAAAATTTTACGGAAAATCCTAAAAATGTATCCCTATAAACTGCAACTGCTGTTTGAATTAAAGTACCCAGATTTTGCTCTCAGGTACGATTTTTCATTACACGTATTGGCTCAGATGAAAATTAAACCTGAATGGTTATCCCGTATTTTATGGACAGATGAGGCCCATTTCTCTCTTAATGGTGGAATTAATACTCAAAACTGTTGAATATGGTCAACAGAAAATCCACATGAAATCGTTCAGCAAGGCCTTCATGACAGAAGTCACCGTTTGGTGCGGTTTCACAGCTAATTTCATCATTCGTCCATACTTTTTCGAAGAAACACAGAATGGGGAGGCCGTATCTGTAACTGTTACTGGTGAACGATACCTGCAAATGTTAAGGGATTATGCAATTCCACAGTTATAAAACGAGCACGAAGGAATTGAAAACATGATTTTTATTAAGGATGGAGCACCTCCGCACATTTACCGACCAGTTAAAGAATTGTTAACTGCGGTTTTTCAAGATCGTGTTATAAGCAGACATTTTGCAAATTCATGGCCACCAAGATCGCCTGATATTAACCCAGCGGATTACTGGCTGTGGGTTTATTTAAAAAATTTGGTGTTTAGAACACGGCCAACAACGCTGGAGGAATTAAAGGACAGTATTAGAGAGCAAATTCGTGCAATTCAACCAGAAATGTTGAATAGTGCTGTATACAATTTGGAGGAACGGTTGGTAATTTTACAACAACGAAATGGAAGTCATATCGAGCATTTACGGTAACTAGTGTTTGACATCAGAAATCCCATTATGTAAGCAACTAGATTCCATTTACTTTTTGTTATTAATTTGATTTAGTAAGAATATATAATAAGTTGAAATATATCCCTTACTTTATAATCACTCGTTGTATCACTGTTTCTTGTGAATTCACTAGGATTTTTTTTACTAATAATACTAATTTAAAAATATCTTGGGAGTTTATTCGCATAAAGAACTGGCCAAGCAGGAATTGTCATCAGCATATTGATACAAATTGTCTATTTTTAAATAATCTTTTAAGTCATTAATGTATATAATGAACATCAGCGGCCCTAATATAGACCCCTGTGGTATACCTTGTCGTGTAATCAATTGTGTCAAAGGCTCTTGACATATCAAAGTATAGGCTAGCCACCTTTAAATTTGAATCAAGGACAGAAATAATTCTGGACAGAGATTGGTAAATAACCTTTTCCATTGAACAATTCTGCACGAAACCAAACTGGCAATCCTAATAAAAATACAGAATATATAAAAACAGTATAAAGAGTATATAAACAGTATTAAATAAAGAATATAATAAATACGTTAGTCATATAAATATAAAACATACACGATATAAAATCAGAAGTACACAAATACACAACATATAAAAATAGTATAAACATTATATAAACAGTACATAAACAGTATATAAATAGTATAAAACAGAATATAATAAATATATTAATCATATAAATATAACGATAGAAGTTCAGAAGTACACACACAAAAAAATTAATGTACATACACAAGCATCCATACATTATAGAAATGTATGCAAAATAACGATAGAAGTTTAGAAGTACACACACAAAAAATTAATGTACATACAGAAGCATCCATACATTATAGAAATGTATGCAAAATAACGATAGAAGTTTAGAAGTACACACAAAAAAAATACGTGTACATACACAGGCACACATACATTATAGAAATAGATGCAAAATAAGTGTATAGGATGTGACTGCAATTAACTACTTATATACAACTATTCATGTAAGGAGAATATTAGCTCTAACCTAGAAATTCTTTTACATTATAACAATTTTTATCAATTACAAATTTTCTTACCGTTTGTTTATTTGTCTAGATGGAAGATCTCGGATACTTTTTGGTAGACATAAAAATTATACAATTATAGTATGGAGAATGACGTTTTTTGTAGGTGTAGGGAAAATACATTCCCATATCTTGTAGAGTATTTTATATATCGCGATGGTATTAAATGTAATTCACAAGAGTAAAAAAACGTTTTTAGCTCTATACAGTTTATAATTTGTTAGGTTCGTAAACACTCTACCTAGCAATTTATTGTATTTACGGCGATAAAGACGTTTTTCATTTATTCGATATTTTCTGTTTATATAGTGCGTTAGTGGACTTAAAAATTAGTGAAGTAGTCCACGTCTTCAGAAAGAGTGATGTCTTTTTTTGTGTTGTTATGTATAGTGTGGGACGTTAGAATGTCATACGTAAATTCAGTCCAATCGTTAGCTTTGAGGAAAGATGTGTCGTCGAAAAGACACCAAACATTGATTGGCGGCGACAAAGGCAGTGAAACAGGGAAGAGTTATTATGTAAAGATGTTTATAATGTAAATACTGTTTACTGTGCTGTCTGTCCTGTTTTGCATTCTGTTTCTGTTATTTACGTAATGACATCCATATTTCCCATATAATTATTGTTTCTTATTCTAATTTGTTTAGTCTGACCGATGTACGAGCGGTTACATTCGTAACAAAGTATGTGGTAAATACTTCTGATTTGTTTTTATTCTTATTAATTTTATATTTCACGTCTATGTAAAAAAATAGTGTTTTCGTGTTATACAAGTTTTAGTTACTGGTATTTGAAACTCAATTATTGAGTTGGAGAGTACGTGCGTTCTTGCCTTGTCAGTAATTAAAATTTTTTGTAATATCTACTAATTTTTTGAGTAATTGTTATCAACTAAATCTTTTTATAATATATTTAAATCATTTGAGTGAAATTTATTATGATTTAAGCGAAAGATTATCTCGATTCTGTTTTATTTTATTTATTTTTTGATTAAATGAGTGCTCCGAATAAAAATTATTTTAGTACTTGTTGGGTTTTGGTATATGTCTGTTATTAAAATTATCATTTTCATTTATCATCAGTATATTTAAAAATGGTAAACATTTATGATTTTCCACCTCAATTACAAACTGTAATTTATCACACTGTTAAACACTTGTAGAGTATAATCAATTTTGTCGTTCGGAATACCTGTTAAATTAATAGCCACCTACAAAACGACCAAATTAAAATTTAGGGTTTCCGTAACAGACTCATCTATATAGTTTATGACTAAATTTGCTAAAATGTAACTTATTGAAGTTGCCATTGTTGTTCCAAAAGTTTGTTTGTAAATTTTATTATTAAAAGGTAATAAGTTTGATTCTAGACAAAATTTTAGCAAATTAATAAACGTGTGTTTTTCTATTTTTTGAACAACATTACATCATTTCACTTTTATTCAATTATATCAAATATCTAATATCGATTTTTAGAAACATTGGCATAAAAAGATACTTTAAATCAAATGATACGAATATTAGAGTACAACGATACATATCTAACGTTTTCGACAACTACGGTTTAATTTTATAAAACAGCTAGTCCAAAAGTTGCGGAATTTTTTTTCACACCTGTTGTTTAGTTATTATTAATTTGTACATTGTACTGATTCTGCGGTTGGCTCCTTGTGAAACATTATTAAATATTTTAAATAAACAAAGAAAATTTGCTTTTAAATGTTTCAAAATTGTATTTTCACTCTACACGTGTTTGGGCTTTTTAGGCCCTTTTCAAGAGTACAGATGAGAGGTACTAAATTATAATTTGTGTTCCTTGCTTATATATTGAATGTTACATCTGGCAACTTATACTAATAAAAATGGTTTGAAAGATTTGGAATTTTTTAGAAAAGTTAAATTACTTTATCTAAAATGTGGTGACCTGCGAATATTTGTTGTTCATTTGTAATCGTTTTTTTATTTTTGGAAGCTTTCTTAATTTCTAATATTTCTAGCGTATCTAAAAGAACACATTTTCTATTAAAATATTTTTGGTGTTGAATAATTAATTTTCAAAATCAAAGGAGAGATTGGTGAACCCATCGGTAATCCGTCTAACAACTTATAAATTTCTCCATTGAATTTAAAATAATTTTTTTTTCAATGAAAAAATTCAGTTCACGTTAGAAAAAGAAAATGAAAACGGTTTAAACTTTCTAAACGTCAACATAAAAAAATCATAATTGTTGTTTAGAATTCGATATCTACCGTAAACCTACCTGTACAGATACAGTAATACACAATAGTTCTAACCAGTCTTTCCAAATAAAAATGTCATCGTTTCATAGTTTTGTTCACCGTCTGCTAACCTTTCCTTTAAGTCTAAACAATTTTGAAAAAGAAGTCAACACAATAAAACAAATAGCAAGGAATAATGGATACAAAGAAAGTATCATAGATAATTTAATAAAAACTAAACAAAAGAAAAATCTGTATAAGGAGTTTTATGCTGTTTATGTACAAGACGCCAATATCATCCATAAATGTATTAATTATAGACCTGGAATTAGTGATAAAGTCAGCAATAAATTAAGTAAATTAGGTTGCAAAACAATATCTGTAAATAAAAATAACCTAGGAAAAATGTTAATAAATAATAAGGATAAAACAGAAAAACTACAAAAGACAGGAGTGTATGAACTAAAATGTAGCGACTGCGACGCTATATACATTGGCCAGACTGGACGTAACATAAAAAAGCGACTTGAAGAGCATAAAAAGTTTATTGTAAACAACGTATATAGCACCGGCATGTCAACACACTGTATAAAAAACAATCACTTTATAAATATGGATAATATAGAATTATTTCATTCCGAAAAGAAAAGCAAAAAATTAGACTTACTAGAAATATTAGAAATTAAGAAAGCTTCCAAAAAATAAAAAAACGATTACAAATGAACAACAAATATTCGCAGGTCACCACATTTTAGATAAAGTAATTTAACTTTTCTAAAAAAATTCCAAATCTTTCAAACCATTTTTATTAGTATAAGTTGCCAGATGTAACATTCAATATATAAGCAAGGAACACAAATTATAATTTAGTACCTCTCATCTGTACTCTTGAAAAGGGCCTAAAAAGCCGAAACACGTGTAGAGTGAAAATACAATTTTGAAACATTTAAAAGCAAATTTTCTTTGTTTATTTGAAATATTAATTTGTATTATAAATGTGGGCAAAAATTTAGTGACGTGTTGCTGGATTGCTTGCTAACTATACAACGTAGTCAAAAATTTTGAAACAAATGGAAAACTTAATTTTTTATAAAATGCTGTTATTAAGAAAAATTGGTGCATAGTCTTAAATTAAATACTGACTACACGCATTTTTATTAATCTGGGTGCCTATGCCAAATAATCAAATTATTTGAAAGTGTCCTATTACAAAATCCAATCCACCCGCCTTTTGTGTGTTTGTACAGCGTGGAAAAATTTTTCTTTAATTATTACAGAGCCAATAAAACAAAAACCATGCCTTTTTAAATTAAGTACTGATTACACAAATTTTTATTAGTCTGAATGCCATGCCAAATAATCAAATTATTTGAAAGTGACCTATTGCAAAATCCAATTCACCCGCCTTTTGTAAGTAGGTAGTGTGGAAAAATTTTTCATTAATTATTACAGAGCCAATAAAACAAAAACGATGCCTTTCTTTGCAAAAAATTTATTTCGGTAAATAATCACAATCACCAGTAAAATTATAGCAAAGTAATCTGTTATAGGTTTTTTTCTGGTATATGTTATTGAATTGAAAATATTTCTGTCAAGAAAATAATATTCACCAATTTAGCTCGGGAGCAAAAAGCAAAAAGTTCTTTCAAACTTTTTGAACCACGCTTTTCTTCCTTTTCAAAGGATATTGCAAAGCTAATGTGTTCCGCGTTATGGTCTCTGGCTTTCTTTCTCCTCCACTATAAAGTACACGAAGAGACGAAGGGTCATGTCCAAATGCAGCTGCAAATCGCCCCCTCCATTTCATATTAAGTTTTCTAAACTTTGGTACATATGGCCTATAGTAGTCAGCTCAGTTTAGTACAATCACTCCAAAAGCTAGTACATTCACAAGGGTGGTCATTTAAAGTATTAACATTATCTTCTCAGCGCCTTAATCATGCCCTACTTGTTTAAAATTTAGGAGCAATTCCCATACCTAGCATAAACTAGCACAATACTTATGACATTAAGAAATGGTCGTAGGGCTCAGAATGATGCTAGCCTCTTTGATCACCCTTGCAGGTATGCTAGCTCTTAAAATGGTTATATCAGACTGGTTATTTATGCCACAGTTTCGAAAATTCAATATGATATGGGTGGGAGGAAGATTCAATCTGCCCCTTTACGAAATGCCTGGCCATTAGCTTGCAAGTAATATGAATTTTGGATCAAATTAGAAATTGCTAAAAGATGTGGCATAGTCGCTCAACCAACAAATTAAACACAATTTATCAGTGATATATCATTTGAATCATAGTTTTTCACCATTTTTATCAATAATTATTTTAAATGCTATTTTTTATTTTTATTCCAAGCATAAATATTTTATTAAATGTATTAATTACATCCTATTTAATTTAGGAAAGGTGTTAGTATTGACTTGTATATATTATTTAAATATATTGTTTTGATTGACTGTTTGGGGGGGGCCTCCAAAATTCAACCCTTATTTAATTATTACCTATGTATTAGGCTGTGCTCAATGTAAAATTGTGTGCGAACGAAACTGGATTGAAAAAGTAACCGGAGGGAGTCATGTTGACTGACCCTGTTTAAAACGAATAACTAAAACATTGAACTTTTAAATTGTATGTTTATTTTTTTTCATAGTTTACGGTTTGCGATATTCGATACCTAAAAGTATTTTGGGTGCAAAAATACTTATTTTGCAAGCCGGCGATATGGCGCCATTTACCAATGACATCGACAACTGGCACTTTAAGAAAAAAATAGTGAAATGTTATGTGGGGTTTAAAACGTTAATATCAGTTAAAATCTTGAATTCGAATTTTTGGTCAATTGTATTACTTTTTCATTGTTGAAAATGTAAGAGTCATCATCACAATTTTTTTTCTAAAACGAATTTTTTTACTAAATTAAATTATAAATCTATATTATAAAATGAATGATGATTAAACTAAATTGTCACAGCCGCTTGGAAACTAGAGAACAAATTGGAAAAACTGTTTCCTTTCGCCGCCTTCAATTATTATTAAAACTGTTCCGTTATAAAGTTAAATTTAGTTATAGTTAACATAAATGTAGCTGGTTTTCAATGTTTTGTAGCTTTATTTTAATATTCTAGCTCGTTGGAAAACTTTGGAGAATGTATGGAAATGGCTCGTTTAGGTATAAAAGTTTTAAAACTTTCTATTTTACGAGGCAACACTTAAAATCATAATTGCAAAAAGTAATTCAGCTTTTATGAATCCTCGGTCTCAGGAATATTAAAACTTTAGGTTTAGGACTTATAATCGCCCCATATCATAAGCGGCGCCAGCACTACCAGCGTCCTATGCAAGGCACCAACATTTATTCTATTACACTTCCCCTCTAATAAATCAGTACAAAAGTATACGAAGTTTGTTAATGTTAAATACACATACATATATACAATTAATAAAGTCATCCGTATTTGTAATTTCCCCTCTATATTGTGTGAGATTGAAATTGCAACACTTAGTAATACATAAAATATTTAAGTGGAAATTTGATAACAAAAACTATATATTTCTGTTTGAGTGTCATGGATATTCATCTGCCTTTGGCAATGCGTGTTAGGGAGGAACACGGATATTTTATTGTCTGTATATGACGGTAAACTGACCATTATGGGTTGGTAGTCTAGTAACCGAGCGTGGATCAAACGACCACCTCCCAAAAGCTGGCAAGAATTCAAGCATTTGCCTACCTGGTGATTACAGAAACAATGTAAACAAAACCTATAGCAGCTCTTGAAGTTCTGCTGGGCCTGCCGCTGCTCTCCTCGTGGATAAAAAGGGAAGGTTTATCAGAATGTGGTACTCAGGACGCTGATCATGTAGAGGCAGAACGGAAGTTCAAACAATAGTTGAACTGGCGAAGATGGAATTTGCCATCTCCACTTTTAAGGTAATAGAGGAGAAGGGCCAGCTGAGGTTAGAGGGGATGCATCTTCTCACTCTTTACGAACAAAGTGGAAGGAAAAGAAAATAACTTTCCCCCAGACTCTTTGGTATGCTACACAAATGGATGGTGTGCGAAACGAACCGTGTCGGTTGCAGGAATATATCTGGAAGACAAAGGAATGTAAGAAAGCTACAGTCTAAGATTATATACGACAGTGTTCCAGGTAGAGATATTTATGTAAGTAGGTAAAAGAGCCCATTTATACAAAAGAACACACACTATTATAAAGAAAATCAGATATTAACAAGAAACATCATTTCGTAACATATTCAGCGCTTCAAAATTCAATAGCCGTTTTTATAAGAGTATCTAGTGAACAAAAATGAATATCACATAAATTACATAAATTATTAAACTTTTTACAAATCACGTATACCACCGGCAAATAAGCTGTTCGTTCTAGGTGTATTACATATAAAAATTAAATAGTGGCTCGAATTAATCCTAGGAACATAAATACTAATTTCATAGAGTAAATCAGAACAGTCGATCATATTCTGTAGTAACTTATACAAAAATATTAACGATATACACCTCTTAAATCTAAGCTAATAATATTGAATCTAGTAGTTAAGTAATTATAATTTATCCCCAAAAAGGAAACAATTATGCAGCTACGGACACGTGTCCGTAGCTGCATAACTGTTTCCTTTTTTGGGGGATATGGCACTAAACTTTCTTTGTTTTATTTTGAACCCCAATAAATCTATCTTGTATTATAATTTATTCCCCTTTTGGGATAAACACTAATATTTTAGGAATCTTTGTATGCGTTCAACTGTCAACTTATGAAAATTAGAATAGGGATACCAGATTAGAGCAGCATATTCAAGCTTAGAACGAACATAGGAGAAATACAAAATTTTTATAGCACATCTATAAAATTTTTGCAATTTCTTATAATGACGTTTTTAGAGATACATGTTCATTAAAAGTAAGCTAGAATCGAATATTGCATCTAAATTATTACAAGATTCACATCGAGATAATATCTTATTGTCAATGTTATATGCGGACTCAAATATCGTTTGTTTCCTTTTGAAGCTCATGATTTTACATTTTGAGATTTTAAGATGCAATTTATTATCAATACACTGTATATGATCCAGTTCACACTGTAATTTTATAGTCATCTATATAAGTTATACTAGAAACTGTTTTTGCATAGAAGAGTTTACAACAGTCAATAACTTCATTTAAATCATTAATAAATAAGAGGAATGGCAGAGAATCAAGGTTAGACCTTTGAGGTACACCCGAGGTCGCAACATATTGAGTGCATGACATACTGACGTCTCTTCAACATATATGATTGAATAAACTCCACAGTATGTGCATGAAAGCCAAATTTTGCCTGTTTACGAAGTAGGATTCCATGATCTATTCTGTCGAAGGCCTTTGAGACATCTGTATAAACTACGAGAATTCAATAGTGATATAAGGAATAATGTTACTTTCCTATATAAATATTAATACAAAAAAACAACCATTTTGAGTGTTAAAATTAAGTTATTTTAATTTTCATGTTATCACGGAAATACGAAAATGTATTTGTTTCAAATTTAGTATGTCTCCCGTCGAGCCTAAACGTTGTGGAACACCAGTTGCATTACAACGTTTCGACCATCGTTCGGTTAACAAGTATTTTATCTAGTAACGTTTCATTCAAATTTGAATATAGACCATTTACATTTAGGTTATTTATATTTAGGTGTAGTTTATCATTTTACTCAAATGAATTTTATGAAATTACGAGACAACATTTTTACCAAATCATGTTAGGGAAATTGTTTAAAAAAAGGGGGTTCAACTCATTTGCTTCACCACTGAAGAACAAAATGTTGTGGTCTTATTTGTGCTTCATAAGACTTAGTCCCGAAGTGTGGCACACCAAATTTTACATACTCCAAACAGCTTCGTTTTCTAAATATGTTTGTATAGGAAACTAATATTATTTTTCAAATTCTCATCGAATCATTTTGGAAAGTAATTTATCGTTGATTTTGTGTGTATACGTCGTTAATATTTTTTCTTTTTTTTTTTATATGTCAATCTTTAATATTATTTTGTATGGAATGAAATGAAATATAATAACGCTAAAAATTTTTACTAGCAATTATTTTCAAACTTTTTATAAAAACTTATCACAGATAAGTGTAACATATATCTTTTTAAACAATTGAGGCGTTTATTACAAAAACAGCCCATGTCAAAAATAACTGAATTATTTATTTTGTTATTGATAGATAACTTGCTGCGCGTTTATCCGTAGAAAAATATTCTACAAGAACCGCCTAGGTACTTAATAAAGACAGGTAAAATATTCTCCGATTCCGCAAAAGTAGCCCAAGTCATCGACGTTTTCCACAAAAACAGCCCATATCCATAACATAGGTTGATCTTGCCAGAAATATCATACGTAAGGTGCAACATAACCTATCTTGTCAGTTGATTTGTTCTTGGCAGTAGTTGTCATTGCTATTGTGTATTCTAATCATGAATATAATATAATATAATATAATATAATATAATATGTATCGAGATTTTATTTTACATTCTATGTATTTATAGAATATCATGAAGATTTTATGTTGTTTTCCTTTTACCTTAGTTTGACCAAAAGCATCGTTGTCATTTTTGTTTTTTATTCCATAGTATTTATTCTTATATATTTAATTAATTAACTGTATTTTTTTGTCCATTAATATTATTTCGGTTTAATGAACTATACATGTGTATGTGTGTATATGTATGTATATATATTTTTTTCATATCTTTTTTTTTCCAATATTAACTACTCTTTTTTCTATATTGGAATTTTGTTTTGGTTAAGTGGAAGAGCGGGCTACAGCACCCTCCAGTGCTGGTAGAGCGAACTTCGCCATTTTGTTGTAATAATAAATTGTTTTTATTTTATATGTAGCCATACATTGTAACAGTTGTTATAACAAATAAAGTCGTTTATTATTATTATTATTATTATTAATAACAATGAAGAACCAGTTGTACCGGTAAAAAAAGCAAGGAAAATTAAAAAAGTAATACTGATCAGGGAGAAGAAAGTGAATGGAGAAGCACATATAAACCAGAAAGGTAGAGTTATCGAAGCTAAGAAAGTGGGACCAGACTGCAAGTAAGTGAATCTTATAAACAGATTACAGAACTAATGTTCTATAAAATATTTATTTTTTTAGGTGTAAAAGGTACAAGTGATTTAGTGTAATTACAGAAGATAAAAGGGAACAGATATTGAAGGAGTTTTATGCAATTCCAACAAAAAACCTCCAGGACAGTCACTTAGCAGGTTTATTAAGAACTTCACCTGTGAATCAAAGAAGATCCAGAAAAGCTGAAATAAATCACAGCGATAGTGAATCCGGTGATGATGAACTGCACCCCAAAGTTCTTCATACCGTGGCTTTCTCGTATATAGTACGTGTTAAAACCGAACCTTCTGCCAAATATGTTGATGTTAAAATATGCAGAGATGCTTTCCTATGTTTACATGGGATTACCAGGGCTAGATTGCGACGTATTCAAAACTCTCTTGCTCACACAAACGGATCCCCATTAGATAAAAGAGAGCAACATCAAAACAGACCAAATAAAACTCCTCCTGAATTAGACTTTCTCATTCAGCAACATATGAAGTCATTTCCGGCTAGGCAATCACATTATTCCATACGAAAGAATCCCCAGAGGTTTTATTTGCATGAAACTTTAACCGTAAAAGAAATGTATCGTTCTTTCCTAGAAAAATATAGGATTAGGGTTTCGTACAAAGTGTTCTGGTTAGTATTCACCACTCAATTCAATATTAGGTTCGGCTTACCAAGAACTGACACGTGTACGATGTGTGATATGCTACGCCAAAAAATTGAAGCTAATATAAATGAGCAAGAAGGAAAGAAGCTAGCGGCTGAAAAGGAGCTCTATTTGCGGAAAGCAGATGCCTTCTATTCTTTGAAGAGGAAGTGGAAACAAGAAGCTCGCACAAATAAAGCAACTGTTATAAGCTTCGATTTTATGCAAAATTTGCCATTACCTCACATCAGAACTAATACTGTGTTTTATGCTCGACAGTTATGGTACTTTGTGTTTGGGGTCCATGACTTACCTGATGACTCTGCCTCAATGTATGTATATAACGAAAGCGTAGGAAGAAAAGGTCAGAACGATGTGACTTCACACTTATTTCACTTTTTAAGACATAAAGAGATTACTTCAGCAACTTTGGTTATTTTTAGCGACGGATGCGCTGGCCAGAACAAAAATTACACGATGGTACGTTTCTTATATTTCATCGTCCATGTGCTAAACTAACTTTCCCTATAAGAGGCCACTCTTTTCTGCCTAATGATCAGGATTTCTCAATAATTAGTAAAAGGAAAGAAAAAGTGACAGTTGAGACACCTCAAGTGTGGGATGACATCATGGTAATCTGTCGGTCGAAGCTTTCACCTTTTGACGTGATCAATGTTGATCAATCAAACCTTTTTGATGTGAAGAAAGCGGTGGAGCCTAATTTCTTAAAGACACCCAAGCCACCTCTGAAACTAAGAACTCTTAGGATGTGTAAGATATCGATAGAATATCCTAATATTATAATAAGAGAGTCATACTCTGGGCCATGGGGTAGATGTTGGATACGGAACAAAACTCAAATTCCAACAGAGTTTGCCCTGACACCGTCTTATGCAGGACCTATTAATATAAACCCGTTAAAGATAAAAAAGTTTAATAGATTTATGTCCTACCCTAAGTAAAGTCGAAAACAGAGCATTTTATGAATCATTCACGCAAAATAGGGATGGAGCAACCCAGCCAAAATACAGAAATTGATTCTGAAGATAACAGCAGTGGATGCGAGAGTGAATAACTATACCTGCAATACCTTTCAATATGATTAGAAACTTATTACAATAAAGATTATTTTGAAATATATCAGTCTTTTTCTTGCAAAAAAAACTTGTGTCAATAAAACTTTTTTTTCTCTCTAACACTGAAAAATAGCCACGTATGTCACAATCTGCCCTAATTAATGTCACATTATTGCCGATTTTTGCACATTATCAGATTTAAAATTTTTGGCTTGATTACGAACATATTCACATTTTTTTAATTTTCCCTAAATTCTGAAATTTTCACAAGGGCTGTTTTTGTAATAAACGCTTCAATTATTTTCCCGGCTATTTGCCAAAATGGATTATAAAAAAGATAATATGCACATTATATTCAGTACGACAGACTCAATAATGTTATTTTTAATTCTAACTACTCTGTTCACCAGAACCAAACCAAAAATAAATAAAACAAAAGTACTCACCAGTTGAACAACACTTCAAAACTTTAAAACATCCACCGACACATATTTCTGCATTTTTGCTTCGTCAAGATGGTACTTAAAATGCCTCGATAGTAACTACGAATCTTAATAAATCCTAATGTAATAAATATTAATTGCTTCAGAGAACAGAATAATTGAAATTATATAGTGGAACTTCCCCGTAGGCTTAGAATAATTTAAAACAAATTAGGTATCCTCTTCTTTGTAAAAGTTTAAAATACAGAATGAAATGAAATATAATGCTAAAAATGTTTGCAAATTATTATTTTCTAACTTTTAGAAAACTTATTACAGATAAGTATAACATATATTTTATGCCCGTTTGCATCGCTCCACGTAAGGATAGCTTAAGAAAAAGTAACCCTTAACATTGCTATTTCGTTTGCACCACATTCTAAGTGAAATTTTAAGAAGGAATTAAGTTCCGTTAGTTTAATCCTACAAGTTTTTAAGCTTAACAGGCCCTCAACATTAAGTAATGATCCAGTCATGTGTACTTGTACCCTTACCATAATTTTTAACTACAAGAAATTGCATTGAAAAGAGTTTTTGACATTTTTTGTATGATGGATTTATTTGAAATCGACATTGGGGATGATTATGATTTTTTCCAAAATGATATGGAAATTTTGGATATCGTGGATTATGGTTTTCCCAGAAGAATTTTTGAAAGATATTTTAGAAGAAATATGACCACAGCTGGAGTTACCAAATGATTTGTAAGGTACATTTATCTCAATTAAAATATTTACATTTCAAAAAAGTACCTTTTTTCAGAAATTAAAGTATTCCCCCAATAGATCAGTTATTATAACCTGCCTTCAGTTTTTTATCAGTGCTGGTTATCTGTCCAGTATTGCTGACTATATGGGAATGCATACAACTGCTTACAATAATATCTAGTTTGCCATTAGGCAAACGCAAATTATCAAGTAAATCGTCAAAATTTATTGACATTAGGCTGTATCTAAACGTTAATTAATTTTGATAATGACTAACTTGCGAATTTATTTTTGTGCAACCTGTTTCATTAAAAGTTCAGAAAATAAATGAAAAATACCAAAAACCAAAGATACAAACATTACATGTGTATTGCCAATATTTTGGCCATACCTACAATTACCTTTCCAACACATTGATTATGATTCATCATTATTATTATTATAACTAGATAGCTATATTATTTATTTTATGACAACTGACAAAGGCAGCCCTCCAGTTCAGTACAGTAATTCTGTAGTTCTAAAACAAAATATTCTAAATATCGCAAAAATGCGACGTTGCCACAGTGATTCACCCCACTTACTTAAGGCTGTTCGTTTTTCGATCGGTGCAATGTATGAAGATTTAAACCTACCTTATTTATTTAAGGCACCTTAGCTATTCCTGGCTTAGCAATAGAACGGAGCAACTGGGCATTAAACAAATATTTTCCCGGTTATTTGCCAAAACGCTGAAACTTGAATTATAAAAAAGATAATATGCACATTATGTGTGCGACTGACTCAATAATTTTATTTTTAATTCCCAACGGAGAATTTCCACTATATAATTTCAATTATTCTGTTCTCTGAGGCCATTAATATTTATTACATTAGGATTTACTAATATTCATAATTACATTCGAGGCTTTCTAAGGGCCATCTTGACGAAGCAAAAATGGTGAAACACGGCTCAGTGGATGTTTTAAAGTTTCGAAGCAATTGTTCAACTGGTGAGTACTTTTGTTTTATTTATTTTTGGTTTTACTGAACAGAGGAGTTAGAATTAAAAATAACATTATTGAGTCGGTCGTAATTGAACATAAAGTGAATATTATCATTTTTATAACCCAAATTTCAACGTCTTGGCAAATAGCCGCGTAAATAATTGTTTAAAAAGATATATGTTATACTTATCTGTGATAAGTTTTTGTAAAAGTTAGAAAATAATATTAGCAAAAATTGTTAGCGTTGTTATTATATTTCATTTTATTCCATATTTTAAACTTTTACCAAGAAGAGGACACTTAATTTGTTTTAAATTATTATTTTATAATTTTGTCCTAAAATTTTATCAAGTTATGTTGCCTTGTCATTATTATTAATTAACCAGGTCGAAGTTACTAAAACCTTGTAAAGTAATTTGTAAAAACTTGCTTCGATCCTAGACTAATAATTCATCAGAAACTTTATTTTAGGTGTATTGTTATTTTCTCATGAAGTAACTAATATTTATAGTAACGTGTTAGATAGAAAAATGTTAATACGAACAAAATCTGATTTTTTAAATAAATCTGAGGTGGGTATAAGATTTATATAAGAAAATAAACTTGAAAAAATAGCTCTGTTTTCTTAAGGAAAAACAAGTGCTTTATAATACTTCTGTTTCTGTCATCGGGTCTCTCGATTTCCTGTGATTTTCAGGAACAAAGCATCCCTTTCTAAACTACGGTATATTAGTCGATTTCTCTTATGCAGAAAATCAGATATTATCTCATGGAAAAATAGTCGAGAACACGAAGTATATTTCCAGTATTTTCTGATTCTCTACATGTATTAAGTAAACAGGTATACCAAATAAATTTAATAAGTACATTTTCACAATGAATCCATAAATAACGAGCAGTATATCATGCTTTGTATGGTATACTTAAAATTAATTAATTTGGAATAATATTTTGATGGTTATATGAAAAGGTACAAGCCATAACAATCATTAATCATTCATTAACGCACCTGTAAGTTGTAAGAATTTACGTGGAAAACCCTGAAATATATCAAGATAGTATTGATTATTTGTCACAAGTAAATAAATACATAACTACTAAGTATTAAAAAAATGTATTGTATATTGATTTAAAAAATTATAAACACTTTTTATTACTTGTCTATTTTCACTTTATTTGTTATTTTATATAGTTTCATTCTATTTGGACATTTTCAAGTAAACTAAATTATACACAGATTTTACTTTCATTTAAATATAAACTGAACAGAATGGAAGGATGGGTCACTTTATGGTTGATAGTATAATTCAAATTTGTACAGATGTTGTCTTTAAATGCAGGGTTTTTTTCAAGATAGTAAATTATATTATGATGTGATTTTTATTAACAGCAGGTTATCTGAATTAGTTTAATAACGCAGAATTATTTAAATCTAATTGGTTGTTTAATATGTTGTAATTTTTATTCCTATTTAATTTATTAATTTCTAGCACTTCTAATAAATTAAGTTTTTTACTTTTCGAACAAATATGTAATATTTTAGGTTGATGGGCATCATCAGTTATTGTATGACCAGAATCTGTTAGGTGTTTATAAAAGTTGGAATGTTGTTTTTGTGTGTGAATATGTTCTCTATATCTTACTCCGAACGATCTACCTGTTTGACTTACATATGAGGAGGTACATACTAGGCAATCTAGCCGATATACACCACATTTTTTAGAGATATCAGTTTTTTGTTTTGCATTGAAACGATACCTGCCTATATTTTTGTTAGAACTAAAAGATGTTTTAATGTTAAATTTGGAAAAAGTATTACTAACTGAATAAGAGAGTTGACCTGAAAATGGTAATGAAATGTATGTTTGAACTATTTCCTCGTTAATAGTGGTATAAAGTTCTTTTGAGAGGAACTTATTTTGTTTTTTGTAGATTAGATTGTTGATTATATTTTGAATCTATTATTAGCAGATGCATCCGCATCTGCTAATAATGTTTGGGTCAGTGACAAGTATTTTATTGATTACCAATACTGTTTAATTTAAATTTTAAGTGCATGTAAAGCATGATAAGAGTAGAAAAATAAAAAATATTAAAAATTTTTAATTGCTTATTAACCCCTATTTCAAAATTTTTTTCTCTGCAACCTGATATACATCTAAGCGATAAACTGGTTATCTAACTAGGTATAAATTTTACAGTTTTCAAATCAAGTTTAAATTTATTTTTCCTCACATAAGTAAATTACTGATAAAATTTAAAAAGTAGCATCAAAGATGTTACACTGTACAGAAAGCTACCACACATATCAAAGGTCAACATGAGATGACTGAATCTAACTTACCGTTATCCAAAAGCCAGGGTTCGAAAATATCATGATATCTTATCAGACGATATACAGACAAAATCACGACGGGACGAGCACAGCCATTGGTATGCGCAATTTACGTTCGACAGTTAGCAGCTGAGGGGTATCCATAGTCGCAAATCGGTGTGCGGATTCAGCACAGCTGATGCGATACTGCAGTCTGGCTAGTTTTGCACGTTATTGTCATAATAAACCTGTGTTATTGTAGTCAAATGGATTGGTAATTCTCCAGTGTTTAATACACCTTATATTAATATTCAACGGATAAACGTAAATTGCGCATACTAATGACTAAGGCTGTCAAAAATATTCCATGAGACAGTGGCGTACGCGAAATTAACTAATACAAGAAACAATAAACTGTTACAATTTATCACAATGTATATCAAACTTACCCTCTTAACTAGCTTGCTTATTACAAACTGGAGAAGATGTGTGGCCATTTTGCAGCATCAGGTATGTTTCTATGGTTGTCCCCATGAGTGATGTTCGCTTTGGTGAAAATATATTCTTATATTTTGAAAACGACCGTTCGACATTTACTAATGTAATACACGCATACGTAAAATACTCTTTGAACGCACTTAACGGATCTGGGGCTGCACCATCACATATTTGTCTTAATTTGGTAAAACCGATGTCTTTATTTAACACACTTACGAACTTTTCTTTAACGCGCTCATTTGTTGCGCCACCTATAGCGTGTAGCAGTAGATTTACTTCGTCCACTATTTGCAGTGACTCCGCTAGCGACAACGCACTGTTTTCTAATTTTTTTATGCTTTCATGTAATGATTTATAGTTCCACGCAATATTTTTTAAAGCTGTTTTAACGGAAATATCTTCGAATTTTGTCTGGCTTTCTTTAATAGCTGCAGCCTCATCTGGACTGAATTGTAGTATCACAGCTTTTATTTGTTGGAAATATTCAGATTAATAAAAAGCTGCCTGCAACCATGTTCCCCAATGTGTAAGAATCGGCTGTGGTGGTTCAGGAATACCGGGACACTTGCTATGAAATGCACGGAGACGTTTAGGAGATTTAAGAAACACTTTTTTTTGTACTTGCTATTAATGCATCCACCTCTGGAAAACCTTCTCGAATAGTTTCTGCCACAAGATGTAAAGCATGTACTTTACACGTAACATGTATAAACGTACAACCTTGTTCTTGCAAAGAACGGCCTACCGAACTCATTGTCACGGCTCCATCAATCACAAACTTCAACACTTGACTTTTTGACAGTTAAAATTTTTCTAACGTCTCCAGCACCACCCCGGTAATTGCTTCGCTAGTACACTGATTTAATTTTTTGCTAGCTAGTAACAGTGGAAGTGTTGGTTTAAGAGGGTCCAGTACTCGTATTATAACATTTAAAATAGATTTTTTTTTACAATCTGTTGTCTCATCAACAGATAACCACAGCCGTGTATTTTTAAATTCACATTTAATCTGATTTACCATGTCTACGTGTACAGTTGGTAGATAGTTACATAACGTTGTGCGACTTGGTAACTTCACCTGGGCATTGTATATATTCCAGAATTCTCGAAATGATTGTTTATCGAGTATGTGCAGCGGAACATCACAGGCAATCAGCATTAATATTAAATCAAACATAAACTGTGTTGTCGAAGGCACGCCATTTTTTTTATTTTTATGGTGTACACTATTTATGTGAAGCCCACAATCACGCTTATCACAACACATCAAATCTTTTTTTGCACACAAATTATTTTGGCACCATCATAGAATAAATCCGGGAATTCACCTATGAATTTATTCACTTTGTCAGCAAATGGCCGTTTACTACCTCTGCATACGTCTGCCATACTTTTATTATGAAATTAATATCAACAATACAGTACAACAAATAAAATAAAAACACAAAATCAATATGCAATTCGCCCAAGTGACTTAACGTGAACACAACTCGAAAGCTAATAATAGACTGGACTGGAGAAAGAGTATCGCGGTCAAGGTGCATGCCGGCGACAGTAAATACATCTGTACTCTCCGACCATGACTCACAGAAACGATTTGCAGCTTTACTAATGACCGTGTTTGCACCTCCGTATATCCTATATACACAGTATTTCTCCGGATGAGGTTTACCAGACGTGAAATTACAAAAATATTCTACCTTTCGAGAAAAAGCTATTTTACATAACAGTTTTTGCTTTCCTAAAAAGTACGATGCACGTTCAGAAACTTTATGTTGGGTGTTCAAAATTAAAAAAACTTGAAATTCATTTACAAATTCGCCAAAATATTGCGATCTATTACTACATTTAATTTGACACCCAACATTACCGCATGGTTTTTTTTAGAAAGTGATTACATTATAATATATAAACACTATTCTCTTCGCCATTTTTAAATCGATTTAGATTTTGTATAGGTATGTAAAATTATTTGCTAGTTGTATTCATAAAATCATTTAAATATTACCCTTAAACATAAATCATTTATTGAAAGACATTGTTTGATAACAATTTTCAGTTTTGATGAATTTGCGGGAAAACCTTAACATTTACGGAAAATGTATTTATAAATTTATGGGTATATAAATTAACTTTCATTTTGCAAAAATAAAATTGAAATCATACAATCTAAAGCCAAGATGCAAAGGATTTTTGTTTGAACGTTTCTATTTGCAAACTCCACCCTCCTTCCCCATCTGTCATGGGTCACACATACCATTTATTTTCTGATTCTCCACGATCAAAGGAACAAACTGAAACAAACCCCAATATCTACCAAGAAATTGCACATGAAATGCCACAACGATACCCACTATATTTCACTTCATTAGATAATCTTTTCAATTATTTATAACTTTGGTCAATACACAGAAAGAATAATAATTAAAAGGCATAGGGATATAATTGATCAACTTTAAACATTTGGGAACAAGAATATAATCTTGGATACTACGGCTGAACTATTACAAATTACATGATTGCAATTTTTTTATGTAAAAGTAGATAAGTTGTTTATTGTTTGTCCTTTACATGCGCTCTATTTGTGGTGTATAATGGAAAATGGTATAATATACTTTATTGAAGAGTCCAAACACAGTCGAAGTTCGAGGGATTCACAACGTTAAACTACATTAACAATATTATTTCTAGAGACGCAATTTATTTTCCTTTGAATAAACCTAACACTAAAATTCCCTTCATCCTTCATGCGAAGAAAATAATTTCACTAATTAAATTATATTACGTAGTAAATTTAATTATGTGCCTATCTACCTACATAAAGGTAATAATTATTAATATTACTCACCAACAAAATCATGATTACAGTTTTACGTATTTAATAATATATTAGGTAAGGCTTTGGGGTTGTTTATTATTTAATGAATGTACATATTCATTATTTAATTGATTTAGTAACACAAATATTTGAAAAAGCCACGCGGATATAAATCTATCTATATTCATTTATAAGATGAATCGACTTACCTTGGAAGAAAAATTGAAATTACATCTGAACGTGATAATTACATAATACATAGTATCCATATACGTGTATTTAATAATAATAATTTATTATGTTTACTTTACAGGTAATTTCTGAGTATTATAATAATAGCTTCGGAATGAATTTTATATCAGCAGAAAAGATATAAAATAAATAACACCACTGTCCTATCACATAACAACAAGAATGGGGGTGTGAAATTTGAAAAGTTAAATACACCAGTCAAGTAAACTTGACAAATTGTGAAAGGAAAACGTTTTGTCTCACAGTAACATACTGAAAAACTAGGAACTGAACATTCAACAAGTCTGGAAAAGAAAACAGAATATTTTGTCAATGTCACACAGACACTGTACACAGTATAGTTTCGATAACGAGAAGTAATTAACTTAAATGAAATACATTCACATTAATTAAATCATGAGAAAAAATCTCACAGTTTCTTAAATTTATATTTAAGAATTATGATTTTATGACAGGGAGTGATATTATAAGAATTCGTGTTTTATTCTCACGGAATTATTATATTATCAAAAAGAAAAATGGCTAGTATCAAGGTCAACTTGATCTTAACTTCAGGTCAATAATTAAAACATGATTTGTGTAAATTAAATCTCATATAATCTCAGTAAATCGTTCGGTAAATCTCAACTTTTAATTATTGATCTGAGATGAAGTCAGATTGACCTTGAAACTAATAATTTTCCTTATGGGAAATATAGTTGTGTGAGAATAAAACAAAAAGTGGGGTGAACGTAGATGCAACTCATATTTCGATATGAGAAGTTAAACAACGGTAGTCGCTGTCAGTAATTTGATGGTAACCCAAGCGAAACTCAAAAACCTCGTCCCGTTTTTTATCAGCTTGTATATCAGCATATACGCAGAAACTATGCAATCTTAGGCGAGGGTTGTGTAGGTAACATACCATCTTTCGGAGCGCATGTAAAGCAGTCGGTCCCTTTTTCATTAGATGTTAAGCAAGTAAAAATCCTTACTCTTCGATAGCGAAGAGGGATGACAAATTTTCCAGGTTGAGGGTATCTTGTCTCCTGGCATTGGTGATTGGCATTGGTAGCGGAAATAGGCCAATGTTAAATAAGTAAGAAAAGAAATAAATATAGATGAAGAAGTAACTAGCAATTTGGACAAAAAAGTTATTGTCAACAACAAATTTTAATTACATGCCAACATTTTGGTGGATATTTCCCACAATGTTCATAGCTGCACAATCAAATTATTGTGAGTTATTATCGTCGCTGAGCGGTTTGTCTTTTTAAAAAGTGAATTTAAAAATTTAACAAACTTTTATTTGACGAAAAAAATAACAAAGGATACAAACTTCAGATTTTCAAGTGTATCAATTCATCCTCATAATGACCTTAAAATGACGTCTGAGCGACCTTAATGGACCATCTCCGGATTCAGACTCAGCGATCCCAAAAATCTATGTAAGAATTTTTTTCAGATTTCTTGAGAACTTCTCCTCTGTTTTTCTCAAATTAATCTTAAAATGACCTCAGAATGACCTTAAAATGAGCTCTTAATGCCTTTTAAGGGCAAGTGAAAACCGGATTCGGACTCAGCGGCTCCAAAAACCTATGTACAAAGTTTTTCACATTTTTTCAACTACCTTTTCTTAGTTTGACATTCAAATGACCTTGAACCTGACGTTATAGAGCTTAACCGACCTCGGCATCGGATTCAGCGACCCCAAAAACCCCTGGGGTACCTAGGTAGAGTCCGGTGTTTTTTTTTAACTAAATGTTGCCCTGTGAGTATCCTTAGATAAACTTAGACAGAATAACCGTTACTTAAAGCTATATCCTTAACTAATACTTTTTCGCTTTCAAACCTTTGCTTGTTAAAAGGGAAGCGATAAACTCGGAAGATAAGCGTCATCGTTTTGTATGGAGCACAATGATTGACATATATTTAAGATTGCTGGTATATTGTTTTTTGAATTTAAGCGATTAATGCAAGAAAATATTAACTGTTCTTGTAGTTAGTGAAGACTTTAGCAAAATATGGCTGCTTTAGGATTTAAATAGACGTTTTATAAATACTACGATTTAGAGTGTATTCCAGTGACTTCGAAGTGATTGGTGTATTCATTTTCAATGTGGCAGTGGACATAAACGTGAGCCAAGAATTGCGATCTGCCTATATCTGTCTATGAACTGCTATTGGACACTCGACAATAACTAGCCTACTCGCGTTGGTTAGTAAATAAATGTTTTTTATAGCTACAGGCCGTCCAAGTTCCCATTTTTATAAAGAAAACAGATTTATTTGCATAAGAATATTTCACATTTCATATTGATTGGGAATGATTGATTAGGCGTTTAAAATATCATATTATATCTACGTAAAAGTCGTCTCTGAAATTTATCGCTACCTCCCGTTCTTTGTATATCATATGTATACGATGTTGTTTCTATGAGAACAGTCACTGCGATAAGAATTTTTTATAATTATAGACCGTAACTTTGTTTTACTTAATAAAATTGTGTTTGTAAAATTTTCTTTACAGAAATATAACTTAAGTGAATCTTGAAGTCGTGAAAGATGTATGTATAATTATAACCTAATTTTTTTTAAAGAAAACGTTTTACCTAACCTCAATAGCATATAGTTTTATAAACAAGAATTTATAGAATAGAATAGAATAGAATAGAATAGAATAGAATAGAATAGAATAGAATAGAATAGAATAGAATAGGTTTATTGAATGATAAATTACAATATTACAGTCGTGAACATATATAAAATAAAATAAATAAATAATAGGAATATGTATTATATATAAAATATTATTCAATGGGTATAATTCAGAAGAGCTGATTTTCAATTATACCTTGGCTACATGCTAAAATATGGTATTAAATTGAAAGTTGTATATAGACAAAAAAAAAAAAAAGAAAAAAATACGTATTATTATATAACAAATTTTATCTCAAAATTATTACACAAACATAACACAAAATTATTTTAAACCAGTACTCGTTGACTATGTAGTAATCTGTCTTTAATTTTTGACTGAAACCTACATTTACTCTGACAAGTGATAAACAAGGAGACATATTTATTATAGATTGTGCTTGACACATATTCAAAAGCACCCTCAAATTTAACAGTATTGTGTTTAGGAATGGTAAGTAGGTTGTTATGTCTAAGCGATAGGCCGTGCACTTCAGAGCGTTCAATTAACAATGAATGTAAGACCGTGTATTATTTTTAATTACATTATATAACATAAGGGAAAATTGCAGTTCAAATCGACCGTTCATTTTTAATATACCCAGACTATTATAAAATATAATAAATATTATTATAAGTAAATTTAAGATAGAAATTTTGAATAATTTGTAGCCTATTTTAAGAGCAGCTGCGAAAACATAATAAACGGAACTACAATAATCTAAATGACTCAAAACTATACTATTTACAAGATTTCATTTTGTGTCAGATGGAAGGACATATTTAAGATCATAAAGGGATTTCAATTTAAAATAACAAATACTGGATTTTTTATTTATATGTTTTTCAAAGGAAAGTCTATTGTCAATATGAAGTCCAAGGTTTGTCACATTTTCAGTCATTTTAATTATAGAGTCATCCAGTTTCAATTCGACAGCAGTATAAGAACCTGCTTTTGCACAAGTAGAACTAGTACCGATACATAGTGCTATACTTTTATTTGGATTTAGAATCAAACCATTTTCACAGGACCACTGGCTAACTAAACTAAGTTTTATATTTAGTTCACTAATGGTGGAATCGACTGATGATGTAGAACTGCACATGTAGAGTTGCGTGTCGTCTGCATACATGTGGATAGAACAGTCTGCTGTCAATATAGTTAGTAAATCTGCAACGAATATTGAAAACGATAGCGATCCTAGTATGCTACCTTGAGGCACCTCATGTGTTATAGATAATTGATTAGAAATCATGCCATTGATTTTTACTTGCTGTTTTCTACCATTTAAGTAACTATTGAACCAGTTCGGTGCATTTGTGTCACAACCATAATAGTTTAATTTGGCCATAAGTAATTCTGTATTAATGACATCAAACGCTTTGCTGTAGTCGAGCAATACCAGATAGGTTACTTTAGAATTATCAATCGTTATCATCGTTACTTACTTTCATTAGAGCCGTAGTAGTGCTGTGTTTTTGTCGAAATCCTGATTGAATCTGGGATAAGATGGCTGATATTCTCGTGTGTTCAGAAAGTTGTGAATAAATGATCAAATCAAGCACCTTAGACATAGTTGGAAGTATACTAATTGGTCTAAGCTCCGACAAGGTCACAGCTTTGGGAAACTTGAGTAAAGAAAGGTATGATTGAAGAATTTTTTCATAAATCTGGTATTTGACTGGTCTGCACAGAAATATTTAAGATATGAGTAAGCATGCTCAAGCAAAACGGTAAAACATATTTTAAGATTTTAAAGTTTATCCCATCTAACCGGTTGCTTCGGATTTTAGTATATAAAAAATCTTTTCTACCTCCTCGGATGTTACAGTGTTTAAGTTTAAATCATGGTCAAGTTGCGGGTATTTGTTGGTAAGAAAATGTGGGATTTTATCTTGGGTAACCTTGGGATAGTTTATTGACTGCAGAAAGAAATTGTTTATATTATCAGCATCAACCAGATCTGGGTATATTTCATTTCTCATTTTAACATGAACATTATTATTTTCAAATAGCTGCCAAAGTTTCTTAGAATTTTTTTCTGTCAAAATTGTCGATATTTAAAATATGGTATTTTTTAATTTTTTTATGGCTAATGTTACATAATTCTTTGTAATATGCATGATCCACGCTACTTTTTGTTGCGTGGTATATACTGTATGCCTTATATTTTAATTAAATCATATATTTGATGGTATCGGTAATAAATGGAGGCGTACACGTTCTTACGTTTCTAGTACAAATTGGGGCATGAATATAAAAGAAGCCAATAATTGCCTGATTCAGGTAATTTACTTTATTTGTTATGTCAGGGATATCTACAATTGCATTCCAATTTATGAGCAGTGCATCTGCAGAAAATTTGTTGAAATCAAAATGTTTAAAGTTTCTATAAGTAATTATCTTTGGTAATGATATGCCCATGGCAAGATCTACTTCGCAAAATACCATTCTGTGATCAGTCATGTTTAACAGGTCTAATGTGTCACATTTAATAATTTCCATATTACTGTCTGTACAAATTATGTCTATTAGAGTGAACGAACTGTCAGTAGTTCTAGCTGGCTGGTCAACAATTTGTTTTAAGTTAAACGAGTCCAGTAGAAAATTTAAAATAGTGTGAGAATTACCGTTTAGGAAATCAACATTCATATCTTCCATGACGCTAATATCATCAGACTCAATGTAAATATTTGATAGACCGTTTCCAACTCCTGGTGACGAGAGATATGTATAGATGGTGCTCTATATGCTACTCCAAATGCAATATTACCCTTATAAATTTATATGTTTATCCAGAGTTGTTCAAGTTGCCTATTGATGACATAATCATTGAGGATTATTTTTTATTTTATTTTTTACATAGAAGCATAGGCCGCCTCCTTTGGTTGGCCGGTTTGCTCTAACAGTGATGTACTGTGGCAAAGATATCGAAGTGTATGAGAATTCGGGTGACAACCATGTCTCTGAGAGGGCAATAAGATCAAAACCTTAATTAATTATAAAATTAAAAAAAATCATCGAAGCAGTTATTAATTGATCTAATGTTGACATGACTGATGCGAAGAAGTTTTGCTTCACAACTTTTTATTTCACAGTTGGTTTTTGATTGCTGTTCCCTATGATATTCAATTTTCTGGCTTTGTTTATTTACCAGTCTCATGTAGCATGGACAGTCCTTAGAAACTGCTTTATGATTTGTATCCAAAACAATGTTTAAATTTTTCTGAGCTTTAATACAGTTTATACATCAAACCTCTGGCGATTTACATGTTTTATAATTATGGTTACCTGAACATAGTGGGCAAACTGACGTTGACCGAGAATCATTAACAACATGATTGAATCCATAACATTTGAAACATTGCAATAAATTGATGTGATTATAAGCATTACTTCTGGACCATCCTATATTGACCTTCTCATTAGCTAGAAGACAATTGTGAGTTAAAGGATCCGTTTTTACAATTAATGTTGAGCTTCTGTATTGTTTATTTTCAATTTTCTGTGCAATTCTAATGTGAACATCATTTATAAAACATTATTTTCTCTAATACTTTTTTGAGGAGTACTTATCGAATATAGAAGTCGCATAAAATGCATTGTTCAGTTTCGATTTCCACAGCATCGTTAGAAGAGAGCCATATTATATTGAATGCCTATAATGAAATATGTACGAAATTATATTGTAAATTATTAAGTATGCGATGCAGGCAACAATAATGAAGTGTAACATAAAATTTAAGATAGCTTTAAGAAAGAGATCATTGCTGGCTGAGGAAGGGAGATAAAATATTACCTTTAATATGCGGACAACATTACTTTACCTAAAATATTTATTAGCATTACTATATACTTGCGTCAGGTTCCTCTAAAATTTTGGAGTATACTACATTACACGTATATACAGGGTGTCCCAACCAATAGTAGGCACCCTTAGTAACTTTGGAGATAAAAATTTGTTGAGAAATTGGTGAAAACGTCGACCTTGTTTCCAAAGGGGACATATTTTAATGTAATGCTTGTATACCTATCATCATCCCTCTACCCTACACGACCACCCCCTCAAAAAATTCAAATGGCAAGGGGGTCGAGTGATACATCTTTTGAGAGGTCTTCCAATTCCCTACATAATCGTGTATTTTCTTTAACTTTTATCGATTCGCTCTTAAGGAAAATAATTTTATTTTTGATGATTACACACAATCGAAATCGTTTAAAAAATCTAAAATACACGGCACTGGGTATTGGAATTTATAAAAAAACTACATTTTTTAGTGCTCTCAAATCAACACGAATTTTTTCGACAAAGAACACTTTCCTTGTCCATTTAGTTTTAGAATAATAAAAGACTCATAAGTATTTGATAGTCCTTGAACATTAATTTGTTCACAACCAATTTTAAATCAAGACACATTTTCCAGAGTGAGTTCTCAAAATGGTTTATACCCTTCAGGAGAGAATAGACACAGTATTTATTTTAAAAACGATAATTGTGCTAGAGCTACGGAGCGCATATTCAATAGAGATCACCCAGATAGTAGGGTTAGGGTTAGTTTTCAGTATGTTTTACAACTATTGACAAAATTTATGGAAACAGGTTCTGTAGGGAATAAAAAGCATGAACCTCAGCGACCGATTATCTATGAAGCAGTTGAGGTGGCAGTTCTGGGTCATTTGCAGATGGATAATACTCAATCGATCAGGAAAATAGCTGAGGCTTCCGGTGTATCACAAAGCAGTGTTCATCGAATTGTAAAGGCCCACAAATTTCATCCATATAAATTTAAATTGGTACACGAATTAAATGAAGATGATCCCGATTGTCGGCTTGAATTCTATGAGATTTTTAGTGAACAATTAAACGGTAATGCCAATCTACTGTGCAATACGTGTTTTTCTGATGAATCGACATTTCAGTTAAATGGGGTGGTAAACAGGCACAATTGTAGGTATTGGAGTGAAATCAATCCACATTTGTTCATAGAAACACATACTCAAAGGCCTCATAAATGAAATGTTTGGACTGACATCTTAGGGGATCACATTGTCGGGCGTTTTTTATTCCTGACAATTTAAATGGCGAAAGGTACCTCGATCTGTTAGAAAATAACATCGACCCAATGATTACCCAACTCCTCGAAGAAGTCGATAATCTTTTCGAGGGCGAACTGTTTTTTCAACAGGATGGGGCACCCCCATATTTTGCTTTAGCAGTCCGTCAATTTTTGGATAATCGGTTTCCTGAGCGATGGATTGGAAGAAGAGGTCCTGTGGAGTGGCCCGCTAGGTCACCCGATTTAACTCCCTTGGATTTTTTTCTGTGGGGACATTTGAAATCTAAGGTATTTGCAACAAATCCGCATCTCTGGAAGAGTTAGGTGAAAGAATTGTTCGAGAATGCCGTTTATTGCCTCCAGATGTGTTCAGAAATGTTCGTACAGAATTTCAAGACAGATTATACTACTGTATGGAAGTCGATGGGGGTCATTTTGAACAATACATACGATAATTTAAACTGCTTCTTTTATTTTTATTTCCCGAACCTAAAATAATGAAACAATTATTTCTCAGGAACGAATCGATAAAAGTTTAAAAAAATACAGGGTTATGTAGGGAACTGAAAGACCTTTAAAGATGTATCACTCGACCCCCTTTGCCATTTGAATTTTTTGAGGGAGTAGCCGTATAGGGTAGAGGGATGATGATAGGTATACAAATATTACATTAAATATGTCCCCCCTGGACGACGTGTTTCACCAATTTTTCAAAAAAATTTGTATCTCCAAAGGTATCAGGGTGTCTACTTTTGGTTGGGACACCCTGTATATATTTCTTTATCATAATTTTATGCAAGCTGAATACACAATAAACAACAAAAAAAAAACTAAAATCTTAATCACACAAAGTACCTCAACCTCAATTAAACTATCACTCAAACAAATATTAAACAAAAATCACACTTTAGATAATAACAGAGTATGTTTGCTTTTTCCGACAACACGGAAAGAAAACGCGTTAATTATTTTACAACAACATTGTTTTATGAGAATTGTAGTTGTTTTGATCAAAGTTTGTAATTCATTGTCGTATAGTACATATGAAAATACTATAAACATTTGCAGTAAAATTGTTGTAGTTAAAAAACAACAAATACTGTTTGACTAATTGTTCTCTTAGGATGGTAAAAGTAACCATTTACGTCAAAGTAAGAAATCAACTATAATGTGTAGAAAATTGTACAAAATACCTACATAAATTATTGTAAGGATTTTAGTAACAAGATTAACGGGAAATTTCGCTACAAATTGTGTGGCATTGCGAGGTAATAGGTAGCAAAATCTGCTTCAAAATTATACTAACAGTTTTAATTCAGAGATGTACGCAACCATGCAATAAGTCTTCAGATTATTTTACCATAAGGTCGTTGCTTTTGCGTTATGCATTACATACATACAATTTCATTTCATTTCAAATTGCCACCCAGTCCGGAAAACCTAACCCTGTGATTTTTTACTAACCTATTCGCCTGAGAAAAATCGAATCAATTGACAAAATAGAAATAAAACTTTGTTGATCTGGATTTTCTAGGGTGCTCTTTCATAAAAAAAAAGTGGGGACCATCGGGACCCGGTCACCATCTTGGAAAATGGTTTCCTTTTCACAGTTTCCAACAAATATCTCGGCTAATATTAAATTCATCGATTGCAAGTTGTCACATGCTCAGTTTTTCCTGCCAATAAACTTTGATTACAAATAAAACACTGCTCTTCAACTTTCATTTTTTCCGAAATCTTTAAAAAAAAAAAACGACCGCAAGCAAGAAAAGACTCAGCCGGACTTGTCAATAATGGTATGACATTTGCGTTCTGAAACGTCAAGACCACCAGAAAAACATGTGTTAGGAGATGATCTTGAGCAAAACTGGTTTTGAAGCGTATACATGAAAAATGTGAAATGAAAAATATCTCTCTGATACTTTCAATATTTACTCAGCAACAATGATACCTAGAACAATCACGTGCTATTTTGTTCGTAATTTTAATTTTGATAACTACCGTCTAATCGTTAAGTTTAATCTTAGCCGAGTTATTTGTGAAAAACTGCCTTTTCCAAGATTGTGGCTGGTTCCCACTTTCTTTCCTTCTTTTTAATAAAAGTCGCTATCCACAAAGTCTCATTTCTATTTTATCAATTTGCTCAGCCCATTTTTTATCTCCGGCGCCTAGGTTATCCATTTATAAAGTGAATGGTAATTATAAATTATCAAAATAGTTGATCGTTGCCTGAACTCATTGATTCATTTCGAGGTTAATTTTAAGATTGCATAATATTACAGGGAATCTTTATTTATAACAAGATAGATTTATTGGGGTTCAATAAATCTATCTTATTTTATTTGTATGTGCCAGGTGGAAATGAGCAGTGAATATAGGGCTCTGTGTGTTGACTGTGCTCATCGAGGCCCCAAATGTGGCACATGGGAACATGAAGACACTAATTGAGTACTGTGTACTGTACTTTCCAGCTAGCTACACTACGCTGATGAGGGGCAATAACTCCGAAACACGTGTCTGTGGTTGCATAATTGTTTCTTTTTTGGGGGATATGGCACTAAACCTTCTTTATTTTATTTATAACTATTAGAATAGCAAAAATTGAGAAGAAAGTTTTTGTTTCATTAACTTTGGGGGATGTAAACGAATTGATTCCGCTACATAATAACAACATTGAAATGTGGAGAGATGTATTTAGCTGCTAGTCAGATGGGAATGCGAAAAGTACGGCAACACGTAAAACTTCACATTTTGAAAGTTTTTCTCTCAAGAGATGGCGCGTGGTATTACCTGCGGTTTTAATAAACCATTGCGATATCAACCCTTTCTCCAGCCTGCAGTACTATGAGTTCATAGAAGAACGAAACATGACTATTGCTATTGGAAAAGGGGATAATATTGTAATACGTGACATACCAATATTCTGACAAAGTGTTACCTAGAGCTGCAGTCATACATTGCATGAAAACCGCTCCTGAAATTTGTGTCCCCGCATAACATGAGGATTTTCCTCAGACCAAACATGCGTATTATGCATATTAAATATCCATTGTTGAATAAATGTAGCCTGAAGGTTTACAACACGAGCCGAAGAAGGTTCGGATGATCAACCATTTTTTACAGAAGCTACCGAGAATATTCTAGGCATCTTGAGGGATTCTAAAGATTCACGCATAGGTTGAACATGTAAGGCATGTAAGCCTTACTCCCATAATATTCGCCATACTTCGATGTTTCAAACTACAAAACCGACCTTCTACCAAAGGCTAACAAAGACAGTTCACTTCGCTCAATTGATGGGTTTAGGTTTTGTTTTTTGCCTACCCCCAAATTTTATGCGTTTGGCCCATTAAATATATGTGGATGGATGCGTGGGAAATAAACAATCAAATTAGTAGTTGTAAAACGCATTCTACTAGACGTGGTTGCAGTTTAGTGTCGATAAACAGAGACGCCGTCAATGCAAATAAGGAATGTTGAAGTTTGCTCCAGTGCAGAATGTGAATGAAATGAACATATTTCAATTTTCGAGCGTGTGGTGTGGTAACCTAATTTTCAAGTTTCACGCTTTCAAGTGTTTATGTTTGACAAAAACTGCCAATACGGCGCTTTTCTGAAGTAAAATATTATATGATTGTGAAAATGTTTAAGCCTACCTATTATTTTTCATATATGATTTTTGTGGGCAAATCCGCCATTGTGCAATTAAAACAATTGTGCGAGTCCGTATCTGAGCCAGCGTTTGGTCACGCCTAGTATATCTGTGGTCACCCGACTAAGTGCGCAAAAGGATTTTAGGAGGCAAAATTGTGGCCACAAAGATGAAAGGGCATTCAACACTTCTTTCTCAGTTTGTAGCATTGTGCAATTATAGGGATGTCCCCGCAAATGTACTTGAGTTACAAATGTTTCGAAATTTCGAAGATGTTGCATTGCACTTCGAAACGTTTCGTGATTGGGATGGCAACGTACAAGAAACCGTTCAGCTTAGAATCTCTGAGCCGCGACACTATTATCTATTACTTTACCGTACACGAGCACTATATCCGTTTTTCCATTTGAAATAAAATCCATTTTATTTTCTTTCAAGTTTTATCCCGAATTATTGTCAAGAAATCAAATTGACAATGTATATATGACAAAAATAAAAGTCATGTCAATATATTTCATACTTTCTTATAGTCATAACACCTACTAAGTCTGAGCTTCATGGAACTATAAATTAATTATAATTTTAAAATTGCAATCGGTCCTTTTTAGTAATCAGAAGTGAATGCATCGAACAAAGTGACCGCCTTATCAGACACTCATGTTACTATAATCTAATTGTTCGCTAAATTATTTTTAGAAATAGGGTGTTTGTGTCAAGTGTTTTACAAATGGAAATTCAGGAGCAAAGTATGTACAACATTTGTGGGTCATTGTAGTTGTAGTGTGACTTGGGCGCTGTATTAGACGGGTAATATCGTCCGCCATTTTGGGTCCAGTTGGTTCGAAGTAAACAACGCGGTGTATATGTAAATACAGGCAATCGTGTCCGTAATAATCAGTTTTGAGCAAGTTTTAAGATATTTTATTTTTATCTACGCCTGACCATTTCTTTTTTATAATTAGTAGTTAATGTACAAACCAAAATTAACATTTAAAAACATAACCTCAATTTTCAATGTAAACACGGAATTCAATCAATTTTTCATAATTGTCGTTTTCACTCAATAAAATATCTTAAAATTTGTTGAAAACTGAATATTTCGGACACGAATACCTGTATTTATATATACACCGCGTTGTTTCCTTCGAACCAGCTGGACCCAAAATGGCGAACGATATTACCCGTCTAATACAGCGCCCTAGTGTGACTGTTACGACTTGCAGTTTTTTATGTATGTTTTTTTAGATTCTTCACAATTTGTTTTAGTGTTTTAGTTGTCGTTTATTGTTCCGAAAGAAATTTTGTGCTACAGATAGCTTACATCTTACTTTCATTAAATTTTTGAACGGTTCTTTCAACTGTTTCCGACTTTTCGAGTAATTTAAGTGCTGCGTAGACGTACGCATGTCTACGCGCATGCTACACGTGCTGTCTTTGCCAGTTATTGTGTAGTTTGATTGCTGGTTTACTTGTAGTAATTAGATTTTTTTGTTATAGATACAAGCCATCAGTACGTGTTCCCACACATATATATTTTTGATATTTGGCTTAATGTTCTGGAAAAAACTGACACGGATATGTGAATGTGATTGCTATTCCACGCGTGTTCACATATTTTTGATTTTTAAAATGTTCCCTTCCTATCGTAATTCTTGTGTTCAGTGAGTCGTACATTGACTCACTGACATTAAATTTATCGCACAGTGACTTAATACTCAAAAAATGTAAGAAGAAACATTATAGAATACCATCAGTAAAAAACCATAGACAATAATTTAAGTTAATTCTGTTAAAATTTCATTAGTATTAATAGTTAGCTGTGTTTCATAACAATAGCTTATTTTTCCAAATTTATTTAATGTGTGAGTTGTGACGTCGTGGTCGAGTGGTAAGGACACTTGCCTCTCACCCTGGAGTCCCGGGTTCGATCCCCGAGGATTTTTTCTAAACCTGAAATTAATCCGAGCATACTCGGACATTGGGTGTGTGTCCATTTTCTCTAACTGTGTAGCCCTCTCCCGCACAAGGTACCTTGAGGTACCTTCAGGGATCAATGGGGTTGTATTACCTGTGGTGTCAATATGTCTGTAAATAGGGCTGGCCAGGCATGTCGAGAGGGGGGTGGAGAAGAGGTGATTTATCCCGGACCTGGGTTTTTTGGATAAGATCGGTTTTCTTTGTGTTTTTAAACTTATTAAACCTTTCTCTTTTATTTTATTCAAATGGAATTTTAAAAAATAATTAGACAATAACTTTTTCAAAACATTTTCAAGCCTGCCATATTATTGTTTAAAAAAAAATAATATTTGTTACGGATAATTCTACTAATGGTTGTAATTAAAATACTAACTGAATAATGATAATTCTATTTTTAAAATAAGAACACAAAAAATACCACTTGAGATTAAAGAAAATGTAAACAATGCAAACTGAACATAAAAAATACAATAAAAAAATAAAATAAATGAACTTCAATTACGTAATACAGAATTAACTAATATTTTGTCATTGCTCCATTAGCGTCTAAAACTACCTGAAGTCTTGCAAGCATGGACAAAATCAGGTTTCTTGCCAGGTCAACTTCTTGCGACAAGTTCTCCCAAGCGTCTTCAATTATCCCTTCCAATTCTTGGGCATTATTTGGATGGTTATTTAATTTTCTTATATGTTTCACCATTAGTCCCCATACATTTTCAATTGGATTTAAATCCGGACTTTTAGATGGCCACGGTAACAACTCTATGTTTTTATTAAGAAACCATTACCTGACACAATGGGCCGTATGTATGGAGCAGTTGTCTTGTTGGAAAATAAAATTATTTTCCGGAAACACCTCTGTTACTGACGGCAACATAATGTTGTCTAATATTTCAATATATTTAATGGAATTGAGATGACCACCACTGTTCCAACACACACCTAACCCATTTAAGCTCATTCATTGACTGAAAACCTTCCTGATATTTGTGGATCGAAAGTATATTTTTCATCGTATCTAGTGGAAAGAGGCCTATATACGCGAACATGTCCATCGTTACAGGATTTAAAAACCTTTTCGTCAGAAAAGACAACTTGTCCCCAGAAGTTTTCATCATTGATTATATAGTTGAGTGCAAAAATAATCCTACCCTGCATCTTTTCTTCTGAAAGTTTGTATTTTTTAGCCGCTGAACAACTCTTCAAGTCGCTTTATAGTTTTATTCTTCTGCAAGCAGTAGATACCGAAGCAGGGAAATTTGTCTCTGAAATTGCATTTACTGCAGTCTAAAAAAGGGTTTTCTATTAGGTAATTTATAAGATTTTCATCTTCTTATGGAGCAACCCTCTTCAATTTTAGAAACAATTCAAAATTTTTGAATATCTGTTAGATGTCGAACCATGTTTAATCATGACGCCACTGATTAACGTCAAAGTGACATTTGTAAGATTATTAATATCAATCAAAGAACGAATGATTTACATAGCTAAAAGAAAGTGTACCAGTTTTTATTGAAATCAAGTGTACATTGTGTATTGCTTTTTTGTTTTTTTTTTATTTTAATAAATATCTATTATGCCAAATTGCGTTTGTCTTAATCATAAAAACATATGCACTTTATATTTTTGTCGCATCTTACTATGGATGGGAAACCACTGTGCACTGAGAAGAAATACACCCAATTATGCAATCGCAAGTTTGTGTAGACTTTTTGCTGCACAAAAAGGTTTTGTCATTGATTTCAATCAGTTAAATCATAACTTAAAACATACAAATTCGCTTTAATAAACCATAGGCGAACATGGTTTTTACCCTTCAAATGTTATGATTTTTTTTCTCGAAATCTAACATACCGATTTTTTTTTATATTTTGGAAAAATCCTTAGTATAATTGAGCCTATTAGGTTTTTCTTCAGTTTATTCCTGATTCACTATGTATCTTGTAGTGCCATTAGGATAGTAATAATGTTATCAAAATGTTCATTAAAAAATTTTCTTTAAAAAAAGACCTCGAACCAACAAAAAAAACTAAATTTAAAACTATGCTATACTGCACAGTTTTCTTAACCATATATTGGGGATAATTAATAAAACATTATGTTTCAACAAGTGGCACTCGAATCCAAAACTATTAGATAAGTCCTATTTATTATCTTAATGCTTTAAACACTGAAGTACAATTCTCCCGTAACGATTAATGAAAATTAATGATTAAATATATCCTTTGCACTTCTTCGCGATCTCACACTTTCTATTTAAAATCCTTACGGAGAAACACTGAATGAAATATAATTTCTGCATTTAAATAAGCTTCAATTTAGAGAAACATATTTTTCATTTAGAAGTAATTTCATCAATAGAATACAATATCAGGGTAATAATTTTATAACGGGACAATATCTGAAAATTATAAATCAGAAATCGAACTTCATCCATCACCAACAAACTTGTAATTTTTGAATAAGTTCATGTTTAGTAAAAACATATATAAGAGTGGCCACGAAAGATTTTTAATAGATTAAAAATTAGAAGCATTTATATTTGCTAGTATCACAAAAATCGTCATTTCGGAAACGGTTGAAAACTTGCCTAAAATTTTTTGTTTAGTATAATTTCTGCAGTAAAATTGTATATAATTTGTAGTACATGGTCAGGTATTTGCAAATAGAATGTAATCTGGCTACTTGTTTCAAAGTTATATTTATTGAACGCATTTAGAGGTATTTATTCTAGGCGTCATTTAAAAAGCTGAGTTTTAATTTCAAATTTCGATGATATTTAGGTTGTCAACTTTCGCTTTTATAGTATGATTGACATATGAGCCTGGTTCATTTTCTCAATACCATTTATTGTTTTAGATCGATTTATTTTATAATTATTAATACAAAATGTACCGTTACCGAAATGACGTTATGTTGCCGAAATGACGTAATGTATTGCCATATTGTCAAAACGTTTTAATATAAAACTACCTACAATATCTGCAAAACATTTTTATTCAAAAATTGAACACTGAACATAAAACATAAGTAATGAACAAATTAAAATGAACGAAGAATTTAATATAAATCATTCTTCATTAAGCAAACACGATGGGCAAAAAGAAACATTTTCATTTTTATTTAAATTATGCTTCAAAATGGATTTAATATGGTACGATCGACGACATTGTTTGCATTCGATACCCATAGTTTTTGTTGATATTTGAAATGTACATATAAAACGTAGGCCTGCTTCTAGTTTCTTGTTTTGAGGGAATACTTGTGGAGGAGCGGATGCAATTTCTGATCCAATATTAGTTTTCCTGTTGGGCTCCGCGCCTAGGTTAATATCTAGTTTATTAATTAAGGAAGTGAAATAAAATAAAACGAGAATAGCTATAGATATCGAATCAAATAAAAGACGAGTATTAAAGAAATGCAAAATTTACACAAAACAATGAATTTTCATTAACAAGGATACTTGCGGGAAGCAAACTGACCACACTCGGATTCTCTGGCACGAAACTGACTAAACTTCTTGTCCATGGTGATAGCCTGTCAATACTTTCTTCCACATGCAACAAACTGCCCTTTCTAGTTTTTGGATTCCCGTAGGGGAAACTCTTTGACATTGGTAATGAACTACGTTTCTCCGGCAACAAACTGACCATCGGTTCTTGTGGTGGAACTATTACAACTTCGGATATGACATGAATTTTCTTTTTAGGCTCTAATAATTCCGAATCTAGGTTAGATAATTAAGGGAGTGGATATAGATCATAATATAGATATCGAGCAGATAAAGATCGATTATAAAGAAAATATAAGAAATCGTATTTGTGTTAAAAAGGATACTTTCTGGAAACAAACTGACCAAACTCTGATTTTCTGGTACCAAACGAACTATACTTGTTGTACCTGGTGACAATCTGCTCATACTTTCTTCCTCTACCTTTTTTATTTTTGTTTTCTCTTTTTATATTTTTTTTATTATCCATCAAGTCGACCTTACTTTTTTCCTTTTCACTTCATTACTTTTTTTCTCCGGCAATAAAGTGACTATAGGTATCTTTAGACTGAAGTGTGAACATCTGCCTCCAAGAGGACAAGAAAAACAGCTAATCTCCCTCAACAATGTAACCGTAGGTTTTTCTTTGGACCATGTTATTTAATGAAGAGCCATAATTTGTGGAACAGCAGAAGCACCCTCTGGCATATCTAGTTTACATTTCTGTATTTCTTCACTAGCCACTTCCCAAATTTTTATAGAACTGTCTATCGAAACCTTATTAATAAACGTTTAAGCCGATGAAATATCATGACCATGTAAAACTAAACTGTCAGCTTTTCGCTTTACAGTGCCTCCTACTCCATCCATTGGGCCTTTACCGTGTCCACTTGCAGTGAAGTTCGAACTTATTTCCTGTATATTTTTAAAGTACATGGGAATCTTCGTAATAAAAAAATAACAGTTAAATCTATTCCGGTATTGGGATGTTTATTTCTTGGGCTCGTTTTCCAGAAATTTCGGAATATTTTCGGAAATTGAGGCCATATTATTATCCCTATTTAATTCAGTTTGATCAACATTTCTGCTATTCATCCTTAATTTAATTTTAAAGTTCAAACTCCCAGTAGTTTTTCTTCGATCTTTGTTCTTTTTTTTGTTTGTTTCCATTTTCACGTACGCCAACTCGCGATCCCGTTTCAATTTTTTCTTTAAATCGATAAATCTTTGCGCCCCCATATAATTCTGAAATAAGATGTCATGTTGATCACCAAAAACGTTAAAGGGAAATGAACGTCATCTCGGAAACAAAACCGTCAGTTCGGAAACAATTTTACATCTAAGAAACTGTTTCCGTAATGACGTTTCCGAAATGACGAAATCTGACCAAACTATTCCTAGATATCTGAATTATCAACCGAGCAACATGAAATTATGAGGTTGTGTTCATGACTAACGATATTACTAAAACAATGTATTAAAAATGCCCAAAGAAGAGAATACTATCATCAAAAAACGTTTCCAAATTGATAGGGAATAAAGGTACGCAAACATATTCCGTCTTTCGTTAATTTATTTAAATAATAACATTAAATATTTACAAAAACTTACCTGCATTTCTGAAGTCAACATATCACAACCTTCATTTTAGTGTACATGCGCAGAGATGTGATGTTCATGGGCGCGAAATATTTCATTGTGTTTGTTGAGTTTCCGGAATGATGGGTATCTCTCCGGACATAAAACAATTGCCTATTACAATTTATAATGACGGTTGATCGGGAAAAGTATGCTATATATGGATAGTAGATACTTTGAAAATTGCTTTAATAATAATTTTGAATATTTTAAAATAAATATACAAAAGAATAGTACGCCTCAAAAATGATAAATTGAGTTTTGGACAGTTACCGGAATGACGATTTTGATCCTACATACATAAATTATAAAAAATCTCGATTTACAATTATGTCAATTATATTTGTCCCAGTTAGATACCCATTTGGGCTTCACTTCGCTGTTTAATTTATGTTTTTAGGCCTAATAGTTTACGAGATATCGGCTTGGACATGCGATTTTCCCGATATAAAAATTTTACCCATCAGTGAATTTATTACAATAATTGATGAATCATTTTATTAGGTTTTTATGCTTTGTTATGTATAATACTCTCTATAAATAGGTATACCTAATTTATTAGTGGAATGAAATATAATTTCTGCATTTAAATGAGCTTCAATTTAGAGAAACATATTTTTCACTTAGAAGTAATTTCATCAATAGAATACAATATCAGTGAATTTATTACAATACTTGATGAATCATTTTATTAGGTTTTTATGCTTTGTTATGTATAATACTCTCTATAAATAGGTATACCTAATTTATTAGTGGGTGATAAAGCAAACACAGACTAATTTTGAATACAGTATCCTCTTTATACCTACGTAATTATTTCTGGGGCAATAAATTACAATTTTTAATTATAGGCGTCTTATCAAGACTAATTAATTGTAAAGGAATATTTATTATTACAGAAAGCGGTACGACGTTTAAAATCTTATGATTATCAAGATTAAGTAATACGCGTTTCAGTTTTAATAATTTTATAAAATACAGTCCGTAAAGTAACGTAAAAATTCGACAAATCGTTACGAAGTAGAGTAACAAAAAATCGCGTGGGCAAGTTGTTTTTTAAGTACCTATATTTATCTATTTCTTCTTGTACAAAAAATATTTTCAAATATTTTTGTAATGTTTGCAAACATTTTTCTAAAACTTATTATGACGTTATCAATAACTGCAAATCCCACTTTGATAGTGAAATTTGAAAAAAGAATATTTTATACTAGTGCGAAAAAGCGCAACTTTCGAAATTATAACCCGTGAGGAAAAGTGAACTTTTTTATGCACGCTCGTAGAGAATCGATGTTTCAAACATGGTATCTCTCAACGCATCTTTCTATTATCAATGACGTTGTTATTAGTTTCACTTCGATGACGATCAACATAAAATAGCATCAGAAGATGTATATTTATTTAATAAACAAAATTGATAAACATTATTTATTAAAAAAATACGATTCTTATTCCTTATTGTTGCAGTACCTTCTAGATAAAATTTAACTATACATAAGACTTTATTTATAAAATAAATTTGAAATTAAATGTCACGTGAACTTATAAGCAAAAAAGTTAGGTAAAAGTGGTGTAATCAGCGCCCACTACAAACAGTTATTACATAATCATATCAAATTACGTGTTCTTTTGTAAATCATTACAGAAACTAAATATGAGCTTTACTTTCGAAATCGAAACATCAGAACCCAGTATTTTATTAAGAATATTTTCATATTTTTATGAATGAACTTACTATCGATGGTTAAAGTGCAAAACCTAGTAAATCGATATTTTTTCATTTTCGTGTTTTTGTAGCAACAATTTATAAATATCGATATCTTCACAACTACAAAACCATAAATCGAAATTCACATTTTGTGATTCCAAACTCCATATTTCAAAACCGAGTGAAACTAATTTAGTGAAATATTAAAAATGAAACAATGACTTTTTTCTGAAGTCATTAAGTAGAAACTTTACAAATCTGATTTATGAGGTTTTGATATGAAAGAAATTAAGTATATCTAGTAAAATCAATACTATAAAATAACTCATTTTCAAAAAAAAAACAAATAATGATAATAATAATAAAGTAATACTAATAAATATCCTAAACGTTTTTTCCTTCTCCTGTAAAATTTAGAATAATCGACTTACTAGGTTTTACACTTTAACCATCGCTATTAAACTGTGGCCGATCCGTTTCGGAGCACACTGTATATTGAGACGAAAATGTCTAAGCAGTTGCGTTTACATACATGTTGTACATAAGGCCCAAATTTATTGACATCTGCAGTTTCAAGTATTTTTTAAAAAGATTAAATCGTATTTATTGCTCCCAAGGAAATCCATTTATTTGACTGTTTCGAGATTCATATTTTTTATTAAATAATTATGTATTTGATTAAAGATATCCTGTCGTTTTGTAAAATCATTTAGGTATATTCACAGAATTTGTTACTTTAAATTTGTGGTATAACTCTGATAACTAAAGTCTGGATACGAATATTAGATTCCAGGAACACAACAGGACTTATAGCGTATTTTAATCCAATATTAAGCGGTATAAATTTTAGTCAATTAATTTAAATTTTGGTGTTTTCATAAAACGAATCCACTCTTTTTACACTTCAATAACTAAATAACGCAGTCCCTACTATAACAAAATAAAAAAATATGCAGATGAAAGAAATAATTGATTTAGTTGTTTAGCACATGTACAAAGAAATAATTATTCCTTAACTTTTAAAGATCGGGAGGTAGGGATAAATAACGTAAAATTATTAGGTGTTTACAATATATCATATTGTAAACACCTAATAATTTTCGTAAAAGCCGTCTCTGGAACGTATAGCTAACTCCTGATCTCTACATTAAAGCAGAGACTATACATACTATAGTCTCTGATTAAAGTAAAAATAATGTCAATTTAAAAATAGGCGGATGTAGAAAATCGAAAGAGGTCATTTTTAGGTCAAGTTAAGAGTGCGTTTTCATCAAGTATACAACTTAAACCTATATATCGCTGTTAAAATTTTTCTGTTAGTAATATAAAAAAAACCCAAAAAAAATATTCATCTTAAATACCATAGATATAATACAAAATTACAGGCAATATTGTATGCGTATTTATTTTACTAATAAGAAATACGATTATTTAGTTTCATAAAATGACACCAAATAAAATATACGTACATCTTATTAACAAAGAAAAAATAGGCATCACTATTGCCTATAATTTTACATGTTGTATCCATATGGTATAGAAAAATTTTAACAGCGAATTAAAGTATTATATTGATAACTCTGGATGCGATGGCGTGCTAATCCAGTTTTTAATTCTATTCCATCCCCACCTATTTTAACATCCGGTCTAACGTACGATACAAGTCTAATCTAATATTCCAGTAATCAACCTGTGAACGCAGCTGAAATGTATACTGTACACCCTGTATTTTTCTACATCAAGTTATGTATAATCAAATTTCTTTTTTTCTGATAACAGCATTGTGGAGATTTAAGTTACAACTTTCTGTAATATTTGCGATTTTCTTAAAAATTCAAGAATTTTTAGTAAAAATTTTATCAACTTAGCCATGATTAGAAACAATCAGTAATGTCAGTCATTCTCTTATGTCAAAAAATGCCACCGCGTTTAAATTACACCCACGAAGACTTTTTTGAATTTGTTTATTATTTATGGAGAATGTGATAAAGTAATATCAAGAACTTGTAATACATTTGTTACTAGATATATACGAAAAAGGAAAATAACACTGAACACTGTAACATGCCTATTAATTGGATTGAAGACACTTTGCATAAACTAAAATCAACTAAAAACATGATTCCATTTTAATTTAATAATTGTTCAAAATTCCGCCGTCGAACCTCCACACATTTTTGCACATTCGAATTAGTTCTTCATGGGTAGCTCTTCTAATTGAATCCTGTGATAAGTTTTAAAATGCATTTCTTACTCTCTGCGTAAAATCTTCAATAGTTGTTAATGGGCTCTCAAATCGGGCGAGCGAGAAGGCCTTAAGGTCCATTATTGGAGATCCATTGGTCGTAAAAAGTTTCTTGTAAAAAATTATTTATCAAATAGGCGTTATGTGGGGGAGCACCGTCGTGCTGATAAAAAATGTTTCTAAGTTCGGCGAGAGGTAAATTTTCTAAATAGTTATTATTCAAATTTTGAAAAATATTTAGATCTTTCACCTAAAAAAAAACAAAACCAAAAAAATTAACTATTCATATTAACAGAAGAAGAAATCTTTATAACTTACTGTTTAAATTTTCCTATTAAATTCTAATGCCACCACGCTATCGTTTCTTATGGCACAATAAACATTAAACTGCCAACGGTCCTCAAAATTTCGGTCCCTGAACACATGAGGATTCGAGTCACTCCAATAGTGCGAATTGTGTCGATTAAAAAGTCCAGTTTTCGTAAATTTAGCTTCATCTGACCATATAATATTTCCCAAATAAGAATCGTCATCTACAGACCATTTAGAATAAATTCACAAAAATTTTCTCTTCTTAGGAAAGCTGTTTCTATCAATCATTGAACCATTTGGAACACAAACGGTTGATAATCATGTTTAATTAAGATTCTGTGAACTGAATCCTTGCATAGTCCTGATTCCAGAGCAGCTTGTCTTAATGACATCATTCGAAATGCATGAAAATATCCCAGAATTGCTATTTCTACATTTTCGTCATCAACAATAGGCTTCCGCTTTTGATTTCTTGCCTTGACAGAGTCATAGTTTTTAAAATTATCCAATATGTGTTTAACAGTGTTTGGTGACGGTTTCCGTTTTTGTGGATATCGAGTGGCAAATGTACTACAAGTTCTTGATATGACTTTATCACATTCTCCATAAATAATAAACAAATTCAAAAAGTCTTCGTGGGTGTAATTTAAACGCAGTGGCATTTTTTGGACATAAGAGAATGACTGACATTAATGATTATTTCTAATCATGATTAATTTGACAAAATTTTTACCTACTAAAAATTCTTGAATTTCTAAGAAAATTGCAAATATTTCAAAAAAATTTATTTTAAATCCCCACAATCAGAAAACAAGGAATTTGATTAACACAACTTGATGTAAAGAAATACAGGGTGTTCCATTTGACTTAAGCAAGTTTTCGAGGTTTGAGTTTTTTTTAAAATGTAACGTAAAAAATGGAACACTTGGTATACCATTATGGACTCTCTTTAAACTGTAGAGCGTAGCTCACCTTATGTTCTTTCTGCATGCCAAAAACAAATGAGTATCTCTTATACGAAGAAAGTTATAAAGATTATTGTAAACCATTACTCGTGTTAAAATTTTTTAAAATATCAAATATCTCTGAAACGGCTGGGTTTAGGCATAGGGTATCATGTTTTTGACTCAAAATGTAATGCCCTTTTCGAAAACTATAAAATATATAGGGAGTTCCATTTAAAATAAACAAGTCGGTATTGACTTCCGGTATAACCGGAAGTGCCAGATGCTTGTATTTATTTTTGTTGGATTGGCCACACTACCGTTAGTAGCTCCCTAACTTTTTAAAAATTTTCTGGTACGTACTTTTCCCTATATCGATCGATGCAGTTCCTGGTGAAACACCCTGTATATATAATTGTATAACGTTTTGGCACATCTTTAAAGATCGAATTTATTATTTCTATTATCTTATTATGCACTTGAGTTGGAGAAATGTTTATTCTTTAACATGTTTTGTGTACAAATATTTAATAAAACGGTGATATTTAGTTTTCCTTGCAACGTAAATAATATATTCTCTATAACTGATTATACTGTATCTTAGAAGAAGATATCCAATATTAAACACAGTTCACTGTGTTTAAAATTTGAAATTTCACGACCTTTAACTATAATAAAATTACTCTAAAAATTTGCTGGTTATATTTTTTAGCAAGCAGAATTTATATATTTACTTGCTTTTTGCATAAATAATATAATAATAATAATATACTCTCTATATCAGATAGACCCTCTCTTAGAAAACAAGATATCCAGTATCGAACGCATAATTAATTATCGTTGAAAAATAATTAACATTGAGTGTAACTTAACGTAGTTCTTAAAATGAGTCCAAAAATTGTGTGATAGAATTCTTCGGTAAACAAAATATCTGCACTTATTTTAATTGTGTGATTTTACTTTGGTAACTCCAGTATATCATTTGCTCAGTCTATGATGTCTGGCTCAAGAACATGTAGAACATTTATTTCTATCCACTCTTTAGATAATAATTTATTGTTCATTTACAGGGTGGTCGCTATAAGTTTTATACCCCCTTTATTTTGTTTATTGTTTATTAAATTTAAAAAATCACCAGGAATCAGTTACCAGAGGAATAGTCACCTTCTTGGATCTGTTATTTCATAAAACAGATAAAAAGTGAATCTATTCCTTGGCCTCGAAGAAGTCCGGAGAAGTCCCATTAGACCATTTGCCTCAGAGAACTCTGAAAGATAAAATGTATGAGCTGAACATAGACAATTTATGACAGCTACGAAATCTCGTTGGAGAACAAATTATTAATAAATAACAATCCAGTTATCTTTGAGGGAATTGGTCGTAATTTTATTAAACGATATAAAATTTGTGTGGCAAGCCGTTAATCTGTTAATAAATTTTTTAGTATTTTTTTAAATATCTCAATTATTTTAAAAGCAACACTATGAGAGTATCATTGTGTGCAGAATCAAGAAAATATTCAAAAATATACAGGGTGTTCTATTTAAAAAATCTACTTCACGTTACCTTCTGTGTAGTTTAAAGTCACACTGGTTTTGAAAAGTTTGATAAAAATGCTCTAAAATTGGGTTTTAAGATATTGAAATATAATAACAACGAATTAAATAAGTGGATATGTTTAATACTGACCACCCTGTACAGTATACTAATTTACAAAATAATTCACAAAAAACTCAAACACAAATTTTGATTTTGTCATCTGTTATCTTATTAAATAAAATTACGTACTCCATCCTGAGGCTCTTCAAAGGATCATTTTGAAAACGAAGGAATTATAAAATGTACCATAATAATTTTGCTGATCATAAAGAAAATGTGAAGGATAAGAAAATAATTACTATTATTCAATGAAATAAAACAGTATTAATTGAAAATCATAATCAGTTTTTATTTTGTGTGAAATTTCAATGTCAATTTGTCAAAAACGAATTGACAAAATTAGGAACTGAACAGACCAGTGATTAGAGAATAAAATTACCTTCAAAATGAGGTATCAATCAGCCCAGATTGCCATTGCAAATTTTAAAGGTGTTGCTAGTACGGTGAGGGTAATGAACTTTAAATTATATATATTGTTCACTTTTAGATTTTTCGAAATCGTGGTGTGATTCTTTGAATGTCTAAAATGTCTTCCATGTTTATTTATTACTCATCTTTAGACCACCATTTTGCTCTTTGTTTCCACTACAATGAAGAGGAGACATATCCAATGTGGCTTGTGGTGCTGTTGGGCCAGTTGGCATTGTTCCTGTTATATAGGCATTCTAATCATTGGTTTTTTTGTTCAACAATGTTTTCCCCTAATTTGATTTTTTCTTCCCAAACCATGTAAACACAAATTACATAGAAATACCCTATATTTGATTGAAGTTCCTATGTACCTAATTTTGTACGTTGTATTTTGGATATTGGTTTTGTGCAGCTTCGTGTCCAGAATTACCCACAGACATTTGACCTGCTGCGGCAGATGAATGTCTTTCCCATTCAGAGTGACCTAGTAGTTTTACATTTCTTCTTCTAGTAAATACACCTCACAATATCGAGCCGCTATCGGAAATCATAAACAGTTAATTATCATTGTTATTAGATATTTGGTAGTTAGCGTATAATTTAAATGATTTGAAATGTTAGCCTGTTTGATAGGAAATGATAAAATTCAATGAGAAACTAAAATTAATAATAGGTTAAGGTTTTCTTGTGAGTGGATCCTTATGAACCCTCCACTGCGGTTATTAGCAGGCCTATTTTGCTCACTCCTAATTATATTTCATCCAATAAATTCAGTCTCATAATGAAACTGATAACTTTATTGGATGAGAATGTGTCCAGATCCTCTGGCAGCAGTTGCCCTTTGCCAAATATTAATAATCGGAGCGTCTCCACATCGGCACAGATGCATAAGACGTGGTCTGCCTTCTCATCATCTTTCAGGCATAGATGGCACTCGGCGTTTTCCGCTAGGCCGAGTTTGTGCAGATGATAGTGTAGTCGGCAGTGCCCGGTATATCTGTTGGAGTTTTCAGGTTCATTCTGTTTAACGCTAAAAGTTTCTTAGCTCATGATTTCAAAGGGTATTTTATAAACGCCTTCGAATGAGCTAATTCTGGTAACTGTTACCAGTACTGGACAGTTTTCCTTTCATGCCAAGTTGAGATAGCAATTTTAGTAGTACCTGAGGATATGTCAGGTTCGGTTCTGGTCCGATGATTCATGATCCCGCTCGTTCTCTGGACAAGGAGTCAGCTATTTCGTTACCTTCCCTACCAGAGTGACTGGGTATGTAGACCACTTTGCTGTTTTTGCTCAAATGATTTAGAGCCTTCTGACAGTTTCATACCATTTTGGAATTACACCGGTAGGAGCCAAGAGCTTTTGTAGCTGCTTAACTATCTGAGAAAAGTTTTATTGATCTGCATGTAATATGCATATATTCCAGCCTTCGCACACTCAGTTCAATGGCACGAACCTTGGCCTGAAAAATAGTTGCATTAGTACCTAGGCTTGGGAATATCTTCACCCTTGGTCTGTAGCTATGTACTCCGGCTCCTGTTCCTCGGGAGTTTTAGAGCCGCCTGTAAACCAGCAACTGTCTGCCCTCAGGAGGTCGGCTTTATTCCGATCACACTCATCTTTTTCGGAGAAAGGATGTTGAGGGTCAGCTCGTAGTTGGTCATGGTAGCATAGTATCCGAGGGCATTCTCAGGATGCTGTGATTCTCTATGTCATCCAACAACCAGTTCCGGTCCATGTACTAGTCTGCGGCATATTAATGGCCGCTTGTTGCAGTCTGTAGGTTGCCCACCTATCCTCTCTCTCCAAATATATATGAAAAGTTCAGGAGGATTTCCATTGCAGCTGACGGTGTGGTCCTAATTGCCCCCGTTACGGTTATGCATGCTAATCTGTGCAATCCAGAGAGTTTGTTTTCGGCCGACTGTTGTGATCTTCTCGGTCACCAAACAATCGATCCGTATCTTATCATTGGTCTGATGACCGCGACATAGATCCAGTAAATTTGTTGAGGACCCATGCCCCAGGATTTGCCACAAATACGACCGTATGTCCATAAGGACAGAAAGTAAAAAAGAAAACAAAGCAAAAATAAGTTAATTGTCGTTTTATTAGAGGAAATTTGTCGTAGTTCAGCTACAAAATTAATACAGTAATGATTTTCATGTATTATGTTCCGGATTATTCATTGTAATCAACTGCTTCCACCAAATTCTAACATTTCATTTAACTTCTGTAAATAAGTCTTTTCGGAGTCTCAGAATGTTTGAAACTATTTTAAGGAACTTGTCCAAAATTCTGGTTAACTTTTTTTTAAGGTCCATTCATAGTTTTTGTTTATGTAATCTGATATTTATTGTTACATGCAAATAATCGCTTTGAAGCTGGGTCCTAAAAGAACTTAGATGGACAATTAATATATAAAAACAAAAAGAATTATGATACTATTCACCCAGTGTGTGCTCAATCTATTCTTTACATTATTAATAAAAATACGTCAAGAAATGATTTATGAAAGTTGGCCGATAGCTCTTAAATTTGACATGTTGATGTAATTTTGGATTCGGACTTTTTCTTATAAATTTTGTACAATGAAACAGTGTGCCTCTCTTAGTAAAAGGATATCATTTGTACATTCATCAACGCCTACAATTCTAAATAGGCATAAGATAATCTTTAATGTTTTTAAATGAAATGAACCAAAATTATTTAATATCGTCAAGGCTAAACTAAAAAATTGTTCGCTACCCGGACATGTTGCGACATGAAATACGACATTTTATAGCACGTTATTAGATATTAGAATACAGGTGATATCTCAAGGGGAAAAAGTACGTATAAATTTGTCAAAAATTAGTATATCAATTATTTTCTGCTTTTGGTTAAGGAGCTGGCTACTTTTATTTGTTGAAAATGAACACTGAAATTCTGATGGTGCTAATACCAAACAAATCCACAAGTTGGGATTGTAGTGCCGATATGAATTAATTTAAAATACATTAACAAATAACACAGTTATGTCTGAGATGAGAGTTTACTTAGTTATTGGTTGAAAATTTAAACATAAATATTAAAAATTGGAAAAAGTTTTATTGGGTAAGGGTCCTTATTTTGATAAATATTAATCAACAGAACAATAGCACACCTCAGAACTCGTAGTAGCAAAAAAAAGTTCTTTTACATTATTCAATATGTTACATAAATTGTATATTGTCCTAAAATATATCTATTATAGATAGATGTCCTGCTCTACTTCACTTGAGGAATATGTCTCTTGAGAGTCCAGCAGTAGTCCGCCAAAATTTTGATACTATAATTTCCTTGGCGCTCTTTCATAGTAGATATTTTGCTGGAAGCATTCGTCATATGCCAAGATTCCCGGAGAAAAGGCCCAAATATGAATCTAATAAACATAAGTTTTCTGTAATTCTGTAGATGCTCACTAAGAAATTTTTTATAGTCATCTGTTCTATGGTTTCCAAGAAAGTTTTAACCATTTTTTGAAACGGTAACCATGCAGTTGCATCAGTTTCATTCAAATTCTCTTCAAATGCAGATCACTCAATAGTTCCATTATTTCTGAACAAACAATATTGTTCTCCATGATCCTCGCATCACTTATTCTGGGAAACTTGTCCTTTAAGGAAAGAAAACCTTGACCATTACAATCCATCACTTTTACCAAATGTTTTATCAAACCTAATTTGATATGTAAAGGTGGAAGATAAATTATTTCTTCAATAAAAAACAGAAAAAACTTTATTTCCTCTTTTTATTTTTAGAGGACTTTCAGCCAGGTACATGAACAATTTATCCTACGTTTCGTCCGAGTTTTCGGACTTTTTCAAGGTTAAAAGCTAATATAAATTTCCTATTTTAATTTCATTGTATGGGCTGGTTTTATTTTGTTTTTTATCATTTTTTATTTGGTAGGTATGTGATGTACATGTAGTTCAACGAGTTAGGTAGAGAGAGAAGATAAACATTCTCTAAAGTGGTTCTCGTTTAACGTCTTCTCTACCGGAATGAGTGTATCTATTTTTGGCCACTGCTTTTTGATGTAGTGGTTTTTCTTGCTTCTGCTGTCCCATGCACACAGGAGCAACAAAAGTGCCAAACTTTGAAGAATCTATCACCATACTTCAGGATTGTTACTGTCTCAGATCTTTAGTAAAGAATCCACATCATTGCAGTAGTCACCGTACTTAGAGAAGAGATGTTCAAATTAATACTGCATTTCACGGAAAGCACTATTTGTACTTTTAATAATAGAAGATATTTCTTCCCGCAGTAACCTCTTCCATCCTCTACTATATTACATTCATTGAGTAGGAAATTCTACGCAGCAAGCTATAGTTGCCCCCGTGGCAATATTGTCTGTCGTCCTGTAAACACGGAATCTTTCAATTGCAGCCGTAAATGAGCGACTGGCTGCCTATCATTGGTTTATTTTGTGTCGTTCTCCTAAATTGTGCCCGCAACACCGCGTATGAGATGAAATGTATTGGAAACCATTTATTTTGTTCTTCTGTACTATTTACAAATGAAGGTGAATTTAATAATAGTATTATAAATTTTCATAATAACCACTTATGGGCCAATGAGACTCCTCACGAGGAAATTAAGTCGAGGTACCAACAACGTTTTTCGAATAATATCTGGGCAGGAATTGTCGACGATTTTTTTAATTGGTCCATTTGTTCTATCTCGAATGATTAATTGAGAATCTTACCTCAATTTTCTTCTAAATCAATTGCCACTTCTAATGGAAACTATTCTACGAACGTTAACGTATCTTTTTTAGGAACGATACCCAAAATCATTTTTCTTGATCGTACGAGGATATCTCAAGGAAACTTATCTTATTCGATGGATTGGTTGTGGGGAACTGAAAGCATCGCCATCTCACCCCCAGACTTCAATCCGCTAGATTGCTATTTGTGGAGTCATTTAAAATCTTATGTTTATGCTGTCCTATTCCTGATGAATAAACTCTTTTTCATAGCATCGAAGAAGGTTGCCAGCAAAATCATTTAAATCCAGGAATAGAGTGAGAGGATCTATGAGAAGACATCGAAAAGTATATTGAGTGTCTGAAACGTCATCTCGAACACCTCTTGTAAAATTATCCCAGTAAATTTTATTAAAAAAAAAAAAAAATAATAACTTTTGTCCATTTTGTGCTTTTTTTAATTTTACACTATTAATTCAAACAAATTAGGCCGATAAGAACCCTAACTATGCAAAAACTCAATGGATCATCGAAAAAAAAAAGTAAAAATGATACTTAAATTTTCTCTTTAAATTTTAACGCCCTGTATTTTGGAAACGAAGTCTTCAAGGACAAATGTTTATATGACAAATTATTCTTAAATTTAGATATTCCATTATGTTCCACTCTGTATAATTTAATGTATTTTAAATTACATTGTCTTTTTTAGATTTTTCCCAACTTGAGTATTATTCTTGTGTTATAACAGGGAAATAACTTTATGTTATTCTTATTATAGATGAGAATTGTATGTTGCCAGAAACCGTATGTCTTGAAGTGATATAAGGTTGATATTTTGTAGAATGAGACGAAGTAGGCATTTATTTTTTGTTTCTTATGAATATTTAAAAACTAAACGGTAAGATTTAAAATTATTAAAATTTTCCTAATTCTTCTATCGACTATAAATTAAGTTGCCAGTAAATTTTTTCTTGTAATTAAAATCTGTGACCTGATAACCAAATAATAAAAATACCTACGTACTTGCATTGTTAGATTATAAATTTTAATAATAGCAAATAACAACAACTAAAATTTTATATTAATGTAGTTATTAGAATTCTAAAACCATTTTAAATATTATGCCATATTTACTTTTGAAATATTTACAATAAACAAAAAATAAATGCTTATTTCTCACAACCTTAAATACTACATGATCACTTTTGACAAAATAAACATATATATTTTTGGTGGCAGCGTTCGTAAACAATTTAATAGACTCTAATATTTTAAATCGTGCTAGCACTGACTGCACATCCTCGAACCTTGCTCTTACTATATTTTTATACAGCAATGGGGCTAAGATATTTGGTCACATAGTGTAACATTTCTTTTTCTAGGTATTTCAAATGCACATACAACTAAAATTATGATTAATTATAAGAATTGCAATTGTGTTCAAAATATATTTATAGACATATATATGTATTTATCCCCATGTCCCTAGTTTAAAACCAAAGAAATTACCCACACCATTAAATTTCTCATTGTGTAGCTAGAAGCACTAAGTGTTTGGTGTTTAGCAGGCTGCAGGACACATAATTTGGCGGCGTGATTGGTGGCGCCACCTTACAGGACGAGCGAATATTCCAGCAGGATAGTCCAACAGGTTCCTTACCCGATCTCATCTACATTCGGACAGCAGAATGAACTATGGCGCAGATGCCTTCTCCGCGCCTACGCCACTACAGGTCCGCATTAAGTTCGAGCTCGCACGTTGGCGCGACCTGGGGCACATCGACCGCCCCGGGTCACCTTCGGCCATCCATTATTATTTCATTCATGACTGCATTTAAAAGCCTTTTGTAAAATACTTTTAGCATGTTATGTTTTCTCTGCACCGCTCTCTAGTTTGAAGCAACAAGAATTCAGCACTTCGCACTATTTTGTCAGTCGTTTATATTTATTATATATATATATCATAGCTTTGCTCATTCACAAAGGACATATTAGTATATTTTTAATGCATCCTAATTCATAGTAGTATTTTATTTTTCTGAATGGAAATTAATACATTTTCAAAATATTTAGAGGACTTTCTAGTCTTATGAACGCATTTCTTCAGTTTCATTTAGATAGCAAAATAATTTTAGATATTGTATTTTAGAACTTACTTCTAATTGTAATTATTTTTAAAGTTACAGGTTGATTCTACAACATATACAAAGTACTTCATAAATAACTTACTATTTTAGAACATAAATATATTTTGGAATAAACAGATGTTCTCTTTTAGCTCTGGAATCGTAGCAGGTTTGTTGACATAAACCCTTTCCTTCAAATAGCCCCACAGAAAAAAGTGTAATGGGGTTAGATCGCAAGATCTCGGTGGCCAATCGATGTCACCCCTTTGAGAGATAACACGACCAGGATATTTGGTTTGAAGTAAAGTGACTGTTTCACGTGCTGTGTGACATGTGGCTCCATCCTGTTGAAACCACATGTCATTCAAGTTCACGCTCACTTGGCACATTACTGCGTCCAAAAAGTGGTCGAAGTTTTCTTAATGTAATCGTAACTGTTTTCATAATAAATTTGTACGATATTTATGCGTTGCTGCACAGTATACGGCGCCATGATAAATTTGCCATATGTTTCGATACCAACTGTACAAATGCAAACTCCCAACGTTCACACAACGCAAATGGCGCGTAATTCAAATCCTAAAGTTCAATTTGGATCACCCTATTATTTATGTATTTTGAATTCCACTATTAATGATCTATACTATACAATATTACGATAGCATTAATATCTCTAAAATCAGCACGGTGCCTATAGATAGATCCACACATCTTCTATGCCTTCTTTATTTTTGTCAATATGTAGGTTAAAACTAAAATCGCTAATAAATGTCACTCCTAAATCATCTATACGGATTTAGCATTGCACATGATTCATTCGGTGAAAAAATTTGTTGCAATTCTAATAATTAATATGTTTAATCCATATCGTTAATTAAAAGTACAATATTTTTTATCAAAAAAAAAAAAAACAGCTCCCAATTACTTGGGGATCAGAACTTCCTCACCGTAGTAAAACTTGACGTGTGGTGGAGTTTATAATAAAAGTAATTTTTGACGTTTCAAAAAAGTCACATTTTTAGACGTTTCAAAAAAGTCACATTTTTGACGTTTAGAAAAGTCACATTTTGACGTTTCAAAAAAGTCACTTTGACGTTTCAAGAAAGTCACTTTGACGTTTAAAAAAAGTCACATTTTTTGACGGTTCAAAAATTGGGACTGATTTTGCTTGTCAACGAACTCAATCATCCTTGACCTCTAGAATGTGTGTACCAAATTTGAAAGCTTTATCTCAAAAACTGTAGCAGCTATCGAAAATCAGACAGACGGACATACAGACAGAACATTTTTTTCTGTCTGAAATTTTGTGTATCGTCATAATTCGTCGAGATATGTCCAGAAATGCAATAAAAATTTTCAAAATTTTTTTCACGAATACATAACTTCCTCACTTTGAGGGGGTGTGGAAGTAATTACTTTAAAAACGAGAAAAACACAATTATTTATACAATATTATTAATTAAAGATACAGTTATCAAAACAACAATTTGTAAAATTAAACGAACGAGCAGATGAAGTATTTGTTATGACATACCGTAATGGGGGGCTACTTGGACACCATTTAACCACTTATTTTGAAATAACTTTCACACGAATCAATATTTGAATATAGAAAAAATTTGGCTGTATCGACAATACCAAAATACAACGCCTAACGTATGCAGACATTTTAAATTGTGAATAAATTTTGGAAAAAAAAATAATGTATGGGGTGACCAAGTAGCCCCGGGGTTGGGGCTACTTGGTCACCTATATAAAAGTGTATGAAACTGGCTATTTAAACGCGTTTCATGAACATGTTACCCCGGAATTAAATATAAAAAATAAAATAGCTCGGTCCTATGCAGTTTTTGAGTAATTTTTTTATATGAGAGAAAAATACTTCTTGAGAAATCTCTTTTATTCTATAAAATTAACAAAATCATTCTAAAACGAATTATAAACAAAAAAAGAAACTTATAACACTCACAAAACAATCTTAGAATGAAAATAAAAACAATTCTCTAACATATAAAAAATAGGTTCTTCTCCAATATAATAATTATGGCATCCTGCTAATCACTAGGAACATAGTTTTTGTCGGCATCAGAATCGTCAATATTTTCATTGTATTCGTCTTCTGAATCTGCACAGCGTTCGCAGGTGTTCAGGGTCTTCATTTGCATTCTTACAAAAGCCGCATATCCACTTCTGGCATTGAACACGTTTTATCCACTCGAGTTTGTGCCTATAGTCTTTCCAGTTGCAAAGGCAAATACCAAATTTTGCATTTGACTCACTCTCTTTTTGTCTCTGACTTTTTCTCTAGGTCGTACTGAAATCTGTTTCTTTATTTTCTTTTCTTTTGACCCATTACACCAGAACATTCAGGAGCATCTTGAAGTTCTGGAGTAGCGTCATCGTTGTTTACATCAAGTTCCGTGGACACAGTTGCATTTACGGTTTGTACAGCAAAATTTGCACCAGGCTGCATTTTTTGCCCCGGCTTTTTCTCTGCTTTTCGCTGCCGATCCCTCGGTGTTCTTTTAGAAGATCAATCAACGAAGCGTCTAAAGACCTTCCTATGCTGGCTTGATCGTCTGTTAAACCATCCGGAATCCTTTTTAGCACCTCGTTTGGATCAGGAGGAAAAAGACCCGTTGCCCTAAATCCAGATATCAAATTTTGGCTTTCAGTTCCTGAGATGCCATTCTATAATTTAGAAAGCAAAACGGGAAACTACTCTTTCGGAAGGTTTCCAGGATATCGACTTTCTTTCTTCCAAGTCTCGAGAATCTGTCTCCAACATCTTTTCATGGGACCGAATACTGCCACATCAAGTGGCTGCATTAAATGAGTGGCATTAGCGGGAAAGGGAGTTATGTAGATGACATTCTCTTTGCAAGATTGTGACTGCAGGCGAAAAATGGCTGGCAAGATTATCGCCTACAACAATGGTTGTAGCACCTGGTTTTCGGGTTTCTTTGATTTGAGGCAGGAGGAAAAACCACACCTCAAACAAATTCATATCAAACCATCCGCTTGGGCTGCTGGCATATTTCATTCCTAGGAGGCCACCTTGTGTCCAATTTTCATACAAATTCGACGATTTATAAACAACCATAGGGGCAAGCAAATCACCATTTGCAGTTCCACACACCATGATACTAATAGAGGTGCGCGAGTGGTTTTGGACCCTTTCAACTCTTTTGGTGTTTCGAGGAACAACGAACTTTTTTGCTCCTGGATCGTCGGTGACATTAGTTTCATCGTAGTTATATATGTTGAAGTTTTCCACATCATTCAAAGCATTATTGATACTGTTGAAAAAATTCAAAATATCTTCACGATCGACAGAAGCTCTAGATCTTTTTTATGTTTGACGCAAGACGAATAGAAAGGTTGTTTCTCAGAATAAATGAATTGTGGAAATCTTCTCTGGGAATATTGTTTAAGAAGACTGCAACTGTTTTTCCCTGTTTTTCGAGGTATTTTGCAATTACAGTTTTCACATCCAGTCTGGTTAGGGGGAAACCCCAATTGGCGACAACACCAAGTGTCTCTGCATGCTGGCTACCTCTTGACTGGACAAAACCTTTGGATGACCAACTGGCTGCATATTTCTTCCAAGAAGCTTCCAAGCAATTGTTGTCCGTGAGATTCCATAAGTTTGCGCCGACATTTTCTTTGACATTCCGGCCCTAACGGCCTCTAAAGCATTTTCAAGATTTTCTTCAGTGAAGTCCCGGTAGGATCTGAAACCAGGCACTCTTTCGTAATTCCTAACTATGGCTACTTAAAGCTTATCTGAAACAAAAGACATAAACCTAAAACCGCCAAAAAAAAAAACAAAATATCTAAAAAATATAAATAAAATAATAAATCGATGTCATAGGTGAACAAGTTACCCCGTGGTGTGCAAGTAGCCCCCGATTACGGTGAGTGATAACGATAATCAACCCATGTTACTATGATTGGATATTGTCGCACATGTGACTAGAAATGGACAGATCTTATTGGATTTATATTCGGCCAAAAAATTTTTACTAGAGTTACAAATTTTATTCACATACTAATTATTTCTAATAGGAAATTAAGAAATATCGAAAGTGAGAAATATTTGCGAAAATTAACTGACAAAAAAAATAGAAGTAATGCGTTAAAAATATTCTTTATTTATTTCAAATTTACAACAAATGTAAAATCCTAAATCTTACTTATGCTCTCTTAAAAAATGCGACGAAACTTTGATGAACCGTATACATAAAAGGTGTTAAAATGATTAATTAGGTGTATTTTTTTAAATTCCTTAGCTATGGAGGTATTTAATTCTCAAATATTCCAGAAGGTAATTATGATCATTAACGACTCTAAGTATAAAAAAATGTAAGACCCTTCAGTGAATAATAAATAGGTACTAAATTCGTCAAATGTGAGTATTCTCTGACGTAACTTTAGAAGAGAGAATTTTTTAAGTTACGATAAAAACTCATAAATAATAAATGCAAAGTATTTTCAAGGTACACAATATTTTTTTAATGTTGCAAAGTTGTAGTAGATTTAAATATTCAAATTTTTTTAGGTATCTATATGGTAGCCCATATACAGTGTGGAAATTAAGTAACGCATAATTTCAGTAATTCCGTTGATATTAATTTTTTTGGAAAAAATCTCGAGGGGTATAGCGATTTTAACTTCGGTAAATATTTTCAGTCTAATTTCAGTTTCTTATGTCATTTATTTTTTAAGTTATGACGTCATCGAATTTTTTTTTAAATGACAACCTATATTTTTTGTTATTGATTTTGGTAGTAGATTTTATTCTGGTTCCGACCGTATAAAATTTTCAATATGTTATTATTTGAAAAAATCGAGAAAAACAGTCTTAAAGTTCAAATAATAAAAATTCATTAAATTGGGTAAATTTATCTATTTGCTGGTGTATCACATTAGTTAGGGCTGTCAGATTTAAATAATTTGTAAATGTCACAATAGAATAAGTGTTATTATTTTGCTTTTTCTAAATTAGAAAAACTATTTTATTAATAAGAATGGTACAGTTGAGTGACAAACAGAGAATTGAAGTGTTAATAATGATTGGTTATGGAGACAGAGCTAGAACATATCAAGAAGTGTGTCATCTTTTTAGAGAAAAATACCCGGATCAGCCCATAAATCAATCAACAATTAGTAGGATTGAAAAAAAAATTTCGGGAACATGGCGTTGTAAAGAATATTCCAAAAACTGAACGTCCGGCGACATTAAATGAAGATGCACAACTTGATGTGCTACTAGAAATTGAAAACAATCCACATTCAACTAGTAGAAGCATTGCTTTGAAGCACAATATAAGCCACACTACAGTTCTAAACTTTTTGAGAGTTCAAAAATTCCACCCATTCCACTTGGTTCATGAGTTGACAGAAGATGACTTTGATCGTAGGCAAGAGTTTTGCGAACAAATGATGGAAATTTGCAACAGCGATCCAATGTTTTTCCAGCGTGTTTTATTTTCGGATGAAGCAACATTTTGTTTAAATGGCCATGTCAATAGACAGAATTGTAGATATTGGGCTAGGGACAAACCCCATTGGATGCAGGAAAGTCATAACCAAATATCCTCAGAAAGTTAATGTTTGGGCAGGAATTATTGGTGACAGAATTATAGGTCCATTCTTTTTTTAAAACAATTTGACTGGAGATAGATACCTGCAATTTTTACAGTGGGAATTGATGCCTGCATTAGCTGCATTATTCCGCAATGCAAATAACCCTGACCTACCAAATAATACAATTTGGTTACAACAAGATGGCGCTCCGCCTCATTACGAAATTATTGTGCGACACTACTTGGACCAAGTTCTCCCAGCAAGATGGATAGGGAGAAGATGTCAGATAGAATGGCCGCCTAGGTCTCATGATCTAACGCCATTAGACTTCTTATTATGGGGGTACTTAAAAAGTAAAGTGTACAACAATCGACCCAATAATTTAGACGATCTCAGGACTGATATATCCGATAATCCAAAGTCTCTTTTTAAAAATAATTATAAATTTTATTATAATTTTATTTAATACATAAAACGATGTTTTAATCTTGAAGTATAATTACTGACTGATTCTATATAAAACAAAAGGAATGGAGATGCTCCTTATCTTAGGGTATCAGGTTACCCTGCTACGGCGAAAGCTGCTAACTCAGTGCCGTTCCTGTGGGAAGTGCTGATATAATTCCTCCCCCTCGAAGATTCAACTACGGAGTACAGCGAGGAAGTTGAACGTTTGGCAGGATCATCCCTTCTTGTTGATTTTCTTCGTCTGGTCTTCTCCTAATACATTTGGTTGTTAGTATTAATTTCTTGTAACAGAAATAAGAAATTATTGAAATCAATAAAATATAAAGAATTAATGTCCATGTATTAGGAATATGGGATATTCCAATTCCAATAGTTGTTAATTGAGGTTTATTCGCAATTATTTGTTTCTTGATGTCTTGCAGTTCATCTAGATTGATATTGTCTAAGTGGATGCTGAAATTTTGATAGGACGTGGGGTTCTTCTCTTGATCTAATTCGGGGAAGAATATTAGCTGATTTTGATCTGTGGCTTGTTCCTTGTTGCATATTCTTTCTTGAGAGGTGATTATTTCACATCCTATTGGAATATTGATTAAATGGGTTCCAATTAATTTTTGAGCTTTGTCTTGTCGATGGCATTTCATAGTGACTGTTTCTTTGTTAGGAAATATACCAATCCATTCTGTTGCTTCATCGAGTTGTTTGATTAATGGCCTTGTTGTTTTTATCTCGATACTTTTGCAATTTGAGGTGTCCTTCATGTCTAATAATTGTATTGCACAGGGGCTATTTTCATGGATTTCCTCGATGTCAAGTTTCTTACAAATATAATATTGCGGTGCCATTTTGGTGCATATGTCACTTTTGAATGCAAAGTACAATTCGTTTTTAATAAATATTTATTATTTGGAATTATGGCCTTGAATTGACTCTGACGATATACGGGAATCGGATATAGGTGATAATAATTAAATGTTTCTGGATACATAATTGGTAACCGAAGTAAATATGTAATTCTATTATTTAGGATATAACATTCAATTTCTATTAATTTGTCTATTAATAAAGTGTTTTCTAATGTTATTTCAAAAGGTAATTGTCCTGATTTAATGTCTTTTTCTAATTTTAATAGCTCTTTAAAGAGGTCACTTGTTTTTATTATACTAGGATGCATGATATTTATTCTGGTGAATGTAATTGAATTCTCTATATCTTGTAAAATAGAGTTAATTATTTCATACATATTTATGATTTGATTTAAAATGTCCTTAATGAAGTTAGAATTTTTGCGCTTTAAACTTTGTTCAGCAATAGAGGCAATCCGTTCGATTTATGATTGTAACAATCTTTCATTATGAGATATTTGTTGTACGGTTAAGTTAAATTTGTTTACTATGTCAGTAGAGATTGAATTTTGTTTTGCAATATGTGTAGCCAATTTATTTTGATTATTTTGGATTTCTTTTATGATGTTATCATATCGCTCTCCATCGGAGGCATCTAAATTTCCCGTTATTGATTTGAATATAGAACCTAAACCGTTTATTAAACCTCGTCTAGCCCTTTGTGGGTGTGGAATGATTTCTTTTAACTTAATTTCAACTTTATCTTTTGTTAGTTTTAATATTTTAATGTAATTTGATGTGTCTTCAGAGTAATTTTTTATTTAAATTGATATTATCCAAAAGATTTTTCGATTGATCATTTAATTTATTAACTTCAGTAATAACTGGGTTTAAGTCATAGTAATGTATTAAAGTGTGTGTGTATTCTTGTACCTTTGCAAGTCCAAGTTTAAGTGGTATCAGTCCAGGGTTGTTTTCTAAATTTTTTGTTGTTACCTTTTCTTGTAATCCGAGTACAAGGGGGAATCTGAAAGATAATAATTTAGTTACTAAAGTCGTAAGTTTTCCTAAGTGTTCTTTTTAAATTATCTATATGTACTTTAGGTTGGACTGCTGTTGACACGATTTTTAAGTTTTCGTTTACTGTTTCTATCGTTGATGGTTTATGAAACTTATTAGCAGTTTTTTGTCTTATGTGTTTTTTTACGTAAGCAGCTGATTCAGGTTTAAATAGTTCTGGATCGTCGCGTTTTTTGTTTAGCTTATCGATTATTTTCTCTTTATTTTCTACAAGAACTTGATTGACTTTCGTATACATTAATTTAGTCTTTTCCCTATGTTCGTTAATGTAATCGTTAATTAATATTTTTTCGATATCAATGTCAAATGGATTTTCATTATTGATGTGTCCGTTAATAATGTCTATTGGTTTTAATTTTGTTGACGAATGAATTGAGTGGTTATATGCTAATATTGCATACGTCATTTTAATTTGAATTGGTGTTTTTAAGAATCCTAGGGTATTTAATAACCGTACGTGTTCGATCAATGTCGAGTGTAATCTCTCTACGGGGCCATTAGATTGGGGATGATTTGGAGAACAGAAATGTAATTTTATTTTATGTAGAGCGAGCAATTCAGAAATTACTGAATTTTTGAATTCCGTTCCGTTATCGACGATTATCTGTTTTGGAACTCCGTGATGGGAGAAAAATAATATTAAATTATTTACTATTTCGGTAGAGGCTAATGACGTTAATTTATATGCTTGTGCGTACTTAGAAAATGTATCTATTACAGTCAAAAATTTAGTTTGTTCTAATGTGAATGAATCTAAATAAATAATTTCGAAAGGATGCATTGCTGTTGGAGTGATATTCATTTTCATTTTTATAGGGTTCCTTTCGTATTTACTTTGTTGACAAATTTCGCAATCATTTATATAAGTTTGTATTGAATTCCTTAAATCCGGCCAGTAATATCGTTTCCTGATTTGTTGTTCCGTTTCGATTATACCGCGGTGGTTACTTTTACTTTCATGATAATTTTGTATAATTTCCTGAATATCATCTTTATTTGTGATGTCAATTAATTTTAATTTACCGTTTTTTAATTTTAAATATGGCCATTTAAAGTTTTTGCGTATGACTTCGCAAAAAGGATCATAGATATCAGGATTTTCAAAGTATAAATGATAGGGAGTTTTTGGTGCTACAAAATTTTTGAAAAAATCGATTATATCTTGTTCGAATTGATTTTTAGATATTTGGATGTTAAAACGTTGCTTTTTTCCAAACAATATTATTTGTTTTGGCTTAGCTGGAGTGTGCAAAACTGAATGAATGATTATTTGATTTTGTCCGTAATTCACAGGTGTTTCTACAATTGGTATTTCTGCTATGGGATGATGTCCAGCATTAGTATGTACAGTAATATCGTTTTCAGGATTATCGATTTCCGATCTTTGTTCTTCTGGTAACACTTGTGTGGAAATATTATCATCGATTTGTGAGTTTGAGGGTTGATTGGAGGTTGTAGCAAGTTGTTTATTGAACTCGTCAATATATTGAAATATGTCGGTACTTTCTTTAGTGTGTAATTCTATGCGGGACAGTGCGTCTGCATTGGTGTTTAATTTACCTTTTTTATACATTATATTGTAGTCAAATTCTTCCAGCTTAAAGCGCCATCTTACCAATTTCGAATTTGGCTCTTTTAGTGAAAATAACCACTGGAGTGGTTTGTGGTCTGTTATAATATTAAATTTCCGTCCGAAAAGGTAGGGTCTGAAGTATTTGGTGGCCCAGACAATCGAGAGCAGTTCTTTCTCGATGGTGCTATAGAGTACGAGAAGCGTACGCGACCGGTAGGTCCTTTCCTATTGGGCCCTGCGAGAGCACGGCACCTAGTGCCACATTGCTAGCATCGCTTGTTAAGTTAAAAGGTTTTGTGAAGTCTGGGTATTGCAAGATGGGTTCATTAATTAATAAATTTTTACAAGTTTCGAAACAGGATATAAATTCTGCGTCGTGAATGATTTTTGCATTCTTTTTTAAGCATTTAGTGAGAGGTTTAGTAATTTTGGCAAAATTATTTATGAACCTCCTATAATAACCTAATAAACCTAAAAAGCCTTTTGGTTGTTTTCGGTATAGGATAATTTTTGATTGCTATGATTTTATCGGGGTTCGGCTTTACCCCATCTGGTGTAACAATATGACCCAAATAAGCGACTTCTTTTCGCAAAAACTCCGACTTATCCAGTTGAATTTTGAAATTTGAGTCTCTAAGTCTCTGAAAAACGGATCTTAAACGTTCGATATGTTCCTGGAGTGACGTGGAAGAAATTATAATGTCGTCTAAATATACTAGGCATTTCTCGTTTTGTATACCGCGAAGGATGTTATCCATTATTCGCTGAAATGTCGCGGGCGCGTTTTTTAACCCAAAGGGCATTCTGAGGTACTCATAATGCCCGTTCTCGGTGTTAAAAGCTGTTTTGGCTATGTCGTTTTTATCCATTTCAATCTGGTGAAATCCGCTAGCCAAATCCAGAGTTGAGAAGTATTGGCATTTACCTAACTTGTCCAATAAATCAGTGATATTGGGAAGTGGATACTTATCGTCGACCGTCTTTTCATTTAATTTGCGGTAATCCACAACTACACGCCATTTTTGTTTACCCGACGCATCAAACTTTTTTGGTACCACCCAAATCGGGGATGACCAGGGCGAATGGCTTGGCCTAATTATGTTTTGGTCCAGCATTTTTTTCATTTGATTTTCGACCTCTTATTTATGAATAAATGGGTAGCGATAAGTTTTTGTATACACCGGTATTTCGTCGGTCGTTTTTATTTGATGTTTAATTTGATTGGAAAAAGTTAATTTAGTGTTTTCCTGGTAAAATATATCCGCGTATTCTTTACATAAATTTTCAATTTTAATTTTTTCCTCCGGGTTTAAATGGTCAGTACGAATATTTGATAAGTCCAAGTATGATTTATCAGATTCGTCAAAATTATTTAGATTAATTTCCTGAATACATTTTTTATCAAATCTATCAACTACTAGAGGTTTAGAAAAGTCTAGCGTTATTGGTTGAGTCGTGTTATTTAATATTGTTGTTAATGCTTCACCGTTTTTCGCTATGGTTAAACATTCGGGAATTTCACAATTATGAATTTTTTGGTAAGGAATTATTATTTCTCCGTTTGTAAGCGATATTCTTACTTTTATAACCTGTTCTGTTCTAGGTGAAATTGATATTAAATTGAGCTCATTTTGTGTTTTATGATAATATAGTTTAATTTGTGTGTAAGGAGTTATTAATAGTCCTTTGTCAAAATTTAGATTTGCTTGTAGCAATTTTAAGTTATCTAGCCCAATGAGGCCGTGAAAACTATTGTGAAATTTAAATAAATAAAATTTTAACTTTGCTCTTTGTGGTAAATTAAATATTTTTGACATAGGTATTATAGCACTTTCTTTATGAGCAGATTTTTGAAAAACAGTAGAAACTATAAATGGATCATTTTTAATACAATTTGGGTACAGTTTATAAGCAAGATTTGGGTCAATAAATGATTTTGTTGAACCAGAATCGATTAAAAATTTTAAATTGTGCTCAGGGAGTATAACGTATGGTAATTCACTAGAGTTGGCGGTATTAATTGAGATAATTTCAGGATTTATGTCTGATCTTGGATCGACGGGTCCTGCTGAAAATTTGTTTCGTCTTCATAATATATCTGGTTAGTGTCGTCATAAGATTCGTCAACATTTTGGATGTCATAGTCATTAATTGGAATCGAATCATCGATTTCGTCTACCTCGGCATTATAAAGTTCCTCTGGAGTAAAATTTCTTTGTGTGGACCGATATTGAGTGGATGTCGAAGGTCCTTGTTGAAAATTATTTGACGTTTGTCTAGTCACTACACTCATAGGAGTAGGATTTGGAAGAACTACATTTGGATTTGGTTTAAAAACATTTTGATGTGGATTTTTGAATACTTGAGAATTTCTAAAGAACTTTTGAAGCGGATTGTTCATCCTTTGTTGAAATTGAATTGGTTGGGATGGAAAATTGTTATTCTGTTGACGAAATTGGTTATTTTGTGTTCGTGAATTAAACGAAGGAAATTGATTGTGATTATTAAAAGGATATCTGGGGAAATTATTCACTGGTTTGGGAAAGTTATTTACAGGACTGGGAAAATTATTTACTGGTCTGTTTTGTACAGGCGCCTGTTTAATAAAATTTTTACTTGTGAAATTTTGATAGTATTGTATATTTTCTTCCTGAATAATAAATTGCAACGCCTGGTTCATATCCGTGGGACGCATACAACGAATTGTTTTGCCCATTGGTTCTGCTAGTCCTGATAAGAATGTTTTTAAAGTAAGTTTATTGTACAGATCGCGTTTTAATATTTTTGCTTCTACTTGTTCTTCGTGTATATCAACATACGAACAAATTAAATTTAATATTTGCAAACATCGATCGAAAAATTGTTGTGGCTTTTCATTTGGAAATTGTTTTAACAAAACTAAATCTCTATTAAGACAAGCCTCATCGCGTTGATCTGCGAAATTTCTATATAAAGTATCTTTTAGCTCATTCCAAGTGGTAACACTTTGTATATTAACAACTACTTTTGCACTACCTGTTAATTTACCTATGAGCGAATTTAACAAATACACATTATGAAAATTGTTCGGGTTAGTGGCATCATAAAATGCCGTTATAATGCTATCGCAAGTACTTAAAAATCTATTTAATTCATTTGGGTTTCCGTCAAATTGCGGAACACAGCTTAAATATTCTGGTTTAAATTGAGCCATTATTTGGTTCTCTGAGGTTAAACTTATTTTTGAATTAATTATTTGATTAGAAGTTTGAATGTTACTTTCTTGTATATGCAAAGAATTATTTTGAGAAATTGAAGGAAGATTTTTTACTTCGCCTGAGTCAGTTAAAGGTGATAAACTTAAATTTTCAAAAAGTGTTTCAAGGGACATCGAATTGTACTTACATTAATAGTGCTATGACTTTGGTCATTGTTTTCCTAATATTTATAAGGAGACTGCAAATGGATCAGCTATTTTTGTCTTCTCCAAATTACGATTTCCTTGCAGAATGGGACGATGTGGTTCCTATTCTCGTGAACTGTTGTCGAAGTAATCCTTCACAGGTCTACGATAGACTGGGTTGCCTAATATTCGAGGAGCCACTCTGTTTTAGACACTTTAACTTTTCACAAAAAAAAATTTTTATTTTTTTTTTTTGATAGTCGATTAATCGTTAAAACGAAAATTATTTGTTCGATACACAATAATCCCGACTATCCTACCGACTGCGCCACTGATATATCCGATAATCCAAAGTCTCTTTTTAAAAATAATTATAAATTTTATTATAATTTTATTTAATACATAAAACGATGTTTTAATCTTGAAGTATAATTACTGACTGATTCTATATAAAACAAAAGGAATGGAGATGCTCCTTATCTTAGGGTATCAGGTTACCCTGCTACGGCGAAAGCTGCTAACTCAGTGCCGTTCCTGTGGGAAGTGCTGATATAATTCAGGCAAAGAATTCAACATGAGATTAGGTTAATATCGCCTCAAACTATTCAGAATGTGAGAAATGAATTTTGTAATCGTCTTGGGTATTGTCAAATGGTACAGGGTCGTCAATTTGAACATTTAGTGTAAATGTAATTTAACAACTGTTATTTCTGTGCTTATTTTTGTGTTTGATGATATTGTTAGATTTTTTTCTGGTTAAGCAATTTAGTTTCTTTTTATACTAATGTATGCCTCACGAAGTTATCGTTTTTACTAACTTTGAATTAAGCAGATAATAAATTTCTAGTCGATTTTTCAAGTATTTGTATAATTTCAAAATAAAAACGAATGTGCCGTCGATAACTTTCCGTCAAACTTAGGCAACTAGATAAATTTACCCAATTTAATGAATTTTTATTATTTGAACTTTAAAACTGTTTTTCTCGATTTTTTCAAATAATAACATATTGAAAATTTTATACGGTCGGAACCAGAATAAAATCTACTACCAAAATCAATAATAAAAAATATAGGTTGTCATTTACAAAAAAAATTGGTGACGTCATAACTTAAAAAAATAAATGACATAAGAAACTGAAATTAGACTGAAAATATTTGCTGAATTTAAAATCGCTATACCCCTTCGAGATTTTTTCCAGAAAATTAATATCAACGGAATTACTGAATTTATGCGTTACTTAATTTCCACACTGTATAAAAGAGGAATATTTGATAATTTCACTAGTTTTGATTTTTATATTTGGGTCACCGCCGTCCTCTCTTAATAGACCAATCCGATTAAGGTAAAACACGACTTAAATAGGAAAAAATTATAAATGGGTAGAGGTGTTTCAAAGCCTTATTAGCTTCGACCTTCATGCCACAGATATAACACCTGTAGCACATAGGGGAATTTTAACACAATAGCATGGCATCAACTAACAAGTTATTTTAATAGCCTCCTAATTATTATTAATACTTTATATAACCATGAATTATTGATAAAAGAAAAACTGTAGTTTAAAAACAACATTTTATGCCAGAGGGGTAGTTGTTTATATTCTGTAATTGTTTAATGTCTCCACCTATAAAATACCTTAGGCATTAGACATTTTAAGGCAAAATTCTGAAACAGATCAATTATTTTAAAGGGGAAAATTTACATAAATGGAATTCGTTGCTATGATGCTGCCCTTCTTAGGGGTTGATCAACCCCCGATTTTAGAATAATAAATATGGGCTGAGTGACACATGAAATGAAAAGTTTTTAAAATCTGCATTTATTATGTGCCAAAATAATGAATTCACAAAATAAGAAAAAGTAGTAATAATAATAAAAAAAAGTGAATATGATTGCATTTATTGCAAGTTAAATATTGGTTTTAGGAAAACTAGTGGTAAGATAAATTCTATTGATGAAAGGAACAAAAGAAATAAGGGAGAAATTAATGAAAATGAAAAGAAACATTTTGTTATACTACTAAACATGAGGTTTGTTCTTGAACGTGAGCTTTTAAATATTTAACTTGGTCATCCACTTACGAATTCCTCATAATTTAAAAAACCTTCTTGAAATAAATAGGTTTCTCTCTGACAATCCCGATCCTGAAGAAATAATAGACACAGAAATTAAATCACTTTTAGGATGACGTCATCAGTTTCTTTACATCTTCATCAAACAATACCTTCGTGCACGATTGAAGTAAAAATTCATTATCACAAAATGTGTAAAATTTTATTTTCGGCAAATGCATAGCTTAATTATCATGATAATTCGAAAGATTATATCTGTTTAGATACATAACATTTGCACTTGGACAAACTATTATTATTAATGCACTATAATGCGAGGGCAAGTAATTTCTTTTTAAGTTGTAAATATTACTAGAGCCTAGAATATGTACTAAATCTGGAATATATCCACATGTAGGTAAAGTTTATTTCAAACTTATTTGCAATATAAAAAAAGTCGGCTTCTTTAATTCCTATACCACCCCCAAAGAGGGCGACGTTTTTTATGTTGCTAATAAGTTTGAAATAAACTATATTTCATCCATATTTGTGTTATTTTTAAAACACCAATATTTCGTGAAAATTAACTCATATAAACATGTATCGCTGCAAAATAAACGACAAACTGTTATCACAGGGATTTAATTCGAACATCATACCGTCTGACCCTGCTGACTTACTAGTCTTACCTAAGCAGCATCGTGCGCACGCATATTTTCTTACTAAGTGCGGACCGTTTAACTGTTTTATTTTTTCGAGGTTTCGAAGCAAAATTCCCCAGTGTGCGTCGGCTCAGTTACATAACTTCCTAAAAATTATTAGATTTCGTCCCGGACTATGTAACGAAGCATATATGGTAGACAAAGTCATTATTTTCAAAATATACTTATACCGCGGAATAAGCTCCTCCTTTTGCGCATTTCACGGGTCATATGGTTTTGAAACATCTCTATTTTATGGCATTAATTGGTATATTTTGATGTATTGTATTTTACAGAAACGAATTCAGAGGGGAACATAATAGGTACAGGGTTATCCAACGAAAAGGCTCACCTCCATATTTTGTTTATTTTCCGAATTAAAAAGAAATATTTTAAATAAAAGTTGTAGTGAATCAAATGAACTCTTTTTAGAATCTCTGTAAAAAATATACACGTGGTCCTATAAAAGCGGGACAAACCAAACTACATTTTTTTATATTTTTTGAAATCTGTGTTTCTTTGTGATTTCACATAGGTATATAGATATATTGTATCTTATATTTTACTGTTTTTCATTTATTGCAAATTTTATACTATCAGCATCTTCATGGTTATCAGCAGAAGTAGGATTTACCAATCGGATATGACGTAAAACCAGAGTTGGCTTTAGGTGGTTATGTGTCAGATTTACATGTATATATAAAACGATATCATACCTTGAAAGTTTTTTTAGCGAATTCCATATTATTCAAAGTTCGTCCACGCTAAGCTAGATCAACTTCCCATTAAGCTCAGAAAAATTTTCTGTCTAATATTTTCACATTCCGTTGAAAAATATTTTTTTTCTTAGTGTAGACCCCGAAGGCACGTTAACATTGCTTTATTTGCCACTAATACATTTTTCCAAAAAGTTTTTCTAAAAAGTTGGTTGTCTAGTTTCGACCATGGTATGTTACATCCTATTATAAATTCCACTAAAGCTAAGTTAAAATTACGTTGCATGTCACTGTAAGTAAAGCCACCTATAGTTTTCTGAGGAAATATGTCTATTAATATTTGTGTTGCATGACCACGAAATTGCTTTGTTACATCTAGTGCAATACAACTATCTACCAACAAATTGTAAATCGGCAATATAACGAATCCAAGAATTTACTGTAGCTTCCGTCAGTTTAGGACGTAATGACATTTCAACCACATTTTTAGTACCTACGTCCGAATGAATCCACGTTATGCAAAATTATGTTTGATCGTGTTATATGTTTTCTCCCCTCCACGTTAGGGCCGGCCGTTTGCCTTCAGTAATGTAAATTACCAATGTACTGTAATTTAAACGATTCTGTTACGCATTACGTTTTAATTCAATATAGTATATTCCCTGAAAAAACTAGGTTACCATGAACATTGTAAAATTAAATCAAATGCTCTTAATATTTTTGTAATTTGGGAAAGTTTCAGTAGGTGTTTGCAATATATTATATTATATCTGTAAAAGCCATCCCTGGGAACCGATCGGTAAATCCCACGTATGGTTATCAGGTGCGCCATGGATAAAAAACAATTAATTTGATACGGATGCTTTACAAAATAATTTAATAAATTCAAAACGCAAACTGTGTGGTTTTGTGTGTTATATTATTTGTGAAAACGTTTACATTATTAGAGCGATACGGTAGTTTCACCATTTATAAAAGGTAACAAGAACTCCTCAACAGGTAATATTTTATTTAGATATAGTATGTTAGAATAGTAGTTATAATTATAATTATAATGCAGTTTTCTTTTTGAATTTATTAAATTATTTTGTAAAGCATCAGTGTCAAATTGTTTTTCATCCATGGCTAACTTGCTAACCTGGCAAATGCTGGTAGTATAAAATATAGGGTGTTGCTTTAAAAAAAAAATTAAGTTTGGTTTGTCCCGTTTTTATGGGACCACCTGTATATTCTATGCAGAGATTATAAGAGTGCACATTTGATTCACTAAAAGTTTTATTTAAAAAAAAAAAATTTAACTCGAGAAATATACAAAATATAGGACACCTTTTCGTTGGATGACCCTGTACATTTTTTTCAATTTTTGGGCTATATTTTCGAGATTATTGAGAATTTTGTAAAATACGCCCTATACTTTTTTCGTTTTTTTTCCAACGAAAGAAATAAGATCAAACAGAGCTATCTACGATAAATAGGACTGAGATATACAGGGTGAGTCAGTTTTTTGTAGACAAATTTTAATAGGAGATAGAACACATATTTTTAAAAAGAAAAGTCCCTATAAACATATGTCGTAGAACGCTTCCTTTCCGAGATACAGGGTGTTGAATATAATTTCTTTTTTCTCGAATTTTCATTATAACTTATAAACGAATGCTTAGATTTTTTCCACGTTTGGGGGATAATGCCTATTAATTAAGGGGCATAAAACAAGCGATAGTAATATTCAAAAACTAGCACAGTGGCGGAGTGGAGGGGGTGTTCAACCCCTTTCTTAAACAGAACTTCTACACCAATCACTATTTTTTAAAAAAAACTGTTACTTTCATTATCCACATACAGTTTACAAAAATAATGCCCCTTCTTCTCTTTCGAAATTCTTGTGCGTTTCCGAGTTATTTTGATCTTTAGTGTTTGATGTGGTACTAAATTAAGTAATTTATTCAGGGTGAGTCAGTTTTTTGTAGACAAACTTAAACAGGAGATAGAACACATGTTTTTAAAAAGAAAAGTTCCTATAAACATATGTCGTAGAACGCTTCGTTTCCGAGATACAGGGTGTTGAATATAATTTTTTTTCTCGAATTTTTTCAGTATGTATTTGTATGTATTGTATTTGAGTATGGCTTGATATAACAAATATTTATTTTGACTACATTGAAAAGAGATAAAGAATAAGAGATTTCGGCTTTTTAGAATCCTTAACAAACCATATTTAGGTAGGTTTCGTTGAAAGAATTAAATATTTAGCCGATAATTGATAATAAATAAATTACTTAATTTAGTACCACATCAAACACTAAAAATCAAAATAACTCGTAACGCACAGGAATTTGGAAACAGAAGAAGGGACATTATTTTTGTTAAACTGTATGTAGATAATGAAAGTAACAGTTTTTTAAAAAAATATCATTGGTGTAGAAGTTCTGTTTAAAAAAGGGGTTGAGCACCCCTCCACTCCGCCACTGTGCTAGTTTTTGAACATTCTTATCACTTGTTTTATGCCCCTTAATTAATAGGCATTATCCCCCAAACATGGAAAAAATCTAAGCATTCGTTTATAACTTATAATGAAAATTCGAGAAAAAAAAATTATATTCAACACCCTGTATCTCGGAAACGAAGCGTTCTACGACATATGTTTATAGGAACTTTTCTTTTTAAAAACATGTGTTCTATCTCCTATTAAAGTTTGTCTACAAAAAATTTACTCACCCTGTATACCAGTTCAAGACAGGACCAAAAAATATAAAAATCACGTAAAAATCTGATTTTTTTTGGTCGTGAATTTTCCCACACATTGGAGCGGGATAATACATAGGACTTTCCTTAAACTACATTGCATGACAAAAAAATGTGACCACGTGGAGTTATCTGCGATCAATAGCACCAGAGAAATGAGGTCCTGATTCTAGGTAAAAACTCGTTATTTTTGTAAATATCAATTTCTAGGCATTTTTACCTTATACAAGAGGTTTTCTTTTTTAAATAATAGTTGAAATGGTGGCATATAGCCAATATTTAAATGTTTTAATGAAATAAAAATATTTTGTTGATCTTAAACAGCAATCTCATATAGGTACAGTGACGGATTTAGAGGTGAGACGCGGGGGCGCCCTCCCTTAAGGCTTAATTTTGTTCGATCCTAATAAATTAGGTAATATGTGACACGATTGCTGTAATTCACCATAAATGAAAATTTAGTTTTACTATCTAACAAAATCCAAATTTTGCGGTTCAATAGTAGCCAGGATTTTGTTTAGGGAGGCGTACAACTCTAGAAAGAAGAAAAAAAATCCATGTTTATCCAAGCAGCATTTTTACTTTGTAATAACAACGATTATCCGACTTGCTTGTTTTCCTCAATTCAGTGGATAAAATCAGGGTCTCTACAATGTCGGCATGCGACTGACAGTGATGAGTGATAACCAACGACGTCGTTTTAACCTTGCACTGAAAACCAAAATTGGCAAATGATTTAAAGCATATTTTTCAAACAAAAACATTGCTGTTAGACATTTGGACTACTTGTGTTTACTGGAATCAACACCACAGCTGTTCCCACCTAAACTTCGAGAGATAGAAGGTAGAGCTTCACGTTTTATGTTTTATTGTGATGTTTTAAGTAGACTTTAAGAGCTTTGTTGTACCAACATTTTTCAATCCGGACCAGTTCATGGTAAAATATGAATATTGTAGGAGGTCCATATCAATAAGTTTTTAGAAAAAATATTTTTTTATTATTTTTTTTACAAAGATACACAAATTTGAGTCATTTAACTGTCACACACAATGATTACTTAGTGGTTTTAAACTTAAATCAGCATAATTAGGTTGACCAAAATCTTCTAGATTTGCATTTTTTTATCACTTTATTTATCAACATGTAACTTGATAAATATTACAAGGCACAAATATGCGTGAAGCAACAAGATTTATTGCATCAAATTTATTCACCAAACAGTGAATTACAGACTACAACAATTTTCTTAAAGTTATTTCTTGCAAGAGGGCACCGATGTAAACACTAATACAAACGTTATGCGATTGAAAGTCCCACTCTAAACAACCCTGGCTCTTTGCGCATCTTTATATCACTGCCACAATATGTTGGTAGTGTTGTAGGTTTGTCCTCGAGCTGCTCTTGAAGAAATCGCGATGTTGTGTAAAGCAACCTCGGCAGTGTTTATCTATGAATCCTTCTAAAATATGCACCATACATGACTGCTTAGTTGTAAAAAGTGGTTGAATATTTGAATAACCGATCTTTCTCCGTTGATACTGAAAAGAATAACACCCGACAAGAATAACATTGGCGGAAAAAAAAAATATTTTTTATAACATGTACCTAAATAGCATATCTCACTGGAATAAAGATTTCTGGTTAAAGAAATGACAAGCAAAAAATCGTAGCATGTAATGTTTTCTTGTTATATTAATAAAACATTATGGGCAGGAGTAACTTTATTGTTAATTTTACTAATCTATTTATTGCTATATATCAATGAATTATGTGACATACATTAGGTTTCCATAAATATATCTACAAAAATAGAGAATAATTTTTGAAAACATATGCGCAGTTAATTTTTTTCATTTATGGTGGTCAAATCGTCTCGCTTTAAGAACCAACAGTAATCACCCATCATGGCTGGATCCCATCTTCCTTGATAACGAATTTCCATTGTCCTGATATCTTAATGAAATCTTTCTCCTTCTTCATCGCTTACCGCACCCAAATTTTCGGAAAAAAATTTAAATGGGAATGCAGAAAGTGAATTTTTAAAGACATACGGCAACCAAGCGTTTGGTACGAATCTAAAAGTTCACTTACTAGTTGCTTGTAGTTCGCATCTTTTTTTGTTCCCAAAGCATCCCCCGACTACTCTTATAAATGAATTCCAAGCTCTGAGTTCCTGTCTGTTGAGTGTTTCTTTAAAATCTGCATCGTCAAGCAATTTTCTAATTTGAGGACAATTAAAAATGCCTTCTTTAAGTTTGGCATCACTTAATTAGGGAAAAAGTTTTCTTAAATCAGTCACCCACCCTATTTATTCATAGCATGCACAAAATTTTTCATTAGACCAAGTTTATATGAAGATATGACAAAATAACATTTTTAGGGACTACAAGGGGTATATATTTAACATTACTAGTTCCTGTTTCAAATTCTTTCCTCTCCAGCCAAATTCTTTTCACATAATGTTCTTTTACTGCACGACTGTCCCACAGACAAAGAAAACGTTTTGTAAAGCATCCTTGAAGCCGTACTAAAATGGCTATTACTTTTAATTCCCCACATATTTGCCTTAAATCGGGAAATTCTTGGTCACTAAAACTTTCTGGAATATACAAAGGGTCGCCACACTGATATGGGCTGTCTGAAGAATCGTTACTATTTCCATTACATCTCAAAACAATATTTTGCCAATCCAAAAAAGCAGTTGGCATTGTGAGGAACAGCAAATTCGGATATTTGATTTTTTCTTTTCCTTTTTTGGAATATAATCATCGAAATGATTGGTGGGTTCTCGCCATATCACTAGAACCGCAAAAAGTCATGCTTTTTCTCTTCCCTTTCATCCACTGCAATAGTGACACGCTACAACTTACACAACAAACATGGGGAGCCCATTGCTTGTCTTGATCTCTAATTAAAACTCCAAAATATAGAAAATATGCTTTTTTCACATTTTCGGACACTGGTCTCGCTTGTGACTTCACAAGGAATTCTCCACAAATGTAACAAAACTTGTCAGGTGAGGTTTTGCAACTTCGGCATATTTGTCTAGAAATTTTTGTCGTTAACATTGTTATGTAGACAAACGAAAACATATAACAGACACAATTAGGCACTTGAAAAGTCAAAGTCATGTATTAGGACTTGTTGGATATTTTTTTCAGTTAATAAGAAGGTATTAACAATATAAAAACAGTAGTGTGAACTATGTTACAAAAATTGTTTCGGCCAGTGTAACAAAATAAAGTTGGGTTTCCAGTCAGACTTTTTGCGTTGTGTGTTTTACGTTTTAAGTTTCTGTTGGCGACGCAGAATTTGAATCACAGAACTCACCAATCAGATGTTGAAACGTAGAACGTAAAACGCAACAAGTCTGATTGGGAACCCAGTCTAACACAATAAAAATGTATAGTGTTTGTTTTAGTTCTTCCTCTTCCACTACCCTCTTTATCATGTACGCATTACACTACGATGCGTCGCCACAAAATGTTAAAAAAAATGGCTACAATGTATATGTTGAAATTCAGTCTTATAACGACGATTCGGCAATGTCAGTAATAAACCTAAGACACCAACGTTTACAGCCCATGTACTGTAGTTGGCCAGATATTGTTAAAACGTGTACATTCTATTTTAATCACAACAACTGATAAGCGACGTCGTCTAGTCGGCCAGAGGTCGTGGGTGACATGATGATATTTTCTACTGCTACTGCAATGTTAATTTCTGTGCAAGTGTGGTAGCAAGTCGCAAAATTGCTACTTGGGTTACTATTACTATCTCCTCTACATTCGCAACTGTTGCATCCCCCTTTAGTCAAATCCTAAATCCGCCACTGTATGGGTAAATTTTTTTTTATGAAAATGGAAAGATATTATAGAAGAAAATGCAGTAATTATTTTAATTGTTTTTTATTGACCATCTTCATTGAGTTGTACAATTAAAAATTTCTCAAAATCAGCTTGGAAGCCAGGTGAATTCATTAAAATGTGGCTCACATTTTACTGAAAATGGACCAATGTCCCTAACGACAACTTGCGAAGTAGCACCAGCGTCGTGACTTGCTATGATTTGATGCAAATGCAAAGCGGGGTGCAAAGGGCGTTGTCGTCATAGAAAAGTGGACGCTATGTGTTATACCCGTAATGTGTAGAATGCCAGTGAATAAATTGCCAAAATGCAGAGAAAGTTGGCAATATGAACGATAACAATGATAACGAATTTGAAGTTGATTTTGAGAACTTTTTGATTGTGCAAGTCAATGAAGATGATCAATAAAAAAAATAAATATATTGATATGAGATTACTGTTTAAGATCAATTAGTATTTTTATTTTATTAAAAACATGTAAATTGTCTATATGAAACCATTTCATCTCTTATATAAAGAAGGAAACCTCTTTTATGGATAAAAATGTAAATGTAAATTAATATTTGCAAAAATAAAAAATTTTTACCCTACTTCACAACCTCTTTCTCTAGTCCTATTTTCATATAATGTAGTTTAAAGAATACCATACCAAAAAAGATATATGTCTGTATCTTTATGTGATTTTAGCACTTTCTTGGTCCCACTTTGAACCGATATCTCTCCGGTCCCATTTATTGTAGACAGTTCTGCTTGGTCTGATTTCTTTCACTGGAAAAAGTAGAAAAAAGTGTATTTTTAAAATTCTCAATAATTTCGATAGCGCAAAAACTATATGTACTATAGTATGTTTTTCATATCCCCCCTCTTAATCTGTTTCTGCAAAATGAAATGCTTCAAGTTTACATCAAGATATACCCATTAATGCAATAAAGTACACATTTTTTCCTATTTAAAACATAATTAGACTGGCCTATAAGCTATTATTTCGTAAAACGTTCAAACTGCAAATTAACAATTTCATAAATAATATACGCTAGACAGACTTCAGATATGAAGGGTAGCCGTCATTTTGGCTTCATGAAATTGACATTGGCGTTTCTCAAGTACGCCAAAATTGTTTGCGCAGTATGCACAAGTGCGCCATTTTGAAAAATTATGATTTACAGCATTTCTATCACTGACTTGTTACTATAAAACGGACCCTAGTTGTTGCAGACTACCTGCGCTGGGTGGCAGAAACAATGATTGTTCATTGGAACCTTAAATTTTCTAAAAGTTGAATACTATTAGGAAAAAATTGAACGCCATTAGGAAAAACATATTTTATACCATGGCTGACCTGTAGTCCTGAGTTGAATCCATTGGATTACTTTGTATGGTCATATTTTCTTCAAAGATTACACGACAATGACCGAAATTAATTTAATAATATTGAGGAGCTGCGACAAGGCTTACCCCCAATATTGGGAAGAACGGCCACATCAAATTTCAATAGACCTGGCCAATCATATATAGCTAGAGGAGAAGAGTTACAGTAATTGCGGCCGCACCAGGAGATCAAATTCAAGGATTACGATGTGCTAGACTTCATTATTTATTTATTAATTGAATATTCAGTGTTTCAAACTATTGATCTTATTTAGTAGTTCAATATTGTTACATTTATTTTACAGGGCGATTTTAATAGATTTCTGGTAAAATATCATCTCGTATTATTTACCTAGATAAGATTATTTATAAATTATTTCTCTAGTTTGTATTCTTGATATTTAAGATTTTATAGTAGTATAAGTAATAGAAATACTAGTATAAAATGAGTTTTGTATTTTAAAATTGTTTGCAGTTTCTTATAGCGATTGCCTAAATAACAAGATCAAGATTATTAAAATCGGCTGAGAAATAAAGAATTCGCACACAAAATATCTCTAAAATTAATAAATCGATATAACTCATCATAATCTTAAAATGTGGAGAGAATTTCTTTCGAAATCTGTCATTAGTTCTGTCATTTTAACAACATTCAATTAAAGAGAAAAGGAAGGCCTACTTTTAATTGCGCCCGCCATCTTGAATTTTGATGTCTTAGCCATCACATCTGACTTTTGTAGCATATTCAATCAGCTAACTATTGACACTAAGTTTGCTAAAATCGGCTAAGAAACAAAAATTTGACAAAGAAAAATAAAAGGTACGGTTTTTTGGCCTACCCTGTAAATACGTTTATCATGCGGACATTTTAAACTTTTTATAATGAACAGGGTGATCCTTATAACTCTCAGATTTTTATTATCTTGCTTATTTGAAGAAGTTGAAAAACTAAAAAATACCTCAATTGGGTACTTTTTTAAGAGGAATTAAATTATTTCAACAGAAACAGTTGAATAAAAAACAACAGAAATTGCGACCAAGTTGCATATTTTTTTAATAGAAAACAATATTTTTTATTCAACAGCTTCTTAGTACACATTTTTAAATTTCAAAAATATATAGTTTTTATACAGTATTTTTAATAATAACGAAGATATTGACTAATTTTAGAATTAGATTGTATTCAATAGGAAAGTATAAAAAATAAAATAACAGAAAAAAAGGCAGTAATGATTGAAGAGGTAGATCTAAACATTTAAGTCATTCATATATCTTGTCTTACAAAATCGTGTCATTTTGCATGTCGTATTAAAATTACCATTTGACTTATCTGGCAACACGATGAGGCCACCTCCCCATGATAATATTTCACTTTACTTGTTAAATAGAAAATATCAGAATGAACAGAAAAGTGGCCACCTCATCGCCCAGATCTAACTCCACTTGACACCTTTTCATATTAAGTGTTAAAAGACATTACGAATGAAGCATTTTTTCTGAACGGTCAAATGAAAATCCTTCAATTTCCATATTTTTAAAATTTACAAACATTAGAATACTAGAACACTAGAATAATATATATATATATATATATATATATATATATATATATATATATATATATATATATATACATATATATATATATATATATATATATATATATATATATATATATATATATATATATATATATATATATGGAAGACATCACTTTCTTAAATTATTCATTATATTACTCATAATATAGTTGTCATCGTTTATACGCTCTATTTCTTCCCCTTAATTTCTGGCTAAATTCTTTCAAATTATTACTCCTTTCCTTGTATACCACGTTTTTTAAGTGAGCCTATACAAAAGCGCCAGGCTAAGGTTAGGCTAAACTAAGAAGTTGTTGAGTAAAAATTAGGGGTTTCCATTTAGAAAATATATATAATTTGGTCGCCATCGTTTTTGTATGTTATTGATTTGTTTTTCTGTAGAAATAATTTAATTCCTCCTAACAAGTGTTGAACTTGAATATTTTTTAGTTTTTTCATATCTTTTCAAATAAGCACGATAATGGAAGAGTTAGTGAATCACCTTGTACATGTACTGAAATTTTACGTACTATTTTAACACGTCTATTATACGACTCTGTCTCTTACATATTTACTAACATGATAAACTATTTTCCCCAATCACTTCTTTCTTCTAGGATTACTAAAAAGATGCTTTCGTTTTTAGATATTTCTAAAGGAATTAATCTTAGGGTCTTAGATCCGACATCTTAGGTGGCAAAATTTCATTTTATTAGGGATGCCATTCTTTGCAGGTTTGGTCTCTGTAGTTTGTGAGATGATCATCATAATGATACCGATAATAATGACCTATATGTCAGATAACAAAAATTATATAATCTTTGTAAATAATGATATTAATGGACATTTTTGAAAAAAAAACAGGATCATAATATCATGCAATTTATTGATAACACGCTGTCAAATCTGTTTAGTCGCATGTTGCCACCGATCAGACAATTAATGCGAGTTTAATAAAAGGTTGCCCAGTCCATAATTACCACATTGTGAGGAGTAATTATGTAAAGAAAAATGAAAGAGTTGAACGAATAGCATAGGTCTGCATAGGTCAAATATGTATCCTGTCCGCACAGCTACAAAGACATTTTAAATTCGTATAGTAATGAGTTTAGAGCGTGGCAGATCTAACGCTGGTCTACGTAGACAACCTATATACGTGTATGCATCAGATATAATTGAAATCTCAATGAGCCGTATTCCAGTCTGCAGTAAGTATTTCGTCGTGACCGTATATATTGATAAAAATAACAATGCCACGACGACGTGCTGGTTTAAGATTTTTGTCTTATATTTTAAGCATATAGACGAATAACAAGATCTGACGTATAATGGCACATCGATTTCTTGTCTGGTATGCAATGTAACGCGGGACAGACCCTTCTAACTGCAAAAGGAAAAGTTTGCATCATACTTACGAAATAGAAAAAACGAGTTTTTGTAGGCAAAATTTTATGCGGCTTTATATTTATGTGTCGTGTATGTAATATTCCACTACACATTGAAAAATAATAATTTAGAGCATTTTGGAAAAAATATGACAAATTGAGATTTACCGTTAAGAACTGCTGGTCGTAAACTGAACCATATAAAAAGCTTAATAAAAAACAAACTTAAAAGTGTATTAAATAATAAAAAAAATGGATAAGATAAAATTTTAGCACGCGTATTAGACTCTGATAGGCCCACGTCACCATATTTACTTGTCTATAAAAAATTTCAAAGTGTCGATGCAGAAATTGTACAAGAACTTGTTACTGAAACGCTTGTCATAATGGATGTAGATAGTTCACAGTTATGGATTTTAGTCACTGATGCAGCACGATATGGTTAAAGCTGGACAATTGCTGATAAGTATATACGCAAATTTAATACACGTAACTTGCCTTATTCGATGAAATTATCCCGAAGTTACTGACCTAGACATATATTGCCTAAAACAATGACTACAAGAACATGACTTTAGCATTTCTACTGAATAATCTGCCATTATGATCTTCACAAGGCATAGGTTACAAAACATTAATGAATTGACATTATGTGATCTGATTGTACCTATTGTCAAACAATATAAATATCTTGGTATCGTACTTGACCCGAAACATTGATGAACCAAACACATTAATCAAGTAAAAACCAAATGTGAAAAAGTTATCAATATGTTAAAATGTGTTATCAAAATAAATGGGGATCTGATCCGAAAATAGCAATAATGTTCTATAGGTCATATATACACTCTATAATAGATTATGGCTGTGTCTTATACGGATCGGTTTTCAATTCTAACTTGTTAATTATAGGTCGAACACAATTTAAAGCCATAAGAATATGCATAGACGCAATGATTTCGTCTTCATGTCCTGCAATCCCAGCCGAGGCTCAGGAACCCCCCTTTAAACCTAAGAAGGAAATTCTTGAATGACAAGCTGCTAATTAAAATTAGAACTCTTAACATCAATAATCTACTATATAGTATATACAAACTTAATTTGGATGATCTGACTAATTAGTATTGGACAAATAAAAATAGTTCACCACTTGTAAATGCTTTATAAGACACCAATATATATGAAAATATGATAACCAATATTCAAGAATATCCAATTTTCCAAATAGAATACAATGTATTAATGTTCAAACCATCTGTCATATTCCCTACTTATTCCAATTTTGCTAGAATTAATACTAATATTGTTAATATGCTTATCATTAATCATGGTGATAGATTAACTATATATACTGATGGGTCTAAAACAGATGTTGGAATAGGTTGTTCTTTTTATGTAGCCAACAACAAAATGTCTTGTAGCTTCCATATTTCTAAATTGTCCTCAATTTATACTGCTGAAGCGTATGCCATAGAACGTGCTTTAATTTGGATAAGTGAACATTGGGAGAGAGACTCAATTATACTTTCAGACTCCAAAATAGTACTGCGAGCTACTGGAGGTTAATATGTAGTATAAGAAATTATATAAACTACATGAATGTGAAAGGAACGTTACCTTTATCTGGGTGAAAGGACAATCAGGAATTTCAGGAAATGAAATTGCTGATAAAAAAGGCTAGAGAGTCAATCAACAGTTCAGAAATTACAAACGTAGTTAGCATGTTTGATTTATTTAGTACTTCGAAGAACAAAATTCTTGAAAAATGGGAAAACATCTGGTTATCTTATGTTAGATCTTCAAGCATCATATGCACATATTCATCCCAAATTGCCTTATTGTATTAATATCCCACATATTTGCGTATAATATACCAAAAATTACTCTACTACTATAACTAGACTTAAACTTGGACACGCTAAAATTCCAAGTCATCTAAATCAAATCGGAAATGTCAATTCTCCGTTATGTAGTTGTGATAACATTTCTGTTGCCGATTTAAATCAAATCTTATTTTCTTGCAAAAATCATAGTAATACTATTATTGTACAGTTTATGTCTTTTTCAAATACTAAAAATATACAATTTCCAATTAATTTGACAAGCAGCCATAATAAAGATAGTTTGGTAAAGTTCTTTAAAAGAATTAAAATTAGTTTATAATTAACCACTGAAAAAATATCCTGTGGCTAATAGAATTTTCCAATACCATAATTCACTCACTCACTCACTCACTATCCCGAAGTTGATGCATTAATTGTAAATACGAAACAAATATTCGTCAAAGCATCTAAACGAGTTTCAAGTTATAAGTTAGCTTGTCCTGACATACAATTTCCACCCAAACACGTTAGGGGACATGGCTGGCAGCAATTGAATAATACTATGAGTATTTTCAATGAGTAAACGATGATTTCATTCTACAGTTAAATCCTAGTGAATCAACAAAAGCCATTTCCGAGAACCAAAACTATTTTAAGAATCCTGAAGTAGAAGCAGCTATTATTGGACAGTAATCAACTATTAGAAAATTCTTCGTTGTCATTAGAAGTATCCTTACATATAATTCATAATGTGCAAATAAATTACAAACTCTAAAAGATGACCCTGGTATGCGAGTGAGTAAGCGGTGTAATTACATTTTACATAAAAATGTGGGATATGAAACGTTATATAATTAATCGATATCTTAATGTGGAACATCCTACAAGTGATTTTAATAAATGTTAAGTTTGCAAACATTACGTCGGTAGATGTCGAAAGATCTCTCCACAAAAGAGATGACTTTCAGCAGAAGAACTGTGTTAGTTATGCGAATGTGCGTTGATGCTCAATCCCAGCCAGTGTCGTCGTTCGTTAATACCTAAAAGATAAGCAATGTTGCTTATTTCATCATCTGCCATAATTATTATGACGAATGTATGTATCCACATGGTACGCTACTGAGATCCGTCTGATTTGCCATGCTCTAATAATAACTAATGAGGATTTATTTTAGAAATGATGTAAATACTAGGATTTTATTAATTTTTTCATACTTCAAGTAATATTCGATTAACATGCCTCATCTTATTTCATTGCCTTGCATATATCATGTACTAAGAAATGTATAATATAGAATACTTTATGATATAGACAGAGTATAAACTAAACCTTCCAGACACCATAAATGAAAAAGCTATAAATCAAACTGAAGTTTAATGTTGTTGAATGTATATATTTTCAGTTGCCTTTTAGTTTATGTAAATACGTTTCTCACTTGCCTATGACCATTGTGAATAAGCGAATCCATTGCACGTATTAAAACTGTGGTAAAGACTGACGTTTAACATTGCCATATTATTTTCAGGACCATGACAGCGATTTGTTTCGTTTGCAACCTTCCAATCCTCTCCCATCAAGTCGGATTAGTATGGCAAGGTGGAAACGGATGGGACGATCTGGTACGCGAACAAGTGGAGGAGTCGACTATCCGGCAAAGGCTTGGAGGACGGCGGGACTCCGCCACCCAAATATGCAGTATCTCTCCTCCAACGGAGCTACAAGAAGCATCGCCACCACCCACCGGTCAGACGCGAAGACGCCGAAGTTCTTTAGCACAGTTGACAGATATTTTGCGGGAATGGGGTGGAAGCACAAAGAAACAACAGAAACAGTTATGTCGGAGAGAAACTCTAGCAGATTTGGCCAGGTCGCTACCATGGGGAAGACAAAGCGCGACCGAATCAGGCCCAACACCTAGTATAACTACTCACAGGTATGTTTATTTAAATAGATTTTTGAAAGGAACGATTAAATAAAAGTCTCTATTGATTTGGGTGGGTGTCCATTCTTCTTATTTTTCTCCCAAATATTTTTGACATTAGTTTGCACGCGAACGGTAATACCTAGTTCTCCATTTGTAACGATATTAGGTATGATTTTAGAGTGAAGGGCAATTTTTTTTTCGTAAAAAATATTTTACCAGTTATACACGAAAATTAGAAAAATTAACGGCAACATTAAAACCCAACTAATTTTTGGCATAGATGCCTGGTTTCTCTTTTTAACTTGACATACTAAGACCAGTTAAAGGAACAAATATTTTATTTTTGAGTAACTTTCAATTGAAACATTTTGTATCATGATTTCATCGATTTTTATTAAAATATAGTACTTGTTAGTAATTAACTGGCACATAAATTATTCGCTCTAAAAGTGTTTAATGAGTAATGACCCGATGTGAGGTTTGGCCATTATCTTGAAAAAAAGTTCCCATAATAAGTTTTTCACAAATATCCTGCCAAAAAATAGTTTTTACAAAAATTGTATAATGTAATTTTCTATAAAAAAAAGTTGTTTTTTAATTTTTGTCGATAAAGTAATCCAACTGTGATAAAAAAATATATATATATTAAGATATGTGTGAAAGACGTTACGTAAGCACTATGAATACGTGATGGTAATTTTTCTATATTATTATTTTATATTTAAGTGGTGTAGAGTAAAGGAAATGGTTCAACGGCCCTTCCTAACTTTAATTCGCAGTCTTGAAAAAGCTGGAACAAACCGGTGCTTTTTTGCATCATATAACTATACTATACTTATTACCAGGAAGTGGAAATATTTGTCATTTTTCAGGGCTGACAGCAGTTATATAAAAAATTATACATTTTAAAGATCCTTTACGTATATAATGATAATAATAAATTGACTTTTGAGTTTTCGCCACCTACTGAGAAAAACATCACCTTGAAGGAGGAGGAACAACGGACTAAATATCGCGATCTCCGTTACGAGCTCCTAGGCTACTTGGTCAAAATAGTCGTCCTGATAATCGGTGAACTCGGAGGAATCAAGCCTACGTTGCTCTTGGAATTGAAGACCATACCGTGCCAAAAATCAGCCAAAAATGGAGAATGCGATCATTCTGGGTTCTCTCCGTCTGCTTAGAGTACACGATTCTGATATCTACAGTCGCTAACCCTGCCGAATGTGGGGAGTGGCTGTAGTTAATGCACTGGCGCTACTCCCGTGAGGTGTCGGAGTCCACAGGAGGACTGTTTGGCATCTGTTCTACCGAAATAAATAAATAAATAAAATAAAATAAATTGACTTTATTAGTTCTGCTAAAGCTGCTCTAACACTCAACCTTATACAAAAATAAGAAATGTTTTCTAAATAAATAAATCACAATAATATTATGTGCATACTGGGTACATTAAATAATATGTGAGAACCAAAAAGAGTAATAAACAAGTTAATAGTATATTACATTAATTAATATTACAAAATATCTGATGTGGCTAGCACATAACTTTCTTATATCAGTATATATCACACTGATCTAAAAAAAATCATTCTATTTAATGCTTAACTTACCTCAATTACATTTTTAAAAACGAGCCTTGAAATGTTTCATTAAAATTTTTTAATAAATAATTATCAGCGTCCTTCGATACTGTCAATAATAATTCTTGTCATATATTTTAATAATGTCTTCTTATTGACATTTAGACTTTTCGGGTGACGCGGAGTTATAACCAGTGGTTTTGACCAATCGGTTTTCATTGAATAAAAGTAATCTTAATTTTGAAATCATCCAATCAGAAACAATGTGGTACTACCTGGTTAATACTATTTTTACACCCGAAAATCCCTATTGATATTTTTGTAATTAAATTAGATATTTCAAATGTCAAACTGCCAAATTGATCCTAACCCCATATTATCAGGTCAAATGCGTATAAATTTCAGTTTACATCAGCTTTATTTAAATACTTGAGAAATATATTTTATTCACTTGATATGGTAGACATGATTTGTAATCTTTCGTCAAGAATATATTTTTTTTGCAATCAAATACAAAAAAGTTTGGGTCCCGTAAACCCCCCTTCAGCTGGCTAATTTTGCTCATCACAGAATTTTTCATTGTCTTTGGCCTTTAGAACAAGTGTACCAAATGTGAAAGCTTTATCTCAAAAACTGTGGTTGCTATCGCGATACTATAGACATACGGACAGATTTTTTTCCATAAAGTTATGTTTTTTCATTACAATTCGTCAAGATTCGTCCAGAAATGCAATAAAATTTTTTTTCCGAAATTGTACGTACCTTTCTTCTTTCATTCGTTATGTCTCTTCTGGTGGTACCACATTCACCAAATTTAACGTGTCACCTAAAATGTTATTGAAAATCTTAACTGCCAAATTTGGGAAGTATTCCATTAGTATTTTTTTGAGTTATCGCGGATACACACACACGCACACACGCACCCATGCACCCAACTACCCAATCACTCATCCAACCACCCACCAACTCAACCAACCAACCACCCACGCACCCACGCATTCACACACCCAACCACCCACCTACACTGGATGTGTGTGTGTATGTGTGTATCTGCGATAACTCAAAAAAATACTAATGGGAGACTTCCTAAATTTGGCAGTTAAGATTGTCAATAACATTTTAGGTGACACGTTAAATTTGGTGAATGTGGTACCATCAGAAGAGACATAATGAATGAAAGAAGAAAGGTACAATTTCGGAAAAAAAATTTATTGCATTTCTGGACGAATTGTAATGAAAAAACCTAACTTTATGGAAAAAAAGCTGTCCGTATGTCTATAGTATCGCGATAGCAACCACAGATTTTGAGATAAAGCTTTCAAATTTGGTACACTTGTTCTAAAGGCCAAAGACAATGAAAAATTCGGTGATGAGCAGAATTGGCCAGCTAAAAGGGGGTCCACGGGACCCAAACTTTTTTGTATTTGACTTTACAAAAAATTTATTCTTGATGAAAGATTATAAATCATGCTTACTATATCAAGCAATTAAATATATTTTCCAAGTACTTAAATAAAGCTGATGTAAACTGAAATATTTTACACATTTGGCCTCATAAAATGGGGTTAGGATAAATTTAACAGTTTAACGTTTGAAAGGTCTAATTTAGTTACAAAAATGTCAATGTCAACAACAAAAAATTATTAAAATATATGACATGAATTATTATTGAAAGTATCGATTAACGCTGATAAATAATTATTTAAAAATTTTAATGAAACATTTCAAGGTACGCTTTTAAAATTTAATTGAAGTAAGGAAGAATTAAATAGAATGATTTTTTTAGATCAGGATGATATATACTGGTATAAGAACGTTATGTGCTGGCCACATCAGATATTTCATATTGCAAATAAGTTTGAAATGAACTATGTATAAAATCTCAACTTATAATCTATCGTCAAATCTAAGTTTTTAAATTGATCATAAAAAAATAATTTATGTTGACCTACTAAAATATTTATTTGATATCAAACTTCTGTAAATATCATTTCCAAATACCAGTACCGCAGATTTTTTGCATTTATTGTAAGACAGTGCTTATGTTACATGTCGACAAGATATTGAATATCCTCTTTTATGTTTTGTGCTGCTGCTATGTAGTTATCTGATTTAAATGTGTTATATAACTGACTGTCAACTGCATAAAAATGAGTCGTGCAATATTTAACGGATTTACCAAAGTCAGAAGTATATATTAAATGTGCTAGAGGTCCTAATGTCGATCCTTGCGGAACACCAGTAGACTAGACTCCAGACCCTGGCCAATAATCACTTTGTGATTTCTTTGATGAAAATAAGACCTTATTATTTTAAGCGCATTGTATGAAAAGCCATAAAATTGCAGTTTGACAAATAACAAAGTACGGTTAAGAGTATCAAACGCCTTAGAATAATCTAACGTTATTAATACTGTAGTATTTCGTTGATCAGTACCCTTTATTATATCATCACATACGATAAGCGCACTGGTTGTATATGGCCTTTTCTAAAGTCTGATTGAATCTTGGGTATGATTTGGTGTTCATTTATATAATCAATTATTTCGTTATACATCAAACATTCCATAATTTTAGAGAGAACAGGTAGTAAACTTACGGGGCGTTAAGTCTGAAAATTCATCGGGAGATTTAACCAACACGCCTGTTGGTATACACCGATTTATAATAAAAAGTTAGATGTGAATTTATTTGCGGAATACCCAGTTTAAGCATTTTAGTCGAAATTTCGTCGTGCCACTTGCATTAGATTTTACATTATTACTTCAATATCACTCACCGGTGTAAATTCAAAATGCACATTGTTTTTATAAACATTGTTATTGTATTCGTTTAATATGTCCTGATCACATACACTTTTTTTCATATTGATACAAAATGGTTATTAACCTTATTGGAATCAGGAGATCAGATGCAGAAGTTTCCACCTCAATACGAGTTTTTGTTATATTAAAATTATTTAATATAGGATAGGTAATTGATTTAATTGATAATAATATAATTGATATGTATCCGTTTATTTATATACCTATATTATATGCAACCAGCATTGAGGCTGGAAGTCGGGATAAATGTATGTAATATTTAAAGTTAACGGCAATATCTTGAGAAACGTATTAATGTTTTGGCAAATCCATACAATATTCAGTGTAATAGCAGTCAGTTTGTATTGCAAAATCAGTGTTTATTTCACTGTTTACTAGTGAGCTGCATTCCCAACATCTTAAAATTGTGGTAGGGTATTAAACGGCGATCATTCGCTAGTTTTGATTAGCAGAGAGACCCGCTTATGAGCTGCCGCGATTTAACTTATTCTGTCAGAGGCGTTGCATATAGGAAGCAGGTGATAAACTAAGAGAAAGGCGAATCGCAATATAAATATCTGTATGTATCATATCAAAGTAGGCATTGATTAACCTCATAAAAATATATAAAATATTTAAAAATTGCCACAAATTAAAAAAAAATTAGAGTAAATAAAATGGAACAAAAACACTTTTATTTTTTAAAAAAGTTGATAATTTTAAAAAAAATATAACAATAATTACTACACAAAACAGAACAATAACTCAATATTTAAAAACCAAAGAATGAAAACACAAAACATAAAAATAAATAGTGAAGCTCGTAAAAAAATATAATATCAGAACAAAAAAATATACATACCTATACTGTGTGCCCGATTGAATTCGCAATAGGTGAAATGGACCAAGACTTTTAGAATTTCTTGTTTAAGGTTTCACTCCTGTTTTTCTGAAAAGAAATTTTTGGCATACTTTTAACCAAGTAGGTCCTGGTAGTTAAGAAAAAACAATTTTCTTGTTAGGTAAAGTACATTTTCTGTAATAGACAACAAAATGTCAGTAAGGAAAGATATTGAGATTAATAAGTTATACTCGTATGCAATATTTTAAGAAGATCTGCCTACTATGGTCATTTTGACCTTTTTCTAATATATCTGCATTTTACGTTAAAATAATTTACCTGAATAACTAAATAAGTTTTTTTTCGAAATCGACATACTTCGTGATGTAAAATGACGGTTACAATACAGCAATAAAACATAATAAAATATTGTTACTAAAGCTGGCAATTCGTGCGGCGGTTTAGTGAAGCTAGTCGCGAAACTCTATTGTGGTCATTTTAGTCCATTGTTATGTCGTTTGCGTGTAAATGTCTCGCCGCACATTTCGGCCAGCCTTAATTACTACTAACTCCAAAAACTATTGTTAATAAAACAATATCAGTGTCTTGAAGTCTTAAAGAAAATTAAAATAGATAATTTTTCAAGTATCAATTTTAAAAAGTTGTTACTCCTTACGGTGACGATAGTACGTCCTCGTCGCCACAATAGCCAACAGAAAACTTTAAATCACTATTAAAATTTTTCTGTTGATGAGAACAAAAATGAGAATACGACATGATTCTTCAGATATACTATATGGATTTTATGTATAAAGTTACAGGCAATACTGTTGCCTATTTTGTTTATTAATAAGAAATATGAACATTTTATTTGGTGTCATTTATTTTTATGAAACTAAATAATCGTATTTCATATTAATGAAAAAATACGCATCAGTATTGTTCGTTTTTCGACATTACTAATACAGAAAAATTTTAACGGTGATTTGAGTTGAATATCTGGTGAAACGCAGCTTTAAAATAACTGAGTTGAAGTTTGTATATGGCAATACTCTTAATAAATAATTCCTGTATGAGCTTACCTAATCAAATAAACAAAACATTCAAAATTTTTAATGAACAAAAAATCAACAATTGGGAAAACGTAACCATTTTAATTCAGTAACTAATCTGCTTCTTCTTCCAGTCACATATTAGACAAAAGCAGAAATAGGCTTGTTTTGCCCGTCATTTGACACAAGTGATAATTTTGGCGTTCTGTCGTCACAATGCAAAATGACATGATGGTCATTTTCATTATGACCGTATCGTATATCCAACCTCACATCACTAGACATACTAACGGTTTTTTTAATGTAATTAATTATTTTCGAATACCTATATTATACGCGATTAGACGCCGCCCATGGCCTGGAATTCTTTCAAGGTTAATTATTATATTATATTATTACTGCCGGTATCACTAATAATATTATACGTAACTTTGCTCTTGTTCCTTAGTTAGCGATACAACGTAAAAAGTTACGTTCATGATCCGCTAACCTGGGATACAAGACGTGCAAAATTCGTGAAAATTATTAGTGATGGGGATAATCGAGGTATTTCAATAATCGAGTATTATTAACCGAATTATTTTAATAATCGACTAATTTTAGGAGCTCTACTTATTTGAGTAATTTTTGCCTCCTTTGTTACTTTTTATTTTTGTATCATGGGTAAATTTATCTATAATAAATAGTATTAAGTACTAATTTTTGGAGTGTTTTGTGTTTTATTTGCTTTACAAAATAGGTGACAATAACTATTTATTTAAACCTTAAACTACTACTTTTAAATTATTTCACACTAAGTATGTATCTATTTATATAAAAAAACGCTATATTCCGCCAATTGGTATACCTGGTTTCCTTATTCAAATTTGTGGGTTTGCTGTACTCTGTCGTTGCAACTAACTAATTATCTATTTTGTTGAGCAGCATTTTTACAAGATGGTGACGGAAGGTCACATTGAATCATTGAGTATATCATATTTTATTATATTAAAAAAAGAAACTAAACTAAACATCTATTCCAAAAATTAGTTCGGTTCAAATTTTTCCCTCTAATTCAGCGAAAATTTCTACTTTTGTCAGTTACATATCAATACCGAAATAAACATAACTACCAACATCCCGTCTCCATTATCATTATTGATCCAGGGGGTGTGCACTTCGGCGGCGCTAGGATATAGGACCTAGGTGTTAGTATCAAAGAAGGGGGAGGGAGAGCTAAGAGGCTTTGATCATACCATAGTCGGTGATCTAAGATAATAGCTAACGCAGTGAAGCTATGAGGCTTTGATCTATATCATAGACGTAGATCTAAGATAATAGCTAAGGAGCTGGAGCTAAGAGTATGTATCTGACCAATTAGAGCGTTTGTTGTTGTAAGAGGTGATTAATTATAGTGTCTAGGTAATAAACATTGAAAATAAAGATGGCCGCCGTCTTCTTTTTAATAAAAAGGCCCTGCTATTAACGAAATTATAAAAAAATAGAATATTAGCGTGTAATAATAATCTATAAGTTAAAATCATTTTATTTGTTTGAATGACGCGCAAACGTAAACTGCTTCAACTTCTCGATCAACTTTAATAGATCGAATGGATATATTTTTTAATAAACATATTCAATATGTTGAAGTAGATCGAGCAGTTAAAAACAGGCCATGTTAACAAGTTTTAAGCATTTTTTTAGCTGTTTTTAAGCATTTTAATCTAATTCTTTACATAAACTGCGTGAACCTCGATCAATTCTAACAGATTGAACAGATATGTTTTTTACACACATTTTTTACATTTTATATATTACCTCGACATGTACACAGGGTGTCTAATTTTTTAATTTCCGCACTCCCATGTAGTAATGACATCATAATGACATGTTGCCAAAGTAGCCATCTTTCATTTTATTAGTTATTACCTAAATCCTACAGTCATTAACTCAAGACGGCGGCCTTTGTAAATTGTATTATTTATTACCTAAACATATAATTAATTACTTTTTTTATAATAACAAACACTCTCATTAGTCAGGTACACACTCTTAACTTCATCCCCTTATCTATTATCTTAGATCTACGTTTGTGGTATAGGTTAAAGCCTCTTAGCTCCACCCCCTTGGTTATTATCACAGATCAATCTCTATGGATTTGATCAAAGCCTCTTAACTCTCCCTCCCCTTCCTTGATACTAACACCTATATCCTTGATCCTAGCACCGTCGAAGTGCACACCCACTGGATCGATGCTGATGATGCAGACGGGATGTTGGTAGTTGAATTCATTTCGGCACTGCTATGCTACTTTTGTCTACGATTACAAATAGAAAAGTTACACGAATTTGAATGTGACATTTTGAGGTGTTCATTTTGACATTTCAAAACCCTAAGTTTTCGATAATTTTTTACATTTAATTTACAAAGAAAAAATCAAAATGTTTTAGTAATTTTGATTTTTTTTTTTTTTGAATAATTATAAATATAATATATTTCACTCTAGCCACGTATCTTGTATTAACGATTTTAGCGTCATTTGCTACAATGCTACATCTCGAGTAACTATTATTACTATTACCGACTAATCTGTCTATCAAGTGCCTTTAAGAAAAGAAGGTGCAAATCTATGATTTTAAGAGCAATGCTCAGCTCATAGCTCTTGTAGAGCCTTATCACTATCACTTTATGTTTTAAATGCGATATCGAAAATATTTTTGTACGCTTTGTCTAACTAACATTAAATATTAAGTACACCCAATAGTATATTCTACAGAACATTCGAAGGAATCGAGGATTCTTTTTAAACATTATTTTAAAAAATACATTTTTTAACAAGAATTATTAAAACGAATTTAAAGTTAAATGTTAGCTTGACAAAACGTCCAAAAATATTTCCGATATTGCATTTAAGAACAAAGTTACCGGACTACAGTAAAATTATCCTCCTAACTCTCGTATTGCCCTTGAGAAAATTCCAAAAAGGCAAATCAAATCAAATGTAGTCCAACAGAAAAAAAATTATATAACCTTTAAAGAGTAGTGTGTACCAATCTTTTCTATACAAAAAAAAAATCTAGCACTCTAACATATTCAGAGGGAATTTTTCATGTGAAAGGTAAGAGAGCAAAATATATAAATTTTAAAGAAATATTTTCTTTGATATACTAATGTAGAACACATTTAGATCCAGAGTCGTTTAAAGAAATTTGGAGTCCCTAAGCCTATTTATATATTATGGAACTCGTTTTTACACGAATTTAAAAAATGTATCTGTAGGTACTCATGAATGCAATGACTTTAATGTAAATTTATACTTATTCTAAGAAAATGAAAAATTCTTTATCAAAAATAAATATAGAAAGGCCTACAATTAAGCCTGGCCAAGGTCATTAATCCTACAGAGACGTACTGGGTATGCATCATGCATATCATAATACTTGAATAAGTACAACAATAAAAACAAAAATATTTTATGTATTGTGATGTATGTTTTTGTACTATTTCGTTCGCTTTAAATTTTTAACACGGTTTTATTAGCTTCAGTTGTATGTTTGCTTATTTGTTTGTTTGTTTGTTTGTTTGTTTGTAACCGACTCTTTGGACTCGATTTTGACCCACTTTAAACGGACAGATTTAATTGAAACTTTGTACACTTACGAAGAACTGGTAACAATACAATAATTTGATACGTTTATATCATTATCCTGATCAGGATCGCCAGTCCTTTCCTCACGTATCCTCTGCGTGAGAGCAAGACTCTTAATATTGTAAGTATATTCCCTAATACTCAGTTCGGTCGTTGGCCGAGTGGGCAAGTCTTAGTCGCCGCGAAACGACGGACTCCTCGGGCGTGAGTTCAAATCCCATGGCTGAAATAAAAAAATCTTTTTTTTTCAGAAATATCTGTTAGATCATAATATGTTATAATATCAGCATCAATAAGCAATATAAATATAGTTTAAAAAAAACTACAAAACACGCTTTCATAGCACATCAGACTAAAAAGTGAAAACTAAATATAGTTTAAAAAAAACTAAAAAACACGCTTTTAAAGCACATCAAACTAAAAAGTGAAAAATAATTATTAATATAAACTGAAAACAATAATGAACGAAAAATACTAGTATTATTGAGAAAAAAAGCGTGGGGCGCTTTGTGCCATATTTTTCGTATATCGAGCAACCCACGCTCTTTTCACAATAATACTAGTATTTTTCGTTCATTAATGTTTTCAGTTTATATTAATAATTATTTTTCACTTTTTAGTTTGATGTGCTTTAAAAGCGTGTTTTTTAGTTTTTTTAAACTATATTTATTTATGTATTTCTTTATATTTTGTAAGCTTAGTGCTGCACATTATAATTAAACTGTTAAATGACGTTCACACATGTACATTGTATATCTAAGTGATAACTAATAATAAATAAATAAATAAATAAATAAAATGGAAATAAATTTTATTAATACTGGTACACTTTATAAAAATATGTACAAAACTCACCTTCTTAAGCAGATTTATGAAGTAGCTTGGTTGTCGTTATCACAAACTGGAGCACTTCTATAATAACTGTGTAGCGTCAGATATGTTTCTACAGTTGTCTCAGTAAGCGATGTTCGCTGTGGTGAAAAAAATATGTTTGTATTTTGAAAAAAACCGTTCGACATCTACGGAAGTAATACAGGCATAAGTAAAACACTCTGTGAACTCACTTAACGCAGCTGTAGATGCACCATCACAAATTTGTCTTAATTTGGTAAAATCAGGATCTTTCCGTAATACACTCTCGAATTTTTCAATAACGAGCTTATTTTTTGCGTCATTTATAGTCTGTAGCTGTGTATTTACGTCGTCCACTATTTAGCGATTCCAGTAACGACAACGAAGTATTTTGCAATTTTTCTATTGCGTCGTGTAGTCCTCTATAATTGTTATAAATAGTTTTTAAATCTGTTTCAAGGGAAACATTTTGAAAGCTTGTCTGGTTTTCCTTAATAGCTGCAGCCTCGTTAGGGTTGACCTGTAGTATCACAGCTTTTATTTGTTGAAAATATTCAGCATAATAAAAAGCTGCCTTCAACCACGTTCCCCAACGTGTAAGAATCGGCTCTGGTGGTTCCGGAATACCAGGACACAGTGTGTGAAATGCTCGAAGCCGTTTAGGAGATTTGAGAAATACTTTTTTTTATTTGCTATTAATGCATCTACCTCTGGAAAACATTTTCGAATCGTTTCTGCTACAAGATGGAACGCATGCACTTTACACGTAACATGTAAAAATCTACAATCGTCTCTTTGAAGAAAACAGCCCACCAAACGCATTGTCGCAGCACCGTCGGTCACAAACATCAACACTTGACTTGTTGACAGTTCAAATTTTTCGAAAGTCTCCAACACCACCCGCGTAATTGTTTCGCCAGTACACGCAGTTAGTCTTGTACTTTTTAATGCATATTTAATCCTATTTACAATGTCTTTACGAACACTTGGTACATATCTACATAACGATGAACGACTTGGTAAATTCACCTGGGGATTGTATTTATTCCAGAACTTCCAAAATGCTGGTTTATCTAATATGCGCAGGGGAACATCACAGGCAATCAGCATTAACAGTAAATCAAACATAAACTGAGGTTCCAAAGAAGACACGCCATTTTTTTATTTTTATGCCGGTTACTATTGACATGAATTTTGCAGCCGTATTTATTCCAGCACATTAAGTCTTGATCACAAACTTTACAAATTATTTTACATCCATCATAGAATAAATCCGGAAATTCACCGATAAATTTATTCACTTTATCAACATACGGTCGTTTTCTACTCTTTACGCTCAGCATTATTTATTATTTATTAGTACTCTATGCATCGATCGACTGATAACAACTGAAGTGTGTCGTGTCATCGTCATCGTAAACAAGCGCGCGATAGCATTGGTATTGCGCCCGACCCTGAATCTACCATCGCTTGGCCAGGGTTACCTATAATACTTTGTTAGAATTCTGTTACAAATGAAATAATCGATTCCGGTATGTATTCCGATCTATGTAATTTTTAGGAAGATAAGCCACTTATTTCATTAATTCAAATTCTAGTTTAAAAAATAGTTTACATTATCCTCTCAACAAAAATTATTCATTGGTCTATCTATATTTAATTGACTAAATAGCGACAAGTCTAAATTTAGATTATAAAATCCATATTATTAAACTTTCACTCACTGACAATTTGATAAGGGTTAAGGATGGGCCTCGGATTTCACAAATTTTACATATTTTATTGGCATTATAAGGTCTTTTAAAAGTACGTCATTGCAGGAAATTCGTCAAATATGAGTTAAAACTTGCTGAAATTCATGTCCCTTAAATCTTCAAACGATAATAAATTAACTTTTAATTTTTATTCCCACGGTAGGCTGAAATTAAATTAATAAACAATTTTCCTCATTTTCCGTCACATATTTCTTCTAATTATTATGTATTCAAAAAAAAAATTTACTTCATTCGGAACAAATTCGCATAAAATTAATATTCTAAAAATATTGTTGTGCGGGTCACTGTGAAATTTGAGGCGAAGTTGCAGCAATCTGTTTTCAATAAAATACAAAACTTTCAGTTTTCGTGTTTTCAGAATCAGGTAAATAGTTTGTGAAACTTTTCCAAAAATAATCCATTATTATAGAACCTTAATATGAAATACGCAGAAAACGTACTCTTGTTGTATTTCAGCCTGATGTACAGTTTTCGAGAAAAAATGACAAAAACAATTTTACAGGAAATCAGGGTGAATGTAAAAGATTGTTCTACATTCATCACCTTAAATGTTTACATATACTTGGGAAGACACAGTATGCTAAACTAAATCATCAATAGAGCTGTTCGAGGTGGCTGGAGTACAGCCACGGTCTTGCGATGGCGTCACACGTGCCGATTTAGAAGTGATTTACGCTGCAGTCTTATTTGAAAGGTTAATGCGTGAGGTTGTACCTATAAATTATACATAATGTCAAACGCGCCAAAGGGTAAAAAACGACCGTACGCGGACACAGTGAATAAATTTATCGGTGAATTTCCGGATTTATTCTATGACGGATGTAAAATAATTTGTAAAGTTTGTGATCAAGACTTAATGTGCTGGCACAAAACAGATTGTCGTCGTCATATCAACACCGTGCAACATCAAAATAAAAAAAATGGCATGCCTTTGACAACTCAGTTTATGTTTGATTTATTGTTAATGTTAATAGCCTGTAATATTCCGCTACACATACTGGATAAACAACCATTTCGGAAGTTTTGGAATAAATACAATCCCCAGGTGAACTTACCAAGTCGTACATCGTTACGTAGATATATTCCAGCTTTTCGTGAAGACATTGTAAATAGGATTAAATGTGGATTAAAAAAATACACGGCTCTGGTTATGTATTGACGAGACGACAGATTGTAAAAAAAATTCTATTTTAAATATTATAGTACGTGTACTGGGCCCTCTTAAACTAACATTTCCACTTTTACTAGCTAGTAAAAGACTAACTGCGTGTACTGGCGAAATAATTACGGGGTGTTGGAGACATTCGAAAAATTTGAACTTTCAACAAGTATTGATGTTTGTGACTGATGGTGCTGCGACAATGCGCATGGTAGGCCGTTCTTTTCAAAGAGACAATTGTAGGTTTTTACATGTTACGTATAAAGTGCATGCGTTACATCTTGTGGCAGAAACGATTCGAAAATGTTTTCCAGGGGTAGATGCATTAATAGCAAATACAAAAAAAATTTTTCTCAAATCTCCTAAACGGCTTCGAGCATTTCACAGACAGTGTCCTGGTATCCCTGAACCACCAGAGCCGATTCTTACACGTTAAAGAACGTGGTTGAAAGCGGCTTTTTATTATGCTGAATATTTTTAACAAATAAAAGCTGTGATACTACAGTTCAAGCCTAACGAGGCTGCAGCTATTAGGGAAAACCAGACAAGCTTTCAAGACGTTTCCCTTGAAACAGATTTAAAAACTATTTATAACAATTATAGAGGACTACACGACTCAATAGAAAAATTGCAAAATAGTTCGTTGTCGTTAGTGGAATCGCTGCAAATAGTGGACGACGTAAATACACAGCTGCAGGCTATAAATGACGCAAAAAATAATCGCGTTAGTGAAAAATTCGAGAGTGTATTACAGAAAGATCCTGATTTTAGCAAATTAAGACAAATTTTTGAAGGTGCATCTACAACTTCGTTAAGTGAGTTCACAGATTGTTTTACTTATGCCTGTATTACATCCGTAGATGTCGAATAGTAATTTTCAAAATGCAAAACATATTTTTTCACCAAAGCGAGCATCGCTGACGGAGACAGCTGTAGAAACATACCTGATGCTATTATACTATAGATCTTCCCTACTTTGTGATGACGACAACCAAACTACTTCATAAATCTGCTTAAAAGGGTGAGTTTTATACAAATTTTTATAAAATGTAACATTATTGTTGAAATTTATTTCCATTTACTGTACTTATTCAAGTATTATGATATGATGTAAACATATGAGTCATATGACGGCTCTGTCGGCCAGATAACCTCGGACAGCTCTAATCATCAACATACAATTAAAGTAAGCAACAACTGTATCAGTCAGTTCTTGTTAAGATTGAATACTTACGCACAGATTTTAATCAAATATTAATAATTTAACGCCACTTCTATTAGATTACATAGCGGACAGAATAAAAATTTTAAGTGCATTATTAATATTTTGGTAACTATTAAAATGTGTATGTATGAACAGTTTGTCATAGCGCGATGAGTACCTATATCATGTTAATATCAGTTTCTACTATTTCTCTAAATAATGTTACTACCTAAATAAACACATGTGATAATTATATTAACAAAATAAAGTGTTTTGTTTCACATATTGTTTTAGCAAACAATACGCCCCAGATAGCAGAAATATATGGAAGTGTCTCAGACTTCGTCGGTGTTGTGGAATTTGAAATGTATTCTAAAACCAACCAGATAACTAAAACTATTTAACTCTTCATTGAAAGTTATGAATGTGTCTGAAATTACACTGGGTCAGAGTGATCCTTATAATTCAGAGTTTGTCATATTCATCAAATCCGCTATGTAATTGTAATTATTTCCACAATTCCATTCCACCCACTACATGTGTGAAATTATTATTTGTCTTTGTTACCTATAAATATGTACAATAAAGGTGCGAAATGAAATTTTATTTAAAAATAAAACTACAAATTGCGACTTCTTTTACTATAATTTAATTTTGTTTCTATTATAAACACCATAATATGGTGGACCACCCTGTATATCATACAGGATGGTCCAGTTTTCAAGGCGAAAACTTCAGGAATATGAATAGTATATAGTATAAGTTTCCTCTATAAACATAATTCGAAAAATGTACCATAAGTTTCAGTGAATACTGAAACACATAATTGAGTTGCCGAGCGAAGCGGATGATACGAAATTAGCTGTTAGAAAGTGTAAAGTATGTGTTCAAGAAATCTTAAGATCCGGTATAAAATGTAATAATTGTGATCTAATTCTTCATACTAAGTGCTTCGATGTAATAGCAAAATTTGTTAATATAGAAAAAAGATTTGGTCATGTAAAAACTATTGTGCTGAAATTAGTAGAAGTAATTCGAATTCTGGCTGTGATTCTAGTGAAAAAAAATGTGCTTCAAAAAGAAATTGAATGCCTTGTTCGGGAAAAAGTATTGTTGGATAAGTTAACACAAGAACTTAGTTAATCAAATCAACTACAAAAAAAATTCAAATGTTAGTTATGCAAATACTGTAAGTACACAAAGTCTATTATCTCTCGATACTTATCAGCAAGGACCTGGTATCTTATAGCGCCGTAGCGAAAAAAGTAAAGACAAATTCAGCTGTCCTACTGGTAAAAACTACTGATAATACGATATTAAATGTTCAAGTCGAAAAAGAAATTAAAACAAAAAATAAACCCTGGTTCACTAAATGTTAATGTAATAAACACTAAGCTGATAAGATATGGGTATTAATAAATTGTAATGATTACGACTCATTAACCAAGTTAAAAAGTCTATCAATCAAACAGTAGGCTCCGATTACAATGTTTCAGAACCAGAAAAGCGTAACCCTAGGCTAATAGTATACAGTGTTGAGCCAAATTCAGTAGATGACCCTGATCTAATAAATAAAATTATTAATGATAATAACTTATGTTGTCCTTCTGATGACATCAAGGTAATTTACGAACTGTAAAATCACAATGTTTGCAACCTTATTTTAGAAATTAGTCTTGTTATTTTTAATACAATCTTGAAACGTGGATACCTATATGCTGTTTGGAAGAGATGCAGAATAAAAGCACATTTCAGTTTGCCTCAGTGTTTCAACTGTTGGAAATTTGGCCACTACAAAGCAAACTGTAAAAATTCATCCCCAATATGTCCCATATGTGCCTGTGCTCACGAGTAAAAAAATTGTGTTCCAGGTTCATGTAAAACATGTATCAATTGTAAAATCATAACGAAGTTTTTAAATCAAATATACCTACAGATCACATCGCGCATAATCTTCATTGTCAGTGTTATAAAATTAAAGTTGAGCAGTATAAATCTAAGATAAATTATGCAACATAAATTAAATAAAAACATTAAAATAGAGTATTTAAATGTCCGATTACTTTTTACGGGTTTTGCTTCGTTTTCTGACATGGTTCTTAATAATAATTTTGAGATTATGTGCGTCTCGGAAACATTGTTGTATGAATGTATTTCCTCTGACGTTGTAAATACACCAGGTTTCCGGCTATTTAGAAAAGACAGACCAACTATGTTGGGAGGTGTATTTACGTAAAAAATGAACTTGAAGCTGTAGAAGTTCTAACAGATTTTAGTTCTGCGAATGGCATTGAATTTTTATGGAATGAAATTAAATTTCAAAATTTTAAATAACTTGTTGTAGTTATATACAGGGCGCCTAAAAGAGAAAACTTTCAACAATTTATTAATATTCTAGATGACTTACTGTCATTTGTGACACGTCAATACGAAAATATTATTATTCTAGGTGACATAAACGTTGATCAGTAAAGCTGCAAATCGTTTCTGTGTATCATGGTCGTAGAGTACAGATGTACTTACTGTCGCCGGCATTCACCTTGATTGCGAAACTCTTTCTCCAGTCCAATTTATTATTAGCTTTCGAGTTGTGTACACGTTAAGTCACTTGGGCGTATTGCATATTGTTTTGTTTTTATTTTATTTTTTGTACTGTATTGTTGATATTAATTTAATAATAAAGCATGACAGACGTACGCAGGCGGCCATTTGCTGACAAAGTGAATAAATTCGTAGGTGAATTCCCGGATTTATTCTATGATGGTGCTAAAATAATTTGTAAAGTGTGCGAGAAAGATTTGATGTGCTGAAATAAGCGTGACTGTGGACTTCACGTAAATAGTGTACACCATAAAAATAAAAAAATGGCATGCCTTCGACAACATAGTTTATGTTTGATTTACTATTAATGCTGATTGCCTGTGATGTTCCGCTGCACATACTCGATAAACAACCATTTCGAGAGTTCTGGAATAAATACAATGCCCAGGTAAAGTTACCAAGCCGCACAACGTTATGGAACTGTACACGTAGACATGGTAAATAAGATGAAATGTGAATTAAAAAAAATACACGGCTGTGGTTATCTGTTGATGAGACAACAGATTGTAAAAAAATTCTATTTTAAATGTGATAGTACGAGTACTGGACCCTCCTAAACCGACAGTTCCACTGTTACTAGCTAGCAAGAGATTAAGTCAGTGCACTAGCGAAACAATTACCAGGGTGGTGCTGGAGACGTTAGAAAAATTTGAACTGTCAAAAAGTCAAGTGTTGATGTTTTTGACTGATGGCGCCGTGACAATACGTTCGGTAGGCCGTTCTTTGCAAGAACAAGGTTGTACGTTTATACATGTTACGTGTAAAGTGCATGCTTTACATCTTGTGGCAGAAACTATTCGAAAAGGTTTTCCAGAGGTGGATGCATTAATAGCAAGTAAAAAAAAAAATGTTTATTAAATCTCCTAAACGTCTCCGTGCATTTCATAACAAGTGTCCCGGTATTCCTAAACCACTATAGCCGATACTTACACGTTGGGGAACATGGTTGCAGGCAGCTTTTATTATGCTGAATACTTCCAACAAATAAAAGCTGTGATACTACAATTCAATCCAAATGAGGCTGCAGCTATTAAGGAAAGCCAGACAAAATTCAAAAATATTTTCGTTGAAACAGCTTTAAAAAATATTGCGAAGAACTATAAACCATTACATGAAAGCATAAAAAAATTAGAAAACAGTGCTTTGTCGTTAGCGGAGTCACTGCAAATAGTGGACGAAGTAAATCTACTGCTACACGCTATAGGTGACGCAACAAATGAGTGCGTTAAAGAAAAATTCGCAAGTGTGTTAAATGAAGACACCGGTTTTACCAAATTAAGACAAATATGTGATGGTGCAGCCCCAGATCCGTTAAGTGCGTACAAAGACTATTTTACGTATGTGTGTAATACATCAGTAGATGTCGAACGGTCATTTTCAAAATATAAGAATATATTTTCACCAAAGCGAACATCACTCATGGAGACAACCATAGAAACATACCTGATACTGCAAAATGGTTACACATCTTCTCGAGTTTGTGATAAGCAAGCTAGTTCATCAAGCTAGTTACGAGGGTAAGTTTTACATACATTTTTATAAATTGTAACAGTTTATTGTTTCTCGTATTAGTTAATTTCGCATACGCCACTGTCCTACGGAACATTTTTGACAGCCCTATTAATCAGACTTTTGACAACCGGGTAGCCAATTTCATGTCCTCTTATGACTTTACACAGTTAATATTGGATCCTACAGGCATTTCAGATTTTAAACAAAAAATCATAGACGTCATATTTTTTAATAAACCTGAGATTGTTCTTGACTCTGGCACAATAGATGCAGATGATATATCTGATCACAAAGCTGTATATTATGAATTATTCTTGAGCCTTAAACGTATCAAACCTAATACAGTAACTTATAGGGACTTTAAAAATTTTTCATTGGATGCATTTTTAAAAGATTTAAATAATATTAGCTGGGACGATTTATTTTATATTTTTGATATTGATAAAAAAATTAAATACCTCTCGGAAATAATATGTTGACTTTATTTGATAAACACGCGCCCTATAAAACTGCTCGAATTACTAAGCCTTACGCTTCCTGGCTTACAAACACAGTTAAACAAATTATGAAAGATCGTGATAAAGCGCGCAGCAAATACAATAGAACTAAAAACATAAATGATCTCTGTGCTTATAAGCAATTTCGTAACTATACCAACACCGTTAAAAAAGAGAAAAAGCTGCGTATTTAGCGTACAGTCAAAATTGTAACGATTCAAAATTACTTTGGAAAGCAATAAATAATCTGCATATTAAAAACAAACAAAATACTTAAAATCCTATCGAATTTCGTAATCCTGACCAAGTGAATGATTATTTCATTTCTCTATTTAGCGTATCAAATAATTGTGCTGAAACTGTATATGAATACACTAATAGACGTTTCAATGAGAATACATTTATTGAGTTTAAGTTAATAACATATGATGACGTAATCAAAATTATTGATAATCTACAATTAAATGCTTGCGGTGTTGGTGATGTTTGCGCCCAAATGTTGAAACACTGTTCGTCAGTAATATGTAATATATAAACATATTACGCACATAATAAATTGCTGTCTTGAAGTTGTCTATTTTCCGGAAAAATGAAAAGTCTCTCTTGTCAAACCACTTCCTAAAGTAACAGATCCTAAGAATTATCAGACTTACGTCTAATAAGCCTTATAACAACATTGTCTAAAATTCTTGAAAAAGTAATTTATATTCAAATATACGATTATGCAATCGAAAATAATATCATAAAATCCTCGCAATCAGGCTATAGAAAAAGTTTCAGTACCACTACAGTTTTACTCGAAATCACGGATAATATCTTTCGTTCACTAGACTGCAGAAACGCAACTGCCCTGGTCTCATTAGATTTTTCAAAAGCTTTTGATATTCTAGATCATGCCTTGCTAATTGCTAAACTAAAATTTTATGGTTTCGATATTTCAATATTTTTTTACTTCATATTTAAGAAATCGTCATCAAAAAGTATTATGGATGATGTGAGTTCAAATTTGTCCTATATTAGTTCTATTGTTCCTCAGGGTTCTATTCTGGGGCCTATACTATTTTTGCTTTACACCGCAGACATATTTGAGTGCAAAAAATTGTGACATGCTAGCCTATGCTGATGATTCAAATTTATCATTTCAGTTTAAGCCTAAGAATATCAAAATGCCTCAGAAAAAATAAATAGCGATTTGTCTGCTATATCTAATTATACTAAGTTGAATAATTTAAAGCTTAATCCTGATAAGTGTTCTGCTATTTTATTTTGTTCCAAAATTTCAAGAGAACTCAGCTCTAACAATATAAATTTACAAGTTGATGGTAAATCACTTAAGTTTTAACTAATAAAAAAAATCTTGGCCTGAAAATAGATATTGACTTAAGATTTAAAAATCATGTCTCATCATACCCAAGCAGCACAAGAACGTTGTTTAAACGTCTATTAAAGGGTTAAACCATACGTCTGTATACGATATAAGTCAACGTCTATTATCCTAAAAAATGTCCGCGCCGTCGACGTTTATAGATAGACGTTGTATAAATGTTTTTGCAGTAACAGATATAAAACGTTATTTCAAACGTATCGAAATTGTTGCGATATATCAAAATAAAACGTATTTACATCGACGTCTATTATTCGCATCTATTATCGCGCGGTCGACGTATATAAATAGACGACTTATAATCGTTTTTGCTATAACAAATATAAAACGTATTTACATCGACGTCTATTATCCGCGTCTATTATCGCGCGGTCAACGTATATAAATAGACGATTTATAAACGTTTTCGCTATAACAGATATAAAACGTTATTTCAAACGTATTAAGAACGTCGTGATATATCAAAATAAAACGTATTAACATCGACGTCTATTATTCGCGTCTTATATCGCGCGGTCGACGTATATAAATAGACGATTTATAAACGCTTTTGCTATAACAGATATAAAACGTTATTTCAAATGTATTACAAACGTTTGTGATATATCAAAATAAAACCAAAATTATTTAAATAAAACTCATTATTATAGAATACTTTTATTTACACTATAGGTTTTTAACAAAAAAGGGATTTAAATGCGGCACGCATGTTAAAGGGCTTGTGGCTCAATTGATATTTCACATTTTATCACCTTGAAATTTGAGCCATGCGATGAAAATTATACGAGCAGTGGACAATTTTTCGTGGATAATTCCGTTTTGTTTGCTCCTATGCGATAAATAGCTATTATCAGTCTTGTATACCTACCGAATGAAATTGTTTCCCAACTTTTATTTCAATATTTTTTTTTGTATAATTGTATATACAACTTTAAAAGTTATAGCGGTCCAAATAGCAAAATAATCATTTTTTGTGTTTTCGTGCGAATATCTCTTTCGCTGGAGTTTTAAGCATGCAAAAAATTTACAATTTCTGTAGAACGTTGAATTTTCACCAACACATCTTCTGTTTGAAAAATTTTTTGTAAGGTCTAAATTTTTTTTGAGTTAAAAACGACGCAATACATTACGACGTTAGTAAAAATCGTTACCGGTAACGATGCGATTGCTAGAACATGTGCCATAATCAATCTATAATTAAGCTCGGTTTAAATACTCGCTTTGTTGTCACAATGAGTACAACCGTTGATTGATATAGTAGTATGAATAATAAAATTCGAAATTTTTTACATGTATAATGTAACAAAGAAAATATAGACCCTACAAAAAAAAATTTCAAACAAAACTAGTTCATAATTAGACTCCACAAACTCATTCACCATGTAAATTTTGCGTAGAACTTACGCCAGGAAGCAGATACTCGCATGAAAACACAGAAAATCGATTATGTTAACAATTGACCGCTGCAACTTTGAAAGTATTAATTATACAAAAAAGATTGTTTAAATAAAATTGATGTGGCAAATTTTATTTTGTACACGAATGATAATAACCATTTTTGGCGTAGGAAGAGTTAGTAGGGCCATCCATAACAAAAGACGTTTTAACCCAAATTTCTTCAACATGGCAGCCGCATGACTCAAATCTCAGGGTGGCAAAATATGTTATTTCAATTGAGCCATCAAGCTCTTCAACATATGCCACATTTAAATCACTTGCAATAACATTTATTTTTGGTAAAAATCATAACTTTTCTATCATAAATATAAATAAAATATGTTATCTAGCAGAGTGCAATTATACTTCAAAATGAAAACGAGTAGCATAATCTGGCTGAAATTGTTTTTAATAAACTTGTATTATCATAAACTTGTAGACACTTTTGGTTCTAACTACTAACTCTACTTCTAATTTTAACAAAAAAAATGTGAAGAAATAACTTAAAGATAATAAAATTATCTTTCATTTGACTCAATCAACTACGTTTAATTTGGTCAAGCATTGACTCATGAGATACGATTTTTTGTAAGGATCAATTTCTTATTTTTAACAATCACATTCTTAAGCTGATTTTTTCTAATTTACTCAAAAAGTAAGCGACCTATGGAAAAATGTTGCATACAACAGTTATAGCTTTATTAAATTCTCTGCATTTTGTTTTGAACTAGAACACGTTGAACATTGGTTATGGTCAATTTCTGTAAATACATTTTCCGAAAAATAGTCTGGTAATTTTTTCATATAAATTGCATTTTAACAAAAAAAAAATTTATCCCTTTCCACCCAATAAAAAACAGCAAGTAACCATCCACAAATTTCATTTGTGATCATCTAATTAAAAAAAATAAGGTTTCAAACAGATTCATGCTACACCCCTTTCATGTTCTAATAATAGACGCTATTGTTCTAATTGCACTCCAAACATTAAACTAATATAAATATTCTCATATTCGCCTACCTATATAAAAGATATGGCCCTCATATTACTGAAATACATTGTTTAATAAACTAATCAGAAATTCAAATTCAAAAACGACTTATTATACTAGAAATTACAAAGAGACCTTATATATTTAGAACGTTGTATAGGTTAAAATAAATATAAACAAACAAAAATAATTACATGAGGTGATAAAAAATACCACTAAAATCTTATGTATGTGAATATATTTAAAAACTCATTTTTTTAAAATGGCGATCCCTCCCAATTTCATTTCAGTTCGTGATTCTCCAATAAACAATAATGCAAAATGGTATGTGCTTTCCTATGTCAAAAAAGTTTCCGAGATTTTATTGTAACATATTTTCTTATTTTCAAGATTATTGTTATTCCTAATCCATTTCTCCATCATGATTTTGAAACGATATAAAAAAATTAACAGAAACATTTTTCATAGAAATTTGGGATATTAATTGATATAAAATTTACCCTAAACGATTTCACATAATTTTTGTTATAATAAATATATCCTGAAAACGGATGTCTTTGACACAGGGAAGCATACAAGGTGTTGCGTTATTCTTTAATTAAGAATCATGAAGTGAAACAAAATTTGAGGTTTGGTGTTGTAAAAAATTAGTTACTTAACGAAATATTTTTGAAAAGTTTAGCGATAAATTTTTTCACTTCGTATAATTATTTTTGTTTGTTTTATTTACTTTATTCTATAACATTTTAGGTAAGGGTGTCTCTTGGTAATTTGACTGAATTAACATTTGACAAATATTTATTATATATTCGTTTGGAAAGGTCTGCATCTCAAAAAAAATAAAAACTATTAAAATCTACAGTCGAATATAAAATATAAAAATATGTAGGATATTCTATTTGGAACAACGTTAGTTACCACTTCTGGTATAACCGGAAGTGGTAGAAAAATGGAGATTTTTATAAGCTGAATATATAGCACAACATGGACAACCTGCGTATACAAAATTGCATTGCTGCACTCTAAAATAGTGAAAGTACAGATAATTTGAGGTCATGCTGATACAGACATCAGATTATTGAGGTTGCTGCTTGTCGTGATGCATGTCCAAATCGTTGCTTTGCAAGTTTCAGCCAATCCTTTACTGCTGATTCTATTGATAAATCTTTGACTTCTGTCGATTGCACATTGGCAAAAGATAATTTAACAGCTTCTAGAAGAGCATACAAAACACTGTATGTAATAAGCACCTAGACAGGATTGTTTATTTACTTACCATATATTAATTCCATCATTTTAGTGTTTTTAAAAGGTTTTTTGTCGCAGCCTGCCCAATTATATTTCATTGCCACCTTGTTAGATAGTAGAAATTTCATAATATTCATTGTTGCTATTCTGACATTGGGCCCTCCGATGACCGATAAGCGAGATTTCTAAAACATTTCATGAAATTATTATTAGGTAAGATTCATTTTAAAGTTCTAGAATTTAGAGTAAACTATAATAAAATAAAATAATAACAAAATTAAAGAACTGTCATGGAAAATGCACTTATACTTAAAAAATACATAATATTTATCTGCAGCTTTTTAATTTTATAAATTGCGCGCCTCTGTTTTACCGACAATTTGGAATTTCACACCAAGCAACATGGCCGCTTTACGGCACAGCAAGTACGGCAGAGAGAGCCTATGCGATATCCAGTTATATAGATCAGTGACTTTTACGTTGTTTTTTTATAATAGCTAACATGTAAACAAACATGCCGAATAGAAACGCACCAACAAAATACTAAAGTCAATTCGCGACGATATTCAATTTAAAATAAATAGAATACCTAATTTTACACACAAAAAACTTAACACAGGTTAGAAAGAACTGAGAAAACACTCCTCCATTATTGCCTACTGCTTTAATTTTGTAATATTGTACCTAGACATGTTAAAAACCACTGTATCTACCCAGGAATACATTCAGCGATTTTGCAATCTAATTTACTAGGTAGGTATAAGTTTATTAGCATCATTTTTACTTACCTAAAATTTGCACATGCACGCTTTACACAACAACAGGTCAACAGGTGGTTACACAAGACAAGAACAGATCGAATTACTCTGTATATAGCGCAAGTGTGCGACTGCTCGGTGCGATTAGTGACATCATAAAAACTCTGTAGTCTGTGGGTACGATACCGATTGGCTGCCGCTTAAATAACGTTGCAATTTGTTGTCTTGGCTGGTAGAAAACTCGTTTATACTATACTTACACTTAACAGATAGTCAAAAATGTTGCTTGTTAAATAAATACATGGTTTGTGTTAAGAAATTAATTTTTTTATATATAGAGGATGCCCAAAAACATCAAGAATATGAATTTTATTTTTAATTTTGAAGGAAAATGCCATTTGAAAATGTTACTTATTACTTTCTTTGTATAGTCGCATAATACTTTTGCAAAACAATATCTTTTATTCTAAAATGTTAATAATAAGCATTCACTCGAATTTAAATTAACACAAGTGATTATAAAAATGACACTGACACTCAAAAACCTCATATAGGTATTCATTACATACAGGAGAATATATAAACTGGGGCACTGAAAATAAGTAGATTTAAATAAGCAGATTATGAATTGGATTATAGCTAAGAAAGTAATTATAACCGAATTTTTCAAATGGTATTTGCCTTAAAAACAAAGAATAAAATTAAAATCATTGAGCGATAAAAAAATAATGTTCTTAATACAAATCGTATCTATTTAACAAGCAAAATTCTTTTAAGAATCTGTCTCTCATTGGGATTGACCTCAAACGTTGGAAAAATTGATCAGTTTGACAGTTGTCAACTGTCAAAACTGCTATTTGAAACTTTAAGGTATACTAGATGTCGTATTGTTTATTTCAAATGTAATCGTCTAACAAAAACGTTAAATGTGCGTAGAAAATACGTTTATGTACATAAAAGGTATACGAATAGACGTCTAATATTTGTTCCAAATTTAACCGTCTAATGGAAACGTTAAATAGATGGTGGTTGTAGACGCTAATTAGATATTGTACTTAAAAAATACGTTCATGTGACGTCTAGTACATAAAAGATATCTGAATAGACGTCGTAATATTTATTCCAAATTTAATCGTCTAATGAAAACGTTAAATAGACGTTGGTTGTAGATGCTAATTAAATATTGTACTTAAAAAATACGCTTATGTGACGTCTAGTACATAAAAGGTATACGAATAGAAGTCGTATTATTTATTCCAAATTTAATCGTCTAATGAAAACATTAAATGGACGTTGGTCGTAGACACTAATTAAATATTGTACTTAAAAAATACGCTTATGTGACGTCTAGTATATAAAATGTGTACGGATAGACGTCGTATTATTTATTCCAAATTTAATCGTTTAACGAAAACGTTACATAGACGTTATTTATAGACGTTAATTAGATATTGTACGTAAAAAGTACGTTTATGTGACGTCTAGTACATAAAAGATATACGAATGGACGTCGTAATATTTATCCCAAATTTAATCGTCTAATGAAAACGTTAAATAGACGTTGGTTGTAGGCACTAATTAAATATTGTACGTAAAAATACGTTTATGTGACGTCTAGTACATAACAGGTATACGAATAGACGTCGTATTATTTATTTCAAGTTTAATCGTCTAATGAAGACGTTAAATAGACGTTGGTTGTAGACGCTAATTAGATATTGTACGTAAAAAATACGTTTATGTGACGTCTAGTACATAACAGGTATACGAATAGACGTCGTATTATTTATTTCAAGTTTAATCGTCTAATGAAGACGTTAAATAGACGTTGGTTGTAGACGCTAATTAGATATTGTACGTAAAAAATACGTTTATGTGACGTCTAGTACATAACAGGTATACGAATAGACGTCGTATTATTTATTTCAAGTTTAATCGTCTAATGAAGACGTTAAATAGACGTTGGTTGTAGACGCTAATTAAATATTGTACGTAAAAAATACGTTTATCTGACGTCTAGTACATAATAGGTATACAAATAGACGTTGAATAATGTACGTAAACGCAAATTACACCATTTACACCAAAAATAGACGTCTATTAAACGTTCTTGTGTTGCTTGGGTAAATACAAAAATGTTACATTTCATTAAAATTACTTTATAGTAACAGATATATAATAAATTTCAAATTACGTAAAAAATGGTGCGAGTCACTTGTCTTTCCAATTTTAAATTATTGCAATATTATTTACTTTTCCTGCTTAGATAAACTCACTCAAAATCATTTACAAAAAATTTTAACCACATGTTGTACATTTGTTTATAATTTGAGAAAATATGATTATTACACAAAAGTTTAATGATCTTGGTTGGTTAAACGTAAATAATTTGTAGATATCACTTATCAGTTTTTGTTCATAAATTACTGAATACATCTCTCCCGCCTTATCTGCGAGAAAAAATAAATTGTCGACGTGATATGCATAATTTAAATTTGAGAGCTTTACAAAAATTAGAGTAACATAAATTCCATACAGCTATGTTTCAAAGATCATTTACATACAATGCTATATTTATGATAAAGGAAACAGAAAAATTCTCATAAAATTCCTTTTTTTAATGTATTAATAAAGTAATTAATAAAGGAATTTTATGAGAATTTTTCTGTTTCCTTTATCATGAATAATTACTCATATGGGATCAACCTATCTACGTTACAAAATGCTATATTTATTTATAACAACATAAATAAATGACGATCTAAAGAGCTTATCTGTGAATGGCTTTCGTAAAAAAGTGAGAAGGCATTTTATTTCGACACAATAATACATACATAACTTTTAACATTTTTACTGTTTGGTATTCCGTTGTGAACTGATACCGGTTAAATAAATAATTTTACAATTTTTAAATTAGGACAATACCTAGTTATTCAATTCAATTCAATTCAGTTCAATTCCTTTATTAACACTTCGGCTATTACAACGAATAGATGTGGTCGTCAACAGTAAGTAAATAACAAACATACAAAGAAATAATAAACATAATTAGAGTGGAAATATAAACACAAAAAAATAAAAAAATAAAAAATACATATATAGATCACTAAAAATTAAACTACAATACATATAGTGTATAACAATTCACGTCATTAGTTACAGACATACTAAAACAGGTAGGTGCTGCTTAATAAGAAAGGAACTCATTGACGCTAATAAGTTATAGTTTAAAATTTAGGATTAACTAAAACTGAATTTTTTCTTGTTAATAATGAATAATTAATCACCTTAGTTTCTTAGTTTTAATGTTTGTTTCGAATATAATTTGAATATGTATAATAATATGGAATTATTATAGCGGAACATTATTCAATTAAGGTTAGGTTAAGGTTAAATAGGGTAGCCCTTCTGGCTAGATTTCACTTTTGTAATTTCATTTACAACAAAGACATTAATTATTATTGTTATTATAAAAAAGTTTATAATTTAGTATCTACGGGAAGACATACCAAATTTTTATGTAAATCTTAATCTACAGTTCAAGTTAAAAATATTAACAGTCATTGGCGTAGATACGTAGCTTACATACCCTTTTTATAGAATTATGTTTTACTCCACTGGATATTTTTGAAAAAATACTAAACTAGTAAACTGGTAAATTTCCCATGGAATTCTGAAAAATATAACTTTTAAATGTTTGATAAAACAAGCTGTTAGTTTTCTACGCACAAAGTATTAAGTAACAAAAATGTATTCACATAATGTTTAGTCTGAATAGAGAGATTTATTATAATGTATATCAATAACAGGCTCCGTTATAACAGTTGGCGGCGTTCTTAATAATTATAGCTGACTATTAGTTTTTCTTTAAAATATGTTTTTGTACACTCAAGTTAGTATATACAGTTAGTTAATTGAGAGCTCTTGTATTAAATACATCGAAGTAAAATATAGTTTGAGTTTAATTACATCAAATTTGTGTTTTACTAAATTTCCCATAAACCTGCTTTTACAAGCCATTTCCGATTTATTTGCAGTTTCAGATTATCGTCTTAAAAGAGAGCATTAGAAAAACTAGATCTGCGAAAGTACAAGTCTTCTGTGTGAAAAAATACTTATTTCCACATCAATATGAGAGAATATGGTATCCACAAAACACAGAAAATAAAACTGTTGATAATTTGTATGTAACCGTTCTCTTACAACTCTGCCAAAATGCACTGGAGCACCATACATTTGTATCCAAATTTCATATCGCTAATCAGCGCGCAAATCTTCAGTATAGTAAGTAGTTAAATATAGTTTAATTTTTGGACTACAAATGTGGACCACAAATGTTGTTAAAAGCACCCAGCGAAATATTGACACTGATTCATCTTGTGGTTAAAGTCGAAAAACACGAGTGTTTTCGCCTACCTAATTATGAAGATTGTGGTAGTTAAGTTCTTCTGATCTACTGAATGTCATTTCATCGGTCCATAGAATTTTAAGCAAGAAACCAGGATTTCCTTCTGATGAATTTAAAAGCCTTTGGCAAAAATTCAAGCAGTTTTCAGCATCCCCAGGATGTAAATGTTGCAAGGGCTGTGGTTATCTCATAATATTCGTAATAGGTGCGAATTCGATATTTACAGTTGCTGAGCTGCTCTGTGAGAGCTCAGCCTCCCATTATGATTTCTATTTTATTCATTATTTAGACGCAAGCCAAAGTTGCGATAATTGTGATGTGTTCTAATGAAAACGAGAAAATCTAGAAGCCTCCTATGTGGAAAACGTCTTTGATAGTCACGAACTGCTGCCTCAACATTTCCGTCACAGAATCCGTAAGAGTAATAAATATCTGCATATTCTTCATTACTAAATGGTTTTGAGAATTACATTATTTATGCAGAGCACTATTTTCTCTTTGTCAATTTCCAGTAGTTGGTTGTATATTTTGCAAATTTATTTTTTGTCTTTTTTTTTGAAAGAATGGTTGTATTGAAACCCACTGTAACGGTACGATTTTTATGTATAGATTTATTGGTTTATATGATTTTTAAAATTAATTTTGTAGCTTAGTTCACTCCTTTTAATAGAATGCGGGTTGGCTTTAGGTATTGTGAACGACTCATCTACATCGACTGGCTTGCGCAACGTATGCTTCGAGAAACTGCTAAGATAGACATTTTTAAGTCGAGATACGGTGGATTGGTAGCAAGAGTTGTAGTGATTGTGTTTTTTAATCATCCTTGTGGGATATATTATTTTGGTGCCAAGTTATATAGATTTCGTTTTGTGATCATCGTGTATGGGTGTCATACATGACATCTGCCTTTTCAAGGAATATAAGCCGTAAAGACATACTTAATCTCATGCTGTTAGCCAGCACGTGTTGACTGCCCTTCATATGAAGGTATGTGGTTTCATAGTCCTATGCCATTGTTTACTATTAGTTTACTTCATTTTAGGGTCCTCGTATGGTCCAGTCATACGTTTTTGTATGGTCCAGTTATATGTCCTTGTATGGTTCCGTTATAATAGTTTTATAGAAAGAATCCTTGTAGGCGTCTTATCGTACGTCATTGTATGGAGCGTCCGTTTATGCAGCGTTCTTGTATGTACCCCGTCATACGTCCCTTCATAATATGCTGTTTGTATGGTTCAGGATTCCGTTAAACATCCTGCCGTCCCTCAAATTCCAAGGGTGACCAGCGACTAACTGTAGGAATGCCGAAGCCTTCGAGACTTCCCGCATCGACACGCAAGTTTTGTGTTTTGTATTGTCCGCTGATAATGGCCTTTTGATTAATTAATGATTGTTTTGGTAGTGTGGCCTTAAACCTTTTGGTTAGTTGTATTGTAATTGATATTATTTTAATGCAGCGGAAATTAACTCTGGCTAGCTGATTAATCATAACGTCTAAATGTATTATGCGTTTTAATAAACTAAAATAATAAACCGGAAACTAAAAGTGTAGATTGTAAATAAAAAAGATGGCACCACGCAAGGGCGTCAGAAGCTTCCTAAGGGGGGGATCAGTTGACGTAAACATTGAAAACCACCTAATAAGAAATGCCACAAATGGTGTGTAATGGAAAACATACAGGCATTTTGTTGTATATTAGAAAGTGTCCAATTTTTTAATTGTTTTTCGTGATATTGTCATTTTTGCCTACTGAACACGAATTTCGAGTAAAATATTCCCGTTCGGCTATACAAAATATTATGGGACTTAAAGTGCAAAAATGTCACATAATCTTACTATGTTGGAAAAAAATGCAAGAATCGGACGTTCTCTGATATACGTTTTTAATGGTAGTTATATTTTCGACACAAGATCTATGTGAATGTCGAAAAGTGATGTCATTCATTACCATCTTCAATAATATATTTTTTTTGCGGCCCAATGGATCCGCACTGAACCCACGACACTGTAGCTCGTTTTATAGAGAAATTAGAGAGGACTACCTTTAGTAACCATAATGCTTACAATGTCAAACCAATGAATTCTTTCGCCGTGTGTATTGTATTGCAAGTTATTGCCTATTTGAGTCTGAAGACATTTGAAATCTAAGAAATCGTCAGAATCCAATTCAATTACAGTAAACGGTTGACCATTCTTTTTGACATTTTCCAATGCACAATTTCAAAGTTCTCTTTCTTTGCCTCTCAATGAGAGAAAGCATCGCATCCCCTTCATTTTACGTGTGGCCAACAGTTGAAACGTTTAAATTGTCTGCTATAAAGGCTTAAATGTCAGTGATTATAGTGACGACGATAATAAAAAAGATAGTGACGTGAAGTCTAAATATATAGAAAATTTAAATGCCAAAGAAATTCGTTTATGCAAGATGCAATGAGAGCGGAAGTGGAATTGTCAAACATATTTAAAAACAATAAAAAAATTATCTATGATCTGAAAGAACGTATTAAAATTTTAAACAGAAACGCTGAGGCCATAAATAAAAATAAACAAACTGACAAAGAAACGCAGATAAGCTTTTGTACTAAAAATGTATCTACTTCAACAGATTTTGAAAAAGATGCTAATAAAGTAATAGCTGACACAAATTATTGAAATTTGTGGTGAAGACAAATCTAACACTGTAATAGAAGTTAGTAACAAATCTCTAAAAATAGTTTCAAATACAGTTGGACAAAATTCTAATAAACAGAGGTTCTGTAATAAAATACTCATTTTAACTGATGATTATAAGTCATTACGTCGGTAAATTTGTAACAGAAAAGTTAATACTAACTTTTACTTACCGAGTCGAAACAGTCATCAAGCCATGTGCAGCATTTAAGCAGGTTATAGAATGTTTAGAAGCATTAACTAAAAACTATTCACTTAGTGACCATGTCATCATCATTGCTGATTTAAACAACTTTACAAACAGAAACAGTACAAAAAGTAAAAAAAATGCTCCAATATTAATTTAATAATTTTAACGGCTTCTTACAAATCATTTCATATCAATAAATATGTTCATAAATATAACAACTTGGTAAATTCCTATTTTTACTGGAAAATTGTGTACAAGATAAAATAAATCTCCACGATGTAATTGATAAAGGGTACTAAAATGAACAAAAATGCAAGTAGCCAGTGACACAGTTGACTTACTTTTAAATAAAAAACAAAACTGTATAATTGTGAAAAAGATAATGGACGCCAATGCTCAACTTCAGAATTGTCAATTACAGGTGAAGGTAGAGCATTTATGTTGTCAAGACGACAGTGTCCAATTAGATGCGATTAGGGGCCATTTTTTATATCTAACGAAACTGTAAATAAAAATAATTTTAGAGAATGTAATATGTCCAGAAGTAAAAAATTAATTACAATGCACCAGAATGCTTAATGCGTGTCAATTAAGGTACTCACCCTACAAGTTGTACAAATTATATCTCTGTCTCCCACTAATTATAAATTAGAATCTTTTTTCTGTCGATTTCAAAAGGCTCATGGTGGTATAGCAATTTTTTGTAAACACCAACTTGAAGTAGAATATTTACCTGTAAGTGAATATTGCGTCGAGTGTTCGTTAGAGTGCTCATGTATTGAAATACTTCGTTTAAAAATTATAGAGGAGAAAAAATGCATTTTTTACAAAAATTTGAAGTTCCTTCAAATGGCTTATATAATTGTGAAATGTAAGATGTATCAAAATCCGTACCAAATAAAAAGAAAAGGCCCTTTTTAATTATTGGTCAAATTTTGATAATTTTTACCCCAATAAATTTTTTCAACGAAATTCTTAATTTAAGTCCGTTTTATGATTACGAACAACAATCGTTCATGGCATTTTTCTCAAAAGAGAAAAATATTGGTACTTTACTCTTGAACGAGTTTCACATTTTTTAAGTTTTTGATCATCCGGTATATTTTTTCGAATATTTGATTCTGGTTTTAGAGCTCCATCCGGAGACACACTATTGTATAATCTTACACATTAAATTTAATTTTTGTAATATTGTGTGATGATGAAACAAAATTGAATTATTTCGAAACCGGTCACATTAATAAAAACAAGGGGTTGTGAGACAAGACATTTTCTAATATTTTAGTAATACGCATATGATTATTATTTGCTGCAACATGTTTTAGATTATTCTAATTATCATTTTTTTCAAAAATTTTAAATTTTTTTGTATTATATAATAATTGTACGTATTACATTTAATTTTATACAGTCCTGACAAGATATTTTCTAACCCTTTTGTAATACGTCTACTCATATGAGTACGAAAAAAAATAATAAAATATTGCGATAGTATGAAACTGTTTTTCTGGATTATTTTATCTCTAAAAAGACAAAATTGTGTTTTGGTAAAAACAAAGAGCGCATACTACTAAAGTTTGGTACATCAAAGTTACAAAAGGCTAGCACAGACCCTTGTTATATTTGATATGTTCTACAGACGATTTTTACCAAGTGTCATACACAGAAATTAGTAGATGAGCAGATATGTTTTATAGCATTAAACCGCTTAGAGCGTTTGTCTGGATAGAGGGAAACTTATTTCAAATAATTTTAATTTCCGTATCCAACGGCAACAAAAGCTTTTATTTTTGATCCATTATATGTGACAATGTAAAATGCATCCTAATAGATTCTAGCATTCTAATTATTCTTATGCAATAAATAAATAAAGAACATTACCATCTGCTCATTTCAGTCTTCCTTTAAAGTGATTAATGTTATCTTTGACTTTTTGGTGAAAATGAGATTATGCAAAAAGGTGGAAATTCAGTCTTCTAGATTTGTGCGGAAACAAATTGTGACTTTAGAAAATGAGAACATTTTGGAACAATTTTGATTTGTATGGTCACAATCTGGTATAACATCTATTTTGCGTGAAATCGCTAATTATTTAGAAAAAAATAGTTGGCACCTCTTAAAAATGATAGTTTTAAATATCAAAATCACAATATATCAAGAAATAACCAAGGTTAAGAATATTTTGATATTTTGACAGGCTTTTTCTCCTTGAAGAATTAAACTTAACCGTGAAAAAAGATGTAAAATAAAGATTAAAACAATATTGGTTGTCTAGATAGTTGCCTAGATTTATTTTATGTTTAAAATCTGGGATATTTTCACCATGGTATTTTTCTCAAAAAGTTAAAATCATTTGGTTTCCAAAATTTGTTAACGTCTTGGTATCTTGTTTAACAGGCAAGAATCAATTTGTAGAATATTGTGGCTTCAAGTCTGCACAATTTTTCGTTATATCTGGAGTGCCTCAGGGATCGATATTGGGGCTCTTATTTTTCATATTATTTATTAATGATATAGTTGGACGTTAACTATTTACAGTGGGTTTCCCACATGAGCAGTTGCTAAATAGAAGATTATCTTTCATGCCTTTATTTTATCTTGCTACCCCACGAATAATATTGTTAGATTTTCACCTTTATACATATTTTGTGTGTGAGACTTGCACATCTGTGCATATATTGTGATACATTTCATTCAAATTTTGTAAATATAAAGGGAATTTTTCTCTAACCTTCTCGAGTATTAATCTATAGTTATGATGCAAATGTTCATTTTTAATACCTGAATTCTGTTACGTCATTTTAAATAATGTTTTTGCTATTATTTTAACTCAAATTATTGTTACTTCTCATCCTGTAATTGGTCTGTACTGAGGGGGTGGGTACCTAAGTAGACAAATAGATAAATAAATATATAAATAAATAAATACATAAATAAATAATTAGTGATATCACATAACGATAGTAACCAATATTATAGTGTGAGAAACCGATATTGTGACGGGATGTACGTAAGCCGCTATGGAACGCAGAGCCAGATTTCATTGTATTGTTCACTCGTTTATATTTTAAGTGTATGTTTTTGTGCTCAGTTTAGCTGGCAACAATTTAACAATGGTACAAAGAGTATTAACTTGAAATGAAAGTAATGAATTTAAAGTATTGACTATACATATAGCAGTTACAGTAAGCAAGTTCGCTTAATATAACTTGTTACTACCCAGCAAGAATCGGGGAAGGTAAAAAAAAATCTTAACGAAAATCAAATTATTGTTTAAAATGTTATAGCAACACCGATGATGATAAAAGTTAAAATAAAACTATAAGTATTAAAATAGATTAAATATGGGGTTATCATAGGGGTTATCAAGGGCTCTATTTTAAATTCTTATATAGTTTTAAGAAATTATGCTGGTAGCAGAAAGTAAACAGAATCTAGTTGCCTCAATAATTGGATTTTAGTACATCTATGGAAAACAAAAGAATTGTCGTGACATCTATTGAAACAAGTGTCAAACGAAATAATCGTAATTTAGAGAATTGCTCTCAAAATAAAACTCGCGTAACGTAAATTGTAACAATTTTAATATGGATCTGCAAACAAGAATTGGTTTAGTGCAATGATATTATGAAGGCGGTAAAAACTACACTACTGGATTGTGAAGAATTCGTACGAAAATGAGTTTGACAGCAGGGCCGTGCAAGATGAAGGCGTATCGTAATTTGATTAGCAAATTTGAAAGAACAGGGTCTGTAAAAGACCTTCCGAGGTCAGGAAGACCTAGGATTAGTGATGTCCAAGTTGCAGAAGTTCTTCAGGAAAATCAAAACGTAGCTAATACTAATCCGCTAGCAATCGGTAGTGTGAATGCGATATCAAAACGATTACAAATGCCATACACCACGGTTTGGAAAATTTTACGGAAAATCCTAAAAAATGTATCCCTATAAACTGCAACTGCTGTTTGAATTAAAGGACGCAGATTTTGCTCTCAGGTACGATTTTTCATTACACGTATTGGCTCAGATGGAAATTGAACCCGATTGGTTATCCCGTATTTTAGACAGATGAAGCCTATTTCTCTCTTAATGGTGGAATTAATACTCAACTGTCGAATATGGTCAACAGAAAATCCACATGAAATCGTTCAGCAAGGCCTTCATGACAAAAAAGTCACCGTTTGGTGCGGTTTCACAGCTAATTTCATCATTGGTCCATACTTTTTCGAGGAAATGCGGAATGGGGAGGCCGTATCTGTAACTGTTACTGGTGAACGATACCTGCAAATGTTAAGGGATTATGCAATTCCACAGTTGCAAAACGAGCACGAAGGAATTGAAAACATGATTTTTATGCAGGATGGAGCACCTCCGCACATTTACCGACCAGTTAAAGAATTGTTAACTGCGGTTTTTCAAGATCGTGTTATAAGTAGACATTTTGCAAATTTATGACCACCAAGATCGCCTGATATTAACAAAGCGAATTACTGGCTGTGGGGTTATTTAAAAAATTTGGTGTTTAGAACTCGGCCAACAACGCTGGAGGAATTAAAGGACAGTATTAGAGAACAGATTCGTGCAATTCAACCAGAAATGTTGAATAGTGCTGTATACAATGGTAATTTTACAACAACAAAATGGAGGTCATATCGAATATTTGCGGTAACCAGTGTTTGACATCAGAAATCCCATTATGTAAGCAACTAGATTCCATTTACTTTTTGTTATTAATTTGATTTGTTAAGAACATATAAGTTGAAATATATCCCTTACTTTATAATCACCCGTTATATTAAACGTTAGGTAGGTAACAAATTTTAAGCAAAAACGATATTCAAAATGGACAAACACGTTCTCCCAGTATTACAATGCAATGGTGAAAAGTGTTCTTTAACATTAGTTACTTAAGTACTCTAGGGAAATATAAGAATATATCGGTATTCGTATGAGATATCAACTACTTGCATTCAAAACTTTTTTGTCTGATATTTAAGGCTGAACTTTAATGGGGAGTCTTCATATCGATATTAAGTCACCAAATGGCATCAATCATACTCATTTCTCATGGTTTGTTTTCTTGTTTGTTGTGGAGGCAAAAATTAAGAGCCTCATTAGCTCAGAATTTTTTCGGTGATTTTTCCAAAATTACTGCTTGGTTCATAATTTGATTCACCTAAAAGTTATGGTCTATAAAAGCAGCCTAATGTTTAACAATAATTGAGCTAAATGTTGAATGAGTATTTAGACAAATCAATTTATGTAAGACAATAAAATAACTTGAACTGAATGATAAGTTGCCTGTTATATATAGATTTTCTTTAGACTTCGGTGATGCTGAGGACAACAACTAAAATAACGTACTAATTTGTAATGCAGTCGATGTTTCCAAATAATTTATTTCATGAGGACAATTTAAAATCAACAATAACAGACGATTTTAAATTGTCTTGACGATGAAATAAATTATTTCGAAACGTCGACTTTATCAAAAAATTAGTTTGCTATTTTAATTATTGGCTTCAATCCCACCGAAGTCAAAAACATTGTAATAAAATATCAACAATTTTTTCAAAATTTTAATTAGTTTTAAATAATATAAATAAAATGAGGCCTCACAAAATTTATTGGTGGAGACACGACATGACGTCCAGAATTTAGAAAAATTTGAACAGTTCTGCCTGATCATACAAAACTAATAATAACAGTATTATTAAAGCTGAATGAAAAACTAATTTAAAGTTATTAATTACTAAAATCAAACATGAAGTATATATACCAAAGAAGCTAATTTGTATAGTTTATGGAAACTAATAATTAACTAGCAATCATAAAACAAAAAGTTCTAGCTGTATTAAAAATAAACATTCATTTCAAATCGAAATATGTAAACAGGGTATCCGAAAATTCCCTTTTCATATTGTAGGTGGTAATGAGAAAATGTGAGGATAAGTCCCTATTAATATGAGTTCAAAATTGCTTCCTGAGGGAGCTCTTCGAGGACGATACTTAATAGATAGTTTTTTTTTAATGTCTTTGGAACGCTTTAATGTATAACATGTAGCAATTTGGTTACTGTCTACTATAAAGGCTCTTATAAATAGATGAGTGAGTAGAAGAGCAAGAACAAAATGAGGCGACCTACCAATGTCCGGTCTTATGGGACTACGTCGAATACTCTATGGTTCCAAAGGAGACCTCCGAGATGTGCCTGTCCACGTAGACGATCCTAGAACCTATACTGTAGATGCACCTCTAAGATAATGGCTAAGGAGGAGGAGCTAGAAGGTTTTGACGAACCTAGATACCAGTATTGGGGAGAGGGGAGCTAAGAGGCTTTGACAAATATAGACAACATCTAAGATAATAGCTAAGGGGGTGGAGCTAAAAGTGTGTATCTCACCAATGAGAGTGTTATATTCTTTCTTTATTTGTATGAATGACGTTCAAGCGTAAACGGCTTCAAATGCTCGATCAACTCCAACAGGTCGAACAGATATGTTAAAATAGCTTCAACTGCTTGATCAACTTGAGCAGGTCGAATAGATATGTTAAAAAACATGTCATTTCGACCTGTTGTAGTTGATCAAGCCGTTGAAACAGTTTACAATTTTATTTTTATTTTAATGATTTACAAGACTTGAACTTTTTGCATTGGTTTAAAAGTACTATTTTCTTTAAGTTGTTGGTATAAACTGATATATAAACCTACCTCAATATTTTGTTCAAATCCGATTCAGTTAGTGGATTCTTCACCTGTCTAAGTTGCGATATTATTACATATATGATTTTGAAACTGCTTGAAACTGAGAATATTGACATATATTTATTTTATTTCAAGTTTATATCTAAACTTAGATTTAAAAACATATTTATTTCCAGTCGAAATTACTGTACAGCATAATTTATTTATTTTTTTCTATTATTATAAATATATCAATATAATCTCCAGTTACTCAAAGTTAATAATTAACATTTATACGATGTATTCTGTTAATACAGATATTGAAATTTGTTATTTGCATTACAGAAAACGTCGTGAGTCCAGTGCCGATTCTGGAATTAGAAGTATGGGCTCCAAATCTCGCCGAGATTCTCATCATACTGCCATTTCTGATTTCAAGACAGAAGTGGCGAAACTCTGGCAACGGCGAGAAAGTATAACAACCACAATTATCACTCCTAGTACCATGCGCAGGGACAGCGGAGAATCTAGTAAAAGTGGGCGAAGAGATTCAATTTCACATTCTCATCATACGTCTAGGAGAGGATCTGGTGAAAGTGGAAGAAGTGGTAGACGGGACTCTACCACAGCAATAACACCCCCTCCACCTAAAATAGTAGCAGCCAAAAAGAAAAGACGGGACTCGCGAACTATTACTGATACTCCATATTACAGGCAAGAACAGAGGCCTTCTACTTCTTCCACGGCTTCTGACTCAGCACCTGCCCAATACCTGGGTTTAACACCAATAACCACAACTAGTAGTACGTCTGATACTAGTACCCAAGCTCTTCCTCCCCTACGATTATAACTTCTAGTGTAACACCACCTGCCACATCTCCAACGGTTCCAACAACTACGGCAACCACGCCAACTCATCCACTACTTGCTACCAGAAGGGACTCCACAACACAGTGTGGTAGACTTGGTAGAAGAGACTCTAGAAGTCACGCAAGTCCAGAGCGTAGCAGCAAGCACTCTAGATTGCAACGTCAGAATACAGCGTACGATGAAAGTTGCCTACCTCCTGGTGGCTGGAGTAGAAGAGGTTCTCAGCCAACAGCCTTAAGTCCCGATGTAGATGATACTGGACGTAAGGCTAGACGAGACTCTTTAAGTCCTGATTCTGCTTCGCGTAGTAGAAGAGATTCTAGATCTCATTTAAGCCCAGACAGATCTGGCGAACGTGATATTAGTCCTGTACGTCGTAGCAGAAGAGGTACGTTACGACGTCAATCCACTAGTGTAGCTGGAAGAGGACATGGGCATCGCTCACCTGATTCATCCAGTTGCTCTAGCCGTGATCCAAGTCCTTGCAATCGCGCGGGTCCACCTCCGACTACTGAAAATTATAGGCCAGCTATTCGCAGGCAATCCACGACAGAAGAAATTTTAATAGCACGAGGATTTCGTAGGCAATCAACAACTGAGGAAATGATTAGGTGTAGGAACTTTCGAAGGCAGAGTTCTCAGAGTGACGACTGTCAGAGGTACCGAGGAAGGAGAGATTCAAGTGCACAAATCTTGGATGGTACTATTGCGTCAATGACTGTGGAAACATCTAGTACGTTTTTTGATTCTAGCACGCAAACAGGTAAGGGGGCAATGCAGGGAAACTCAATTTTAAAACTAAATTTTTTTATCAGAAAGGATTATTCGGAAGAATATTTACATTATTTAAAAATTACTTATTGGGAAATATATTATATCTAATACTAAAATTAAAAAAAAGAAAAACTTGAAATCTATGAATACATATTAATTACATCAAATACAATAAATGGTAAAATCAATATTTTTCAATGACTGAGGCTTTTTAAGTAAATTGCATATTCTGTTTCTAACCAGTTGATGATATTTTTTTTTCTAGTATAAAAGTAATAATGGTTTTTGTTTACTGAAAAAAAATATAGCTTTTAAAATTAAATCCAGATTTACTAAAATTTTAGTTAAAAAAAGTCAATTTCTAAGATAAGTATTTGAAGAAGAAATAGTTACATAATGTTTTATCATTCAAAGGGAATTTTATCAAAAAATTCGTATTATTTTTTTAATACATCTACATCCTTTACCAATTTTAAAAATATTCTAAGTATACTGTATATCTAATGCACTATTATGTCATAGATAAGATACAAATTGACTCTATTAATTTTTGAAATGTTAGTATTAATTTTTAACACACCTATCCGTTTAGAAATTTTAGAATACCTAAAACATTAACGGTCTACAATAAAAGATTACCAGAATTTACAAATAAATATCCTTATTTTCATATGTCGATAGTTAGTCGTATAGTTAGTATATTTAGTAGTTGACTTTGTTGGGCAACAACCTTAGAATGAAAAAAAAATATAAAATCAAATTTATTTTTTTTTTTAGATACTGCTGTTTTATTAGAGTTTTTCTTAAAGTACCTAACTATCATTTAAGAAAAGTAATCATAAAAATTGTGAAATGCGTCATTTATCACTACGGATATAATTAATTAATTGAATATATCTAAAATTATTATTTTTGTATTTTATATTTGGAAGACAAAACTTTGATGTGATCAACTCATAACTTTTATGTATCAATGACATGTATACACTGTAAATACGTGGAAAGACACTGTAGTAATAATTGATGTCAGAAGAAGCCTGAAATAAAAACGGTCACTGACAAAAGGCGACACTGAATGGTCGTTCTTTCTTCGCTTATACTATTCACTAAAAATATCATTATATTTATAAGCAAAATTTTAATGAGTTGTTGTGCAATACATTTTTTAAGGATAATAATAACAAAGAAGGAACGAACATTCAGTGTCGCCTATATTTAAGGCTTCTTCTTGCTTCAATTACAACAATGTTTTTCCATGTCTTTGTAGTGTATATGTCATTGCTATCAATGACAGATAATCTACAATATATGTCAATAATAATATATGTATAATATAGGCACACTTGAAGTGTGTGAACTAACGTAGGTTATGCATTTCTGCAGCATACTAATAGAAAATTTTCATAAATTACCCCTATTTTAAAATATTCGCAATTAAACCCTTCCAGTAAAGTTCCATCTTTGGTAATGCTACATTTATCGACTATATTTTATTATATGAATTATTCTAGACAGACCGAACGACAGATGCACCAACAGATGGACAGATTTAAAACTTATCAGTTATATTCCATATAAAAAAGTAAAAATTATCCTAATTTACGCTAGTATATATCTATTGCATTTACAAAAACGGGAAAATATTTTAGACTTTTCTAAGAACACAGATTATCAATACAGAAATTGTTCTTAAAAGATGCAATCTTAAAGCTGCATTTTTATATCCTTCCAAATTTAATTCAAAACTAAACGTGGTAAAATGATTTTTCATTTTTTACGAAATGTGTTTCATATGCTGGACCAGCGTTTTTAAAAATTCTATTTCTCCAAAAAATTAATAAATAATTCTTTGTTTTAAAATACGTTCAAAAGAAAGAATACTAAATGCTGCCCTTAAGCACTAAAGGCGTTATTTCGTTAATCGAATACTGATAAATATTTAACATGAATACTTTAAACTACACCACAAGTTAATCCGATGAGTAGATTAAAAATCAATAACCCTTGAATTAAACATAATAGATATTATATAGAAAATACATTACTTCAGAACACGAAACGAAAGAAAATTAAAACAATACTTTTCATTTTTCTGTATTCATAAATATCTCCAATCCTAAATATGTTCTATTTAAGTGTCAGAAAATTATTTTAAAACATATTATTATATCCATAAATGCAAAAAAAAACATTTGCAGAGGGAGCTACATGCTTGGAAATGAATACACTAATGAGGTTGTTAATTTAATTTCTAAAAAAATCTCAGTTCCTAGCCTAGGACTGGATTTGGAAACTCTGTCGGTGAGTAGCAAAAGTTGGCATGTAATACCCAACTCAATAGATTGATTTATGCAACGGATCATGCCTTCAATTGAGTATTGCAGAAGCCGACTCTCAAACCGGAAGGATGATGAATCATTGAAAAATTTACTCTCGACTTTTGACTACTTTTGACAACTGAATTTTACTTTCCCAAATAAGAAAGTATTATTATCACTCAAATGACAGTAACACAATATCATAATTATTCTATGAATCTCAACTTCAAAGAAAACGTGTGAAATTTCAGTTATTTAAGAGAGTAAAGGAAAATACTACCATCTTTATGCTTTCATACTTACTTGTTTGAATGCCAAGCTTTTTGTCCAATATTTTCCACTTTGTCTAGTGCATAATCATTTCGAGAGTTCATCGGTAATCATTTTCAAGCTCTAGCTGTGAAATATTCCCTTCAGAGAGTGTTACACCCAACAAAAGTATAACACAAAAAACCACCAAAGTATTTTTTTGTCACTATTATTCTGCGAGAAAATCAGTGCACATCTTGGGAACCTTTTTATATCGAAAACCAGAATATTCGTATCCTGTGTCAATGGTTAAATGGTTTTACAATTCTAAGATTTACTATGTGTATGATGTCCTTGATTTTATAATCTCTTATTTGGATATTTCTTTTATCTAAATGAATACTTTTCCCTTTAAAATTGGATAAAAAATAACCGAATAAGAGAAATAATCTATAAATTAGTAATTACTAAAACTATCGTAGAAGCAACCATTCTCGAGAAAAAGGACTCCCAATGGATGATTTCACACTGGTTACTGATATCAACATTTCCAATCGGTCGCACATTTTTCGAAATTCATTGCTCCTATCAAGCATTTGCCATTGTAGCAACTATCATAAGAAAAATTCTGAGATAATTGTGATTTATTATACTACAAATCGTGTCGGATATAACGCAGAAAGTTGCCACGGAGGGTTGTTTTGCTGGGTAACTCTTTCTACTTTTAAAACATCGACTAAACGGTTGTAATTCGAAAACTTCAGAACTTACAGATTATTTCTCTTAAGATATCTCATTATATGGATTATATATACCCTATCATATTTCAAAGGATTTGTAGATCCGCCACATTAATCAATAATCACAAATGAAAAGTTGGTGATGATGAAGTAGTTGGTTAGCCAGTTACGGTATTGTTGATATTGGCTGTGGACCTAAATTTGACTTTATAATGTAGGTCCATCGGCAATAAGTCATTTAGACACTGTGATTGTATAATATTCCAATAAATGTTATGGATAGAAAAGAAAATCATTAAGTACTGTCAATAGGCAATGCATACATTTATAAAATAGAACTGTAAACTAAATGTACATTTCTTTTATAAATTTCAACTACATTCAAATTGCAGATGCAGATGTAACATTCGCTATACTCATATTTAAAATAACATTTTGATATTTTTGAGACAATTTCATTGTCATAATGAGTGGAGTTATGTTTCCTGCTTTGATTTTATTGGTCAACCTCTTGATCTCGAGCAAAAAATCAGTGATTTTACTAATTTATAAGCAGATTGATAAATACAATAAATAAACAAACTCAGATCATGTGCTTCGACATAAATGAACAGCATTTTGATGCTATTACTGCTTCTAGCAACACTAACGAAAATACCTCTACTTAAACGTTCACTTAACTTTTGACAGATGAGAGATTAGGTTAGATTGTTTATTGTTACCTTATTCTTCTTCTTCTGTTTTGCATATCACTTCATATCTAACTACAGATATGATGTGGTCGCGGCACATTCAAATAACCATTATCATAAGTTTGTGTTGACAAATTTTCTTCAATTAAATAAATTGATAGTATTTCGAATTTGGTACCTATTTAGGTATTATTTGTAGTATTTGTTACTCTTTTAGAAACCAACTTTTACCATCTCTGTTGGAATACTTTGTTATCGTAATTTTTAATATACCTTTATGAGTTATAGTAATTCCGTAGAACTTATTTATCAAATAAATTTATGCGGAGGAAAAAAATACCGGACCTAAATCAAAACATCTACCATTTGTAACTAGTAATATTCAATTCAATTGAAAACAATTTTATTCTTAAATTAAATAATACTATAATTTTCACTCGGAACCAGCTAAACGACTATGTACGTGCATTAAGCGACATGGCAGAGCACTTGGACGGGTATGAAGTCGGGGAAGGATAGTGAACTTATTTACTTATGCTAACTTCTGTCCTTTAGGGCACTTATTTAACCTTATAAATATACACAGAAGATTTGGATGTCATTACAGAGACAGAATTTATTCCCAATACTATATTCTGAAAAATGTGCATTATAATTGTAATAAAATAAAATTGTAATTTCTGATATTAAACTTACAAATGTATAATTACATGAAGATAGGTTAATAAAGCTGTTATTTACGTTATCACATCCAAATTTCCTAGTTCTACTTATAACTAACATTTTTAAGACTTAAAATTAAAATAATTAGCTAACACTTTAAATCCTTAACTAAAAAAACCCTCAATCATTTGCAAGATAAAGCAGCTATGTATCATCTTCTAATTTTAATATCGAAAAGTTCTAATTGAAAATGTGTTTGTTTTTTCTAAAATATGTTGATTGGAAATGATTAATTTGGAAAAAGAAATTGAGGGAAAAATGGCGATAAAAGGAAGAGAAGGACGTAATCTAAGGGAGTTGCTGACATATCGGTAACAACTAGCAAAGTAATATGTGTCTGATTCAAAAGTGGGTTATACTCTTTAATTTGTGTAATATTGGCTGTTAGCGGGCTATTCATCAATTGATGGGTGTTTGTCAATAATAGGTACTTAGAAGAGTTGTATATATGACGTAATTTATAATATTTGGAACCAAAAAAATGTTTATGAACTGAAAAAGATTAAAATCTCTCTTTAACTGATATGTAAAAGTGAAAATTAAGAAATGGTGTTAATTTTTTCATTTCATTTCGTTGATATACTGAAATACTACAAATTTTAATAAATTATTTCCGTTTATGTATTATGAGTGATATTTGTGTTAAATTATTATATTACAAATTGTTTAACCGGATACGCTGCATTTTGGTAATCTACATAAAGAGACACAAATATTTCATCAAAGCGATCTAATCGTGTTTCAAAGACCTCAAAATACATGTATATTGTAGACAATTTCAATTTCTCGAGCGAAAAAGCAAGTAGAGGAACTGTGGTAATATTTGTAAGCAATGAAGCGAAATAATACGCAATATACTTTATTATAAAAGAGAAAATCGACGTTGGTGGATACAGCCAGTTAATGATCAAAGTCTTTAAAAATGTTCTGAGATATTTAGTGAACACAATTGTCGACTCAACCCAAAAGGACGATTTGATTATTTTTGTGTTATAGTTCACGTTCAAATTAAAATACAATAAATTTTACGTACATACGTAAAAAATATCCAGGATGATTGAATAGTATGTCAGTCAGCGGGGGCTCCCGAAGCATCTCTCAAAAAATACCGGGGCTGCAATACACGACCATAGAAAAAAATCTGTATACAATTATGATATTTTGTTTTTGTAATTCTATATATAATATAATATAAATACATACATGTTTTGTTATTTAGGGGACAAAACTATTCCTAAGTGAATAGATTTATATTATTTTATATATCTGGGAGTGCTATCTGCATCTCTGCACCACTTAATTAGGAGATGTTGCTGATATTAGTTCTTTTTCAATCGCATTTATTGTCCCTTAAAATTTATTCATAAAAACAGCTGTGCTTTCCTGGATGCTTTTATATGACAGTACAGTCCTTATAATAGAATATGTGATTTAAATTTGAACCGTTACTAAATTGTACAGTGTTGATTAGAATTATGAAAATCACAGTTAATCATGAAACCAAATAAACTAAACAATATTTTAATTATTTATTTATTACTATATTAGGAGAAAGTACTGGAACATTTAAGAGCAGGTGCCAGAAAAAAGTATTATTTATTATTAGCATTTTCAAACAATAACAATGATATATCAAATGTTCCAAACCACTTAAGAAATAAGAAAAGTAATGTGAGTTCTTATTCAAAGAATATATAATATCTTTGACAAAAATTTGATATCAGGATAGGCACCCATGATATCTCGCCTTATAATAATAGACCATTATATCACTTCTCAAGCTAAATTTATGACTCTTTCACTATTTCATTCATCTTACTGTTGTAAAAGAGCACTATAAGAAAATGATCCTTAAAATATAAGGAGACTGTTATAATTGCATTGTGTTTCTGTAAATGTTATCATTATCTCTTAAAGTAAATAGGTGTTTCTGAAGTGTTAATTCTACATATAAGTCAGCTATATAAATTTGTAAACACTCATCTACATTGTAGAGCTACGATTTAGCGATGAATTTGGCTTAAAATATTTTAAAGCAGCCTTACCCAGGAATTTAAATGAAAACCTTATTTGTATAACCATCTTTAAAAATGTTATAATATAAATGCAATACTTTCAAAATGTGGTGAGGTACAGCTACTATGTACGCCACTCTGCCACTACGTACAAAAATTACATACAGATTTAGCTATCACCTATGTGGTATACCACTAGTTATACTTTCTTAAACTTTCTTGTTCGTCTACATGTATCAGACTTTATTACAAAATATTGTATGTAAATGTATAGATATAATGTACATATCAATAGTAATTGTATAATGTTAGTTTAAACAGGAATTTTAGATTGAATAATTATTGTCATAGAGGAGGCTGTACTTTTCCGAAAAAAAATTGTGAGATAATTGAATTAATATATTCTGTTGGAACATAGTGTTGTCTTCAAACAAGCAGTTCTGTTGAGACGTAGAAACAATAAATAGAATACTTATATGGTTGACAAAAGTGTTCTGATCATATTATATTTTCAACAAATGAGAATTCTGAAGTATATGAAGTGTAAATAAGACGTTAGAGGTATCTAATCCAAGTGTAGCTAGATTGTACTGCTTGCCTAAAATACATAAACCAGAAAAGTCGATGTGCCCTATTGTTTCAGCAACTATCGTCAATTATCGTCAACTTACCACCTACCAACAGAGAAAGTTTACCTATTGCATCACCTAGTTTCTTTGTGACTAATTTCAATGATTTCATTAATAAGGCGAAAAATATCTAGTTGCGATAAGATAAAATTTTATCTCCTTTGATGTTTCTTCATTGTTTCCTAGTGTTCGGATACCACAAGCCTTGGACAACCTTGAGGACTTTTCATAGAAGAGAACTGCTTTCGATTCAATGATAGTGTTTCTTCGAACAACATGAAAGATATAGGTATGACAGTGATTCATTCATAGGGAAATAAATTATAACAACTTTCAGACAATCCAAAAGACAAAATTGGAACAAACGAAAAGTCGGGAATTTACAAAATTAGCTATGGAGAATCAAAAGTAAGTTGGACAAACTAGATGATCAAATCAAACTAGATTCAAGAAGCATATGGCTCCTCTTGAATATGGTAGAACAAATAAGTCTAGTGTTGCCCAACATACGTTTATAGATAGTGACAAATTAAGATTCATTGGGAATGTAACAAATCATCTCCAGTTGATGATAACTTGGGTGGCGAAACGCGCGTCGAGTGCAGTGCAGTATATGGTATTTTAGTGTTTTGTGGAAAACAGTGTATGAATGAGAAGAGAAACATTTCAGATTATTAGACCATTTTGATATTGCAGTGCAGTATATGGTATTTTAGTGTTTTGTGAAAAACAGTGTATGAATGAGAAAAGAAACATTTCAGATTATTAGACCATTTTGGTATGATGTGGCTACTATAGGAATGGTCGCAGTAAACAAAAAATTATTCTATTAGATCACAGAAATTTTCAGTCTTACTATTTAGTACCAGACATAGGTAGTGCTCACTGTTTTCGGTGGTGTTAACTATGGATTCATTGGAATAAACAATAATATTCAGTTTCTGTTGTCTTAAGCGACAAATCGTAAAACGTCGTATAATCAGTACTAAAAGTATTATGATTTAATAGTCCAAGTTATTGACATATGTCACCAATTTCAATTAAAATGTAGATCTGAATAATTTCTTAGTATTTTTTTTTATTTCATTATATATTATAATAAAAAGAGACACGAGAAGAACTGGTCAAGGTCCCCATAGGATTCTTAAAATTACAAAAACTTGATATTCGCTTAGCCTTATTTTTAATGTTGGAACAAACCTTCAAATAAAAAAGTGTTCACTTACGTTCCTAATTAACCTATCTTTTTCATCGGGTATCTTTTCTATCAACCTAAAAAAAGGGGAAGGTTACATCTATTTTTTGTGATTCTACTTTATTAGAGAATTATAGACCAATCAGTATTCCAGATAGTTTATCCAAAGTATTTGAATATGCGTTTTGTAACCGTTTTCTAAATTTTATAAACAAACTACAGTATATTAAGTATTAAGGTCAGTAAGTGTTCTTTACTTGTTGACGATATGTTTGGAAATCGAGACGAAGTCGAGATCTCCAAAACATCCGAAACTAGTAAGACACTTAATGACAGCAGTGCTTATGACGTTTTTTGCACGCTCAAATATTGAATAAATTTAATTAAAACAAAAAAATTTAATATTTTAAAAATATATAAAACAAACAAGTCGCACATGAAAAAGTTTTTGCATTGGTTACTATGAGACCGAATATTTATTGTGACATCTGCTGCCACAACTTAAGCTTCTTGTAAGTTATGATTCAAGAAAATGACGATTCAGACTTAGAAAATGCATGGCAAATGGGATGCTCTAATAAATTTTAATAATTGTCAAATTATAATTTTAATTGTCTTTAATAAAAATTGATTTTTAAATTTCTATATTTATTAGTTTACTTGCCGCCTCCTGATTGGTAAGTAATCACTTACCGATCGCTAATTTGTAAACGTCACTTACAAAAGTCTCAACAAATTCAGCAAATGTGTCAAATTACCTGAGCGTGCAATAAATATCTTAACTCCGAGACAACACGGTTTTCGTTCAGGAAAGTCAACAACAACGACATTACCCACATTTTATAATGAATTAAGTAATAAATTTTATCGACGCGACGCAGGCAAATGTCCGGCTGCAGCAATTCACGACTTAAGCCGGGCATTCGATTGCGTAAATCATAAAAAAATTTTGTGTATATTAGAGTCTTACGGTGTAAGAGGAGTTTCTCTGGACTGGACCTCCTTTTTTCTAACAAATCGTTGTCAATATGTTTCCCTGAGTTACCAAAATGTTAATCTAATCTCAAATGGTATATCTGAAACTAGATTGATTGAAATAGGCGTACTGCAAGGTTCCATATTGGGCCCAATTGTCTTTTTTATTATATATAAACCAATTAGAGCCAGCAATATCTTATTCACATTTCATTACATATGCAGATGATGTTTCATTACATATCTCTGCGAAGAATACTGAGAACATTAAAAATAAATGTGAACAAGTTGTAACTGCAACCTCTAATTATTTTAATGAGCACGACTTACATTTTGTCCAAGTTATTGACATAATACTATCAAGGCACAAGTGTTACAATTTCATAATTATCACAAAGTAACTGAACCCTTAAAATTTAATATTAATGACACTATTCTGCAAAACAAACATACAGATGTAAAATTTTTAGGCATGGATGAGTGCTATGCTGGAAATCACACTGTACACATTTGATTTCCAAAATATGCTCTATCTTAAAAATTTAAGACTAGTTCTGCATAAGCATCAACATAGGCGAATATTTGTAGCTCCAAAAGAGTACATGTCTCTTTAGAGAGTATAGTTGATAATCCTATGGAGTAATGATTGACGAGTTCAAGTTCTGAGAAGGCCCAATGCTTACCGATTTTAACCAAAGTACTATAATTTTAGAAAAACCTATTAAAGTTTTAACCTATGGTCCTCTAATTGTTTTGGATAGTGTATAAAATTCAATAGGGTTTACGTGCAATCAATAATGGGAATGAAAGAAAAACATTCAATGATGGTAGGAACGCACACAACTAATGACTGAATGCGAAGATTGAAAGTAAATAGAAGACATAAACAGAAGGATACAAAATAAATGGTCGGCAATTAAAAACTTTTTTATTGCATTAGACAGTTTCTTCGTGTTGTTGCTTTTGTTTTATTTTTATTAGTATCATCTCCTCTCACGAGTTTGAAAGAGGTATTGGTAATTGTTTACTCGAGAAATTGCTTTCGGGGTGTTTTGTTTAGAAATAATTTGCAAGAACGCACTTTTTACATTGACTTTATTTTTTTTTATTTAAGAACGTGGCGGATATATTTTTATAGAAAAATAATAACTTTTATTTAATATTTTATTATGATCTCTCTCGAGATACTTATATTAAACTTAAATCATCATCATTCATCTACATATTCATACTATTAGCGCATGTAACAAATATGTTGGCAAAAATTCCCCATGCATTTAAAATTATTTTACAGGTTCGCCGAAAATTGCGTGCTATCAAAACACACGGTCCGTCATTTGCGGTTTCAATATTTATATTATTGCTATCATGTACTAATTTCCTAAATAATATAATTGTAAGGATGTGTAATACGTTTTTCATTATTAACGTTTGAAAAATTTACCACAACTCTTGTTACATATTTTTGATAGTATAATTTTGACAAACAAGTAGATCATAATAAATTTATTGAGTTTAATTTGGACAATTATAACGTTGTTCTATATCTAAAACTATTTTAATTGAATTATGTTAATTTATCTTTGTATAAGTATTGGAAATATTTGAATTGGATGCAATTGTCATATGATGAACCTATTAAATACCTACTTCAAAATATGTCAATCTACTTCTTGTAAATTTATATTCCATTTCAAAATGGGGTACCATTAACTGCTGCAAATATTCACTTATTTCCCAAAAATAACACATAGGTAATTTCAACCTCTCTGGATTTATCTGACTGGTTAGTTAATTATATAATATTTGAAGAAATACACCATAAGGAAAATGTATTCATGCAATTTTTGGTGGACTATTGGTTCTGAATATTCTCTAAGAAATTTACAGAAGAAGATTTTCTGCTGCTTAAGTCAGACAAGGAGTAATTTCAACCTCTCTGGATTTACTTGACTTCATGATTAATTATATAGTTTTTGACCGAGTATACCCTAAGAAAAATGAAAACATGTGGACTGTTGGCTACGAATCTTCTATGAGGAATTTACAGGAAAAGAGATTTTATTGCAAAGGTAAGAATTATTTTTAATTTTCAATTGTAGTAACTAGCAAACTCACTAGGAGCTAGCCAGTAAATATATCTTGCTTATAAGTAGAAATCTACTCTTTAGTGAATACATTTAATTAAATAGTTCAGCAAGGACTTACACTGGTTAGATCACTGGTGAATCTACTGGATATGACCAACTAGTTTTCATAAAATGAAATATAGTGTAGTTTGTGGTTATAATTGTAAAATTATACAAAATTTTGGAAGCTAAATTAATTGTGGTTCTTAATAATACGAATTAAATCTATTTTCCTAGTGTATACATTTTCATATGTGCAGTTTGAGGCAAAAATATTATGGACAAATTTTGATTTTAATTTGATTTGTATATTTACATGGAAAGCTCTACTTTACCGTGATGAGTTTTAATATCCTTAGTTAATTTTGTAGTAATGAAAATTTTTTACTAACTACTTTACACAGAATATATCCAATTTTTATGACAATGTTATTTTAATTTTGTAATCTTATTTTAAAACTAAAAATATTTGCCTGATTTAATAATTTGAATATCAATTTTGCAGGTCATGCACTCCAAACATTTCCAACAGAAGAGTATAATAGTTGACGACTCCTCTAATGCAGACAGGTCTACTACATATTATTTACAATGGTAATGTAATGACATTACAAGACAACATTGTTGCTGGTGTAAAAACTTACTGAAGATAGGTGTCAATTAGGAAAACTAAATGGCAAAGTATAAAGATGTTAACTACCCTGAAATGGAATACTTTGGATCAAGAATTTCCTGGCCAACATTTAAATCTACAATATAAATCAACTTCCTTAAATCGACATGAAGATATTTCCGAGATTTTAATACAAATTTTATTGAAAATCTAAATAAAATTTCAGAGTTAATGTTGAAAAATCTTCATAATTTGGAGTAATATTTGAACAACGTCCTCAGATTCTCCACAATTTGTTTGATTATTGAAAAATTATTAAATATATATGTAAAAATATGTTTTTTTGTAATAATGATAACAATTTAATTACTAAAAAAAATATTCAATAAATTTTAAGAAAGAAGCATTATTAAATTTTGTAATTTTTTCAATAGTCAGAAGCTTTACAAATGTTTTGTCCTCATATCGATTAATTCTGTTTTATAATAAGCATATAATAGTAATAATAACAATAATATTGACACCACATATAGTTCAATCGCCTTAAACTAATGTTGTGCGGTAGGAGGTACATATTTCTCTCACAGTTAATTCTACTGCCATGACCGAAGATCGAACCCGGAACATTTTGTTGAGAGGCAAGTGAGCTTGACTCTCGACCATCTATCATACTCTGTCATAATAAAGCCTCTATATTATTATGTTTGGGATTATTTATTACAATAACTGTGATATAAATAGTTCTTAATCGAACTAAAAAGTATGAAAAAGATTTTCTTTAAGGCAATGAATTGAAAATAAACGAAAACTACTAGTTTTTCATTTTCTACAAATCTAGGTTTTTATAACGTGTTGCAATATAACAACACACAATATGTAGTTCTATTGCTGAAAACACGTTTCAATGCTGTTGTTAAATTAATACATCCCAATGCCTTTATTCTTTTGTATGGTCAATTATTTTAGTATTTATTTACTATTTATTTATTAGTTGTGGTCGATTTGTAAAATCGACAACAACTAATCAAAGTATCATCTAAACAAGTAATGTTACGTTTTTTTGGCACGATCTCTCTTCCTTACATGGTAATGAGGTCAGCGATTGATTTCATCATATTCGATTAAAATCTGTATGGATCAAGCAAAATTCTAAACATGCTTGATTATGGCACATCTGTATAATCCGAACATATATTTATTAACTCATCTTTTTGAGAGCGGATGTTCTTTTGCTAGACAGTGGAGTACTAGCACAATCACAAAAATGTATCGTCAATAAAAGCACGCCCGAATTATCTAATCGACGCGACGTTACTGTATTCAAATAGTGCCGAGAAGTGACACCAGGTAAAATTGCGCAACGGAGTACATATCGTTATTTTGAACAAGTTAAACAAAGACAAACAGAATACAAGTAAAAATGCAGCGTTGCCACATATTTTAAAAATAACAACATAATACGAATGTTATTATTTATTGCTATTTATTTCATGCCGTATTTTCGGTGGAATCGCTGGCCTACTACAATACATTAGAGACATGTGCTTTAACGTTCCTTCCTTAATCATAAGCATAAATAATGTTCAGATACACTATTGTTAAAATATGCCGAAAGAAATGGGGAATTTGACAATTGGATGTGACAATACAGTTATATATTTTTTGGTACCATTCAACTCTCAACTCTTTTTTTTTTTTTAGTTTAGGTAAGGAGATTACAAAAGCGTCTTAGTATTGTGCGCGTTAATATAGACATAAATATAGATTAGGCTGTAGATACAAGAATTATGGCTATTCTCTATCTGTTGTATTATTGTTATTATTATTTTTAATTAATTTTATATATTAATATGCTAATATTGTGTATTTATATGATATTTTCATTCAATATAAAATTATATGTAATCTCATAACAAGTGTTGACTCGTTCCTTGAGTAATTATTTAAAAGGTGTTTCAATCAAAGCACAATATTTCAAGGTTCAATAAAATATAATTTTCTGCAGCAAAGTATTGAAATATTTATTGAGTTGTAATGGACACTTTTGGGAGTTATGTATGAAACAACACGTCTGGTAAATGGCCGCCACGGCTTTCCTGGCACATGCGTACTCTTTTGGCGAAATTCTGAATAACTTTTTTTGCATACATGTGGCGGTATTGCGTTGATATATCGTCTTATTTTGGCCTTCAATGCTTCTGTGGTAGCGGGTTTGTTGGCATAAACCTGCGACTTCAAATAACCCAACAGCCCAAAGTCCAAAGGTGTTAAATCGTAAGAGTATGGCGGCCAGTTCTGATCACCAAACCGAGAGATGACACGACCAGGAAAAGATGCATGCAAGACCATTAATGTTTCACGGGCGGTATGGCAAGTGGCACCGTCCTACTAAAACCACATTTCGTTGAGAGTAATATCTTCCAATACCACAAAAAACTGGGTTATCATAGCACGATAACGTTCGTCATTCATCGTTACTGTATTACTTGCCTCGTCTTTGAAGAAAAACGGCCCAATGTTCCTCCAGACCACAATGCACACCAAACAGTGACACGTTTTAGATGCATTGCTTTCTCATGAATCGTTCGTGGATTTTCTGAGCCCCAAATTTAGTAGTTTTGCCTATTAACGAAGCCATCGAAGTGAAAATGGGCCTCATCACTGAAAATAATTTTGTCCGCAAAATCGGCATTCACTTCTTGTTGTTCAAGGATCCAACTGGTAAACTCTCTTCGCTGTGAATGGTCTGTTGGTGGAAGTTGTTGAGTCAAATGGACTTTGTAGGCATGGATATGTAAATCTTTAGTGAGAATACGCTGAAGAGTGGCTGCTGTAACGGCCAATTCTTATGCACGATGACGAGTCTACGTCCCTGGACTCTCGGCCACGCTCTCGCGAACTACCGTGATGTTTTATTCTGAACGACCTCTACGAGCTCGTGTCGTGTGTTTCACGTCACTAAATGAAGCAGTACTTTCGAATTTTTCGATTATCTTTTTCACAGTAGATGAATGAGGAACATTATTTCGACCGAAAATTGGATGCACTTTACGAATCGTGGCAATCAAACTTTCACAATATTGATAATAATGTTTAACAGTCAGGACCAGTTGTTCTATCGTGTAGTGCTCCATGTTTACTAACTCCCATCTGTCTCCTATCGACCTGGCACGTCATAATCTTGTGACATCATGACAGCCAAACTGGCGCGCAATTCAAATCTTGCGCTCTTATTGAAACACTTTGTTATTATTCTTTTTCTTGTAATTTTTTTTTTTGATAAATAAATTTAATATTATTCTACCGATATTGCAAAAATAATAATGATGAGGGCAGATGCATACATCGTTGTAGGGGGTAACTACTTTGAACAACTGTTGTAATAATAGTTAATTATCGAGAATGTTTAACGTTACCTTGTGTTTGTTGCATTTTTGACCAGTTTACATTAATTTATCGAGTAATAAATTGTTTGTTTCAACGTACTACCGTAAGTTTCACTGTTATTTACTAATTACGTAGTGATGCTTGCCATATTATTTACGATTCATTATGAGCAAAAAATATTAATCATTATTTTTGCAATAAGGGTGGAATGACTTATCTTAAGATGTGATTGGTTTTAATTTGTTTTGTTGCTGTTGTTTGTAAATTTCAAAATCTCCAAAACGAAGAATTTTTGGGCACCTGCTTATATGAAATTTTTTTCTTTAAATTAGCTAAATAATAGGAATGCTGTAGAAATATCCTGGGCTTTTGGTCATTTAAATAAATAGGAACAATATTTATTTTCTTACGTTTCCTTTTATTACAATCATCGTCAGAAAACTACAATTAATTACACAAAAATTATAAGGTTATGCTATGTTATGTTATGCACTTACAATACGGATTATTTTGGTATTTTATAATTATAGTATTATCTGATAGTTTTCTTTTTTGGGATTTCGGTCAGATAATTCTACAAAAGATATGTAGATGACTGCATTATTTGCTTATCAAAAAAGAGAAGAGAATATGCTGTTAATATTTTCAATAATTATCACTCAAGGTTACAGTTCACTAAAGAAAAACCGCTTTCAATTATTTGGGGATCAGACCTTCCTCACCGTAGTAAAACTCGACGTGTGGTGGAGTTTATAATAAAAGTAATTTTTGACGTTTCAAAAAAGTCACATTTTTTTATGTTTCAAAAAAGTCACATTTAGACGTTTCAACAAAGTCAATTTGACGTTTCAAAAAAGTCACATTTTTTTGACGTTTCAAACCGATTTTGTTCATCAACGAACTCAATCTCTTCTTTGACCTCTAGAATGTGTGTACAAAATTTGAAAGCTTTATCTCAAAAACTGTAGCTGCTATTGCGAACACAGACACACAGAGAGAAAATTTTTTCTGTCTGAAATTTTGTGATTCGTCATAATTCGTCGAGATTCGTCCAGATATGCAATAAAATTTTTTTTTCACGAATACATAACTTCCTCACTTTGAGGGGTGAGGAAATAATAGAACAAAACAATAGCATAAACTTCTTAGATTTAACAATGTAAGGACGAAATTTCACATCGAAAATATAGACCAAATATTCTGAAAAAGATCAGAAAAGTTCTAGAAGCAAACTCCTACCCCTAACACTTTTATTAACACATAAAACATACATAAAACTTATAATAATATCCCACACACCAAATAATAGTAATAATAAATATGTGTCCACGCCATACATACTAACAGTATCCGAAAAAATTGCAAACGTATTTAAACAACATAATATAAAAATAGCCCATAAACCATACAACACCACAAAAAAATTATTCACAAAATTTAAACCTAGACTACCAACCGAAAACGAAACTAACACTATATACAAGATAGACTGCAACGACTGTAATGGTACCTATATAGGCCAATCTAAACAATATCTACGTAAAAAGAGTATATACGCACAAATGTAGCATGAAAACTCAAAACTAAAACTCGATAGCACTCATCAAACACAGCATAGAACAAAACCACCGATTTAATTTTAACAACATACAAATATTAGAAAGAGAACCTAACTATAACTGAAGAAACATACATGAAATACTGCAAATAAAAACACATACCAACGAAATAAATACTCGCACTGATACAGAAAATTTAAGCGAAACCTATTTTAACTTAATTAAATAATTGGGGTACGTTACAACATGAAATCAATTTAATTTATTTTATTTAATTTATTTTTACATCTTACCGATACAAAATAATAATTCTTGATATAAAATATCTTATCATATACTCACTATTTATGCAAAACACCCACAGTAAATTATATGTATACATTTTCAACGTTATCTTTGTAACATAAACAAAGCTTTAAGAGCCAACACACCATGTTAAAATATCTCGGTTGCATTCAAACAGACAATCCAATAACACCAAATATGTAACAAAATTTAAAACAAATACCTAATATTTAATAGTGTAAGTAAATAATGTAATGTAAAATAACCATAACTATGTTTTCAAAATATTATATTAATTCTAGTTCTCTGATGATGGTGTAATAAGCCGAAACGTTAGAAGATAATAATAAAATTAATTATATCTGACCGAAATCTCCCAAAAAAAACTATGAGATATTATTTGTTATTAGATGTGGTATTTTCTTCCATTGGTGGTGTGAATTATTAGAGTTAAACAATTTATTTTATGTGTGGATTTGATGGAAAGATGTAAAAACTTGTTAGTTTTTATTTTTAAAAGTGTATTACATATTATCCCCTTTATATTTAACTTAATAAGCTGAAATATGTTTCGCTTAAGTTCTCAATATCTGTACAGTTGTTAATTGCGTTATTATGGATTTTAATTTGTAGCATTTCATGTATTGTTCTTCGGTGGTAGTTGGTTCTCTTTCTAGTATGTTTATATTCTTAAAGTCAAAACTATGGTTGTAGTCTAATGCATGTTTCGTAAGTGTTGTAGAATTTGGATTCGCTGTTTTTATATTATATTTTTGTGTGTATATTGTCTATTTTGTAAACGGTATTAGTTTCGTTTTTTTGGTTGTAATTTAGGACTATGTTTTGTGAAGAATTTTTTTGTCGTGTTATGCGGTTTATATGCTATTGATATATTATGTTTCTTTAATACGTTTGAGATGTTTTCTGATACCTTTAGTATATAGGGCATAGAGATATATTTCTTATTATTTCGGTTTGATTGATTCTTTGTTTTATTATATATTGTATGCATTCTTTTTTTATTATAGTTTCATAAAATGTTTTAGGGTTAGAGTTTGTTTCAAGAACTTTTTTAATTTTTCTTATATTATTGGGTCTGTACTTTGGGTGTGAAAGTCTCAATAATATAAAAAATATATAATTTTTGTGTAATTAATTGTAGTTTTCTGACGATGGTTGTAATAAACCGATACGTAAGAAAATAAATATTGTTCTTATTTATTTAAATGACTGAAAGCCCAGGATATTTCTACATTATTCCTATTATTGAAATTAACGGTCAAGAAAAGCATATAAGTTTAAATTAGCTAAGAAATAATACCCTAAAATATTTTAACGTATTTAAGTTATACTTAGCTCCAACTTTATAATTTAAAAATGTATAAAATATTTTTCCTAACTGTATTGTAAATTGAAACAATTCACAGCTTAACACCAGACCTTCTTTCTGACATCTTAGTGTCAATATCAAATAATTTTACAACGTAATGGTTTTTTATTTTTGGTTTGTTCCGATTTGCGAAAAACACATATTTTTAATCAGTAGCAATTTCACCATAATGACGGAACACAAATACCATTGACAATAAGAGAGAGAAATAAATAATCACAAAGGACTTAAAAGTGGATCAACGTTTTCTCGTACTTTCTTTAATAATATAATATATTTTCTTAAGGCAGATGCTACCGCAATATTATTTAGAATGGTTATCTTTATAATTTAATCATGATATAACCTGTAAAATAAGATGTTGTATATGATAGAAGAAACTAAATTAATGAAAATTTTATACTTATATTGTATTATATGTATAGTGAAAAGGTAGTCTTGACTGAGTAGTTAAGCATGAAACTAGTAAATTATTGAGGTTGCAGTCAGTAATAATAAACAGTATTGGCCAAAAACGTTTCAAGAATACTCTTTGTTATTGTCGAGCTTTCGGAATTTCTTTATTTCCTTTATCAAGACACTTAAATAAGTTCCTAAAAACTTCATTTCCAGAAGTCACTGTTGATGAAATAATTATTTAAAGTCACGATCTATGAAAGAAATCTTTCCGAGGCTATTGTCTCCCAATATCTAGCCCGTGGGTGCTCATATAGACCGTCTTTTTCATCCAAAGAGAAAAACATCTCCTGCAACCTAGAAAATCCTTCCACAACTGTAGCACCATTGGCAATTAATAATGAAGACAAAGACATTAGAGCTGTTCTGTAAGTGTGATGCACATTAGCATTCAATGTCTTTGTATCTTGATATGAATGCATATGACATAGTCTGCTTATCCGAACATTGGTTTAATGCTGTTAATTTAAATACTATAAATCTACCAGGATATAAATTAGTAAGTTCATTTTGTGGTACTATAAATATTCATGAAGGAGTTGCTACATTTTCAAAACATAATATTGAATTTAAAACTTTGCTGCTGTCTGAGTTCTGCTGTGAAATTGATGCAGAATTTTGTGTATTGTATTAAGACATCGTTTGTAACTATACATAGATCTTATATTGGAAAGTTTAGGGTCTTGTTGGAGAAATTGAAAATCCTTTTAGAATTTCTTAGCAATAGATATAAAAAAGTAGTGCTTACTGGAGATTTTACTGTACATTTTAAAACTGCCTCTGGTAACCACAGTGAACTTGTATGTCTCTTAAATTCATTTGTCTAACAGTAACTATTTTTGAGTTCACCAGGGTTACGGCTCAATCCACCAGTTATATAGATAATATCTTGACAAATATGGATGATGATGAATATGAGGTGGGCTTGATAGACCCATGCCTGTCTGACCATTTCCGACAGTTTATTAAATTATGCGGCAACAAGGACACACCAGAATATATCTTTTGCAGGCGTTTTACTAATCACGGTCTGATTAAGTTTAAAACTCACTTACAGAATACAGATTGAAGTGTCTTCTATAATACAAACTACAATGCTTCTTATTTGTCGGAGTTTCTAATACACAAATTCAACATATTAGTAAAACAAATCTTTCCCCTAAAAAATATTATTTAAACAAAAAACGGCAAATAAATTGGTATAATGACTCTTTACGGAGTAAAATAGATAGATTATCCTCTGTTATACTAATTTGTGATGTTACTAGAAACCCTGATTACCACACTTATAATGCATTAGGTAGAGACTACAATGTTGATATAAAAGTAACAAAACATTGCTTATAATCACTTTATTAATGATTCTAATAACAAAACAAGAAACGCTTGAATAACTATTAACTTTGAGATAAACAAAACTTGTTGAAAGTGCTCCAAACTCTGATATCTCCCATGATACTTTCAATAGTTACTTCACATCGGCTGCAGAAAACCTGCCTAATTTACACCAAAATTGCAACATTAACAGTTTAAGTAATTTAAATGTACTCTATTTTTCATTTCTCTTATATCTAGTAACTGACTAAGAAGTAAGTACAGCTATAAAATCCTTAAAAAATTCCAATTATCATAATATTTATGAATTAAATGCAAAATCATTATAATTGCGGAAGACATTATTGCAACTCCATTAACAGCACTTTTCAATGTATGTATCGCGGAAGGAATATTTCCGGATATATTTAAATGCGTCCGTGTTATACCAGTCTTTAAAAAGGGGGCTAATTCCTCCTTTGACAACTATCGTCCCATATCCATTATCCCCATATTTGGAAAGATATTTGGATAATACTATTAGGTGATCCAAATTGAACTTTAGGATTTGATTTAGCGCCATTTGCGTTGTGTGAACGTTGGGAGTTTGCATTTGTGCAGTTGGTATCGAAACACATGGCAAATTCATCATGGCGCCGTATACTGTGCAGCAACGCATAAATATCGTACAAATTTATTATGAAAACAGGTGATCAGTTACGATTACATTAAGAAAAATTCTGTCAATGGTGTACGATATCGGGAGATGCTAAACGGTTTTTTTTCTCAATGATACCAACGATTTGAACTTGAATGACATGTGGTTTCAACAGGATGGAGCCACATGTCACACTGCACGTGAAACAGTCACTTTACTTCAAACCAAATATCCTGGTCGTGTTGTTTCTCAGAGGGGTGACATAGATTGGCCACCGAGGTCTTGCAATCTAACCCCATTAGACTTTTTTCTGTGGGGCTATTTGAAGGAAAGGGTTTATGTCAAAAAACTTGCTACGATTCCAGAGCGAAATGAGAACATCAGAGATGCAATTGCTGAAATAGAGCCGCATTTATGCGAAATCGTTGTGAGAAACTTCGCTAAAAGAATGGTATCATGTCAGCGGAGCCGTGGGGGGGCATTTGGCTGACATCATATTTCATACCTAACTGCTAAGTTTGTACTTTATACTGATAGCAATAAAATTCGGATTTTCCCTTTATTTTGATTTTTATTCAGAAAGCAAATCCTAAAATTCAATTTGGATCACCCATTAGTAAAGAGATTAACAAATTACCTAAAAAGTAACTCATGCAGTACTCAAAGTCGTGAGTGATATAGCTGAGGGCTTTGAGGAGGGTCGTCATACAGTTATCACACTGTGTGACCTTACCAAGGCCTTTGACTGTGTCTCTCACGAGAGATTAATAGAGAAGATGTTACTAGTTAGAATTAGAGGATTGATTACCCTATATAAAGTACCATAAATAATGCGTATCCATAAAAAATAATAATTCTCACTTTTTAAATGTCACTCATGGTGTACCTCAAGGCTCTGTCTTGGAACCTGTATTGATTCTAATCTATGTGAACAATATTTCACAATTTATGGAACCAAATAAATCTTTATTGTTTGCAGATGACAACACTCTATTATACTCGGATTGTAATATTGATAAATTTATAGAGTACTCTTCAATTATTGATAAACAATCTCAAAACTGGTTTACATTAAATAATCTTAAACTCAACAAAGAGAAAACACAAAAACTTATCCACAATAAACTGTAGGGCCTTTTTACTCAACACAAAATCCTAGGATTTTCTGGGAGTTACTTCGGTGACTTGAGAGGCAGTTAAGAAAACATTTTAAGAAAACAAAACATTTTTATATCCTCTAACAAAAACATAACTAAGGGTGGTCATGTGAAATTATTACTTATTTATCTGGATGATAATCTTAATTGATAAAGTCATATCGAATACCTAAATAAAAAATTCCCAAGCATTACTTTTCTTCTCAGGTAACTAAAGCGCATTCTTGAATCTAATATATTAAGAAAACTTATTTTGCTCTTTTCCATTCTAAGCTGTGTTATGCAGTTATATTATGGAGGATTTCTACCATGCATTAAAGGTGTTTCGTCAACAAAAAAGCTGTAAGGATTCCTGTAAGTGCTAATTTATGGAACACTGTCAACCTGTATTTATTAAATTAGACATAATGCCTCTTCCTTCATTGTTTATATATTACAGTCTGATTGAAATCCATAAGGATGCATCCAGTTTCTCCACGCATTCTGACTTTCATGAATATAACACACGTTTCGCAGCACTGCTTAAAAACCCTCGTTATAGGTTAACATTAAGTGTCAAGAACTCCCTCAACTTAAAATTATACAATCATCTACCTCAATAACTCAAGAAGTTATCTCTATCAGCGTTTAAATAAAAATTCAAGCAATTTATCTTAAAATGTTGCTTTTACTCGATTGATGAATATGTACATACTCCCTATAGTAAACCGCTATTGAATGTTGATATGCACACACTTACAAAACATCGTTCTTTTAACATGTTTTCTATATGTATGTTTAATAATCTTTATCGTTGTTTAACACAAGTATTTCGATATATATGTGACAATGTTATATATTATTACTTCCTCACCTCTCAAAGTGAAAAAAATTTTGAAAATTTGTATTGCATTTCTGGACGAATCTCGACGAACTGTAATGCTCTTGAGAAAGGCCTAACAAGCCGAAACATATGTAGAGAGTATCGAAATACATTTTTGATTTCTTCAAAATAATTATTTTCAAGATGTTTCACAAGGAACCTACCACATATTCAATCCAGTGTATTTGTTTCTAAATTGAACAGTCTTTTCGCTTCATTTAAATTCACATGTGAAATTGAAAACTCTGGACAACTACCGTTTTTAGATGTATTAATAATCAGAAATAGTGAAAATAACTTAGAATTTGACATATACAGAAAAGATATCAGTACTCTAAGATATATCCCTAAGGACACTCACCATTGTACGCAACACAAAATGGCGAGTTTTAATTTTCTAGTTCATCGCCTATTAAGCTTCTCCTTCAATAAGGAGACCTTTGGAAAAGAAAAGGCATTGATTAAGGATATAGCTGCGAGTGATGGATATTCTGTAATTTTAATTGATAAAATAATTAGGATACGAAAGTTTAAAGAGTCGCTTCGAAATTCCTCGACCTTTCAAAATGAGAGAAAATCTGAAATTTGTATCGATTCCATTGGATCCTCAATTCACCCGTGATATTGGTAAGATTTTTAAAGATAGTGGTTCATTCATCGCGAAATAAACTACAACAACTTTTGGGCAATCTTAATGATAAAATTGAAACAAACGGAAAGTCGGGGATTTACAAAATTAGCTGTAAGGACTGTAATCAAAAGTATGTTTGACAAACTAGACGATCAATTCAAACTAGATTCAAACAACATTTATTATTATACAGTGAAATCCTAAAGTCACTCTCGCCCTTGCTATTTTGTGTGACATTTAGAAATTTTTGTTGAAATTTGGAGGCGATATTCCCAGGCAGGTTAGGTACTTTTTGGGCATAAAATCGATTATAAATATTCCGATATGGCGTCTAGCCGCTATTATGGATTTTCCCACAGCGTGGTACAGGGGTGTGTTGCATATCAAATTAAAGGCATAATGTCGCCAATAACTCTGTCAGATAACCAACAAGTACTCAATATCGTTCGTAAAGCCAAAACACTTAAGAATTATGATGAATATAAGCATATATCAATATTTCCTGATCGTACCCCCCGACAAAATCAATAAAAATGTTAAAGATCAATTAACCGAACGCATAAATTCCGGGGCAGAATAGAATCAAATATGTTTATGGTGTGCCTAAGGTAGTGGCTTTAAACCAATAGTGCCCAACAGAAAAACAAAACTGTTTTCATGTTACTAACAAAATGTTCGTGGTCTCAACACTAAAGTGCAACCAAGTTTTACTGCTATTAACCAGGCGAAATTTTATATAGTTGCATTAAGTGAAACCAACATACAGGATGGAGTGTTAAGCAGTGAGTTATTTTCACAGCAATATAATGTTATCTTAAGTGATCTTAAGTTAAATTTAACTGGTTATGAGTCTGGTGGAGGTGTTCTGCCAGCATGCAAAAAAAACAATATTAAATTGGAAAAACTTGACTTATCCGCTTTTGATGAAAATGTCCCCATAATTGATATTTTAGGTTCTAAATGTTTAATTGATCACTTATCAACATATATTTTTGTTGCATACATACCACCTTCTGTCTCAGTACCTTTGTTTGAATCTTTCTATGAGGCTTTTGAACAGTTCAATTGTCTCTCTGTGGAAAATGTAAATGTTATGGATGATTTCAATGTGCCTAAATTTAATGATGACAGTACTAATGACAGAAAAAAACAGTTCATAAAAAATTTTGCAACCTTGTTGAATTTTTAGCAATATAACAGTGTAGTTAACACAACGGGTCGCTTACTTGATTTAGTTTGTTTCAACATTGATTGTGAAATATTTCATGATACTGCACCCTTTGTACCCGAAGACATATACCATCCTACTCTTTTTATCTCCATTCATTTAAATTCACAAGTCAATATTATTTTTTATCAAATAATACTAACACAGCATTCAATTTTAAAAGAGCGGATTTTCCATCACTTTATAATGCCATCATGGGCACTGATTGGACCTTTTTAGAATATCATATGGATGTAAATGTAGCAAGTGATCAATTCTAGAAGAAATTATATGAAGTATTTGAAATTCATGTACCGATGTACAAATCTTATAAACGAAAATATCCAAAATGATACACACATGAAATTATAAACAATATTCGTAAAAAAAGATAAGCAATTTAAAAAATATAAAAATACTAAATTGGAACATCATTTGTAAGAATTCAGACGATTAAGATCACTAATTAAAGTAAAAATTAACTTAGCTTATGATGCGTATTTAACTAATGTACAATCGTCTATTAACACGAACTCCGGATATTTTTGGTCTTTCATTAACTCTAAAGAACACCAGTCAAGAATTGCTGGCAAAATGACTTTTGAAGATGAACAATACGAAGATGAACAAGCAATTGTCAATGTTTTCGGTAAATTCTTTAATAATGTTTACTCAAAACTAGATGTTGATGAAAACGAAATTATTTTTAATAACTGTGATATTTTACAAATAGAATCAGTTTCAGTATTAAAAATAAATAATGCTATAAAAAAACTCAAAATCAAAAGGACGTCTGGTTCTGACCTGTTTCCATCATTCATAGTTAAAGATTGTGCCTATGTCTTTGCAAATCCATTACGGATATTATATAATATAGCTTTGATATCCAATAAATTTCCTAAATCGTGGAAAACCGGCAAAGTATGTAAAATTTTTACAAATGGAGATTCCACATGTATAGCAAACTATCGAGGTATAACTATACTTTCGAATTTTTGTGAAAGTCTTCGAGATATTCTTGTATATTCGAATCTACCCATCTGTATGTCCGCAAATTTCTCTGTCTCAACATGGTTTTGTAAGTAAGAGATCAACCATTAGTAATTTAACCATCTTTACTCAGTATATATCTGATCATATTGATAAACTTGGACAGGTAGATGCGATGTACACAAACTTCTCGAAAGCTTTTGACAAAATTGATCATACCATGTTATTAAACAAACTAAAAACTTCTGGGTTCAGCGATTCTCAATAATATTTTTTTCGTCCTATTTAATAGACAGAGAATAATATGTTTTGTACAATGGTTATAGCTCGGCAGTCTTTCTTGCTACTTCTCGAGTTCCACAGGGCTCCAATCTTGGATCTCTACTTTTTTTACTTTTTATTAATGATCTTTGCCATAAAATCAATTGCTGTAAACTTATAATCTCAACATATTTAATAATATTAGTTCTGAAGCTGACTGTGATTGTTTACAAGAGGACCTTAGTAACCCTCAAAATTGGTGTATATTAAATAATCTTCATTTAAATGTTAGTAAATGCAAAATTTTAACCAATAAGAAGATTACTTTTAATTATAATTATAGTATAAATGGTAGTATTTTATCCCGATGCACAGATACCAAAGATTTAGGCATAATTTTTAATTATCAACTATCATTTAATATACACATTAATTTAAGAGTATCCGAAGCTATGAAAATGTTTGGTTCCATAATAAGAAACTGTAAGAGTTTTAATAACTTACAAGCCTTAAACACTTTATATTATGCATATTTAAGATCCAAACTTGAATATGGTTCAATAATCTGGAATCCATGTTATAATTGCACAAAAATGTTCTGAATAAAATTCAAAGGAAATTTTTTAAATTCCTATGTTTTAAAATTGATGATACCTATCCAGTTAGAGGAATTGAGTACAGTAGCCTCCTTTGATTCAATTACAATGACTTGGAACTAAGACGCAAATGTGCAGCTATATCATTTTTATATAAAGTGGTACACGGTGATATTGACTGTCCTGTAATACTTGCTCAACTGAAATTTCTAGTACCTATATTAGAATCCAGGCAACATATCACATTCTATTGCAATAATTCAAGAACTAATGTGCAGTTGAAGTCGCCTATAACAAATATGTGTATCACCTTTAACAAAATTAGTAATTTCTGTGATATAAATGTATGTACAAAAAAACAATTTTTAGATACAGCTGTAAGACACTTGTAAATGAGTTGATATTTGATGTTTTTTTTCTTTCAGGTATATTTTTTTTATCTTCATAGCATAAATATTTGTGCATTGTGTGTTAAAGATTGTGTGTAAAAACTGTTACATTTTATATCTTCTATCATCCTTTATATTTGTATTTTTTTCTTGTATATTTTATGTATTCTCGTGTGTATATAGACATCGGATATTTTATGATAATTTTAAATACTGTTTGTATATTTTAGTATATTCTATTGTCATTAACTTTATATTCTAAGGCAGTCCGCGTCTTCAAAAACAGTGATATGGATTTGTTATGCGTTGTTATTATGTAAAGTGTGTGACTTTCATACGTAAATCCAGTTCAATCATTAGTAAATCCGTTGTGACGAAATATGTGTCGTCGAAAAAATACCAAACATTGATTGACGGAGACGAACAAAGGCGGTGAAACAGAGAAGAGTTGCTATGTAAAGAAATTTACAAAGTAAATACTCTTTACTGTACTGTCTGCCCTGTTTTGCAGTATGCTCCTCTTATTTACGTCATAACATCCAAATTTTCTAAGTACTAATATGTCATAAACATAATATGTTCAGGTCATAAATCAACTCTTTAACCATAAATTGTAAAAGTACAAATTATAATAAATTGAGGAGGTGCTGCGTACTACAGGAAAACTACATAAGTATGTTTATGCAATATGTCCAGTTATTAAATATGATTTGAACGAAACAACTACTCAGCGGGCAAATACGCCGACCTGCATTGGATTATACCTTCAAATCATGATAGATCGGTAGCCAATATCATTTGTCAATTCCTAACCAGACATAGTCTATGTCTGGTTAGGAATTGGTCTATGTCTGGTTAGGAATTGACAAATGACATTGACTACAGATCTATCATGATTTGAAAGTATAATCCAATGCAGGTCGGGGTATTTGCCCACTGAGTAGTTGTTTCGTTCAAATCATATTTAATAACAGTAGTATAGTCCACCTGGGCTAGAGGTCGCCGCTCTCGGCACTTGCTTCGCAAGTCGCTATCCGCCACAGAGACATCTATGATGTCGGTCGGATAGTAGCATTTGGACCATATGAGAAGTTTCACATACCTCTCACCACCTCTATATGTCCAGTATTTCACTTAATATTTGGAAGTTGATTTAAATTTGTTGATAATCGACTTTAAGTGAGGTACTTATCATATAAGCTTCCAAAATGACTTCTTTATAAGAAATACTATGGTTGCCTTATGTTACATTGAGAACAAAATTAGTTTTATCTAATTGTATAAAGAAATAGAAAAAAAAGAATATAGCATAGCCACACAAGATTAAAAAGATCAAAATAAAATTAAAATGATATTTTTTTATATATTTTTAGGACCATATGCATTCCAGGAATTTTTTTAAATATAAATGAGGAAACGTGCATCGTAGTGTTAAATTAATCATCTTTTTCATTAAAAGAATCTATTTCATACATTATCTATTATTATTTTGATAGTTTTAATTTTATACACTTTAATCTCTATTGACCAAAAAGTAAAATCCGAGGACTTATTTGTCTCCTGCAGGATTATTTAAGTAGTAGTTCCGTAAGTTTCTCATAAAACTCTTGTTAATTTCTACAGGCGGTTTCTTTGCCTCTCTCTGTGTAAGTCAGTGATGGATTGCTCTTGTAATGAAATAAGATGGAAAGCGCTTTGAGCCTACAACCCTCAAAGGGTTCTGTTATCTTTCTTACTAGTAAGAAAAGTATTTTGCCTCCAGGATTACACTAATATAATTTTCAAAGCTGTGGTATTATTCATCACAACATCAAATTACCTGGATCGATTGTTTCAGATTCAGATTCGACTTTTACAGATGTTTAAATATGGATGAATTTTATAATGAGAACTAACGATAATTTAGTAGAAATTTTAACTCACTTTGACCTTCTTCAAATACTACGTGAAGAACAAAAAAATCTAAATTTAATATTTTATCAGAATGGGATAAGAATTTAATTATTTGGTAACCATTTATGAGCAAACGCAACCGAAAATTAATAAAACAATATATGTTTTACTAATTTTAATGTTTACTTAAGAGTCTATATCAGATGCAAGTGAAATATAGTCTCGATTTTACCACACCCCGCGTAGGCCACGGTGCATATATACAGCCAAACCGAAATTATCGCGGCGAATGTCGAAGGTGGCCGATGTTCTAGTTACAGAACGGCATAGTGCAACATTTCAGATCGGGAGATGTTGAATTATCAGAGGCGGAGTACTAGAGGTTTCGTACGACATAAACCGACGAAAAAAGTTGTATTGCGTCAAGCCTATAAGCTAAGCAATAGCTAACCTTACCCTTCATGCGTCCTTGTCCTGCAATTAATATGTAAAAACAATAAAAAAAAAACCGAAATTATTTTATTTACTTTGTTTAAAAATAGCTAAAGAACTAAACAACAAAACAATTAAATCGTTAATCTACAAAAAAAATTCCATTTTACCGTTTCTTATTAATGCATAGTATTATTTTAAAAATTTTTCCTATAAAATGGAAGTATCAATGCGTGTCATATCATTCAACTCGGAATGGAAAAGGCGATGAAATAATATGAAAAATATATTTGTGTTATTTTAAATTTAAACTCCAATATTTTTATCAAATATGAAAGATTATGATGATGTTACATATATTGCTGAATTCAGAAAGAAATTTTTTAAATTGAGCCGAATATACAGGAGATATCATTTAGAATAAAAAAAATTAAGGCAATTTCCGGTCAAACCGGAAGTAAAAGATATGTATGTGACGCGCATATTTAATCAGTATTCGGAATGTCATATGTCCATTTCCGCATATTAATGCGGGGTGTAATTTTTTTTATTTTTCAGTTTTTCGGCGTTTTCTTTTTATTTGACATTCAATTGTTTTTAATTTTCAGATTGCTTAGAAAAAAAGCACATAAGTATAATTTTTGAAGTTTTTTCCTTGGTTAAAAATACAGCAGAAAAATCGAGTAAGGTGCACTTAAAATGATCACCCTGTACATGAGGTTACTGCGCTTAAAATAAATCAAAAATAAAAATTATCATATTCACCTTTCATTGAGCCTTTCATTCTCCATATCAATATTTAGAGACGGCAAAATGGGAAAACTTTCATTTATATTAGTCTCTCTACAGAAATTACCAGAACTAAAAGAAAATTATTACTTTTATTAATTTACGAAAAAATTCAATTTTCACTAGTACTTACATTTTATATTTTCTCTTTTGAGCTAATGTTCGATTTTTCGGTTTTCTGCTAGGGTATTTACGCTTATGATATGTTTTTATTTTTCCCATTGTTCTTTCACTGCACTAATAATCACTTTCAATAACACGTCTACTTAGGTGTACACTTGATTTAAAAAAAAAACAGGTACAACTCTTGTAATCGAAAATCTTAATAGTTTAGTTGTGTGCATATGTCTATAAATAGGGCTGGCCAGGCATGTCGAGAGGGGGTGGAGAAGAAGTGATTTACCCCGGACCTGGGTTTTTTTGGAGGAGATCGGTTTTCTTTGTGTTTTTAAACTTATTAAACCTTTCTCTTTTATTTTATTCAAATGGAATTTTAAAAAATAATTAGAAAATAACTTTTTCAAAACATTTTCAAGCCTGCCATATTATTGTTTAAAAAAATAACATTTGTTACGGATAATTCTACTAATGGTTGTAATTAAAATACTAACTGAATAATGATAATTCTATTTTTAAAATAAGACACAAAAAATACCACTTGAGATTAAAAAAATGTAAACAATGCAAACTGAACATAAAAATACAATAAAAAAAATAAAATAAATGAACTTCAATTACGTAATACAGAATTAACTAATATTTTGTCATTGCTCCATTAGCGTCTAAATCTGCCTGAAGTCTTGTAGGCATGGACAAAATCAGATTTCTTGCAAGGGCAACTTCTTGCGACAAGTTCTCCCAAGCGTCTTCAATTATCTCTTCCAATTCGTGGGCATTATTTGGATGGTTATTTAATTTTCTTATATGTTTCACCATTAGTCCCCATACATTTTCAATTGGATTTAAATCCGGACTTTTAGGTGGCCACGGTAACAACTCTATGTTTTTATTAAGAAACCATTGCCTGACACGATGGGCCGTATGTATGGAGCAGTTGTCTTGTTGGAAAATAAAATTATTTTCCGGAAACACCTCTATTACTAACGGCAACATAATATTGTCTAATATTTCAATATATTTAATGGAATTGAGATGACCACCACTGTTCCAACACACACCTAACCCATTTAGGCTCATCCAAGTCCAGACATTGACTGAAAACCTTCCTAATATTTGTGGATCGAAAGTATATTTTTCGTCGTTCTAGTGGAAGGAGGCCTATATGTATACGCGAACATGTCCATCGTTACAGGAACTTAAAAACCTTTTCGTCAGAAAAGACAACTTGTCCTCAGAAGTTTTCATCATTGATTATATAGTTGAGTGCAAAAATAATCCTACCCTGCTTCTTTTCTTCTGAAAGTTTGTATTTTTTAGCCGCTGAACAACTCTTCAAGTCACTTTGTAGTTTTATTCTTCTGCAAGCAGTAGATACCGAAGCAGGGAAATTTGTCTCTGATATTGCATTTACTGCAGTCTGAAAAGGGTTTTCTATTAGGAAATTTATAAGATTTTCATCTTCTTGATTATTGCTCTTTCTGGGCCTACCGGAACTAACTTTACGGGATACCGTTCGGTTGGTTTCCCATTGTTTTTTAACACTCATTATCGTGATTTTACTCACATTGTATTCAGCAGCAAGTCTTCTTATGGACCAACCATCTTCAATTTTAGAAACAATTCGAAATTTTTGAATATCTGTTAGATGTCGAACCATTTTTAATAATGACGCCACTGATTAACGTCAAAGTGACATTTGTAAGATTATTAATATCAATCAAAGACGAATGATTTACTCTACATAGCGAAAAGAAAGTGTACCAGTTTGTATTGAAATCAAGTGTACCCACTTTATAACAAATAAGTCAATTTGAGATTTCTCTAGAATACACACGCCACTGTTGTTTACGCAAATCACAACGTGGTTCCTAAGTGCCCGATTCCCCCTCCCGCAAACGAGTCCAGTGTATGCAAGTGCATCCGTGTTTCCGAAATATCATGCGAGATGGCAGCTATTATCGGAATACAGATATGCAGTTTTTAGTTTTCTAATAAATTTATTTTCAACTAATCCAAGAGTTGGGTCACATGAATATAAACGTTGCAAACAGTGACTAATGTCGGAATATTAAAAAAATTTGGATACAAAATATTTAAAATGCATGCGAAAATTTTTTGACGATTCTAAAAAAAAGAATTACATTCCGACATTTTATACATATTTTTGAAAAATCTTGTAAAAATCGCACTCAAATCGGATAAGTTTTAATCGAGATATTCGAGAATTATGATTTAATAGGGTATATAAGACTCTTAAATAAAATATGAATTAAATATATGCCGTATCGATGGGTATTAAACCCTTATTTTTTAAAAACCATCAACTATGTTGTTCAGTGTCTACTGAATAATCTTTAGTTAGTTACTTCTGTGGGTAATTAGACAACATTAAATAAAAATTCTTTTTTATCCAGACTGGCCGGGTTCTGCAATGTATATTTGTCTTCTTCAGAATATGCAATAACAATTTTGTTTGACAACGGGGGTTCCTAAATCGGCATGCCCTGTTGAAAATTAAGAACAGTTGAGACTTGTTATTTTTCCGCAATGATCTATATGACAACAAACATCAATACTGAATTTATTAAGCACGTGTCAACCGATAGCTACACGAAATGAAATTCCATACCAATAAAATGGTTCTTGCGCAAGAACTATCCGAAAATGATAAACTTGCTCGTCGTCTCCCTATTTCTATGCGTTCCTTAAGAGTATATGCTGATATCGTAGAACGTCTCTAGGAGTGAAGAGGCGCATTTTCATTTAAATAGTCACATTAACAGGCAAAACTTTCGTTATTGGGCTATGGAAAATCCATGCCAGATTCACCAAGGACCATTGCATTTACCTGAAGGTAGGTAAGACGCGTAAATTCAAGCTCAAGAATTATTGGATCCTACTTCTTCTAGGAAAATGGCCATTCTGTTACTGTAACTTCTAGAAGATACGCGAATATGTTACTAATTTTTTTTTTAGGCTTAAAGTTGAACAATTGCCTGAGGATATAGCACGGTCTGCCTACGGATTTGGACCCTTAAGTGAAGATACAGTAAACAAAAATATGCAAAAAATCGGAAATTTTCCGTACAATTCAATAAACCAAAATACAAACAACTGGCACCTCGGTCATGGTGCCATAAAATGAAAAAAAAGTTTTATAGAAAAGTTGTAGAACTATTAAATACAGATCGATTTGTGGAAATCCGATGTAAAAAAATTCAAAAATAAATTATTTATTTGAAAAAAACCGTTAAAAATCGCGTTTTCTTGAAACGCTCATATCTTCGTGAAAAACAAATCATTTTTTTCACGAAACTTGGTAAAAGTGTAGCTCCCTACTAACTAAAAAAAGATCGTTTTCAAAAAATTTAAAAATATTATAAACATTTTGCAAAAATTGATTTTTTTCGAAAAAAATCACGTCTTTTTTAATCGAGATTAAAGAAAACGTGATAGCTCATACACGCTTTCATATTTCTAGTCAATTTTGAGCTTAAATTTTGCTTGAAATGTTGTACTAACATGGTTATTTATTACGCGCTTTTTAAATTGATCGGTAATATGCGAAAAATCGGTTGAAAAATCGGTTCTTTTTTTTAACAACAAAATCGATTTTTTTTCAAGAAAAAAAGTTTTTTTTTCTTTTTTTGTTAGCAGCATTGAATAGCTGGTATTTTTTTATAAATTTACAAAAAAAAAAATATCTACGACCCTTTGGAGCCGAGATAATTTTTTTTTTTTTGAAAAAAAAATCTAGTGACGCTATCTTTTAATATTAAGGGCTGAAATTTACAGAATTTGTAGTTCAATACTTGTATTTTACATAAAAAAATACTACAATGACATATTCGCTCTCTATTCTTTGGAAATTTAATGGCAAGCGGAGCACACCCCGGCTCATACGAACGTCCGCTCGAGCGGTGTCGTGGGGGTGCGGGACGGTGTTAACGTGGATACACCTGTAAAACTGTATGCTCTTATCATACGTACCGTATCGTCGTTTCAACTGCACACAGAGCGTTCATACGATTATGTCTCTTGAACGTTATGTTGATTCTTAAAGACATATGAGTTGACAGGTAAATAATAATTGTTAAGCAACATTTTTAGTATAAAAATAAAATATTTATTTTACATGAAAGTTCAAAATTTGACAGTGAATATAAACGTGTACAGTACTTAATTGATCCGTAGTTTTTTTATCGGAGACCCCTCCCCCTCCTCGTTGTCACTGGTACGTTCTTCGCTGTATGCTGCGAATACGGAAGAGTCGGCTTCGCTTTCGATCTCATCATCATCATGGACATTGGTCTGTGATTCATCCATCACCACGCAAGACTCATTAAATATATCTTCGTCCAAGTCGTCATCAAGAGCATCTGCCTTCCATCGTAGTTATTTCTATATTAGTGCAATTTTCTTGATCGCATGTCAAGCACATGCTTGAACACTTCAAACCATGCCTCCTGCAGCTACAGATCTTCGTTTTACATCCGCTTCCGCATCAGCAGGCTATCGTTTTAACGATTTCGTCTGGAACCAGCTGATCCGAGCTGTACGTGGGAAGCAGATTAGTGCCGTCGGAAGTGCAACCCCATTGTTCTGGCTCAAGCGAAGTTCCGAGCCACGTTTGCAACTGCAAATAGGAGCGGTAGGCATGTTGAGCCGCTGCTGCCTCCGTAGGTGGGAGGGTGGCCAAATTAAAAGACCGATTTTTCAACCGATTTTTCGCATATTACCGATCAATTTAAAAAGCGCGCAATAAATAACCATGTTAGTACAACATTTCAAGCAAATTTTAAGCTCAAAATTGACTAAAAATATGAAAGCGTGTATGAGCTATCGAGATTTTAAAAAAACGTGATTTTTTTCGAAAAAAATCAATTTTTGCAAAATGTTTATATTTTTAAATTTTTTGAAAACGATCTTTTTTTGTTAGTAGGGAGCTACACTCTTACCAAGTTTCGTGAAAAAATGATTTGTTTTCACGAAGATATGAGCGTATAAAAAAAAACGCGATTTTTAACGGTTTTTTTTCAAATAAATAATTTATTTTTGAATTTTTTGACATCGGATTTCCACAGATCGATCCGTATTTAATAGTTCTATAACTTTTGTATAAAACTTTTTTTCATTTTATGGCACCATGATAGAGTAAAATGGAAAAAACCGTCTTTGGCCAACTTTGGGCCCAATTTACTATGGGCCCCCGAGGTGCCAGTTGTGTGTATTTTGGTTTATTGAATTCTACGGAAAATTTTCGATTTTTTACATATTTTTGTTGACTGTATCTCCGAAGTGAAAAATTAACATGGGGCCAAAAATAGGCAGACCACTAATATTGGTTCCTACAAGACGGTGCTACAAATTATACGGTAATAATTTCCAGGGAAATCCTGCGGAAACTTTTCACGCAGCCGCAGATGAGCCCTTTTTATTCACCCCAACCTTTCCTTCAGTCACGTACTACTCTTGCTTCCCTATCAAATCTGTTCGATTTTCTAATGAAGGTCAGGATGTCACTCAGTGCAAAAGAGGTCATCTTCTCCCTTAGAAGCGCCTCAGTATCAAATATTCTATATCTCAAGCGACCGAATGCTTCACACTGCTCCAGGAAGTGGCAAGATGTTTCTTGTTCACACCCGCATTCTGGGCATGTAAGTTATTCTTCAACACCTATCAACGATAGATATCTCCTAAGTCTGTAGTAGCTTGTCAGAATTCCGATTAAAGAGGCTGTCTTTTAACTTCGGCCCAGTAACCGGATTTATCTCGACTTATTTGGCTCTATCACAAAATCTCAAGTTTGTTTGTCCTTCAATAATTCCTCAGTGTTTCGTAGGCCCACTCATGGAGGACCGTCGTGACCTGTCTTCTTATGATGTCTAATATAGGCTCAGTTTCGAGGTAGAGCTCCTCGGTCCCCGAGTCTAACCAATTGATCGGCCTCCTCGTTGCCTAGAATTCCGATATGTCCCGAGACCAACACGTCTTACTTGTTTATGCCTGGTAAGCTCTTCTAAGGCATCCGCTCACTCTTGAACGAGAGCTGATATCGTATTGAAGGAGCAAACCGCTTCTAGAGCAGCCTGGCTATTGAAGCAGATGTATACTATCTATTCCGTACCGTTCCATAACTCATCGTTACCTACCACCGCTGGGACGGCGTAAACCTCTGCCTGAAAGACCGTGGTGTACGATCCTAGTGCAAAGCTGCCCTGCATTCTTCTACTTCCAAATATGTTCCCACCCCCAAAGATGATCTGGCGGATACACGAGAACCGTCTGTGTAGCACACCATAGAATCCGAGAAGACATCGATTCTTCCTTCCTCCACTCTTCTTTACTGAGAAAGTGAGAGCATATTTTCTTTCCCACCTTAGCTGATATTTCGATTCTCTCACCTTTATTACAGAATTACATTTTCGATATGTCCTGCCACGCTGTGTTGAGGAAAATATCCACTTTAATAGTTTCTAAGTGCCTAAAATCTCCATCATAATCCGACAACTACGAATTTTTCATTGTTTTCTCCCTCTTTAGGGTCGATAAAAAATCAGCGATGAATTTTATAAAAAAAAGCTTCTATAACTTTTTTATACAATACATCATAATGCATTTTACCATAAAACAAATATATAAAATACAAAAGAAACTGTTTGACAGGGTGGGTTAAATTTTAAAGTTCTTAATAAAATGTAGAAAAGCTCCCCTGCTACTGCCAAAATTTTTTTTGGAGATATACCAGAAACGATATATTATACGATGATTTCGACACAAAACATTAAACTCAAAAGGAAGTATTTTTTCTGTATTGAAGAGTGCATTTTTACAGTTTTATTTTTGGGAGTCGTTAAAACATCAGCAAAACTTGCCACTAGAAAATTTCCTCAGCCACAATAAATAACGCTGTGGTTCATGACGCCAAATATATTTTTCGCATTTAATATTATTTTCTTGTATCTCTTCAAATAATCAAGCTTCTGTATTTAAAGTTTTTCCTTCGCAACTTATATTGCAGCTCATTAAAAGAAACATATTTTTTTATAATATTTTTGTATGATTAATATTAAGAGATAAAATGGACAGACTGTATAAGCGTTATCATTTTATACACGAAAGAACCTCTTACACATTTATTTGAAAATTTTACCTTGGCGATGAAAATGGAATGTAAGGCAGAGTACGGCAAGGACAGCTAAGCATATTATTTTATGTTGACACGTTGACTGCCTAGAATAATAATGTTCAAACTTCAATTTTTACTGAAATGGGTTTATTAATAAGGACGTGTCCTAAATCATCACCGACCCGTGTTGCGTCCTCAAGGTTTTCACTGCTTTTAAGTGGGTTCCAATTATTAATCGGGTACAACACTATTTTTTTTTATTAATTTGCAAATAGATATTTTTTGAATTTACAAACATATGTGACATTTTTTTGGTCATAGTTACTGCGGTGTATTAAGGCGTAACAAATTAAGTCGAATCGATTTGTGAAACCTCGATGTATAATATAATTTATTACTATTTAACTTATGTAACATATTAAACAAAACCCCTATTAGACATGTTTCAAAATACTTCATATAAAATACTCATTGTGAGAAACATAGGCGTTGTTTAAAATTAGCATAAAAGATTAAATTCCTCTATTTGCATGTTATTTTCGTTACTAATATCTATATATTTTTCTTTTCTTGACCGTTCATATCAAATAATATCTGATAGTCTTTTTTTGGGAGATTTCGGTCAGGTATAACTGATTTTATTATTTTTTTCTAACGTTTTGGTATATTACACCATCATCAGAGAACTACAATTAATATAATGTTTTAAAAACATAGTTATGATTATTTTACTTTACAATTTACTTACACTATTAATTATTAGGTAGGTATTTGTTTTAAATTTTGTTACATGTTATTGGATTGTTTTAACGCAACTGAGATATTTTAACATGGTTTGTAGGCTTTTAAAGTTTTGTTTATGTTACAGAGATAACGTTGGAAATATATATACATATGATTTACTAATATTGATAGTCCTTTTTTTGTGGGGATTTCGGTCAGGTATAACTAATTTAATTTTTTTCTAACGTTTCGGTTTATTACACCATCATCAGAGAACTACAATTAATATAATATTTTAAAAACATATTTATGGTTATTGTACATTAAAATTTACTTACACTATTAATTATTAGGAATTTGTTTTAAAAAATTTTGTTACATGTTGTTTGGTTGTCTGTTTTAACGCAACTGAGATATTTTAACGTAGTTTGTGGGCTCTTAAAGTTTTGTTTATGTTACAGAGATAACGTTGGAATGTATATGGTTTATTGTGGGCGTGTGTGCTTAAATAGTGATAGGTATATAACAAGATATTTTATTTCAAGAATTATTATTTTGTATCGGTCAGATGTAAAAATTGATTTCATGTTGTAATGTACCCCAATCAGTTAATTAAGTTAAAATAGGTTTCGCTTAAATTTTCTATATCAGTGCTTATATTGTGTTGTTTAACAACAACACAATATAAAAATAGCCCATAAACCATACAATACCACGAAAAAATTTTTCACAAAACTTAAACCTAGACTACCAACCGAAGACGAAACTAACACTATATACAAGATAGACTGCAACGACTGTAATGGTACCTATATAAGCAAATGTAAACAATATCTACATAAAAGAGTATACACGCACAAATATAGCATAAAAACTCAAAACCAAAACACGACAGAACTAGCCAAACACGCCATAGAACATTAATTTTAACAACATACAAATATTAGAAAAAGAACCTAATTATAACCGAAGAAACATACATGAAGTGCTGCAAATAAAAAGACATACCAACGCCATAAATAATCGCACTGATATAGAAAATTTAAGCGAAACCTATTTTAACTTAATTAACCCATTAAATCCCAAGCATCGAAAAATTCAAAAAACGAACATTTTTGTTTGTAAATATTTATTTTGTTACACTTAAGAATACATTCCTTGTGTCAAAAAAAATTAAAAAAAATTAACGTATATAAAAAAAATACTGATGCGTAAACGAACCACTGGGAGGAACCATGAAATATTATTTTGAAGCACATAAGATATAACTAATAATTTTAACGAAAATATATCATAGAAAGTTTCAATCTTACATAAAATAACTAAGCGTAAATTATTTTCTACATAGAACTTTACTTAATAAAAAAAACATTATAATATTTCATGGTGCGTGGACGCACCACTGGTAACACCCGGTTTCATTTTTGGTGATACTGTATAAAGCATGAAGTATGTAAATGTACATTACATTTATTACAAATGTAAATTGTGTGGCTATGGCAAATTCTACACCTCCTTCGTGCTTTATTGGCATGAGAAATCATGAGGTGACCTGTATTATCATAACGCAGTTCATCTATAGCAGGAGCAAGATTCCTTTCAATTATTGTTTTATCAGTTTTTAAAAGTCGCAAGGCTACGTAATATTTAAAATCTACCTGGGAAATTTTTTTTCATTGACATTATAAATTGTCCATGCGTTGACGACTAAGCTATCCAATGAATTACAAAATAAAGGCCACCACCATTTTTTCCCAAATACTTGGCATCTATAATTAGCAATTCTGTTGTCGTGTAAATCTACCCCACCCATATATTTATTGTATTGGGTAATTACATAAGGTTGGGGTATCTGTACATCTCTTCGTTCTTTTCTATTATAGCGTTTAACATTTTGAACAGGAGCTACACTATAAACATTACTTGCCACCGTTACAACCGAATTATCGTGCCAACGGACAATAGAAACTTTTGATTCAGAATCATATGCTGAAATATGGGACGCGTGGTCTTTTTTACCAAATGAGTTACAATTTTCGATTGGACACTTATTTGTCCTATTTTCGCGGATAGTACCGGTGGCAAAATAACCATTATTTTTTAAATGTACGAAGAGTTTGATTGACGAAAAAAAGTTGTCGAAAAAAATTTGGTGATTCACTGGCTTATCCACAACAGAAAGTAGACTCATGACAACGTCACCGCTAAGACCAAGGCTAGAATGAGTTGTATCTATAAAATATAAAAATACGTAAATACGAGTAATACGAAATTCATCATTATTCTCCAAATCCGTAACAATCTCCTCCAGAGCCGCTTCTAATTTCCTTACCTCTAAAACGGCATATTTTACTGATTTCATTTAAATATCACGTGTACTGCACAAGAAACAAACAAATACTAAACAACACACTAATCGGCGACTGTTTACGCTACATAGGCTGACATGTCGAGAGTGGCAATAGCTTGGTTTTATTTCATAGATAAAACCAGTGGTCCGTTCACGCACCAGTAATTATTTAATAAAAATAAACCATAATCTATATTATATTTTAAATGTATCTTTTCTACCATGTAATTTACATATCATAGACTTACCAAAAATGACAATACTTTCCAAAAATAAAATATTTTACTGTTTTAGATTCACTTCAACCTTTGACACAAAATTATGCAGCGTTTTTCTTGATTTTTGAGGTGTCATAAAATTTTTGTTTTAAAATAAAAATCAACAGTTCGTACGATACTAAGTTCTCTAATACTGATAATAATAAAATTTATAAATGGATATGCAAAAATATTTACTGAATTTAATAAAAAAAAATCATAAAATATGTGGTGCGTCAGCGCACCAATGGGACAAAATGGGTTAAATGATTGGGGTACATTACAACATGAAATCAATTTTTACATCTGACCGATACAAAATAATAATTCTTGAAATAAAATATCTTATTATATATTCACTATTTAAGCAAAACACCCACAATAAACCATATATATTCCAACGTTATCTCTGTAACATAAACAAAACTTTAAGAGCCCACAAACTATGTTAAAATTATCTCAGTTGCGTTAAAACAGACAACCAAACAACATGTAACAAAAATTTTTTAAAACAAATTCCTAATAATTAATAATGTAAGTAAATTTCAATGTACAATAACCATAACTATATTTTTAAAATATTACATTAATTGTAGTTCTCTGATTATGGTGTAATAAACCGAAACGTTAGAAAAAAAAATTAAATTAGTTATACCTGACCGAAATCCCCACAAAAAAAAAGACTATCAATATTAATTGATATTAACGGTCAAGAAAAGAAAAGAAAAAAAAATAAAAAATATATATATATATATATATATATATATATATATATATATATATATATATATATATGTTGTTTTTCAGGTTTTCGCGGGTGGTGAATGTTAAATTCGTTTTCCGGGTATACTCCCGCGTAGGTGATAGGCCCCGAGAGGGACCGTGGTTGTCTGATTTCAGTTCGAGTTACCAGAAGCCGCAGTAAGCAGTTATCTGTTAGAACCTGAAGATGGCAGATGAGATTCTGCCGAAACGTCGTTCAGACAACCACGGTCCCTCTCGGGGCCTATCACCTACGCGGGAGTATACCCGGAAAACGAATTTATATATATATATATATATATATATATATATATATATATATATATATATATATATATATATATATATAAGATATTTTATTTCAAGAACTATTATTTTGTATCGGTAAGATGTGAAAATTGAATTCATGTAAGCGAAACCTATATTAACTTAATTAAATGATTGGGGTACATTACAACATGAATTCAATTTTTACATCTTATCGATACAAAATAATAATTCTTGAAATAAAATATCTTATTATATACTCACTATTTAAGCAAAATGCCTACAGAAAATCATATGTATACATTTCCAACGTTATCTCTGTAACATAAACAACATTTTAAGAGCCCACAAGCCATGTTAAAATATCTCAGTTGCATTAAAACAGACAATTCAGTAACATGTAACAAAATTTAAAACAAATACCTAATAATTAATTGTGTAAGTAAATTGTAATGTAAAATAATCATAACTATGTTTTTAAAATATTGTTATAATTGTAGTTCTCTGATGATGGTGTAATAAACCGAAACGTTAGAAAAAATAATAAAATTAGTTATACCTGACCGAAAAACTATCAGAAATTACTAATATCTATTTTTTTTTTTCATGAATAATGCTCTAAATGTGTATACACGCAATATTAAAATCGCTGTGTAGATTTGACCGAAACAGTTTTCCTCTCAACAAATTATTCCGTTTTGCTTTAAAACTGAAAATATTTCATGACAACGGATAATGAAAACAGTAAATCTTTGACAGAAAACCGCTAAATGGATTAGTTAGCTAGTTTTTTGCCTCTGGTGTAAAATTTTATTTAATGCTCATAGCAGCATGAAATCTAGTGTTAATTATTGACCTTCCATCTTTTTTTTTTTTTTATATCTTTTCAAATTAGAAAGATATAAGAGTTTGAACTATTTCTATTTTTCATGTTTCTTTAATCAAATCTTGCTAATTAAACTAATAGACGAAAAATCACTCTTGTTTACTCAAATAATTCCGCAAGTTTTGTTATACTCTAAAAAAGATATCGGTATTGACCAATAAAATTTTAACCCTGCTCAGAACTGTACTTCATTTAGATAAAATTGTAGTAAATTATCTTTATATTTTACCAAAACTAATGTGTCAAAAATGATTTAATAGTTTTAACACTTTTCGTGCTTTAAAAAGTGGCAACTGATAGTAACAACGACGCCGACGATTCCATATTTCTTAAAAGATATCTAAAAGTTAGCACTGCTTTAATCTACGAAGGCGTAGAAGGGCCACCTAATTATTTTTTAGAAATTCCGACTTTAATCTCGGAATTCCGATATTAATCTCGGAATTCCGACTTTAATCTCGGAATCCGACTTTAATATCGGAATTCCGACTTTAATCTCGGAATTCCGAATTTAAAGTCGGAATTCCGAGATTAAAGTCGGAATAAAGGTGTATTTCACATACACGACTGTGTGACGACCGTGCTGTGTCGTGAACAGGCCGGCGTACATTGGCGGAATTATAAAACTAAATAGGCTAAAACTTAACTAATTTTGTAAAACAGTTACAAGTATTTTAGGAAATAAATAACTCTTTCTTGAAATTCCTGGGTATTTCGGTCAGTGGTTAAAATGAAAAGATTTTTTTTTAAATAATTTGTTATACAGGGAGTTTTTGAAAAGTATGTCAATCACTTAACCATAGATTGGGGGTATCAAAAGAAGTTTTAACCAAATTGACCTCTAGTCGAAAATACCCCCCATGGAGATACAGCCTTCTAAAGTTGAGAATAAAAAAACTTATTTTTACAAATATTGCACAAATGACTAGATATTTTTTTAAATTTCGGTACACTAAAACGTATGTTGAAGAGCAATAGTTCACATTAAAAACAAACATTTTGAAAACATGCTTGCTAAGGGGCTCATTCAGGGGTAAGCAACACTCATTAACCTCCCCTTTTTTTTAGTGGTACGCCCATGATTTTTTTGATACATATATATTATAACAAATTTAATTATACAACTTTTTTGTATATAACGTTTTTTTGATTTGAGTAACCATCCTTAAAATAAACTTGAAAAAGCTGAAACCATGGCATGCTAAATAATGAAATGGAAGCCATTTCGAGCATCTATGTAAATAATATTTAAAAATAAATAAACAGCACTTTTTGATAAATGAAAGATAAAAAAAAAACTTAAAGTAAAATGAATTAAAATAAGACATTTTATTAAAACTTTATTTCAAAAGGTGCTCGAAAGGGCTCTCATTTCTTTATTTAGCATGACTTGGTGTCAGCATTTTCAGCTTTATCTTAAAAATGGTTATTCAATCAACAAAATCCAAGACACAAGAAAGCAATACAGGGTGATTGGTTATAAATGCCACCCCTCCTTAACTCCATTATTTTTGAAATCAGAAAAAAGTTTCAAATAAAAGTTATACAAGCTGATTTGGGGTTTTCAATCGTGCAACACAAATTTATAAAGGGTGTTTTTTTATCCTGTATATTGTTAGATTTTCAAAATCTACTACTTCTTGCGAATCCAACCATTTCCAAATCATATTGCCATAAACGAGCTAACTTTGCATACCATAAGCAAAGTTAAAATGCCATAGAAAAATATCAGAAGGCCAAATTTACTTACAAACCCGTTCAGTGGTTTTTTGGTTTTTGAGTTAGGTGTCACTTTTGCAGTCCTGCCTTAAGAGGAACCAGCAAAAATTACATATTTAAGCGTAATTGAATTTAATATATTAGCATATGAAAATATTAACCATAATAATTTAAAAAACTATTTAGCTTCATAAATCTTGAACAATTTGAGAATAAAAATACATTTAAAAATTATTCTTAACTACTTATATCTCACGTTGACGATTCAAATGTTCTATGTGACCACCATGTTCTTGGACACAATTAATAATGGATTTTATTAAGTTATTGTTTATATAAATTTTATTATAAAAAAAATCCCATAGCAACGTGTCTAGCAACTAATAATGTGCAGTATATTCTTCTACAATTGAAGGGAAAACTGAACTGAACTGTTACATTGAAAAAAGTCGGAATTCCGAGATTAAAGTCGGAATTCTTAGATTAGAGTCGGAATTCTGAGATTAAAGTCGGAATTCCGAGATTAAAGTCGGAATTTCAAAAAAAAATAATAAGGCGGCCCTTCTACGCCTTCGTATTAATCCAATTAAAGGTTTCTGTGACGTTTACGGATTATCTACTATTAATGCTAATATTTAAAAGTGATTTTCACCAACCCTGTGAGATAAAATTAATGACATAATATACTTGTATAATTAAAAATTAATAAAATAATTGATCTGTGTTATGAAATAAGGAAAAAGCACTGAATATTAATAAAGATTCTATTTGTTCTTGGAATAATTATCAAGTAAATGATTCTTTCCTTCCAAGTGGTAAAATAAATTGCAAAATGATAAAAAGTTGATTGAATTTAATGAAATATTTATTGATTTTATTAACTTGTCTCATTTTTCAAAACTTTCTTACACAACCTCCTAGCTCTAATATGCAGTATCACCCCTAAAAATATTTTCTATCGAATAGCGTAATAAAAATAGGGATTATCATTTAAAAAATTAAAGTCAGAATTGATATGTGCTAATACATCCTAGAAACAAGTGACGACTTAAAATATATATCGAATTGGTCGAGCGTTTCACAAAAATAATTAATTTTTATTAAGAAGGATATTGGAATCTCAGACTAGTATTATTAATCTGAGATTGAAATCATGACGTAATCTTTTTACACTATGTGTTAGAATTACTCAATTTTTTTACACCCTGTAGTTACCTTAATGTTTAGTAGTACAATAAAATTTTTCACTGCGCTTATTGATCTGTAGAACGTTGTTAACTCTAAGTATCTCCAAGTTTTCCGAGTTCATTGCTTTGTCTGTTACTTAAATTGTCAGAATCAGTTAAAAGTTAAACTGTCATTCATCTTAAAATTTTCTGAAAGAGACAAAATTTCCGTTTTTCCAATCAACTTCGCTGAAATTATTTATATCTTAAATATACTTCGAACACATATCACTGAAAAATATTCATCAATGCTAATTAAAGTAGCCGAATACATTGCTGACCCGATCACTTGTAAATTTATCTTTTATAGAAGGTGTTTTCCTACTATTTTAAAAAAATCATACCTGTACCAAAAAAAAGATAAGTCCATTGTATCAAACTATAGAGGTATAGCACTTTTATCTGTTTTTTTCTAAAATCTTTGAAAAATCTTACTACGACAGATTAAATAATTTTATAATCCAACAAAATATAGTAACATCATATCAGTTTGGCTTTCGGAAAGGCTTGTAAACCGAATATGCTGTACTATCACTTTACAATTACATTTTAAATAATTTTGAAAAGAAATCGAAAACAGCTTGTTTATTTTTTGATCTAACACGTGCCTTCGACACGCTTAATCACGTATTACTTAATAAACTTAAAACTTTCTAATTTGTGGCTCAGCCCTTACTTAAATTTATGAGGAATAACGGAATTCGTTGTTATAACAGATTCTGGCAAAATGTATACATCTAGTCCTCTTAATTTTACTGGTGTTCTTCAGGAAAGTATTCTGTGGCCTCTATTATTTATTCTTTTTTACAAACTCTCGACATTCATGCAGATGCAGATTCCATTTCAGAGAATTAGGACTTTTAACTGCTCCGTCTTTATATATTTTAAGCTGTGTAACATACATATGTAAAAGAAAACTTTGATCAATTCAATAACAGAACTGATATTGGCATTAAGAATAGTCACAACTTGCGACCAACTTACAATTTGAAAATACCAGTTCATACCCTATCCATCGTTGCAAGAGATAATTAATTAATGTCCATAACATTATTTAACAAATTACCTGCACAAATCAAGTACAAGTAATTTTACCTCATAAAAGAAGTAAAATTACTAAATATACACTTTATTCGGTTGATGAGAACTTAGGTGATGATCTTATTATAGATAGTGCCTAATTAGAGAATGTTATCTTCATCCAGTCTTCTTCTTCTCCTTTTTTTTAATTTATGTTTTGTTAGTCTTTACATTGTAAATTATTGTTTTTTACTTAATTTTGTATTTGTATTGGAAATTATTAGTGTAGTGTAGTTTTATAAATTGCCTGTAAACGTCTATGGAGACAAAGATTTTATTATTATTATTATTGATTTTTTAAAAACGACTTTATTGATATTTATTTAAAAAAAAAAACAAATAATTGAGGGCTTAGGCTGCTGCTTTTGACATGTAGTTTTAATATATTTGTTAAATCCTAAAACCATAATTATGATACAAACTCAAAAATACTTTAATAGCATTATATTTTCGCATTAACCTATTATAAAATGAAAAAGAAAAACATCCTCATATCAGTAAACGAAAAAAAAAAACAAAAAATTTAACTGAAAATGTGGATTGTAACTTTTTCAGGTTAAAAATAAAACTTAATTTTTTGTCGAAATTCAAATTATTATTATTATCTGTCATAAAACACAATAAACCAAGCATTTTTCATATCGTTATCATTATCATCCAGCTGTTCTATTCATCTATTTCGTCGTCTTCCACACGAAATGAGGAGGATCTCTTAATGAGCGCATCTTCAGTCTCATATGCGTACCTGCATATTCTATAATATCCTTCATAATACCGTACTAAAAAAATTATGTTGACTACCATGCGAGGTACAGGTGTACCCCATTATTTTTGTGTTTTTTAACAAATTGTTCGACTCCTTTTTAACTTTTATGTGCAGAAAAGTTATATCAAATGTCTTTATTACGTTGTTGGATAAAAAAAAATTATTTATTTATTTATTTATTTGCAAATACTACATACTGGCACAGACACAGAATGTTCTCCACATACATTTTTACCACATTTCTTGCATTGCTTGAGGCTTATACGATCTTTCCTTTTTGGACAAATATGACAAGGTCGAACTAGATCTTTACTTGAGAAGGGCGTTTCACAAACGGAAAGTTCAGGAACTACAAGAGTCATTTTATGTATGCATGAAAGTTTTTTGAGTTTTGGTAACGACGGACAATATTTCTTTTGCCAAGTTGTTTTCCTAACTCTAAGAGAAATAGTCTACGGTTATCCAAATGTCCATTTTGCCAGTATGGATTTTTGATTGCTCATAATGTGTAGGCATCCACCAATATCTAGTAAATGATAAAATAAAGCAACTGGCCATCTATTAGTTTTCCTTTGGGTAGAATACTCTTTGGCCAATTTATCAGTGCTGTCAACTGCACCATTTGTTTTATTATAATGCAATACTATATCAGGCTTGAACTTTTCGTTTTCCATGCCAACTGCGTCTTCGTGATGTTCTGTAGATAATAAAATAACAGCTGAGTTTTTTTAGGGACAAGACACCAACGTTTTATTTTTATTGAAAGCAAACATACTAGAATATTGGTTTTTATATGAAGTAGGTAGTAACTCCATAGGTACAAATGTCTTTTTTTGCGTAAAGTACCATATAACGTCATATTTTCTTCCCAAAGTTTATCTGTTTATGATCGAATACTTCTCTTATTGGTGCCAATTTATCTCTTGACTTTCTTTCCTTTCTTGTCTTGGAATTATCGAAACGCAGAAAGCGTGAAATTTGTTGAAATCGGCGTCTAGACATTATAGCTGACACACTGGGTCGACAGAATATAGCATCCGTACTCCACAACATAGAAAGTGGTTCTTTGGAACTATGAAGATCCCTAAAAATAAAAGGCAGCCACATATGGCCTTCAACTTCTTCTTGAACAAAGGGAACGAATTCCTTTCCAACTTTTTTTATTATAAAAATTCGTTGCTTTTCTATTTGTCTCAGTGATAATTATAGACAGTATGTGTTCATCGAAAAATAATTAGAAAGTTTCTTTTATGTTCGAAAATTTTTAACTATATTGAGTTAAACCTGATGTAATTTTCTAAATATTGGCTTTTGATCGCCTTAATCTAGTTCGAATTGGATGTTTCGCTCACTTACTTCCATTTTTTGCGGTATACACAGGCACATTCCATTCTGACGTTTCATCATATATTTTCACTGTATGAAGCTTCATCACTGTCGTTGTGTTTGTCAGAGACATTAGTATCTACTTCTGCAGCCTCCATAATATCGTCCACTTGTTAACCTTCCAATATTGCATCATTTTCTTCAATATCATTATCATTTTGGTATAACAGATCATAAAAAAAATCATCAGGTTCTATTATAGCCAACAATTCATCATCCGTAAGCTTCTGGTTATTTTTAAATTTCAATAAACCACTCATATTTTTGCAAGTAATACACTACGGATATACCAAATCACGTTTTCAAAAAGTAAAGAGGTATAGTATACAAATGGAGGGACTGCAATTTTTGTCAAAGATAACTTAGCCACAAAAGTAAAAGAAATAAATTTTATTCAGTCGTTTTATAAACGAAAAATGTTAGATTGTTGGCATTGAGATAAAATTAAAAAATAAATAAACGTTAAACGTTGTAACTTTGCATAGGTCACCAGATGAAAATGATTTACATATGTTTTTGAAAGATCTTGATTGCATTTTAAGTCGCATTTGTTTGAAATGTGATGCAAAAATAATTTATGTGGTGTTATAAACATTGATTATTCGGTTGATTCTGTAACTAAGTGTGAACTTGTTAATGTTATGCTGTCATATAATATGTCACATTTGGTAAGAGAACCCACAAGAATAACTATAAATTCTGCAAAAACTATTGACTATGTGTGTAAATTTTAGCGATAATGTTCTTTGTTCCGTTCTTCATGAGAGTATTTCAGATCATTTCGCGCAAATATTAGAACTTGAAGGGAAGATTGGCAGGATATTTACTCATGTACTGATGTCAATAATGCATTTGAAATATTCTCAAATACATTAAACTATTACATTGATCTAAGCTTCCCACATAAAAAAGTTAAAACTGATGTTAGATATAAATCTAAGCCTTGGTTAACCCAAGGCATTAAAAATTCTTCCAATCAGTTAAAAATTAAAAAAAGAAAATGTTGCACACAAAATTAGGACGTGATAAGCAGAATTTTAAAAAACATGAAAAGGTTTATAAACAAGTTTTGAAAACGGCAAAAATGCCATATAATGATATATTTTACAGTACTTGTAATAATAAATCTTAGCGTGGAAAATCATAAATAATAACATTACGAAGCAAACCGATAATGTACATTATGTCAGTGAAATAATTGTAAAAAAATGAAATTGAATTGATCCTTTGAAAATACCAAATATGTTTAATAAATATTTTATAGACATTCCAAAGCAACTAAACCAGTTAATTGATAGTAATAATCCTTTTAACCAACAACAGACATTTATTATCCTACATTTTATTTAGAAGAAGTATCTGAAACCGAGGTTTACAATGTTATTAGTTCAATGAAAGGTTCAAACTCTGCAGGATTAGACAACATTTCGTCGAATTTATTAAAAAAGTACATTCATTTATTTTTAAAAACAATAACCTACTTAATCAATTCGTCAATCAACAAAGGTGTTTCTTCTGATATTTTAAAAACTACTAAAGTTATTCCTCTTATAATTAAATTGTTTTAATTACAATCGTTAAGAGATAAGAGTTAAATTGTGTTGTCGGTGAAGGCAAAAGATAGACAACCCCAATTATAACCCACCACGGCTAGTCAGCTATTCTAGGAGGCAAGAGTCGTGGGTAAGAGTTCAGGCACTGCTAAATTTGAGAATTAGTTGTTAAAATTCGGTGTTGTTATACCAAAATAAAATATTATGTAAGAATGAGAATGATTTCAAAGGGCTGTGGGCGCCATGAGTTAAACAAACTCAAGAAACAGACAGAATAAAATTGAAACTAGTTTAATTAAATCTACGTGTAGCAAAAATTTACAAAATATCACAACGCTACTAGCCCAAAAGATAGGCTTAGTAGCAGCAACTACACTAATGAGATATGCAAAAAGTTAAGCATAACAAATCAAAATATCAACTAGAGCAGCAGCTCAAGCGCTGACAGCGATAAGATAAAACAAGCAATATGTACAAGGTACAAAATGGGTTAAAAATATTCAAGAATATATCTACTTAATAACTTACTCTACTCTCTACAAAGCAGTAAGCACAAGCTAAAATTGCACAAAGAAACAAAGCATTTAAAGCCCGATAAGTGTAGGTAACTAACCTATAAAGTTACTTAACCCTACGTGAGGTAAAAAAAGGTACGACGACTGTACTACAGATTCTTGGTAAAGGGCCACCAAAATCAACCATAGTAAGAAAAAAGTACAAGGACACGCGCACCAAATTGTAAGCAAAAAGGCAATTACAACGGCTGTGCTAGCGATTTTAGGCTAAAGGCAACTAAAATCAGGTAACTGTGGTTAACATAACCTAGTAAGTACTAAATATATAATTTGCAAGCAACAACATATCCTGCAAGCAGTAAATTACAAACTACATAAGGTCCTACGCCTTACGCATTTAAACAGACACTAACACTAGACTGATGGTCATAGAAATACAAAAAATAAAAGATAATGGCGTGTCCGCTTAAGGGGCCTAGTCGGGAAAAAGCTTCGGATAGCTGTGTCACTCTCTAGAAAGTATTTATACATGCGCCGCTGAATAATTTTGCTCTTGACTATACCTTCACTGGACGTTTTATTCACCGCCTTCATTGAGGTGCGATTCCCGATAGAGGTAACAATTCCTTGCTCCATTTGTAGTGACAAAGATACTTATTTAGAAAATTAATTTTAACCAAATAGTACGGAATAAAAGTTTGAAACTTGCTGAGCATAATTATGAAGATTTATTCTAGAAGACATGTATGAATTTTACCTCGAATTTCACCGATTGATATCATAATTCAGGAGCTAATCACGTTCAAATTTCACTTATATTTACAGTATAAATTTTCCCTACATAAAGTGAAAATTAATTAAAATAGATACATGTACCCTCTAGTACACTCTCAACTACTGATCCTCCAAATTTGGTGTAACTTGACCAAACCGTATGGAAGAAATAAATTTTGAAAAATTACCTTACAAACACGGGTTCGATTAGCCCTCTTAAATGCAAACGGGCACAAAACAACACATCTTAAAATAACATCAACGGCTACAAGCAAACTACAAGCAATTAAAAAAAGGCAAAAAAAGGCAAACTAAGGTTGCTACAGGCCCTAACTGTAAGCAATCTATATCCTGACTGGCAGAAAAATGTAAAAAGTACTTATCTTAAGCAATTGGGCTGAACAACAGCTCCTTCGGAATTCCGCATGCGTTGGCTAGATCGGCATCAGGCTGTCGGTACCATCCCATAGTTAAAGTGATCTCACAAGCTTAAGAAATCAGTAATACGTCAAACCACAGTTAACCACGTGCGTAGTTTTCCAGGTAATCCAGTTAGTGCTCAAAAATACTCCTGGGCCAACATCAAGTTAGGAAAATATCGCTATCCCAGTTAGAGGGTAGTAATTACGGGTTGTATTACCATAAAACCGTGAAACTCCAGTACACCAAAAAAGATGCATCAAGAGGAATGCCTCAAAAAATGATAGAAAAAAAATCACAGTAATAATAATTACAGTAATACTAATAAATCACGGTAATAATAATAAATCACAGTAATAATAATAAATCAATCAGGAAAGTCTGAAACAAAATCCCGATATGACTATACGTTCTATAAAATGAATAAATTAAGTTAACATACCTGCAACTAACATCCAATAAAGCGATTGAATTATTCAAGCCACGAGGTGTTTCAAGAAAGTGCAAAAGCCGACCGCTGCTTGTAGTTGCCTCACTGGAAATGCCGGTGTCGGAAGCGAGTTAATCTAAATTCCCCACCGCGACCGCGCAAAGGGTAACACGCAATTGTTGAGTAGTTAAATTAAATGAATATCACCATGGACTGATATTGTACCGATCAAAAAGGTATGTATATTAAGAGTCAGACTTTACTGGTAATCATTTTCAAATTCAACAGCCTGGGCTGGGCGTATTACGTGAATTAACAAACAGGTGGTTAACAATTTGTCAGTTGACTAGCCTCGTGCTGCCGTAATATTCTGGAAACGGAACCTCGAGAGGGTGTTCCGAATGGAAAATAGGTAATAAACTTAGTTATGACAGAAATTGAAAATTTACTGTTACACTCTTCATAAAAAAGGAGCTAAAGATGAAACTGATAACTATAGACCTATTACCTTGTTATCCACCTTATCTAAAATTCTAGATAAAATCATTTTTAACAGAATTACAAATTTTCTATCAAAATTTAATATACTTTCGTCTTGTCAGTTCGGTTTTCAGAAGGGTAAGTCAACTAAATCTGCAATAGTTAATTTTTTAATGTGTCTTCATGGAAATTTAAATGTTAAAAATAAATGTCTGGTATTTTCCTAGACTCAGTAATGCGTTTAATCTTATGAACCATGGCAAATGGTATATGTACGGTTTAGAGGTAAAATATTTGATTGGATAAATTCATATCTCTCTCAAAAAATTCAAGTTGTTGACATTCATAGACACAAATCAGACAAAGTTAATACTGAATCCGGTGTACCTGAAGATTGGACCTTTATTATTCATTATTTTTATGAATGACTTCTCAAACAACGTCAGTAAAAAAAATTTAACATTGTTCGCTGATGATACCTCTTTTATTTGTTCAGGTTTATCTCAAAATGAGGTTCTGTTACAGTGTCAAAGTATTTTAAATTAAATACATTTGTTGAATGGTTTAGTAAAAATAAACTATTTTTAATTGTTTCCGAGACAGAATGTATGTTATTTAAGCCAAGAACTTCATTTGAAACAGAGAGTTACTTAATAAAAATAAATGGAACTTTAATTAAGCAAGCACATACTGCAACGTTTTTAGGTATACATATACAAGGTGTCCCAACCAAAAGAAGGCACCCTGAATAACTTTGGAAATAAAAATTTTTTGAAAAATTTGTGAAACACGTCGACCTTGTTTCCAAGGGGGACATATTTAAATATAATACTTGTATACCTATCATCATCCCTCTACCCTACACGGCCACCCCCTCAAAAAATTCAAATGGCAAGGGGGGGTCGAGTGATACATCTTTTGAAATTCCCTACATAACTGTGTATTTTTTTTAACTTTTATCGATTCGTTCTTAAGGAAAATAATTTTATTTTTGATGATTACACATAATCGAAATCGTTTAAAAAATCTAAAATACACGGCACTGGGTATTGGAATTTATAAAAAAACTACATTTTTTAGTGCTCTCAAATCAACACGAGTTTGTTCGACAAAAAACACTTTCCTTGCCCGTTTAGTTTTAGAATAATAAAAGACTCATAAGTATTTGATAGTCCTTGAACATTAATTTGTTCACAACCAATTTTAAATCGAGATACATTTTACCAGAGTGAGTTCTCAAAATGGTTTATACCCTTTAGGAGAGAATAGAAATTGTCAGCATTTATTTTAAAAACGATAATTGTGCTAGAGCTACAGAGCGCATATTCAATAGAAATCATCCAGATAGAAGAGTTGGCTCTCAGTATGTTTTACAAGTATTGACAAAATTTATGGAAACAGGTTCTGCAGGAAACAAAAAGCATGAACCTCAGAGACCGATTAGGAATGAAGCAGTCGAAGTGGCAGTTCTGGGTCATTTGAAGATGGATAATACTCAATTGATCAGGAATGTAGCTGAGGCTTCCGGTGTATCACGAAGCAGTGTTCATCGAATTGTAAAGACCCACAAATTTCATCCATATAAATTTAAATTCGTACACGAATTAAACAAAAATGATCCCCATCATCGGCTTGATTTCTGTGAGATTTTTAGTGAAAAATTAAACGGTAATGCCAATCTACTGTACAATAAGAGTTTTTCTGATGAATCGACATTTTAGTTAAATGGGGAGGTAAACAGCCACAATTGTAGGTATTGGAGTGGAACCAATCCACATTTGTTCATGGAAACTGATACCCAAAGGACTCAGAAGTTAAATGTTTGGGCTGGCATCACATTGTTGGGCCGTTTTCTATTCCTGACAATTTAAATGGCGAAATGTACCTCGATCTGTTAGAAAATAACATCGACCCAATGATTACCCAAATCCTCGAAGAAGACGGTAATCTTATAGAAGGCGAACTGTTTTTTCAACAGGAGGGGGCACCCCCACATTTTACTATAGTTGTCCGTCAATTTTTGAATAATCGGTTTCCTGAGCGATGTATTGGAAGAAGAAGTCCTGTGGAGTGGCCCGCTAGGTCACGCGATTTAACTCCCTTGGATTTCTTTCTGTGGAGACATTTGAAATCGAAGGTATTTGCAACAAAACCAGCATCTCTGGAAGAGTTACGTGAATGAATTGTTCGAAAATGCCGTTTATTGACTCCAGATGTGTTCAGAAATGTTCGTACAGAATTTCAAGACAGATTATACTACTGTATGGAAGTCGGTGTGGGTCATTTTGAACAATACATACGATAATTTAAACTGCCTCTTTTATTTTTATTTCCCAAACCTAAAATAATGAAACAATTATTTCTCAGGAAGGAATCGATAAAAGGCTTTATCCCTCCGAGTACACAGATTATTAGAATGACCATTTTTACCGAGTAGCCTGGGTACAGCACTTAGAGCTCATACCAGAGTTCGCGATATTTGGTCCGTTTCTCCTCCTCCTTCAAAGTGATGTTTTTCTCCGCAGGTGCCGAAAACTCGATCACATACATCACCTTGAGTTGATGGTTGAGGAGGACTGTGTCAGGCTTATTTGGCTTGGATTGGCCTGATAGTCGGAAACGAGTAGTTTCAGTAAATCCGGCATTTCTCGTTCTCAACAATGGACACAATATCTCCGGGGACGTAAGGCAGCACTGGTGTCTGGTTTACCACGAACGAGTGCCTTAGGGCGAAAACACAACACAGCGGTGCGACGTCGCATCGCAGAAATCAACGACGTCGTAGAAATTTGCGATGCGACGTCGCTTAGTACAAATCCTGGGCGAAACCACAACACTGCGGTGCGACGACGCATCGCATATTTCCACGACGTCGTTGATTTCTGCGATGCGACATCGCACCGCAGTGTTGTGTTTTTACTTATGAGTTCGGGAATGATTCTCTCAAGCAACACACGCGCAAATCACGGAAGTCTGGTGGTCTTTTATACGTGACTTAGTCTGCTGTGCCAACAGGTTGCGTGTGTACAAGATTTGGTACATTATTTGGTTTTTATATTTAATTATAACACGCCATACATACATCAAACGTGTCGCTTCTGGTATAGGTCTTCTGTGGCCGTGCAATGAACGTTCATCGCATCGCATTGCGGTGCGACTTCGTTTTTGCGATGCGTCGTCGCACCGCAGTGTTGTGGCCTGCAACAGCCGTAGGACACGTATTGTGCGGTCCACATCTCACTAGAAGCGTCTTCTCTGCGATGCCGTGGCGATGAAGTTTTAACGTTGCGTCATCGCATCGCATCGCCGTGCGACGTCGTTTTTGCGATGCGACGTCGCACCGCTGTGTTGTGTTTTCACCCTTAGATGGTAGTATAGCACTCGCAACGCCGTGTTATGTCGGTAGATGTAGGCCGAAATCGCGTATAAGGGGCATGCAAATAGCATGTGCATTAACGATTCGGAGCCTGACGGCAGGTCCTGCAGTTGATGTCAAGAACCTCTACACGCCACACGTGGCTACGGTAGACCAAGGTATTGATAACACCATCTTGGCAGGCCATAATGAATCCCTCGGTCTCCGACTTAAGCCCGACTGACCTTAGAAAGGCGAATGTCAGCCTGGTGGATAATCCTAGTGTTTCTGTGTTCTTATAGAAGACACCATGCTGGGGTTTATCGATGTGCTGCCGAAACAGATTTTCCTGTTCGGTAGCTCTATTTCGGGCTTTCAGGCGATTCGGCTGAAGTTCAGTGACTGACTCTAGATTAGCACTTTGCCGGCCACCTCGCCCGGTATCAAATGCGAGACCGAGTTCATCTGCTGATCTTTTTGCTGCCTTGAACAATCCTGCTCTCACTCCTACAGTTTCGCAAGAGATTTATAGTGGTATTTGTGCAAAATTCGGCTTACTGTTTGGTGACTAATTTCCAATTCAAACCCAATTTGACTTAAAGAAACGGTTTTATCAACTTCTGCTCGAGCCAAAACATTAATTTCCGTTCCTTCGTCAAGAATTAAATTTTCTTCGGGATCATTGTTGGGCTCACTTCGGAATTGATTTTCAAGACGATTAAAATAATTCCTCGCTGGACATTGTCTATCAGGATATCGTTCGGCATAAAGGTGTCTAGCCGCAACGGCACTTTTTCTACATTCCCCATAAATAATTAACATGTCCACTTTTTCATCTCTTGTATAAATTTGCGGCATTTTGAACACAATTAACAAGAATTTTAAATAATTTTTGAAGACACAATAAAAACACTAGTAAATCAACAAATGTTTGACAAGTTAAATATTTCATTGTTTTCGAAGCCAACTTAGTTACTTCTTAACATTTAATTAGAACAAAATTGTATTTTCTTATTTTCTTTTAACTGTAATTTTGTATATATTTATCACACATTTTAATACGACATATGAATAAAAATCCCCTTATTAATAGTACTAATAAATGATACCACGGTACCAATATGGTTCCATTCGAAAAAATTGAGTTTTGTCCCAAAAACCATGTTGTAGAAATTTATTTGCTCATATATGACCTACTTTAGTAGTTTTGATGGAGTTTCTATATTTCTAGCATTACACGAGTTATTTAGAATAAATCGGAACCGGCATCGCACACTTAAATGGAAAACTAACAATTATATTATAAAAAATGTTGACATTTGAAACGTCCCTTATTTGGTATAGTTGAATTCAGAAAATTATGCAGATATCTAAAATGCAATAATATACAGGGTGTTCCATTTAAAAATCGAGAGTTAGTATCACTTCCGGCGAAACCTTAAGTGAAAAAAAAATCACTTGTATGTCAAAAAGTGCCGCTTATTATGTATATAGGATATTACAAATTTCAATCAATTATCTTCAAAACTAAAGGAGGAAAGGTGGGTGTACCATGATCCTGCTACACCCGGTATATATATATATATATATATATATATATATATATATATATATATATATATATATATATATATATATATATATATATATATATATATATATATATATATATATATATATATATATATATATTATATATATATATATATATATATATATATATATATATATATATATATATATATATATATATATATATATATATATATATATATATATATATATACACATATATATTCTAAATTGGTGGACAACCATTTCTATGTTTGCAGATAAACTGTAGAAATGTTCTTTAGCTGCGTTTGATGCCATGATATCTAAAAGTGACTTATAAAGATGTCAATACCAAATGGACTTGTTACATTAACGAGTATGTTACAAGATGTAGATAATTTAATGGAGTAGGCTCTAAAAATGACAAAGGAACGGTTTGAATTTGTTTTTCAAAAAACAAATGCTACGATTAAATGATGAAAGCAGCACTCTCCCCTTTAAAACGTTTTTTTTAATACGATTCGATAATTCTTCAAAAGTTATTGAAGCTTTTGTGCCAAAAAGCACGGAAAAAGCTAATTTTGGCGTTCATACGTTGACTCGGGACCCCATAACTATGATTCTTCTACATGGACGAAATTTCTTTTACGGATATTTATTATCTAGAATATTGTGCTCTTTAATTTTCACCTCTACGGCATTTTTGTATTATGTGTGTGACGCCATTCTGTTTTATGTAGCAACCATGATAGTCTTAAGAATTTTCTTTTATGCATTTCTAACAGCAGACATACTTCTATGCAAAATTTCACATATGAATTACTTCATCCCAGCTCAAAACCCCTGGGGACTGGGCTATTAGAGCATTATTAAAAACTAAAGGCCCGTCATGTGTTACAATTAATTTGTTATTTTAATTTTAAGTCTTAAAAATGTTGGTTATATTATAAAGTTAAATAAGTTCCTTGAAGAACAGGAATTAACATAAGTAAATAATTTTACTATTCTTTTCCGACCTCATCCCCACCAACAGCTCAGCTGCCATGTTGCTTCGGACGCCGTACGTGGGGAAATTACTGTATTTGTTAATTAGAAGATTTTTTTTTAATTTGAATTTGAATGACATGGATATTTTCTTTAAAAAGTTAAAGGTCAAAATCAACACTGACAGCTCAGCTGTCATGTTGCTTAACGCACGTGGTCGTTTGGCTGGCTTCGGACGCCGGACGAAAGGAAATTATTGTATTTGTTAATTAGAAGATTTTTTTTTAATTTGAATTTGAATGGTTAATACTCTATTACATATTCGTTTAGTAGACATGGATATTTTCTTTAAGAAGTTAAAGGTCAAAATCTCCACTGACAGGAAATTTAACATGTTCAATATTGTTTTTAACCTTTTTATTTTTTTTAATTTGGGCAAATTTTAAGTTTCAACAGAAATTATTTTTCTGTATTATTTCACATTCAGTACGCGGTTGAATGTAATCTAGTTGTTACTTTTATAGTAGGAGAGCCAGTGACATTTTTCGGTGATGATTTAGTTAAGGCCTATTCTTTGAGAGGATGTTGAGAGGGGCATAACTAAGTGTCATCCGCGAGGATTAACCCGGATTCCAGTCATAAGGGGTGGCAGAACGCCCCCAACGTGTAAAAAAAATTGCATCTTTTTATTATTTAGTTAAGGCTGAAATTTTCTCCAGTAGTCCTCTGATAGCTCATAATCATCGATATAATATTTGCAGAACGATTGGCCAGTCATAAGGGGGTGGCAGATCACCCCCAACATGTCGTGTGAACGATGAACTTTTTATTATTTAGTTAAGCTTCATCTTTTAGTATGTTATTGTAATAACTATTTCAAGTGTAGATGCCAATTTGCATAACAAAATGGCGGCATTAACACCCTGGCAGAACGATTTGATTATGTAAAAAATTTTTATTTTCAACCGCATATATCTTTGGAAATATGCAACATACGAGAAAGTTGTATATCGTTTTTTATGGGAAATTTAATTCTCTACAAAAAAGATCTTTTGACATTTTCGTGTATCTCCTTTAGTTTCTGATATATACTGAAAATTAAAAAAATTTGCAAACATTTTTTACGTTCAGACGCAAATATCTTTGGGACTATGCTAGATGCGAGAATACGACTTGAAACACTTTTTGTAGGAAATTTAATTCTCTATAAAAATAGTCTCTTGACATTTTCGTGTATCTCCTTTAGTCTCTGAGATATACTGAAAATAAAGAATTTTCTTTCCATTGCCGACAAACCGTTGGAGACGTACTAATTAATATTTCCCTAAAACCATGTTTTTTTTATTCCTACAAGTTCAGAAACGTCGATAAATGTCATTTTTAGCAATAGTGAAATTGAGCCCTATACCATTATACATTTTTTCAACGCAGTCATGCGATGAAATGTTAAGGACAAGTCACCTTAGCCAAATTCTTTCCGATTATTTTTGAATCATCCGATTTTTTATATATTTCTGTACCCATTGAAAGAAAGTTCAATGATTTTTTTTTTCAGATGCTTCTATTGTTGCGTTCTCGAACTCGAAAAAATTTTTTTCGTTGCAATTGTGTTATCTGATTTTCATAATGATACTGATTTCAGAAAAATATAATCAGTGCCTATTGAGAACCCCAAAATATGATGAATATTATTGTAATTGTATTACTCTAATAATTAAAAAAACCCGATTGCCATAAAAAAAATTATGAAAATTTTTTGAAAAAAAAATCGAAATTATTGAAGTTCCACGATCTCGATAGATAAAAAACATTGTAAATGTATGTTGAATCATTAATATCTTTTTTTGATCATATCAAAAATGTTCCAAAAAAGGAAATACACGAAATAAATAAAAAATATCTCAAAAAACATCGTAATTTCAACGCATAATTATTTTTATTATTTCAAATAAATGTTGTACAACTAAGCAAAATTTTTGAATAATAACGAATTTGTGATTATTTTTTTGAATTTTTATTTGAATAACATATGATAGTAAATATAAAACAAAAAGTATGAGTCACAGGTCAAAATTTTAGGGATACATAATCCCCAACAGACAGTCCCTTTGACTATTGTATGCCGTTGATGACGTAGATACAGCCATGAACACAGTTCCCCCTGTCCACTTACAACTCATATATATCTTATATATAGTATTATACTATAGTATAGATATAGAGTATTGAGATGGTGTGGTCATACGGATGTTTCATATTTGAAAAGTTTGGCTGGACTAACGAAATCAAGGCGTGCATACAGGGTATTCAAATAGTTCTGCCAGGGTGTTAAAACCGCCATTTTGTTCTGTCAATTGGCATTTACACTTGAAACTTGAAATAACTGCGATAATAACTATCTTGAGCACCAGAATGTCCTTCCTCACGAATGTTCTATTCATGAGGAAAATTCCTTATTTTCAGTATATCTCAGAAACTAAAGGAGATACGCGAAAATGTCAAGAGACTATTTTTGTAGAGAATTAAATTTCCCATAAAAAACAATGATACAACTTTCTCGTATGTTGCATAGTTCCAAAGATATATGCGGCTGAAAGTAAATAATTTTTACAAATTCAAATCGTTCTGCCAGGGTATTAATGCCGCCATTTTGTTCTGCAAATTGGCATTTACACTTGAAATAGTTGTCACAACAACATACTAAAAGATGAAGCTTAACTAAATAATAAAAAGTTCATCGTTCACACGACATGTTGGGGGTGATCTGCCACCCCCTTATGACTGGCCAATCGTTCTGCAAATATTATATTGATGATTGTGAGCTATCAGAGGACTACTGGAGAAAATTTCAGCCTTAACTAAATAATAAAAAGTTGCAGTTTTTTTTACAAGTTGTGGGTGTTCTGCCACCCCCCTTATGACTGGAATCCGGGTTAATCCTCGCGGAGGACACTTAGTTATGCCCCTCTCAACATCCTCTCAAAAAATAGGCCTTAACTAAATCATCACCGAAAAATGTCACTGGCTCTTAGACTATTACCTATACCAAGAAAAAAATTCTTAAGAAAATATGACCACTTTTATTTGTGCCAACCTCAAGTAACGAACATGTTTTCAAAATCCATTGATTTAGTCAAAATAATTAAGTATCCCCTTTTCGTCAGTTGTTTAAAGATGTATCAACTTTTCTAATAATAAATAAAAAACAAATTCTTTTAAGCCCCACTTTGAGGCCTCGTATTTTGAAAACGGCCCTAAGCCCAACAAGAAAATCTTTTTGAGAAGAATATACTGCCAATATATGTCCAGTTCATTATTAGTCGAGTCAATGAAGGTTTTTACTTTGGAACTCATAATAATTGAACCGATTTTAATAAAAAAAAAATTAAATGTTTGTTGTATTTACTACATTCCAGCTGTTATTATTTATATTAAGTAAAGAATTACAAAAAAATTTATATTTAAACAATTATTTTCTTTTCGATGGTATTTAATCAAAACTGATTTTTTTTTTTGAAAATTTAGTATAAGAAATAATATTTTAGTAAACTAGTAACAAAATTTCAGTTTTCAATTATTTAAGTAATTCGTTTAGCAAACTAGCGTTGACATTTGAATGAGAAAATATATAAATGAATATACATATGTTTTTATCTAAAAACATTATTCATTATTCTGAAAGTTTTAGCCCAATAAGGTCAATATTTTCAATTGTAGAGCAGTTTATTCTCCGAATTTTTCGCGCCTCAGAGGCTATTCATCGCAATGATCATTTGCTGTGATAAAAATATTTATTGAATATTGATGAGATTTTGCATAATTGTTCGAGATACATTTATTTAACCGAACAAAAATTTATTTTTTATTTTTTCATTTTACAAGTTTTGCTCCTAATTTTCCGATACCCTCGCGTCGCACATAAGATAATATACCTTTGCCGTTTTACAAATAATCAGTCAATCTTAATTAAATTTTGTATGCTTATTTGAGATATATTGACCTAACGATTCTGAAAGTTTTAGCCCTCTAAGTTCAATATTTTCAGTTCTAGAGTAGTTTATTTCCCAAATTTTTCGCGTGCCAGAGGCACACACGGTCGTCGTAAAAATAGCTTGCTGTGTTAACAATATGTATTGTATATTTATGACATTTTGCATAGTTGTTCGAGATATATTTATTTAACAGTACAAAAATTTAGAGCCCGTTACTTGCATTATTTATCATTTTACAAGTTTTGCTCCTAAATTTCGTATATGCTCGCGCCGCGTTTGCCGTTTTACAAATAATTGTTTAATATTGACTAAATTTTTTGTTCTTATTTGAGGCATATTGACCTAAAGTTGCTCAAAATTGTAGCCCTCTAAATTCAATTTATTTAATTATACAACAGTTATTCTCGGGATTTTCCACACAACAGAGGCACGTTTATCGCAACGATCGTTTGCTGAAAATATATTTGTTAAAAATATTTATTGAATCATAATGAAATTTTATATAATTATTTGACAAAATTTCCCATTTTACAGCTATTTCCCCTGGAAAATCCTTATTTTGACAACGTATTTGTAATCAACGACCCAAAAACCGCTTAGGTAATATTTTCTCGTCAAAAATCGGACTTAATATACGATATCTCTAAATTATACAAAATTTAAAAAAAAAATCAAAATTTTCAAAATTATGGTTCCAAAAATTTAATCCCGCCGCCGAATTATCTTTTATTTCAAACAATATAGTATAACAAATATTTTTAAAAAAGTTTCATTGCAATTGGTTCAATTTTTGTGGGTTTTGAAGTTTTGACGATATTTTTGCTTCATTGATGACTATATGGGGCAATTTACATTATGTTTATGTATCAATAAGCTGCCAATCGCTATGTAAACTTGCAAAAAGCGATGAGTAAGAAAAGGAAAATTATTAGAAAAAAGTTCCTAGATATTATTGTAAGTAGGAACCGAGAATTTGTAATTCTAAACTATTTAAATTGTTACTGCCGTTAAATAAGATCTGCTTAACAATTTATAAATCTGTATCTAGAGCTTATAATAGGGCCGTGTCAAAATATAAATTCGTAGTACTTTTTTTATACTGGTTGTTCCAAAATTACTTAGTCAAACTCTTACAGTAAGTAGATGAGCTCAATATAAAACGAAAACTCTTTTACCGGGAGACCACGAGAAATTAGTGTGCAGAATATTAGGCATAAGAATACATTTTTTGACCTAACCAGATCCAAAAATACGCTTCCAGTTTGACCGGAAGTATTATTAGTAACTTTTTTATTTTAAATTGCACCCTGTATATCGACGCTTAAGAAACAATACCTCGTATCTCCATTTTTGTCAAAACTCGGTTTAGAATTTTAAATTAATGTCCACTCCTATGTCCAACAGTTCCCAATATCTTGTATCTCTAAGATTAATATTGATACCAAAAACTCTACTTAAAAACTTAAAAAATACCTCGTATAACAATAAAATAACTCGTATCTCCATGATCTCCATGATAAAAATAACATGTAGGTTTCATATCTATTAATAAGAAAACTTAGTTTTTTTCGTCTCCTGTAAAACTGCTAATTTGGAGATAAGAGGTATTGTTTCTTAAGCGTCGATATGTTTTAATCTTATCCGATAGAAATTTGAATTATTTTTACAATGTTTTTTTTTAATCAAGATCGAATCTGAAATGACCTTGGAAAATGAAATTCAATGTGATTACTAGGTGGTCATGAAAGTCATATTATTAAAGTTTATAATACCTAGTAAACAGGTAGATATTAACCGAACGGTATTATTAAATTTTCAAATTTTTATCTTAAAAAAATAAAGAAAAAAGTGGGGGGTACCTGGGCGCGTGGTCAACCGGTATAAACATTTGGTCAATAATAAATATGAAAGGAGTTACACCCTTTTAAGAATGGCGGAGAATAATATTGTTTGTGATGTAACTCAGAAACGGTAATAGATACGTATATCAAAATGTAGAGATTACTTTTTGTTTAAGATCTTAACAGTGTCCTATATTTACTTTTTAATTAAATGGTCAGGGGTGGTGTACATGGGACTTAGGTTGAGTGTATTATTTAATATTTTTTAATTGGTTAGCTCTATTGAAATTTTGATTATAAAATATGATTTTTGGATCATTATTACAGAAAAATGATACATACCTATTTTTGATAGAAGTCACCGTTTTTGCAAAAATCAACTTCAAAACTCTGATTGAATTTCTACGAAGACGTAGAAGGGCCACCTAATTATTCCGACTTTAAACTCGGAATTCCGACTTTAATATCGGAATTCCGACTTTAATCTCGGAATTCCGACTTTAAACTCGGAATTCCGACTTTAATCTCGGAATTCCGAATTTAAAATCGGAATTCCGAGATTAAAGTCGGAATAAAGGTGTATCTCACATACACGACTGTGTGACGACCTACTTTGTCGTGAACAGGCCGGCGCACATTGGCGGAATTATAAAACTAAATAGGCTAAAACTTAACTAATTTTGTAAAACAGTTACAAGTATTTTAGGAAATAAATAACTCTTTCTTGAAATTCCTGGGTATTTCGGTCAGTGGTTAAAATGATAAGATTTTTTTTTAAATAATTCGTTATACAGGGAGTTTTTGAAAAGTATGTCAATCACTTAACCATAGATTGTGGGTATCAAAAGAAGTTTTAACCAAATTTACCTCTAGTCGAAAATGCCCCCCCATGAAGATACAGCCTTCTAAAGTTGAGAATAAAAAAACTTATTTTTACAAATATTGCACAAATGACTAGATATTTTTTTTAAATTTCGGTACACTAAAACGTATGTTGAAGAGCAATAGTTCACATTTTGAAAACATGCTTGCTAACGGGCTCATTCAGGGATAAGCAACACTCATTAACCTCCCCCTTTTTTTAGTGGTACGCCCGTGATTTTTTTTGATACATGTGTAGGTATTATAAGAAATTTAATTATACAACTTTTTTGTATATAACGTTTTTTTGATTTGAGTAACCATACTTAAAATAAACTTGAAAAAGCTGAAACCATGGCATGCTAAATAATGAAATGGAAGCCATTTCGAGCATCTACATAAATAATATTTAAAAATAAATGAACAGCTCTTTTTGATAAACGAAAGATAAAAAAAAAACTTAAAATAAAATGAATTAAAATAAGACATTTTATTAAAACTTTATTTCAAAAGGTGCTCGAAAGGGCTCTCATTTCTTTATTTAGCTTGACTTGGTGTCAGCATTTTCAGCTTTATCTTAAAAATGATTATTCAATTAACAAAATCCAAGACACAAGAAAGCTATACAGGGTGATTGGTTATAAATGCCACCCCTCCTTATCTCCATTATTTTTGAATTCAGAAAAAAGTTTCAAATAAAAGTTATACAAGCTGATTTGGGGTTTTCAATCGTGCAACACAAATTTATAAAGGATGTTTTTTTTATTAGAACATCCTGTATATTGTTAGATTTTCAAAATCTACTACTTCTTGCGCTTTAGGTGATATATATGTTGTATATCGAATCCAACCATTTCCAAATCATATTGCTATAAACGAGCTAACTTTGCATACCATAAGCAAAGTTAAAATGCTATAGAAAAATATCAGAAGGCCAAATTTACTTACAAACCCGTTCAGTGGTTTTTTTTTTGTTTTTGAGTTAGGTGTCACTTTTGCAGTCCTGCCTTAAGAGGAACCAGCAAAAATTACATATTTAAGCGTAATTGAATTTAATATATTAGGATATGAAAATGTTAACCATAACAATTTAAAAACTATTTAACTTCATAAATCTTGAACAATTTGAGAAGAAAAATACATTTAAAAATTATTCTTAACTACTTATATCTCACGTCGACGAATCAAATGTTCTATGTGACCACCATGTCATTGAACACAATTAATAATGGTTTTTGTGAAGTTATTGTTTATATAAATTTTATTATCAAAAATTCCCAGAGCAACGTGTCTAGCAACTAATAATGTGCAGTATATTCTTCTACAATAAAATTTCTAAAATTTTAACGTGCTTCTTTTAAACACATACATACACTACTATAGTTAAAATCTAATAAGGGATAAATATTTTCTTTTTAAAAAAATATTTATCCCTTATTAGATTTTAACTATAGTAGTGTATGTATGTGTTTAAAAGAAGCACGTTAAAATTTTAGAAATTTTATTAAAAAGTTAATTAGATACTAACAAAAAAAAATTTTATATCTTACATTTACTTATAATTTGACTATGTTGCAGAACTATTTTAATTCTAATTTAACTACCCTGGTTTTATATTTATAAAAATGTAAGTATTATATAAAAATGAACTTCCATTTTACACATTTCAGTTATTTAAATTTTACATTATCTATATTATAATTTTAAACTAACGTATTCCTGATTAATTTAAATAATTTCAATCTTTCTTGTACAAATTTTATCAAACATTTTTTATCAATAAGTTTTTACTAAAAATATTGAAATAATTGTCTTCTGTATTCATGTTTTTTAAGTTTTATTAACTTATTAACATTTATTTATGTATGTATGTAACCACCATACCCATTTTCTATTGTAGTCCTGTGTCTGATGATGTGAAGTAATTAATTGTTCACGAAACCGGTCACATTAATAAAAGGAATTTTATGAGAATTTTTCTGTTTCCTTTATCATGAAACATTTTTTTCCTTCAACTTTGAAAGGGCGTAACTCCTCTAATTTCATTTTATATTAAGCCAATTTACTTACTGCAAGAGTTTGGTTACGTAATTCTGGAACACCTTATATAAAATCTACACATATTATCAGAAGTGTACATTTAAAGACGCAGTATATAAACATGCAATATAATATTGCTATATTATACGTTATACAATGTGATGATTAGTGATACCGGCAGTAGTAGCTTTAACCTTGAAAGAATTCCAGGCCATAGGCGCCGTCTAATCGCGTATATTATAGGTATTCAAAAATAACCAATAACATTAAAAAAAACTTTTAGTATGTCTACTGTGAGCTTGGATATACGACACGGTCACGTCACGGTCATAATGAAAATGACTTATCATGTTATTTTGCACTGTGATGACAAAATGCCAAAACTGTCATTGTGTCAAATATTAATATGACGACGTCATTTTCATTGTGACGATCAAAACAAGCCGATTTGTGCTTTTGTCGAATATGTGAGTAGAAGAAGCAGATTAATTACTGAATTAAAATGGTTAAGTTTTCCCAATAGCTGATTTTTAAGTTGAAACTTTAAAATGCCTTATTTACTTGATTATGTAGATCATACAGGGATTATTTATTAAGAGCAGTGCCATATACAAACTTCAGCTCAGTTGTATTTTAAAGCAGCATTTTCACCAGCCATCTATTAACCACTGTTAAAATTTGTCTGTCAGTAATATCGAAAAACCCTAAATAAAATCCTAAATACCTACAAATTTAATACATTATCATATAGGCAACCAATACTGATGCGTATTTTTTCATTAATAGGAAATACCATTATTTAGTTTCATAAAATGGCACCAAATAAAATGTTCGTATTTCTTATTAATAAAGAAAATAGGCATCAGTATTGCCTATAATTTTATATATTAAATCCATATGGTATTTAAGATGAATCATGTTGTGTTCTCATCAATAGAAAATTTTTAATAGCAATTTAAAGTTTTCTGTCGGTCATCCTTGCGACGAAAGCATGCTAACGCTGCCTTAAAATTTATTCTTCAAAAATTATTTAATTTAATTTAATTTTTAAAGACATCAAGACATTGATATTGTTTTATTTATAATAGTTTTTCCACAATTTGGAGTTAGTAATATAATACTTTGTTATGTTTTATTTCTGTGTATTAACCGTCATTTTACATAACTAAGTATGTTGATTTCGAAAAAAGAAACTTATTTAGTAATTTAGGTAAATTATTTTAACGTAAAATACGGTTATAGTACAAAAAGGTCAAAATCATCAAAGTAGGCGGATCTTCTTAAAATGTTGCATATGAGTATAACTTATTAATCTGAATATCTTTCCTTACTGACATTTTGCTGTTTTTACAGAAAATATACTTTACATAACAAGAAAGTAGTTTTTGCTTAACTACCATGGCCTACAAAATTGAAAATAAAACAAAAGTTTTATTTTAAATTTTTTCTTAATATTCTGTTATTGTTCTGTTTTGTGTAGTAATTATAGATATAATTTTTTTTATATTCTGTTTAAAAAACTTGCAGTGTTTTTGTTGCGTTTTGTTTAGTTTAATTTTTTTTTTCAATTTATGGCAATTTTCAGTTATTTTATATATTTTCATGGGGTAATAATTATATTAATCAATGCTTTCTTTGATATGATACATATATTTATATTGTAAGTGAATCAATTCTCTTATTTAATTACCTGCTTCCTATATGCGACGCCTCTGGCAGACCAAATTAGATCGCGGCAACCCGTAAGCTGGTCTGTTTATCTGTCTGCCAATCAGAACTAGCGAATGGCCGCCGTTTAATACCCTAGCATAATTTTAATATGTTGGGCCTGCGGCTCACTAGTAAACAGTGAAGTAAACACTGATTTTACAATACAAACTGACTGCGGTTACATTGAATAGTGTACGGATTTGCCCATTCATAAATACGTTTTCAAGGTAAAAGCTACTACTATCGTTAACTTTAGTGATGATAATGTACGGAATAAGTTCAATAACCTTTCCAGGAAGGTTTTCACCAAAAATCCTCAGATAGATCAATTTTGTTTTTTCAAAAAGGCATCTTTTCTGATAGATGGCATTTTTTGATTAAATTTTATTTTACAGCTATTTTTCATAATAAAGACCTTTATTATTTTTATCATTATATTGATTCGTATAGAGGACCCTTTTCTGTATACGCTGGTATAAAAAGCGGCATGTTGAAGAGGAAAGTTTTCGAGATATTTAACTTTAAAATTTCCGTCGTGGTACAAAATTTTGGACGCTATTACAAGTTTTTACGTCTATTTTAACTTCGTCTTCAGTGTAATAATTATTACCTAATTAATTTAGCATTTTAATGGATTATTTAGTAATTTTTGACTTTCATGACAATTTTATTTTAATTTAGAATGAATTAAAAATTTTGTATTTTAAATCCAAATTTTCTTATTTCGAAATTTTTTTATTTCAACATTTTTTTGTAAGTTGTAAAGTAGCTGTCATTTTTTCAACTGTTAGCTCATATTTTATCGAAACATTTGATTAGAGATTTAAATTTTAGATACGGCGATATGGACATCGTTGTGCAAACTTATTTTTCCAATTTGTAAAGTGACTGAAAACTTGGAAGTTGAGTATTTCACAAACTTTCCTCTTCAACATGCCACTTTTTTTATCAAAGTATATACAAAAAGGCGTCAATTAAAAAAAATGCCGGTACCATCGTAGCTCGAAAACAAAACACAGTCAAAGAATGGGATTTATCAGAATACCTTTTTGAAAAACTCAATTAACCTGTCTGAGGATTTTTTACGAAGACCTTCCTGAAATGTTTTATTGAATTTGTTTTATGCATTATCACCACACTATGTATTAAATTAAAATTCTTACCTTGTAAGATGATCACCTTGTATACCTCGTACTGCACCTACCTATTAAAGGAAAAAAAATAAAAAAAAAAACATAAATGCATAATTTTTTTAATAGCTACCTTTAGTGCCTTTCCCTAATGTAGGTCGTCTCGATTTCATGACATAACCACTCATAATATCACTTAATAACACTAAACACAACATGACGCACAGCAAATTTAAACACAAAGTATTAACTAGACACAATTCGGGAAAATATTTAAACCGATGAAACTATATTAAAAGTGTGGATACATCATACATATTCTCCACTCCAGACGCCAACAACTGAATGAAATAAATCGAAGCGAGCTGTTGCTAACTTTTTGCGTTAAAGTTACATTTTATGTAATGCTTTGTTCTGATTTTAAAAAAGCGTTTTTTGTTTCAATGCAAAAACTGATTACAAACATGGTTTATAGTTCCTTTGTCTTGTAGACTGGTTGTCCGATATCTTCGAATTAGTAAAAAGTGTAGAAAAAACACAAAAGGAACATTTATTTAATTATATAGCTGTTGCAACTGTCATCAGATTTATTCTAAATCTCGTACAGAGTGATCTATTAAGTATGACCTACGAGCCGACGAAAATCCTCGCCAAATAAATCCAGTATAAGCGATAAGAACATTGGTTATTATATTATAACAACCAATTTTATTTTTCTCGGTTGTACAATGACTAAATATTTTGTATAATTTATATTCTTGGCTTTATTGATTTATTGTTGCAGCGAAAAGTGAAAAATAAATTATTGCAAAATTTAAATTAAACTAGGTATTGCTCATAAATGCAGAAATAATGAAAATAGAACTTTTTCGATAGTTTTTTCAATGTTAAATAATATTCAGGGTGTTTCGTAACTAATGTCAAAGATTTCATATGTTCAGGTCATTTTATTTAAGTTGATATGAACATATGATGTCAAGGACCAGGGACCGCTCTGGCGTTGACGCCGCCCCGGACAAGAAACAAATTGCTACCCCTTTTAAAGTTATTTTTTCTTAATAAAAGATGGTTTTAATTTGCAATACAAACGTATATTTAAAAAGAAATAAGTATTAAAACTTAACATTTGGTACAAAACAGTATAAATTAAAACAGAGTTGCAGTAGGTATCTATAGATACCTAGTTGTTATATTTTAAAAATATTTACTTAGTTTTAAATGTATAGAGTGCAATTTTACCGCTATTATGATTTAGATTTTTTTTTCTCACTTATACCTAAAACCTAAATAGAAAACAAGAGGTAGATACATAGAACCACAGTTATACATTGTTTGAGTTATAATCAGAAGAATAGTTTTTTACCACTTTTAATTCTGCAAAATTTGTTATTACCTCTTTTAAGTTATTTGATCAGCAATTTCATGTTCAATTGCTAAATTGGCCAAGCCGTTTAGTCGATTTTGCGTAGTAGTTGAGCGTAAAAAAGTTTTGATTAATTTTAATTTGGAAAAACTTCTTTCTCCGCTACTGATATTGGAATAGTCAGTAGTATTCTTAAGGCAATACTAAGATTCGAAGCAAAATTTAGCATTGTTATTATTTTAAGAACATCGCTTGGACTTTCTTTTTTACCCAAATGTGCACAAACTTCAGAAATTTCCTCTACTAATTCTAGACCGTTAATGTCAGCTAATTCACCATCAGACAATATATTTTCCAAAGCTTTATCAGTGTCTCATTAGGCATGGTCTTCAAATCATATATATTATATAGAGATTGAGAATGGTTACTATGGTGATTCAGTTGTTCAAATCGACTATCTAGTGCGTTTAATGCTTGATCAGTAGTATAGAAGAAAAATTCTATTTTGTATTTTTCTTTGGGATCTTCGATTGGTCCCTTGCCTCATATGAAAAGTTGGCCTTTTCTCTTCTTACGCGCTGTCGCAGTGTTGTTGATTCAAAATTGGCTTCAATGTTAATTTCATCAGCCAATTCTCTTGCGTCAACAATAATTTCATTGAAAGACATCTGACCGAAGATTTTTAAAAAAATTTTGAAGTTCTCTAGAAGATCAAGTGCTTTTTTTCAAATCAAAATCTATTGTTTGCATAAGCTTGTTTATGGGATTAATACAGTTTAAAATTTTATACCAGATGACTATTGAACATAAAAATTTAAATTGATTTATGCAACTTAGCAAACCCGAAGCTTTGTCTCTTATTGAGATTTCGATGTCTTGGTTTTCATAAATGCTTAGCAAAGCGTCGTATATTTCACCAAGTTGAAATCTTATGGGCGTTAAACCTTCTATTCTGCTTTCCCATCGAGTGTCACTCAAAGGTTTTAATGTTAATCCTTGGACATGTTTTAAAAATATTGCCCATCGAAAAGTAGAAGAAGAAAAAAATAAATATATTTTTCGGACCATATTAAAAAAATTGGTAACTTCCAAGGATGCTTTTGCTATATCATTTACCATTAGTTTGAGCGAATGGCTACTACACGGAACGTAAAACGCATGTGGATTTAAATTCCTAATTCTAGATTGCACTCCTGCATTGTTACCCCTCATGTTAACCCCGTTATCATATCCCTGCCTTCTTATATCTTGCACATCAAGACCCATTTCATGAAGCTTTTCAATTTTAATTTCACATAGTTGTCTTCCTGTAGATCTTTTCACAGGTAAGAAATCTAAAAAGCTTTCGTAGATTTTTATTTCGACATCATTTGAATCAGAATCAGACTTATTGATGGAAACATATTTAATTATCAGGGTCATTTGCTCCACCTTACTAACGTCAGGAGTGCAATTTAATATTATGGAATAGAATTTGGCTGTTCTTATTTCAGCAGTAATATGTGATTTTACACTTTCGTGAAGCAAGTGGTTTTCAATGCTTTTTCCAAGATAGTGAGCTTTGGTTTCCTCTCTTTTAAGTATTCTACGTACGTTCCTCCATGATAGGGTCAAATTAAGATAGCAATTCAACTATTTTTAATAAGTTGCCGTTATTATGCTCAAACAGCTTGTCGCTTGTACCTTGAAAAGCTAAACAACTTTTTAAATTAACATCTGAAGAATTTTGTAAATAGTACCAATCCGTTTCTAACAGGACATTATATAGGGCTGGATAATTAGCTTTCTTAAAGTTATAGGCTTTTTGCTCATCAACAGATGCAAAGTTTGTACATTTTGGGGAAGTTGTATTTTAATGAAAAGAGCTGTGTGAAAAATATCGTCATGTACTAATGGCGCATTATCTCGAGAAATCTCACATTTTATGTTTGAGAAAACAAGATCAAATAAACGACCTAAAATATTCCGTTATATTGCTATATATCAAAGAAGTTTGCAAAATTGGTAATTAGATTGGTTTTGTTATCATTACTATCATTGTGAACATAGTGGGATTAAAATCTCTGAAAACAAGTATTTTTGTATCTAAAATAAAATCCACCTAGTGCTATCTTAGAACAATATGAATTATTTTTTGAAGCATTGGAACAAATATCCAATGCTTCAAAAAAATAAATCATACTGTTCTAAGTTAGTACTAGGTGGTATATAAATAACAAAAATATAAATAGGTTTAAATTGAAATTTTTACATACTAGACGTACATCTTCACCTGTTTTATACTCTGTTATTTGTAATTTCCTGTCGCTTCTGTATAAGTTGTATACAGGGAGAATCAATACTTAACACTTCCTCCTGTATCCAGGTTTCGGTTATGGCTATCAAGTCAAATTTGCCTTGTGTAATAGATGGGTAGAATTGCAGGATTTTGCTGTTAAGTTCTCTTACATTTTGGTAACTACAAGTTAGTTCTTGGGTGTTTTTGGGCGTTTAATTAGTTTAAACGATCAGTATTTGGGATGCCATTTACGTATTTAATTCTACAATTATTTTCTCCTGGATTTTGTCGCTCGATTAATTCTTTTTTTAATAGTTTTATAGTAAGACTGTTGCCTAGGAGTTCGATCAAGTGCGATAGATATATGTGTTTGTATAGATGATTGGCTTTAAGGTTTCTTACTTTACGTATAACGTTTCGCACAACTTGTTCATCCGCTAACTTTATTTTCAGTGGTCTAGATTTTTAATCTGAATATTTGCCTAATGTTATAAGTTTTATATATTCGATGTTAATTTTTGAGTCAAGTGTCAATAAGATATCAGAAATAATAGGTTTGTCTTTTTCAATTTTTGATTCTTGAGAATGTTCCTGGTTCTGTTCATTTACTTTGAAAAATATGAGATTGTTTTTACGTTTGTTCCGCTCAGTAATTTCCTGAATAACTTCCTTAAATTTGGCATTATTCAGTGTGCCGTTTCTGTTGACGCTTTCAGCTTTTAATGACTGAATATATATCTTCCTGCAAGCTAATAGTTAATGATTTCAGCGCATTCAGATAATTTCCAAAAACTCTACAATTTATGCAAGACCAATCATATCCTTTATTTGCATTAATGGTCCTAACTTCAGTTGATGTTATGTCGACGCAAGTGTCTTTAAAATTTTTCTTACATACCGAGCACTGTAACATCAAATGTTTTTCATACAACTTGTTATAACAACAGCAGGTTGTAGAATTTGTAGGCATTCTGTTAAGTAAACAATTGTTTAATGAAAGCACAAATATATATGTTACGCCGCTGATATAAACTATTATTGTCAGATGTTGTTTTCCCTTGGCTGAGGTACCTTGCAGTGTATATTGGTAGTGGTCCCTGTCCCTTTGAACATGTGTAGGCCACTTGTTTATAAATTGTAAACCAAGTTCGATAGCTATTTGTCACTTATTCACGCACTATTTAGCTAATAATAATCTTGCACAGTATTTATCTCTTTAAATGTTTATGTAGATTTATACAGATTTTTTACACTTCGATTCACTTAAATTTTGTTTCGATTGTCAAACTTTTGACTGTTCTTTTTTTGGCTTTTAAAGGAGAGACCCTCGACATGTCCACTTTGGTTGACTGGTTTATAACGTTTTAGATACATAGAAGGTTTTTTAAATTACGTGATTAATGAAAATGCGTAAACGATTCATTTTATATATGATTATATAAAAATTTATACAATGTAAACAAATTCACATGATATAAACTTGCTTTTCTTATTAAGGTTCCTACAGACGGCGCTGCTGGAATGACTCGCCAATATCCGAACTATAATTATAATAAAAAGTCAAGGGTCGCATTTTGTTGATATGTACAGGAAATTCAAGGATTTTATCTTTCCCATCCCTTTGAAAACGCTTACCGAATCACACCCAGTACATGCATTTAAACCTAATACGCTACATTTTTTTTTATATCTGGACAGAGTCACTGTTTTAATCAAGGTTTCACTGCCTGACAATTCCCAAAATTGTTTTTTGAAAATTACCAAAATTCTCCTAAATGTTTCAATTTTTATTTATTTCAAAAACTCTAACCTTCACTCAGTAAAAAGTTTGCACGAATAATAACCAGGTCAAATACTATTTTCATATTTCACATGTATTCCAAATTGTAGTCATATATTATGTAATCTAATGCACGGAAGACTTCTAGCACAGGCCAAATCAAGTCATCAGAATGATGACAATGTCACTCTAAGTAACTTCTTACGTGCTTCTCTATTCAGCAATAGCACAGATTTGCTCTATGTGATAATGAAAATGAATTACTCAAATAATATTTTTCCTCAACATGCTATAATTTGTGATGATAACAAAGATTCCATTCTATGAAATATGGACTTTTAAGAAAACCATATGAATTTAAGTGGAATGATTTTTCAAAGTTCAGGAAATAAGCCAAACAGTGCTTATATAAGCACTGGCACCCCTAATCTGGAAGACCCCATTTTGTCGTGGTGTGGGGATCTTTAATGTGCTCATATCGTAGATGCATGGAGCCCATAATTTTATATCCCTTTTTAAAGTAAAGGTGTCGCAGTGGGCTAGAGCGTTATGGGATAAGCGTAATTGGTTTCACTGTATGCAGACTCACAGTTCAAATCTCGGCTTCCATCCTGAAAATGTCGAAGGGAGTGGTTGTGTGTCCGCATTCTTCATAATTGTTCGCCGGTATATTTTTAAGTGGCCAATATTTTTGACTGCGTTATTTGATAGAGCAAATTTTAGTTGGTTACGTAAGAAAGACTGAAATAATTAAAATCAAAAGTAAAAGAATTTTATTAATTTAGATTAAAAGACTTACAGCATAATCAACTACATTACATGCTCAAAATGTGCATCATTTACCACTTGATACTATCTAATAAACTAAAAACAAACTCTTCTTGAATGTTTGCACTAGAGGAATAAGACGGGTTACATATCGAATTCTTCTTGTAAGTCTTTAATGTTGTTAGGCGTGCCTTTGTACACTCTTTAAGTAACCACACAAGAAATATCGAGTAAGTCTAGTTCTGGAGACCGTGCAGGTTATTCCATAGTTCCTCTCCTACCAACACATCTATTCGAGACAGTTTGCTTCAAGTATTGACGAACATGGGCACAGTGAGGAGTAGCACCATATTGCTGATATCAAAGATTATTATGTGTCAAATATAGATCTTAATCGCGCCAATATTATTGCCTTTGACGATGACCTTGGATGACAGGAAATTTTTAATTAGTTTACTTATCCATTGTCCAGGATCTGTAACTTCGGTCTCTTGTCATAGTCATAGTCAACTGCCTGTCTGAGTAGCTGATTCCCGTAACCCCCTTCTTGTGGAAAGAGATTATTTGCTCGATCTTGGATAACCTGTGAGACTGAAGTGTACTCCAGGTCTCTAAAAATGTCGACGTTCCTCACAAACCATGCTGCATCTATATCTCGTCTCAGTGCTACATTCCCCACGGCCTGTATCCGCTTCATGTGCCCCCCAGGTGACTGAAGCGTACGTCAGTTGTAGCCTAAGTATGTTCTTGATAAGCATGATCTTATTTCGCAGATTAAGTTGAATGCTGCTGTTCACTATTGGGTACAGCTTGGTCCTCACCGTCTTGGCCTTTCAGTGTTTTGTTTCCATCTCTGCCTTCGATCTAGGACAACACCTAGGTACATGGCAGTGTCTCGTTACTATTAGCTCGCCTTTCATGATAACGTGTCCTATCGAGGTTTGGTTCCTCTTCTTGCGGAGCAAAATCGTACTGCTATTCTCAGGGTTAATTTTTACTTTTCATTTGTTGCACTATTCTTCCAGGAGTGATGCTGCTTCTTGAAGTCGACGAGTGACCTGTTCTGCTTGCCAAGATCTGGCGACCAGGGCGGCATCGTCCACGTAGAGTGTCAGGATTCTTCCTGTTGTCATTGGAAAATCGATCGTATAGATCTTAATGTGAGTATGAAACTCAAAACGGAAATGAGTTTAAACTAAAAAAATTCTACATAACAATACCCAACCATTGTTTTGATGAGGAAATAAAGTTCTAGAGCTCGATTACCTACTCTCTCTACCTCATACATATTCCTGAGAATGTTGTATGATCGTCTGCCTGCAGCATCATACAGTGTAGGTTCTCTGCCGTCCAGTGCCAACAATTATGTGTATTGCCATGTAGATAAAAAGTTGCCTCGTTGGAGAAAATGGCATTTTTAACAAAATCTGGATTTGGCGTATTTCCGATCTTCAGTCAAAATCATCCTCCAACACCGACACAGAATGTATTTTATTTTGGAATGATGTTTCACTCCTGTGAAATATTCGTGAAATTGTAGTTTTTGCAATATTAAAATTTAAAACATGACTTCTGATACCTTCACACGGACTTCCTTGGGCAGTGAATAATACATTAAGTTGTTCATCTTCATTGTTTGAAGGTAGATCAGTACGAAGTAAAATTGTGACATCCTAAATTCCAGAATTATCATTTAATTCAGCTAACCAAATTCAAATTCAAAATCAAAACAATGTTGCTCAAAATTAATAAAAAAACAGTAGAGTGTATATATCCTCCACCAGACAACCGGTACGTTACCCGACCTAGCATCGCATTATATGTAAGCATCGGGACAATTTTTGTTAGGTCAGGCGGAGCGGCGCCGGTCCGTCTCACTAACCGCTGATTGCGGAATAGAGGGTCGGTCAGGATGAGTTCCATTGAATAATTGACATACTTGTGCTTGGTTATGTGCTCAATCACTTAAACGAAACTGAGTGTCATCAGAATCTGTATTATTTTTCTTTCACTTAATCGTATAGTTGATTAGCAAATTATTAAAACTTGGTGCTGAAAAATTTTATTGTTTTCTCTCCTACTTTAGTCACATGCTGTATATGCCCTAGGTGTGGACTGCGAAGTTCTATTTAATGAAAAAAATATTTCCGTTCTCATTATTAGGACATGAAATAATAAAAGTACGTTACAAATGTAAATCAATATTTTCATTTATCACAGTTTAACAGGTTGTCAATACAAGATCTGTTTCTGAAAATATAGTCACTATTTAAATAAAACTATATGTGTCACTTCATATTAATGAGACAATAATAAGTCATATTTATATATAAAAGTATTTTTGAACAATTAAATACAAATTAGATTTTACTGGATTACTAAATTATAATAACAAAATTTATTGATGCTTATCATCAAGCAGAACTTTCTAAATAGGATTCGAGTGCTTATAGTTAAGAGTGTAGAGCAAGACTCGTTGTTCCATACGAATTCTTTCCATCTGTTTCAAGAGTCACAGCATGTTGTCGATCATTCGTCGTCTATAGAGTGTGTCAAAACGTTCTGGAAAGGGATCAACGTAACAATGGGTCCATTTAATGGGGACACTTCAGCACACTTCAAGACAATTTTCTACAGACACTTGAAGATCCAGAAGAAGTGTGTCCGGCAATCAGTTTGGAGGCAGTCCAACAAGCTCTTGTTAGCACTAAAAACCTCGCTGCATTAGGCCCAGATGGCATGAACAACTGATGGTGGAAGATATTTCCTTCCAATCTCCGCCTTCTGACGCGAGTTTTCAGCTCATGGTGAACACGGCGCAGCAGTTTCCAACCGAAGAAATTATAGGCCGATCGCTTGCATCAATTTCTGCTACAAGATATTTGCACGTATCTAGTATGCCAGGACACTGAGGTTTGTTGATCAGATCTTCTAGCAGATACACGAACAGCGTAGTGCCAAGAAGGGTATGGTAGGTTGCAAGGACAGCCTGCTGATAGACCGCTATATTATACAAGATTTTTTGCAATACAAACCAATTTATTTAAGTTACTGTATGAATATATTAAAAAATAAAGACACGCGCGTCGGGTCAATTACCTAATAGGCACTTTTTCGAGAGCTTTGTAAATGAAACCATTTTTTTAAGCACTTTTTGCTGTATGCTTTTAACCACTTTACTTTATCAGAGGGGTTTGCCTAGCTCTGTCCCCTGTACAGTTTGAAGGTATTGAAAAGTTTTATAGGATTCATAATTTGTGAGAAAAATCTAAAATTTACTTTTAAATATTTAAGTATGTTAACAATCAATAAAATTAACATTAGTTAATTTAATTAACATTTATTCTGTAGACACTTTATAATTCACATTCCATTTTAAATTTTAAAAATAGAATTTAAGACACTATTTATATAATATTAAAAATTATTAAATTTGTAACCCAATTAAAGTGGATCATCACACCTTAAATATGGATTTACGAATCACACATATAGGACTGTGTGCAGTTGTGAGGTTTCACACATACCACGTTCGCATGCTGTGTTTTGGTCAGTATAAAATTCGAGAATGCAAATATTATTTAATAAAATAAAATAGATCAGACAGAGGAGGACGTTGCCTCCGGATTATACCTGCTTCATAAAGAAGAAGAAATCAGGAAAAAGAAACAATGAAAGTCTTGGTGATACAACATTTTTAGAGCAAAAGCAACTCGGTCTATGACAACACGGTCGAAATACAGTTGGTGCATAAACCTCTATGTGTGAATTTAAAATCATTTTTTGACATAATTCAAACGGAACTAAGCTCTCCACAATTTTTAGCAAGATAACATGGTATGCGAACAGTCGGTACATAGTTCTATACACTGTTGAACTCGATTTCATGCAGAATCTGCGTCCAGTGTGATAAAAAGTAAGAGAAGTGAGTTTAAATATGGAGAGAGTTGACTGTATACTGCTTTCAGTCAGGAACTGGAGACACCGCAATAAATAACATTAATTCTACTTGATCTGCTCAACCAGCAGCTTAGAGCAACTACTGCCGTCGTCTACCGTTTTATGGTATTCCATCACTGTCTGTTACATTAAACGCAGATTTTGCATTAAATCGAGTCCAATAGTCTATGTGTGATTTCATCTTTACACCTCCTTTGCGCCTGAATAATAACTTTTATAATTATTTTGTCTGTGATAAGAAAAGCTGCAAATCGTTTTTGTGTATCATGGTCGTAGAGTACAAATGTACTCACTGTTGTTGATATTAATTTATTAATAAAGCATGGCAGACGTACGCAGGGGTAGAAAACGGTCATTTGCTGACAAAGTGAATAAATTCATAGGTGAATTCCCGGAATTATTCTATGATGGTGCTAAAATAATTTGTAAAGTGTGCGAGAAAGATTTGATGTGCTGGGATAAGAGTGAATGTGGACTTCACGTAAATAGTGTACACCATAATATTAAAAAAATGGCATGCCTTCGACAACACAGTTTATGTTTGATTTACTATTAATGCTGATTGCCTGTGATATTCCTCTGCACATACTCGATAAACAACCATTTCGAGAGTTCTGGAATAAATACAATGCCCAGGTGAAGTTACCAAGTCGCACAACGTTATGTAACTATCTACCAACTGTACACGTAGACATGGTAAATAAGATGAAATGTGAATTAAAATATACACGGCTGTGGTTATCTGTTGATGAGACAACAGATTTTAAAAGAAAATCTAATTTAAATGTTACAGTACAAGTTCCGGACTCTTTTAAACCAACAGCCCACTGTTACTGGCTAACAAAAGACTAAGTCAGTGTATTAGCGAAACAATTACCAGAGTGGTGCTGGAGACGTTAGAAAAATTTGAACTGTAAAAAAGTCAAGTGTTGATGTTTGTGACTGATGACGACGTGACAATGCGTTCGGTAGGCCGTTCTTTGCAAGAACAAGGTTGTACGTTTATATATGTTACGTGTAAAGTGCATGCTTTATATCTTGTGGCAGAAACTATTCGAAAAGGTTTTCCAGAGGTGGATGCATTAATAGCAAATACAAAAAAAGTATTTCTTAAATCTCCTAAACGTCTCCGTGCATATTATAGCAAGTGTCCTGGTATTCCTGAACCACCACAGCCGATTCTTACACGTTGGGGAACATGGTTGTAGGCAGCTTTTTATTATGGTGAATATTTCCAACAAATAACCGCTGTGATACTACAATTCAATCCAGATGAAGCTGCAGCTATTAAGGAAAGACAGACAAAATTCGAATATATTTCCGTTGAAATAGCTTTAAAAAATATTGCGAAGAAATATAAACCATTACATGGAAGCATAAAAAAATTAAAAAACAGTACATTGTCGTTAGCGGAGTCACTGCAAATAGTGGACGAAGTAAATCTACTGCTACACGCTATAGGTGACGCAACAAATGAGCGCGTTAATGAAAAGTTCGCAAGTGTGTTAAATAAAGACACCGGTTTTACCAAATTAAGACAAATATGTGATGGTGCAGCCCCAGATCCGTCAAGTGTGTTCAAAGACTATTTTACGTATGCGTATATTACATCAGTAGATGTCGAAGGGTCGTTTTCAAAATATAAGAATATATTTTCACCAAAGCAAACATCACTCATGGAGACAACCATAGAAGCATACCTGATGCTGCAAAATAGCTACACATCTTCTCCAGTTTGTCATAAGCAAGCTAGTTCATCAAGCTAGTTAAGAGGGTAAGTTTTACATACATTGTTATAAATTGTAACAGTTTATTGTTTCTCGTATTAGTTAATTTCGCGTACGCCACTGTTCCACGGAACATTTTTGACAGCCCACAGCCCTAGTGATAAGTAAAACAATTTCCGTTAACTAGTAATGCTACCGTTACTTATTCGCAGGATACAATTGGAAAGACTGTAGTTCAGAATAAATCTGTTATTATTTAACGGAATCAATCCTTTTTCATCCATCACAGTAAAAGAAGCGAACACGTTCTCCGCATGTTTGCTGTTCTAAAAGTTATAAATAAAGCTTCACTATAATGTTATGCAATATTAAAACTTACATCGAAATTAATTCAAGCAACGCGTAACTATTTAAGTTAGAGACAATAAAATCGTCCATGGTTAGTTATGTTTATAAAAATCACCACTCATAGCACTTATATTATAAATGTAACAAAATCACAGGGTTGGGTGTTAGGTTTTCTGAACTGGACAGCACTTTTGGAGTGAAATGAAATGATACATATGTAATTGCATAACGCAAAAATAACGATCTGATGGTAAACAAATCTGATGGTAACTTATTGCTTGCGTACATACATCTCTAAAACTATTACTAAAATTTGGACCAGATTTTGCTACAATTTGTAGCGCAATTTTTTGTTAATATTTTTAACAAAATCCTTACAATATGTAGGTACTTTGTACAATGTTTGTTTGAGTTCAACGAAGACCATGTAGTTCTGTACATTATTGTTGATTTCTTGCTTTGAGGTAAATGGTTTCTTTTACCATCGTAAGATAATAAATAGTCAAACAGCATTTGTTGGTTATAACTACAGCAATTTTACTGCAAATATTTATAGTCCCTTTATATGTAATATGTGACAATGAATTACAAACTTTGATGAAAACAACTATAATTCTCATCAAACAATGGTGTCGTAAAGTAATTAACCCGTTTTTCTTTTCATGTGTTCTAGTGGATTGTTTATATATATTTGGAAGGCTTTTTATAAGTGACTTTCTCAGTTCAGTAGTACTTTTTCTGATGCTTAAAATGATACAAAACGAGAGTGTTAATAATCACAGTTATACAGTTAATTTCTGTGACTAGTTTTTGGAACCCAGTGGGGTATTTTTTGAAGAGACGTGTAACAGCTCGACAACTGATCTGCCTGTCAACACCTTGTTGATTGTATTGAACTACAGTGGAATATTTCAGTTCATCATCGCCGTTTCTCTTCTTTCCGTAAACTTCTATTATATCATCATGGCAAGAAGACAGATTATAGATATCTCGCTGATCCCTCCACTTTATAAACGTTGCTGGTTGAGCTAGATTAAGTTTAATTAGCCATAGGCTAGACTTCGCCTTTTGCAACAAAAATTGTAAAATAATTTTTCATCCAATGAAGACGTAATATTCTTTTCGGTTGCCCGACGTTGGACTGTCCTCCCATAGTTAAAATTCACATGGGAGTCGCGCTAGCAAATTACCTATAGCCATTCCCCACATCCCGCAGGGTTAGTGACTGTAAATCCCAGAATTATGTTCCCTAAACAGACCGCCTTCTGCATTTGGTCTGCCAGCTACTCGGGTGATTTTTGGCAGGACAACTATACGGATTATTAGGATGACCATCTTGACCGAACTGCCTGGGTTCAGCACTTGGAGCTCGTACAGGAGATTGCGATAGTTTGTCCGCTTTTCCTCCTCCCTTAAAGTGATGTTTTTTTTCAACAAGGACCGAAAATTCGATCATATATATACATCACCTTGGTTTGGAGATCGAGAAGGACAATGTCAGGCTTATTGGCTTAGATTAGCCTGATAGTCGGGAATGAGTAGTTTCAATAAATACATTTCTCGTTCTCAACGACGGGTTCAATATTTCTGGCGACGTAAGGTAGCACTAGTGTCTGGTCTAACCCGGACGAGTGCCTTCGGTGGTAACATAACACCCATAACTCCGTGTTATGTCGGTGGATGTAGGCCGAAATTGCATATATGTGGCATGCAGAAAGTAATTGCCTGAACGATTCAGTGGCCTGACGGCAGGTCCTGCAGTTGATATCAGGAACCTCTACACGCCACACGTGGCAAAGATAGACCAAGGTGTGGATAACATCATCCTGGCAGGCCATGATCCCTCGATATCCGATTTAAGCCTAGCTGACCTTAGAAAAATTAGTGTCAGTTTTCTAACACATACGTTACCAAGCTTAAACGAAATTTTTAATCACACAGCTCCACTCTCTATCGTGTCTCGATCCTGTCTTCCCGTTTTTCATCTCTTCAGTTGAAAGAACCAACGAATTCGTTCCTGAGTGCGTGCGACGAAGCCGCTTCGTATATAACTTTTTCTCCCGCACAGTAGCGGTGCACTAAATACAATAAGGTTTAGTAAAATATTATATTCTAATTTAGAATTTAACTCATAATTCAAATCATCTAAATGGTTTATACGGAATGTGGTCCGAATTATTTATTTTGAAAAAAACGGACCGTTAAAAGCCATGAACCAGGAAAACCAAAATCTGTCACATATCAAGTGAATGTGAAATTATTGAAACACATCAATATCTATCAAAACGAATATAACATTACAATATTAATTTAAAAAGTTAGAAAGATAGAAAAATTATATATGCAAAGCGAAACACAAAATTACACGGTCTGTCAGGTTCGGTTATTTGCAGAATTCATAGAGATTGTCGACTTTAGTGCTATTAGCCAAAGTGCGTTCCATTAATGTAATTAATGTACTAACACACTTAGCTGAGATAAACGATCCAAGAAGTAACAGTAAGGAATTATTTTGAAATCAACTCAATTATTGTTCAAACTACTGTTATTCAATAGTCATTCGTTTTACACTCAAAGTAGCGATCTTTATAACTGAATAAGTCTATACAGAACAGACGAGCTCACGTGACAACAGATCAACTAGGTTTTATAAGTAAATTTGCCCCCAATAAGAATTCTATATCTCGATAGAAAATGACAGAAATATAATGACGACCAGAGATCATGACGTTTATGATATAACCTTGGGAAGTGATATTTTAATGCAAAGATGGATAAAATATTACAGAGAAAAATTTTTGTGCAGTAAAGTTTAAAAAATGTGATTTTTAAAATGTAATATTTATAAATAAAGTTAATATTAAAAATACTAATTGATTTTTATAATTAAAATACATAGGTACTTAACTATTTTTGATGATGATGAATTCAACCGTAACAAAATTTTTTGATGTACGAATTAAACGCTTTATGTTTCATTGTTATTGCATACCGATTGATTTCCAACACCATTAACATTAATTTTAAAATATCAATTGGTTGCATGTTTTCGATAATTCAAACTAATGTTCGTCTGGCTCCAGAAAATTCAAACCCTCAAAATTTAATCACAGTTTCCTACCAAAATGAAATATTTTCAGTCATCTCCAAAAAACATTCATTTCACCTACATATCCTTCATCATCTCTTAGGTCCCCTTCAGCGTTACTATGTCCAGCACTACTCCGTTTATGATTGTGTTCACCATAACTTTCTTTTCTCGCAACCTTTTTCCTCGTCCCTATTATAATTAGAGGGTCGATAAAACTATCATATGAATCGTAATCCAAATCTGATTCTGAATTCACATCTGCTAAAATTATTTGACGCCTCCTCTAACTCATCTTTTGTTAGATTACATTTATTTCCACGTGACATAGTACTAAATTTACAACAATGATAAATCAATTTATTTGAGGTTATAACACATGATATCATGATTCACATGTGGATTATTAAAAATTTAAGTGGGCACTTTGAGAAAATACCCAATATTAGCATTAGAACTGTGAACATGTAAGAGACCTTTTTAGTGGTTCCCCTTCTGAAAATTATCTAACATATTTCACCTACACCAAGCCCTGTCCAAGAAATACAACTTCTGCCATATGCATTAGTTTCGTACCGTTTCCGCTATATTCTTATTAAATTATCTAAAATAACTTCTTTCACGGTGTGTTAGATCTCGCTTATTTAAACTGCTGTCTAAATATATTTAAAGTAAGTAATCTATTTTGTAATGTTTATTTTTATTAAATGTGCCTTGGTCGATGAGTTTGAATTCGAACTGACTCTATTCATTCAAAATAATTAATAACCGCGGAAATTGTAATTGTCTCGCAATTTGTATTGTTAGCTTCAATGCAGATAGTAATCTGGTATTAATTAATCAATATTGGTGGCTCATGTTTCGAGAGCATGTTTCATTGAAAGTATAATTTAAACAAAGCAGTATAGCGACACTTGTGGCCTCTACATTTTTTATTTTAATTAATGCGAATTCTGTACCACATTTATTCTAGCATAGGGCGATTGTAAATAAAATAAATAGAAGATTTTTTATTATTTTCGTTCACAAATATATTAATAAATATTTTAAATATATGAAAGAAATTTGCTTTTTAATATTTCAAAAATATTTTATTAGAAACTCTACACGAGTTTCGTCTTTTTAGGCCTTTGTCAAGAGTACAGGGAATAGTGAACAGTAAAATATGTGTTCATTGCTTATATAACCACATCTGGTACCTGCTATAAAACTATTGTAAAAGATGTTTTTATAAGTTGAATATTACTTTATTTTTTAAATCTGAATTATTTTATTTAAAATATGGTGGCCGGTAAAAATTTTTTGTTCATTCGTTAAATTTTTCTTATTTTTAACAGCTTTACTTATTTCTAATTGTTCAAATAGATCAAGTTTCTTTCCTTTCTTTTCCGAATAGAGTAATTTGACATTATTTAAATCTATAAAATGACTGTTTTCTATACAATGTGTTGACATGCCCATACTATATACATTATTTACAATAGATCTCCTGTGTTCCTCGAATTGCTTTTTTTACATTTCGTCCAGTTTGTCCAATGTATATAGCATCACAGTCACTACATTTTAACTCATATACTCCTGTTTTTTGTAACTATTTAGTTTTGTCTTTATTATTAATTAACATTTTAACTAAATTATTTTTATTTGCTGAAATTGTCCTACATCCCAGTTTATTCAGTTTATTACTAACTCTGTTGCTGATCTTAGGCCTATAATTAATACATTTATATCTCTTATTGCATTCCTGAGAAGAAGCGGCATAAAACTCTTTACGTAAATTTTTCTCTTGTTTGTTTTTTATTAGTTTATCTATTAGGTTTTCTTTATAGCCATTGTTTTTCGCAATTTCTTTGATTACGTTAACTTCTTTTTTAAAATTCTCTTTGCTTAATGGAAATGTTAATAGACGATGTATGTAGCTGTGGAATGGTGCCATTTTTATTTGCAGTGATTGTTTAGATTTACTATGAATTATTGTGTCTGTGCAAGTAAGTTTACGATAAATGTCAAACTCTAACCTATTATTGATATTTTTTATATTAATGTCTAAAAAAGTTTAAACCCTCGTCATTTTCCATTTCTAATGTGAATTGAATTTTCTGATTAAGTGAATTTAGAAGACCTAAGAATTTATGTAACTGCCTTTCCGTACCTTTCCAAATGCAAAACACATCATCTACATAACGGGTCCAGAAAAATATGTTTTCAACTAAAACGTTTTTTGTATTAGAGAGTACATTTTCAAAATCGGACATAAAAATTTCAGCTACTAAGGGAGATATGGGTGAACCCATTGGTAATCCGTCCAATAATTTATAAATTTCCCCGTTAAATTTAAAATAATTTTGGTTTGTACAATTTTTAATCATTAAATTTAGTTGGTTTTTAATGTCACTGTCAATAATATTGGAGTTATTTATAAGTTTGTTTATTATTTTAAATAATGTCTGCAACAGGATTGACGTAAAAAAGACTTTTCGTCGAACGAAACTAATTTTTGCGTTACTAGGAACTGTGAGATTTTTTACTTTTTTTATAAGTTGAAAAGAATTTTTAATAGAATTCTTAGCTTCGAGGCTTGTGAGGGGAAGGCAATAAGATATTTAATTCCTTGCAAAGTTTAAATGATGGGGCGTCTACGTAGGATACGACTGGTAATGGGTATATTTTCTTTATGACTTTTAGGAAGTCCATAAAATAATGGCGATGAGGGAATCATTATTGAATTTATATATTTGATCTGGTGGGATAATTGATGCACATTGTATTATGGTTTCTAACGTCTTTGCTTGATACTTATTAGTTGGGTCATGATTTAATTTTATTATTTCATTTGTGTTTAAAATTGAAAATGTTTTTTGTGTTATACTCATTTTCCGTTAAAATTGTTATTGTGTTACCTTTGTCAGCTTTGCAAAGAATTACTGTTCAGTATGTACTCTTGACAAAGGCCTAAAAAAGCCGAAACACGTATAGAGTTTCTAATAAAATATTTTTTAAACATTAAAAAGCAAATTTCTTTCATATATTTAAAATATTTAATGATGTTTCACTAGGTGCCAATCGCAGAATCATTTCAGTGTATTAATAAATAGTTTATTATTTTATATGTACTAAATTTATTAATAAGATTTGAGATATTGCCCATCTAGGTAATTTTATGAGCAAAATATATCCAAAAGAAAAAATTAGTTATAACAAGAAATTTAAACAGTTCAAAATTAAATACTAATAATAAAAATGCATAATTTCTACTCAACATACTGTTTTAATAATAGTTGTTGTAGCCTATTTTAATACTTTAATCGTCGTAATACCTACCGGTAAACCAAAAATGATCTATTGGTCATACTTAACAATTATGAGACCTATTAATTGTCACCTCATCACTAGTGTAGTGGCAAAAACCATAAGATAAAACAGCACAAAACAAGTTGCTAAAGGTGCAACGGTTAGCATATCTGGGAATCACAGAAGTAATGAGAAGTTGTCTCAAAAAAAGTCTATAACCAGAAATTGTTTTCGAATATACAGGATGAGCCATGTAAGTGACACAATTTCAACAAAAAAAATCATTACATCCAAGTGGTTGGGACAGAGTCAATAATAATACAGGAATGGAAGCCACAAAGAGGCTTCAAAAAATGTTCTGATATACATGGCATTCCATTTAAAAAAATGATAGTTGACTATAGAATCATTTTGTCTCACCCTGTATATTCAAAAATAATTTCCGGTTATAGCTTTTTTTCTCTAGTTTATTTATGTTTTTAAGTCAAGTTACCAGCTATCATAGAACTCGACATATCGAAGTCGGACGCAATATTACCCCACCCTGTATGTATGTAAAGAAGGAAGCAGTCCTCGCTGCTCAAAGACTACAATCCAAGAAATTCAAACAAGGAGATCGGTTGGACGTCTGCGTATTATTTCATTCAGTCTCAATGACCAAACCTATTAACACAATGCCAGTGTGACTCGAATTTTAGCAAATATTTGAAGTGGTAATAACTGATCGTCAAATATGATTCTCTGGAGAACACAAAATTGAAAATGGATCCCTTATTTGGTATATATATGGACCAAAGATTGAGGAAAGAGTAGGGGTAGGAGTATATGGGTCCAGATGTAGATTATCAAATGCCTTAGGCCAAACTCCCACCATCTTTCAGGCGGAAATTCACACTATAAAAATTCGCGTTCAAGAATGGCTTAAAAAAGGCACACGAGGAGCAAGAATTTACCCAATGGGAACACTCTGTTGTTTAAACATTTATATAACGTTAATTAACGTTACAGAAACGTTAATTAACGTTATATAAACGTTTAGACAACCATATGTTCTTATTGGGTATATCCTCTCAGACAGCCAGGCAGCACTTAAAGCTTTAAGTTCCTTTACCTGTAAGTCTAACATTGAGGAGAATGACCACAAACAGTTTCGCAACTGGCAAGGACAACAAGGTTGCCTTGATGTGGGTGCCAGGGCATAAAGGAGTAGAAGAGAATGAGATTGCTGATAGCCTTGCGAGGCAAGACCCAGAACCATCTTGTGGATTAACTAAAAGCCATACAACAGATGAGGTCAAAAAATGGGAAAAAGGAACATAAATCCTTTTACTGAAAATAGTAACTCCAGGTTAAAGATAAGCGAAGAAGAGCCTGAGAGCTTGTCGAACTCAGTAAACACTATAGTTAAGGCTACTAACAGGCCTTCTTACAGGTTACTGAGATACGATCTCAATATGTCGCTTCTGTACAGATAAAGCGGAAAGTCCTAATCCGCCAAATTTTTTTTGCAGATATACACAACACATGTCAAAGTGGAACATACTCCCCAGGAAAGTTTTAAGCTTTTTTCAGAAGCCTAGAAGTTTGCAATCATTTCTTGTAGTTTATGCACAAATAGTAGATGGTGCCATTGCTAAAGCGTTTTATGCGACCTACACGCACACATTCGTACACTTTCAGATTGCTACGATTACTAAGCTACTACTAGGAACACCAACATCACCAGCGGTCAAACTGCCAAGCTTAATATAATTGTAAACGGAAAAGTCATTCCTCCACAGTAACGTAACTATCTGCCTCTATCCTAGTTCCACCGGTTACATATGTTACAGATATATAAACAGACCAGAGGAATTTTTATGTGACGTGTTTATTAATATCTATATTTGTTTTATGAGTGCTCTGAAAAATGGAATACAAATCCGGACCCTGCTTATTACTATTTGTAAACTAATCCCATCTCTCTGTTAGAATATTTTGGTATTTTAATTTTTACTATAACTTTATAAGTAATGTTTCATATGATCAAATTGAACCGTGCTCGAGAAAAACGCATCACTTACAGACAAACACACAGACGACGGCGTGCCGACACAGAAAATTCTATTTTCAGGCCTGAAAACGTCCATTTTCGTTATAGTCTGAACGTGAATTTGTTGACGAATATTTTCTTTACCTGTAGATAGATGAGAAAATAAAGAGAAAATTCGTATTTTCTTTGTCATCCTGATATTCACCAAAAATCCGTTTATTTTGTGGTGCTTAGGCAGTGTTGATATCTTACACAGGAACGATAGACATTTTCTATATCCCGTCAAATTGTGAAGATCACCAATTTATCCCCACAATACTAAAAGTACATAAGTGCGTAAAAGTCGCCATGTACATTGAGAGATAAATCCATGCACTCTCAACCCATACGCAGTACAAACCCTGCACACGCGTGGATATATCGTTAGCGCACACTGAAAATGTGTGAATAGTTGTTGTAAATAAGTTTTTCATCAATCGCAGACCCGTTTTGATGTTTTATTTTATATGAAAATCTCTTCTGATATAGTTTTTTTTAAATTATATAATTATATAATTTTATATACCGTCAACCGGGGGAAAGTGGATCAAAATAATCGATTTTTTTTAACACGACGCCTTTGTGTTTCGATTATTTTTATTAAAAAAAATTAATATAGCATCTTTCAACATTTAGCTATAAGTTACGTAAATTAAGATGTTTCTCTTTCTTTCAGTTTTTTTTTTCTTAAAATTGATCGACTTTACCCTTATATTGGGGTAAAGTTGATCACTCATTGAAAACCTACTGTGAACCAATTTAAACTTATATTGGGTAAAGTCGATCAATAAAACATAAAAAAATAAGCTATAAAGATATTTTTTTAAAAATATAACAAACAAAAACCACAATAATATTGAAAATAAACACTTTATTCGAACAGCCTTAATAAGCTATAAGTAACATGGGTAACTAAAACTCATTCTAATGTTTCATTGTCCTCGAAATTCAAAAGAAACTGGTGGCGTCCTCGTTTGGTCCCTTTTAATTTAATTTCTTTCACAATTTGTTCTTTAGTGATGACCGATAAATCTGGGTTTTGTGGGTAAACAAAAAAAATTTCTTTTTTTACCTGTTTTTCTCAGGGCGTTCACTGTATATTCTCCTTTTTCAATGTTTTCTACCTTCGCGATAAATAACCGATTTCTTTTGTTTGTTTGAAATTTCACCACAATGAAATCGCCTATATTGGGACCATTTCAATATGATTATTTTGCCTATCTTGAGACTCAATAGAAGATTCGCCGTTTTCGTAAATATGTTGGTCAATTGGACTAGGTCTGCATCCAGCTCGTCATCCAATTCTGCTTCCAGTATTTCCATCTCCGACTGCTCTTCTAAATCATTAAATTCTTCGCTTTCCCTCTCGCTATTATTTCGCTTTCTTTTTTGTTTTCTGTTTTTTTCTGTTGGTTCCTCCATTATTATATCTTTTGTGGATACACTTTTCCCTGCTATTATGTTATATTTCTTTCCTCTCTTTGGGGCTGAGGTAGTTCCAGTTTTAAGTTCACTGAGATGATCTATTACGGCACTTGTCCATGAAGTTTCACTGGTTTCATCGGTGACATTAGTTTTCCGTGGAATTTTATGAAGAACAGCATTGGAATTAAATGGCACAATCCCACATGCTTTAAATCCGGCAACAGAGTTTGCTTGCGATTTTAATCCAACAGTTTCAATAGTCTTTTTAAGCATTCTGGGGAATAGCGTTTTTGGTAGCACACCTCTATTTTTCAATTTCCACTTCTCCAGTATTTTTCTCCATGACGCCTATAATGGCCGATAATACGCCACATCGAGTGGCTGTAAGAGGTGGGTCGAATTTGGAGGTAGTAACACAAATCTTATATTATTCTGTTCACATTGTTTAATAACAGTCACAGTGACGTGACTGTTAAGATTGTCACCAATAATAACTTTTTTGCCTTCTAAATTTTTAAAATATGGCAAAACAACTGACAAAAACCAATCTTCGAAAATTGTCGTGTCGAACCAACCAGTCTGAGTACGATTGTACCTTGTATCTTCCAAGCCTCCTTCTGTCAATCCTTGATAGGCATGCTTGGCCTTATAAACTACGTAGGGGGAAGCAGTTTACCATCGGCGGATATAGCAAACATTACTGTCGTACTAGTTTTGGAGCTGTCCAAGGTTCTATATGCATGTGTGGTTCCTCTTTTTAACACAACTTTTGATGACCCTGGGTCGTCAACAAAATTTGTTTCATCATAGTTTACTATGTTAGAAGCTGGAACGTCTTTCACAACATCTTTCAAGTGTGCAAAATAATCAGCGATTGTTTCGTGACTCAACGCGGCCCTAACTCTTTTTGTATTCTCTGCCAATTTAGTGGTCAGTTTAGGGTGCCGGCTCATAAAACCATTAAACCAATCCACTCCAGGTAAATTGTTTGTGAATCGTTTCTCTGTGCCTCGTTTTGTTAAATATTGCTGGACTAGATATCGAATATCAATGGGTTTAAACAGAAATCCCTATTCAGCGCACAATTGCAGAACATCTACTAATTGCGATTCCTCAACATCAGTTAGTGCGGGTTGTCGTCCATATTTTAATGGATGTTTATTATGGATACGGTTGTTTAATGTAGTGTATGGAACCCCAAACTAATCTTCTTTTTGTAATGACGTGGCATCTGAAACAAAATATTTTTCATTGCCTCTACCAACGAACATCCCCTCCTCTAGTACAAAATTTTTTGAGATACGCCCCTGAACTATTCTACACGCACAAACAACGTAAAATATAACTAACCTAACTTAAACTCAAATAAAACTACAAAAAAATCATAATATATCCCTAATTCAGACCTGATCTACTTTTACCCACGATTTTGTGATTTTTTTAAAATAGCTTGACAGTCCTACTTGAAAATAAAAATGATTTTTTTTTTCATTAAACCTTGTCAACATTAAACTATCTATCATACTAATAGGGTGGAATATGCAGAAAAAATTTTACCATTCATCTACAACTAAACGATTTCATATTATTCAAAACATGCGAAATTCATGTCGAAATTGTAAACTTGTTTTCACACTAACTTACCTTTCCGCATGGCACTAAATCACATACTGAGGCATCTCACATACTTCTACAGAATATAACGCCGAAAAAATAGCTGATCATAAAGCGCTTTCGATTGGGTGGTTAAGAACCTGATTAAAGGCAACTTTGATTCACTTTACCCGTAGTGATCCACTTTCCCTCGGTTGACGGTATTTTTTTTGTTTTTACATAGTTCGCATGTTTATTGTCATATAAAATAATATTAATCTCTTATTAACTCTGTTAACTCTTCAGTTTTATCACTTTCCTCCATGTTAGAAGAACATGTAAAGAAAAGTAATCCATAAAACACATAACTAGATAAGTCTGATCCCATCAAACAACTGATTAAAAGCGCAAAATATCATCCACACACTTAACATTCCCACGAAAACTATGTTCCAATCACAACAGATCCACTCGTGTCTCACGCAGTTTATCAAATCTATTTTCATGTTCATAGAAAATATTTAAAATGCCCCTACTTGTAAAAAAATGGCATGAACACTATATAAAGCGTTATACAACGAGAAGGTATTCGTTAAATAAAGTTCCAGCAAGATGATTGCCTTGCACACAACACAAAAACAGTGAAACAATTTTTAACAATAAAATAATAATAATAATCGGGTCATATCAAACAGTGGACCAATCCTATGGTCAACGAGGTCATCTGATACTTATCTCTGGGGATATAAAAAATCGAAAGAAAGAGTATTAGATTAGATGCCTTTGTTTCAGTTAACTGCAATACTCTATCAAGTGTAACTTCTTCAATATTGAAGACACACAAGAAGAGTATTTAAGAAAATGTGGGACACATCGAGCAATTTATCTAATTTTCAATGTCAGTACTTTCTTGTTTTGTCATTGGAAATTAAAGTTTATTTACAAAGAGAAACTTATTCTAATTACTAGTTCCTCCTATTCTCAAAATCTAGTTTCTAAAATTTACTTATTTCCTACTTCTTCTATAAAAAATGCTTCATTTCTTGTTTAATTGAAATCGTACGTATTAAAATTTTATGAACAAGCGCCAACTCTGTTGACAGCCTACTTGTTGAAAAATTTATTTTTTTTAATTGTTGTTCATCATAGAATGTTTAAAGTTGTCATACATCTTTGATAGCTCATGAAAAGCATTATTTATTGAATGCAATATTCCAGATGGCGCCATGCCTCTCGGAAACAACTGACGACAGAACATTTTTATTATCATTGTTAGATGTATTTTCAAAGTATTTTAATAATGTGTAACTTTCCAACCTGTATAAATAACGATTAAGAAGTTATGGAGGCCATGAAAATCTGCAAAACTTTCTCCATTCAACCATAGTTCTATCTCCGTTAATAAGCGATATTGCAATACATCTACACCCAATTTGACACACTGTATACAGGCCGATTCAAATTAAGTGGCCACTATTGCTAATTTTGTTATTACTGGAGCTAGAACGGTAATTAATTTACCAAACAAGTAGTATTTTTCACACCGATTATGATGGTGTAATCTAAAAAACAATCGATATCGCATTCTTGAGATTTTGACCATAACATATATTTTTGTAAATCGAGTACTCTCTATATTACACTGTTTTCGGAAAGAACATAACATTTTGAACCTAAAAAGTTATTGCCTGTTTTGTGAGACTCAAAAATAAAGTAGCTATAAACGGAAAATGCAAATTAATTTTTAATTAATAGTTTACATAATTTACTAGTTGGCCATGCACACTGTAAACATTTTTCACGATCATTCTAACCCGGCGTAAATGTGATTTGTATGATAATTTAACGAAAGGGGAGAACCGATATACGCGATCGCAACCACGATCGCGATAGCGATGGCGTTGGCAATCGGACGCGTTTTTAGTAAACAAGTGAATCCGCACATACACGATCGCGATCGCTACTGCTATCGCTATCGCGATCGTAATCTAGGTCACGCATGTGTTCTCTGCTTAAAACGTATTGTATTAATTACTGGTATGTCTATTCCTATTGTTGTGACATTAACATGATAAAATTATTTTGTAGAATGATGTATTATTGCAAATATTTAAAAACGCTTTTTTAAGTTAGTAAAAATTTTATAATTAATGAAGGCAGCGAGATTGGCGTTCTTGTATACTTTGAAGCTTACCCAAAGAAGTCCATAAGAGATCTAGTAAAAAATTTAAATATCCGTTATGGTACTATTCATAAGATTCTAAAATAGCACAAGTTTGTCTATTACAATTATTGTCCAGTTCAGGCGTTATTGATACTTAAAGAAAGAAGACTTGCTTTCTGCCATTCATATAAATTTTAATAATTTCCACAATATTCTATCGGACGCTGTATCAGTATCGTGGAATTCATTAGCAAGATTCTGAACAATTTTCTAGATAATCTGGATTTAAAAAACAGCCATAATTTGTATTTTCAGTAGGACAAAGCATCTGCTCATAACCATGACTATAGGAGACTATACGTTTCATTAAGTAATATTTTCTATGACAGGTGGATAGGAACAAATGGTGCCATTATATGGCCTCCGCTGTCGCCGGATAATTTTTTCCTGCGGGAATAATTAAAAAATAACATTTAATGCAAAGGTATGACAACATTAAGGCCAATAAATTAAACAGAAGGCCGTACCAGTTTAAAAGCAACTCGACGCATAAACGAGCACAAAAATGTGTAGAAAAAAAGGGTGATGTATTTGTACAACTTTTGTAATTTGTTATGAATTTGAATTGTAAATTATAAACCATCATTTAAAATAAACTCCTTCAGTCTTAATTGCAATTAACTCTTTTTTAACTCTTTGAGTCTAACAGAAAATAGTAACATGCTTTTACATGTTTTTTTCGAAAATTTTATATAATATACAAGGCATTCGATTTAGAAAAGTATAATTTTGGTGGAAATCTTGTTTTTTTTTTTAATTTTGGCGGCATAATTAACGTGAAAGATGCTACTATAGTCAGGCCGTTGTAAGATTGGAACTCTCATCTTTAAGAGTTAAAGCCATATAGAATGTTATTCGATTCAATTATCAGCAGTACTCAAAAGGTATGATAAAATTTATAATATTCTTCGAAATTCCACACAAGTCAGCTGTTAACTGTTGTACTGCTCAAAGAGGAATAACCCAAGTAACACATGTGGTACTCTTATTATGCTTGAAACTTTATAAGTAATATATTATGACAACTTATAGGACTAATTGGTTATATTGAAGATTTATTCAGCACTAAATTGCTTATAAAGCAATTGGGTGGAATCAGATTGCTGGTAAAACAATCTCAAAGCATAAATATAAAACAACTTCATTAAAGCATGTTATACAGTTTTTTCTACTTTAAAAGAGGCTTAGTAAGATCTTTTATACAGAATGAAAACCACGTGGATTTATAACAGGTGTACTAACCTTTATATAACATTTATGCAACTGTTTTACAGATTAGGTATTTCTTGATAGTGGTTATATAACATTGAGTTTTAAAGGCTTTTAAAGCAAAAATTTTATAGCAGTATAGTCTCCATCCAATATAATTATTTAAGCCAAATGCCACCTATTTCTACCCTAATGTAGATTATTTATACAGGCTTTCTACGTGTAGTAGAAGAAGTATTCTATAAAATATTTATACAACTGAAACTCACTTTTGGCGTTATGTAACTGCGGTTTTCCACCTTTGTAGAAATTTTTTACAACTAAACTTACCTCGTCTCTTAGCCTCTTAAAAGATCACTGATAGTTTGATTGAAGCTCTGTGCGTATTTCATATGCTCTTTGTCGTTAAGTCTTACTTTACAAAATGGACATGTATTGGAAAAAGACAAAGCGAAGTGAAAATTTCATAAGGAAAATTAAATTAACATTTAGAAAAATGCTTGAGGAATCAAACTCTCAAGTCAGTAATATTAATTTAATTGAACAGACCATTTCTATTGAAGAAACACCAAAGAACGAAAGCAATGAAAAAAGCTAAGAAGTAATTTAAAGATATATAGATAATGCCATACGTAGTTGCAAAGTCCCTAATTTCATTGCGGAGACTAATGCTGTGGTCAAGCAACTCATTGCTTTCGTTCTTTGGCGTTATCTAAGTGATCTTTTAAGACGTTATGAGACGGAGTAAGTTTAGCTGTAAAAGAATTCTATAACTGTGGAAGACTGCAGCTACAAAGCTCGAAAAGAGAATTTCAGTTGCATAAATACTTATAGAATACTTCTTTTACTACAGAAAGCCTGTATAAATAATCTATATTAGGGTTGACATAGGTGGCATTTGACTTAAATAACTATATTGCTATGAAATTTTGCTTTAAAAACCTTTAAAACTGAATGTAATATACCCTCTATCGAGAAATAGCTAAGCTGTAAAAGAGTTGCATACATGTTATATAATAGGTATATACACCTGTTATAACTCCACGTAGTTTGTATCTGTGTAAAAGATTTTACAAAGCATTTTACGAAGTAAAAAAAACTGTATAAGATGCTTTAATAAAGTAGCTTCATATTTATGCTGTGATATCGTTTTACCAGCAATCTTATGCCACCCAATTGAATTATCAGTTATTTAGTGAGTGCTTCAATATAACCAATTACTAATATAAGTTGCCATAATATATTATTTATAAAGTTTTAAGCATAATAAGAGGATCACATGTGTTACTTGCAAATTCAAGACAAAATATACGGCTGAAATGAGAAAAAAGTTCTAATATCATATATCCCTCTAGACCAAAATTATGTCATCATGAATTGAATTATTACATAAAATGTGGATTTTTAACAATCAAATTCACCTGTCTAAGGATATTATTGATATGTCACTGAATGTGAAATTGCTCTATGAAGGTTTCATTAGAATACCTTATACATCTTCTCAAAATGCTATTAATGTCACTTCTACACAGCCAAAAGCCACAGTAGTCTTTTATTAGTTTGTAATTGTTTTATAGGTAAGCTTCCTCGAGAAAACATTTCTTATAAAGTAAGTAGCACTTATATACCACCAAAGTGCAGCTTTAAGGATTTACAACTGCCTCTGTAGTGACCTGCTTTGGATTCTTTCAAGGAGCCATATTATATTTTCTAAAAGTAAATGTAACGGGGCGGCCATTGTTATCAGTTCGAGGAGTAATTAACCTTTTATCAATCCTTTATGGGGTATTCAGAATACATGGCTGCATTATTTTATAACTTTATAAAAAAATAAAAATACATATTTTTTAAATAATATTTAATAATATCAAATTTAAGAAATTTTGGAGGCCCATCTGTTATTTCGAAGTAACATAGCATGTTTCAACTGAAAAGTTTTCGTCACAAGTTTAGTTTTCTACGGACGACAGCATCTATTAATTTGTAGGCAAAATTCTTCGTCAGTTTCCTAATAATTCGCCATAACATTATTTATTTTATCTCACACCTAGGTACAAAATTCTAATCTCTGTAAATCACCTGAGTACAAAGTTTTTACAGGTTTGATTTGAAATCATGTAATGTATATTTCTTTAAGCTTTATTGGCCACTTGCATTCGTCCAAATAATGTTTCGTGAATTTCTCCGGATTTATATGCAGTTGAACCAATACGCTAATTTCTTTAACATTTTTTGGGTTAGTTTATTAATTAACTAATAATTAACAACAATAACTCAATGATGGACATAACAATAATAACAATTACACACATAGAAATCACTACTTTAGTATCTATCTAATTTCTTCTTTACTCGCTCAATTCCAAATTAAGACCTATCTCCTGGACCCATATCTCCATCCATGTATGACTTAGAAAGTTCTTCAACTTCAAAATTTCCAACCCTTCTTGAACAGTTCTAGTCTTTATAGATCTAAAGGTCCATGGTTATTTAATTCGTTACCAGTGTGGTAATGCCCTCTCGCGTCACACTAAGGAACCAGTAGTCTATATAGTTCATTGGCGTAACAATATTTTTTCTTTTCTTCATGTGAGTATATCACCGTTACAATATTTTACTTTTACTTATTACGCCAATTAATAATAAAGCTGAATTGAAAATATGTCAAACATTGAACTTCTACCAAATGTTTCAACAAAGACTTATGCCCACTTCGACCGCCAATAGAATTATTAATTTACAAAATATTAATTAATACCAGAAATAATACCTGAATAGTTACCAAAGTCGAAATCCTCTCAATTTATTTAATTGAAGATTAAATTTTGCCGTACACCGTTCTTAATAATTTATAAAGTTTTATCATACTAAAAGAAGTGATTATGCTTTAATTGCGATTGCCCACAAGTAGAAGATTTTTACCAAATAAATGGACATCCTTCTTGAGGCCGCAGCGTATGCCCGGTTTCTAGTTCTGGAAATATTAATATTGAAACAATGCTCATTGTGGAAATAAAGCGACGGAACTTCGTGCAAGAGCAAATATCGATTTATATCGTTATTATGTGTTTGTTAATTGTAATAAAGTAATTTCATTATTAACTAAGTAGGTAATTGAATTTCTTATACTTGGAGTTTGTAATAATTGTTCCCTTTGCTGCTTGACTGTGAAAAAAAAATCAACACATAATTATCAAACCAATTTTGATATAAGTGCGACATATCAATGTAAAGATAATTTTTCAGCCACCTGATGCATTAAACATACCTACAATACCTATGGCGGCCATAGGAAAAACAAAAGCTGACAGTCATAACTGGAAAACGGAACGCCCAGTATGTATTAGTTTTAATGTGATAAGTTAAATTCCTGATGTGTAAAAATTCCCGTATTCTGAATTTTAACAAAATCAGTTGAAGTGTGCCTAAGTTACAACATTTGTAAAGTAGCTATTTTCTCATATACTCGAATGGTCGCAGATATTATCTCTTTCCACAGCTTAATCGTTCATAAAATTGCACAACACCGTTTTTGTTTTGAAGTCTGGACATCTGAATTCCTCTTTGCTGTTTGCCTTTAATTTAAAATCTATTTCCACTAAAACTAATAACCTCATAACCTGTTGACATTTAAGTAGATTAATTTTTCTAACTAACGGAATTTCTCAAGTTCAACTCTCCCGTAAGATCAAATTGAATGTACGCGCCAGAATATGCAACCGGTAATATTTGTGATAACAAGGTTGGCAATCGATCCAGGGGGTGGGGTCAGTCGTCCCGACGCTCCGTCAGTGGTTTCGCCGCTTTCGTTACACGTGGACGTCCTTGTCAGAGCTTAAATGCAACTTCTGCATGCACCGTCGTGTTTACATTTTTAACCAATCTCTACTCACAGTTCATCTTTTGATAAAAGAACTGTTAGTGTGTGTCTTAAGTTTTCTTCTTCAATTCTGTTACTGTTCCTTTGACCTGTCAACATTTCTTCGAAGAATAAACATGAAACGAATGTTCTTCCTGGACCTTCTAAAGGTATAACTCTTGATTTCTATATTTTCAAACTGCTAATCAATTCTATTGCTGTTGTGTATAAGTAAACTACTCCTCTGTAATTTAATTTCGCAAGTATTATGGGACTATTATAAATTAATCGTGCAATGTAAATAAACACAAAACTAGTTGCTTACGCTCTAAATGTTTATACTTTTTTTTCACAGTTTAACAATAATTGACAGAATTATTCAGCTTAGCTTAGTCCGTTTTATATAGTTGATGATAATTAATTAATTTCAAATTGAGATATGAAGCATTGTTTGCTAACCATTAAGGGCCATCTAATTTAATCCCTATGCAGGGTTGGGTATAAATAATGCTACAAATTATTTAATAATGCTTGTAAAGATATATTAATTTTGGAACTCTCTGACAGTGGGAAAATTATTTTTTCCATGTATTCAGTTATTTATTTGCTTATGAGCTTATTGAGTATTCCTGAACGTTAAAACTAAATACATTTCAACCAGGAAATGGTGGTAAAATGTTGAAATAAAATTATCTATAGGTTTTTATCGCTAACTTTATTACAAATCGTAATGTCACTTCCAACCAAGATAATCTCATGCCAGAGTAGTGGATTTTTATGAAATAGTATAAAATGCATTATGCTTTCAGCAATATTATAGCCTACAGAGAGGCACTTTAGATTCGCTCATTTTATGTCGCCCTTCTTGTAAATGATTACTATTTTATAGGAAAACAAGGCCGCTTTTCATGGTTTTAATTCATTTTCTATGGCAATAGGTACGATAAACAATATTAAACTAACCAAATAAGAGAAAAAATCTCAGTTAGTTTGTCAGTAGACAAGTTGTCTTAGTACACCGTTTTGTTTAATATTTCCATGAAAACTGATGAAATATATAAATCATTATTTGTTGCATACTTATTCCTTCCTAAAAAAAAAAAACATGAAACATCGGCATTTATAAAAACAAAGAAATATATAACTTCTATATTATATTTAAAATAATTACATTCCTGCATTGGTAGATAACTGTCAAAATCGATAAATAGTAAAGTAATATACGAGAAATCATATACCTATAGATGTTTTTCAAAAATTAACCATTAAAGTTTCATATTACATCAAAAATTTCTCTCATGTATAAAAATGTCCATAAGAGATGTGCAAATTTCGAAAAATTACACTGAAAATTGCACAGTAGGTGAAAATTGTACACTGAAAATTTAACAGAGAAAATTCAACTGTGATGACGCAATTTTTTTTTACATTTCATTTCTAATTTATTATGCTTAAACACAAAGATTCAAAGCCATTACGTTATAAATTACAATGAATGTACTATTACTTACAATCAATAAAAAAAAAAAAAAAAAAGAAACTTAAAAAGTAATGTGTTCATCTTTTTTTATTCTGGAAATTTTCTGCCAATACCATTCTTGGATAAAAATTGACCAGAAAATTCTGAAAAATATGTATTTCATATAGAAAACAGCAATCGTTTATTTTCATCATTGTTTCAAAAAAAATACCTATTTTAACTTTGAAACAACGAAGAAAGTAAATTCATGCGATTTTCATGCAACACACCTTTCCAGAATTTTCGCTAATTTTTATGCACTTATGGCTCAACTTATGATATTACAACCGACAACTTACTCCATAAATTAAAAACCAATAAAACTGTTCTTTTTCATAGTAACCGCATATGTAATAGCCGTGTTACCCGATAAGACCAACACCTAACTAGATAACACTGGTAACTTCTAAAATAAATCTTGAATTTCTATTGAAATGTATTATTAAAGGCGATTATCTAACAAAAATAACGCCAAAAATTGACACCACTTATCTTATTTCAACGTCAAACTATTTTTCAAGTTGATGAAGTAGTTTGACGTTTTTTATATAAAATGACATTTAGAAATTATTTTTAATTGAGATGTTATTATTATTCACCAGAAAAAAAAACGTTGACCGCGGCACGTCGCTCCTTGGCTTATACATTGATATTTATCAACTAGCTTGGCATGGTACCGATTTACATTGAAAGGGCGGGGTTTAGACCATGGCGCATCCAAGCTCAAGTACCAAGTTAGGATAGTTTATTTGTAACTAGTTGTACTGTTTTAAATATCGTATTCAAGTTTCGTGCTTTCTCAGATACTTTCAAGGGTTATATCCCGAGTGCATCATGTTTAATCGGTTAAACTGTGTACGTCACATAATTTTAAAAATTTTGTTTAGCAAATGACTTTAATAATTTGATAAAATCCCGAGACCGGAGATCGAAGGATTTTATCTAAAATTATTATACACGAAAGCGTTTGCTCAAAAGCAAAATTTTAAAAATTGTGACGTACACAGTCTAAGTGATTAAAATTGAAGCGCGAGGGATATACGTAAAAATTATTTCAAGAATAGAAATCGTTATAGACAATAAAATGCCCAGTTTTTATTTTATTAAATTTTATTTATTTCATAACAATTATAAAGTACAAATTACATTACCAATTCGTTTTTTTTTAATAAAGAGACAATAATTCAAATTAATTATTTTTCGTTGCGTTAGTATAATTGATAAAAAAATTACATTTTTGATATACAATTTGAGCTTATTTTTCTTCATTAATGTTTTGAATAGTAGTATGATCTGATGTTGCTTTAGAAGTGCATTTTTTTTTCTGTTTATGATGGCCTTGGGTGGTTCCCATTAGCCAGCTACACACATTTAGTGATTTGATAAGATAAAGAGAAAAATAGAAACAACCAGAATAAAGTATTGGAATGAAAAAAATGGACAGGAAAAACACATAGACACACACTTCACGCAAAGGGGCCGTTATGGCGACTTGAAAAACACTAGAAGGCCACGGTAAAATAGAACGAAAAGGAAAGGTTTTTTTTTTGTTTTTTTTTTTAATTACAATATTAACTCTTTGCAAGTATTCCACAATTATTTTAAATGCTTCGAGGTTTTTGCTTGCTAGAATATGATTTGCACTGAGGTTAGAAGTGCATGGTTCATTTTGTATTTCATTTGGATTACATCTTAATCTATTTATCATGTTTAAATAATCTAGGGCATCTATCTGTGTAATGTTCAGAGTAGTGAAAGACAAATTACTTGAACTAACGTTTATTCTTAACTAAACTACACATACCAAATGATGTCTCGATATCGAGGTGGATACAAAAAATGGCTCACAAAAAACATATACAAATAATTGCAAGCGGCAATATTTAAATACATTACATTATTTCCCCCTTCAAAAAAAAACAACAACAAAAAAAATACATCTTACAAAATCTGAAAATTATAAAATATAAAGAAAGTCATAATTAATCATAAAGTATAAAGAATATTATATTATAAAGACATAAAATGTGTTGGAGTATTTTACAGGTTGTTTTTATAAGTTCTGCTTTTTTTTGTATTCGATTGACCTACACGCACTAAATGGTTATTTCTTATATTACAAAAAAATTCCTGTTATATTTTATTTAATTACTTATATCTATTATTTACTTTTTACATATCAATTAATATATAAACCCTTTACTTTATTTGCACTAACGAAAAATTTAAAACTAATTATATTCAAACCTTTCAGGTGCTTTTAATTGACTACGTCGGCGTAAGTCATATTTATTTTGTTCAATATTTATAGTGGGTGAACTATTTAAATCGTTTTCTGATCTAGGGGTAAAATGTTGACTTTGATCAGGCAAAATTTGATCTAAATGTTTTTTCCAAACAAAACCATCAACAGTTTTTACAATATAAACTAAATCTGATTTCTTTTCCAATACTATTGCATAAATCCATATTTTTTTCTATTGTCCATTACCTTCACCTTGTCACCTATATGAAAAATTATGTTCCTATTACCCTTAAAATGTTTTACCTGTCTCTCTTGATTTTTATAAACGATATTATTTACTAAAGGATTAAATAAATCTAATTTTGAACGCAGTTGCCTACCCATCAACAGTTTAGCCGGGGTTTCATTAGTGGTAGTGTGAGGAGTATTTCTGTATTGAAAAAGTAATCTGTTTAAAACGGTTTCTATATTTTGCATATTACTTTTGTTGCGTTTTAAACAATTTTTTATTAACTTAACACAGTTTTCAGCTGCCCCGTTACTACGCGGGTGATAAGGGGGTATAGTTACATGATCAACTCCATTCCTTTTAAGAAAGTTCTCAAATTCTTCAGAAGTGAAAGGGGTTGCGTTGTCGGATACGATTTTAAGAGGGATTCCAAAACGCGCAAAAGTTTCCCTTAGTTTACAAATTGTTGCAGCTGAGGTGGTGCTCATCATTTTAAAACATTCCACCCATTTACTATGAGCATCAATTACTACCAGAAAATAAGTATTTGAATAGGGACCCAAAAAATCTAAATGTAATCTTGACCAAGGTTTGTCAGGCCAAGTCCAAGGATGTAATTGGCTTTGACCTGGCAAATTTTTATATGTATTGCATGTTACACAATTTTTGGTAATATTTTCAATATCCTGATCTAGTTTAGGCCACCATATATATGCTCTAGCTAAAGATTTTATTTTTACAATTCCTAGATGATTACTATGTAAATCATTTAATATTTGTTTTCTAAATTTTGAGGGTATAATAACGCGATATCCCCACATTAAACAACCGTTTTCTATAGTTAGTTCATGTTTTCTGATAAAATATGGTTGTAAATCGAGTTCATGTTCACTTAATTTAATAGGCCAACCATTTAAGACATATTTTACTACTTTACTAATGATTCGATCTTTTCGATTTTCAATTTTCAATTTATTTACATCTAAAACAAAATTATCCAGTTGATCTATTAAATTTAAATATGATATTTCATTTTCTGGATTTTTACATTTTACGTTTCTTTTTTTTATTAGCCGTGATAATGCATCGGCCTCATTTTTTTTCCGATCTTACATGTTTGATATCAAATTTGAAATTTGATAAAAATAAAGCCCATCTTTGTAGACGACTTGCTGCCATTACTGGAATACCTTTTTTGTTACCAAAAATGGACACAGGGGCTTATGATCAGTATTTAATATGAAATTATGACCATATAAATATTGATAAAATTTTTTTATTCCTACCAGTATAGCATATGCTTCTTTGTCAATTTGACTCCAATTTCTCTCTCCTTTGTTTAATACTTTGGAAGCAAATGCTATAGGTTTTTCAGTTTTATCGGGGAAAATATGAGATAAAATAGCCCCCACCCCTACTGAGCTGGCATCCACCGTTAATTTAATAGGCAACTCGCTATCATAATGAGTCAAAACTTTTGGGGACACTAAAATATCTTTAACCTTATTAAATGCATTTTTGGCAATCTACATTAAAATTCCACGGAACATTTTTTTTTAGCAGATTATACAGGGGAAACATTAGAGTTGCTGCATTTGGAATAAATCTGCAATAAAAATTAACCATACCTAAAAAAGACTTTAATTCTGTAGTGTTTTGTGGAAAAGGTCCATCTTTAATTGCCTGAACCCTTTCTTCACTTTTATGTAATCCTTCAGCATCGATCACATGACCTAAATAAGTTGCAGATTTTTGCATAAATTTACATTTTTCTTTTTTTACTTTTAGACCACATTCAGATAATCTTTTCAATACCTGCTCAAGTCGACCTAAATGCTCGGTGTCGTTTTCCCCAGTTACCAGAATGTCGTCTAAGAAACATGCAATACCTGGAATATTTATCAAAATCTGCTCCATTATTTTCTGAAAGTAACTAGGGGGCACTATTTATGCCAAAAGGTAATCGCGTATATGAAAACATACCTTTATGCGTTGTTATGGTTGTAATTTTTTTACTTTCCTCGTCTAATAAAATTTGTTGATACGCATCTGACAGATCAATTTTAGAAAATTTTTCTCCATTTCTTAATTTTTCGAAAATATATTCAATTCGAGGAAGCGGATATTGTGTTGTTTCCAAAAATGGATTGACAGAAATTCTATAATCCCCGCAAATTCTGACTGTGCCATTCGGTTTTAAAACTGGCACGATTGGTGTGCTCCATGATGAATAATCAACAGGTTCTAAAACTTTTAAATTAACTAACCTATCTAATTCGCTTTCTACTTTACTTTTTAATGAAAAAAGGTACTGGACGAGGTTTAAAAAAATTTAGGAGTTATTCCCTGTTTTAATTTCAATGAAATTTTACCTTTGTTAAAGGTGCCTAATTCCGGTTTGAAAATGTCATTATATTGTTGCAAAAGAGGTTTTATTAAAATGTTTTCCTCAAATTGATTTATATTAGTTAAACCCAAATTTAATTGGTTTAACCCGATTCTACCTAGCAAGGGTAATCCTCCATTTTTTATTACATACAGTTCTAAATTTACAGTTTTATTTTCACTTTTCGCATTTAAATAAATTTTGCCTGTCGGTTTAAATGTATGGCCGACGTAATCTTTAAAACATAAATCATTTTTTTGCAAAGGAACATGTTTAAAATGACGTAAATACAATTTCTCTGAAATAACATTGTGCTTTGCACCTGTATCTGCCTCAAAATCTAGAGAAACATTTTCCACAATCAATTTGACAAAAAATAGCTTTACAATCATTTTGAGTCTCAATATTTTTTTATTTCCTCAATCCAGAATAAATTTTCATCTTCCGTATCACTCTGTATACTCGATTCGGAAACTTCAGAAAGATAGTGTGACTTTTTTTGTCTAGCTGATAAAAATTTATTCTTTTGTTGTGTTCTGTTTTTTTGAGAACAAACTGGTGCTAAATGACCTTGAATTTTACAGATATTACAATAATAGTTTTTAAACCTGCATTCCGCAGAAATGTGATTATTTCTACCACACACACTGCACTTTTTAACACGAATACCTTTTGAATTATCACTCTTACCGCCACTTTCCATGAAATAATCCTCATTTTCTCTCATGCGGTGAAATTCGGAGTATGAACTAGGCTTTTCTAATTTTTCTCTCATTACAGCTTCTTTACTTTGAGCAAGTTCAAACAATCTAGGAAATTTTGCCTGACTAGAAGTCGCATTTTCTTCTTTTAACCTGTCCTTGATTTTACCATCGGGCATTCCAACCACAAATATGTCACGAATTACAGTCTCCAGCATTTCTTGAGAGAATGAACATTGGTTGGCTAAGCTACGGACCCTAGCTGCCCACTCGCCTACACTTTCCGTATTATTTTGAGCTGCATGATAGAGTTTTTCACGAGCTGTGAAAAGCGATTGTACTGGGGCACAGTGAATATTTAATTTGTGCATTAGTTCCTCGAACTTTTCGGTGTCGGGTTCTTTAGGCACACATAAATTCCTTAATAATATGTACGTTTCGTCACTTAACGAACTTATCAAAATGGCGCGTTTTACATCATGGTCACTAATTAAATTCGCCACAAACCACTGTTGAAGTTTTACTTTGAAAACTGAAAAGTCATTATTTAAATAATTAAATTCACTAATTTTTCCAATTACCGATTTACTCGTCGCCATTGTAATGTTCAGAGTAGTGAAAGACAAATTACTTGAACTAACGTTTATTCTTAACTAAACTACACATACCAAATGATGTCTCGATATCGAGGTGGATACAAAAAATGGCTCACAAAAAACATATACAAATAATTGCAAGCGGCAATATTTAAATACATTACAATCTGCAAATACGGTTTTATAGAATTTGCACTTCCATGACCCGTTATTTTGATACGCTCTTGCTCCTGCGTTCCATTCTTTATTAAGTTACTGACAGCTGTGGCTCGATTGGAATGATTAATTATTTTTACAGTTGTTGTATCTAAACCGATTTTTGCGGCTGATTTCTTTCTCCATTTGGACAGTTCATTTCTTCCAATCGGTGAATTTTTGTACCAATAGGAATTTTCGTCACCTCTTTGTGTGGTCTTACTGATCACAGGGTTATATTTTTGTCGTCCTAAAATGGCAAAAAAGACTTAGATAAAGCGAGCTCAACTGCGATAATATGAAAAAGTTTTTTTTTTGTAGTCCTTCTCAGGAGTGTTTTCATTCCAAAGCATTATCATTTTTTTATGATCTTCTAAATCAAACGCAACAGGGTTTTCTTTTCGTGATATTTTTCTGTAAATATCTTCTTTTAGCATTACGAGCATCTCTAGCGCACTTAAATTGAATATCTTTAAATGGATCGAAATTGATGTTGTATTTTAAAAAATACATTTCCTGAAGCATTTTTGCAGTTATGTTCCACATGATCACATTTTTCTTATAATCTTTACGATCTCTCCGTCTCATATTGAAAGCCCAGTCTTTAAATACCAACGCCATATAATCTATGGTTGTAGTGACTTCAAATTAGTTTCCTGTTTCATTACAAAAATCAGTAAATTGGCCCCATACCGATTTGTGCGTTTTTGTTGTGGTAATAGGAACGCTTCTTAGGATTTCTTTGTCAACTTCGGAAAGTGAAACATTTCCGAAACGAGTACTTTCTTTATTTATGGTACTTCCATTTGACGGTGTAGGTATGAATAAAAAGACACCGACAATTCAAACTCTCAGAATTGTTGTCGGTGTGTATCGCATAGTAACGACAGGCCAAAGCTTACTTTACATATCAAAATTAAATGAACAGCTAGGTGAAAAATAACCGATTATTTTTGCAAATAATCGCTTATTTAAACAAGTCACGTGGTACAAATTTCATGTTTCGTATTGGTTAGATTTGTGATAAGGGAAATAATCTGGGTAAAATTATGAAATGAGTCTGTTTGGTGGCACTTGTATCGACGAAATTAAGATGTGTAGATTAATATGACTACGAGTTCTATACGTGCAGCAAATCCATCTGTTTCATATTCAACAAGTTCAAGAACTGCCACCCGAAGATAGTAGCGTTCCAAATTTTCTAGATAATATTTACCAGGCAATGGGTACTTAATTCTCACAATGCTCAATTTTGAGCTGATGAAAGAAAATTCAAAAGCAACAAAAGTAGGCAGTAACCCACTATCAGCATATATTTAAAGTAAATGTTTGGCAGTCATATTGGGAAATCGTCTTGTGGGTTATTTAATTTTTCCAGATACATCGAATTGAAACAACGTACTGTAACTTTTTAGCTAATAATGTGTTTCAAATTCTTAGGGAGGCTTAAAATAACCTCCGTCTTTAATGCAGTTGTTTTGATTTTTGATTTATACAGGGTGGGGCAATAGTGAGTCGGACTTCGATATCTCGAGTTCTACGATAGCTAAAAATTAAAAAGAAAATACAAGTAAACTAGATAAAAAGTCTATAACCGAAAATTATTTTCGAATCTACAGGGCGAGCCAAGACGAAATTACAGGATCAAAACGAATACTTTTTTGTAAGCTAATTGCAACTATTTTCGTTTTATTGAGCAACAAGTACAGAATGCAAGAATAAAATTAAAAATGGAGGTTTCTTTAAATAATTCATTAGAAACAATTATTATAATAAGTGCCCCACATGTTGCCCATTTTGATTAACACACGTCTCCATGCGCTTTTAAAATGAGGTTTCTACTGTTCCTAACACTTATTACAATTTTTTCTAATGAATTATTTGAAGAAACCTCTATTTTTTAAGTTTATTCTTGAATTTTGTACTTATTGCTCAATAGAACGAAAATGGTTGAAATTAGCCATAGGTAAGTACTTACAAAATATGTTCGTTTTTTATTTCTACATCACATCATTGAAAAATATACAGGGTGTTCTATTTGAAAAAAATTGAGAAAATTCAATTTAAAAAGTTCTTAAAAATAATTATTGGCCACCCTATTAATTTTTAGAAAATAAAAACGATACAAAAACATTAATTAGATGTGTCAGAACTAGTATTCACATAAATTTTTCTTATAACCCATAATTGTGACTTTGGTGATTTTTTCAATATGCATCTGCAGATGGCATTATTTCATCATGCAAATGTTTTTTAAATAATGTCTGTATGTTATTTGTGGCATTCTCTTATTTTCTTTTTCTTCTATGGGTAACTGTATTTTTTGAAATAATCAAGCTTAGAAGAATTATTCATGTAGTAGTGTCTCAAAAAAAAAAAAAAACGTGTTTTTGATAAGTAAGTTTTTTAAATATTGCCAATAAAGTTATTTAAAAAAAATTTTATGCTCTTGTAGTACTATTTAAAAAATCAAATATGTCTTAGATCTAGAACATTTTTTAAATACTACATAATAAAAGATACATGTTCCTCGTGCATTAAATTTGTTCAACTTTTTTCTTTAAATATCAGTTTTTTTTCAAATTTTAAAATGATAAATTATGTCACTCCTAATTTTTGTGAAACTAAAAATACTAATTCTTGGAAAAAACAGAGGTATCCAAATACAAAATCAAATAATTCAGGAATAGCTCATTGTACCGTATTTCAACAAGAATACCTTTTTTGAACCCATTAGACCAAAAAATATTTTTCTTGTTGATTCTCACCTCAAAAGTTGAAATACGAAAAGTTAGTGGGGGAAAGGCAGGACCACTTTAAAAAAAAGAGGAAAACAATTCCAGGAGGCACACTCAAAAATGGGTTCTACTACCCTTTATTCCTACCTAAAATTATAGTCTGAAATTGCAAGCAATTTAGAAGTAATCGTCATGAAAATGAATCTCATGTGCATAGGGCTTGTGCATCACCGTTATTATTGGACACCGAACTATACCTTATTTTAGTCTACTACTGTCTTCGTGATTACAAATCACTCTGTATATAAAAAAAGCCTGCCTTTTAGCCAAATGCTTTTTAATTCGATTTGATTAATTGATTGTTATGAATTTGATTTGCGTCAGTGTCTTTATTAAGAAATCTAGTTCCGAGTTCAAGAACTATTGACGGTTATAACAATTCACAATATCTTTATATTAACACGCTGATTTCATTACAGTAACGGTTACAATTTTTTATCATTTAAAACTTTTTAGAAATATTCAAACTCATACAAATTTTCTGCTATTTGCAACGAATGGGGATTCTCGCCAGCCCATTTATGTAAACATTTTATAATACCTCTGCGAGTAAAACGTACATTTCAAGCAAAATTCCGATCGTTTCTTAATTTTCGTAAAAACCACTGACAAAATCATTGCCTGGGACCAAAATTCCTATTTGACTCGTGCGAAATGATATGGTTTCACTGGTTGCTCCTGAGGGTTCTTAGCACTTAAGACGTCGAAAGATTTCCTAACTCATTTGCAACAATTCTCGTATAATTGTGCCAGGATCATTTGTGGTCGTATTTAAGATTGCTTCCTCAATCTAAACAGTACGGCGATATCTCCTGCGTCCACAATCCACTTTATCTGGCTCTAAGAGTCAGTTCCTCTTAAACGTCGAACATTCTGAAATATGCTTGTATCTGGAATTCTTTGAGAAAATGTTCGATGATGCAGTCGAACAGCTTTTCATGAAATTAGTTTTGCTTTACCATAAACTAACAGCATATCAGGCGAGTCACTTGAAGAATAATTAACAAGTCGTTTGAAACACAAAAAAAGAAAAATCAAATCAATTAATTATCAAATTCGGAAAGAAGTTGCTGCCAAAATAAACCGCTGAAAATTGTCATGCTTCATTGACTGTGACACTGGATCCTAAATTATCATATTTTGTTTAATTTATTGTATACTATTAGCCCAGTCACATTAGAGGTTTCCACCTCGGAATGAGAGATAATAAGCTGTAAACTTGTATAAACCTTTATTTTGACGTTCTAAAAGTTGTCTCAAAAGTCTCATAAAATCTCGTGTCCGCGTCTTAAGATATTCAAGGTCAAAGGTCACAAAAATCGGTTTTTTGCAAATATCTCGCTTCCTATGGTTTTAATGCCATTTGCATTTATTATAAATTGTAGAGAATAAAATTCTCTACAACTTTTGTCCCTAACATTTTTTTTTTATATACTCAACCATTTTTGAGATAGAGGGCGAAGAGCGCGCCGCGCTTACCTATTCACAGCATAATGCAAGGTCAACCAGTAAGTCCCGGTAAATAATACGCCGTATAAAGTCTATAAATCATTAAAAAATATATAATTATGAATAATTTGAATTGTTTATTAATTAATACATTATATTTAATGATATTTTTCATTTATCGAATATACCGGGTGTCCCAGCCTCGCGTCGGCCAAATGTCCTGGCTCTCTTATAAGAGATATCGAAAAAATTTCAAAAACGGGATGATAGAGGGCGCAAAGGTACATAGGCTAAAAATATTTTGAAATATACAGGGTGATCCATTTAGGCGTGACGACATAAACTTATGTTTTTTTAAATGGAACACTAGGTATATTATTACATATTTGAATTCTCCTTTTTAAGGACGACTCAAACGATATGCTTGATGGGTCTGCGATGGGTCGGTTCCATGATATGGGTGAGTTTGTACCAAAAACATGCCAACTTTGTGAGCTCACTGTGACATAATGGAAGGACATTTTGAGATCTACATTGTGTCAAAAATTGTCAAACACCCTGTAGTTTACGCTACTGTTATCGGTTCTAACGAAATCGGTCATTTTATACCGGATGAGTCAGGAAGCGCCAAAACTACTTTTTCTCATTTTTTCAAATGGAACGCCCTGTATATTATGCCACCAAAGGAAAGTCCTTTGAAATAGCTTTCCAATGATATAAAGGTTCAAGGGTCTATCTATCATGGGTGCTAAGAATTTGATGGCAAAGTGGCACAATTCGAGGTTTATTAAAAAATTACGCTAAATTTTCAATTGTTTTGTGAATTTTCGCTGAAATTGGCGCTTTTCAGTAAGAAAATTTCAAAAATAATTATTCTTATACTCGGAGAAAAATACCGTACTTCAGTGCAGAAAAATACTTAAGTATAAAATAGTCAACGCCTGATAAATTAATTTTTTTTTTCTGAAATGCGTGTATAAATTCGTGTCATGACAAGTCTTTTCTAGCCCGACGTAATTTTGTCGCGAAATGATTTATTATTTTAGAACGGTGCTTAATAAAACGTAGCTTTTCGTAGTATTTTTTTCTCAGCTTTAAAATGGTGTAATTCATTCTTCTAAAATAAGACCAAAAAAATACTTTTATTTTCAATTCAATGAAAGATAGTAAAATTTTTGTTGTTTGGGAAGCTGTTGTTCCACGTACTATCATCGAAAGAATAAATAAAAAAAAATTGTAGAGAATTTCAAATTGCTTCTAACTTTCAATTTATCGAAATAAATTCAAAAAAATCAAGTAGGTACCTGTCATAAAAGTACCAGTCTTGTCAATAATTTATTTTATTGTTGTAAAATTTCGAATGTTGATATTTTTCTTAGTATAAACGAACGAGTAACAATGAAATTCACCCAACAAGAGTTAACTGATATGATATATTGTTTGGGAGAAGCCATTGGGAGAAGCTGATAGGAATTGCTTGTTGGCATCAAGGATTTATGGAATGAAATACCCCGAGAGACGAACTCATTCAAAAACTTGAAAGAAAGATTTGAGGACACTGGTAATGTGTGTTATATCAAAAGAAAATTGAGAAACATGGTTGTAGATAATGAAGAACACGAATTGACAGTTTTGCTTCATGTGCAAGAGAATCCTCACATAAGTTGTCGTGAAATTGAACAGCAAACCGATGTACGTAAAACTTCTGTAAATCGTATCATCAATAAATACAAATATCACCCCTATCACATTCAACCTTTATGGGAAAGATTTTCAAAATCGTATTAATTTCTGCAATATAATGCTAAATAAAATTAACGAAGATGCCCAATTTTTAACAAAGGTTTTATTTACCGATGAAGCTACCTTTCGCAGTAATGGGACAGTAAATCGCTATAACATGCATTATTATGCGACTGAAAACCCGCACTGGGTCAGGCAAGTGGATCACCAAAATCGATGGTCAATTAATGTATGGGGTGATATAATAGACAACTATGTCATTGGACCGTGGTTTTTTGAGGATGGGGCATTAAATGGCAGAAGATATCACAATTTCTTGCGTTTGAATTTAGACGGGCTGCTTCAAGATGTAGATGAAGACGTCAGAGAGAACATGTGGTTCCAGCACGACGGTGCCCCCCACATAACCATCGAATAGTAAAAGATTTTTTAATTAATTGGAGAGGGGAACAATGGATTGGTCGTGGAGGATCCATAAGATGGCCGGCACGGTCTCCAGACCTAACTCCTTTGGATTTTTTCCTATGGGGTTATGTGAAGCAGGAAGTCTACAGGGTGAGGCCCACAACCAGGGAGGATATGCAGGAAAGAATCGCTGCAACATTTCGCAATGTTTCAATAGCTACACTAGCCGATGTTCGAAGAACAACTGAAAATCGTTTACAGCTATGTATCAGGGAGAATGGGAACATTTTTGAACATTTAGTTTAATTTCCAGTGCTTCCTCCCAGTTTCTTTCCAAATAAAGTTTTCGTTTCCTCTTTTTCTTGATTTTTTTTTGTCTGCAGGGAACTATCATGGTGCAGATAAGTTGATATCATTATTTTCGAAATTGTCTTACTGAAAAGAGCCGATTTCAGCGAAAATTCACAAAACAATTGAGAATTGAGCGTAATTTTTTAATAAACCTCGAATTGTGCCACTTTGCCATCAAATTCTTGGCACCCATGATAGATAGACCCTTGAACCTTTATATCAGTGGAAACCTCTTTCAAAGGGCTTTCTTTTGGTGTCATAATATACAGGGCGTTCCATTTGAAAAAAATAAGAAAAAATAGTTTTAGCGCTTCCTGACTCACTCGGTATAAAATGACCGATTTCGTTAGATCCGATAACAGTAGCGTAAACTACAGGGTATTTGACAATTTTTGACGCAATCTATATCTCAAAATGTTCTTCCGTTACGTCACAGTGAGCTCACAAAGTTGGCATGTTTTTGGTACAAACTCACCTATATCATGGTACCGACCCATCGCAGACCCATCAAGTGGCATATCGTTTGAGTCTTCTTTAAAAGGAGAATTCAAATATGTAATAATATACCTAGTATTCCATTTAAAAAAACATAAGTTTATGTCGTCGCGCCTAAATGGATCACCCTGTATATTTCAAAATATTTTTTAAACTATGCACGTTTGCGCCCTCTATCACCCCGTTTTTGAAATTTTTCGATATCTCTTATAAGAGAGCCAGGACATTTGGCCGACGCGAGGCTGGGACACCCGGTATATTTGTTTAATATTACTTACCTTTCCGTGTAATCAAAAAATTGTTGAGTGGAGTACTTTAAGTATATTTTAATTATATTCTATTATATATGTTAACAGGTTGATTGCCGACCATATTTTTTGAGGCACTCTCGGACGCCGTTAAGTTTTATTTATTTTGTTGCCTTTAGTTATGCCATAAATCATGTAAATTATAGTTTTATTATCATTTTAATTTTTTTTTTGTCTCAAATTAGCGAAAAAAAAATTATCCTCCGATCGGAGTTGCCGGCGTCAGGCATTAATATTTTTACGGGATGCCGAACACTCCGATTGGAGTCGCTATACACAACACTCTGATAGGAGTAGGGGGCGTCGCCGATTGATGCCGGTACACTCCGATCGGAGTAGTAGGCAGTCAACCTGTTAATTATATTTTAAGTAGAAAAAGAATAGAGTAAATACATTTTAATTGTATCTCTATTTAGAAATACTTTATCAAACCTATATTTATTACAGTTGAAGTTCAAATGTGGGGAAGTTTTTCAAAAACTTTTATAATTAGAAGGACTTGAGTCTTAATTTTCTTCTTCTTCTTCATTGTCTTCCGGTCGCTCGAAAATTTCCAATTCAATATCATCATTTTCGTTGTCAAGGATATTTATCTCTAGATCTTCGAGAATTTCAGGGTAAAATGTACTATCTTCATCGCTTTGATACGGTAAAGTATTGAGGCACGCTTGCCCATTACACTAGCCACAAGCTAAAGAACATTGCAATCCCGATTTCCTGCATCCGCAGCGTGAACCACAACCATTCTTGCAGTTGATTATACGGAAAGGTAAGTAATATTAAACAAATATATATTCGATAAATGAAAAATATTATTAAATATAATGTATTAATTAATAAACAATGCAAATTATTCATAATTATATATTTTTTAATGATTTATAGACTTTATACGGCGTATTATTTACCGGGACTTACGGTCGACCTTGCATTATGCTGTGATTAGGTAAGCGCGGCGCGCTCTCCGCCCTCTATCTCAAAAACGGTTGAGTATATAAAAAATGTTTGGAACAAAAGTTGTAGAGAATTTTATTCTCTATAATTTTTATAATAAATGCAAATGGCATTAAAACCATAGGAAGCGAGATATTTGCAAAATACCGATTTTTGCGACCTTTGACCTTGAATATCTTAAGACGCGGACACGAGATTTTATGAGACTTTTGAGACAACTTTTAGAACGCCAAAATAAAGGTTTATACAACTTTACAGCTTATTATCTCTCATTCCGAGGTTGACCCTCTTTTTTTGGCTTAAGTGACTGGATTATATAATTATTCCTTCGGTTACGTTTTTGGTTTGGATATTTTTATTTCGCATATTTTAACGAAATTGCATTTATCTTCTGACCGGAGTCCAAACTGAAAAGATGCCTGTAGGCACATTTTATTTAGCTTTTAAGTGGCCTCACAACTGCTATCTAAAAAAAAAAATAAAAAAGCCAGTGGCGTATACAGGGTGTTTCATAGGGAAATTTACATACGTTAACTACCTAATAACCCGTGGTTAATGGGTTTAACAACCTTCATTACAAAATTACCGGATGTTTTATCGGTTTTACATATTTTTTTCTTAAGCCACGACATACAAACCACTGTGAATAAAAATTTGGTTAGTAGTTATGTTTTACTTAATTTTTCGATTCGAATTTCACATTAACCAAAATGGAAATACAGGTCCTGCTTCATAAAAAAATAAGCAAATACTATATCCCAAAAACAACACCCTTTATAATAAAATTTTAAAATTCTATTCTGATATTTTAAAATGGCGGAAGTAAGTAAACTAAATAGCATACTTTCTGTATTTCCGCATTTAATTCTACAGGTTTGATTTTTTAACAAAAAATCCAATTTTGTATTAAAATCCACGAGGTATAATTTAAAAAACTATTTTTACTGTCAACTTAACAAGGTTATTCAACTTTAAGCAATTAAAACGTTAAAACTTCCTTATCATGTTGCTTTAGTGTTATACAAATATTTCAAAAAGATATTACAGATCCGAACTTAAAGCAAAATATTATTTTTTTTAATCACCATTTCAAACACTGCATAACGTAATTTTAAAAATAATGTTAAATTTAAAACAAATCAGGTATCCTTTTCCCTGGTAAAAGTTTAAAATATAGAATGAAATGAAATATAATATCGCTAACAATTTTTGCTAATTATCATTTTCTAACTTTTATAAAAACTTATCACAGATAACTGTAACATATATCTTTCAAACAATTATTTTCCCGGCTATTTGCCGAAATACTGAAACTTGGACTATAAAAGAGATAATATGCACATTATATTTCAGTATGACTGCCTCAATAATGATATTTTTAATTCGTATTACTCTGTTCAGTAAAACCAAAAATAAATAAAACAAAAGTACTCACCAGTTGAACAATCACTTCAAAACTTTAAAACACCCACCGACACGTGTTTCTGCATCGTTGCGTCGTCAGGATGGCCCCTTTGAAAGCCTCTAAAGTAACTACGAATCTTAGTAAATCCTAATATAATAAATACGGCTTCAGAGGACCGAATAATTGAAATTATTTAATAAAAATTCCCCTTAGTGTTAGAATAATTTAAAAGAAATTAGGTATCCTCTTCTTGATAAAAGTTTAACCCAGATAAGGCTGAAAAACAAATGTTTAAAAATTGTGTTGTGTTTTTTTTTACATTTAGACTAGTAAGGCCTTGAGAAAAATGTTTAAAAAATCAGCAACATAAAGTTTTTCCACAAAAGTGGATCCTTTTAAAAGTACTTTAGCGCAATAAAAGACTATTACTTTTAAATTAAACAACTTATTGAATGTTTAGAAATATTTTATTACCATAATGTAAAAAACGCATTTTAACATACTTTAAGTCAAGTAAAACTAAGAACTAATGTCGAACATGATATAGATAGAAGCAGTCTTTAGGATGAAGCCCGATATCACATTTACTACATTTAAAATTAATTTTTTTGGTACAAAACTTGCATTTTATTTGTTTTTCATGGTAAGCTACAATGTGATCTAAATGATCGTAACGTGAAGACTCATGTTTATTTTTGCTACTCTTTTCTGTCTGATAAGTACTTGGTTTTTTATATGTTTCCAAAATACCTTGAGCTACTGATTTTCTAAAAGATAATTGGTCCATTTTGCCGCCGCGTTTTCGATGTAACTGCCAAGCATTTTGTACGAACATATCAACCAAATGGCAAAAAATTGGTACCTCGAATGGATACCTGACATAAACAAATATTTTGGTTGGCTCTGTCTACACCTCCCATATTTTCATTATATCGTTTCACAATATGTGGTTGCTGGACCATTATACTTTTCTTTTCTTTTTGAGAAAATCTTTTTTATCAATGAAGTGGGCTGAACTGGAGTATTATTTGACGCTAAAGTAACCAAATTATTATCATTTCATCTGCAGATAGTAATGTTATAATTGGTTTCTGACATAAATTCATATGAACCCCTATTCTTCTTTTTATGCTGATTTGAAGATCTCAATATAGAACCAAAAACCCGATTTTCTCTTATAGTTCCGGTGCCCTTCAAATTTCTAAGACTCAGTTAATGCAGCAATGTAAGCGATGTAAAAGAATTATCGAAATAGAGATGGAAATGTAAATTCGGGAAATTTATTTGCAGTGCGTCAGAAAACTGTAAGACGACACAAGAACCTAGTCCTAAATTTTTGTATTTTTTGGGAATGATGCTAGAAGATCCTTGATATGGTTCAAACCATTCGATATAACCAAGTCCGGTAGTGCCTGTCCAAAATTTATATCCCCACCGTATGGGTTTACCTCTAATAAATTGTTTGCACCCATGTCTTCCGAAGTAGGGTACCATAGACTCGTCCAAACTGTGAGCTTCTTCAATTGGTGCATGTTCTATAAATTTTTTGTTCAGTACGTTCATAATGGGCCTTATTTTGGGAAACTTATCATCCCCGTTCAAATTATTGTTGTCGCAACAATGAATATTCTGCATGACATATCAGAAACGGTCACGTGATATAGCATTTCGTACTAGATCATTTTTTGTAGAATTTTCCCAGTACATATGTTTCCGCAGTAATTGGTTTTATCCACTTAGAATATTCATAATTCTGACATATTGCCATCACTGAATAAAGCAATCATGATTTATTTCATTACTAATTCACATAAAACCTTTATAAATCAAAAGTGCCTTGTTTTTCTTTTAAAATAGGACCTAATTTATAAACTTATTTAGCATAGAAAATCGAAGTAATTGCTTGAGTAATAACTTTTACATCAAGTTTTCACGAGAACTGTAACTCGAATGATAAAACGAAACCTTTTTTGTGAATAATTTTCTACTTTCGATCTTATATTCATAATCGTAAAATTAAAAGGAACGGAGATATTCGCGAAAAACCACTTTTTTTAAACCTCTTACCCACCATAAAAAATTGTGCGTACAAAGGATCACCGGGGACTTTTGAAACGTTGTTTAGAATTACGAAATTAAAATATAAAACAAAATTCAGCATTCTTGGACTTTTTTCTTGAAACGACATGTTTTTTTGTCTAAAAAGAAATTTCAAATAATTTGTTCCAGTCTTTTCTGGATTATTTTGAAAATTTAAAAAAAAAAAAACACCCTGTACCTCAGCAACGAAACGTCATCAGATTCATATTAATAAGAACTTTACGTAGTATTGTTAGATGATGAATCTCTATCAGTAGCTTGGCGAATATTTATTGAAACACTCTGTATAAGATGCATTTTCCAGTTCAAAGTAGAAACCGTTTTGTAGTAACTACAAAATCATAACTTGGGTATAACTGTACCCAAGTCATGATAAACTTTGAAGATGAACAAGATTTCGACATAGATTTCAAAAAAGATTTCGTGAATTATAGATATGATTTCACAGATTTTTAACTGAGATTTGAAGATTTCAGGAAACTCAATAAGATTTCAAGATATCAATGAAATTTCATTGGAATTTCAAAGTTATCAAATTTTAGTAAAATTTGAATAATTGCAACTCATTTATTATATTTCAAAGATTTAAACAAATATTAAAAGTGAGATTTTAGGACAAAGATATCATCAGCGAACTGCACTTCACTATACAACGATGTGGCCTCATTTTTGTAGACGTTTAGTCGCTATAAAATGAGCCAAATTTTCAGGTAGATTGTTGAATAGTTTACACTATGCTCCATTCAGCTGACAACATATCTTACGTAATTCCATAGTCTTGGGGAAATATTCTATTACCAGTTGGTTATAGATTTTTCATCCGCTATAAAAGATGAGAAAATGAAACGTTCATGAGTAAATTAATTACCAGTACCCAGTTTTCAGCAAAATATACCTTGCAAAGTAATATTTCTAAAAGGTTATCTACGGCTCAACGAAGTGAGACTGAAGAATTGCATTACATTTGCAGATTTACTTTTACTAAAACCCTAGAAGGAAATATTTTCATAATAAATTTTATAAAACTACGAAACTCAAACTGAATTATTCATCACACAAAAAATATTCATAAGCATTTACCAGCACGTCCTGAAATATATGAGATAAGAATGCCAATCATACTTGGTTATAGAAAAAATTTTGTGGTGTAATTTGTACTTGAAACTTTTCGACAGAGATAAAACTTATACGCAGGTGGTCTAGAATGTTTTTTTCTTGACACATTTAAAAAGAAGCAATTGTTTTTAATGGATTTCCTTTTTAAAATCACATAAATTCTGCCACGTCCTGTTTTAGGTTAATGAAAGATCATTAAATTGCAATAGAAAGAGTAACTGTGCCTTGTGGATGTCAAACAATTTCATAATTGATCCCAATTTAAAGAAAATGTAACTTTAAAAAATAATTAGCTGCAACATTTAATGAGAAGTGTTGACCAATTCTTAACTCCACAATAAGAAATGTTTATAGCTAAGGAAATTAATATCGAGAACCAACGATGACATGAGTTAACCACCGTATTCTCCGGATTTGGTCCTTTAATTCAGTCTCCAGCCGATACACGAACAGTTTGGTGTTAAGAAAGGCATAACAGGTTGCAAGGACAGCCTGCTGATAGACCGCTGTATTACATAGGATTCTGTACAAAACAAACGGAATCTATCGATGACCTGATCAATTACCGCAAGGTATTTGATATATCTCACGTGCTACTGCTACACTTGCTCCAATGCCTTGTGGTACCAGCACCACTAGTGAGATGAATATAGAACCAAACATAGAACAGATGCTGCCGCTCTGGAGGACGCGTTTTACCATAATATCTGATGCACAGCGAGTCACGACAGAGAAGATGGCATTTAGGAACAAGAATAGAGTTTATACAGAATGGACACTTCGAGAATTATGAACGAAATAGCTAAAAATGTTATATAACCTTGCTGTTGATTCCTCATTAGCGACTCCCAAAATCTCCGTATTTATGAATGAAAGGGGCGTGATGGGAGTCGCCAATCACGGTGGAAATAATAATTTTGAGTAGGAATTTTAGTTTTACCACGTTTTACCCTAGATTTAGCTGCTGCCGGATTTTAATCATTAATGCGAGTCGAATGTACACGAAAAACCACCTAAATTGCAAGTAGGCAGCTGTTTTGATTTTAGCTATTCTGTGGTTTTTATTTTATTATTTCAACCTAACCTAAGATTTATAAAGTAAAGAAAAAGTGCAGTATAGAAACAATAAAGATACAACGAAAACGTTGTATATTACAACTTTTTTTTGCCAATCTACATATTATTTCAGCATTGAAATTATTTTAACATTTAACATAGAGTAATATAGTAATTTCAACTAATAATTAAAATGTAACTTTAACAGATATTCGTCTGAAGAGTAAAAGTGCACCGCCTACTAGAAGAGTTAATGGATATTTTTCACCTTCACATATATTGTAGTTTGGTTGGATGTAATACTACATATTCTGCACCTCACTGCTGCCCCTATCTGTTGGGCTCCGCCAAACACGCGGATACCAATGTGGACTATCAAGAGACCGGAGGCATAAGATCACCCATATATTTTGTAAGATCTTAAACTTTATGTCTCCATAGAGCGTGAACTACAAAACGCTTTTAGGCTGATCGAAGAATGCACGCGGATAATTGGTATGGAGTTCACGGTAGATAAATATGCGTTGTCCACCTCATGAGAAGACGATGTGGGTAATTCTTTAAAGATGTGCAGTCCGCAGAGGGAAGCATCCTGAGACAGCTAAATGCTGGCAGAACCTATACATATCTGCGTGAGTAGCAAAGGCACATCCAGGATATAAAACAAATAAAGGACTCTCTTCGCGACAAGTAAAGATACCTAGTCCGAAAGATTTGGTCTTCTGAACTTTCGAGGGAGAACAAGATGTCTGCTCCTAGCATTCTTGCTGGTCCGGTTCTGCTCCACTCCTTCGTAGTAGTGATGTGGACAATAAATTGAGCTGCGTTAATTAGACAGAAATACCCACAAAATCATAAAGATTCACAAAAGAATTAGTCCTAGATCATCCGTTCCTCGTGTGTACATCCCTCCCGCGCTTAAGTCGGAGATCAAGGGATTCGTTATGCCCTGCTAGGGTAGTGATATCTGTTGATCTACAATAGTACTGTGTGATTTATAGAGGTTCCTAATATCAACTGCAGGACCTGCCGTCAGGCACCCCTTACTTTTAGCACGTTCTGTACATGTCCACTGGCGTAACGCAGTATTACAAGTGCTATGTTACCACATATGGGGTAAACCAGACACCCATGTTGCGTTACCTCCCCCGACATATTGAATCCGTTGTCAAGAACAAGAAATGCCGGATTTACTGAAACTTCTCATTCCCGACAGTCAGGATCAGCCAACAAGTCAGACAAGCCTAACATAGTCGGCCGTCAACTCAAGGTGATGTAGGCCGTCAGACTTGTCTGGCTTATCCTGACAGCCTGGAATGATAAGTTTTAGGATTTACTGAAACTTCTCATTCCAGACGGTCAGGATCAGCCAACAAGCCAGACAAGCCTGACATAGTTGGCCGTCAACTCAAAGTGATGTAGGCCGCCAGGCTTGTCTGGCTTATCCTGACAGTCGGAAATGATAAGTTTTAGGATTTACTGAAACTTCTCATTCCCAACAGTCAGAATCAGCCAACAAGTCAGACAAGCCTGACATAGTCGGCCGTTAACTCAAGGCAATGTAGGCCGTCAGACTTGTCTGGCTTATCCTGACAGCCGGGAATGATAAGTTTTAGAATTTACTGAAACTTCTCATCCCAGATGGTCAGGATCAGCTAACAAGCCTGACATAGTCGGCCGTCAACTCAAAGTGATGTAGGCCGCCAGGCTTGTCTGGTTTATCCTGACTGTCGGAAATGATAAGTTTTAGGATTTACTGAAACTTCTCATTCCCGACGGTCAGCATAAGCCAACAAGCCAGACAAGTCTGACATATTCCTCCTCGGCCGTCAACTCAAGGTGATGTAGGCCGTCGAGTTCTCGGCACCTGCTGAAGAAAACATCAGCTTGAGAGATGAACAAAGAACGAAATATCACGATCACAGGTACGAGCTCCACGTGCTGTAAATAGATTACTCGGTCAAGATGGTCGTCTTAATAATCGGTGTACTCGGGGGGATAAAGCAGGCGCTGCTCTCTGAATTGAAGACCATACCGACCAAGAATCTACCGAGTGGCTAGCAAGCGAAATGCGGGAAGTGGAAATTCTTGGTGTTCTCCGCCTGCTTAGGACACATGATTCTGGGATCTACAACCACTAACTCTGCGGGATGTGAGGAGTCGCTCTAGGTATCACTCACCGCGACAGGTCTAATAACACAAATGAGGCGAGGAAGCTAAAAGACGGGTAAAGATCGAATGCATGATACAGTTGGCCAGACATTATATTTCTCGGATCTAGAGTGTGGTGGATTATAACAAGAGATCCAGAAAAAATGAACATGTCGCTAGACATCGTTTAGCTAGTACTGAGAACGTCGCGCAGTTGGAACAGCATCCATGCGGTGGCGGGAGCAGCACCAATTGTTAACTGGGTCAGAGCAGAATATGATTTGTCTATTACCTATTATTTATTACATATGCATAGAGATAGATTTACATATTAACACTGAGCAGATAATAAATCGAAGAAAAGATACGGGTGGATTTTATTTTGTAAATAAAATAATGCTTTGTTATAAAGATTGAAACATGTAGCATAACTACCGCTATATCAGGTATATCAAAGATATAGGGCCCACGACAATTGGGGCCCACCAGCTTAAATGAGAATTATAATTTAGCACAAAACAAGATATGCACATCCTGCGAATTATTACTTTTTAATGTAGTGTTATAGAACTTCCTGTAAAATACAATGATCTTTTAAACATTAGAAAAAAATTGGCTGAACTCCCTGCAGCATATTGGGGGCTTCCTAATAATATCTGATATAGGACCCACTTAAAAGTAGTTACGCTACTGTTTGAAATTTTTTTTGACTCCTCTCTCTCGAAACAAATCGTAGATCCGCACCTGCTTGTACTAATAACTATAAATAAAAAATACCTCTTTTTTAATCATCAACTTATTTATTTATATTTTTTTACAACTAATGCTTAGAACAAACATCGTACAGCACCCGAATCTTTTACTAAAATTAATAAGTTATATTTTAAAAGCCTATGCCTAATAATACTACGTACCACAGATAAGGCATATTCCTTTAGAGAAAGAATTACTGGGGTTTAAGAATAAACCAAAGCAGCGCTTAGTATTTCAAGCACTTTTAACCTTTATTGTTTACTAACAAAACAGCAAATAAGGAAGGTATTAATTATTATTATAAGCGAATTAAAGAAGTTATTATTTCTCACAAAACTTTATAATTTATTCTTAATTCTATATATTTACTATAGGTACTTTATAATGCAGAAATTTTTTAAAGTTTCTTATACGACAAACTTTAAAACTGGATCCAGACACTCAAATTATTTGTGCAAATTGGTTTGTGAATATCAATTTGCATAATTAAATCGAATGTGTGGACAACAAAAAACGGTTTGCGCAAGTACAAGGATGTGGCTTGAGTCAAATCAAACAGTGCTTGATTTTTAACTGAAGTGGGTTTGGACAATCAATTTCCACTAGTTTTGCGCAAACAAGTTTGTGCAAAATATTATTTACACTGTAAGTTCTATACATTCAACTAGTAACTCTCTTTCTTTTTTTAATGTTATAAGTCAAACGCAATAAAGGCAAAGCCTGTACTACCATTTCACACGATATATTACAAAAACGCAAACAAAACTACCATATGTTTTTAAAAACTCGTAATACACAAGCGCTTTAAACATCATTTATACGTTCAGTTACTTACACTAACCCAATTTGCGCAAATTGTGTGAGAGTTTAAACCCACCTTTAGGTGTGTGCAAGCCACTTGAGCATGTAAACCAATACTTTGAGTTTTTTTATACATTTCTATCTAAAGTACCGTTGTGTTATTTGTTGACATTTGACATTATGCCGATTAAAAAAGATAGAGAATTTGTTATTGAAAAGTTGAATTGTATTGCCTAAACATTACCACATAATAACCCAAATGAACTAAGCGCAGTTATCCCAAAATTGTGGAAATTAGTATGTAAAAACCAATTTGTGCAAATACTTTGAGTGTCTGGACCCAGCTTTAGGGGCTTAAATGTGTAGTATTTATTATTATTGGACCTGCGTTAGTATTGTATTTATTTAATAAACCGACAAAAAGAAAGCTTATTTGCTACTAAGGTCGGACTGGCTTTAAAAAAAGGCGCGGCTAGAAAAACCTATATGATGTCACCGGATTCTAGTTCTAGTGCCGAAAGCATGCAAAGCATGTTGTTAAATGTAAACATGAGGTGTTATTTGTGATTTGTGTTGTGAAATTTTCAGTGAAGTAATTATAATGATCAATTCTTCTAAATTATTTTCATGTTCATGTTACTGGTGCATTGCACCGATGTGAAGATACTTCAATAAAAACATCAAAAAACGTAGAAAAGTTTAGTTAAAGATTTTTTTAACGGGAGCCAAAGGAATTTTCGAAAACAAGTTGTGGTTTTGCATGCGTGAATCTTTTTGATGTGAGTAATTAAAAAAATAATGTTAAAAGCAAATGTGTAAAGGCAATAAAAAATAATATGTGTAAAGTATATGCCACAATAATAACTGGGATCCTGGGTTTCAAACGATTTTTCTCAATTTTAATGTTATTTTGGGGCATGAAACTTCTCGTATGGTCTAAATGCTACTATCCGACCGACATCATAGATGTCTCTGTGGCGGATAGCGACTTGCGAAGCAAGTACCGAGAGCGGCGACCTCTAGCCCAGGTGGACTAAACTACTGTTATTAAATATGATTTGAACGAAACAACTACTCATCGGGCAAATACCCCGACCTTACTTAGTTCTTGATATTACTTTATCACATTTTTCATAAATAATAAACAAATTCAAAAAGTCTTCATGGGTGTAATTTAAACGCATTTTTTGACGTAAGAGAATGACTGACATTACGGAATGTTTCTAATCATGGCTAATTTGATAAAATTTTTACTAAAAATTCTTGAATTTTTAAGACTATCGCAAATATTTCAAAAAGTTATAACTTAAACCCCCACAATGCTTACATCAGAAAAAAGGCATTTTAATTATACATAACGATGTAACAAAATACAGGGTGTTTCATTTGACTTAAGCAAATTTTCGCCGTTTGAAATTTACAAAATGTAACGTCAAAAATGGAACACTTAGTATACTATTATTGAATTTTTTTAAACTGTAGAGCGTAGCTCACCTTATGGTCTTTCTGCGTGCCAAGAGGCAAATGAGTATCTTTTACACGAAGAAAGTTTGAAAGGGTATTGTAAACCATTACACCTGTCAAAATTTTTTTTAAATATCAAATATCTCTCAAACTGCATAGGGTATCCTACATGTTTTTGACTCAGAATTTTATGCTATTTTCGAAAACCGTAAAATATATAGAGTATTCCATTTAAAATATGCAAGTTGGTATCGACTTCCGGTAAAACCGGAAGTGCCAGATGCTTGTAATTATTTTAGTTGGATTGTCCACAATGCCATTAATAATTCTCTAAATTATCAAAATTTTCTGGTGCATACTTTTCCCTATCTTGATCGATGCAGTTCCTGTTGAGACACCCTGTATATGTCGGCACGTGTTATGAAGTCATTTCTATGGTGATATTACCATTATTTATCAGGAAAATACAACCTTCGGTAATTTTTTCACAATCGGAATTTTTATGAATTTTGCAAATAGGTATAACTTTTGATATAATAGGCGGATTTTACTTTTTTCTATACCAGTTTGAAGATAATTTTATATTCTGTAACTGCAACTGCAATTTTGCTCCTAATATAACGGTTTAGATTTTTGAAGATACGAGACATTATATGTCCAAAATCGTGGTGTGGAAATTATTTTTGACAAAAATAATAATATTCAATGGCTTATAACTCGAAAACGATTAGGGATAAGAAAATAATGAATAAATATTATTTGGTGCAAAAGTTTGTCTACAACCCGTTTTTGAGCATTCGTTGACTGGATTATAAGTGGTATAGCGGTGCAATTTTACCGAACCTCGCCCTTTTATACAGATTAATTTCAGGTAATTATTTTTCTTGTTAGAGTAAGTATAAAATTATTTTTATTCACAATTAATTACTAATTTGTATGAATAAAGACATCTATTATTATTTTCATTTAATATTATTTAATAAATACCTCTACCGTACGGCAATAATATCTCAATTTATTTTAACAATCCGTGTGCATTTTCTTTAATTCAGAATGGAAGCGGAAATTAAGGACCTCGTTTTTCAGCTAACCTCAGTAAATCTTCCACACTTGATTTATTGACGTTAGTTTGAAAACAATGTTCATAAAAACCGCCACCATACTGAATTAAAGAGAAATGATAACGAATTGTCAGCTAAACCCTACTTACTGGCAGAGCAATAACAACCTTTTTATGTAACTTATTCCTAGCAAGATAGATCTTTCCAGGGAGGTGTAAATTCGTTATCCTTAAAGTTCCTTGCAAACAAAGCAAATAATAATCCCTCTTTAACTATTGGCCCATATCCTTTCGACCAGTACGTGTACAGTGTTAGGCCAAAATAATGATTAGTGTTGATTGAATAATCGCGATTTTATATTTGCATCCATATCAGTCATTTAAATTTTTTCTTTCATCAGCGATTTTTGATATATGACGTCATCAACATTTTTTTAAATGAGATCTTCCATGTATTTTTTTTTTCATTATTCTGACGTTAGGTACGAAAAAAATCATCTGAAAAAAATTTAAAATATGTTTATTTATTTATTTAACATTTTATTTATATTAACATCCTGACGGAGTTTAGCATATTGCTATTCCACGACTCAACCAAGACAGACACAATACAACAATCATTTCCTGCGACACTTGCTAGATGCCGTAGCTGAGCCTTTAACTCAGGAGAAAGAGAAAGCCGTGTTCTGCCACACAACGCTCTAGCCAATTGTGCTAACATCTCGGTATTTTTGAAATGCCCTAGCCAGGATTCGAAACCAGGACCCCTTGATCTGGAGCCTAACGTATAAATACTGAGCCACAAATCCGATTTAATTGTAATTCTGCACTTATTATTTGCCTAATCTTGTATATGCTTTGGTAATACTAATGTCTCGGTAAAAGTCGAATAGTACATTATATAACCAAAAGGAATATAATTTCGTACTATCAATTTGAAAGGCAAAATATAATAGTACAATAGTTACAATATATTCCTTAATTAAAGTATAAAATTATAATATAATTTATATACACTATAGGAAAGAAATGAGCATATTCTCTGATCTGTTAAAGGCTTTGGCTTTGTGGAGCACTCAATTTTAATTAATAAACTAGAATGTTACTCAACTACATATACCACACAATTAAATGATCCAAATCTTATTTGGTAAATATTAAAGCATAGGTGAAGCTAAGTAGTAGGACTAATGTGTTAATATCATGACAACTTTATACGTAATTCTAATTAGATAACTACAAGTGCAAAGATAACTGATATAAACGAATAAATTATTTTTATTGCATTTGCCTGTTGTTGCATACAGGATGCGCCAATGAAGGTGAACAATCTAAGGAGTGTGTAAATCGCATGAAAATAACCCCATAAGTTAATTTAAATGTTCTCTTACAACGAAATATAATTTTGCCTTATATCGAAAGCTTTTGCCTTTTCAAATAAAAGGTCTGTTGGGTATCTGGGGGTTTCTTGAGAGAATTATTTTCAAAAACCTTTTGTGCAGGTCTTCTAAGGGTGAGAGGTGGAGTTTTATTACTCTACGACATCCCAATATGCCATAACTCAAGTGGCTCTCAACTAATGCATGGTACAGCAGCTTTTTTTTTTTAATTATTTTAAAACATAATTTATATGTGTAACGAAGTAATTTTCCCGTTGATAGTTTTCTATTGTAACCAGACCGAAATAGGTTTTCAGTTCACTCTGTATACGATAATTTGTGTTAATATTTCGAACCAAAGTTAAATTTATTTGCAAGTCCAATATTTGAAATAATAATAATTTCTCTAATATAACTGTTTCAAACCAGTTTCTTTTCAGAGTAATCTTAGTTTGTTTATTATTCTAATGGTAAATCGTTTATTGTGTTTGTACTCAATCAAGTAAGAGGAAAGTAGTTTAATTTAATTTAGTTTGATTTCAAAGCAAGTTGAAATCATTTGTTCATAGTAAATAAATATGTTTCGATTTGTTTAATAATTTACCGAATAAGTTATTAATTGATTTATTTTTAAATATTAGTACTTGGCCGTTTTAAATTCTTTATTTTCAGAAATATATTTTAAAAATTATGAGAAAGCGATTCCCAGCGTTGGAATTTTTTTATAAACATTTGTTTATACGAATTAACGCAGGGAATTTATTTAAATATGATGCGCCGAGACTAACTGAAATAATCATATACTTATTAACTATATACAGTGAGTTTTGCGCGGATATTGACCGAAAGGAAAGCCTTATCGCTCTGTCCTTGTCGTGTACGCTAGGACTGGTGCGCGTGCGTTAACAGCGGAATGCCGATGTGGGGACCACAGTGGTTCTAAAACGAATCGGTTTGTGACATTCTGATATTATCGTTATTTATATACGGAAGTTGACTTAGCCTGTGTTTTCATTGCTTGTTCTCGTTCATAATTTTATTATATATATTGTTCACTATTATATATATTGCTCACTAAAAATAGACATACATAGTGAAAATTAACAATTAAATATTTGTCTTAGTAAATAATTATTTTTCTGTTTAAAAATTTGCTAGGGTAGATGTTAATGCATTCAAATAATAAATCTAAAAATGTCCCGTACAAATAATACATGATTAGTAAATATAATGATGCATAGTAGAATAAATGATAGCTGGGTAGATGTAATGAATGTTTAGTACGTTCAAAGCAATAAAGAATTTGTATGTTCCTAATGCTTTAATTCTCTATAATTTTTTCATTAGAAAGCAGCTACTCTCATTTCTACTATACTTATTTCATAGGTATGTGTACCTTGCAAAAATGATTAAAATACGTTTCAATATTACATTATTATACATTTACTTATCTGATATATAATATATACTTGTAAAAAAAAACTACTTATATAGCAAATAAATATTATACATGTTGGCTCAAATTATTTACTTTGCAGAACACTATAAAATACATAACTGATAAATACGACCTATGAATTTTCAATGTCATGGCGAGTTTGAATTTTTCCATACTTACAAATTTGATTTTCAATTATTTTTAATGTTTGGGACCACTGTATTCATATATATATATATGACTGACTGAGAAATTGAACTTGTGATTCATTCATGATTTTGTATTTAGAGCGTGCGCATTGTGTCTTAATTCACTGATAGAGACAGAAAAGTATCTCCTTCTTTTCGGTCAATCCTGTACACGGCGGCCTATAGCCGGCTACCAGTATATAGTTAATAAGTATATGGAAATAATGTTTGCCGCGGACAGCAGTCGACCGGCTTACGTGTCGTACAGATCCCCGCCATTATGTGGCAGGTGTTTGTGTATGAATTGAATCACACGGCTTGAAAGAATCACTTGTTCTCCAGTGAGTGCTCAAGCAAAAAGTACTCAGTTCCCTACCTCTAGTGCACGCCGCAATCAGGTAGTGGTAAGAATGATTTTGACCGTTTTTCTCTTTTTTATTTGAATTTCCATTGTTTTACCGTTTGTACCCAAATTTACCGTTGTATTATTTTGTCCGGAGTGCCTGTTTTCCGAATAAGTCAGAGATATTCGGGAAATTTCGCGATTCATTATAAACTTCGGTTATCCATTAAACGACGAGCATCGGAATTATTCGGTTGTCATTTATTTGGTATTGACAAAAAGATAGGACTTTTTAATCCTCGATCTGTGGAAAGGATTTCATTAGGTGCACGTGAAGTAGCACAAGTGAGATTTTTAATCCTCGATCTGTGGAAAGAATCTCACTAGGTGCTTCGGGAACTAATGCATAAACCGTTCCATCCGATACTCGTGTTCACTATAACTAATTTGTATAAAAAGTAAACTTGAAGCTGATTTGTTAACCTATTGCTCTAATCTTTCACTAACTAACGAAAGTTAACTTCGAGTATATCCAGTCACTCACGCATATCTCTGGTTTAAAAGTTTAAGGGACAGTTTACAGTTGAAAGCCCGAGTTAGTAAAACTGAACTTCTGGGCTGTATAGTAAGAAAAGCATCGAAAATATTCGGTTGTTTTTTTATTTAGTATTGACGTAAAGATAGGACTTTGAATCCTCGATCTGTGGAAAGAGTCTCATCTCAATCGTAACTGCAATAAAGTACCGGTGAAATCTTTAATCCTCGATCTGTGGAAAGGATTTCATCAGGTGCATGCGAAGTGGCACGAGTAAGGTTTTTAATCCTCGATCTGTGGACAGAATGTCACTAGGTGCCCCGGGAGGTAATGCAGGAACCGTTCTGTCCGCCACACGTAGTCAAGAAGTCCTAACAAGGGACATTAGGAGCGAGTCTAATGATATAGCATGCTCGCGATTAGACAGTCAAATATACCGTATGTCCCTGAACTAACCTCCTGCACTTGTATCTTGCCTGCACTCCGTAACCGCTTAGCACTGAAAATACCTGCTGTACCGATCGCCTGCTGTAATACTGCCTTAAGCATTAGTGACTATAGTCATTAACCGCTTGCTGTAATTATCATAGTAGTAGCTACCATAGCTGTGCTTTTATTTCGAATCACCGCTTGCTTGCTTTTGTAATAAAAGTTCCAAGTACCGTTACTATACTGTAGGGTGCCAAAGTACGTCACGTATGTGAGTTCTACTTTAAATGACAGTCTATTATAATTTCTAAATATTTAATTTATGTTTAGAATGAATGGTATATTGTTGTCTCTGATGGTTTATGGATATATTTTCAAAAGTTGGTTTGACTTTTTGCAGGTGAATGGAAGATAATGTGTTTTTTCGATATTTATTGTCAGTAATTTGTGACCTAGCCAGTCTTTAATTACTATGAAATAATTTCTTATTGGAGTTGCGAGCTTCCGTAATAACCTTATGTTTTTTGTGAAAAAAATTCCTGTTTCTTGGCACCTGCACTATTATTTAATATACTTATGCTATTTACCTAACATTACAAATTTTGACATTTGATTGACACGTGTTATTACTCATAATACATAATACCCCATAATTGTTATACTCATAGGTATTTCCAATACAAGTGTGTATAGAATCAAAAACACAAGGAATAGTCTCTGTTGAAGTCACCAACTAACTGGCTGGATTTCTAATTACTAACTGGCTGGATTTCTAATTATATAGATTTATATAATATACACTGTGCCCCATAATTAAGTACTTTCCTTCAAGGGGGTGACAGAACTAGAAAAAATAAGTTTTATATAATAACATTTGCCTTAAATCAGTTCATAAGGGAGCTCTTAAAGGGGGTAAGTACAACATAGTTATTTGTCACAAAAATTCGAAACGTCTTAAGTTGTAAAAATTAAATTTGGACTATTTATTTATTTCATAATGTTACATATTTTGGCAAATTTTCATCTATATGTCATAATTTGTAATTACGATGGCTGTGGATTTTTTATTATCTATTTTTCTTTTCAATGAAATACATAAACCTAATATTACACGATCTGTGTATACGTATAAGGATATATGTAAGAAGATTATTGAGTTTCTGATTAGTTACGTGTCTGGAAATAATTGACGTAAATGAAGTTGATTCGAAGTTTTTAATAATATTACACTAAACGTAAATAATATTGAATACGGGTACGTAATATTTTATTTATATATTTGATTGAAATGATAGGTCAGGGATTTTTTATATATTTGACTAGCTGGCTTATTAGAGATTAATTTCAGAAAGTGATTTTGCACTCTGAGCGTCAATTGGGAATACTGTACCGATTCTCCGCCGTTTCCTCTATGTCGGAACAGGGTAAAATCTAAACCAAAAGTTTCCTGTTGCTCTCTCAAATAACATCAAACTTAATTTTCATATTATATGTACTAGTTTGTAATATTACATTAATTGTGTGGTACGTGGTCGATGAATCACATACGTTGGAAGAAAATATTTAAAAAAAAAATGGTTTGTAAAGATCCAAAGGAAGTAATAATTTGCAGCGACTGTGCCCCACTACACCGAAATTTGTTTTTTTATGCATGTGATTCTGCATTATATAACTGATGTCTGCATATTTTGAAAGTTGATAGGCCTTGTAATAAATCTGGCAAAACGCCTAAGAAAATTTAAATAGTCTTCTAACTTTATGTAGTTATATTAACGTCCTGGCGGAGTTTAGCACATTGCTATTCCACCTCTCAACCAGAACAGAGACACACACAACAACTATTAACTCCGGCAGTTGCCAGATGCCACAGCTAAAACTCGAACTTAGGAGATATAGATAGTGACTAACAGTGTTCTGCCACACAATAATGCTCAATTCAGCTTGTGCTACCGTATCGGTACTTTAAAAATGCCACTATACATCCATGCCCTAGCCAGGATCGAACCCGTGACCCCTTGGTCAAACCTAACGTATAAGTACTGAGTCACTGAGCCTACGTATATGGTCTCTGCAAGGGAATGGGAGAGCTGCAAAATGAGTGTCTCCAAATCGCTGTAGGTACCAAATCATATGACATTTTCAAAAATATTCCAATTTAGTAATGAACATGGAAATTTTTTTTATTATTTTATTTTAAAAATGATGTACATGTTGTGAATAACAAATTTATATAAAATGTACTTAATCATGGAATTTTAAGCGAGTCCAGCCCTGCTCGTGTTATTAATTTTTCAATAAATATGTATTTACTGTCCAAAAGAATGAAGATGCTTAACTAATGTAGCGTATTTATTTAAGTAAAATTAATAAAATAGTGATGTTAGCTATCATATGGTAGATGGCTGAGTCAATGTTTTCAAAATATACTTACACTGCCTTTACCGCATCTTACGGCTCATAAGGTTTTGAAACACTTCTATAATATTTGTACCAAATTTTATCCGAATATTTCAAGCCGTTCCAGAAATACAGGGTGTTCCAACCAAAAGTAGGAACCCTCAATAACTTTGGATATAACAATTTTTTGAAAAATTGGTGAAACACGTCGACTTTGTTTCCAAAGGGGACATATTTTAATGTAATAATTGTATACCTATCATCATCCCTCTACCCTACACGGTCACCCCCTCAAAAAATTCAAATGGCAAAGAGGGTCGAGTGATACATCTTTTGAAAGGTCTTTCAATTGTGTACATAACTGTGTATTTTTTTAAATTTTTATCGATTCGTTCCTGAGAAATAATTCTTTCATTATTTTAGGTTCGGGAAATGAAAATAAAAGAAGCAGTTTAAATTATCGTATGTATTGTTCATAATGACCCCCACCGACTTCCATACAGTATAATCTGTCTTGAAATTCTGTACGAACATTTCTGAACACATCTGGAGTCAATAAACGGCATTCTCGAACAATGCTTTCACGTAACTCTTCCAGAGATGCGGGTTTTGTTGCAAATACCTTGGATTTTAAATGTCCCCACAGAAAGAAATCCAAGGGAGTTAAATTGGGTGACCTAGTGGGCCACTCCACAGGACCTCTTCTTCCAATCCATCGCTCAGGAAACCGATTATCCAAAAGTTGACGGACGGCTATAGCAAAATGTAGGGGTGCCCCATCCTGTTGAAAAAACAGTTCGCCCTCTAAAAGATTATCGTCTTCTTCGAGGATTTGGGTAATCATTGGGTGGATGTTATTTTCTAACAGATCGAGGTACCTTTCGCCATTTAAATTATCAGGAATAAAAAACGGCCCTACAATGTGATCCCCAAAGATGCCAGCCCAAACATTTAACTTCTGAGGCCTTTGGGTATGAGTTTCCATGAACAAATGTGGATTGATTTCACTCCAATACCTATAATTGTGCCTGTTTACCTCCCCATTTAACTGAAATGTCGATTCATCAGAAAAACACGTATTGTACAGTAGACTGGCATTACCGTTTAATTGTTCACTAAAAATGTCGCAAAATTCAAGCCGGGATCATCTTCGTTTAATTCGTGTACCAATTTAAATTTATATGGATGAAATTTATGGGCCTTTACCATTCGACGAACACTGCTTCCTGATACACCGGAAGCCTCAGCTACTTTTCTGATCCATTGAGTATTATCCATCTGCAAATGACCCAGAACTGCCACTTCGACTGCTTCATTCCTAATCGGTCGCTGAGGTTCATGCTTTTTGTTTCCAACAGAGCCTGTTTCCATCAATTTTGTCAATAATTGTAAAACATACTGAGAACCAACCCTTTTATCTGGATGATTTCTGTTGAATATGCGCTTCGTAGCTCTAGCACACTTATCGTTTTTAAAATAAATGCTGACAATTTCTATTCTCTCCTGAAGGGTATAAACCATTTTGAGAACCCACTCTGGTAAAATGTATCTCGATTTAAAATTGGTTGTGAACAAACTAATGTTCAAGGACTATCAAATACTTATAAGTCTTTTATTGTTCTAAAACTAAACGGACAAGGAAAGTGTTTTTTGTCGAAAAAACTTGTGTTGATTTCAGGGCACTAAGAAATATAATTTTTTTTATAAAATTCCAATACCCAGTGCCGTGTATTTTAGATTTTTTAAACGATTTCGATTGTGTGTAATCATCAAAAATAAAATTATTTTTCTTAGGAACGAATCGATAAAAGTTAAAAAAAATACACAGTTATGTAGGGAATTGAAAGACCTTTCAAAAGATGTATCACTCGACCTCCTTTGCTATTTGAATTTTTTGAGGGGGTGGTCGTGTAGGGTAGAGGGATGATGATAGGTATACAGGTATTACATTAAAATATGTCCCCCTTGGAAACAAGGTCGACGTGTTTCACCAATTTTTCAAAAAATTTTGTCTCCAAAGCTATTCAGGGTGCCTACTTTTGGGTGGGATACCCTGTATGACCGACTATAAAACGCCCTGTATCTCAGAACGGTTCACATTCAAGAATTTCAAGGGTAAATTCGAGGGTGTCTTGAACTCAGCTAAGTGTGCTCTACCTACCATAACAATATGTCACTTTAATAATATGACTTGTTTATTTCTCACATTTTCTATATACTTTTGAATTTTTGTCCGCGCTCTAGTAATGGCATAACTAACAACCCACAGATGGATTCTAAATTACACATATATTTAAAAAAAAAATCTTAAGAATTCTATCTCTATTTTGTTTACGTGAAACATTATTTTACAATTACTACTGATATGTAATGTAATGACTAATGAGCAAATATGCAAATTGTGTATTTTTAATCTACAATTTTTTAATAGTTTTTTCTCGAGCAGAAAAACAATTTAGCAAATTTAGTTCCATCAATACGAAAGTCATGCAAAACGAGTATAATAATGTTATTTATCTTTCACATTTATATTTTTAATTCCAAGATAAAGAGCTAAGACGTTAAGGAATTTGATTTTCATTCTCATAAAGTAATCATAAAATGTGGTGACCTATATACTCCATATTACATTTTGCTAAGTATGGCATTCAGGGTTTTAATGTAATAATAAAATTCAAATTCTTGTCCTCAACATTATTGTTCAGACTGCCCATTTTATACACTTCCGTCTAAAATGTATATGTAAATATTGTTATTAATTGACGCAAACCAGGAGTGAGGTTTATTAATATTTATTTTTTGTACGCTGGTATGATTACATTAATCATTTTTATATATAAACTTTGCGGTTATTGAAGGCAACTATGTAGTTAGTGATAAGTTTATTATAAACTGTATTTTTATAGAAAATTGGACAATGGTATAATAAAAACTGTAGGCGAAATCAAAATTAAACCGAACCAAGAATATATTGTTTTGCTGTTACTAGTCGTGCAGTCGCAAAACATGCATCCAACCACACATTTAATACAGATGCCTTACATGCCAGAAAAATTTATACAAAGTGTTATTTTTTGTTGCCTTAACGCGCAAAAGTTTCTACTGACGTCGACGTCGCCGACGATGCGCATATAAGCACAGATATGGATTGGCACATTTGATTATAATGAACAGTGATGTATTAAGCTCAAGAAATATTTATGTGGGATAATTTTTGCTATAATTAGGGAATAAGTTAGTTTATTTCCTAAATGGGTTTACCTTTGGTTGGGTTTTTATGATTGCACCAAGTGCAATGAAAAAATTGAATTTGATGCCTATATTTCTCTTTTATTTGTTCAGTGTTTCTAACCTGTATATGTTAAATATAAAATAGAACACATAGTGACATAGAGGTTGTTGCAGTGTGATAAAAATGAACCAAAATACAGTAGTTAATTACATTTGCTCTCCTCACTTAAAAAAAGAGGCAAGTATGTACTGTTTATTGTGCTATTACTTTGTATTTAATATCATTTCAATCATTTCATAATTTTTAATTTTTATTTCTAGCGAATATTGAAAATGCCACGTAGAAAAGATCCAGTGTGGATGTTTTTTGATTCAGGCAAAAAAAATTAAAGATTATTATTTATTTATTTGTTTATTTAACATTAATAATATTTTAAAGCGGTAAAACCACAACTTATCGTAAAAATTACATCAAGTAAATCAGTAAATGTTTATAACAGATGAATGGTGATGATAAGAATTGCTAAATTAAATGATGCTGTTTCAATTTGCATTTTAATTTGTGAAATAAGAAAGTATTAATTTAGGTAAATATACAAATAAATATGTTTTCATAAATTAATGGACTTTTATGTCATTTAGTATAAGATTATTTGGTACCAAAATTCACGATTTTGAAAGATAAATATGTCGCAAAGAAAAAATAAAAACCCAGTACACCTTTTATAAAAATGGAAATAAATTAACCAATGACCATAGTTAATAAACACAACCATATGGGTGTTTGACATTTCCTGTTTTATGTAAAAAATTAAAAGTAAAGATAAAAAATTAATAATATCTAACAGTTATTAATATATTACATGTAATATAAATTTACTTCGTTAGTTTACTTCACTTAAGTGACGATTTAAGCCAGCTATTCGCACTGAAAGCATTATTTTTGCTATTAAATTTATGTATTACATTATTACTATGTAATACATTATAATTACATATAATTTTATACATATCGTTTACGTCTGATTTTTGTATGTCTTATACTTTCAACTTATAACAATGCAAGTCGGTTTATGTCGCATAACTTTGTTTGCAAAAGTAACGACGGCTTTAATATGAATATTCTATAAATAAAATACAAACTAAAGTATGCGTAATAAATCAAACAGTTATTATTAAGCGTGTTCAATGGTCAAAACGATCTGTACATAAAGCCAAAAGTTTGGTTCAAGAAAAATACCTAAAAGTTTTTAATATTTGGACATGTAACAAACTAACTTCTCATTCTTGATAAAAACTGTATTTATTTGATAAATATCAAACAAGAATTTATGTAAAATATAAATAGACAACTATTGTCTATTTGTATTGAAATTTAAATTTAGTAGAATGAATCAAGTAAGGAAAATTTTGTGTTGTGTATTCTTATCATCACCATTAAGTATTTAATGTTATTATTTCCTAATTTAGACTTACCTTTCATGTTCTTTGGGAAATGAAAAGAAAATTAATTCCATATTTCATATTTCGTATTAGATTCTCTCATATTTTTATTATTATTTATCAATGATCTACCAATACATGTATCTGCAAATTATATTATAATATATGCAGATGATTACTCTAGGATTTGATGCAGACAGTCCAGCGGAACTACAAGATAAGTTTAACACTATTTCCAGTCAATTTACCAACTACAGTTGCAAAAACGATTTAATTGTCAATGCGGAGAAAACAGTCGCGATGAATTTTTACAACAGGAAAAAATTAATCATCTCGATAGAAAAGTCAATAATATGACAATAGAAATATCGGCCTCATATAAATTTTTAGGTACCTATTTTGATGCTGAAGTTACAAATATCACATCGATTGTGTGTGTAAAAAAATTAATAGTAGTTGCTACGTTATATTACATCTAAAAAATGATGTCGACACAAATAGTTTGATTAATATATTTATCATGCACTTGTTAACTCGGTGCTTTCGTATGTCATATTGTGGGGAAACATTACTGTTTGTAATTGTAATAGAATATTTATTCCTAAAAAAAAAAAAAGAATTATAAGGCTTATTTTCTCATTGAAACCTACAGATTAGTGTCAACCATATCTCCGAGAATACAAAATATTAGCTTTTCCATGTCTTTACATTTATAACTGTATTTTATTCGTAAGAAAAAATATTGGGACCTTTGAAGCTAATGACGTCAACCATAACTATTGCACGAGACTTGGTTCTCTCATAAAAGTATACACATATTATTCTTGTTTGTATGAAAAGACACCATCTTATGTTGGAAGTAAACATGCCTGAAGATATAAGGTCAATAAACTCATTGCACCAATTTAAGAAAAATTAAAATTATTTTTGATTAGTAAAAATTTTGAATAATAAATTCAGTGAGTGATTACCTAGATGATGCATAATGAATAGTTCTGTAATATGGTCACTAACTATACTATATGTATTTGTGTGTTAAAACAAAAAAGTAGACTCTTGATTATTCAGAAGGTAAAGTTTACATTCGCCTATTTGAAAAAACCTATACGTATTCTAAACAACTGTTTTTAGAAAATATTTTATCATGCATTTGATCTAAAGGACTAATAAAAGTTTTATTATTACTATTTTTTTTTTTCGGATTATCTGATGCCGAACAGTCCTCCCGTGGCCTCTGATGCCTCACGGGAGTCGCGCCGGCGCATTAATTACAGGCACTCCCCAATTCCCGCAGGGTTAGTGACTGTAGATACCAGAATCGTATACCCTAAGCAGAGGAGAGAACCCAGAATGAGTGCCTTCTGCATTTGGCCTGCCAACTATTTGGCTGATTTTTGACAGACCGGTATGACCTTCAATTCCGCGAGCAGCATAGGCTTTATCCCTCTGGGTACACCGATTATTAGGACGACTATTTTGACCGAACAGCCTGGGTACAGCACTTGGAGATTGCGATATTTGGTCCCTTTCTCCTCCTCCTTCAAAATGATGTTTTTCTCCGCAGGTGCCGACAACTCGATGACATAATCACCTTGAATAGATGATCGAGGAGAACTATGTCAGGCTTATTGGCTTGGATTAGCCTGACCGTCGGGAACGAGTAGTTCCAGTAAATCCGGCATTTCTCGTTTTCGACAACGGACTCAATATCTCCGGGAACGTAAGACAGCACAGGTGTCTGGTCTACCCCGTACGAGTGCTTTAGATGATAGTATAGCACTCGTAATGCCGCGTTATGTCGATGTAGACCGAAATCGCATATACGGGGCATGCAGAGAGTAAGTGCACGCGTGATTCCGGCGCCCTACGGCAGGTCCTGCAGTTGATGTCAGGAACCTCTACACGCCACACGCGGCTACTATAGACCAAGGTGTTGATGACACCATCTTGGCAGGCCATAATGCATCCATCGGTCTCCAATTTAAGCCCGGCTGACCTTAGAAAAGTGAATTTCAGCCTGGTCGATAAACCCAATGTTTCTATTTTCTTATAGAAGACACCATGCTGGGGTTTATCGACGTGTTGCCGAAACAGATTTTCCTGTTCGACAGCTCTAATTCGGGCTTTCAGTCGATTTGGCCGAAGTTCTGTCACTGACTACATCAGCACCTCGCCGGCCACCTCGCCTGATATTGAATGCGAGACCGAATTCATCTGCTGCTCTTTTTGCTACCTTGAACAATCCTGCTCCCACTCCTACAGTTTCGTGATGTTTTACAAACCGCAAGAGGGGATCTGAGCTCCTGAGGATGTTACATGCCATACTCAGTACTACCCTGCTATGCGTACACTCCATGCTCAAGAGTCCTCGCCCCCCCCCTGTTGACGTGGGAGGTACACACGTTGAACGGACAATCTAAATGAATACTTCTGTGAATATTCATCACCTTACGGGTACCTCTGTCTAATTGACGCAGCTCATCCACCGTCCACTTTATTACTCCGAAGGAGTAGAGCAGAACTGGAATGGCAAGCATATTAATTGTAGACACCTTGTTCTTCCCCCAAAGTTCGGAAGACCAAATCTTTCGGAGGCGGTGTCTGTACTTGCCGCGGAGAGAATCCTTTATTTGTATAACATCCTGGATGTGCTTTTGTTGCACACCCAGATATGTATAGACCTCTCCGGCATCCAGATGTCTGAGGATGCTTTCGTCTGCGAGCTGCACGTCTTCAGAAAATTCTCCGGATCGTTCTCTCTTGAGGTGGATGACTGCACATTTGTCCAATCCGAACTCCATACTAATGGCCCGCGTGTATTCTTCAACCACCCTAAGAGCGTTTTGTAGTTCGCGCCCTCCGGAGGCATAAAGTTTGAGGTCATCCATAGAAAATAGATGACCTTATGCCTCCGGTCGCTGGGTGGTCTACATTGATATCCGCGGGTTTAGCGGAAACCAACAGACAACAGTAGCAGTGAGATGCAGCAGAGGAGAGGACTCAGGGAATCACCCTGGAAAACTCCTCTCCTAAATGCCACCTGCTCTGTCGTGACCCTCTGTGCACCTGATGTTATGGTGAAGCGAGTCTTCCAGAGTCGCAGCAGCTGATCTATGAATCTCACTAGTAGTGCTGGTACCGCAAGACATTCGAGCAAGTGCAACAATAGCTCGTACGATGTTGTATCAAATGCCTTGTGGTAATCAATCCAGGCCATCGATAGATTCCGCTTGTATTGCCTGTGTAATACAGCGGTCTATCAGCAGCCTGTCCTTACAACCTGCCATGCCCTTCTTAGCACCACGCTGTTTGTGTATCAGCTGGAAGACCGGATTAACACACCCCAGTGTTCTAGCATACAACATACGTGCAAATACCTTGTAGCAGGAGTTGAGGCAAGTAATCGGCCTATAATTCTTCGGGTCGGAAAGATCCCCCTCTTTGGAGATAAGCACAGTACGTCCCTCGACGAACTAGTCAGGAATCTGCTGCCCCTCGTTCAACCATGAGTTGAAAACTCGCGCCAGACGGCGGTGAATGGAAGGAAATATCTTTCACCACCAGTTGTTAATGCCATCTGGGCCCAAGGCAGCGAAATTCTTGGTACCAACAAGTGCTTGTTGGATGTTCCTCTGTACTGATTGCCGGGCACACTTCTTCTGGCTCTTCATGACGTCTGTGGCATAGAGCCTCGAAGTGTGCAATTGCTGGAGTGTCGCCATTGAATGGACGCGTAGTTTCGTAGATTCCCTTCCAGAAGGTTTCGACATCTTCTATAGTCGGCGGATTATCTACAACACGCTGTGGCTCTTGAAAGAGGCGGGAAGGATTCGTACGGTACAAATTGTTTTGCTTCTTACTCATCCGCCTGTTAAACGTTTTCTTTACAACCATGAGCGCTCGGATCCTATCTAGACAGTGCTGCATGATGGTAGCATCACTGTCAGATTGAGAGTATGGTGTTGACGTCTGAATCCGGCTGCTATGCGGCGGATTCAGTAGACTCTACCACTTGTCTTATAATCCACCACACTTTGGATCCGAGAAGCGTGTTGTCTGGCCGACTGTATCTTGCTCTCGATTTTCTGTACACGCCGCTTGACGACGAGTTGCTTTGCAGCGTTGTACACGGCACAGTTGATTTACAAGATATCTGAATCTTCTGGAAGTTCCTCATCGATGACCACGTCGACTCTAGCCAGCTCTTGTGGCTTTAGGTTAGCCCTGGTTTTAAGGCTTACCCTCGTCCTTAAGTCTACATCGGTGAACTCTGCAGGATGTTCCCCATCAGCTGCTAATTGCCGTGGTGGAACTGCGGCTGGCAGTTCTTCTAACTGACGGGGTGCCCTTACATAACCTGTCCTGCGCAAGAAGGATACTTGATCTCTCAGGTGTTGTTGAGAGAAGGCGCGATGTTCTGGATGCAATTCGCACCAAAGTGCATGCAATCGCGCCATGTATCCTCGTCGTTCAGGTTCGCTACTCTCACTGCAGTTCAGCAAGTCATCCCGAAGTTTCCTCGTCCACTTAAAGCGTCCTTGTCCATTGCATTCGTCATTGTTGAGACCGTCCGGTGAGGCCCCTCCCGCCTGTCTCTGACCCCCATCCGCTTGGGGTCGGTCGTGAGGGGCTCTTCTTCTGAGATTATAAGGAAGCAGAAGTGGAAGGGGTACTAGGTGGTTAGCCTTGGTAACCCCCGGCCGACATTTGTCAGACAGAGTTGCCCCTGCCTGTCTAGGTTGCACCGCTCGAAGGATGCCGGTCCTTTGCACCCCTTATCATTATTATTTTTTTTTTTCGGAATATCCGATGCCGGTCAGTCCTCCCGTGGCCTCCGACGCCTCACGGAAGTCGCGCCGGCGCATCAACTACAGCCACTCCCCACATCCCGCAGGGTTAGTGACTGTAGATACCAGAATCGTGTGCCCTAAGCAGACGGAGAGAACCAAGAATGACCGCCTTCTGCATTTGGCCTGCCAGCCACTCGGCTGATTTTTGGCAGGCCGGTATGATCTTCAGTTCCGAGAGCAGCGTAGGCTTTAACCCTCCGAGTACACCAATTATTAGGACGACCATTTTGACCGAGTAGCCTGGGTACGGCACTTGGAGCTCGTACCGGAGATCGCGATATTTGGTCCGTTTCTCCTCCTCCTTCAAGGTGATATTTTTCTCCGCAGGTGCCGAGAACTCGATGACATACATCACCTTGAGTTGATAGTCGAGGAGGACTATGTCAGGCTTGTTGGCTTGAATTAGCAGTCGAGAACGAGTAGTTCCAGTAAATCCGGCATTTCTCGTTCTCGACAACGGACTCATTATCTCCGGGGACGTAAGGCAGCACTGGTGTCTGGTCTACCCCGTACGAGTGCCTTAGATGCTAGTATAGCACTCGTAAAGCCGCGTTATGCCGGTGGATGTAGGCCGAAATCGCATATATGGGGCATGCAGATAGTAAGTGCATGAGCGATTCCGGTGCCTGATGGCAGGTCCTACAGTTGATATCAGGAACCTCTACACGCCACACGCGGCTGCGGTAGACCAAGGTGTTGATAACACCATCTTGGCAGGCCATAATGAATCCCTCGGTCTCCGACTTAAGCCCTGCTGACCTTAGAAATGCGAAGGTCAGCCTGGGAGATAAACCCAGTGTTTCTATGTTCTTATAGAAGACACCATGTTGGGGTTTATCGACGTGCTGCCGAAACAGATTTTCCTGTTCGGCAGCTCTGATTCGGGCTTTCAGACGATTTGGCTGAAGTTCGGTGACTGACTCAACAGCAGCACCTCGTCGGCCTCCTCGCCTGATATCAAATGCGAGACCGAGTTCATCTGCGGCTCTTTTTGCTGCCTTAAACAATCCTGCTCCCACTCCTACAGTTTCGTGATGTTTCACAAATCGCAAGAGGGGATCTGAGCTCCTGAGTATGTTACATGCCATACTCAGTACTACTTTGTCATGCGTACACTCCAGGCTCAAGAGTCCTCGGCCCCCCCGTTGACGTGGGAGGTACACACGAGGAACGGACGATCTAGGATGAATACTTCTGTGAATATTCATCATCTTGCGGGTATCTCTGTCTAATTTGAGACAACCCTTCATACAAAAATACCTTGGAGCTATTTGCCAGAAAATCCTATGGGTTGTGGTTCTAGGGGATAAATCAACCCTCTATCTCCCATACGAACCGAGATATTTGGCATTGTGTGTCAAAAATTAGAGTTGAAAGAATCGACCCTGTACGTTTGAGAATTGAAAACTAAATCACCCTGTATAATATACTCTTCCGACAAATGCAATGCCATACAAATAAAGTAATATAGAACTTTTCGTTCTGCTCTGAAAGTTTATAGACACAGTTTTTTTTAGGACTTATAGCCAGTAAATTTATATACACTGACTGGCACAAAAAGTGGGACGGAGAAAAAAATTGGTATATTTTTAATTAAAATTTTTCTCAATATACACACAAATGTAGAATGATTTATTTTGCATTCTTGCAACTTTCTTGTTCATTCATTTTTTTCCTTATCACTTTAAAAACTGACAAACATTTTTAATCACTATGAGAAATCATTCTTTAGTATTGGCTTGCATTCTGCCCATTATTTTAAGTGCTGGTAATTTTCGAAAATGCCCTTATCTTCGGAAGATTCTGCTAGAGCAGTAGCTTTAATTGATGTTGGCTTTAGCAACTGCGAAGTCACTAAATGATTGGATTTTCCTCGATCCAATGGCCACAGGCTGTTCGCTTTCGAGAAACCGGCTCGAAGCAGAAGTCCTCGCGATGATCGATTCATCGTGACTTCTACCCTGCGAGATCGACATATGACTCTACCGTTCAAGTAAGGAATGAACTGCAAGTGTGCCAGGACAACGTCAGGAACAAAACTGTTAGGAGAAGTCTAGTTGAAGCAAATTTATTTGGTAGAAGTCCAGCAATAGGCTCAAAGCTTTTCCGTTAGCATCGTGTGGCCAGGCTCAATTTTGGATGCGAATATCTCAATTCTTTTCTCCGATGAGTCCCGATTTGCTCTGAGGTCTCCAGATAGACGAGAGAGAGTGCGGAGAAGACGAGAAGATAGATATGCGCAATGCAACTTTAGTGAGAGGTGAGCTTTGGTGATGGGTCTGTATATCTTACGAAGCTCGCACGAAGCTTGTGTTCGTCGATGAAGGTGATTTAACAGCTAGAAGATACATTAATGACATTTTGTTAGAGCATACGGTGGTATTTGCGTGGTTTATTGGCGAGCAATTTCTATTAATGAGCGATCATGCTCATCCGCACGTGGCCAGAATTGTTAGAAACTATCTCCATGACGTCGGTATTGAAGCCTAGATTGGCCACCACGTAGTCCTGACCTATGTCCCATAGAACAAGTATGAAATATGCTAGGAAGATGGATCACGCAACATCGTTGTCAGCTGTTATTACTGCAGCAACTAAGGATGCACTATAGGGAGAGTGGAAAAACATTCCTCAAGAGGCCATCCAATACGTAATTAAAGGCACGCAACATTCACTTCAGAGTGTAATCAGAGGTAATATTCGTTATTAAATAAAGACATTTCATTTTATAATCTCCTATTATTTCTTCATGTTGTGTACCCAAATTCTCGTCTTGTCCTAAAAATTAAAGTCATCCTTCTAATATAATTATATTTTTAAGCGAAAAGATTTGGAAAAGACACCAACAAACAATTTCACACGTCTTGTTTACAAAGAAAAATTTTACGTAAAATTGCACCAATTTTTCTTGCAGCCCCACTTTTTATGTCGGTCAGTATAGGTATGGTGAGATGTACCATTTTATCTAAAATCGTGAGATGTTTTGATTCCTGACACTATACCAAAGCGCACAGGTTATTGTTTAGGTTAAATATTTGAACATAAATGCGGTCCGTTCAACCTCAATCAAATATTACTCGATTATTATGATAATCGAAATCCTTTAATCACGCTTTTAACGGCTTTATTGCTACCAACAATACATTTATTCTCTTTTGTGTACTGTATTTTATGAATAGTCATCTAAACAACTTGTCTTGCATTATTTAGGGAATCAGCAAAATGTTATCTGAAATGATTATTATTCTGAATAAATGAATAATGCATCCTATCTCAAACTTCTGCACTTTATATTTCGCTACACATTTTCAGTAAGATGAATTTATAAATATATGGTACTTTCGAGCAGACAGAATTTTCAGAAACAAAGTAGCAATATAGTTTTATGACAGGGGATACATGTATCTAAAAAATGGCTGGTGTTCAGTAATATACATAAGAAGCCTGTAATATACAAATGTGAGAAAGGAAATAGGAGTACGGTCTGTTTTTCTAAAAAATACGAAGTGCCTATAATAGTTTCTCTGTGGTTTAATATTACACAAAAGAGAGACGTTGTTAGTTATAATTTATAACTAACAACTATTTCTAACTTATAAATAGATATGCTAAATTTAAAAATAAAGTACATATCGAAGATATGGTACAATATAGATATAATGTCTGCAAAACTAGCTGAAAACCATATGATTAAATTGAAAACCATATGATTAAATTGGTTTAACATTGGTTATAAAAAAAACCTATTAGTAATGTATTTTTCTTTGACATTTCCCTATTTTCGCTTTTTACAGGTTAAAAAAATAACCTAATTAATCGATTTATTTGCAAGTCACTTCTTTGTCCTTTGCCATTGGGTAAAGTAAAAATACAGATTCATATATCAACTATTTCCCAGTTGCGAGTATTCTATGTTACTGTGTATTTTAAATAAAATAACGGTTACTGAATATTATAACCAGTTATCAGGTTAAACCTTACAATAAAAATAACCGCATAACCTAAGCCAAATAACCTATTATCGAAATAACTGGTTATAAGTTGTTGCATGCCATTTTCGAATAAAAGATTGTACCCATTTGCAAAAAAAGTAATAAGTGTGATCCACTTAATTAATGGCCCATATCCTTGATAACGAACTTTGCAATGATCTTTAAGATGCTTCTGAAAAGAACATTAGATAGTTTTACAAAAAAGCATAATATTATATTTATTTATTTGCAATAATTTCTCCATCGAGTAATAAAATCCAGTTACAGGATAAATAAAACAGATATACACAAAAATCCAAAATAGTGAACAATAGCGTACAAAAATATATAAAAATACAATAGCACAAAATATAACAACTATATAACAGTATACAAATAGAATAATAATATATTAAAATAAAATATCACACAAGAAATAGAATATAAAGACATTAATTAAACATGCATTAAATAAATATTTTTTTATCAGCAATTTTACAGTTAAATATATCCAGACTGTTCTCGATATTACTATAATTTAAGCACATTTGATACATAGGAGATGCAATTAAAATGTTTGTATGAGAGGTACGAAACATAACTATATTATTTGTCCTTGCACTTAATCTGGGAGTTCTATATTTAATAAGTGAGGTAATAGGGGGACAGTCATTCTTATTATTAATTATTTTGTACAAAAAAAATTACTGAGTGCATCACTCGTCTCCTAATTAGACTGCTCATTTCAAATTTATTTAAAAATAACAAAATGAAAATAAAAATTGCAGATTTGAAAAATCTTCGTTGTAATTTTTCTAGCGCTGTTATGTAGATATTGTAACTAGGATTCCAAACAAAAGAAGCACATTCTAGTTTGGACCTAACAAAACTAACAAACAACATGCGTAAAATAGACAATTTCTTAAAATCTTTGCTGTTGCGCAAAACAAAACCTAAACTTTTAAATGATCCAAATACACATTTTTCAATATGTTTAGAAAAAGTTAGTTTGGAATCAAATGTAATGCCAAGGTCTTTCATAAACTCGGGTCTCTCTAGGGTGGTGTTGTCCAAACTGTAGTCAAATATAAATGGATTTGTTTTCTTTGAAAATGACATGACTTTACATTTGGTGGCATTTAAAGGAAGAGTTTATGCAGAAATATAATTTTAGATCATCAGCATATAGCAAATAATGTACAACTAGATTGTCACAATATTATTAATGGATAATATAAAAACAATGGACCGAGTATAGAACCCTGCGGCACTCCAGATATTTAAGTAAATTCAACAGATTGGTAAACACGATATTGTACAAATTGAGATCGGCGAGATAGATATGAATAAAATAAATTTAGAGTGGAATGAAAAATAATATTAACTGAAAATTTTTTGTTAATTATTATTTACTAACTTTTACAAATCTTATCACAGATAAGTATAACATATATCTTTTTAAACAATTATTTTCCCGGCTATTTGCCAAAATGCTGAAACTTGGATTACAAAAAAGATAATATGCACATTATGTTCAGTACAACTGACTCAATAATGTTATTTTTAATTTCAACTATTCTGTCTAGTAAAACCAAAAATAAATAAAACACAAGGTACTCACCAGTTGACACTCACTTTAAAAAACTTTAACATATCTACCGACACGTGTTTCTGCTTGCCATAGCGTCATCAGGGTAGCCAGCACATTTAAAGAATCCAAAGTAAGGAAACTTGTAAACCTTAATGTAATAAACATTAATGGCTTCAGAGAACAGAATAATTGAAATTATATAGTGGAAATACCCCTTAGGGTCAATGAAATAATTTAAAAACAAATTAAGTTCCTCTTCTTGATAAAAGTTAAAATATAGAGTGGAATGAAAAATAATATTAACTGAAAATTTTTTGTTAATTATTATTTACTAACTTTTACAAATCTTATCACAGATAAGTATAACATATATCTTTTTAAACAATTATTTTCCCGGCTATTTGCCAAAACGCTGCCAAAACGTTGATAAAATAAATTTATCAAAAAAAAGCGAAGGCCAACGTCTTCCAATTTTGTTAATAATATAACGTGGTCCAATCTGTCAAACGCCTTGGAAAAGTCAGTGTAAATAACGTCCACCTGACCTATCTATTGCTTCGGAGGTAAATTGAGTCTTGCACACAAGGTTTGATACCGTGGACCGTCCCTGGATAAATCCATGCTGATCTTCAACAACTACAGTTTAAGTATGAAATGGAATATGATCATATATCAAAAAATTCAAAAACTTTAGAAAAATTGCACAAGATGGTAATGGGACGATGATTTTCAATTTCGTGCTTATTACCCTTTTTAAATACTGGGCAAATTCTGGATTGTTTCCACATATCCGGAAATGTCTCAGTTTCTAATATCAAATTAAAAATAATGCATAGCGGTTTATAAAAGACACTAGCACAATCTTTAATAATAAATGCAGGAACTTGATCAGGCCCAGTGGTCATATTTGCTTTGAACTTTTTAATTGACTTAAGTACCTCATTCTCACTAAACTGCCCAATGCGAAGAACGTAATTATTACATAAGCTGTTGCTGGGTATGTATTCACTACAATTGATAAAGGCACTGGAAAAAAAATTAGCAAAAGAATTGACAATGTCTTGAGGATTTTCAAGGCTAGTATTGTTATAATTCATACTACTGGAAATAATGGTATAGTTTTTGTTGGATTTAATAAATCCTCAAAATTTATTTGGATTGGCTTTTTATAGAGTTCTCAGCCTCTTCAATGTATCTATTATATGCGTCACGAATAGATTTTTAAAGGAAGCTCTTAAGTCTTTAAACTGGTTGTAGTCAACTTGTTGCTTGGGCTTCTGATATATACTCCGAGTTCGGTCTTTCTATTTTAAAAGACTAATCGTGTTGGAATTAAACCAAGGAGGGTACTGTTTGTGGCAAAGTATCTTTTTAGGGACATTATTTCTAAAGACAGCGTATATTTTTTCATAAAATTCAGATAAAACCTCATTAACCGACATATCCGACGAGAAAACCCAATCAATTAAGTTTAATTCACAATAAAGTGCGGGAAAATTAGCTTTTTTAAAATTTAAAGATGTATGGCTAGATAAAGAAAAGTTATTTGTTTTTTGTTTCTGTATAAGAACTCTGATACAGAGGGCAGGGTGATGCAAATCTTCTGTTAATAAGATTGAGGTTGCTTGCTCAACACTGTATGGCGCATTGCACAAAATTAAATCCAACAGCCTATTGTTAAAATTAATTATTTTATTGTGCTACGTAATAAAAATTAATAGACTGTTGCAGAGAATTATTATTTCTACTGGGTGTTTTTTAAATCTATTCCGATATATTAAAATCTCCCATAATTAAAATATTGTATCCGTACAAATTGTAAAGTGACTCAATATTATCCAACAAAGCTTCGTAATCGTCACAAGCACCATTAGGAGGAATATATAACGTAAGAATAAAAAAGGTAATTATCACACATTTTTACTTTTACATCCAATATATCAATAAAATTAAGATGACTAAAACCGGGACATAGCGAGTGGGTATCAAACAAACATGTATTGAACTTCTTATTCAATGTCAACAGCACTCCACCTCCACGTGTTTTATTAGTTGCCTGAAAATTTCTATCCGTGCGAAATACATCGTATAAATTTAAGTTAAACAACTCAGCATTTGATATTCCCGAGTGAGCCCAAGTTTCAGTCAAGGCAATGCAGTCGCATGGATCGACGTATGTATGTGTTAATAAATAATTCCTTAATTTTCGTGCCTAATCCGCGCACATTCTGATAGTAGAAAAATATAGAATCAGAATTCCAAGCCGTTCAGTTCAGTATTTATAGATGGTTTTTTGGGAACATTGACGGAGATTGTGTGGTTTGGTTGTTACTCTATACCTAGAACATTATTCTTGAATTTTTTAAGGTTTTCTAGATAAACAACATAATTTTTGTTCCATACTGCATGCTTAACATCAAGCCCTGAATCCTTATTTTCTTTATTGAAATTTTGGCAATTTATGCAGCAATTATATCTAATCAACAGTACGGTGTCCAGACTGGAAAATCAACAAATTATGCAATAGACATACTAACAGAATACATATATATATTTCTAGACTTAGCGAAAGCATTTGATACTCTCTGCCACGAAAAATTATTAAAATTACTGAAAAATATTGGAAATAGAAACCTAGACCTGTCATTTTTGGGTTCCTAAAGGGACTGTGATGGGGCCTCTACTTTTTATGCTCTATATTAATAATCTATTTCGGCTAAATATCAAAGATAAATTGATAGGATTTGCAGATGACACTAGTACTTTTTATGAAGGCGATAGCTGGAAATATGTAAAAATACAGACTCAAAATGATTTTAAAAACATAAAAACGTGGTTTGACCATCATCTATTAACACTGAATATAAAATAACACAGTTAACCTAGCCTTCTCTTCTTATAGATAATAAAATAGTTGCAATTTTAACTTAAAAAAAGTGAAAATTGATAATTAGAGAGTAGACATATTTTTTCAATGTGGTAACATTGTATTCTAGCTTCCTGACCGTTCAGATACTCGGAGTAGAAATGATGTGACGTAATTAGGTGACGTCACACTCTATCTATGATTTCGCTACGAATATCAGAACGCACCCCAGATGACGTCATGAAAAGTGACAATTTAAATTTGACGCAATAACAAAATTCAAATAATTTTCTGTTAATTTTCGGAAACCATAAAAATATATTATCTAAAAATATGTATACCTAAAGCTCTTTTTTTTTGCTAATTTGGGACAAATGAAAGATGTGATAAATAAACTTTCTGGATAAATTATTTATTAAAAATATACTATGAGGGCGTTTAAAAGACATTTTAAAGATGTTGTAATGGAACATCTTTAAGAAGGCATTCATAAGATGTGATTTTTATGTCTCGGGGCATTCGGACAAAATTTGGCTTAAGAGAAACGTCTTTAAGAAGTCCTGTACTGTTTGGGTAATTTATCCTCCATTTATATGTTTTATGTTGTATTTACTTCAACCCGTGAGTTGTACCAGTCTTTATTTGTTATTTAATTTGTTACTGATTATGAACAAGAGAAACTCAATTTAAATGCTAATATATGTCGACTAAATTAACCAAGTAGTATTCTGTTTTAAATGATCCATTCCCACCAAGTCATAATATTATTATATAGCAAGTTATTGCACACTCAAAAAAGAAGCGATCTATTTTCTATAATTATTCATCAAATTTTCACGAAGTGTTTCGTTTGGGCGGCAATATAGACAGGGCAGAGGCTTGCTCCTCCTAGCCTCTCCCTGGGTACGCCACTGTTGATAACGACTTACTGAAGTACTTTTGGATATAAGTTGGATTCTGTTGTTTTATTTTGGTCTAGGGAATATGTGTCAGCTTTCTCTATAGATCTCACAAAGAAACCAATTTTGCTATTATTAAAATTTTCAGTTTTTATGATTATTTTACAATTTTCTATTATCGTAATTATGAAATAAAAGTAACTAATAGTTACAGTATCTAAATAAATGTGTTTTTTTTTATATATTACATGTGCTGGATATATACCTACTTTACATGTTCCCGTAAAAATATTCATTTAATTAAAACTCAGGGGTGTGTTAATTGAAAATGAATATTCCTGTGTGGGAAAACCTACTACATGTCAGAAATACAAATTATTGCTTGCTATATGTGAACCGTGTATTACATTAAAATATGGTGACAACATTATTTTTATGAATTTTTTGAACTTATATAACATTGCGTCAATATTGAGGATCCTTGATGGTCAATATATTTCTGAATAATTAACTAGATACATCGAGGCTCTGACAAATACAAGTCAATTTGAAAAATTAGTGTCAATAAAAGTTTTTTTTCGAAAAGTGAATTAATCTTAATGAAGTTTTCAGCATAAATAGAGATATTCATGTGATCGTATAAAAAATTTTGATTTTATGCTGTTAATTATTTTTCTTAGAGCGAGGACTATAAAAAATTGTATCTGATATTGACTCGTTTTGTTAATTTTGTTTATTTATTGTATATCTGTTTGTAAATAGTAATGAATACTAAAAATTGTATCTAAAAAGGCACCAAAGTCGTAATCTTCTAGCTTTATTTAATTGAAAATTAAGTAAAGTAGCCACCCACACTTCTAGCTTAAATGAAAACCTAAATCTAGGGAATAATAAACACTTCTCTTTGCATGATATAAATTTTTAAATCGGCTAGAAGTGTGGGTGGCTGCGAGATAAATTATTGTTTCCGAAAATTTTTTCCAGATCATGAATATTTTGAAAATTATATATTTTTTTAAAATGTTCATGACCGAGGAAAAATTGTCGATTTTTAATTTAACCTCGAGTGGTATTCGGTAAGAAAGTTGCATTTAATTAAATCAAGATAGATTTATTGCGGTTCAAAATAAAACAAAGAAGGTTTAGTGCCATATCCCCCAAAGTACAGTACTGTGTACTGTACTTTCCAGCCTTATTTTAGTTCTTGTTCCTGATCTATTCCATCCTAGATCCAATTCCTTAGCTACGCTACGCTGATGAGGGGGCAATAACTCCGAAACACATGTCCGTAGCTGCATAATTGTTTCTTTTTGGGGGATATGGCACTAAACCTTCTTTGATTTAATTAAATGCCAAAATTTATTTTTACTTTGACATTATTATAACTAGGGCTGTCAAAAATATTCTGTGGGACAGTGGCGTACGCGAAATTAACTAATACGAGAAACAATAAACTGTTACAATTTAAGTATAGCAATGTATGTAAAACTTAATCTCTTAACTAGCTTGATGAACTAGCTTGCTCATCACAAACTGGAGAAGATGTGTAGCCATTTTGCAGCATCAGGTATGTTTCTATGGTTGTCTCAATGAGTGATGTTCGCTTTGGTGAAAATATATTCTTATATTTTGAAAACGACCGTTCGACATCTACTGATGTAATACACGCATACGTAAAATAGTCTTTGAACGCACTTAACGGATCTGGGGCTGCACCATCACATATTTGTCTTAATTTGGTAAAACCGGTGTCTTTATTTAACACACTTGCGAACTTTTCTTTAACGCGCTCATTTGTTGCGTCTCCTATAGCATGTAGCAGTAGATTTACTTCGTCCACTATTTGTAGTGACTCCGCTAACGACAACGCACTGTTTTCTAATTTTTTTTATGCTTTCATGTAATGGTTTATAGTTCTTCGTAATATTTTTTAAAGCTGTTTCAGAAATATCTTCAAATTTTGTCTGGCTTTCCTTAATAGCTGCAGCCTCATCTGGATTGAATTGTAGTATCACAGCTTTTATTTGCTGGAAATATTCAGCATAATAAAAAGCTGCCTGCAACCATGTTCCCCAACGTGTAAGAATCGACTGTGGTGGTTCAGTAATACCGGGACACTTGCTATGAAATGCACGGAGACGTTTAGGAGATTTAAGAAATACTTTTTTGTACTTGCTATTAATGCATCCACCTCTGGACCTTTTCAAATAGTTTCTGCCACAAGATGTAAAGCATGCAGTTTACACGTAACATACATAAACGTACAACCTTGTTCTTGCAAAGAACGGCCTACCAAACGCATTGTCTCGGCGCCATCAGTCACAAACATCAACACTTGACTTTTTGACAGTTCAAATTTTCTCCAGCACCACCCTGGTAATTGTTTCGCTAGTACACTGACTTAGTCTTTTCCTAGCTAGTAACAGTGGAACTGTCGGTTTAAGAGGGTCCAGTACTCGTACTATAACATTTAAAATAGATTTTTTTTTACAATCTCTTGTCTCATCAACAGATAACCAGAGCCGTGTATTTTTTAATTCACATTTCATCTTATTTACCATGTCTACGTGTACAGTTGGTAGATAGTTACATAACGTTGTGCGACTTGGTAACTTCACCTGGGCATTGTATTTATTTCAGAACTCTCGAAATGGTTGTTTATCGAGCATGTGCAGCAGAACATCACAGGCAATCAGCATTAATAGTAAATCAAACATAAACTGTGTTGTCGAAGGCACGCCATTTTTTTTTATTTTTATGGTGTACACTATTTACGTGAAGTCCACAATTACGTTTATCCCAGCACATCAAATCTTTCTCGCACACTTTACAAATTATTTTAGCACCATCATAGAATAAATCCGGGAATTCACCTATGAATTTATTCACTTGTCAACAAATGGCCGTTTCTACCCCTGCGTACTTCTGTCATGCTTTATTATTAAATTAATATCAACAATACAGTACAACAAATAAAATAAAAACACAAAAAAAATATGCAATACGCCCTAGTGACTTAACGTGTACACAACTCGAAAGTTAATAATAGACTGGACTGGAGAAAGAATTTCGTGGTCAAGGTGAATGCCGGCGACAGTAAGTACATCTGTACTCTACGACCATGATGCACAGAAACGATTTGCAGCTTTAATTATAACTCTTTGCCTAGTTCCATGACTTTCTACGTCATTAATAGTATTTAATAATCATTAATCTATACAACAAAAAATGCTAAAGTAATTTTCTACCAATTGTAGTAATTTAAACTCGACAATCGACATAATATAAAAGAATGAACTATGCTAAATCTTAAAATGATATATCTGTGCAACTACAGTTGGTAAAATAGACACTTTTAGCTCAATAAAACTAATCATTACTGGATACCAAAAAAATTGCTAAAATATAATTTTTTGCCAATTATAGTAATTTAAACTCAACATGATATGAAAGAATTAACTATGCTAAATCTTATCATCAATCTTATTCATCATTGAGAAAAGAGGAAGTAGCAGAAGAATATCAGAAACACTTGAAATTTGTAACTAAAAATTATAATTATTTTTTATGTAAAAGAAATAAATAATTTTATTAGGTATTTGTTCACTCAGATATGTTAAATTTATAAAGCAAATAAACACTGGTTAGTTGTACTTATTAATCAAGTCATGTTTAAGATAAAAAAATTTATATATGATTACGTCAAGAAATTTCCAATATAATTCTCTCCAGGGTACCCCAGTACAAAAAAAGAATCCAAAAAAAAAATACTTGGGTTGTCATGGTGACACTAGAGAAAACACATTTTATTGGTTAAAAACACAGGTGTGAAATTTTCAATAAAATAAAACGAGATGATTATGACATTGGTACTTTTTTAGGTACAATTTTTAGTATTCATTACTAATTGCAAATAAATCTCACCTCGCTGTTGGAATTTTTTGTATTTTAATTTTTATTATGCCTTTCTAGAAAAAAAAATAATAAAATAATTATTAGGTATTACAAAAGCACTCTTTCAAACCTAACATGATAATAATAATAAATACCTATAAAAGGTTTAGGCATATAATGAATCAAAAACAACACTTTATCTTAGAAACTATTAAAACAACTACTCAGTCTAGGAGCAAGAGCTGCATTGAATTAAATAACAGTGTTCTTAGTTCAGAAGAATGAAAGTAGATATGTATATATCAGACTAAGGTTTTTTGTTTTTTGTATTGTAACTGGAAGTAATCAATCCTTGACTGTGAACAGTTTCCTTTTTGGTGAGATAATATTTCTTCAATCACAATTTTTTGTTGCTTCTAGTACTAAAAACACTGTTAATTAATTCAATGCAGCTGTTGCTCCTAGACTGAGTAGTTGCTTTAATAGTTTCTATAATAAAATGTATTGAAAGTGTTGTCTTTAACTGCCGTTAAAGATTTCAATAATTTTTTGAAAGACAAATTTAAATTTAATAAAACAAATTGTATTTATTGAAAAGTGTGCTTTGGTTACGTCTTAGTTCTGTCATGTACGTCATTTAGTCATTTCATTTTGTTCTTGTATTCCTCGTGTTAATTTACCAAGTTCTTTAACTTCTTTATTTAAAATGCCTCGGCATAATAACTTTTCAAATGAAAAAATGAGGGATGTGATATGTTTACACACAAAATAATTTTAGCGGGCGTACTGCAGCTAGGAGATAGTCATTGCAATATCCAAATAGAAGGCAGCCAAATCATAAGATTTTCCAACATCTGTTTCGTCGTTTGGGAGAAACAGGTTCTCTTTGCCATAAGAATGATATAGGACGATCGAAACGAATTACTCCAGATCAAGAACTAGACATTTTAGTTCGTGTGGATGAAAATCCTCAAATCAGCTCAAGTCGTTTATCAGCGGCAACAGGAGTGAGTAAACAATCTGGTCTAAGAGTCTTACTCATATTACTTCACTTCTCTACAAAATTTACTTCCAAGGGATCTTCCATGAAAGTTAGAATTTTACCAATTTCTTCTCAATAAACACAACAGAGATCGAAATTTTGTTAAGAACATTTTTTTTTACTGATGAAACAACTTTTACTCGTCAAGGCGTTTTTAACTGGAGAAATGGCCATTATTGGGAAATAGAAAATCCTCATGCCGTTAAAGAAAGGCATTTTCAACACGAATTTAAGATTAACGTTTGGTGTGGTATTATCGGCAATCAGTTATTAGGACCATTTTTGTCCTTCCTCCAAATTTAAATGGGCAGTCTTATCTGTTTTTTCTTCAAAATACTTTTGCTGATATATTACATGATTTCATGCTAGACATAAGGGGCAGAATGTGGTTTATGCAAGATGGAGCTCCCCCTTATTTCTCCATTGCAGTCAGAAATCATCTTGATGTGACTTTTCCTGATAGGTGGATCGGTCGAGGAAGTGAATTTGCGTGGCCACCAAGGAATCCTGATTACAATCCTTTGGATTTTTATGTGAGGGGACATATGAAGTATTTAGTCCATATAAATACTATCAATTCAAGAGAAGAACTGTGGGACCAAATACAAAATGCAGCCAATTTTATTAGAGGACAGCATGTATTTTTCAATCTAAGAAAATATTTTATCAAAAGAATCAGAAAAGACATAGAAGTAGGTGGAAACCATATCGAACATTTATTCTAAGTTGCAGCAATTAGCTCATAAGAAAGTGAGAGAGAGTTTACGCTGTTGATACGCTTTTGTCTTTACTTACGTATTGCACTTTTTTCAATAAATACTATTTGTTTCATTAAATTTGTATTGGTCTTTTAAAAAATTATTGAAATCTTTAACGGCAATTTCCTCGAAAACGTTTGGAGCTATCAAGTTCTACCAAGTGTAGCTTTTTTACGTAGAAATGACGCCCTCATTTTCTAGTCAGAAATACCACAACGTTTCGTCAAAGAAAATATGAAAATAATTTATCATCTGATACAGCTCCTGGCGCACCCTCTGTGGTCTAACTTGATTGATACATAAATTATTGTTTCTTAGATTAAAAAATGTTCCTCTACCAAATTTGGTGTAGATCGGTCAAGAGGTTGTTGAGTTATTGCAAGAAACCGAAAAAATAATTTAAACTTGACACCCTGTATCTTTTTCCACAGCAACATTTTACTAAAGCATATTTAGTTGTATTCTCATATTTTGGTTCAGAGAACCTACCCTTGAACTATGGCCCATTATTAATGATCCACCCTGTATATGAAGGGTATATAAATAGCATCCTTTTTACACCCGAAAAATTGGATTTGTTTTATCCTTTTATGACAGACCAACAACTATTCGATTAGATACACCCTGAAATTTTCGCGACCTAAAGAAAATATTATTCCAATTATTGCCTAGCTAGTGGCTATCAAATCGAAAAACTTTTTCTGCTCCTGTGATGGAGAGTAGGGCATTTTTTGTCTTTCTCGATGCAGAAAGTAACCTCTTCCCGAACAGTTTATGTTTTGGTTATCGTTGACATAACAAGTATATTTCTGTAAGCAGATATTCAGTGTTGTTAACACATGCTAATACCTACCAACTGATACCACAAGATAAAAGCTTGTATACCTCTATAACATTAACTTTTTTTTAAATATGTGAACATGTGACGTTATTGGTGTAACATGCATCACGTTACAGACAAAGAAAAATTCGAATTGAACATACACATTTGTTACAAATAGCAAACCAACTACAGAAGCAACTGTAGAATACACATCCAGTAATATTAAGTAATATGGCTCCATTGATTAAAATTTGTTACTTTTATCTTAAATTTCTCTGAAAATTAATTAAATTATAAATTAATAAGACTACATAAGTTTTACGTCACTGTTAAGTCTCTTAGTTCAAAGGGATTTGTACTGTAATCAAAGTAAAAACATGTTGCACAATAACCAGCTTATAATCGTCAGTTTAGTTGCAAAGCCATGTTGAATAACAACGCTTTGTTGTTGAATTTGCGCTTATATAACGGCTGCTGTAGCGAAGCACAATTGGCCAGATGGAATTCAATCGAAATCTCAAAATCCAAATGATCGCTTGGTATGCTGCAATTTGCAATTTATAAGTATACAATACGTTTGCTCGGCAAATTCATACGATTCAATAGAATTTAAAACAAATTTAATACCGAGTGGTTCTAACACGTTTCTTTAGAAATTTAACAATGTATTCTGGAGTCCAAATATTGACAACCTAATTTACGTACATATAGTGTCCACCAAAAAGTTTAAATAATATAAGAGTAATTTCAATTTAAAACTGTTTTAGCCCCTGATGCTATTAAATGTAATAACCTTATATGATACTCGGAAGCGCTGGACAAAAAAATGAAAATTCTGAACTTCCGTCAAAATCCCACTTGCAAATGAATTGTTTTATTTGTTTCTGGCATTTCAATCATCTTCAGGATACTTTCACAAATCTTATTGAGCAGATTTTGTAATCGAACTTTGTATATATTTTCTGTGATACTGATACCTGGATATAATTCAAGCCCAAGCATATTAGTTACCTTTCTAAGTGTCGAATACGTGTGTTTCGTTAAATGCATATGTATGATGAGCCTCTTGTAGAGACAATGGTGTAATTTGTTTTGTAAAGCTCTCCCACATCTGCAAAATCCATCTAGACCGTGTTGGAGTAGTAGTAGTACTTTCCAGAATCGTATTTACACTAGCAGTCTCTCTTGATTAAATTTGTTAAACCTTGTCCTTGCCAAAATCACATTTTTTCAAATTACCCAGCGACGCCACGTCAGAAATCAAAAATCCGGATATCGTTGGAAAAACAATTCTACACTGAATTAAAAAATATGAAAAAATTACGTTGAAGGTGCTCTACGGTAGCGAATCATCCTGTATATTTCAAAATAATTTTAAAATGTGCACATATTTAGACATATCACTTGCATAAAAAAATTTGTGTTTTCTAAATCATTTTAATAAGGCCGATATGGACATTGACGCACTAATAAGCAACTCTGTATATTCACATGATCTATAAAATGGTACGAAACGGTAAATAATGATAAAAATGCTATTCTTATTATTTTCTTAACTTTTATAAAGAACTTATTGCAGATTAGTACAAAACATATATCATTTAAGCAACTACTTCTCCGGCATTTTGTCAGGATTAGCGTTGAATTACAAGAAAATAATAAGCACATTGTGTGCTGTACAACTGGCATAATGGTAGATGTTTTAAAGTTTTGAGTGATTGTTATATCGGTGAGTACTTTTCCTTTATTTACTTTTGGTTCTGCAGGTTTTACAGGATGTGCCAGTTGTACTGAATATAATTTGCATATTGTATTTTTTGTAATCCAATACTCACCGTGGCAAATAGCTAGGACGTATTTGTTTAAAAAAATGTTTTGTACTTATCTATGGTAAGTTCATGTAAAATAAAATATTTTATTTTTATTTACAAATTAGACTAATTAGGGCTTCTTAAAATGCTTTTACGCTTACCAACCACTGTTTTAAAATAACTTACAAACTAACAAACTTTTCTTTCTCTTTCAGAACCTTCACCTTTATACGACAATAACCATTACCACGAAGAATGCTTGCGGTGCAACTCATGTGGACTCAATTTGACCGGTCCAAATCAGAAGCGCGCTCGGCGCTTCAAAAACCAAATTCTTTGCGACCTGCACTTCGCCGACGTCGCTCTCATGGAGTGTTCAGATTTTATGCAACAGTTACGATCATTCAAACCTCAATCTCTTGGTTGTGCTGTAGCCAGAAGAAAATCCTCCACAACGCTTATTTTTCCTCTGCCACCGCAGGCTTGCTCGGGTAAGTGATTTGTACTCATTATCATAAGACTTCTATTAGTAGTTATTAGACAAAAAAGCGAGAAATACAGAGGGTGATTCATCCGGATTAGGTTAAAATACATCTCTAGGTGGGGAGATCTCGCCATTGTGAGATCTCCCCACCAAGAGATGTTAGAACATGAAAAAAAGACAATAAAACAAAAACATGCGTGAGGTACTTCCATGGATGTGCCGCCTATGAGACACGGTTACCATCTCGAAAATGCACTGCATTATTCCCCCAAAATACCGTACGAGATTATTATCACGTTGCTTCAGTAAACGATGTCATATTAACACTACCAAAATTCAACAATTATCAGCCACAAGGCTCGAAACATTACATATATTGGTCGGGAGTGTAACACTGAACTGATTCATGTCACCTATGCGCATTCGTCACAAAGCTATTGCGTTTGCTAGGCTCTCGCCCACACATCTGGTCAATTACTCCAGAGACGCCACATTAGGAATTATGACACAAAAAATGCAGAATTATTGAGCTCGGATTGCATTGATATTTTTGATCATTGACATTGACATTGACTAATCTATTATAACCATTTAACCTGGTTCAGATGAATTAGCCTGTATGTTTTGAGTGATTTACTATTTCTGACATAATTAGCAGATAATTATAAGTATAAAGGGTAGAACAGACAAAACAGACAATTTTCTTATTTGAATATTACGTCAGCTACGTTGTTGATTGGGTTAATAAGATCAAAGTATGTGTCTAACCAACGACTTTTGTGCCATCTTGGTAGTTTTGGGTCAGTAACACTAATGTCGCCAACGCTCTATTTTATGACACTCGAGGCATATTTTGAATTGTCAACTTGCGTAGACAAACAGTATAATTGACACAAAACACCTGCATCCACGCCTTCTACATAACATGAAAGTGACTTCTTCGTAGGGCAGCGTTCTTTGACATCATTTATCCTTACTTCTCTAAAGACAATAATGAAAGTGCTATCATCTGATCTTTTATTAGAAGAACTAACCAATTTTCTGGACGAGAACGCATTGCAATATCACACCATGTGGTTTCAGCAACATGAAACCCATGGCTTGTATGGTAAGAGTAAATAACTATGTTGAACTAAATTTTTCTAGAGCACGTGGTATGTTGAAATAGTGATATTGATATTTAATCGGCTGCACAGTCTCCGGATTTAACCTCATATATGTATGAAGTAAAATATATACTACTAGAACTAAAAAGATTAAAAACTTTTAAATAAAAAAAATAAGGGAAAAAGTTTCACGAGAAATAATCCTAGAATCTTCGAAATAAACTGGATAGAAAACATGTTTTAAGAATAACATGACCACAAATCTAGTTTCTAATTATGTTCATCACTAAATAGAAAACAGAAATATTGTATTATTTAGTCATTTCAATAATTATCAGTATCCCCCCCCCACCACATATGGATCAATGCTTTTATTTTTCTTAAAAAAACTGCAGATGTTTTTCTTACAGAATATGGTATTTGATTAATTGAATTATTAAAAATCATTTTTACTACTCTAGGTCTTCTAGTATTCTCGTACGTCACGATTCTTCCACTATATCCCCTTTACTTTCAACATTAAATCAATTAAGAAAAAAATACTAATTACGAACGTACCGGTAAATTTATTTTTCATGATCGATTTTTCATCTAGCTAAATACGATACCAACCCCATATTGGATGGTCATCTAATTGTAATGTATATACTCAACGATGATTTTTTAAATATGCCACTTGCTTTAAAGTTGACAGGGGTTATTTATTATATAAACACCACATGTAATTCAATTCCCTGTAACCCTAAAGGTACTTCAAGGTACCTTGTGTGGGAGTGGGTATATATTTGTTAACTTTATTGATGAATTTTCTTTGAACATCTTTGAAAATCACCGGTAAATGATATTTGACTTTTCCGTATAAGCTACTGCATGATATTAGATAAGGATAAATTTTAAATTTGAATATGTCCCACAAGGTCTAATTCCCATGAGATCTAATTTCCACTAGGTGCAAATACGTAGAAACGAGTACTACCATATCACCCTGTAGATCTGTTTGGCTCTCTGAATGTGTTTTATCATGGATGCATACTTAAAAACACCAATTTTAAAATCCCATGAGATCTAAAATGTCCGATATGAAGGTCCCATGAGATTTAAATCCTACGAGACCTATTTTCAACCAGTTTACTCAAAATCCTGTTCGGCTTTCCGAGTAGACCGATTTAAAAGTCCCACGAGATCTAAAAACCCCAAATAAAAAGCTCACAAGATCTAATTCCCATGAGATCTAATTGTAACGTGATCTCACACATACCGTCCAAAGACGTACACAATTTTATAAATTCAATTTATATCCATTACAGTTTTAAATTGACATTGGAATTTTAGCTTTCATAGGAATTAGAAGTCGTGGGAATTAGATCTCATGGGACTTTCTTATCAGTCTACGTAAAACTTGATATGAAACTTGAATATATATACAGGGTGGGTCAGATTTTAATCAGCAAACTTATAAAATCGATAGAATAAGTCAAAATAACATGAATTTATCATATAAACTTATAGCCAAAAATACTTAATTTTCGAGATATAGGCCGTTAAGAGTCTTATATACCCTATTAAATCATAATTCTCGAATATCTCGTTTAAAACTTATCCGATTTGAGTGCGATTTTTACAAGATTTTTCAAAAATATGTATAAAATGTCGGAATGCAATTTTTTTTTTTTAGAGTCGTCAAAAATTTTTCGCATGCATTTTAAATATTTTGTATCCAAATTTTTTAACATTCCGACATTAGTCACTGTTTGTAACGTTTATATTCATGTGACCCAACTCTTGGATTAGTTGCAAATAAATTTATTAGAAAACTAAAAACTGCATATCTGTATTCCGATAATAGCTGCCATCTCGCATGATATTTCGGAAACACGGATGCACTTGCATACACTGGACTCGTTTGCGGAGGGGGAATCGGGCACTTAGGAACCACGTTGCGATTTCGTAAACAACAGTGGCGTGTGTATTCTAGAGATATATCAAATTTACTTATTTGTTATAAAGTGGGTACACTTGATTTCAATAAAAACTGGTACACTTTCTTTTAGCTATGTAAATCATTCGTTCTTTGATTGATATTAATAATCTTACAAATGTCACTTTGACGTTAATCAGTGGCGTCATTATTAAAAATGGTTCGACATCTAACAGATATTCAAAAATTTCGAATTGTTTCTAAAATTGAAGATGGTTGATCCATAAGAAGATTTGCTGCTGAATACAATGTGAGTAAAACCACGATAATGAGTGTTAAAAAACAATGGGAAACCAACCAAACGGTATCCCGTAAAGTTGGTTCCGGTAGGCCCAGAAAAAGCAATAATCAAGAAGATGAAAATCTTATAAATTAACTGATAGAAAACCCTTTTCAGACTGCAGTAAATGCAATTTCAGAGACAAATTTCCCTGCTTCGGTATCTACTGCTTGCAGAAGAATAAAACTACAAAGCGACTTGAAGAGTTGTTCAGCGGCTAAAAAATACAAACTTTCAGAAGAAAAGAAGCAGGGTAGGATTATTTTTGCACTCAACTATATAATTGATGATGAAAACTTCTGGGGACAAGTTGTCTTTTCTGACGAAAAGGTTTTTAAATCCTGTAACAATGGACATGTTCGCGTATATAGGCCTCCTTCCACTAGATGCGACAAAAAATATACTTTCGATCCACAAATATTAGGAAGGTTTTCAGTCAATGTCTGGGCTTGGATGAGCCTAAATAGGTTAGGTGTGTGTTGGAACAGTGGTGGTCATCTCAATTCCATTAAATATATTAAAATATTAGACAATATTATGTTGCCGTCAATAATAGAGGTGTTTCCGGAAAATAATTTTATTTTCCAACAAGACAACTGCTCCATACATACGGCCCATCGTGTCAGGCAATGGTTTCTTAATAGAACCATAGAGTTGTTACCGTGGCCATCTAAAAGTCCGGATTTAAATCCAATTGAAAATGTATGGGGACTAATGGTGAAACATAAGAAAATGAAATAACCATCCAAATAATGCCCAAGAATTGGAAGGGATAATTGAACACGCTTGGGAGAACTTGTCGCAAGAAGTTGACCTTGCAAGAAATCTTATTTTGTCCATGCCTGCAAGACTTCAGGCAGTTTTAGACGCTAATGGAGCAATGACAAAATATTAGTTAATTCTGTATTACGTAATTGAAGTTCATTTATTTAATTTTTTTATTGTATTTTTATGTTCAGTTTGCATTGTTTACATTTTTTTTAATCTCAAGTGGTATTTTTGTGTTCTTATTTTAAAAATAGAATTATCATTATTCAGTTAGTATTTTAATTACAACCATTAGTAGAATTATTCTTAACAAATATTATTTTTTTAAACAATAATATGGCAGGCTTGAAAATGTTTTGAAAAAGTTATTTCCTAATTATTTTTTAAAATTCCATTTGAATAAAATAAAAGAGAAAGGTTTAATAAGTTTAAAAACACAAAGAAAACCGATCTCCTCCAAAAAAACCCAGGTCCGGGGTAAATCACTTCTTCTCCACCCCCCTCTCGACATGCCTGGCCAGCCCTATTTACAGACATATGCACACAACTAAACTATTAAGATTTTCGATTACAAGAGTTCTACCAGTTTTTTTTTAAATCAAGTGTACACCTAAGTAGACGTGTTATTGAAAGTGATTATTAGTGCAGTGAAAGAACAATGGGAAAAATAAAAACATATCATAAGCGTAAATACTCTAGCAGAAAACCGAAAAATCGAACATTAGCCCAAAAGAGAAAATATAAAAAGTACTACTGAAATTAAATTTTTTTCGTAAATTAATAAAAGTAATAATTTTCTTTTATTTCCGGTAATTTCTGTAGAGAGACTAATATAAATGAAAGTTTTCCCATTTTGCCGTCTCTAAATATTGATATGGAGAATGAAAGGCTCAATGAAAGGTGAATATGATAATTTTTATTTTTGATTTATTTTAAGCGCAGTAACCTCATGTACAGGGTGATCATTTTAAGTGCACCTTACTCGATTTTTCTGCTGTATTATTAACCTAGGAAAAAACTTCAAAAATTATCCTTATGTGCTTTTTTCTAAGAAATCCGAAAATTAAAAACAACTGAATGTCAAATAAAAAGAAAAACTTGAAAAATAAAAAAATTACACCCCGTATTAATATGCGGAAATGGACATACGACATTCCGAATACTGATTAAATATGCGCGTCACATACATATCTTTTACTTTCGGTTTGACCGGAAATTGCCTTAATTTTTTTTATTCTAAATGATATATCCTGTATATTCAGCTTAATTTAAAAAATTTCTTTCTGAATTCAGCAATATATGTAACATCATCATAATCTTTCATATTTGATAAAAATATTGGAGTTTAAATTTAAAATAACACAAATATATTTTTCATATTATTTCATCGCCTTTTCCATTCTGCGTTGAATGATATGACACACATTGATACTTCCATTTTATAGGAAAAATTTTTGAAATAATACTATGCATTAATAAGAAACGGTAAAATGGAAATTTTTTTGTAGATTAACGATTTAATTGTTTTGTTGTTTAGTTCTTTAGCTATTTTTAAACAAAGTAAATAAAATAATTTCGGGTTTTTTTTATTGTTTTTACATATTAATTGCAGGACAAGGACGTATGAAGGGTAAGGTTAGCTACTGCTTAGCTTATAAGCTTGACGCAACACAACATTTTCGTCGGTTTATGTTGCACGAAACCTCTAGTACTCCGCCTCTGATAATTCAACATCTCCCGATCTGAAATGTTCCACTATGCCGTTCTGTAACTAGAACATCGACCACCTTCGACATTCGCCGCGATAATTTCGGTTTGGCTGTATATATGCACCGTGGCCTGCGCGGGGTGTGGTAAAATCGAGACTATATTTCACTTGCATCTGATATAGACCCTTAAAGTTTTAATTTATTTTCAGTTTTTCTCATATTTCTCCGAAAATAATTGAGATGTTGTTATGAAATTTGGAAGGTGAACATTACATACATCAGTACTTTTTTCATCATATGTTTCATCTCTTCATTCCAACCAGTGACGGGAGGGTAGGGCGGGTGTTGAGGATATTTTTCCAAAAAAAAATGGGACGCCACTGGTCTAAGCTATTTTTTTCTTTCTTTTTTTGATATTTTAAATTATTATTTATTTGGAAACTACTAAGCTATTATTAATATTATTATGAACAATTATTCGTTCCGCTTTGTGTAATGCTGTACATGCTTTTCCTCCAACATCATGTGAGATTACTCCATGCGATTTCTATTTCTGGACTTTTTTAAAGTCTTTCAAGTCTTTCAAGTTCATATCCCTGACGTTGACCATCATCAAGTCAGAATTTAAAAAAAAAATCCCTTTTCTTTTGCAAAATGTTTTCGATTCCGTTAAAAAAAAGGCCTAAAAATGTCTCGAGCAAAGTGATGAACACGTTTGGCATCTTTTGTAAATGTTTTGTGTATTTTTATTAGAAGGAACTGTTTAGTTTCAATAAAATTTTATTAGTTCATGTAATGATTACATGCGTTATTATAACGTATAAAAATTCACTCAGCTTTAGAAATTGTGCAAAACTTATCTATAATGAGCAAAACAAGACTTTAAATTTGGATATTTACAGTTATAGTATTGCGTACATAAAAAAATATCGACGTAAACTGATTGCCTTTTTTTTTTTTCTGTATATGTTTGGTGATCCACATTGTAATTTTTTTATAACTTTCTTCTGTCTTATTTTATATCATATACCATATGTATAACGCCAAGTGTGGCCACTTAGAAAAAGAGTAGGAGCGATGGCTGCAAACTAGGATGAAATGAGATGGAATAAGACACACCCAACGAACGTCGAGACGGGCTCAGTCTATACCCCACCAGTCAGCTACAATATACTCACACTGTTAGTGTACGTTCTCACTGCACGACATGAGATGCTATGCTATGATGTGCTATGCGATGCTATGCTATGCGATGCTATGCTATACTCTCAATGCTTGCTATACTACCAGATCTATTCACACTGGGTGCTCAGTTAAAGTTTGTGCTTCGTTGCGATTGATCATGAGAATGTGTAATAATTAGTTTTTAACCGAAAACTGTACATTAAAATACGTGTTTCTGAACTTCTTGTTGATTAAATGTAGACCCACTTTTCTCGCCCACATCGTCTGAACATTGCTCAAACGTATCTTCTTCATTGTAGTAGTCTTCTGTTTCTGTCTGAGATTGTGAGTCTCTATCGTGGTCTATTTGAGTATCAAGGTCTGTTACCGAACCTGTAAGTCTTCTAAGGGTCAATTGATCTTTGAGAAACACCATATTGTTGAAAAAGGTCCAAGATGAAGTAAATGAAGAAGGAGTTTCACCGCCGCTTTTCGGTTTAGGTAGTTTTTTTAACTCTGCTCTTTACAGCATCTTCTGTAAATTAAAAACATTTAATTAGATTCCCTTATTTATAGTTCATATAATTATATTTCAATTACATTATGATTTTTATATTTTCCTATTTTCTAATTGGCTATATGACTATTGAATATTAAATAATGTAATAACAAATAAGTAAATAAATTAGCATTGCGGTCTTTTGTATTTGGAGCTTATTCATTCAATTTATCCGTGCCTAAAAAAATCAATAAGTGTGGTAGATAGACCATTTTTAATTGAAAATGCTCTATACTGAACTTAAATTTAAAAAACCAATCGAATGTTTTCTTTGCCTCCAGAGCACGTTTTCTCATATAATACGAAACTAAAATCAGAAAGCAAACAGATAACATGAAATAACTTAAAACGTACAATTTCAATATTAAATTACTTTAAATTTTTTTTATGTTAAAGAAAGCAAATATCATGTTTTGTCATGCCGTTTAGATAGAAGTCTTTTTATTCATGTTTTTTTATCTTTATTCACACTATCAGCATAAATTTATCTGAAATTATATTCTAAGGCATCGTTGAGTAGTACTGCTGTTGTTTCATTGATCTTTATTTTTGCAAGAATAGTTGTTTTGTCCATAATATAAATTTTGATATCCTGAAAATAATTTGTCAATTCAGCGAATGATATCTTGTAAATGGAAATTTTGTAAGCGATTTAACTTTACCTACATTTTGCGTTAAATATTTCCAGGGAATAACTCAGAGGTCGTTAAATCGTCGCTTTAAATATGAAAGCGGATTACTCACTTGACACAAATTTAATAACATAATCAATCAGAATTATTTAAAATGGAGTATATTTATTAATTCATATTTTTCATTTTGCTTTTTATCACTTCAGAAAAGTTATATAGTCTCCCCCCGGAAATAATAATTCGAGATTTAAATAAATCTTAACATTTTATATCCTAGGAACAGTTTGACGTTTCTTTACGTCAGTTTGTCCCTTGCATTTTTGTTCATATCATTTGTAACGTTTGCAATTCATCATGACAATTTTTACTGATATCAGAAACGTGTTTGAAATTTTCATATACAGGGTGTCCCAAGCTTCATGTACAGGTGATTTAGAATTACCCTCTCCCCTCTAATTTTGTTATTTTTATCATCACGAAAAAATGGTACATGCAAAAGTTACAGGACTTTTTATGTAGTTTTTCGAAAATCATTTCAGAATAACAATGGAAGCTCACACAAAATGGCTACAGTTACTAATTTTATTTTTTTAAATTGAACACCCTACATATTTTTATATATTTGAATAGAGCGCTCTCTCACCAAAACAATGACAGGGGTTGATGGATCTATTTCTAATACTAAGGGAAACATGAGGGAAACAGTGTGAGGCCCACCCCCCATTATCTTTGTTATTTCTGGTCATTCAGTTTAAAAAAAAAGTTATTTAAAATAGCTTAATTTTTTTTTTGATTTTCAAAATATTGTTAAAAAAATCTTGTAACTTGTTTATATCCAATTTTTGAATAGACAGAAATAACAAAGTTAACGTGGGAGGAATTCACACAAAGTTTCTTTCACATCTCCCTTAGTATTAGAGATAGATCCATCAACCCCTATATCAATGTCTTCATAAGAAAGCGCTCTATACAAAAATGTAAAAATATACGGGGTGTCCAGTTTAAAAAAATAAAATTAATAACTGTAGCCATTTTGTGTGTTCGTCCATTGTTTTTCTGATATAATTTTTAAGACCTACGTACTGTATAGAAAGTAATCATTTCATAGATTTCGATAAGATCGACTTGCTTCATTCAGAAAATAAAGGTAAAAAATTAGATTTATTAGAAATATTAGAAATTAAAAAAGCAGTAAAAAATAATAAGAACATAACAAATGATCAAATAATTTTTACAGGTCACGACATTTTAGACAATACCGGGTGAGTCACAAATTGCGCTCGCCCCGATATCTCCTAAAATATTTGGAATAGAAAATTGAAATTTCGAGGGCTTATTATACGACTAAAATGCCATCTTTTCAATAAAAAATCAAGTTTGGTGCACATCCAATTTGACCGGAAATGCCCACAACTTTTTATTTTTAAATGAAACACCCTATATATTTTTACATTTTTGGAATCTAGAGGAAATTTTGAATACAATACATCCATTTTGGTCACTTTTTGATAAACATTAAAAATTTTATCAAAAAATCTATTTCTGAATCCAGAGTGCTGTGCTATTGTTTTATTACATTCAATGGCTACTATGATTTTTCCAATGTTATTAGGTTACCAGATTTTAAACAGAAATGTGTCATTTTAGTTTCAAAAGCCCACTAATCTATTAGCCGCATGTTTCTAAAAGCTTGGTTGCATTGTATTTTGGCTGAAATCTCAAATATTTCTGAGCGGATTTTCAAAATATTGGTATCATTAGATTCGTATGAAAATGGGGTATTTAAAAATGTTGGTGGACGATTAACTTCCCATTTAAAAAAACCGAGTTAGTGGGTAAAAATCACATTTAAAAATTTTAAACGCCTCTAGACAATTAAGTAATGCAATCATATTGCTCTTTTTATTTTTATAGTAACGTAGCACACAAACTAAAATATATTTTGGGCACCACAGCACTCTGGATTCAGAAATAGATTTTTTAATAAAATTTTTAATGTTTATCAAAAAGTGACCAAAATGGTTGTATTGGATTCAAAATTTTCTCTAGATTCCAAAAATGTAAAAATATATAGGGTGTTTCATTTAAAAATCGAAAGTTGTGGGCATTTCCGGTCAAACCGGATGTGTAGCAAACTTGATTTTTTTATTGAAAATATGGCATTTCAGTCGTATAATAAGCCCTCAATATTTCAATTTTCTATTCCAAATATTTTAGGAGATATCGGGGCGAGCGCTATTCGTGACTCACCCGGTATAGTGTAAGTTAAAGAAATTCCCATCGTTTCATACCATAAAATTTAATACTTTGCAATTGTATGGTACTGCCCAGATATTATATACAAGTAAACAACACGATTTAAAATATAGTATCATCTGTATTCTTGAGAAAGGCCTAAAAGGCCGAAACAGGTGTAGAGTTTTAATAAAATATTTTTGAAACATTTAAAAGCAAAAAGTTTCTTTATTTTTAATAACTTCAATAATGTTCCACAAGCAGCCAACCGCAGATTCAGTTCAGTGTATTATATTTTAAAGTTATTGTTGGGAAAACTCTTTGCACTAAAAAAATCCTATAAGGTGGCGTTAGCTCTCCCTCGTCGCTAGGATACATTTAAATAGCTGTTAAAATTTTTCTGTTAATAATATCGAAAAACGAAAAGAAGTGAGTCATTCCGAATATCATATAGATTTAATATATAAAATTAAAGGCAATACTGATGCGTTTATTTTTTGACCTTAGAAAATACGATTATTTTATTTGGTGTCATTTTATGAAACTAAATAATCGTATTTTCTAGGTAAAAAAATACGAATCAGTATTGCCTGTAATTTTATACATTGCATCTATATGGTATATAAAATTAACCATGTTTTCGTTTTTCGACATTATTAACAGAAGCATTTTAACAGTGATTTATAAATTTAAGTTGGATTTCTGGTGAAAACGAAACCCAAGTAAGACAGACGTCGGTATTCGTAAATGCATTCTTGCAACGGAAATTTATTTTATTACAGCAAATTGATTAAAAATATATCCGATGTTAAATAAAATAAATAAATTTTAATTGAAATTTGAAATACCTACTTGACGCAAAAAAACAAACAGAATGTACGTAGTAGCCGTCAAAAACATATAAAAGCTTTCTGGATCTAAGTGAAGCAATTCTGTTGCAAACACAAACAGATGCCGCACTGGATAAAAAAGTACCTTCTAGTAAAATAAATAAATAATTGATTTTAAGTCAAAACTAAATGTTTTCAAAAATAAACATAGCCCAAATGTATTTATTAGACTAGTGATTTTGTTTAAAAATAACTTTGTAATCTATTCACAAGGTGGTTTGTAAATAAAAAATTTAAATCGAATTTTAAAACAAACTATGTCTTTGTTTAATAACTAGAGCTCGGAGTTTAGGTATTGATAACGTCAAAAGCAGAATTGACTTTAGGTTATGTGACAACGCGTAAATATGTTCATGCATGTATGACACAATATATCTTACTCTTTTTTCTTCCTTGGGGCTTACTATCATATGAATAATTCTTGTTTATCTAAAAAACACAGTTAATTACCCAGTATGCTACTGGAAAATAAACTTCTGCAATTGTGGCCTTTACGTCAAAATTCAGTCAGATGGTGTTTTTATGAGACACAAAAATAGTATGTCTTCCTGATGTTTCGAAAACGAATATGTTTCCCTTTTCAAAGTTTATGGATTTTTCTGTTTTGTGGAATATGTCAAACATGATGCTTGACACATAGGTACATGTGTCAGATTTCTAAAACCAAAAAATACTCACTGTAATAAGGGAAACAAATTTATTAACTGATTTAGGAAAAATCGTTCGTAGCAATAATTTCTATTAACTGCTAACTGGGGCTTCTCGTTACTCGAACTATACTTTTAATAACTATCATTTTTTTTTAGACACAATAGGTATTATCGCTTTCTTTACATCGAGACCATACTACTATAAGTCCAGTGCTTTTAGTATCCGTTAAAGAAAACAGTCCAAGAAAGCTACTTTTTCTTTTAATACTGTTCTGTTAGCGATATTGTTTTCAGCCATTGGTAACCCTGGGGCGGGTTGGAGGAGCGTTTTTGACGGTTGTTGACAAGTAGAGAAGTTAGTAAAACGATATTTGAAAAGCCGTAGTTTTATTTAAAAAAACCCTAACAATACATGGTGACAGCGGTCGTAGTCAGTCTATCGTAGTGTAGCAGTAAATTCTATATTACAATACGACGTGATTAACAGAATGACGACAACAGCAACAAGTACAAATGCGATCGTAACGACAATGGCCCAGTCCATCTCAGTGCCGGTGTCTCCATCGCACAAATTTGATTTTTCTGCACCCGCGGCGTAAGAGATTCGAACGTTTTATATCTGTATCTGGACAAAACATTAAGTCGGATGAGGAAAAAAAAGAATATTCTCATGTATATATTAGGCGAAGAAGCCGAAGAAGTAATGTTGCAATTTACATAAGTTCCAACAACGTATATCGACACGTTAACTGCATTGGAAAATCACTTCATTCCACGTACGAACACAATTTTCGAACGATACAAGTTTAATACCAGGACTCAGCAACCTGGGGAGTTAATTGAAAGTTTTATAATTAGTTTGCATTCCTTGGCCGAGCATTGCCTATATGGGGCTTTAAAAGAAGAACTAATCAAGGACCGAATTGTTGTCGGTATGTTGGACCAGAAAACGAGTGAAACGCTCCAATTACAAACTAACTTAACGCTTAGTGAATGTATTCTTGCGGCTAAGCAAGCGGAGCTCCAAGCAAGCCAAAACAAAGAAGTACAAAGTATGACGCCAAATCGTGGTAGCGGGGTGTCTCTCACAGGAGCTGTGCATGCTAGAGGAAAAAGCGATGTTAAATCAGCTGTGTCAACGGGCAGCGTTCCTAGACCTTCTTGGGTTCAAGGGGAAGAAAGCGTTCAGCAGAGAAGAAATTCTGATAAAAATGTGCAAAATAAATGCCTATTTTGTGGGTTAGCGGTACATCCAAGAAAGGAGTGTCCGGCAAGTAGATCAACTTGCCGTGTGTGTAGGAAACCAGGTTACTGGGCAATAGTTTGTCGCAGTAACAAGGATATTAAGGTCAGATCTATCCACTTAGATAATAATTTTGAAAATACAAACAGTCGTTCAAATTGTAATAATAATGAGCCAAATGATAATTTTCTAGGTTCAATGCAAATCAACCACATTTCTGAAAAGGAATGGATTATTCCATTAAAAATATTAGAGAATAGACTACGCAACTGCGTATCCCCACTTTTATTTCGGAGTATACCTGCCCACTGCATTCTTGCTGGCGAACCATAGTTTTTCTGCGTTTGTAGACGTATTTTGCAGTATTAAAAAATAAAGTCGCGTTGAAAATGGACAATTCGTGTTGTCGCTTATTGATGAGGAAAGATATATTTTAAACCAAGCAGAGGAACAGTAGAAGAAAACATTTTCTCTTCTCGAAGTTTTGACATACAGGCAGCAAGAATCATATCTTATTTGGGATGCAACATATGCTCTTTTTCATAGAGGAAAAACAGCAACTCTGAAATTATTAGACAAACGACCTAATTTGAAAGATACAGTTCAAATTTTCGATCGAAGTGATGCTTCTCGAGAATCAAATCAATTTTTTTCAGTGGATGCGATTTTTCTTGGCCACGTATGATAATCCAAGAAAATTCGATGAATAACTATCGTTATTTGTGCTTCTATAAATTGGTGAGTAAAAATGAATCTTCAATTTATATTCATTACCAACTACAGCAGAGGCAGCTGGAGAGCACTGTTTGCGTGTATATTATCAAGTGCAGAAATGGTTGGGCAATGAGCTGAATCTCCGAGATTGGGGATGTGTATTAATTGATAATTTCTTTTAGCCAAAAAAAAAATAAAACATCAATTGCGCAAAAGGTTGCGGACAAGTGTGTGGCTGCCAAAAATTGAGACTTTATTGCTCTTCTGTTTGTGGCATCTGTCACGGGAAATCTTGTTTAAATGGTCATGATGAAATCGAGGAAATTATAAGAGATGAAGAAAAAGAGGCAAATGTAGCAGAAATAAATGAAGGAGAATAAGGAGAAAACAAGGAAGGAGGAGGAGGGGGGAGAAGAAGAAGTGGAAAAAAGATAAGTATTAGTTCATGATGACGTATGGTTATACTTTGAACAATCATAATTCTGACATATTGCTACGACTGAATAAAGCAATCATGATTGATTTCATTAATAATTCTCATAAAACCTTTTTCATCAAAAATTCCTTATTTCTTTTTAATGTAGGATATAATTTATAAATTTATTAAGAATAAAATAGAGTATTTGCTTGAGTCATTACTTTACATCAAGTTTACTCGAAAACTCGTATGACTAAATGAGTAAGGACTTTTTTGTACATAATTTTCTAGTCGTTCGATCTTATGCTAACGTTCATATTCGTAGAATTAAAAGGAACAGAAGTGGCTCTTTTCTTCAAACGACATGTTTTTTATCTAAATGCACTAGACTAATTACGTGTGTCAACAGCATTTAAAAACGAATCGTATTCGGCAATATTTTATGTTCTAGTCATCGATTATGGCCAGAGCCTTGAGCTCTGAGGCAGTGATTACTGATTAAGTATATAATGGGACTGATATGTGTAATATTTAAAAATCTCTAATTTAAAATTAAATTAAATATATACCTACCTCGTGGCTAAAATTTTGAGAACCAGTGCAATAATTCATTTTAGACCGACAATACGTTGGAGGATTTACCGGCAGTTATGCGACTACAATTCTTCACAATCGAGGTATTACGGTAAACAAGTCGTTGAGGGCAACATAATGTTGGATGCTCAAGAGGGACCGTCCTATAGCTGAATACAGAAGAAAAACAATGAAAAGAAGCTTTTCCAGTAAAAGAAAAAGGTTTTCCAAGATGTTGAAGGAATAATATATGTTGTTTTCTATTTGTTTTAAGATATTACTAATGATTTTGTAGGCTTTTTTACTTTTCTTTCTTATCTTAGATACACATAAATATACTTATTTTAAGTATTATATAACTGTTTTGTTCAAAAACCTTATGTGATAGAAAAAAAAAACTAAAAGCAGATTTGAAGCCAGCACCACTAAAATACCTAAATTCAGCTAGAAAACTTAAGTCACATTTCCCTTGGTATTAAACGCAGACCTGTGCAATTTTTGGGAGTATAATAAGACATTTTTGCAACACAAATCATTTGAGATGACTTTTTATATGGTTGAAATAGTAGGAAATTTAAATTTTTTAGCATTACGAAAAATATGTATATAATATAATATAATATATAATTTTAGAACAATTTATAATTACCACAACCAAAGAAATAATGCGTATTCTGTGGCTGAGCGGATGTTATCATATTTCCTGTGTTTATATGACTGTTTCGGTGGTTGAGAACTGGTGAGGAATACATCTGATATACATTAATTTTGGTGTTATATCTAGAGATCGGGAGGTAGCGAAAAATTCCAGAGACAACTTACGTAAATGGATTGTTATATTTTAAATACCTAATGAAACATTCCCAAACAATATGTAATGATAAAATATTCTCATGTACAAGTACTATAGAATAAATCTGATGTCTTTATAAAAATAGGAAAAAAAAATTAGAGAATTCTATCAGGTTGGACGGCTTGCGGCTATAAAAACAATTACTGACCGACGGCGCTTCTTATTGTCTAGTGTTCAATATAAATTCATAGTAATGTAGTAGTATTTATAAAACATATATATTAGGCTGCCCCTTATTTTTGAAGGTTTAATTTTTGGGAAGTGCTGGGCGGAATTTTGTTCCATTATGTCTAAAAACAATCCCCATCAATTTCTAGCTTAATAGAATAATATTAACACGTCGCGCTTAGCGTTTAAATTGTTGAAAAATAAAAAGTTGGTTTATTTCTTGCAGTCATAACAAATAAATTCTAAAGATCATTTAATTTTTGACATTATTTGAAAATACAAAATTTTAAAACTAGTTCTTCTGAAATTTACACTGTGAAAGTTTTATTCAAGTCTTCTCTGGTTGACTGAGAATATTTACGGTGGTAATCTTGGACAGTCTAAAATAGACAAACAAAAAAACTAATGTATTTTCAACATTATTCTTTTAAATGGCATAAAATTATCAAAAAAATAAAATGCTTGCAATAAAAATTGTTTCTGATCCTCGTTTTTTGTAACTTTTTCGTTAAAATCTTGAATTAATGTTATGCCCCTCTCGGCTGAATCATTTACCACTTTTAATTCCTCAGTGAAAGTCTTCCCTTGTTTATACCCACTAGAATTTGTCCATTCAGCTGGAGGTATGTGTAGAAAATTATCTATTTTAAACCTGTGAAATAAATTAATTGATTTGTTACCAAGTAATATTATCAAAATTTCTTCATCGGTTCTTTGTAATAATTCGGAAATTTCTTCTTTCCTCAATGGCAATTTCTTAAGAGTGTTTTCTGTTTCATCTTCAGCGTCGTCTTCTCTGTCTACTTCTTTTAATATCAAAATTGTTTGTGCCATCTTTAGTCTTGTATCTTCGGTAACAGAATCATCAAATATCGCGAATGCGACACATTCCCTCAGTCAAATAATAAAGATGGTTCACAAATTTCCCAATAGCTACTTCGGCGATACTTTTGTCAATTTCTTTATACTGCTCTAATTCTCGTAAGAATTTGATTTCCATTAGTGGAGCAGTTATTGCTTCCTGCGCATAAATCCAGTATTTTACATAGCATTTTACTATGAAGCATGTTACTTGGAAAAGTGATTTTTTCCTCACGTGTTGTTAATTTAAATTCTGTTCGAAATAGAATAATTTTTAAGGAATATATTGCTTTCGCCATCCACCTGGCCATGTGGTAAGCACCCAGCTTTTTAAAATGTATTCCACCGGGAGGAACACCTACTAGAAAAATTATTGCGAGATCCAAAAATTCACGATAGTCTTCGCGGGGAAATTTTTTACAAATTGCATCATTCAAGATTTTTAGAATAGTTTCGGTATCATCTGCCAAAATTTGGGTGATTTCAGGATTTGCCACCCCTGGAATGAAATTTTGAACATTGATGTTAGACCAACTATTTTTAAATCTTTTAAATAAGGGAATGTCTGGTCCTGAAATAGTGAATTTGCTCTTTTCAATAACTGCGGCCAAAACAATTTCAAAAATGGTGACGGCATCCGAAAAATAATATATTTCGTTCTAGTTTTTGCTCTAACAGCGTACAAGCGCCGTTCATTCTTCTTGTATTTGAAGCAGTGGTATCGAAACCAAATGCTTGTACTTTTTCTACTAAATCCCAATTTTCCAACGTTTCGTAAACCGCTGTAGCCATTTCAGCACTGGTAGCAGCTGGAAGATCTGGAACACCTAATAATTGTTCCATATTGGTCTCTGTAGCAATTATAGCCAATCTTTCTACTGGCTTCCCGCTTATGTCTTGTAATAATTTCGTGTTTCAGTGGATTGTTATAACTTCTGCATTTAAAGTACAAAATTTCTCTTTTATTTTTTTAGAATACGTTTTCTAAATTGATCGCGTTGTTTTCGATTAAAGGTTCGATTAATTACGTAAGGAGCTGGGTCTAAATAAACAGCTTCCATAAACACCATTATCAAATGGACAGAATCTCGTTCACTAATTTTGCATTTATCTAAAGTTGCAGCTAATCGTGGAGTTAATAATTCTTTTCTGGCTCTTTTCTTTGGTATTACAGATTCTGCAGTCTTTTTTCTCTTCATTTTGTCCCTTTACTTCTTTGATTTCTAATTCAGATTCTGAAGAAGAGTTTTCCGATTTCTAAGATATATCTTCCACTTAATCATTAAATAAAAAATATTTGTAAATAACTTAATCGCTTACAAATGACTATAAACTAATGAACAATATAACAACTATACTTACATTCAGAAGGGCCTGCTGAAGTGGAAGGAATGTCTCTTACGCTTTCGTTTTTCTTCCTTTTCCAGTCGCTCTAATTTTCTTCTTACCAAGCATTTCTCTGTCTATGCCAGCCATGGAACCAGGTCTTCCCTTTTCACGTTGTTTAGTTAAAAATAGTTTATCTTCTTCAATAGTGATTATTTGTAATATATTTTGATGTGCTATATCAAATAAATCATCCAGGGCACTAGAGAACTCTAGTCGTTTCTCTTGGACAATTTCACTAGTTTTATTTTTATCCTTAACCAGTTTTTGCCATGTATCATATAATTTTTTCAATTTTAGTTTACATTTATGAGATTCTAGAGTGGGAACTCTTGCTTTCTTCCAGCAAATTACACATTCTTCGATGACAAGAGTTGCACTTGCATTAAAATCAAGTTTGGCAACGCGCATATTATAAAATAAAGTACGTAAGCAATCACCTTGTGATGGTAACTTACTGCCTGTTATTTGATGTTTTAAATGTCCCATAAGAAATATTTCTTTACGCCACAACGACGTCATTTTATAATTAGAAATCTAAAATCTACAACTGAAATCATATGAAATAACGAATAACACAGGACGACAATACGTTCAGAGCGGAAGAAGGCTAAACGCATACTGCAGTTATCTATCTATCAATGCGTATTATATAAGAAGTACCCATGGTTAACGCTAGTGTGCATGTTCATAGCTTTACGTTGCGTCGCGTCGACAATTTCATGATGTTTATCTTAAATATTAATTTGTACTAGCAAGATAGGTAATTTAAAATCAATAAAATTGACATTTTATATTTTTTCAAAACTTTAGGCCACAAGCGCGACGGATTGATCGCATTCTATTGATCTAAAATTTGAGAGTGGCTATTTTTAAATCCATTGAAACAAAATTCCGCCCGGCACATCCCAAAATTTGAGAAAAAAAAACACGTATATAAATAAGTGGCACCCTAATATATATTGTGAATAACACTTAGGTACGTAAACAGACAACGGAGGTTATCTCGTTCAATTTTGGCAAAAGTTTGTTAGTGAGAATTGATTTAACTTTCGTGGTGAATACTAACTTTTTCTGACGTTTGTTTATCACAGACGTTATTCGGAAATGATTCAGGTTTTTTTAACGTAAAACACGTGTTTAAAGTTTATTGATGAAATAAATACATTGTGGCTATGGACACATAGCAAACGGCGTATCGTCTTTACTTTAGTTGGCTGTTTATATTCTAGCGTGAAACTAGATTAATCACAAAATGGAAAATTATAAATAACAGTATAACACGTTTAATGTAAATAGCGCAAGAAGTACATTCAAAATGTCACAGGCTGATACAACAGAGGTAGGTCAAAAACAAGATAAATAGGTTAGCATAATTCATTACCATTTCACTCCCTCTCTAGATCGCCTAATTACGCGAATTCTAAATTCCCGAAAACAGCACAGTGCCTAGCACCTATTAAAATGGAATACGCCAATCAACTGTTTGTTATATGTACGATATTTTTATTAAGGTTACGGTTTCGCCAGATGTCCAACATGAAATTTTATGTTTTCATAAAATGTTTTCTTAACCGCCTCTCAAATGGCAGAAGTAACTTCCAGAAAATCCTAGAATTTTGTGTTGAATAAAGAAAGAAGAGGCCGTATAGTTTATTGTGGAGTCCGAACCACATCTATGGCATTGACAATTCGCTCCCATTTTAATCCGAAATAAATTACAAATAAAATGTCTAACTTGCTCCGGGATGAATTCGAACCATCGGTAATCGGTACCGAATAAATAGCTCTAAGCGCTTTATTCACTCGGCTACTATGCCTCTAAATAGCTGGTACATTTTTTGTGTTGTTTTTAAACCGAAATAAAAATCAGACTTATTAGTTAGAATCAATCAAAATGTTAGAGAGTGTTTTAAGCAACCAGCGTTTTCAAAACATTTTCATTGTATTTTTTGAAAATTAAAAGAAATAATACATGAGAATTAAGAAAAAAGTTTTAGGGGGTTTCTACAATTGTATGGGTAATTTGAATATAACAATGCATTTAAGACGCACCATATGGAATAAATAATATAATGTTATTATGTATTTTAAATATGAAAAATAATTATGGAAACTTTAACTTTAATCATCATTGAAGCACGTTTGTTAAGTATTCACGTACTATGTTATTAAAAAACGTATTTGGCTGACAACATTGGAAATACTCAGTAAAATAGATCCGGCTACTTTCTCATCGTGAACTGCATTTTGTCTTATCTTTCTGAAGTTTATCATTTTCTGTAAATAAGGGAAAATGTGATTCAAGAAGGTCTCTGCTGTAGGGCAAAACATATCACTGTTTTAGACACTGGTAGCAAAATGATATCAGTAAATCGTTGTTTTAAATTTGAAAGCCATTTTTTCTGACAACATAAATATTCGATTTTTGTATCTAAATTGTTCGACAATACAAATCGAGTGTTATGTAAATATTTCAATTAAAGTTTATTCCGTCATATAAGTATTCTCAGTATTAGCAGAAAATGCAGAAAACTGTCGAATATTTATGGAAACTAATTTTCTCTTGATTGAAAAAAAAAAACAATTTACAAACATTTAAGGATAAACGATTAGCATCTGTTATTTATTTTCATTAATTGTCGAAATATTTTTAACTTGGCTTTCAATTTATGTAACCGATACGCATACTGACACAATAATGTTATTTTTAATCAAAGCCAAGAAGATATCTAATTTTTTAGGAAATAGAAGAAAGCTAAGGTTCATTTTTTTCGAAATTAGATCACACCAACAAAAAATCCAAAATTTGAAGGAAAGGGTAATAAATGCTTTTAGAAATATCACTCCGGCAATTTTATGAACAGTAGAAGCCTTATTCCAACGACGAATAGAAATGTGTGTCAATCAAAATGGGCAACATGTGGACCACTTTTTATAATATGTTTTGAATTACAAAAAAAATGTATTTTTTATTTTTTCTTGCTGAATTTTGCAGTTATTGTTCAATAAATCGAAAATGATTACAAATAGCCATAGAGAGGTGCATACAAAAAATGTTCGTTTTTCAATTTTACATCACATCGTTCAAAAGTATACAGGGTATTCCATTTGAAAAAATTGAGAAAATTTAGTTCAAATAGTTGTAAATTTAAAAATTATTTTTGGCCACCCTGTGTACTTTTAGGAAGTGAATTGGCTGAGTCTCATCACATAGATGTCTCATAACTGGTACTAAAACACGTATTTTGTTTAAATCGATAATTGTGACTGTAGTGATTTTTTAAATATTTTTTAAATGGCATAATTTCAACCAAAAAAAATCATTCCATCCAAGTGGTTGAGAGAGCGTCAATAATTATACAGGAGTGGAAGGAGGCCACAAAGAGGTTAAAAAAATATTCTGATATACATGGCATTCCATTTAAAAAATGTTAGTTCACCCTGTAGAATCATCTTGGCTTACCCTGTATATTCGAAAATAATTTCCAGTTATAGACTTTTTTGTCTAGTTTATTTATGTTTTTAAATCAAGTTTCTAGCTATCATAGAACTCGACATATCGAAGTCGGACGCACTATTGCCCCACCATGTACAACGGAACAATCAACTAACAAAATTCATTGTTTTTTTTTAGGAATATTTGTAATAATGTAAGAAGCACTATTGCCTAAAATCAAAGCTTTGGTTTTTTGTCGGACATGTGGATTGTCTGGTTCCGTCTGAAAGAATAAACTGCTTGCTCATGGCGTGATCATCAGATCGTACGACTCGCAGGAGGCTCGTGGCCCGATCGTAAGACGCAAGTTGCAACGGGCGTTACATTACATGTTACATTACAGGCTCGGTTCGCCAAGTCTATACGCAGCTTTAGATCGATCACATCACATCAGTTTAAACAATTTATTTAGTGTTAAAAACAGATACTTAAAATATTTCTTATAATGAATTTAAACATAAACAGATAATTATAATTAATTTTAAGTATAAAAAAAGCCCATTCCTAATTGATTTGATTACTAAATCTGACACCAACCAATTAATGAAAGATTAATTGCAACAACCCACGAATCGTAGTAGGTTGATCAATTCGTCTCATCCACACAACAAAAAGTGGTTTAGCTTTAAAACGTCGTCAAAATCTGTTGATGATAAATTCCATAAAAAAAGAAATCCTGAATAAATCAAACAAATTAACTTCTGAAAGAACTTCCTACGTAACGTAATTAACCGTATACTTACAATAACAATAGATCTTCTCAAAATTAGGATTTACATCTCAACAGTATCCCGAGCGACAATGATAAATATTCCCTTATACCCATTCCCAGAAGTAATGGTCTAAATCACAAACCAAAAAACATGCTGAATAACGATCAGATAATATTTTAAAAACGGTTCTATCTTTGCTTACAGGATGATACCATTAATTTAAAATAAACACAATTTGTGGTGTTAAATGAAAATGTGATTTTTCTGAAATATTATACAGGTTGGATCGGAGACTATTTTACCCCTAGATATCCTTTCTTAACTTCTTTATTTAATACCCATTTTTAATTTTAATTACGCATTTTTTGGTACAGAAAATTTAAAAATGATATCACCACGGGTTTTTTTTAAATGAAAGTTACTTTATTACAAAACGTCTTTTGAAGACTCCAAATATCTATAAAATGGTTTAATTAATCACGGGGTGTCCCATGGGAGATACCCTAGAGTACTTTTTTTGGACTTGTCAAAACTGATTCTTCGTCAGGGAGTTGCTTTCAAACTCTTATAAATAGCTACCTATTATAAATGTTGACCTGTGTATCCCAGGGTACAGACAGTCAGGCTCAGTCAGGATAAACAACCGTAGCACTTGGGGTGATAATACATATTTTAGTTTGCCAAGGGCGTCCGTCCCGTAGGCAAACTGAACGAGAGCTGATCTCGTCCTGGGGAAGCACACCGCTTTTAGAATAGCCTAGCTGTCGAAGCAGATGTCACCGTTAGGATGGCGTAAGCCTCTGCCTGGAAGATTCCTTGGTGTACAATCCTAGAACAAAGCTCTGCTGTATTCCTCTGCCTTTCAGAGATATTCCTGCCCCTGAGGATGGTCTGAAAGCAAGACGGAAACCATCTGTGTAGCCCATCAGAAAGCCCGAAGGGAAGTCAAGTAAGTATCCCTTCAGTCCACTCCTTCCTACTGGGAAGAGGGAGAGTATATTTCCTTTCCAATCTTAGCTGGTCTTTCGCTTCTGTCACCTTTAGGGCAGAGCTGGGAATTTCCATCTCCGCCAGTCCAGCAATTGCTTCGTAACCTGAACATCGTTAGCTCTTAGAATCCCGCATTCTCAGGTAGACCGCCATAGTCTCCCTCTTTATCCACGAGGGAAGCGTTGGCAAGCCTAGAAAACTGTCCAATGTCGTCCTCAATGTGTCAGTGACCCCTGGCAAGCCAATATCTAGACTTTTGGCAGCTTTCAGGATGTGATCGCTCTATCCACGCTTGGTCACTAGACCACAGATCCATACTGGAGCCTTGGTTTGAAGACTGCCGTGTATAGCTAATGTAGGATCCGTGGATTGAGGCCCCAGTTCCTATCTACCTCCCGGCGCAATTTTCAGAAGGTTGCAGTCGACTTTTTTGACGACGTTGTCTGCGGCCCCCTGACAGATTATTATCTAGGATCATTCCCAGGTATCTGATTTCCTGCGCGAGCTCTAGAGGTTTACCATACATGATTGGTACCCTAAAATCATCTCATCTTTTTCTCTTAGTGAAAAGGATCATCTCAGTCTTGAAAGGATTGACTGAGAGACCTATTTTGCCACACCATGTTTCTATTATTCTACAGGCTACCTATATTCTGTTGTAAACGACGTTTGTAATGCAGTCGGTCACTAGGACCAGCCCGTCCTCCGCACATGCCTGTTCATAAATCCTTTCCAAAGTTAGGGGCTTCAAGAGACCATCTATTATTAGGCACCATATATGGGGTGATAGGCAGCTGCGTTGTGGACAGCTGCCTGTTACTCCGATGTCCAATTGACAGTCCCCTAAAGCAGCACTTACTCATCTCTTTTCCAGCACAGATTTCACCCATCTAACCAGTACTGGAGCAGCACCTCTACTCCGAAAAGCATTGCAGATAATATTAGTTCTGACCATTTATTGCACAGACATTTTTCAGTATCAAAATTTACTGAGATAGTTAAAACATTGTATCTCCATACAAAATTTAATCATTTCTGTTTTCCCTTAAAAAGAACAGAAGTAAAAATGAAATAAGATTACGGTCACCCTGTACAACAAGTTAATGAATAAATAAATAACGTGTATGCGTATCAGTTTGGCGAAGGAAAGAAAAGATATAAATAATTCATTTAGCAGTTGTCTGTACAATTATAAAGATATTACACAAATATAAACGGAATTAAAAACGTGATAAATTTACAACGAAATAACTGCCTCAGCTCTTGAAATACTTTAAATGTAAGAGGGCTAATCGAACCAGTGTTTGTAAGGTAATTTTTCAAAATTTATTTCTTCCATACGGTTTGGTCAAATTACACCAAATTTGGAGGATCGGTAGTTGAAAGTGTACTAGAGGGTACATCTATATCTATTTTAATTAATTTTCACTTTATGTAAGGAAAATTTATACTGTAAATATAAGTGAAATTTAGACGTGATTAGCTCCTGAATTATGATATCAATCGGTAAAATTCGAGGTAAAATTCATACATGTCGTCTAGAATGAATCTTCATAATTATGCTCAGCAAGTTTCAAACTTTTATTCCATACTGTTTGGTTAAAATGAATTTTCTAAATAAGTATCTTTGTCACTACAAATGGAGCAAAGGTAGTGTTAACCTCTATCGGGAATCGCACCTCAATGAAGTCGGTGAATAAAACGTCCAGTGAAGGTATAGTCAAGAGCAAAATTATTCAGCGGCGCATGTATAAGAACTTTCTAGAGAGTGACACAGCTATTCGAAGCTTTTTTCCCGACTAGGCCCTTTAAGGTGTAAGATTAAATATTAAAAGTCTCATATTAAGTGTAAACTTAAGAATTACTGAATAACCTTTGTATTATTTTAAAAGTATTAAAATGTATTTATATTCTAAATTGTTTATAACATTGATAATAATAATGGACTAATATTTACTGAAGTAATTATCTTTCTTTATTTTGCGTCCCTTGTTATTTTGCAAATCACTTTATTCTAATCGAAATTAGTGTTTTTTTTCTGTTTGCTGAGCAGATACATCAGTAAGCAGAAAATGGGACTTTTGCCACATATTTAACCAAATTCCTAATTCGGAAGTTTATGGAAATTTCGAAAGGTTAATACCATATTAAATGATATTTTTTAAAAGCGCTTTTCATTAATAATTTAAATCACTTATTCTTTTAAATACACCTAAAATTATCCCACAGACAACGTAATTCTATTGCCAGCCCAGCAACAGCCTGTTGTCCAATAGAAATCAAATGGTATTCCTCGTTTTTCTCCATCTCGTAATGCCCACGACGGCAATACTATGTAGTTGGATTTTCCCAATTATATCTGATATAATTAAACTGGTCGTTTGTTAGGTGTATATAACGTTAAAAAAATGGAGTCAGAAACCAGCAAACGGTAATTATTAAAGAAAGCAAAACGTTCACAAAACTTAATAAATACTGCTTTTAAGTATAATGACAAAAAAAAGTAGGGATACCTTTCAACTTTCTTTTATATATACTTCTTCTTGTCATTGAGTTCAATTGCTCCTAAAAAGAAAAGAAACCAGAGCCGAATTCTTAATTGTTTTCCTTCCTTTCAAATGTAATGGAGAACGCCATTAATATACTTACTAATCTTTAGTTAGACAGTATCCTGAGAGATCGACCATACGGCGCCTGTCGAAAATGATGTTAGTGGGTGATGAACTAAACAGTAAATAATATAGCAGCTATCTATACAATTTTTTATAACATGAATATCTCTCTTAAATATCATAGAATATAGTTCAATCCATATTCGTTGTTTATTCCTTATGACTAGACTGGGCCAAATTCCGTAGTAATTCAGTAGCGTCAGACGTGAGGCAGAGTATATGTAAATAGCCGACAATGCATTTATGTTTCGATTACAGCGCAATAGGGAACTTGCCTATAATTTTAAAAATAAAAATAATACTAAAAAAACATAGCGTAACGTTGTAATGAAACGTGTACTTCACAAAAAAAATAAGATTTCTAATTCCACGCGATCAGTATGAAGGATCTGAACAGCGATAAAATTAAAGTGGCCCGAAACGAGCTACTATTGACTGTGACGTCACACCATACAATATTCGGTAGTCGTCGCGCCGGGAAGCAACACAATCAGATGTTTACCAATTCCAATTCCAATTTAAAATCTTTATTCACAATTAAGTAGATTATTTACAACTTGTATGGGGTACAGAGTAAGATTTATATTAATATATACATATATTATATACAGAAAAAAGAAAACTAAAAATCAATTCATTCATAAAATACTTAAAAATAATAATACAAACAAATTAACAAAGTATGACATTCTATATAAACATATGTACAATATGGTGTTATTAGACTGTGGTTGATTTGTTAGTGACTGTTCTGATATAAATATATAATTGTGTTTTATAGTACCGCTTACTGTAGTTGTACAGATATTTTAAAATGACTGAACAAGGTTTTTCAAAGGGCCAATCTGATAATTTGCCTAAAGTGGATATGTTTATGGTGGCATCTTTTATACAAAATAGTGAAAGTTTTTACCTTGAAGAGGTCCGCGGGGTCAAGGCAGAGAAGTATATATTTTTTTAGCTTTTAGTAATAATTTATAAACATAAAAAAATAGTTATAACTTGATCACGGAATAAAATGAAATAACTACAAAATGCTTAGTCGCAACTAAGCATTTTTAGCAGACTTAGTCTTATGTTTGAAAGAATTTAGGGTAATTCTTTACAACAGCCACTTCTATATTTTTCGTGTTTTTTTTGTACACACGTGTAAAGTGTCTATAGAAGACATTTGCTGTAAAGGAAATGTTGCGCAAATGTATAATTACCTATCGTAGGTATTTTCGTACTATGTTTTGGGGCAAGGGAAATAAGTGATTGTGTCGTGTTATCATTCACATAATAGATAAATGTAAGATTTGAATAGAATAAATTAAAGGGCAAGGGAAAGGTATTTGCAATATACTATATATACTAGAGGTCAACATGTTACTCTTCGCAGAGAGTAGTGTTACTAAACTTTTATATAATTGTTGCACATTCTGTAGGATACTCTTCGCAGTTTTTTGAAAAGAATCTTGTGTTTGTCTTATAAACTTCATTCTTACAATACCTAATGTCTTGACTACATATTTAATTCTCTCCCGATGGTGCCGACTGTATTGGCGAAATGCGTGGCAGTATATTTTATAGTATAAACTAAGATTCATTCTTACAATACCTAATATAATATTGATCACATATTTAATTTTCAACTTTTTTTCATCTCCCGATGATGCCGACTGCGTAGGCGAAATTTGTGGTAGTATATTTTACAGCATTTTGGTGTCTATAGAAAATTACCTCAATTTTAGTAGCACAATGAAAATTGCACCCCTCTGTAGATTAATATTTTTAAATGAAATGTCCTATAACTTTTTTATTTACTATTTCATTTTTTTCAAAAACAATGGATTTCTTACTCTAGCTAACACTAACTTATAGCCCAAATTTCAATTCGATCCGACTTTTCTTTCTTTAGTTATCGTGCTTACAAGAAACGTGACGGACGGACAGACGGACGGACAGATGAACAGACGGGCATTTTGAAAGTTGTTCAGAATTCGATGACGAAAGAAATGATTTTTTCTCTGCGAGCGATATTAACGATTTTAGAAATGTCCCGATCAAATGCAATATACTCTTCATAATCGTATTTGCGAAGAGTATAATAATAAATAGCTGTTTACTTTCGCACCAGGAAACTACCTTTACTTAGTATCACTAATCTACTAATCTTATTTTTCTAACATTGTATACACATTCTTTCTTTAATCCTACCTACCCTAATTAAAATTCAATAATTCGGAATTCGGAATATTTTATTGCCTGCCTGCGAAAAACTAGTAGATAGACATATTAGTATTTAATAATGTACTTACATTAAAATGATCACACACATGTAGAGACCTACTGCTCTGTGAAATGTCTTTTTCATTTCTTCTACACGCTTTTTGCCATTTTGATCGACGAATCTTATCTTCTGGCAATATTATAAATACTTTATCTGTAGTATTCTTACACAACGGTACAATGCAATATTTAAAATAAGGAATTTTTGGTTCCATTTTAAGTATACACTTAAAATTTATCTGAAATCAAGCGGTCGAGTGCTGGGATCTCCGTCGTCGTTTGTAAATTGTATGGTGTGATGTCACGACTACTCCCGCGCTTTTGAACCTGTTTGAAACGGTTCGCTCGCGCACGAAACTTTAATAATTTATAACAAATTTATTATTGGGAATTAAGGCGTCATATTTTGCATATCTTATTTTTTAGTATTATAGAACATTTTTATGAAGTAAAAAAAAATGTGCAAGTTCCCTATTATTTGATGGCAGTGGTAAATATGAGTTCCATAGATTTTTCAGAAGCTACTATTTTCGTTTCAGAATTATCAGACCATGAAAATAACTGCGAGAGTGAGAGCCTCAAACCAGAAAAGAAAATGAGATGTTATATAGGGTGTCACATAAATGCTAACCTCCTGTTATTTTCGTTATTTTTAACCGAAATAGTTCGTTCAAAAAAGGAGATTGACGATTTTAATGTAGACTTTCTACCTGTCATCGTTTAAATAAACATGTGTAAAATATACAAGGTGGAACAAAATGTATGATTTTTTTAACTGAAATACCCTGCACATTTTTGTACATTTGAAATTGTATAAATAGGTTCCTCTAATATAGTGTTTCTTAGTGTGGAATCTATTTCATTGATAATTGTTGGTATTTGCAATAATAAAAACATGAATAACACTTTTTTGTTTTAGTTGTTATTAAAAATAAAATAAGAAACGAAAAATTAACAAAATGTTTTTCATTAATGTTACCATTTAAATGTAATACAAGAGCAGTCATGGAAGTTCTCATGAAAAATTGATAAGAATAATGTGCAAGCTTGATAAACACATCTTTGACAGTAGCACATTTTCTTGGGAAGTAAATGGCAAGTGAAAACGCTTCGATAATTGATTATCTGCTCGCTAGTTTCAAGCAATGGATACTAATAAGTAACTAATAGAAGTGGGCCTCACTTAATTACTGTTTTAATACTTACTGTTATTCATCATGAAAACAAAGGATTAACTGCTTGGTTTTATAAATTTATCTGGGATTTTTCCTATGTATGATGGCCTAGTGGACCTTATACAATTAAATATACAACAAGATTTATTTGCAACATTTTTATATCTGTAGTTACCTACCAAAATGTTAAACGTGAAGCACAACTGCCTTTTATTCTTATTGATAAACGGTATAGAAGTATATTATTCCATTTTAGCAAATATAATTGTGCTACAATATGGTTATAAATTACTATACATTAAGCATTTGTGCAAATAGATAAATTGTAAATAGAAACAAAAGTACCCAGATAGTTTTTCATCCTGTAAAACTATGTAAATTTACTTGAAAGAACTGCACGTTTCATTTAATTAATTTTTACCATTTTTACATGTCGATATGAAGTATATAGAAAATGTATTTAATAATTTTATAGTAAGAACAGAAATTATTCCAGAATATCCAAATCTTTTGCATTGTTTATTACAAAACTCATCAAAAACGTTTTTTTTTTTCAAAAATTAAATTCATTAAAAACGATATAAACTATAAAACAAATAATTTAAATCGTAATCTCTAATCGATCGTAATTTTAGATACACATCAGAGAAAACGCAAACATTGTTTACAATTTGCTTTATTTGAATTTACCGCTCAATATATTACTTAAAATGTCAGCCTCCATGTGATTTCGCCTTGCGCATATGTTATATTTTTCTATAGTTACACTTGATTAAAATTAACTGATATTCCGTTAGTTCGGTTCAATGTTTTCAATTTACAGTTACCAGCTAACAGAGCTATGGTGGCTCTACTTTTAATTGCCTTCATTGAACCTTGGTTGCCCTTCCAAGAAAGTGCCCGGCGTAGTGCATTTTTGTTTCCTGCTACTATACTATACTATAATTAGGTCATGGTTTGCACCCAAGAGAAAAATCAAGACCTGCCGCCCCTGTTACAGAGCACAATACATAAATAAGCATCGTTTTATTCTATAAAATATTATTTATTCAGTAAAGCCCTTTATTTTGGTATAGAAACATAAATATTATTAACTTATATTATTATATTACGAAAAAAACATTGATTTCCATGAGCTAGGGTTAAATCCAAGTTGAATTTCCTACTGTTTTCCGATTCTGCCCTATTACTATTCAATGAATGAGCTACATTTCATTTGTAAAGAAGCTCATTCTAACTTTGTTTTGACGGAGTAAGACCCCAGAACGCGTTAATCCTTTCCAACTTAGAACAGAGTCGTTTATTAGAAAGAGGACGTTTTATATTTAATTTGTACAGAAATGCTCCAACGGAGAGTGCCCCTAAGGGTAAGCGGTGTGCTGGAAACCCGTGTTGCGAAATATCAAATTAGAGGAGTTTGAACTTTCTGGACGATGCGAATATTAATCCTGCTAACGTTGTGGACTAAATTACTTCTTCACCGATAATCACATCAGAGTGAGAAAACTATGTAATCAAAAATATGTATATAGAGGAATTAATTGAAACTCTTCAGTTAAAACATTCCTAAAATCTGATTGTCTGATTATAATTTTAAATTTTTATACCACTTTCGTCAAAATTAGTTCAATGTTACAGGAACATTTCTGACATTTGCAGGACTTCTTAAAAAAATTATTAGAGCTCGGAATTTAGGTATTGATGACGACAAAACCAGGATTGGCTATAAGGTTGTATTAGCGCGTAAATATGCATGTATGACACAATATTTCTCGTATTTTTTTTAGCGAATTCCGTAATAACCAAAATTGATAAAGCCAATTTATTATAAACACCCACTCGAGGAGGACTGGAGGTATCGGAGGATGTAACACTAAACTAACACAGACACACATAAGTATTTTTCACTACATACAAGAATAAAAGTATATTATTAATATCTCTTCTAATTGTTTTGGAGTTACACTTCGACGTCTTTCATTGAAAATCCATATACAGGGTGTCCCACTTAAAACTCCCGCGGTCATTTTCTTGAAAACTAAAAGATATCAGAATTCTGTAAAAGGCGTTCACAAGAATATTTAAATAAGTTCAGGTTTGGGCAAGACCGGTCTTTCTCCACATTAAGGTATAGATGGTGTTGCTATGCAAAGGAACTATTCCATCCCAGCAATCTTTATAAGAGACGCACGTGATAGGACATTAAATTCTAAGCAACTTTTATAATAGCACTGACGTAATTTTCCACGAAACACCAAAACACCATATACTGCGCTCGACGCGCGTTTCGTCAATCAAGTTGGCATCATCTGGAGATAATTGAAACTAAGTTATGCTAACAATCTACCCTATTTATACCAAAATTATTATCATGGTTCCGCCACGGTTCGGTGAACCGTGACCCACTAACCAATAAAGCGGGCTATATGAGATAGGCCCTCTGTCACTATTCATACTATTTTTACACTTTATGATTTCCAAGCTTTCAAATGCATGCAGCTCTCTAGTATTTGTTACATTCCTAATTAATTTTAAATTGCTAATATCTATTTTATGGTTGTTCTCAAACGCATGTTGGGCTACACTAGACTTATCTGTCCTACCATATTTCAGATGGGCAATATGCTCTTTGAATCTAGTTTGAATTGATCGTCTAGTCTGTCCAACATATTTTTGATTACAGTCCTTATAGCTAATTTCGTAAATATCCAAATTTTCCTTTGTTTCAATATTATCTTTTGGATTGCCTAAAAGTTGTTGTAGTTTGTTTCTCGGTGAATGAACCACTGTCATACCTAAATCTTTAAAAATCTTACCAATACCACTGGTGAATCGAAGATCGAATGAAATCGATACAAATTTCTGATTTTCTGTTTCATTTTTAAAGGTCGAGGAATTTCGAAGCAACTCTTTAAACTCTTGTTTCCTAATTATATTATTAATTAAACTTACAGAAGATCCATTACTCGCAGCTATATCCTTAATCAATGCCTTTTCTTTTTCAAACCTCTCCTTATTGAGGGGGAAGTTTAATAGACGATGGACTCGCCATTTTGTGTTGAGCACAATGGTGAGAGTCCTTAGGGATATATCTTAGAGTACTGGCATCTTTTCTGTAAATGTCAAATTCTAACTTATTTTCACTATTTCTAATTATTAATACATCTAAAAATGGTAGTTGTCCAGAGTTTTCAGTTTCGTATGTGAATTTAACTGACGCGAAACGACTGATTAATTTAGATACAAAGTTATCAATATCAGTGACTTGTATCAAACATTGCAAAAATATCATCCACATACCTAAGCCAAACCCTAAGGAAATACTCGAATTCTTCTTTTGCTTCCGTCTTGATCTGTTCATGAAGAGACTGGTAATGAATGGTGACAAAGAGTTACCCATTGTTGTTCCTTCATGTTGTTCGAAGAAATTATGGTTGAATCGGAAACAATTTTGTTTCATGTAAAGTTTAGTGAGTGATATTCTTCTACTACATCTTGACTGAGATTGTTTAATTCGAGTAGATCCTTAATGTAGTCCAAGATCTATGGTATCGGAACACTTGGAAACAATGAACAAACGACAAAGGAGATCAAAATTTCACGTTCTTGCAACTGAATATTTTTCACCTTATTAATAAAATCGTTAGAATTAATCAGGTGGTGCAATAGGTAAATTTTCGAACTCTTCTGTTAACCATTTTGATAGGTGATAAGTCGGCCATCCGATTGCTGAAACAATAGGACGTACCGACTTTTCTGGTTTATGTATCTTAGGCAAACAGTACTTCCTATTTAAAGCTGGAGTAATAAGGTTGTCGCAGGATTTAAGTACATTTCTTACTTCAGTAACCATTTTTGGTAATGGATTTCTAGAAAGTTTTTTATAAGGACCATTACTAATCAGATTGTCTACCCTTTCATAATAGTCCTCTTTATCTAAAATAACAACCTTATTGCCCTTATCAGCTGTTAAATAAAAACAATCTTTTTCACGCAACCGTTTTATAATTTTTCTGTCATCCTTGGATTTTGACTTTTTTATTTACTTTAGTGACAATATTTGTCGAGATTTGATTTCTGCAAGCTTCTTTGACAAATCTTTTTAGAGCAATCAGGAAGGTATTGAATTGAACTTTCAACACTTGCAACAACTCATCTAAGATGCCTTCAGTGGCAGGCAAAGCAAAATTTAATCCCTTGTTAAGGAGATTAATTTCTTCTTTATCAAACGACTTTGAGGAATGATTTTCTACAATGCTGAGAACTTTTTGAGGAACACTTTCTTTTGACGTACTACCGATTAATCTTTTGAGTTTTTTATTTTGTGACATTTTCTTAATAAATTTCAAGTTAATTAATATAGACATGTTCCTCTGAAAGTCACACCATTGTTCATGTTCTAAATTATTTAACTTGTAGGTAAGCATTTTATAAAGTCCATATACTTGTAATTCAAGCGTACTTCGTTTACTGTACAGATACTTAATTTCTAAAACCAGCCATTTCTGCTTTGCAAACATTGTAACTTTATTTGAAATGTGTGAAGAATTTGGAATTTAAAATTTTAAAATTTTTATTTAAAAGCTGGTTGTTATTTTAGATAAAGAGGACTATTTTGAAAGGTAGACAATCTGATTAGTAATGATCCTTATAAAAAACTTTCTAGAAATGCATTACCAAAAATGGTTATTAAAGTAAGGTGAACCGAGATAATAGTTTCGATATAAATAGGGTAGATTGTTAGCATAAGTTTAGTTTTAATCATCTCCAGATGATGCCAACTTGGTTGGCGAAACGCGCGTCGAGTGCAGTATATAATGTTTTGGTGTTTCGTGGAAAACTACGTCAGTGTTATCTTCACATCAAAGGTTCCAACCCACTCCAGAACTTTTATAATGTGAACAATCCTTGAAAAATCACGATCAAGATATTTGAACTTAAATTTAATTTTTTTAAGTAACAAAAATCGCCATAACTTTTTTTAAATAAATTTTAGATGATAGGTCCTTTGAGACATGTTTTACAGCGAATCAGACTGATTTAAATAGTAATGAAACAATTTCAATTCAACTTCCAGTTTGACCGGAAATTACATTATTGTACATTTTAATGAAAATTGAATAAAAATATTACTTTGAGCATATTTTTACATGTAACAATTTGTCTATAACTGATATCAATAAAGTTAATAAAACAATTAATAGATGATTTATTTTTATTTTACTTAATGTAAGCTAATGAACAATTTTATGTATTTACTAAATATGAACTACGAAATAGGTAATAATGCTCGATGATAGATAATAATTAAAAAAAAGGTAAACAAAAATTAAAACTAAAAAAGTTACATTAAATGTTTAAAATTGTTTCCATCGGTCTGAATATACATATGATGTCTATTGAAGAGTTCAGTTCTATTAAAATGAACAATAATATAATTTCCGCTCAAACCGGAAGTTGAGTTGAATTTGTTTCATTACTATTTAAATCAATCTGATTTACTATACAACACGTCACCTATCATCTAAAATTTATTTTAAAAAAGTTGTGGCGAGTTTTACTTAAAAAAAATTAAATTTAAATTCAAATATCTCGGAAACCAGTGATTTTTCGAAAATTGTCCACATTATAAAACTTGCTTCGAATTTAATGTCCTGTCACGAGCGCCTCGTTTTAATGTTCTTGGAATCGAATAGTTTCTTTGCATAGCAACGCCATCTATACCTCAATGTGTAAAAAGACCGTTTTTGCTCAGACCTGAGGTCATTTATATATTCTAGTAAATTTCTTCAGATCTCTTTTAATTTACGATAAAATGGCGACGGGAGTTTTAAGTGTGGTACGCTATATATATTGCGACGAACTAAGAAGAAATTTTCTCTTTAATATTATCTCCGCCAATAAACATTTTTTTTCTTAGTGTCTACTCCGATGGTACCTGAACATTGCTATACTTGCCATTAATAGTACACTTTTGCAAAAATTGTCTAAAAAGTGGATTCTCTAGTTTCGGCTACAGTATGTTACATCCAACCATCACTTCCACTAAATCTAAGTTAAAATTGCGTTGTCTGCATTACACAATAAAAGCAATCATACTCCTTTTATAGTTTTCTGAGGAAATGTGTTTTATTAATATTTGTGTTACATGCCTAAGAATGTGCTTTGACACAGCTACTGCGATATAACTGTATACCATCAAATTCCAATTCCGGGATATCGCGCCTGTGTAGGTTTACAATGAGACATTTTAAAAAGGCCGATCGGCTCTATACAATTTCACGCCGTTGTTACATACGATTCGACGTTACGCAATATAATGACTCTTATTTACAGTTGACTCACAGAGTGCAGGTTCAATGTAAATTCCCAGAATTGCTAGGGTAGAGTAGTATAGTGTAGAGTTATTGTAAATAAATCAGTTACGTTTTTATTTAATATTTAAGAATTACAAAATATTTAAAATTTCATAAGGAAAACTGAAAAAGTTAAAAAAGAAGCACACCTGTCTCAAAACTGTGGCTGTGCGACTTTTTCCTAAATCACTGAAATGGGGAAGAACTTATACCACCTTCTAGCATTATAACGTAACGACACACAAAGTGGTGACAATAGTTGATGATAATTTTCCTTGTACCCTGTCAGACGTGACGTCATCAGGAGCACTGGGTTTTATTTGACACTGGGAAGAATTATATAGACTTAGTACTGGCTCATATTATGGCTAAGAACCTTTGTCAGCTAAACTGACATGCTTTACGAGTATATCACAGTTTTACATGATGCGACACAGTGACTTCTTTTTCCCTAACGGTCAAGAAGTCTTGAATTAGAAAAAAGATTTTCTGTTATCGTACAGCTGCTGGAGTCGTCAGTACTAGATTCAATGCGTCTTATTTTGGAAAAATGTTTCATTCTCCTACACGACAATAGTAATCGTCTTATAATAAATGAATCACAAAAATACTATTTATATATAAAATTATGCTTTACCGCGTACATCAGCCGCACATGCAACACATACTCAGAACTTTATATCTTTATGATTAAAGACGTATAGCTCGAACAACGTATTATAGGAAAAATCAGTTCTGACAGACATGTAACAAGTAAGAGAAGTTTCATTGTTTCCAGTCAACACCAACTATATAAGGTTCATGATAAATTACCCCCACATAACCGTATACCATTTTACTTTCTTGTGTTCTTTGTTTGAAGTTTTTGAACAGAAGTTGGTTTAAAAATATGTTTATCTCGACGGCCGTTCCATACTCTCTGGTTCAGTGGATGTTACTTGAATAGCTTTTACATCAATATGCAAAAAGTTTTCTATATATCCCAGTTGAGCTATCATTTTAAAAAATTAAATACGTAATAATAATAGGTCAAATTAAAATAAAAATGGAATTATTTGAAATTTAATGTTAAGATTAAATGATCAATAATATATAAAGTATAATTTAGCAAGTAAATAAATAAATACACTGAAAAAAGAGAAATTATTAGGTCAACATTGGACAAATTCTGATCATTCCAAAGAAACAAAATAATTTGTAAAAAGATGCCTCAACTAAGCTTGTTAAAAATATTCTAAATTGCAAAGTTTATGCTCCTTAATTTATTACATATACATCTGTAGTCAATTGGATCAAACAAGATATGATAGTATTGTTAGTTTTTTAAAAGAAACTAAAATTAACCTGTAAGTTAATTTTGTAAGCACTGTATTTTCCCTTATGTTAATTCTCCCTGTCTACCGAGGTCTTCCCCGTATTGTTTGAGTTACAACAATGTCCTGATCGACCCCAGGACGAGAAATATGTGTCCCTGTCTATGCCTATCTTTTTTCGCATTAGTTTCCATTTTTCGAATTTCGGTTTAGTTACTTCTTGTTTGTAACATATATGCTTTATGAGTAATTTTGGACAATGATAAATAAAACGCTTTACTTAGATTTACCGGTTTCTTTTGTAATACCAGGCTTCATCAGAATTAATCTAACAGTTCATAAAACAATAATTATTACAACACATCATTTGTTAGTCAAAAATATTTTTACATATAAAATCACACTCTAACAGTTTTTATAATTAAAAACACACTACATAGACAAATTGTAAAACATTCAAATAATAGTCAAAAAAGTAAAACGATATAAAACATGAGTGTTATGTTATGTGTAAAAATATTTTTGACTAACAACATGATGTGTTGTAATAATTATCGTTTTATGAACTGTTGGAGATTCTGATTAAGCCTGGTATTACAGGAGAAACCGGTAAATCTAAATAAAGTGTTTTATTTATTATTGTCCAAAATTACCCACAAAGCATATCTGTTATAAATAATTTATAAGTGGACACAAAACTTCTCTGAAATAAGTTATTTCTTATAGCAACTGGCTGCATGATCTATGACCCAAAGCAAAAAAAAAGTAATTTGTTATATTATATCTGGACGGGCATACTGAGGAGAACAAATAAGTTCGAAACCGGTATATGTCTGGTTAGGAATTGACAAATGATATTGGCTATCGATCTATCATGATTTGAAGGTATAATTCAATGCAGGTCGGGGTATTTGCCCGCTGAGTAGTTGTTTCATTCAAATCATATTTAATAACAGTAGTTTAGTCCACCTGGGCTAGAGGTCGCTGCTCTCGGTTCCTTCTTCGCAAGTCGCTATCCGCCACAGAGACATCTATGATGTCTGTCGGATAGTAGCATTTAGACCATACGAGAAGTTTCATACCTCTCACCACTACTTAAAAGCCAACTATATTATTTATATAGAGGGGATTAAAATAAGTAGAAAAGTTTCCATCAACTTACATCTTTAGGTGATTGCTAACAAAGATGCATGAAGTTTTGTGAACAAAAAAACATTTTTTTTTATAACTCGAAAACTACGAAAGATATTGACCTGAAATTTTAGGGGCAGTAATACTTTTTAAAAACCTCTATTGTTTTACGAAATCTCACCTTTGTAAGCCTCCAGAAACATCGTCACTGGGTGGGGGAGTAAAATTATTCGCTGAAATTATGTAACACCACTGCTTTATGCAGTTGATTTAGAGATTGTTCGAATCTTTATTCAATTCGGACGATAAAAGGTGTCTTTGAATTTTTTTATACAATAGTTACTGTTTGAGTAAAATGGCTGTTTACAATATGCATGGCATGGACGGTTAAATTTGGATGTCTCCTATTTTGATGCTGCCTCATGTATTCTCGAAGTATCGTTTAAGTAATAAGTGGTATTTACATTTGCGAGTAATCTGTATACGAGTCAGAAGTATCTCACAAAACCGTAAATGTAAACGCATACTCGTATTAGATATCTTATATGAGTACACGTTTACATTTACGAGCACCTCAATCATATAGGGGTTACTCATAAATAAACGGTGTTTCAATAATAGCGCAATATTTCAAGGTTCAATAAAACATTGGTTTTCTGTAGCAAGGTATTGAAATAATTATTGAGTTATAATGTAAACATTTGGAAGTTATGTATAGAACAACACATCTGGTAAATGGCCGCCACGGCTTTGCTGGCACATGCGTACTCTTTTGGCGAAATTTTGAATAACGTGGCGTACATGTAGCGGTATTTCCTTGATTAAGCGTCTAATTTCGGCCTTCAAAGCTTCGGTGGTCCCGGACTTGTTGGCATAAACCTGTGACTTCAGATAAGCTCTCGGCCAAAAGTCTAAAGGTGTTAAATCGTCGGAGCGTGGCGACCAATTCTGGTCTACAAACCTAGAGATGATACGGTCAGGAAAAGACTCGTGCAAGACCGTCAATGTTTCACGGGCGGTATGGCAAGTGGCACCGTCCTGCTGACACCACATGTCGTCGATAGCAATATCTTCCAATTGACGCACAAAAAACTAGGTTATCATAGCACGATAACGTTCGCTATTCACCCTTTCTACATTACTTGCCTCGTCTTCGAAGAAAAACGGCCCAATAATTCATCCAGACCACAATGCACACCAACCAGTGACACGTTTTAGATGCATTGCTTTCTCATGAATCATTCGTGGATTTCCTGAGCCCCAAATGTGGCAGTTTTGCCTAATAACGAAACCATCGAGGTGAAAATGAGTAGTATAAGTTAAAGAAATTCCCATCGTTTCATACCATACAATTTAATATTTTACAATTGTATTGTACTGCCCAGATGTTATATATAAGTAAAGAACATGATTTAAAATCTAGATCATCTGTACTCTTGAGAAAGGCCTAAATAACTGAAACACGTGTAGAGTTTTATTAAATTATTTTTGAAGCATTTAAAAGCAAAAAATTTCTTTATTTTTAATAAACTTATTCATTTCGGAGGGTCCTTGTAACGAGCGTTTCGAACAGGAATCGGCATAATAGCTCGTACACGCATCAGTGTCCAGTAATTCAAAAATAAGGATTTATATCTATTTTCACGTTGTGAGAACCGAATATGAGTTTCACATACACGTGGTCCCCGTTGTGATGTATTATTGAATATCTAAAAAAAATCGGAAGAGCCCTCGGAGCTTATAGCGATTGATGGCCATTTAGATTTTGACATTTTAGTTAATTTAGTTTTTGGTGACTTGAAGTAAGGAAGTGCAAAACAAAACTACACTGATTTTATTGAAAAGTGCACATAATTATTTTTTAATTATTGAAGTAAAATATGTTATAAATTGTGGTTTAAATTCAGACTATCCTTGTAATATTAATTATGATGAAAAATAAAATGTCTTCTACTTCCAAAATTCCACTTCTGAGCAATTAATGCACATGGTCTAGGAGTTGAGAAGAGTGAATGTAAAATGTCGAAGTTGCATACAAAAAAAACCTCTGTTAGAGGTGTTATTTGAACCTAAAAACCTTATTTTTATGAGAAATATATATTGACGTTTTTATTAAAATTTATTTAAGTAGAAAAAGATAACAAAACAAAAAAATATCAATTTGTGTTGAATGTTCATGTATAAAGTTTATTTGCAATATAGAAAACGTCAGCGACTTTGATCCCTTTACCGCCGTCAAAGATGCTTATGTTTCTATGATTTAAATAAATTTGAAATAAAACTTACAAGATATAATTTTTTTCTGCAAAACTTCAAAAATCAATAGAAATAACGAAATAGTGGCAAACTTCACCGTTTTTAAGATACAGGACGTTGAGGTTTCAATTTATTTTTGGTTTATTTTTTGTATCACCGATATTTATTGTGATATTGATTTGATAATATATTTGTAATATATTTGCTGGGTGAAAATTTTTTTCGGGGTTTCAGTCATTTAATTTTTTTTATACTATACTACTGGTCACTGAATTGATATAGAATCCCTGATTTATTTGAAAACTTTTATGCCGCCTTGTGTTCACCGATGTTGTACCTTATTTAAGAGTTCATTAGTAAATCTCAATCCGATGAACAATTATATTATTACTTAGTTGATTAATTATCATAACTTGATATCTACTCCTCATCTTAACAACATATTATGTATCATATCAGTGACAGTGGTCAGTAACAATCAAACAAAAAAATATTTGATTTCTTAAATATAACAGCTTAACAGTAGAATATTAAAATAAAGAAAAAACAGATTTATGAATTAACAATAACATCATTAATAGAGGAAAAAGCACTCAATGTGGTAAATGTTCAAATTGTTCATTCATTCACTTAGAGTTTTTTTTGTTTCATTAGTAACCTTTTCTTCCAATTTGTCCATAGATCGATATTGACAAGAAAACCTACAACTGGTTTTTTTTACATTTTCGGAAATATTGATAAATTACAAGGGTTCCATTTTGCTCTATGTATACAATGTCTTTTATCGTAGTATGATGTTATGTTTAAGTTTATTTCTGATGAAATTTGCAAGAAAATCCTCAACACTGCATCTCGTTACATCGTTTTCATGATATTCTTCTTCAAAGATACACACGAAAATTACATTATTAGTTTCATTTGGTGAGCAATTTATATTGAATTAATTTTAAAAATTAGTTTGCCTTAATAGTAATAATAATCTTTATTTCCTAAGAAAAAAGGCATTATAAACAAAACATCTTTACAAAAAAAATTAAATGCACAATTAAAAGGGAAACACGCTGAAGATCAGATGGTTGTTTGATAAAAACTTCTGTATTAAGTTTTAAGCATAATGTAGCAGCAAGATAGCAAAAAAATATTTACATTAAACAGATATACCCGCACTACAATAGGCAAGGGGACAATTTTTTTTTATTACTTTAATAACATCTACAGTTTAAAATAATTGACCCGTATTTTTTTTTTTTATTAAATGTCTTATGCTTAAAAAAATTCGTAAAGTTTAAGCACTCTTTAAACGGTCAGATATTCCCGCATTTTCCCAAGCCAATTGTATTGGCTAGTATTCGCCGTGACGTAACAGCGTAGACAGCACAGATTCAGCGAGGAAACAAATGCTGCATTGCCATGTTTCTAAATAATTAAGATAATATTGTGATGTAAAGCAATCCTTTATTATAGTATTATATTTCAGTATTAGTAAACCATTAGACATTAATCGATGGTTAAATATAGGGAATGCTTACATGCTTTGTGTTTATATTTGTGTTAAAAGAAATTATTTTAAAAAGCCAGATATTAAACTTCAGGGAACATGTTTCTTTTTTAGAAATTTGGCAACGGAGCTAGTTGAATATTTAACCTTAATGTTTTGTTTGTTGTTTTGTATATCATTATATTATTTTGAAACTTAAATGTCTGTAAAGAAGTGTTTTGTAACTGGTTGTGGAAATGTTAGTGAAGTTACAGTTACGCAAATTTACATTATCAATAATTATAACACCTGCACTATAATAACCTTGTTTTAGTTTTCTACTTCGAGTGTTTATGATCGAAGGTTTTCTACCCTGGAATGCGCGCGTCGTATCTACGCTGTTACGTCATTATGAGACCGCCGATTGCTTTCATTTGAAATACATCCTAATTTCCAGCATTTTCATTTCACAATTAAACAAAATATGGTTACTAAAATTATATTTTAGTAATATTTATAGTGAATTAAAGGTCTCTACTATAATACCATGATGTTTCTTTTTTGTAATTTTGATTACAGTCCCCTCGCCTATTATTTAAACAAGTCCTGTAGCATTTTCAACTCAACTTATACTGCCTGAAGCAGGTATGATTTTAAAAAACTCTTGAAATTTAAAAAAATAATTCTTGCTTCATTAAAAAGGGGAACTGGCATTTAAAAAAACTACATGTCATATCTATACAGGGTGTCCCAACCAAAAGTAGGCACCCTGAATAACTTTGGAGATAAAATTTTTTTGAAAAATTGGTGAAACACGTCGACCTTGTTTCCAAAGGGGACATATTTTAATGTAATACTTGTATACCTATCATCATCCCTCTACCCTACACGGCCACCCCCTCAAAAAATTCAAATGGCAAGAGGGGTCGAGTGATACATCTTTTGAAAGGTCTTTCAATTCCCTACATAACTGTGTATTTCATTTAACTTTTATGGAGTCGTTCTTAAGGAAAATAATTTTATTTTTGATGATTACACACAACCGAAATCGTTTAAAAAATCTAAAATACACGACACTGGGTATTGGAATTTATAAAAAAACTACGTTTTTTAGTGCTCTCACATCAACACGAGTTTTTTCGACAAAAAACACTTTCCTTGTCCGTTTAGTTTTAGAATAATAAAAGACTCATAAGTATTTGATAGTCCTTGAACATTAATTTGTTCACAACCAATTTTAAATCGAGATACATTTTACCAGAGTGAGTTCTCAAAATGGTTTATACCCTTCAGGATAGAATAGAAATTGTCAGCATTTATTTTAAAAACGATAATTGTGCTAGAGCTACCAGATAGAAGGGTTAGTTCTCAATATGTTTTACAATTCTTGACAAAATTTATGGAAACAAGATCTGTAGGAAACAAAAAAGCATGAAAACCTCAGCGACCGATTAGGAATGAAGCAGTCGAAGTGGCAGTTCTGGGTCATTTGCAGATGAATAATACTCAATTGATCAGGAAAGTAGCTGAGACTTCCGGTGTGTCACGAAGCAGTGTTCATCGAATTGTAAAGGCCCACAAATTTCATCCATATAAATTTAAATTGGTACACAAATTAAACGAAGATGATCCCGATCGTCAGCTTGAATTCTGTGAGATTTTTAGTGAACAATTAAACGGTAATGCTAATCTACTGTACAATACGTGTTTTTGTGATGAATCGACATTTCACTTAAATGGGGAGGTAAACAAGCACAATTGTAGGTATTGGAGTGAAATCAATCCACATTTGTTCATGGAAACTTATACCCAAAGGCCTCTGAAGTGAAATGTTTGGGCATCTTAGGGGATCACATTGTCGGGCCGTTTTTTATTCCTGACAATTTAAATGGCGAAAAGTACCTCGATCTGTTAGAAAATAACATCGACCCAATGATTACCCAAATCCTCGAAGAAGACGATAATCTTTTAGAGGGCGAACTGTTTTATCAACAGGATGGGGCACCCCCACATTATGCTATAGCAGTCCGTCAATTTTTGGACAATCGGTTTCCTGAGCGATGGATTGGAAGAAGAGGTCCTGCGGAGTGGCCCGCTAGGTCACCTGATTTAACTCCCTTGGATTTCTTTCTGTGGGGACATTTGAAATCGAAGGTATTTGCAACAAAACCCGCATCTCTGGAAGAGTTCGTGAAAGAATTGTTCGAGAATGCCGTTTATTGCCTCCAGATGTATTCAGAAATGTTCGTACAGAATTTCAAGACAGATTATACTACTGTATGAAAGTCGGTGGGGGTCATTTTGAACAATACATACGATAATTTAAACTGTTTCTTTTATTTTTATTTCCCGAACCTAAAATAATGAAACAATTATTTCTCAGGAACGAATCGATAAAAGTTTAAAAAAAAATACACAATTTTGTAGAGAATCGAAAGACCTTTCGAAAGATGCATCACTCGACCCCCTTTGCATTTGAATTTTTTGAGGGGGTAGCCGCGTATGGTAGAGGGATGATGATAGGTATAGAAGTATTACATTAAAATATGTCCCCCTTGGAAACCAGGTCGACGTGTTTCACCAATATTTCAAAAAATTGTTATCCAAAGTTATTCAGGGTGCTTACTATTGGCTGGGACAGCCTGTATTGTGATGGTAAATTAATTTTTAGAAACTCCGTCCGAATATAGTCGTTACGTGGTGAATTTATATTCGAAACATAAATAACTTCAAATATTTTTCATTTTAATTTTTCTTATAATTTTATAACTGTATTGTGAATTTATTGCTTAAAAATTTTTACTTTTCGCGGGTATTCGTTAAAGTAATAATCTGGATAAAATAAATGCAACACGTAAATAAAAAGAAATAAATTTACAGTTTCATCAGTTTTAAGATTCCTTTTTCAAATGAAATACTTAAACCGTAACTTTTACTAATAATGAAGAATGTTTTAATACAGAAATTCCAGTAGTATGTTTATCTTATTTGTTCATTTTAAACTGTAAAGTATATGCTTTCCAAGATTTGGTCAGTTCTTTCAGTATATTTGATCATGCAGCAGCACGTTTTCGTCCTTTATTTTATATCTAACTGGACTCGCATACCAACTCTATTCTTGTGATGATAAACTAGATAGATCAAATTCTTCAATAGGCCTTACTGAGCTGTCTTTTTAAATTATAAGATGATTATGTTTTCCTTTTCTTAAATCCATGACATCTATTTTTCTTTCAAACTACAAATGACACAAATATACTACTGTTTCATTGGATTTTCATTTTTTAAATCGTTATACAGTATTGGAAAGTATTTAATTAGAAAGCTTGCTTTGGGTGTGCATAAAGGATAAAAATAGCAAAGTCATGTATGCGACAGAAAGAGACTTATACATTGCTGGTGCCTTTTTATACGTGTATTTGTGAAATAACGAAATACGCCATTCGTCGACTCCCAATGTCATCAATGGCAGATGCATACTTTGTAGGATGTTTGCACAAGCATTTAATTCAAACACTTCGCAAACACAAGGTACAATGCTATTTTTAGCCCCTTTACGTGCACACCTTTCTAATTAAATATTTTCCAATACTGTATAAATAACAAATTTTATTTTTCGCCATGTGATTGCTTTGTAGAATTTCTTGTTGTTTAATTTTACAAGTACATAAATAATATGACATGCTCATTTGCCTTGAAATTATATATTCTTTTTCAGGGGGATTATTAAATGTAATAAATCTATTTAAAATGTTCTTATATATAAAAAAATAAATCCGGGAAGAAATTTTGGTTTCAACATTGAGAAAAATGTATATCTTTAAATCTGTTTCACAACATCCTTGTATCAAACTATTGTATATACATATTTATTTGTGGCATCTTCCATATTAACTCGCAACTTCTATGGGTATTACACTTTCTCTAAAGTGTTCAAAATAATTATTAAATAAACCTCTGCGCCAAAGGGATCAGTCAGAGTTTGGCTTTTTAAAAAAAATGTTTTTGCCTATCGAAAAAATATCTCACACCTAAGAAAATATTAACCTGAAATAAAACTGTTACATGTAAAATATTAGAAAAGTTGACCTGTAAGTTCATTAAATTGTGTTTATGGTTCTCCATGTCAATGAGTCAAATATTATATCCGTGATTCATCTGGAGCTTTCAATGTGCGGCTCGCTGAACACAAGAGTTATGTTAGGAAAAGAGAATTTGAAAAGTTAAAAATATGTGGACACGCGTTGAATAACAATCATATTATTAAATGGGGTTCTGTAAAAATTTTGGAAGAAGATAGTATTAACTAACATAAAAGGGAAACTTAAAGAATCGGCTATTATTTATTACCATTATTATTTATAACGGTCGTAAATGTGTCTTGTGTAAATGTTTGTAGTAACTGGTTAAAAATTCTTATAGGCGAAGTAAGTAGAAACAATATCAACGAGAATATCAATATAATATGTGAATGTGAATATATAAGTTATGATAAACATTTTTACATAAAATTTAAGAAAACGTATTTGGGAAAATAACTTGTTTATAATGGTATCGTATTCAGAATACGGCAGCACTGACCAAACACGCCATAGAAAAAAACCACCGATTAAACTTTAACGACATACAAATTCTAGAAAAAGAACCGAATTATCTAAGCCTGGCCAAGCGATGGTAGATTCAGGGTCGGGCGCAATACCAATGCCATCGCGCGCTTGTTTACGATGATGATGACACGAGACGCTTCAGTTGTTATCTGTTGGTCGATGCATAGAGTACTAATAAATAATAAATAATGTTGAGCGTAAAGAGTAGAAAACGACCGTACGCTGATAAAGTGAATAAATTTATCGGTGAATTTCTGGATTTATTCTATGATGGATGTAAAATAATTTGTAAAGTTTGTGAACAAGACTTAATGTGCTGGAATAAATACGACTGCAAAATTCATGTCAATAGTAACCGGCATAAAAATAAACAAAATGGCGTGTCTTCTTTGGAACCTCAGTTTATGTTTGATTTACTGTTGCTGATTGCCTGTGATGTTCCCCTGCGCATATTGGATAAACCAGTATTTCGGGAGTTCTGGAATAAATACCCCCAGGTAAATTTACCAAGTCGTTCATCGTTACGTAGATATGTACCAAGTGTTCGAGAAGACATTGTAAATAGGATTAAATGTGCATTAAAAAATACACGGCTGTGGTTATGTGTTGACGAGATGACAGATTGTAAAAAAAATCTATTTTAAATGTTATAGTACGTGTACTCGACCCTGTTAAACCAACATTTCCACTTTTACTAGCTAGCAAAAGACTAACTGCGTGTACTGGCGAAACAATTACGCGGGTGGTGTTGGAGACTTTCGAAAAATTCGAACTGTCAAGATTTCAAGTGTTGATGTTTGTGACTGATGGTGCCGCGACAATGCGCGTGGTAGGCCGTTCTCTTCAAAGAGACAATTGTAGGTTTTTACATGTTACGTGTAAAGTGCATGCGTTACATCTTGTGGCAGAATCGATTCGAAAATGTTTTCCAGAGGTAGATGCATTAATAGCAAATACAAAAAAAAGTATTTCTCAAATCTCCTAAACGGCTTCGAGCATTTCACACACTGTGTCCTGGTATTCCGGAACCACCAGAGCCGATTCTTATACGTTGGGAAACGTGGTTGAAGGCAGCTTTTTATTATGCTGAATGTTTTCAACAAATAAAAGCTGTGATACTACAGTTCAACCCTAACGAGGCTGCAGCTATTAAGGAAAGCCAGACAAGCTTTCAAGATGTTTCCCTTGAAACAGATTTAAAAACTATTTATAACAATTATAGAGGACTACACGACGCAATAGAAAAATTGCAAAATACTTCGTTGTCGTTAGTGGAATCGCTGCAAATAGTGGACGACGTAAATACACAGCTACAAACTATAAATGACGCAAAAAATAAGACGTTATTGAAAAATTCGAGAGTGTATTACGGAAAGATCCTGATTTTATTAAATTAAGACAAATTTGTGATGGTGCATCTACAGCGTTAAGTGAGTTCACAGAGTGATATTTTTTTCACCACAGCGAACATCGCTTACTGAGACAACTGTAGAAACATACATATCTGATGCTACACAGTTATTATAGAAGTGCTCCAGTTTGTGATAACGACAACCAAGCTACTTCATAAATCTGCTTAAGAAGGTGAGTTTTGTACATATTTTTATAAAGTGTACCAGTATTAATAAAATTTATTTCCATTTGTTTTATTTATTTATTTATTTATTTATTTATTTATTTATTATTAATTATCACTTAGATATACAATGTACATGTGTGAACGTCAGTTAACAGTTTAATAATAATGTGCAGCACTAAGCTTACAAAATATAAGGAAATACATAAAAAAAGAATTTAAAGCGAACAAAATAGTACAAAAACATACATCACAATATATAAAATATTTTTGTTTTTATTATTGTACTTATTCAAGTATTATGATATGCTGCATACCCAGTACGTCTCTGTAGGATTAATGACCTTGGCCAGACTTAATTATAGCCGAAGATATATACATGAAATGTCACAAGTATAAGAACCACAACAGCGATTTTCTCGAGAATGTTCTACTTTTTGACTGATAAATTTAATAAAAAAGCTTTGTTCCCAAATGTGGCATTATGTTTTCTTAAACTGCATATAAAAATTTTTATTATTACTTAAATATTTACTTTATAATATCGAATCTTCTAATACGGTGCTAATAAAACTTATTTCGTGGCGAAGCGGACCCTTAAAATTAAATATATGTTTCAAGTCTCTTAACATGGTACACGAAATATCAATTGTTAAAAGTATATGAGCAGACACAAAGAAAAGGTATCTTATATCTAATAATCGTATCTTAAAAATAACTAGCAAAATTTAAAATTACAAAAATTTTTCCAACAATTTTTATGTTAAAAATAAATATTCTCCGTATCTTCTTACTGGGATATTTCCAAACCCATATTTATTGGACCTTTATTTCTCATTTTGAGGTTAAGAATCTATCCTAAAATTCCTTTGGCCTATTTTTAATTCACTCTGTAATATCCACATTACATAAATTACTATATACTAACATTAGCACAAAAGGAAATGACAATTAATCTAAAATTGTATCCAAGTTTATACTTAAGTTAATTAGTAATCAAGCAGATACCTTTCTTCCTCCCTTTTTTATTTAATCACAAGCCATTAAACTTTCATAGTGGATGATTCCTCACGCATTTTAAATACTGTGTTCAGTTCCTGCGCAGCAGTAATTTAAAAATTATGTCTCATTAGCAATTTTAGTTTAATTTAATTGTTAATCAACTGAATGAAATTTCCATTTATTTTGTTATTTCATCCCAAATCAAAACTGTACTAGTTGATTTGCTTTCATTAAGATCTAATTTTTATTAAGTGTTTCTTGGATCGTATCAAACTTTTTATCTATTCCTTTGATAAAACTCCATTATTTCTACTACCACACCATGATTGCAAACCTTTTAAAATTTTACTGATGTTTAATAAAATAATCTAGTAAAAAAGCATGTACAGTATCGTAGTAGAAAAGATTTAATTTTAACGTTGGTAGATTTTTAAAAATTACAAAATGAGATTATTGAATATTGAAATTAAATTCAAATAGTCACCATCGAGGTCACCAATTGTGACCACACCACTCCCACATTCATTGTTTTGCGTGCTATTTTCATATCCAACAATTAGTCAGCTGTTAACTTCCAAATTAAAATTAAGTATCTTTCTATTAGCCACAATGTTGAATATATGCATCATTCTTTGCAGATAAATTTTTGTTAATGCAAGTTAATTTTCTATATTTTAATACATTATCATCCAATAGCGAAAATCTTGAGCTATTTGGACTTATTTTTATTAATGCTTTTCCAGATTTTAGTATTCGAATATTCGTTCGAACAAATATTCCAATATTCGAACTATTCGGATATTCGAATATTAGGATTATTCGAATTATTCGAATAGGTATTCGAATTATTCGGATATTCGAATATTAGGATATTCGAATATTAGGATATTCGAATTATTCGGGTATTCGGTTATTCGAATTATTCGAATACCTATTCGAATAATTCGAATATTTGAATACTCGAATAATGCTAATTATTCGAATAGGTTTCCGAATACTCCGGATCCTCGAATATTCATTATTAATAGGTATAGCACTGAATACTAGTGAATAGTGAATACTCTATTTGAGTATTTGGTTGGATAGACCACAATAATAGTCGAGACGTAATCCACTAAGCAGGCAATTTGATTTGCTTTCCATACCCACAATAGGGTATGTCTCCTGTACATGTGCTTTAAGGGTCAGAATTAGAGGTGTTTCAAAACCTTATGAGCTGCGACCTTTATATGCGCAGAGGCATAACTCCGGACGTCGTCGGCTTAGTTACACCACTTCCTAAAAACATTAGATTTATTGTTTACATTTATATCGAGCTCCCGTTGTATACAGATGGTAGATAGCTGAGTCAATGTTTTAAAATTATATTGTGGAATAAGCTCCGTCTTTTGCGCATTTCACGGCTCATAAGGTTTTGAAACACCTCTATTTAGTTAGTATTTTATTTTAGGATTGAGGCGCTATTGTTCACTTTTAACTACTGAAGCTTGAATAAAACGAAAACAGAGCTAGTTTATTATACTTCTGTGTCATAACTATTTTTCCTTTTCGAAAAAAATAAAAGTGCTCTAAAATTAAAATGTTTTTAAAAAAGACGCAGATTGTGAAGGTAAAACAAATACATGAAAAGTCAATAGTTAAATATTTACAGGTTTTCTAAAATTTCAAATTTAATTTTAACTCCTGCCTTAGTACAGTAAGAATAAGGTCGGAGCGAGAAAGAGATGGAATAGTTTGACTGGGAGTAAAACGTGCCACTAATGTGGTCTATTTATATATTTGGATTTTAGAATAGGTACCTATCTATACCTACTATCTACCTACTTTGGTTGGATGCATACTGCATACCTATTCGTACATAATTTAATAATATATTTTAATATTCAAATTTACTCAAATATAATCGAATATTCGAATACTCGAATATATTCGAGTAATCGAATATTCGAGTATTCGAGTACTCGAATAATCGAATAATTTACCATTAGAATAATTCGTAATCGAATACTCGAATATTCGAATACTCGAATTATTCGTATTCGATTCCCAGCCTTAATTTTTATTACTTAAATTCCTAAAATTTGACTGGTATGGCATTCCAGTAACTATGCCTTACCAGCAAGGGGTTACAATAAGAAATAAATATCAAACTAGCAATTATTTACTTAGATACATTGGCACTTAAATAAGTTAAAAACAAACAAGCTAAGGCTCTGACTACGAGGACATGTGTACAATAATTGTATTGTCACCAAATATTTTATGAAGAGAGTATTGGTATGTCGCGTATTGCGATGTGATATCCTCTACCAGTGATAGTTGACATGTTTCGTTCTCCTATGAGCTCACCGGTACTGCAGGCTGGAGAGAGGGATGACATCGTAAAGGACATTTTAACCAATATTCGTTGAAGTTCTTGTGGCGGATACAACGTGCCATCTCTTTAACGCCACACAGTTAAATCTGATGTTACAGAGATTAACAGGAATACGAGCCTCAAGTCATACCGTATGAAATACACTGCATGAAAGAGAACTGGGGCTAGAAAAAAGAAACTTGTACACTTCTATTGGAATATGAGCACAAGAACATATTGCTTGGGGATTTGAAGGATGCAAAATTTGTATGTTCGTAGATGAATGTAGAATAATTTTAAATTGATCAGATTGTAGGATATTGGTGTGGAGAAGAAGAGGTGAAAGGTTCATGGAAATTCATATGGAAACAACGAAAATATTTGAAATAGATGGAAGCACTGTGTGGTAAGGGGTACCTTACTCAGCTCATGATATTAAGAAGAACGATTAATGCACTCTTGTACAGAGATAACTGCATATTGCCAAATTTGTTATAGTTGATGATAATGCACGACCCCACAGAGCAGATTTAATTAATCGTTGCTGTCAATCCACATAAACACCAGATAAATTCGACAATGTCTAATTTATGTAGTGTTATGGGGTTGGTATAATCCGTTATTTTTATTTTTATTTGTTATTGTTTGGACTAAATAACGTTTTTAAATTACTTGATACCTACTTAGTTTTTTCTCACCGTGTATGATGGAAATCATTTTTTTTTTAATTCTGGCCACTTGGCATTATTGAGAAATTCGGATGAATTTCATTGACTATTTCCATATATAACCAATGAAATAGCAGGATTTTGAAAATTTGGACTAATAAGAACAAAGTTTCAGCGAAAATTGCATTCCAAGTGAAAATTTTACATAAAATTATAGAGAAAATTGCACTGGACTTGACAGCTCAAAACGCCAGTTGAATCATATTTTTTGTTCTATGTTTTGTTCTGGAAATAGTCTAATAAATATATTTCTTACATAAAAAAATAAGCTGAAATTCAGCTGGCTGCGTCACGGGCACTTTTTGTCAAATCACATCAAAACGAACTCAAGCAGTTTCTAGGCAACACGTTTTAATGCGCTGAATTTTCGATAATTTTTAATACACTTAATATATTAATACAGAAAATCCAAGATGTGTTTAAACTTGAACACTCTGTAGAACACAAAGGAATCTATGAAAAAAGAAATATCTATTGAGAACTTAATTTATGTGTTCGGAAGAAATAATCTATCATAAATTCACATAATTTTAAAACCTATGCACCTTACTGGTTAAATGGTCTTGTAAACTATGCATTCTTATATTTGAAACATAAAACCCAAGTTTTTTAAATTTTTGCAAAAACCGTGCTTTGGATCTAAGGTACCTAAGGAATATTAGTTGTGACCATGTATGCTAATATGATGGCAGACCTCAGTCATTCTGAATAATACATTTTATCAAGCGGAATGTCATTATTAATTTTATACTTTTAATTTTATTTGTCTACGTATATCCTTCTATCAACCATATGAGGCAGTAGTAGCTGCCGTTCGTGGACCCTGGTCTAGGTTCCTCTCCCTGATAATGATTTAAGATCAAAAAAGTATTTAGATTTTTTAAAAGATTTAAATCTCAGGGCGTATGACAGCTCTGTTCTGACCAATTAATATGCAAGATGCATAAGAGAGGCTTCTAAGGCAGTTCGTAGGCGTTTACGCCTAATTATATTATAAACTATTTTATGCCATAAACTCGGTAACAGATTATTTTAGTCGTATTTTTATTGAAGTAATTTATAACTGAAAAATCGTACGTCTCCATCTTTGCCCTCACTGAATTTAAAATGCAATCGTCAACCCCCACAACCACTGGCATTGTCCTGGTTAATGCAAACTTCTTCTTGTTTTAAATAATACGAACCTGTCGTGACCTTACAAACGAGAGATTTTATACTGAATAATTATCTGCATTATAATCTGAAATAAACTTTTTTTTAGCCGTCAACCAAAAATATACACTAAATATGTAATTAATAAAAATTAGAGGAATTTTTAGCTACAGATAAATAAGCAATTAAAGATTTAATATCACTTCGTCTTTATAAGTTAACAAATTTTGTTAACTGTGCATTCTCCTTACAATTAGTGTATTCTGTATTAATGTCCTCAAAAGCCTTTTGTAAATTCATTGAAAAGGTCCTTTAAAAAATTTAAATCAACTTTCAAGTAAGAGGCGAAACAAACATATGTGTTATATACATACTGAATACGTAGGAAAAGATATATGTATACAGTTTTCAGCAATTTACTTGCTTTAACGCCTGTTCAAGTTGATTCAGCTCTAGCTGTATATTCTTAATACCTACAAATTTAAACACCACGGTTGAAGAATTTTTTCCAATATTTTTTAATGTCCATCTACTCATGCCTTAAGTAAAATGTCATCTATACTGTATTTGGAAAAGGAAGAGAGCAATATATAACGAAGACCAGCCATGGGCTTACTACAGTTTCTCTTCTCATTCATGGGAAAACTAAATATACACCTGTATATTTAGTTTTCGGATTAATACGCAGGGGGTAGGTTTCCTGGAAATTTGTGCTATAAAGAGGTATAAAGGAAGATTTGAAATCAATTATTTGACATCACTACTACAATCGCAAGGGCACCAGTAGACAGAGCAACTGTGTGAGTAAAAAATGGAAAGTTTTCACATTATTCTCCTGCTGAAGGTGTGAAAAAATGTGCGCTATCTGAGAATGAGAAAATAATCATATTAAACGTATATGATACGCTAACACAACAATTTTTCAATAGTATTGATGCCATTGTTGAAGTGTGTTCCAAGAGGACAGAGATTGGAAAGGCTACTATCTTCAAACTTTTAAATGAAAGAAAAATAAAAGTGGAACTGTGAGTTCCCCAAAATCATCTCCAAGGGGACCAAAAACCGCTATTGATGAAAACTTCAAAAATGTTATTCGCAGAAGAGTACACTCATTTTATTGTAAAATGGAAAATCTATACTGAACAAAATTTTATGTGCACTTGCAAAGACAACGGTTTACCACAGATCAGCAGTAACCAGCTCTGGGAAGTTCTTCGTGAGGTGAATTATTGTTGGGAAAAGCAAAACATAAACTCAATTCATATTGGCAAAGATGAAATTATTTGTTGGAGAAGAGCCTACTAAGATCAGTTCAAAAATTTCGTGCGGAAGAAAAGAATATTTATTATCTGGATAAAATTTGGATAAATGAGGGATATGCTATGAAGAAAGATAAGAATGTGAAAGTTTTCGGCAAGTATTTTTGGATTGACTCTCAACAGGGTTGAAGGCATCTTCAGGAAAAGCAGTGGTGAATTTAGGGGTGGGCGCAGTTGGCGCGCGCTTCCTCTAGAGCTTCGAGCCCTATGTGTTAGTTATACGGAGAGGTCGGATTCTAACAGCGACTTTTATCTAAATAATTACTGAAATTTAAAAATTTTCGTGATACTTATACAAGAATTTAGATATTAAGATTTTATTATACCTAACAAAAACCTTAAGTTTTGTATTGACATACAAAATACACTATACGTTATATTGTATATAACGCTTACGCTGGTTAATATTATGTTATCATATAAGAGTACATAAAATATGTAAATATTACGATAAACGTAGTCTTGGCAACATCGTATTTCGCATCAACATATCATTAGCTCTCGGGTTGAATACTTTGTTTGAACTCATTCGACTAAATACGTGTAAATGCACGCCAGTCGTTTGTTTCCGTTGGCTGCCGCTTGTGGCCAACGCTGACTTCGAAAACAATCAAATAATAATAGGTATGTCCAAAAAAAAATTATATGCGTTATTAGTTAAAATGATACATTGAAGCCTACTGTCAATATCTGAAATTTATTTGGAATATGAAACAATCGTAATCATAACAGCAGCCGCAGAGACTGCTTGCGTTATTTGAATTCAACAATGCCTGCTGGTTGGGCTGACGTCATACGCTCGCAGCTCAACGGCTGGCGAGAGGTCCATTGTACGTACAGCGATGGCAGAATGAAGTCTATAGTATCATTATTTGGAATGTTATTGTTACATGGTTTAAAAGGGTTCATATTTGTTTTTTACGTGATAAAGAAATGGAAGAAGATTTTTTGAAAGGCGATTCGCACGATATCACAATTGTACACATTATTATGGCGTGTAACTTGATGGTTTTATAAACAATATAAATTGCATTTTGCAACATTTAACAAATAATCTACAGTAAATGATATTTATGAAATACATAGATATTATTAGCTGCCTACTTATTTTATACGCATAATAGTTTTGTGTGTTTATACAAGGTATTTCAGAAATAGTATGCTAAACTTCTCTAGAACATACTATGGAATGGACTAAAATAATCAAAAAAAGTTCTTATGGGTATATGCCAAAAAATGACCCATTTTCAGGATACAGGGTGTGTAAAGTATTGCTAGAAATATATATTTTGTTTCTCAGAAATTATCGGAGAAAAAAATTACAAAACTTGGAATGCAAGCCAAATCCACTGAAATTGTGATTGTTTTTAAATGTCATTATTATTATAGTATAGTATATTGTCGTAAAAAAAAAAAAAAAACCTCGCTATCTATCTTGGAAATGGTTCATTTCATGTCCATAAGATTTTTTTTCTTATTTTGGCACATGTAGAAGTTTGGCATACTATTATTTAAACACCTTGCATACAACACACACAGAGCTGTTTTATTATATGCTTTTGAACGGTTACAGATATATTAGATGGAGTTTTACTAGTTGTATTTATGCATCCAGGAACAAAACACCATTTTCTTGCCGATATATTTCTTTTAATATACCTATCCACGAAGGGAAATGTGTTCTGTACACATCGTTCTGTGACTACTGAGTTATTATAACTAGCGCAGTTAATTTATTTATTTATTATGGGCATAGATTAATGTAAATGTACATTTAATCTGTGCTATGGGCAGCGAACCAGTGAGCATGTGCGTCACGCCACTGGCTTCTACTTGGGAACGTTTCTAGTCTCGTCGCGGCGGAACAAGTTCTATTGCAAATAAATTTCTGAAAAAATTAATTTTCCTTTTTTTATTATTACAGTGATTTTTAATGCTGATAATTCTATCATTTTCAACTGAAATCAAAATTTTGTGTACAGACTTATTAGGAAATATGCAATACATGGTTGTTTTAATTCACCATAAATGAAAATTTAATTTTAATTAGTAATAATTTTAAGTGTATGTTCTGATGTTGCCTTAGAAGTGTTTGCTTCATTTTGTATTTTATTTGGATTACATCTTAATTTATTTATCACGTTTAAATGATGTATAGGGCATCCATTTGCAAATACGGTTTTATGGAATTTGCACTTCCATGGCCGGTTATTTTGATAAGCTCTTGCTCATGTGTTCCATTCTTTATTAAGTTACTGACAGCTGTGGCTCGATTCGATTGATTTGTTATTTTTACAGTTGTTGTATTTAAACCGATTTTTGCGGCTGATTCCTTTGTCAATTTAGACAGATCATTTCTTCCAATCGGGGAATTTTTTGTACCAATAAGAATTTTCGTATTTATTTCAGTACCTAGTGCATGTCAGAAATAAACAATTTATTGTAATATTGGAACCCTTTTTGGATAATAGTTGTTTATATAGCCTTACAGGGCATAGATCGACATTAATTTCGTATAATATAATTCATATAATTTATTATCGGCGCATTTCTTGTCACCTTATTATTTTCTAATCATCCTTAAATGGCAAAAAAGACTTAATTAAACAGTCGCAAATAAAAAGTTAGCTGTTTTTACCTGTTGTCTGTTCTCTGTTATCAATTTCTTCTTTAAAGTGATCTGTTACGAAATTTGCGGCCTCTCCAAGCGAGCTCAACTGCGATAATATGGAAAAAATTTGTTTGCAGCAGGAGTGTTTTCATTCCAAAGCATTATCACTTTTTTATGATCTTCTGAATCTAACGCAACTGAAGAGGCTTCTCTTTTCGTGATATATTTCCATAAATATCTTCTTTTAGCATTACGAGAATCCCTAGCGCACTTAAATTGAACATCCTTAAATGGATCGAAAATGATGTTGTATTTTAAAAAAATACAATTCCTGAAGCATTTTTGCAGTTATGTTCCACATGGTTTTTATCACATGCTCCATATAATCTTTACCATCTCTCCGTCTCATATTGATAGCCCAGTCTTTAAGTACCAACGCAATATAATCTATGGTTTTAATGGCTTCAAATTGGTATCCTGTTTCATTACAAAAATCAGTAAATTGCCCCATATCGATTTGTGCGTTTTTGTTGTGTTAGGACTTCTTTGTCATCTTCGGAAAGTGAAACATTTCCGAAACGAGTACTTTCTTTATTTACTTCCATTTGACGGTGTTACCTACACCGTATAAATGACACTGACAATTCAAACTATCTGAATTGTTAAGTCGGTGAGTATCGCATAGCAACGACAGACCAAAGTTTACTTTGCATGTCAAAAATAAATGAACAGCTAGGTGAAAAATAATCGTTTATTTTTGCAAAATAATCACTTATTTAAACAAGTCACGTGGTACAAATTTCATGTTTCTTATTGGTTCGATTTATGATGAGGGAGATAATCAATTTTATAAAGGACCCTTCAAAAAATACGTAATTAATGAAATGGCAGAGAAATGTCAAACAACTGTACTTAGGCAACCACCCTACCACTGTGAACTTGAATTGATATGGGCTCAGGTAATAGGTGAAGTAGTTCGAAATAATACATTTAAATTAAAGACGTTAAAGTTGTTCTGACTAATTCCTTAACGAATGACTACAGATAAGTGGCAAAGATGTATAGACTATGTAATAAAAGAAGAGGCGAAAATGTTGGAGTTTATTAATCGTATTGAACGAACTATCATATCAAAGACAGTTCATCAGAATATTCAGAGGAAGAAATTTAAAATACTTTTTGACGTGTTTATACAACTTTGTATACTGTATTTTTTACTTTGTAGACTGTATTTTTATATGTAGATTGTTCAATTCTTCACTTAATTTTTTCGAAATTTTTTTTAAATTATTCACTTAAAAAAAGTGAAATGTCATTTTATGTGTCAACATAAAAAAAATAATGCAAAATAAATTTCCTTTTTTTTTTTGTTATTTTTTATTAATCTGAAATGACACATTAGTGTTACAATTAAGACAGTGCAGAATAATTGTGTTAAACATAACTCCTAAATGTAGTTAATGTTTTCACAAAATAAACATCTTTACAAAAATTAAATAGTCCTTATGTGAGAGAAAAACCGTTTTCTTAGTGTTTTGTGGACTGGGAACTTTCAAAATAAATCTATTTTATATGAAAAAAACCTCTGTTGTTTAATTTATCCAATTGTTTCCAGTGGTTACACTTGCTCTCAACATGGGATACGCTGGTAAATTAGAATGATCAAAAATACAGTTCAGAACAGTAGATACGAGGACAACTCGACCCGTACCGAGTTTTTATGACCCCAAGCAGATAGTAATGTACCCAAGAGCAGTCGTATTACGGGTATCTAGAGTAAATTTCCTTTAAAAATAGTGATAACCCATATAAAATACAAAAGTGCATTTAAAATTACTTATCAGCATCCTTACCATGTTTTTGGAGGGTTTCCATCTATAATGAGCTTTTATTCCTCTCTGCCTTTTCCAAACAGATTATTTATTGTATCGTTTTAAATTTGGAAGTTATAGTGTTACTAATATGGGCATATATGATTTTTTTTAAACACTACTAATTTAAGTGTTCTGTAAGTCGCTCTTAATAATAATTTATTTTGGATAACTTTACCACCCTGTAACATTATGAAGAAGCTATGATATATATCATGGCTCAATCTAACTTCAAGTAATAATTCAATTTTCCTACTCCTCCCTCAACTCTCAAACATCTGCCAATTTTTTTATTTCAAATCGATATGTAGTAATTTACGGACTTCACACACATACACGCTCCAAATTGGCCGCAACAAAAAATGCAACATCGTCCAACTAAACTAGACTGAATAATCTCAGTACAGAATTAGCTCTTAAACCAATAGGAATAAAAAAATCTTTACTCAATAAGTACTTTTGCCTTGCACAAAAATATGTTTGCCAATAAATTATGTGTTTATTGAGTATTTTTACTACACTAAATCAAGATTATACAAACGGTAACACTAACAGATTTTTTTCACGTGTCTTAAAACATTATATATGTGTGGTAATTTAGTTAATATATCGTTTCCAGTTTACTTTTAACATAAAACGATGAGATGATATGTAAACAATACGAAGAGTTTAAAATGTCAAAACGGCTGGAAAGCCCAGGTGTTTCCTTTCCTAACAAAACGATGCGTATATATCTCAATCTCAGTCTTAGAGCATGCAAATGACTATTAATATTTGTAATAAAAGTTTATTTTCTGCAAATTGGCTGCCAAAATATTATAATGTTTTAACAAATACAGGTGTATGTAAACAGTATTTAGTAAAATTATGGTATTATATGTATTGTCTAACACAAAATTATTATACATACTGGGTTATTCATTATAAATTACCCATCCCTTATCATCGTTATTATTGCTTATACAAAAAAAGTGACAACTATTATGTTTGATAAGTGACATTTCTTTAATGAAATTATCAAAATAGTTTACAGTGAGGAAGAAAAAAAACAAATATTTATACAAAATAGATAACAAAGATTTATTTAGGAAATTTAAATATAAATAAATGATCTCATAAAACATGTTCGATGTGTCCACCATTACTGTCAATACATAATTGATAACGTCTTCTTATATTTATAATTGCACCGGAAATAGCTTAATTATTTACATTTAGATTATTTATTTCAAGTCGAATCCTGTCTTTAATCACTTGATTACTGTTATAATTATTATTGACAATGTGTTTTAGAAATACCCAAAAAAAAATTAATCCATAGGGATCAAATCTGTTAGGTGGCCATTTAATAGGTCCATTATTCCCTATCCATATTGGGAATACATTATTCAAATGATCTCGAACGGGTAGGACACTGTGCGGAGTTGCCCCATCCTGCATCCAAATCATATCATCAAGTTCGGCTTCCGGAAAATACTGCAAAAGAATATTTTCTGCTTCTGGGATAATTATTTCCAGATAGGTAACTCTAGTTAAAGTATAATCATAAAACATAGGCCAAACAATTTTGTTTCTGAAAATTCGACACCAGTTTTTCTTCCTGATTTTTTTATTTGTTTTACCAATCTTTTTCTGTTGTGCTTGTTTTCCCACGATCCTCGATTTTTCCTATTAAAAGCTCCTGCCGTAGAAAAGGATGATTCATCATTCCATAATATTTTAGTAAAAAAATGGGGATCTTCATCCAACTTTTGAATTATCTGGCGACAAAAGTCCAGCCTTTTCCTTTTATGAGCCTCTGTTAAAACTTGTACGGGAAAAATTTTATATGGTCTGTAGTTATTATTTTTTAACGTACGTTGGATTTTGGAATAACTTTTACCTAATTGATCGACTGCATTATTTATACTACATTCAGAATTTTCTAAAAAATAATACAATGTTCCAAAAAAGTCTATTAGCGAATAAATATGGATAGACTTACCTTCGAAATGAAGTAGTATATCTAGCTGTTCTTCCTGGTTTGCTTGAACTACACGCTTTTTTTACTAAAACTGGAGGTCTTTTTCACCTTTCGGTAAATATTTTTGAACGTATTTTCTGATGGTGTTGGACAATTTGGATGAATGAAATCTGCACGCTACTGTACTTTTGATACCATTTTAACAAAATTCAGTTATAACCACATAACTTTTATTTAAAACTTTTTTTTCTATAGGCAATAATAACGATGATAAGGGATGGCTAATTTATAATGAATAACCCTGCACAACTAAGGACTAAACAAACTTAGAGATGGCTTTATGGATATGTTATGTATGGAGAAGTAAGAAGATACAAAATTTACAATTTACAAAATTTACATATTAATTTCAAAATTTATAAAGAAACTGTATCAACAGACCCTGCAGAATTTATTTGAAAATTGGCTATTAATCATTTTAGGTTTGCCGCTAATTTTGAATCAAAACGGTATTATACAGATCTCACCAGGAGGGGATGTAAAATTGTTTATTTTACATTTAAGTGATAACAACTTAAATGTCTTTTTAGATGGGGATAAATTCTGCCTCAAAATCGACTTCAAATTTTGTTCTAAATTATTTTATATTGTGCCGGATAATCTGCCGGTTGTACTGCGTTGTACGGCGACACGTATTTCATTAGAAGATACTTTCTCTAAATCAGTAGAAAAGGCCTTCAGCAGACAGTACCACAGTTACCAAATCGCGCTGCCAATCATGAGCGTAGGCTAAACAAATTTGTATGTAAACGACACATACCTGATACTGTCGATAAGTTATAATGAAGAGATGAGCTCGACTATACATTTGCAAGGACTCCAGTCCCTTTGTTGAAGCACATATGTTGCAGTGAATAAATGTTTTTGTATAAATAGAACAATCATTCTGCATCAGCAGATTTATATTCGCAAAAGAGAAATATTGTTTAAATTCATTTAAAGGATCGTTTATTGCACATTTATTATAAATAACATTCCGCAATTTGGCATAGTCAGAATATTTGCATCAAACGTTTATAAGTTTCTCATTGGCGCGAAAACCACACATATCAGTTAAAGTCCCTAACACTGCTTTCACATTATTAAATATGATTTGAACGAAACAACTACTTAGCGGGCAAATACCCCGACCTGCATTGGATATACCTTCAAATCATGATAGATCGGTAGCCAATATCATTTGTCAATTCCTAACCAGACATAGACCGGTTTCGAACTTATTAGTTCTCCTCAGTATGCCATAGGTTATGGAACAGACAAATGATAGTGGCCAACCTGCTAGGTCATATACTGACTAAGGCAAATTGAGTAGTGGTGAGAGGTATGTGAAACTTCTCATATGGTCCAAATGCTACTATCTGACCGACATCATAGATGTCTCTGCGGCGGATAGCGACTTGCGAAGCAAGTACCGAGAGCGGCGACCTCTAGCCCAGATGGACTAAACTACTGTTATTAAATATGATTTGAATGAAACAACTACTCCAATGCAGGTCGGGGTATTTGCCCGCTGAGTAGTTGTTTCGTTCAAATCATATTTAATAACAGTAGTTTAGTCCACCTGGGCTAGAGGTCGCCGCTCTCGATACTTGCTTCGGAAGTCGCTATCCTCCACAGAGATATCTATGATGTCGGTCGGATAGTAGCATTTGGAATATATGAGAAGTTTCACATACCTCTCACCACTACGCAATTTACCTTAGTCAAATTGACAAATGATATTGGCTACCGATCTATCATGATTTGAAGGTATAATCCAATGTAGGTCGGGGTATTTGCCCGTGAGTAGTTGTTTCGTTCAAATCATATTTTATAACAGTAGTTTAGTCCACCTCGGCTAGAGGTCGCCGCTCTCGGTACTTGCTTCGCAAGTCGCTATCCGCTACAGAGACATCTATGATGTCGGTCGGATAGTAGCATTTGGACCATATGAGAAGTTTCACGTACCTCTCACCACTACTCTGCTTTCACATTATTTACTAATTAAGGAGATTTGGCTAATATTAATGTTAAAGGACCATTTTGTAATTTGTCTCTAGTGTCGGCCACTATTCCATAATTGTTGTACAGATCTGTCCAAACTTGAACGTGTTCAAAAAATGTTTCGGTCTTCCTAATGGCTACTGATTCCTTACCATTACATTTTAAAACAACACACTTTTCTTGGATAAAATATTGTGCATAATAAAATGCTGCTTTTAACCAAGTAGCCTGTGGAGATTCAAGAATGCTCCTAAAATTTTTATGAAATTGTCTTGTATGTTTAGGTGATGTATGAAAGACTGATTTTGTATTTACAATGAAACGAGCTACATTTTCATAACTTGTTCGTTGTATCTACAATACGATGCAGAGTATGGAGACTTATACAAGTTATGTCCATCAAATTAGGATATATTGATTTGAGAGAACTGCTTGAAGCATGGAAGAAGCTCCATCGGTTACAAACGTTAATACTTCAGAAATTTAAAATTTGTTTAATGTGTCCATTACTAGCTGTTGGATTGTTTGACCAATGCCTTGCTGTAACCTTTTACTGGCTAATAAAAAGATAAGTCGATTCAAAGTACGTACCAAAATGTTACCCTCACTGTGTTTCTTGGAAGCAGTAGTCTCATCGAGAGTAACCCATAATTTTTTAGCGTGTTTTTCTTATTTAATACTATTTTCAACTTTTATTCTCACTTATATGATAGTAAGTATTACAGTATTATTGTAATTAGGACAGGAATTACCAATTAGGAATATATTTTGCCCAAAATTAACGAAAGGATTGTTTTTGAAGTGGAATAAAAGTAACTAATATGAAATTAGGGAAGTGGTACCCGTATGAGTCCATAATACTAAGATTATTGGTGTGTAAATAACAGGTCCTTTTTCTCAGAAACTCTTGATTAATGCTACCGGTTTCGTGGTATTTACAATAGATAAAATACAAATATACAAAGATTTGTTGCCTGAAGTATGAAGATGGGGTAATACGTTTAGTGTAAATACCATGAAACCGGTAGCATTAATAAAGAGTTTCTGAGAAAAAGGACCTGTTATTTACACACCAATAAATCTTAGTAATTAATATGGTTTTTGGTATATGACTTTTGACCACAAAATTTCAAAATTATCAAATGCATTTTGTCTGTAAAACTAATGTTATACCATTTACAATCCTCCATGATTATTCTTTACAATATTTAAAATAAGCTAAATTTTAATTTGAGTCATCACAGTGAATGCATTGCAATAATTGACCACCAGTAGTTATATCTCAAGGGTATGAAATTATAATAACATTTCTCGCCTAACGATCAAATAAAGTAAGGGTCGTCATCAAGTTAAATAAATCATCAAGGGAGTAAATGGTATACACGAATGATATTTTGCGTGACTTTTTCTAGCAGAGATGTGTGGGTCGATTGTATTCGCTGTCGACTGTGGCAGTTTTATACAAATGTTTTAGATTAAGAGTAAATACAAATAATCATTGCTAAAAATAATATTTTGTAGCTCTAAATAGTGATATAAAATTTTTAATTTTAATGTTGCCTGTTGCAATTTATGAGAAAGGCATGTTTATTGTTTACTAACCTCATGCGGTCACGTGAAAAATTAGGACTCATTTCTTTTACTCAGCAGTGGGGGATCACTATAAGACTGACAAATCTCCATTTCTCACGGGATATTTTCACTTTTCACTGTTGCTGCTTATTGACTCATAGGATTAGGCGCAATGATTCTTTATGAAATAAAGCAAAATCATGTTTTAATTAACATTTGGTAATTATAATATTTTCCTCCATTCATTGGCTCACAGAGAAAAATCAATAACTGTATATTTTATCACTAAATAATAATTTGCCTAATTGTGGGTGAGGTTTGGAAGATTACTTACATATGACGACTCAATGAACAAATGTATCCAATATATTCCAGTTGTTCAAATACCAGATTTCTAACGGACTAACTCAAATGCTGTGGGTAACGATCACAATTATTTATTACTTATATCATTTCTAACTAATATACTGAGCGAGTTGAGCTCTAGTTCTGCAAAATAATTTTTAATTAAATTATCATAAATAAATAGCTCGGACTTCACTCTGAGTTATAGTACTCCAACCCCTATACTCATACAATTTTAGATTTACCAGATTTCAGACTTTCTTCCGCGACCTTGAAGGCATGTAATGCCTTACTTTTATTTTTACTGTAATATTATTCTATAATTAGTGATATTAAAGCTAGAGCTCTTGTTGGACTATATCCCTTTATTGAGAGACACTAGAACGACAATCTTTTGATATATTAAATGAAAAAATAAATTAAAAGAAATCTTCGAATTGAGTTGAATTGGAAGCAAACCTTATAACATCTCGGCAAAAAAGATATAATTCATAATCCTGTAAAAATACATTAATATCATCTGTTGTTTAAAAAGTTCTACCGTTCTTAACCAAAGTCTTAAAAGACACATTTGTACCAACCATAGAAACTTAAAACCACATATGTCGAGATTTAATATGTATACATAATTTCACATTGAAAGCTACAAATGGTTCGACCTATAGGCTGGGCCATTTAAGAGAGCATTTACAAAGAATTAAAAATGACAAAACTACAGGTATGCCATTTTTTTCCCATGATTTTGAATCTATAAACAGAAATACTGAATGCCAAAAAAGTTGTGGTACTAAAACATTAATCAAATTAACACCGTGTTTTAGCTCAAAATAATCTGGCATTAAATCCTTACTGACACAATTTAATTAAATTTACATTTTTATTAAAATTTTAAAAAACTCAGTTCAATCAATTAAAATTCTTGACCTACCCTGCATGTTGTTTTCCTTTGCCTCTGACATATTTTTTAAAATCCAGTAATGTAATACACTTCATGCTTACTTCAATAATAACAGAATTCAGTTTAAATTTGAACATTTTAAAATACGAAAACTTCATAATACTCTTCAATAACCTAGGCGGCTGAGATTTCAAAACAAATTGCAAAAGTGGTCGAGTGTAAATCAAACAACAATGTCCCGAAGGTTACCGTGTGTTCAAAGAGCTTGAGAATTACAAGCGCTATAAAAACAACACCTACAACGGTTCTAGAGATTTTGCAGATACCAACGCTTTTCTCGTGGCTAAAGATAGAAGATATGGAGGCCTATCTTAGAATGTATGATTCAGAAAGCTCAACGATGTGGAGGAGAGAATTGAGGGTTACGCGGCAATGGCTGAACCGGGAGAGAGAGAAATTCCCATTTCCGCCTTCAAGGTGATGGAGACAGAATACCAACTGAGTTTATAGAGGACGTATACTCTCACTCTACCACGCAAAGAGTGTAATAAGAAAATAAATTTCTCTAGGATTTTTTGGTACGCTATACAGATGGTGTGGCTGGTGGATCTTCAAGGGCAGGAATATATCTGGAGTAAAAAAGAATTTTGCTCTAGGACCGTACAAGAGGTGGGGGTACCTGTACACATTGGAGTAGGAAACGAGGATTCCTGTCTCGAACGTGAGCCTATTTTGGGCATCACGTTGGTGTAGGGAACGATGGCTTTGGTTTACTAACCACTGAAGAAACATTGGCGGTTACAAATTACTAGAAACAAGCCCTGGCAAATTTGTGATGGGGTCAAACAAATCACATTAAGTCTAGTTACTAAGTTGAGCCGGAAGACTGAATCACATAATAGGAGTTCTGAGAGATGACTCAAAAGACACCTATCACTAACAGGTGTTGAGGAAGATCCTACATATCCTACCATTTCTTGGTGCAGTGTGATGTGTTCGAGTCACAAACTGCTCGACGCAGAGGTACTTCGAGAGAGGCAGTGAGCTTCCTCTCATGGAGAACGACATTTTTACCTTTATCAGATCAGATTGAGGTTTGAGGAGACAGGTAAGCTAATCACTTGAGTAGATAATAAGAAAGGCGCCATTTGTGGCATACTTGATTGGCGCCATCCAGCCCCATCTATTACTACTATTACTACTGGGAGCATACATTTTTTATCAGACTACATAAAAAAACAGTTCATTTTTTGTCTACTATTGGCCCAAAAATGTTGCCCAATAATTACGATTCACTCTGTATATTTATGAAATACGTGTCCGACTTGTTAGTTTAATATAATGGTATTACTTTATTAGAATGCTAAATGCAGGTGTATTAACCCCTAAGAACATTAGCAAAACGTTCTGCTAGCTTCAATTTAATTAATTTGTTTTAGTCGTCGTCCTGACTATAAATACAGCTGTGTTATTAATGTTGATTGTCACAGGCACTGATTATAGCTGAATTACTTTTGTCTACGATTCGCGTCAATGGATTTTATGCATGAAATACTGGACATTTCATATCACAAATTAAAAATCAATGTTTAAATTTGCATTCTGATTTGAGTCGGAATTATATAATATTTTCACATATGGGAGATTTGATATAAAATAAAATATGAAATATAGTAAAAACGATGTCATTTGTGTTGTATAATTGAATTTTTATTCTCTTCCATCTGTGCGGAACCTGATTTCCTATTTTGTAGAGTCTGCTCATTAACTATTGACTTTATGTAGATAGTTTAGTCCACCCCGCTCCATTATTTATTTATTACTACTTTTGTCTATCACTGTTAATTATAAACTCTTAATATTGAAATGCGCATTACTAATCCATCAGAAGCCAAGAATGATTTTAACATAATGACAGTTGTCAAGAAGGTGTCAAATTTCATGAAAGATTTAAATAGTCAATATGTCAAAGTTCATTTTTGACTTCTGATTCATTATCAGCAGCTCAGAAAACTTTATAATATTCTCCAAATATTGACTTTCACATTTTTCATGAAATTTGACAGCTTGATGACAGCTGTCGGTATGTCAGAATTTGTTTTTGACTTCAGATTCGTGATCCACGATCCAAAAAACCATTATAAAAATTGTTTCAAAAAATTTTCCCATTGAGGAATTTTAGAAGAGAAAAATTGGCGCGTCAAAAACATTTTTTTTTTGCTAAATTCGGTTTCAGCGTGTCAAAATACATGGAAAAAGTCGGGTCTGATCTCTAGGACAAGTTTTTTGTAGGCCTGTGTTATTAGATACCTACTCACATGTAATTTAGGTTTTTCTTGTAAATCCACTATTCTAAAATTGTTAAATATGAACAGAGGTACAGACTCATTTTAAAAGTTAAAAGACATTTCACTTACTTTTTTGTGTATATTACTTTTTTATTTTTATTATTATAATAAAATGAGGCCAATTTAGTTTTTCAATAACAGACTTTCTATTAAGATATTTATTATCTTTGTTAATTCCATCCTTTCGGTCAAGTCTTTTTTTTTTGTTTATTTGCCCAAAAAATTTAATTTTCTCAAAATTAAATGCAGGCAAAAAGGTTCTAAGGAAGCGCCAAACTCGTAGAAATTTTTATTGTGTTGTTTGGATTGTGATTATTTGCATAGTCTCCAACATGTTCGGAAAGTCTGGATTTCAGAAACCTGCGTGTTTGCTCTATATGTACAGGGCGGCGCAAAAGTTTGTTTACACAGTTGCAGTTTTAAATAATTATAGACGAGCGTCCCTCACGAATTAACAGTAACATGACCTTAATCCAAAGCTTACATCGACCACAAAAGGTCATCACTTTGAAAACTATCGATAATATTTCTTAACTCATAATAATAATTGCGTTTCCACATTATATGACTAATTATTTTACAGTGCATATCGGTACACTAACTTTTGTGCCACCCTGTATATACTTTATTATTCTCTACATGGTATATTGTATATAACATCATACTGTATTTCTTTTGGAGTTCTCATTTGCACTTTACTAAAAAAGTGTTTACATTTTTTTATGTAACTTGCCATGTTATATAACAATACTTTTGTAAGTTAATTATGTAGGCTAGGGAAGGAAAATCAACACAAGATGCAATGATTACTTAATATTAGAAATTTACAAATCATTAAATGTTAATAGCATTTGCTTTGCATCTTTATTGATCTTGCCAAAACTCTCAATATGGTTAGCCACACCCAGTTACTAGAAATATTGGCTTCAGAGGTACTCCACATCAGCTTATGCCTTGTTATTTAACAAACAGAAAGCAATGGATTAAAATTGATAATAACATAAGTAACACGAGGGCAGCTGAATGTGGGGTTCCGTAGGGAACTGTTCTGGAGCTGATACTCTTCAATATTTACCTAAATGGTGAACTAAAATGAAAATAGAAGGAAATGTGATCGGTTTACTGATACGAGGCTATTTTTCTGTACAAGTGGTAGCTGGGAGAACTTAGAAACTAAGATAGGAAGGGATTTTTTAGAAATAATAAAATGGTAAACTATCATTTTCAGGAAAACATTTTGTATTCCAATGGCAAATCTTAACACAGTAATCTTAAGTTAAAGAATTCTGAAACGAATATCTCCTACAGTAATAATAGAAAATATTTAGAAGTTTTTTGGAATATTTTATAATTGAATATACATATAAACTAGGTACGTGGTAAAAAACTTAAGGTACCTTTTATATAAAAGTCAAATATATATTTCGAATATTACAGACAGAACGTCTTAAAATATAATTTTACTCGCTGGCAGGAAACTGAAATAATCGCTTGGAACAACTTTTGTTTGCACAATTATTATAAGAACACATGAATATAAAAACAAACTGGTAAATATTGACAATAACTATGAAATCAGATATAAAATTCATTCTACTGGAGTTTTGTACTCCAAATGGGAAAAAATTAAATGTAGACATTAAATATATTTTTAAAACAAGTTTTTTTACTACAAGCAGATGAACAGCAGAACTTAGAAAATAAAATCGCTATAGTTATAATTCAGTACAATTTTTTTTATTGCTTCTTTGATATTTTTTATATCTATGTTCATCAGTTATTGATAACAATGAACTATGCAAGTAAGTATTCATTTTGAAGATACTTAACACAGTTGGATTAAATTAAGTATGTAATCTTTCCATAAGGCATTTCCACTATTACAGCTGTTGTAAAAGAGTAATGATGCTTGTATAAGTTACAAATTACTAGTAAGACGGTCGGAGAGCTTGCTTATTAAATTATGCGTGAAATGAAGAATTCTGGAGACAGCGTATGCAACAACAATGTAGATCCCAAAGGTTGTAAAACAAGAGGAAGGCAATCAATGAGAAGTTTGTAACATTAAATCTGTTAAATACATTTAAGTGTTCATTATTGGAAAATCTGTTAATAACGCGTAAAGCTATTATTATACCTACAAAGGAATGCTTTACTGCTTACGATATTTTCTAAGTTTCTTGCATAATTTTATCCCTTAAACTACTTAATTAAAAGTTATCTAGCCTTCTGAGAAGGCTGCAGAATCAGGTATTACAATGGAAAAATAATTTTAGTAAACTAAATATTATGCGAGAAAAATTCTTGGTTATATCAGTTATAGTTATTTAACAATAATTTAAAAACCAATTAAGCTCCTCTTCTTGGTAAAAGTTAAAATATAGAGTGGAATGAAAAAAATAATATTAACTGAAAAGTTTTGCTAATTATTATTTACTAACTTTTACAAATCTTATCACAGATAAGTATAACATATATCTTTTTAAACAATTATTTTCCCGGCCAAAACGCTGAAACTTGGATTACAAAAAAAGATAATATGCACATTATGTTCAGTACAACTGACTCAATAATGTTATTTTTAATTTCAACTATTCTGTCTAGTAAAACCAAAAATTAATAAAACACAAGGTACTCACCAGTTGACACTCACTTTAAAAAACTTTAAAATATCTACCGACACGTGTTTCTGCTTGCCTTGCGTCAACAGGGTAGCCAGCACATTTAAAGAATCCAAAGTTAGTAAATAATAATTAGCAAAAATTTTCAGTTAATATTATTTTTTCATTCCACTCTATATTTTAACTTTTACCAAGAAGAGGAGCTTAATTTGTTTTAAATTATTTCATTCGACCCTAAGTGGTATTTCCACTATATAATTTCAATTATTCTGTTCTCTGAAGCCATTAATGTTTATTACATTAAGGTTTACAAGTTTCCATACTTTGGATTCTTTAAATGTGTTGGCTACCCTGATGATGCAAGGCAAGCAGAAACACGTGTCGGTAGATATTTTAAAGTTTTTTAAAGTGAGTGTCAACTGGTGAGTACCTTGTGTTTTATTTATTTTTGGTTTTACTAGATAGAATAGTTGAAATTAAAAATAACATTATTGAGTCAGTTGTACTGAGCATAATGTGCATATTATCTTTTTTTACAGGGGCGTGCGGTGAGTTTTGATACAGGGGAAGAAGTTTGTGATATAGAGTGATGGGTAGCGCGAGGCCCCGAGCGAAGCGAGGCAAAAATTATTTTAAGAAAAGGGACGTGGCTTCCGTATACTCATTTTAAAACAAATGTCGAAAGCTGCAAAGTTATGACATCTAGAAAAAAGTACACTTGTAGGACCGCCACTCCTCAATAAACATAAAACATAAAAACACCACAAAAATTAGACAACCCCCGATTCCAAAGCCGAAGCTGCACGGGCGAGGGTTACACTTATGAAAAAAACGCAGACACACAACCATATCCACCGACATTGCCAGCGCCGGTGGCAAGGATTGAACCCGCAGCGAAATAGAGAGTTTGTTAAGTAGTTAACATGCACATACCTACCTATTTACAATGTAGTTTAATCCGCCTCTCCTTTTTTGCGATGTCGGAAATAACTTCGTCGTAAAAGTTTGAATTTTTTGACATCTTCACAAAGTCACTTTCTATTGTTAACAGGGACAATTTTGAAAGCCGCTCTTCACTGGTTAAATTTCTTGAAAAAAGTTTTTATTCTCGTGTCCGTTTTGATAATTTTGAAAAAAAGGCAGCCATTCCACTAATACTTGAAAAAAAACACTTTGCACTCTTTAAGGCACGCTGCAGATTAAGCTAGAACTAAATTTAATCGATGCGCAAAACAATGTACAAATATTGCATTCTCAAAAGTCTCTTTTACTTTGGTCTGCAGGCCCCTCAATTCATCAGCCATTACAGCGGCCCCATCATAACTTTGGGCGATAAGTTTGGCACCACACTGTAGATCATCGACTATCTGACAAACTATAGTATATAAAGCTGCGGCCGTTCATGGCGTTGCTACGTCTAAAAATCCTAAAAAAGCGCTCTTGGAATTTCCCATTTGGGTTTATGTAGCGTACTACGATTGACAACTGACTAATATTCGTAATATCGGTTGTTTCATCTAACATAACTGCAACAAAAGGAGCTTTTTTATTTCTTGCTTGATCTTTTCTAAAACAATATTGCTTATCGACTGAATCAAATCATTTTGAATATGATTTGATGTACCGCGAAATATCGTGGAGTGTTCCAGATGGTTACTTAAAATTGTATCGTATTTTGCTAATAAATCAACTAAATTGATAAAATTGCCCCTATTAGCAACGCTTCGAGATTCAGTATGACCTCTAAAACTAAGTTCATTTTCGCCGAGAAAACAAACAATATCAATAAGTCCTTTTAACACTTTCTTTCAACTGCTGATCTAATGAATGCTCAATTCGTGATTTTCCAAATGTTTATTCTTTTAGCACCGCTCCCAAATGAGTTTCACACTTACTATGCCTTTTTGTCACTTTGTGAATGTTGTTTAAATCTGAAAAGCCATTTTTATTCCAAACACCTTTTTCATTTGTGAACAGTACACATGGCCAACAAAACAATTCACACAAATTTTCACAACCCCTTAACTACTGATTAGCACTGTACACTTCAATATTAAAGTACCTATAGCATGATTTAACTTTCGTTTTTAAGAATTTTAAATCAGGTGTTGGTTTCCCATTTCTAATAATATCCAGTTTATCTTGAAACGAATTTGTTGAAAATCCCCTTTTCAACAAATTGCACACCACACAAACGCAAATAATATTTTCCACAGTGCTAGAACCAGCTTCCAAATTTAATAAGTAATTCTAAATCTGCGTACACGCGCACTAATATTCAACGCTTTAAAAATCACTTATCGCCGCACCACAGGTTTAGAAACACCAAAAAAGTTTTTATAAATATAGCACAAAAGCTGAGAATAATACTAGGAAGATTAATATTAAGTATAATATTAAAATCGAGATTAAAATCTATAAAATAAAACGTATTATGATGCTATACAGCTCAGATATCAAGATTATGAAGTAGGATGGGATGCATTTCAATAAGTTACCTACTTACCAGAGACAGTTGTCTCTGCTTACATATATCGAAGTTGCGCGAGTTCGTGTTGGCTCGATTAATCGAGTGCGTCATCGTTACGGTTTTAGCGTGCAACATTATCTCAGCTGCATAAAAGCAGGGCCGTATCTATTGAAATTGGGTAAAAGTAAATTTTAATGATTAATATATGTGATAAATAATAATTAGGTTCTATTTATGTGTTTTTTTAAATAATCCCAGGGGAAGCACTGCTTCCCTTGCTTCCATGGACCGACCGCCACTGCTTTTTTATAATCCAAGTTTTAGAGTTTGGACAAATAGCCGGGAAAATAATTGTTTAAAAAGATATATGTTATGCTTATCTGTGATAAGATTTGTAAAAGTTAGTAAATAATAATTAGCAAAAATTTTCAGTTAATACTATTTTTTCATTCCACGTTATTTAACATATTAGACATTTTGTGTGATACCGATAGATGCCAATAGTTAAATGAAAATCAGCTTATCAAAAGCTCGTTATTTCTACTTCAGTTCTACATCTCAATTCATAATAATTTTTGTATTGATCCATGGTCTTAACATAAAAGGGAGGAAGAATAATAGAAACATTTTAATTCCCAGGGATGTTTTCTGGGGGTTGTTATTTTAATAACCTATTAGTAGGTTAAACTAATGGGTTATCCTCGTTTAAATCAGTAAATAGTCTGAATTCTGGAAAAATCGTATCTAGTTGAATGTTATCAAAGGGGGTGGTCTAATGGTAGTTTTGCCAGTCAAAATCTGTTTATGCCTTTTTCAGTTCAATTGTTTTTAAATATATTGAATGAAACAATATATTTTAAGAAATTGAGGCCTAGGAGTCTATTTTGAGGGTATTTGGTTAATTAAATGTCTTAGGCAACTCAGTAAGAATAATTTTATTGAACACAATACGCCACTGGGCTCTGAAGGACACTTTCTAAGGAACGGAACCATAAGTAATCATAACAAAAATAAACTTATTAATTCAGTCATCATCATCAATAGTGTCACTACCGGATGCGTTAGACGTATCATCAGTTTTTGTTACCGTTTCGGAAAAAAGTTCTTCTACTAATGATGGCATATCAAGCTGCCTTAACAAGTTTAAGACTTCCGAGATATGAGACGGAAACCTTCTGGAGCAGCTTTCTGACTGACAAAATGAGGAGATCAGACAAAATTAAAAATCTGTTTAATAAACCTATTTTCCCAAATATTCTTGCGGATTTGATTCTGTGGTTAATGGAAACTATGCATATTTTGATTAAGTTTTTAATGTTTTATATAAGTTGTGCAAACTTTTCTAATTATTTTTATTCGTTAAAGAATAAATTACAGTTTGCTTAATTGCAACAACATATTTTTATTGTCGCATGGGTGCATGGATACCATTATCTCTATTTACGCATCGCCTTAAGAACAATTAGTTATTTCTTAAGGTTGCAAGGAGTCACTAAAATTTTGTACATGTAATATCAAAGAATATATGTTATTTTTTCATTCTTCTTCTTATAGTTCCTTCTCTCAGCGCAGGCGGTTCTAATTTTGTTTCTTGCTGCTCTAAAAAGATCTAAAGAGCTTCATTAGAACCACTCCCGTAAATTTCACAACCACGACATTATTTTCTGTCTGCTCTTTTTTTCTTTTTATCTTTCCCTCCATAGTTATCCGTGGCACTTGATATATGACACCTCTCAGTACTTATCCAAAATACTCCAATGTTATTAGTTTGATTGTTGTAATAAAATAATCTCTTTTTCTTTTTGCATATTCATGAAGACTTCACCTTATTCACCCACGATATTCTATGCATTCCCCTATAGCACTATACGTCAAGAGCCTTAATTTTATCTGTGTGAGCTTTTTTCAGAGTCCACGTCTCTTGAATATATAGCAAGGTAGAGAAAATATAACAAATAAGTATTCTGGTTCTTTGCTGTAAATTTAAGTTCCAATTAGTGAGAATAGATTTCATCTTCATAAATGCTGTATCAATATATTGAGAGAAATACTAATGTATTGAGAAACATTTCAATATAGTGAGTTAAATCTTAATATATTAAGAAGAATCTGAAAAAAAGAAAAATATGCTTGATTCTAGTGCTTTTGTACTTTTTAAGTAATTTTAGACATTCCGTAGAATTAATTTCTTTAACTGCGATTTTACTTGATATAGCAGAATTATTCTCTACTCAAAGCTGAATAATAAAGTTGCTAGTTCTAGTATTGAATGTTTTTTATGGCTATATAGGATTTTTATTTAGATTGAATAATAATATTTTATGTGATACGATAGTATTAACTTGTTGGTAAAGTTTAATCGCCAAACTTCAGAATCGTCATTTACTACGTTTGCGTGTCGCTGTGTTTTTGTAAGTTATTCTAATTTTTTACAATAATGGGTGTTTTTGAACATTATTTTGTAAACAACATGTATTATCTCCACAATAATAGCAGACATCTACGTGTATATGGAAATCCAGAAACTCGCAATTACCACAGTATACCAATCAGTAGTTCCTTTTGGAGGAGGTGGTATAATGATGTTCTCTGACATGGACGGAGAACAAACTATCATGTGATCCTTAGATCGGTAACGGGGCAAATTTATATGAAAATAATCATCTTTATGCATATTATAAACCATCGCAAAGAAGTTGGTTTTGAAAATTTGATTTTTTTTATCGATTACGCTCGTACCTATAAAGCGCATGTTGTGATTGATGCCCTTCAAGACCTGGAAGACAACTGATTACCACTTCTCCTAAGCTTAATCCAATCAAGCACATGTGGAATTTCTTCAAAATAGGCTTAAACAACTACATGCCTAGGTTTATAATTGTTTTGAAATATGGGGAGACATTACCAACTTTATTGGAAGATATATCACAGCATTATATCGAGAACTGCATTTTTAACATGCCTAGAAGGTGCGAGGTAATGATTAATACAAGATGACACGGGACTCATTACTAGGACCTGATATATGGGGCCACAGGAAGTTTTTGCTTATTTTAAATTATTTTCATGTACGCAACAGTGCGATTTGTTTACTATAACGTTCCTTTTTTTTTTAATGAAATTCATAAAATAAATTAAATTTTGGTTATTAATTAGTAATTAAATAAAATATATTTTCTTTGGGTCAGAGTATATTTTATTTCGATAGGGATATCGCAAGTTTTGAATAATTTATTAATGGTTAATTTTCATAATTTCGAGTTACCTTCCGAAATATCAAATAAAATAGGCAGTCATGAGACTGAATAGAAACACTAAATTACTTCAGAGAAAAAAATACAATTGTCAGACATCGTGATACAGAATAGAGGGTTATTCTGAATTAAATCGTTACGGGGTAATGATGTCCATTGGTTTCCAGTTTCCAAAAAAATACATTGGATGTATTAGATATACTAGCAAACGTTACTGAATATGATGGAACAAGCCGAACATTTAATGAATTTTTGTAAAACAGAGATGGTGCGATAAATATCCTAACATAGAAAACATAATAAAATATTTCATAAACGAAGATAGGTACTAGGGATGTAGAAATACCATGTAACTTGCATAATAATCAATTTATGAATTTATAATCTGTTGTTAAATATGAAATCATGAATCAAATCAACCGAAATGAACTATGAAACTTGCATAATGTAGAATAATTTATGTCGGGATCGTTATTGAGAAGCAGTTAAAAACTAGCCAGTTTTTAGTAACTGAAAATATTTTATCAAATACTTCATATGAAAGTACATTTTCGCGATATAAAACATTTTCCTTAGTTTAGATTTAGGTCATTAATAATTGTGATGCCTAAAGTTTGCGATAGAACACTAAAGAGCTATAATTTTAGAAGTCTCCAGGACGTCATAAACTGAAAAGACTTGAGCAAACATTAAGACATTATATTATTTTACCATTCAGCGGTTCTATTACAAAAGAGTAGTAGAAGGAAATTAATATTTTACACTACACTACAGTACACTATAGGTTATCACTGTAATGCCTCTCTTCCTATTGTATTGTTGATTCATCAAAAGTAGGAAATTTCATAATTTTTTATAAATGAATCTGATCAATATTAATTAAAAAAATGTTATCTTATCTTCCTCGGATGTATTTGTATAAACATGTGGTAAAGTAGGTGTGTGAATTATTCACTCTTGGTTTTCCCCCTCAGTTGTATAGTATAATATTTTATTCAAAAATTAAGAAAAAATAACTTGTCATTTAGTACTGAATTTATTTAAACACCACCTTTTACTTACTTCACATGAAAGAATAAAATCTAAAATTGGCAGTAGTGGTAGTTCATTAGCACTAAATGGAACGAAGCTCAACGAAAAGGTGTAAAAAATGTAAATCATTAATTATTTATACATGCCTCACACTTTATTTCCGATGGGATCGACACAAAAAAATGTATTTAATCAAAAATATTTTTTAGAAAAAAAAAACATTCGGTATCTTGGTTATGTAGTTGTTTTTCCCTACTTATAGAAAGTATAAGGATTTATGGTATGAATTGTTCTTAAACTGTTTTTATTTATTTTTTTTTTTTTAGTTTCGGTAACACGGCATGCTCTCTCTACTGGCACGTGACCATAACTGTACAATTATTAATTACTTTCTTAGCCATTGATTAATACTTAAGGTCATAGCAATGCACGCTTTATGTACCTATACAATGAGAAATGTCTTCATCAAATGAAATTTGCTCATCGACGGAAATATATCCATTTCCGATCCGAAACAAACGTTCAAATTTAGTGCGTTCACAAGGGTTTGTTCCGATTTCAAGTACCCATTCATTTCAGTTCCGTTCCCAGCTAGTGAATAACAATCCCGAAGATTCACATATGAATAAATTACAATATCAATTAAGAAACTGTAATATATACATTATAGTAAAGAAAAAAGATTAAATAACGGGTAAGATACGCATAAAAAATGCAAACCAGGGCACGCGTTTCGGGCTTGTTGGTCCTTATCGGTACGGTGTAGCTAAGTTGAAAGAATGGACACGATTTAGGATAAAGACAGACGGAAACCACTATGACCATTAATTTGGCGCCCAATGACAGTTTTTGACGAGTAACTCCGTTTCTATTAGTACCAGAGAAAAACGTTCTGAAAATAGATTAAAGAGGGAAAATTTGCTACAAAGTACCTCTTACAATATTTTTTTGTCAAACGAATAGTTTCCGAATTAGAGAGCTGTGAAATAAGAGGAAAATTTATAATTCGCGAAAAAACTGTATTTTCATCCGATTTTTTTCACATTGTCTACGATACATATTGCAAAAGAAAAGAACTCATTTCCACACCACCCACGAGGTAGAGTTTAGTGGCACATTTTTTTACATGATGTCTTCAGGAGCCTAATCCACAATCAAATACATTACTCCATCAGCAACGTTAACTAAACCAGTATTAGTAGAGTATGTTTCTGGAAGAAATCTCGTTATACTGAACGTAGGGTCTTCTGTCTCTAAATAAAACTGGTATGAAATACAAAAATACGTAAAACTTCATTTTTATGATAACAATTTTATTTTAAGGTACACAAAATTATTAAAACTGATTCTATTATGTTTCTTTCTTTTTCGTTCTCTTAAAGTTTTTCAAGTGGCAGTAGTGGCTTCAGAGGCAGCAGTGGCTTCAGAGGCAGCAGTGGCTTCAGAAGATCCAAAATAGGTTGAAGTAATTCTGAAAATAATAAGTATTTATTATTTTTATAAAGAATTTGTTAAATGTGTAAATACTGGACTGTATTACAATAAACACACATAAATATAATGGGTGGTATAATGACATTTTCATCTTTTAAACATGTTTACTATTAACGGCAAATAGGCAGAAATTTTAGATGAAATATGCACTCTAAATCAGGTTTACTATAAAATTCGTCCTGTTGGCCATCAGGACCCATACAGATAGCGACTTTAAGTATATTTTATTATTATAACATCAATTAGAATAAACGTAAATACTACAAGACCATTCGTTCTAGAATATTCATCCTCTTCCATTTCCATTTCTATTGAAAAACAAAAGGATTGTAAAACTCTGAGAACGATTCTTACCACAAAATTACAATATGGCCACCTTTATTTACATTGTTGCTTTGATATTTGCATTTGTTTCTAATACAAACTCAAAATTAAATTCCTATATGTATGTGATAATAAGATTGTTATGGAATGTCAAAATATAACAGATTGACTATTCTTGTGTAGTATTTGTAAGATAGCCAACATATATTTATGTATTATGTATTAATAATTAAGATTGGTCGTACATAAAATTTTATATACACCTCGGGCACAACCAGCGTTTAACGTCTCTTTAGGCTCTTGGTGCATAAATAACTATAAAGTGATTCTATTACAATTCGCTGTTTGTTCCTTTTTAACACGCTTTTATTAGCTTCTCCTGTATGTTTGTGAGTTTGTTTGTTTGTAACCGACTCTTTGGACTCGATTTTGACCCACTTTAAACGGACAGATTTAATTGAAACTTTGTACACTTACGAAGAACTGGTAACAATACAATAATTTGATAAGTTTATATCATTATCCTGATCAGGATCGCCAGAATTAAATAATTTCCTCACGTATCCTCTGCGTGAGAGCAAGTGGCTTATTACTGTTAGTACATTCCGTGATTCTTATTTCGTTCGTTGGCCGAGTGGGCTAAGGCGCAAGTCTTACTAAAAAACACGCTTTCATAGCACATCAAACTAAAAAGTGAAAAATAATTATTAATATAAACTGAAAACAATAATGAACGAAAAATACTAGTATTACTGTGAAAAAAGCGTGGGGCGCTTTGTGCCATATTTTTCGTACATCGAGCAACCCACGCTTTTTTCACAATAATACTAGTATTTTTTCGTTCATTATTATTTTCAGTTTATATTAATAATTATTTTTCACTTTTTTAGTTTGATGTGCTTTAAAAGCGTGTTTTTTAGTTTGTTTAAACAATATTTATTATTAGGTAACTGTTTGGAGCGTCATAAACCGGTTCACAAATAATAAAAGTCGTCAATTAGATTTTGTAATTTAAATCGCTTATTAGTATTAGTTATTAAGCTTGTTTATTTTTTCTTAATTTAAATGACACATGTCGTGGCAAATTTATTTCACATTAAATGAAAATGAATTTATTCCATACTCTTGTTACACACTGTATATATGACTGAAAATATACACATAAACATTTTTTGACATTGACAAATGATGTATGTTTCTTGGATATCATATACGAATATGTGTATCGCAAAATATTTAACTGTAAGCAAGTAATTCGCATCCTCGGCGTATTTTACATTATACACTACATGGAAGCTGTTACGCACATCAAGATATCAAGGGAGTGAGGTTTGACGTTGCTAACCACAGTACAAAGGATACCAGTCAATTCGAAGGGGAAAATATCCAAGTAATGCAGATAGGATTAGCCTATATTCAAATTTATATTCTGAATGACTATAAATGTAGCCTATAAACTTTAAACTACTTTCCAGTCAATAAATATTTTAAAAGTTATTATTAGCATAGATTAAATACATAGATATGTAGTACATCCTAATGTAAAATTTATCGCTCCAAATCCTGGTCCCCGAAATTTTCATATCGACACGAACAACGCCTATTTACGATGTTGTCGATGAATTTTAGCACGGGATAGAACTATCTATGTATGTGTATTTAATCTGTGTTATTAGTAAAACTGGGATTTTGATATGATTTTCATTTCAAATATGTAACAATGGCAAGGGATTTTTTTGTTTTTTACAATATTAAAAGTATAAAAAATTTGCTTGTTAAGGCACCCTAATTAGTGGAGTTGGCAAGTCGTGCGGCTATTCAGTGATGCCACAGCAGGTAGATAGTAAGATGGTAAGGCAATGGCCGGCTGGCGGACAAATCGAAGTAAGTCGTGAGACTAGTCCATTGCGTCGTAGTGTTTCCATGCTTATTTATTCCCCTCCGTTGTATTCATGTTGTTGTATTGTTGATAAGTTTATTTGTTGTATTTTATTGTTGATATTAATTTAATAATAAAATATCAGACATGCGCAAAGATAAAAAAACGGCCATACGCTGACAAAGTGAATAAATTTATCAGTGAATTCCCGAATTTATTCTATAATGGTGGTACATTAATTTGTAAGGTGTGCGAAACAGACCTGATGTGCCGGGATAAATATGATAGTAGACGTCACGTAAATACTGTGCAGTATAAAACTAAAAAAAATGCGTTCATTCGAAGACACAGTTTATGTTCGATTTACTGTTCATGCTGATTGTCTGTGATGTTCTGCTACACATACTTGATAAACAACCATTTCGGGAGTTTTGGAATAAATACAATCCCCAGGTGACGTTACCAAGCTGCGCAACGCTGCGTAACTATGTACCAACTGTACGCGATGACATTGTAAATAAGAACAAATGTGCTGTGTTTATGTGTTGACGAGACGACAGATCGTAAAAAAATTCAATTGTAAATGTTATAGTACGTGTACTGGACCCTCTTAAACCGACATTTCCACTATTACTCGCTAGCAAAAGACTAACTGAGTACTGGCAAAACAATTACGCGGGTGGTGCTGGAGAGGTTAGAAAAATTTGATCTGTCAACAAGTCAAGTGTTGATGTTTTATGACCGATGATGCTGCGACAATGCATTTGGTAGGCCGTTCTCTTCAAGAACATGGTTGTAGGTTGGTACATGTTACGTGTAAAGTGCATGCTCTACATCTTGTGGCAGACTCTATTCGACAAGGTTTTCCAAAGGTAGATGCATTAATAGCAAGTACAAAAAGAAATGTTCCTTAAATCTCCTAAACGCCTTCGTGCATTTTACAGCAAGTGTTCCGGTATTTCCGAACCACCACAGCCGATTCTTACACGTTGAGGAACATGGTTGAAGGCAGCTTTTCATTATGCTGAATATTTACAGTAAATAAAATCTGTGATACTACAATTCAATCCTAACGAGGCTGCAGCTATTAAGGAGAGCCAGACAAAATCGAAGATATATTCATTGAAACAGCTTTCACAAGAACTATAAAATACTACATGATGCCATACAAAACTTACAAATCAGTGCGTTGTCGTTAGGGGAGTCACTGCAAATAATGGACGAAGTAAATCGACTACTACAATCTGTAGGTGATGCAAAAAAATGAGCCCATTAGAGAAAAGTTCGCACGTGCGTTAAAGCAAGCTACCAGTTTTACCACATTAAGACAAATTTGTGGTGGTACTGATGGTGCAACCCCAGATGCGTTAAGTGCGTTTAAAGACTATTTTAAGTATGCCATCAATAGATGTCGAACGGTCGTTCTCAAAATAAAAGCATATTTTTTCACGACAGTGAACATCACTCACGGATTCAGCAATAGAAACATACCTGATGCTGCAAAGTTTTTACAGATCTTCTCCAGTTTATGATAACCAAGCTAGTTTATTAAGCTAGTTAAGAGGGTAAGTTGTGCATACATTTTTATAAATTGTAACAGTTTATTGTCTTTGTTACTAGTTAATTTCTTTTATTACGCTTATTATGACGCGTACGCCTATGTCTCGCCGCACGTGAAATAAATCCCTCTTTTCCTAAAAACGCTCCGACCTGTCGATTTTATTTTCCGCCCCCGACCAAAGTTCTGACCGGGTGCTCCAGCCTCGGATCACCTGAGCAGTCGACGCCTATGTTGGCCAAAAACAAAAAATCCAGTATGGCGGCTTGCTTTTCGAGATGTTTCACTATTCGGATTTTTTGGAATTCTTACATTACATTACAGACATTACTTACAGAAATTAGCTTGTCACTAACTTGTTCCAGGTTCAACTCTAATTTTACTGGCCTAAATATAGAAAAATATCACAGCCACACAAAAAAAATTCTGATCTGCGGTCTGACCATGTTTACTATATGTTTTTGGGATCGCTGAATCTGAATCTGAGGTCTATTTAACCCCATCACATCAGGATTTTGCCATAACCTCAAAAAACCCATAATATCAGCTATTAAATACATATGACCCTAAGAATGAAGTTGTAATCTGAAAACCTAAGCTCTTAAACCCCATAACTCACTTAATTAAAAATCTATCAACTCCAATAACTACGTAAGTCAGACATTTAACTTGATGTGTAGGTTATTTTAATAACCGCATAACTCTGGTCATTGCACCGTTTCTCGTTCAATTTTTGTTTTGTCTCATACACCCGAAACATACTGTTGTGTCCTAAAAACACCTTCACCCTAAAAGTATATTTTTACGTTTATTCAGCTAATGTTAGTTTTCCAAATCATTGTACCGTCGGCATTGGCATTGCCTTATGTACACCGCGGATAGGTTGCCCACCGTCACCACGTGGAGGTGCCCTAGATGCAGACGCACGCAAGATTTAATCGCTCTGAATAGAACCATTCTTAGGGTTATATGCATTTAGTAGCTGAAATTATGGGTTTTTTGAGGTTATGGAAAATCTTGATGTGATGGGGTTAAATAGACCTCGGATTCGGATTCATCGACCGCAAAAACATATAGTAAACATGGTCAGACCCCAGATCAGAAAAAAAAGTTGTGTGTGGCTGTGTATTTTACGTTAGTTTTCAGATGAGGCTTGTGTCTTATTTTTGCCTCAAATTATCGACAAAAATTAATACCTAATATTAAACGGAGGATTTATAATTAAACAAAATAATTAACTGCTGTTATACTACCACTGTCGCAAATCTTAGATCGGATTCTCAAGAAAATAAATAAAAGTCTTGGGTACAAATTCTTAATGGAAATGCAATTCTATCGCGAACTGGCGATATTCTTAGATATTTACTTTTGGGATACTAATTTAGCTCTAATAATCCGCTATAGTTTTACAATATAACTTTCACGATATTGGAATAAAATGTAATACGCCACATCTAAGAAAATGTGTAGTTATTTTTTAAAATTAAAACATCTTCATCTTACATCACTCAAAGTCTAAGTAAAGGAAGCCCATGGAGAATGAAAGTTGTACGAACGATTTCATAAATCTTGAAATGCCACTAAAGTGTTTACAGAACGCTGGTTAAGGAAATAAACTTTTTTGTATCACGTACCTACAGACTTTCATAATTATTTGTACTAACTTTGTTTTAAATTTCAATAACTATAGATTATGAAAGTTTCTACCATTATTTTAAACGAATAAGAATCAAAAATTAACTAAAATTTACTTTGATAAAGTTAATATTGTCAAAATATATCTTGTGTCCGTAAAGCATATATCTAAATTCGATTAAGTCGTTACAAAATGAGGAACAAAAAGTCGCTAAGACAGGTCAATTTTTAAACAAATTTCTCTATTTTTTCATGTAGAAAACTTATGACGTCATCTAAAATTTTTTCGCAATCCCTATTTAATGTCATTTGAAACAGCACATTTTTTACATAATGTTTCAAAAACTATAGTAATTATTTTTGGGAAACAAATTTTTTGATCTTTGTCAAAATTTACATTAAGTTCAATAAAATCCTTACAAAAATAATTCTGAAAAGTCAAATTTTAATTTCTCTGCTCGGTAAACGTTTGTGGTTGGACAACTGCTGATAGACCAGAGGTACACTTCAGAATAGAAGGGCAGCTGACTGCCAACAAAATATTTTATAAGATATAATGCTGCCATCAGTCACCAGCAAGATAACTGTCCAGCTCGTACTGCTAGGATTATCAAGAACTTAGTAGACCAGAACCATACTAACATGATGCCGTGGCTGACGAAGAGCCCTGCATTCAATTCAATAGAGAATATTTTGGATTATTTGGTTAAAAAGTATGCTCCCAAAACTTTAGATCTACAAATAGAGTTGAACCCTGGAATGCTATTCTTGGGGCGTGGCAAGCGCTAAAGAACACCTGCAATTTCTAAAATCTTTTTTTTTTTTCTATGAAGAATCACCAACAGAAGTGACTGACAATCATGGTTCGAAAGTAGATTGTTGATTGGATATATTTTTGTTCTTCACTTTCAATAGAAACTTGTATATCTTTTAATGAATATTGGCTTATTTGCTTTTGACAATAATAACAACGATAAATGAGATACGCTGTTTATGACTGTTCCGTCAGAGAAAAGGTGGTTACACCAACGAAAATAAACAAAAGACGATATCTAGATAAGTATAGATGTAAAGAATTCCGTACTCCTGAGTGTACATACACTACTGGTTTACTACTATCAAAATATGCTCGTAAAACTGCATTAAAATATCTTTGTTAGTTTTCCTCTTATTAGGAAAAAAATTAAAACATTATCGAAATTTAACACATTGTATCTTGGAAACGATGGCTTTTGACATATGATTCGTGTAGGAAATTAGTCTTTATTTTCGACAATCTCTAATACTAGTATTTTACGCTAACATATAATCTGGCAGATTCTAAAACCAGTGGCAATTCACAAGATCATATTGAATAAACAATGTGTATGATTATTTTTTCTAATTATTTTCTTTTACAAAAACTTATCACAGATAAATATAACATATATCTTTTTAAACATTTATTTTCCCGGCGATTTGCCAAAACGCTGTAACTTGGAATACAAAAAAGATAATACGCACATTATGTTCAGTACGACTGACTCAATAATGTTATTTTTAGTTCTAACTACTCTGTTTAGTAAAACCAAAAATAAATAAAACAAAAGTACTCACAAGTTGAACAATCACTTCATAACTTTAGAACATCCACCGACACGTGTTTCTGCATCGTTGCGTCGTCAGGATGGCCCTTTTGAAAGCCTCGAAAATAATTACGAATCTTAGTAAATCCTAATGTAATAAATATTAATGGCTTCAGAAAACAGAATAATTGAAACCATATAGTAGAATAATTTAAAACAAATTAGGTATACTTCTCTTGGTAAAAGTTTAAAATATGGAATGAAATAAATTTTTGCAAATTGTTATGTTCTAACTTTTACAAAACTTATCACAGAGAAGTATAACATATATCTTTTTAAATAATTATTTTTCCGCTTATTATTAAAAGGATATATGTTATACTTATCTGTGATAAGTTTTTGTAAAAGTTAGAAAATAATAATTAGCAAAAATTTTTAGCTTTATTATATTTCATTTCATTCCATATTTTAAATTTTTACCAAGAGAAGCATACCTAAAGTCTGTTCACTTATACTTTGCAGTGGTGGGTTGGACTTAATGAGCCCGATTTACTATGAGCAAAGTAGCGAGTGTATTGTAAATTGCTTGTTTCCAGGCGTAATAAATATATCAGTGTGGGTTACTTATTTATTACCAAGCGTAAAAAATATTTCAAGGCATTAGAATCAAGATAAATGCCTTTTAGGTTTATTGAATTGGTGGAAAAATATTTCAACAGAGTGTACATACATACGTAAATTTATTTACAATAACAAGAAATGCCCTTTATTGGTTAGCAATGGAAAGAAACAAAATAACAAAGATAAAATTGACATATTTTCTTTAAAGATTTGAATTAGAAACTAAAATTACTGGTTACGCCGAAATAAGAACATCCTAATTTAAAAAAAATTTCGATTTAGCTAAAGAAAGCCAAACGTCCTAAAAATGTCCGTTACTTTTTATTTTGTGTACCCATAAGAAATAATGTCAGAAAATAAAACTATTTTAAATTCCTCCTGCTTTAAAGCGGACCAAATTTATTGCTGCACAATTTTCATACTTCTGCTTTAAACAATGTTATGTTTCTCTCTATCTTAATATAAAGCTACATATATGCTGCATTTTGAACTGACCTGTGTAAAAAAGTGATACAAATATACATTATATTATACTACGTTCATTCATATGAGTACATACAATTTGTTTACCTGGGTTCGCAGAGCGACCCTTTCCGTCTATTTTAAATATAATACATTATTATTTTTAGGTAAGGTTAAGGAAATATATTGGTCATTAACAATTAGATTTAATACTTATATATTAATTATAGTCATCGAACACACAATTCAGTTTATATTAGAATGCAATCTACAAACGTCCAACTACTGCCGATGCCTATGAAATAAAATAAACAATGAAAATTGATTTAACCGCTATCAGAACTTTGCACTTGTGTATATCTACCTGCCGTCTGCACCAATCATCTACGCGCATTTTGTTCCCTATCCTGGCTAACGCTGCAAAGATTATGTGAACAGACTATAATTTGTTTTAAATTAAAATTTCTGTTACCTTGTTATTTAAAATTAGGTGTTGGTTCCTATTTTCCAATAAAAAAATATTAAGCTAACTTTCAAACAGGTGAAAACATGATCGATTTGGTTACTATTTTATTGATAAACGGATTTAAATAGAAACTATGCTCTACTGACAGTGGGAATATGTTGAACTTATAATCGATAATGCTCAAACATTCACTTCCCTTTCACTATATTTACTTACCAGTCAAAAGCAATCCAACTTTGGTTACCACCGCGTCTAATATTTCTGGTATTACTAAAATAAAAATTACATATTATTAGTTTTATACATATTTGCTACAACTAAAAATCTTCACGATAAGAGAAATTAATATATGACGCTTCGAAACCCATCCACTTATTTAGTGCAAGAAGATACGTTTTTAAATCCACATTTCTGACCAGTCATCAGCAACATTTACACTCAAATCATTTTCTGTGGAACGAGGTACCTGTGGTATATACAGGGTATTTCAATAATCATGCACCAACGATCAGCTGGAAATTCACAATCCAAAAATAATAATCCATAAATAAAAAGTTCCTATAAACATGGGCCCGGAAACGTTTCTTTACTGAGATAAATGTTATAAAGATATTGTTTTTATTAAAAATCTAAAACCTGCCTCTTGCGTTTTTTGAGAAAATCGACAAAAGGTGTATCCCTGAAACATACATATAGAATATATTTAAATATATTTTTTTCGCAGCATACAATAATATTAGGTACCAAAAATTTCCTTGAATACACATTTTGTCAAATTGCTCAAAAACGGCTTATTCGGTCTAAAGAACAAAAATGGCAATATTTCTTTAGATAGAAGGGACAATTTTGAAAAACAAAGAGCAACAAGCGTACCATAACGTTAAACAATAATAATACTGGTATGACCTATGCACATGCCCCTGATGAAAATAAATTAAATTCATTGAAGTGAATAAATTACTTTTTATGCAGTACATACGTACCCCAAGTTTCATTGCAATCACGTCACGATCATAATGATAATGACTATCATGTCATTTTACATTGTGACGACAAAATCACAAAATTATCACTTTTGTGTTAAATATTAATATGACAAGATGTCATAATCATTTTGACGGTCACAAACAAGTCAATTTCTGGTTTTGTGGAATTTTTTTTCCTTACGGGTTGCGGCTTTAACTACCCGCTGTACTGAAGCTTAAACTTATTGTATCCCATAGTCTCATTACTCCATAAGACCCGTTCTGTTCCAGAAGGCGAGTATACAGTTTATGGGAGGTCTGGCTATCTCTTCCGGGGTTAAAAGTGGTCCCTCGAAGTGTGTTAGTCTCATTGCCGTTAGGGTTGGGCATTCGCATAAGATGTGGGGGGGGAGTTTCTTCCTCTTCACACCACATCCTGCAATCTGGATTGTCTTTCACCCTTATATTGGTTAGGTGTTTGTTTAGTGTGCACTGTCGTGTTAATATTCCCACTGCACACCTCAACTGTTTTCTGCTCAGCTTTAGCATTTCGTTGGCCCTTGCTCTAGATATTTCTCCGATGAACAAGCGTGACTGCCTCATTCCCGGTATCTCTATCTAGTGCGAGTAGTGTTTCTGTCTTAATAGTTCCTTTACCGATCCTTTCACGGTACTGTAAGATACCCCGCAGGTCGGTTCGGGACCTGTTAGAATTGATTTAGCGCCTTTTTTGGCTAGCATGTCTGCTTTTTCGTTTCCCGTATTTCCCTGGTGTCCTCGTGTCCACTCCAGTTGCACACTATTGTGTTCTGTAAGTTTCTCCAGGGACTCCAGGCAGTCTTTTACTGTTTTAGATTGTATTTTTACTGCTTCCAGAGCTCTAAGGGCTGCTTGGCTGTCAGTGATGATGCGGATTATCTTATTTTTGTATGCCCTCCGTATCATTTCTTGTGCACAGACGTTTATTGCTGTGATTTCGGCTTGGAACACTGTTACGATACTTCCAAGGTTCAGGCTAATGTCTGTCCCTGGTTGTTCTCTCGCAACTCCTGCTTCGGTACTGCTTGACGTTTGTGGAATATTAGAATCATTTGTATTCGAATTTAGTGAGCGAAACTGCGTTGTATTGGATTGGGGGTCTCTGGATTGTCATTGATACTTTTTTCAAAAAAATTTTAATTAGGATTTTATGAGCATCTCTAAATAAAAGATGTTTGAAAAATAATTTTGTATAAATATAAATTTTCTTTTTATTTTAGGTAGGTAGCCGAATAAGGAATTTAAATTATTCAGGATTATCAAAATTTTATTACACAACCGAAATTTTAAAATTTACAAAATTTTATTAATTTGCCAAATATCTGTACATTTTTTTTTACAAGTTGTACAATTTCATGGACTCGTTATTATTTCACATCTAAACGCCACAAAACCTGTCTAGAAAGAAATTCTAGTGTGTTTCGTCTACCCAAAAATCTTGTTTTTTTTTGTAATATGCCTTGGTTTGGACCCTTTATCCATTCATGTCATCATTATAAAATTTTTCCTTTTCAAAATTATCGACAGGTATTTTTAAATTTTACATCATGAAGTTAAAATATAAAAAGGTACCTACCTATAAATAACCATTACTTAAATTAAGAAGTATGTAAATTCTCTACTATTTCACAATGTGAGAAGTCATCTTAAATATTTTAAGTTGTAAAAAAAAGGGTCTTGTTACGTGTTACGTAAATATAATTTGTGAGAATATAATAAAAAATCATGCCGTGGATGTAATTTTTTTTATTTAAAATTCGTGTTTTAGATAGTGTTTAAAATATCATTCATATGAAAGGAAAATTCCAGACTAAAGATTTATTTTTCTTATGTTTTTCAAATTATTCATTCTCTAGTAACTGGAGAATATTCTAAGAAAGAGAAAAAAAAAGAGAATTTTCCATCACTAGCAACGATTTTTCTAAACGTTTTATGTGCAAACTTTGAAGTACCTGAAAATCACAATGACCTTGAACTTTCGGAAATTTTTTACCTGGAGCGCAGCTGGAGACTTTTGCACCACTACATCAAGCGATCCATGTACACAACTCTCGCATTAAATTTGCCCTCCTACACATTATATCACGAGCCACTGATGCATTTAATAAGGGGGCGACAAAATAAGTAGTGTCCAGGGTGCCAAATGATCTTAATCTGGTTTAAAGTATCGATTATTCAATGATAGTTTTTTAGTAGTAAGTTATTTTGAAAATAAAAGAGGTTTTAAAATGTTTGAAAATATTTCAATGCATTTAACAATAATGAGTAAAATAATGATACGTTAAACTTACATTTGAGCAGTGCCGCTAGTCCTTTTCCACTTACAACGTCATTCAGTGCAGTAGTTACAACTGAAATTAAAAAGTATATTTTAATTGCATAAATCAATTTCGTACTTTTACAATCGATTCGCTGCCATAAAAGTCTTTCTATAAATGTCAGACCTGCTCTAAAACATGATATGCTTTATAAGGTTTACTCATTTGCCTTCTGTTAAATTTGTTTGGTAAGAAACTTCTATGGAAGTAATTATTGATGCCAAAATTTATCTCCTAAATAAATTAAACTTAAGAGAAAACCAACCCAAGGATATGATGTTTCATCTATAAAAATTATAATTTACTCTAATTTAGTTACCATCAATAAGCTCATCTTGAAAAGTTTTTGTAATATTTCCTTTATATCAAGTCCAATATGCAATTTTAAGTTACTGGATATTTACCAAAAGCCTCTCGTAATAACTTGCGAGCTACTTTTATCGAACTTGAATCACACTGTATCCGAATTTCTTCTGAAATAACGTGCCATTACTCTATGCGATTTCTTTTTGTGGCCGTTTTTAAAAAATTCAATATCTCAAGTATTTCTGACAATGACCAACTTCAAGTCAGAATTGTAAATCTAACGAATAAGCAATTCCAATCTGCAAAATGTTTTCAATTTTGTTAAAAAGAGGACTCAAAAGTGTCTGGAGCAAGATGGTGGCCACTCAGCATCTTTTGTAAAAATTTCGTATTTTTATTAAAAATAAATGTTTCGTTTCAATAAAATTTTATTAATTCGTCTAACAAGATCTAAGAAAAATAATAACCTAATGTGATCCATCATATGAGAGCTTGATACAAACCAACCTAGGCTCTACGTTTTTATTTATTTATTCTTATTTAGACTTGACGTGGTTTTTTATGCTCGTTATAAAGCCAGTGGAATATTTTGTCCAAATATTTGAATAAAGCTGTAAATTGATATTTTGTAGATATTTTGACATCATTATGAAGTCTTAAAATTTGAAATATTCATAATTTTTTTATGTTTACTTTTGTTAGTAAGTATTCATTGCTCCAAAATATGCAGTTGTTGATGGTGGAACATTATACTGAAATAAATAGATTGTTTTTATTAATTAATTTTTTACTCTTTTTCGACACGCTGTAATTTTTAATTATTATTTTTCGCGTGCCAACGCTAATTCTATTAATTCCTCGATTAGCAAACTCAGGATACAAAGAACAACAAAAATAATAGGTCAAAGCTGAAGAAGGTACAATATAGTAAATGTAGATTGAGAGAGGAAAGAGCGATGGATGATATAGTTTAGAAAATCAAGTAAGGGAGACTATGTTTAATTATTTTCCTTATTTTATCTTTGTAATTACGTTAAAATATTCCAGCTACCCTTAAATTACAACCAATCCCTTGAGAATTGAAAAAAATAATTAATCTCTGCTTTCGCAAAAATCCGTTTTCAGGAGATACCTTAATTATTTACATCCATGAATTTAAAACTTATGTTGCAATCAGTAGCGACTGGTAAAATTTGGTTGTCATATGTATGGGAGCATGAGACCTAAGCGACACTTTAAGCAAAAGTTGAAAAAAATTGTGTGCCTACTACCCAGGTTATTTTTTAAACAATTTGTAAAATGTTTGCGAAGCATTTTTTTTTCAAAATCGGGTGGAAAGTATATGGATAGATTTCAAATTTCAAAAAAAATATTGCCTTTTTTATAAAGTTACACCATTTTGAAATTTTAGCTTAGATTCAATTTTCACTGCGAATTTCAGAAAGGTGCAACTTTGTTAAAAATAAATATTTGATAATGATTATGAAATTTGAAATCTGTTGAAATATTTTCCACCTGATTCTGGAAAAAAAATGTTTTGTAAATATTTTACAAATTGATTAAAAAATAACCTGGGTAGGCATACAATTTGTTCAACTGTTTTGCGCACATTTAAATCGAAATTTTTTTTTCTGCAAAACTTCTTCATTTAGTCTTGATAGTTATGCCTTATAGTATTGATTGGGTTCATGTTCCAATACTAAGGTACGAAATAGTTTAAATTTTACCAGCCGCCACTGGTTGCAATGTTTAATGAATAGACAATTTTAGTTCAAAGAGAAACTCTAAAATTTTAAATACATTTTTTTATGATTAATTTGAAATCGAATGTATTCTAAATGCGAGAATAATACCAATTTTAATAATAATTGGATTTATTTTCAAGTAATTCTCATTTTGTGAATATTAAACAAACACTCTTAGTATAGGTATCAAAAAAAAAGTAGGATATAAGATGAAAATTGGTAGAGATCTTCCTTTTAATATATCAGTTTCCCAGAGGACTCAGTAAGTGGTGGCCACATTAGAAAACGTGTCAAAAATGAGTTACTCGGACCGGAGGTTTAATAAATCAGGTTTTTCACACATATGCACGAAATAATACAGTGCGTACTCCGGCATATGCATATGCTGGACTACGGTTTTCAATCATCTGCCATGTCGCAGTGCACCTATGCTGAAAATTGTATCGAAAACAAGGTAATGAAGATACGACGTTGGCAATTTTGTGTTAGCTTCAAATTAATGAAGCAAAATTCTGAAAAGGAGAGTAAAGCTGAAGACGGTGATAAAATATATGAGGTCGAGACAGGTTCATCGAAGAGAAGATTGAAGTGAATATACAGAATGACCCACTTTTCAGTTTCAGAGATACAGGAGGCGTTGTTTTATTTTTTTAATTTTTCCTCTCTCAAACAGATTGAGATATTGATATGTAATTTAGTGCACTTATTGAACAATTCATAAGCAATATTCAGTAGCTATTTTAATAATGTAGATATACTGGGTCTCTTAGTTCTGGAGTTCATCTACTCCTTAAACCTCTCAATCTCTTTTATTCTGCGCATATGCATAAGGGGTCAAATAACAGACTAACATCTAATGTTTTATGACAATTTGTATGATCGGTTGCATATTTTTGAATGAATTATGCAAAAATAACTTCTAAAATGGAGCAAAGTATAGAAAATATTTAATTTACAAAAAAAGTTTCCAAATTGATTAGCCATTCCAACTGAATAATTAAAAATCATATTATATGTATTATTTGATATTTTTTATCTGTCAATTTGATGTTTTGGCAAATTATTATTTTTTGTGCTACAAAATTGGATCGAGGATTTTTCTGATTTTGTTACTAGGGAGTGTTATACTGGATCCTAATTTTATTTTTAAATAACCTTGTTTATACTTGTGCCTTTTTTTGGCTAAAGAAAAATAACATAAATTTTGTGAACAATTTCTCATGTCTAAATCTTTCAATATAAAATAACTGATATCGTTAGTAATTCAATCATTAGTATCTGTAACATCAAAGGAGAAACATGAAAATATTCATCGGCAATCGAAAATTGATGTACAGAAAGATAAAAAAGTTTTACTAGCATATTTTGAACAAAAGCTCCACGACATTATCAGTGAAAAAAACATTGACATAGAGAAGTTTGTTAGTTTTAATACTTTTCATTTAAAGAAAGTAAGGCAGCAATCAAAGAAATTCAATGTTCTAATAAAATTAGACAGAAAAATTCTTAAAAGTTAAAATACTTTTGGCTGAAATCTATTAATTTAAAAATTGTTGTTGTCAGTGTAGCATGTCGACGAGAAGAATTAACTTTTCTTCAGCTTGAAAGCATTAATGACATGGGACCACTTTTCCACTAATTCTAACACAAAAGTCTACGTACAAACAGAATTTACTGCTGAAAACATTGAAGGTTTGGATTTCATTGAAATATTTAGAAAATGTTCCTCCCATCGCCCACCACTAATTGAAAATACATGGTCTGTTTCTTGTGTATTAAAGTGGAAAGTGTACAAAACAATATTTGTGTATAAATAGTATTGGAGGCATAGCCAAATAAATTGCTGAATTTTTGAAATTGCCGAATTCTTCGAATATAAATTGCTTGAGAAAATCACCAGCTATGTGGCTGGCTAATGCAGGTGCACACTATGGTGCAAAATATTTTAGGTCCTTTAATTAAATATATTTTTATCAAACTTTAAATTCTTTAATAGCACAAATATTTTTTTATCAAAATCAAATGTTACAATCTACGTAATATAATAAACAAGAGGATGATAATTAAATAGACAGAAAAAAATTATTTATATTACCATTGGGTCGGATTTTTTTTATAATTTGATAGTGCCTAGGTAGTATTTGCAATATCATGTGTTTTTCTATTATTACATTTCCCCTCAAGATCCAAACGAAATAGTGAGACCTTAAATTTAATAAACGTAATAGATTTCCATGCATTCGTAATAAGGTAATATAATGTTTCCAATTATTGTAATGCATCTATTACAAACGTAGTAGCAAGAATAATCCTAGAATTAGTGACAAAATATATGCGTTGGGGTTTGACAGATTTATTTGTGTTCTTACATGAGGTTGTCGAGGTTGATTCGAACGAATTTTAACAATTTTGACTAAGATGCAGCCTTTTATGGTTAAAAATAAAAATAGAGAAATTTTTTTTAAATCAAAATAATATACGTACGAAGATTGGATTATATATGTATTTTGACTAGTAGGATCCAAATATACAAAAAGAAAGAAATTGTCAAAATTGAAAATTTGATTTTAATGTAAATTGCATCAAAACCAAATTTGAAAAAATCCAGCCGCCCAATCAAAAGTTAGAAGAGTTCTCATATGATATAGTTTATACGAGCACAATTGAAATCGTATAAAAACTAAAAGCCAGCAAAAACAGTCGGCATCTCTTTATTCTATATATTATTTTATATGTACAATAAAGAGATGCCGACTGTTTTTGCAGGCTTTCAGTTTTTATACGATTTCAATTGTACTCGTATAAATTATATGTGCCATCCGGTATTCTTTTTATTGTTTATTATGTATTACTTTTTGTCTTCTATACTAATTATTCGGTAATTATTATCGCTATTGTTAGATAAAGATAAATTAAATCTATTTATCTACTTACCATCCCATGAAATGCCAATGGCTTCGAGTAGTGGTTTCAGAAGTACTTGAAAAAAAAAATAAGTAGTTAAAATGATATAAAAATAATAGTAAAATTTAAATATGCAACAAAGATTTTTTTAAATATTTTTCTTTTCGACAGTTTGACACTAGTGTAACTGCTCGAATGCTTGTATGAGGACTTTTTTAAATAAAAATTATGGATATATAACGCATGTGGAACATATTGCCACAGATATTTCTCATTTTCAAATAAGTTTAAGTCTCTAACTGATATATTTTGGAAAAATAAAGAGGTGTATTACTCGGCATCTGTCCCTTGACATACAAGAAATATAGTTAACAATACAGGATAGATTTATTGGGGTTCAAAATAAAACAAAGAAGGTTCAGTGCCATATCTCCAAAAAAAAACAATTATGCAGCTACGGACACGAGTTTCAGAATTATGGCCCCTCATCAGCGTAGTGTAGCTAAGGAATTGGATCTAGGATGGCATAGATCAAGAACAAGAACTAAAATAAGGCTGGAAAGTACAGTACACCTAGATCCTAGATCCAATTCCTTAGCTACGCTACGCTGATGAGGGGCAATAACTTCGAAACACGTGTCCGTAGCTGCATAATTGTTTTTTTTTTGGGATATGGCACTAAACCTTTGTGTTAGAGTTAAAAATATATTCACTTTATAAATTCATAATGATTGGTTTTAGATTTGTTCCAACAGCAGGTTGGACCAGTTCGAAACCGTCAAAAATATTCACTCAGCTGCCTCTTATACGCTAAGCTCACTCTCCTTACATTAATATTTAACTGGGTGAATATTTCTGATGGTTTCAAACTAGTCCGGGACTGTTGTTGGAATAAACCTTTTATTTTATTTATCAGAGTCTAACATATATCTTTTATCATAGGTACCAATTGTCCTGACAAGACTAATAAAGTAGTGATACGTTGTGTGATTTAAAAAAAATCCAATTATTTCATCTATCATTTTAAAAATATAAATTTATAAAACAAGTTAATAAAGTAGCCATAGCTGTACTTACTTTCTAACAAAGGTAGTAACTTTGCCAGTAGCGTTTGCAATATTTTTGGATCTAAAAAGTAAGTAGATAATGTAATATCTAATATTATCAACACGTTTTTGTTTTTAAAGACACATCAGTTATAGGAATAAGAACATGAATTAATATCATTGACTTTTTCATCAAATCTACGTATATACAGAGTGTTTTGGTCTAAACTTCCCAGGCCAATTGCTGGAAAACTAAAAACGATATTTAATTTCTATGAAAGCCAGTGAATATTGGAAACTATATTTCGATGTTCGTAGAACGTCATTGACGATTATGGTTTTAGCAGCGTAACGCCGAGAAAAATATTCAGTGGCAAGAATTAAGTAGATAGGTTATTCTCGTAATACATTAACTTCTAACCTCCAGTTGTGCAGTAAATAACTGACATCGTTAAGATATGTCCATTTACTTAAACGGAGGAGACTTCAAAAATTTACTTGACAATTATATTTCTGATTTAAATCTGATTTTATAATTTTTTTGTTACTTGTTTTTATATTACACTAGCGTTTTTAATTGTCATATTAACAATTTTAAGATAAATTCTTAATTCTTTGATATGGAATTGTTTGCTCCTTTCCTGTACAAGTCTTTATGCATAGTTCCTCTTCTGTAGATGATGTAACAAAATATTATTTAGAAATGAAAAAAATAAAATTCCATACAAAGGGGAAATGTTCCACTACTTTGATGGTTTTTTAAATATATATGATTTTATATTATACAGATAGTCGATATCTACATACATCTTCTGGTTGTCATTTTTATTCAGCTTTTCAAAAAAAAAAACGTAATTCAGAGTAATTTACAGACAGGGAATTTGGATGTCATCCCAGAGACGGATTTTTAAAAAACACACCACATAAATTAGACAACACCCAAACCAAAACCGAAGCTGCACGGACAGGCATTATACAGTTGAAGAAAACACGGACACACACACAATAAATCCCCTCGACTTTGCCAGAATCGAAACCGGGATTTGAACCCGAAACTCCATAGGCAGTAAACCAGCTACGTTTGTCACTTAACGCTCTGATCCACTGCGCTACCGAGCTCTGTAAACCTAATACAATTCAGAAAAATTGGTGATATAATAGTAATAAATTAAATTATAATTTTTGACAGTGTATTTACAGAGTATTTATTTAATCTTTTGCATGTAAAACTGGCACGGATGAGCGGTCGTCAATCACCGAGACTAATATTGGTACCGATGAACTGCCGAAAATTATATCATTAATCTATGTAGTGTTGAAAGGTGTTTGCATCTCCTAACAAAGACAGCTGCTGCTGACTAATGGGTGAGGGTCTGAGGGGATTACTTTATTTACACCGTTGCTCTTTGCAGAGTGCAGTTTGTAGTTTGTGCGGTTCGAGAACTCTCTAGTTGGCGACAGTGTTGCAAGGATTTATTCCTTAAATCTAAGGATTTCTACACGTAAATAGGAATTTAGTAATATTTTTGTAAAATATCCGAAATCAAAAGATTTTTCAACTCTATTTGGAACATGGCGATATAAACTATATTTTCAGTTAAATAATTTAGGTTTATTTTAGGGATACTTGACTTTGTCATAACTCTGTAACTCAGCATAAATTGTCAACTATGTTCCGTTGCATAATGAAATAAAATTTGTGCCCTAACCTAGCGGTTAAATTGGTACTCCTTAATCTCCTGCTTCACAGTTAAGATTAACAAATTAATAACATAGTAGCATCCCTTTAACAATTAACCTCCAAGTATGATACAATTTTGTTGCTGCAATAAAACGTGCAAATTATAATAATCACAGTAAACAATTAACAACTGGTAACAAGAAGAGATGAGCTCTCTTCTTGTTACCAGGCTTCGCCGTCGGTGACCTGAAAAAGCCGCCACTCTGAAAAGCATCAGTGTAGTAGTGGCCGTGCGTTGGAACGAAGTTCACCCACCCGTATTAGATACTCGAAAGAAATGCAAAGAAAACATTTGCTGTGATACCACAGTTAAATTTTAAAAATTCGGAGTACATAAAACCTATGAGACTTCGAATTAACACAATTAAAAGTGCAACAATAAATATAATTATAACATGCTCGCCTAATTTTCTATACATACGGAAAAGCTGTCTTGGCATTCCTTTCGAGTGTCTATTACATATGGGCGAACTGTATGTTATTTTTATCTACACTCACAAGAAAAGTTTAACGATATTTTTATAAATATACGTACTTGTTTTGAATTGATGAGAAAAGTCTACGAACATTTTTATGAATATACATATTTTTTTAATTAATTTAGAAGAAAAACAAACAAAAATGCCTTTTATGTCATATGATTTTGTAAAAATATCCCTAGACTTCCCTTCTTGTGAGTGTATATTAGCGAAATAATAAATAAATGTAAAATTAACATTTATTGTAGTAGTTACGAAAAGTTTTATTCATATTTCCTCGTGAAAAATCGGTTACATTAGTCTATTGATTTTAGTATAGGAGTTATTGTTTTGCTCCAGCAAGAACCATTGTCCATTAATGAAGTAATTTTAAGAATGTAAATTGAGAGTATAAATAAAATAGGAAATAGGATATTTAGACGAATGCTTCTGCATATATTTTGAATAATTAAAAAATAATTACAGGATAAATTTTAAAATGTATGTATGTTGTAGACCAATTTCAAGTTGGTTATTTTATAAAGTTTAGTTATTTTTTAAATGAAACTCGTATTTCATCACAGTGGAATAAAAGAACTCTACCCAATGGGAACACTTTGTTGTTTAAACATTTATATAACGTTAATTAACGTTACACAAACGTTAATTAACGTTATATAAACGTTAGATAATCATATGCTCTTCTTAGGTAAAAGCTATAAAAATAAAAGGTATACTGGAACATTGGATTTTTTTCTTTCCCTTGTGATCTTGCGTCAGAGGCATAGACCTTAATTAACTTTGTCTGTGTAAAATATAAAATATAAATTTGTTATTTAAACTAATCTTAATTATTGTTAAATTAAAAAATACTTGTTATTTAGGTGTGAAAATCATATTTTTACAATTTCCGAGGCGTTTTCTGATGTACAAGTTGTTTTTAGTAAGAATATTAAATTAAATTTAGTTAATCCCAAGGACAGCGATATATTGTTTTTATACGAAAAAAACTATTTTTTTAAACAGTTTTTATTTATTTTAATCTATTTTCCACACCACGTCATGTGAGTAGAAACGCTGTGTATCGACAATTTTTCTAAATTATTGAGAATAAGTGCTTTAAGAAAAAAAATACGAACATATTTTACAGTCATAAATTTATTAATAGAAATTTTAAAACTGGCAAACAAAACACAAAATTTATAATTTGAAAATATCAATAATTCATTTTTTTTTACCTAGCTATTTTATTTTGTAACCTAAGAAATGTTTAGCATTCATTATTCAGTTATTAACAATAAACTGTTTTGCCTATTGTGCAGTATATTTCACTTATCTAGATGATCTAAATTTTTTATTTTAACCATGTAAAGTTTTAAAAAAATAAATATATACACATGGCTACAAAAATGTTAAAAACTCGTGGTTCTTTCCTAACTAATAATTTTTTATTTCATTAATATTAATCAGTAACTATAAATATGCTTCGTACACCCATGGTATATTTTTAAAATACTATGCCTGTGACGCAACCACCTGAATTCGAGGTCCGGGAAAGCTCAGCGGATATTATGAATGAAATATAACTGAAATAGTCTACTGGTTATTGTTTACTGTGTTATAGTGTTGAAATCAAACATTACGAGTTAATGCAATATTTAAATTTGTGTAACAAATAACTAAAGGACTACGGGATAGAAATCCTAGAATACTTTTTGTTTTTTTTTTGTTGTATATTTTATATGAAAATATATTTATCTATTTTTTCAACAGAACATAGTATCATTTTTGCAAAAAAAACAGAAAAAATTAAATTTCACATTTTTGGGAGGGGGTAGGATCTAAGAAATTCTAAGGATTTTCAAGATTCTCTTGGTGATTCTTTAGACGCTGCTGCTGGCAACACTGATTGGCGATCTGCTGTGTGTACAGAGAGTATAAAGACAATTATCCCATATTAAATTCAGTGTGTTGATGGGCGTCAAAAATGGCGAGGCAGTCCGTATCTTCAGATACGATTAAGACATCGATAATCGCTAATCCATACTTATCTTTTGATAGTGAGGAGCTGTTGTGTAAAGTTTGCAAAGTTAGATTTTTATATACTCATACATCTGTTGCGATAAAATGTGGTGTCGAAGAAACATCAATCATTGATGGGGTAGAGGTGGGATGGTATTACTGTAACGTTACTTTAGATCGGTAGTTTTCTGTCACGTTCAGTCGCGTTCCTAAATGATAAAATAACTGGTTACAGGTTACTTCTTCCAACCATATGTTGTTTTCGCGGGAGTTCGTCTACTCAGTTTTCTCTTACTCGATTGGTTCTCAAAGCGAATCGCGTACTGCGCTCCCCGGTATTAATGCGGGCGCGACTTCACTAATGCCAATATTTTGAAAATGCAAACTCTGACTGTTAATAAGTAGGTAGTAATACATTACCCATCAAATAAAACTGTTAAAAGATAAACTAATATATTTCAAAGAATAATGCAAGTTTTATTTTCAAGGGTGACATCCTATTCTAACCAAACAAATAATAAACAAAACAATGAGTCAGTGAGCGTGTAGATGTCCAAGCCGTGTTAACATTTCACATAGGCGGTACTGGCATGACCCATCGCTGACTCGATCCACGACATGCTAATGAAACCGTTGTACACAGCATAGAACACGTGCAGCCGCTACATACAGCGACTTGTACGTAGTTCCGTTCCAAAATAACATTATTTTGAAGCGATAATTTCCTGGAGCGAACGCGCCTGCAGCGCTCCTTAAAATGTTCAGCTGCCTTTAAAAGAACAGTAAAACTGCTAGTGTTAGTGTTAGTTGGAATTATTTTACATCTGCACCTTACTAGGGCTTCCAACCTTCTTCAGATAAACCACAAAGAAGTTTACAAGCGAGTTTACAAAGTAAGCTTCTATTGTAAACGAAAAATATTATGAAGGAAATCTTGTATTTCTGCCTGTCCGCCTCTGTTATGTACGTCACAAGATCCAAATTCCCTAAGTCTAGCAATTTATAATTGCCCAATGTTAAACCATCAAAAAATAAAGTGCTCGGCGTTGTCATACTGTCCTTGTTTATGTTGAAGATGAGTGGAGTAGTGTTATTTTGAATTATTTCGTAAATTTGTACAATAACTTTTGTGTTATATTAAACTTTTCCAAAACTAGTAAATTTTTTCACTTGCACTCACTGTATATACGTAAATAAAAAGTACAAAGCTAATATGCGTATCTGTATTTAATATAGTAAGAAAATGTTTTGTTTACTTACTAAGTAACGGAAGTAACACTATGTCAATTATTTTTCCAATCGTCGCAATGATACCTGGTCCTAAAAAAGCACCATTAATCAACAATTTCTTCAGGATTTTTAATGTGGCTATTTCTTAAAAAATGTTTATTATACCTCTGTCCAGGGACAGTTCTAGGCCCTAGAAAACTGAGGGCCCAAAAAAATAATAATTTTTAAAAGTTTCATTAGTAACATCGTTTGTAATATTAATGTTTTCAATAGCTATTTTAATTTTTATATATTTTGTCTTCATAATAATTTTGCTATTCCGCGGACAGCGTAAAGTTAAAATGTTCAACAATTATTTTCCCAAGCTTTTTATGCATCCTCATACTTGTGATACATTTTTGTAATCAGAAAAATACTCCCTTTTTAGAAAATACCAAAAACTACTCTTATTGCCATTAAAAAATAATAAACTTGACCCCATATTTTTTGTGAAAACAGTGATAAAAGATACCACAAATGTACCTAATTTATACCCTCTAAATTTTATTTTTTTATCCGTTTACTTTGGATTTCATACACCGTAAATAAAATTGTCGCACCTGTACATATGTCCTGTCTCCTGACAATTTATTGTTGCCAACACAATTTATTTTTTTTAATTAACATGCAGCTCGAGAAGTTGGGGAGCCTGATCCCTCCCAGACCCCCATAGAACCGCTCCTGCCCTAACTATTTCATAAAATGGACTATATTTAAAATAATCAATAAATTTAATACAGAAAAATACTCTTGTAAATTTCACTGGTCTGCAACGAAATCCTCCTTTGTCAACATCAAGAACAGTATACATACATACAAAATAAGTTTTAGCGAGTTGTAAGAGAAAGAAAGTAAAGTCACAGCGAATACTGCGCATACGCATATCTACTACCATAAAAATCACTGTCAATACTTTCTTTCTTTCTCTTACAACTCGCTAAAACTTATTTTGTATGTATGTATACTGTTCTTGATGTTGACAAAAAAAAAATTTAAAAAAAAAACAAAATTTATGAAATTTAAAAAAAAATTCATATAAAAAAAATCTAGACGTGATAGAAAAAATCGGCCAACGGGAATAGATTCAGAGCATTAAAATCTTCATACTTATAGCATAATTTTTTAAAGGAGGATTTCGTTGCAGACCAGTGTTTTTAGTGTATCAGCGGTTTACAACAAATTTAACGCATATAAGTAACAAGTAATTAAATGTTGTCATTAATATTAATTGTTGGGAACTGGAACATTTATTTAAACATAATTTATACATTTAAAGCAGCATATACATTTTTAAAATATTTTATTTAATTTATAATGACTTTGTAAAAAAAATACAATGTAGCATTCAATAGTTAATGTTTCTTCTCACCTTATTGGGGTATTAAGCTACTGTCCTATAAATTATTTAAAAAAAAATGTTAAATAAACCTCTGCGCAAAAAAACAACCTCAAACTAATCCTTTTGGCGCGGAGGTGTATTTAACTTTTTTTTTTAATAATTTATGACAGTGGCTTCAAACCCAAAGAGGTGGGATCAAACATATAGGATATCACAAATAAATAACTATGGACAATATCAATAGTTAAAATGAAACATTTCATAGCATATCATCGTTAAACGATTTATATTTAAAATTAATATTATGTTTTACTAAATTATACACTATAAACTTGCGTCTTCTGTTGCTTAACATATTTGTATAAAGTGAAACTTCTTTCTACGTCTGTTTATGTAAGGGTGGGCAATATTTTAATAAAAGTGCTATATTTTTAACACGCTTTTATTAGCTTCACCTGTATGTTTGTTTGTTTGTTTGTTTGTTTGTAACCGACTCTTTGGACTCGATTTTGACCCACTTTAAACGGACAGATTTAATTGAAACTTTGTACACTTACGAAGAACCGGTAACAATACAATAATTTGATAAGTTTATATCATTATCCTGATCAGGATCGTCAGTCCTTTCCTCACGTATCCTCTGCGTGAGAGCAAGAGGCTTAATATTGTAAGTATATTCCGTGATTCTCAGTTCGATCGTTGGCCGAGCGGGCAAGTCTTAGTCGACGCGAAACGACGGACTCCTCGGGCGTGAGTTCAAATCCCATGGCTGAAATAAAAAAAAATTTTTTTTTCAGAAATATCTGTTAGATCGTAATATGTTTATAATATCAGCATCAATAAGCAATATAAATATAGTTTAAAAAAACTACAAAACACGCTTACATAGCACATCAAACTAAAAAGTGAATAATATAGTTTAAAAAAACTAAAAAATACGCTTTTAAAGCACATCAAACTAAAAAGTGAAAAATAATTATTAATATAAACTGAAAACATTAATGAACGAAAAATACAAGTATTATTGTGAAAAAAGCGTGGGGCGCTTTGTGCCATATTTTTTCGTATATCGAGCAACCCACGCTTTTTTCACAATAATACTAGTATTTTACGTTCATTATTGTTTTCAGTTTATATTAATAATTATTTTTCACTTTTTAGTTTGATGTGCTTTAAAAGCATGTTTTTTAGTTTTTTTAAACTATATTTATTATTCATATCCTCTGAATTGCCACCTTGCAAATAATCGGATATGGTTTTCCACTATAATAGATTGGAATTATCTTGCCAATCATCTGAAATTATAAACAATGTGGAATCCTCAGTAAGTAATTTACAATGACCATCTGGTGTTACTATTAGACAAAACCATAAAAATGTTCTGGAAAAAATTTCCGATCTAGTAAACCCCATTTTATGAGGTCAAATGTATAAAAAATTTAAGTTTACTTCAGCTTTATTTAAGTAATTGGAAGATATATTTTATTGGCTTGATATTGTAGACAAGATTTATAATCTTTCATCAAGAATACATTTTTTTTGTAAAGGCAAATACAAAAAAAGTTTGGGTCCCGTGGACCTCCTTTCAGCTAGCCAATTTTGCTCATCATCGAATTTATCATTTTGGCCTTTAGAACAAGTATACCAAATTTAAAAGCTTTATCTCAAAAACGGTGGCTGTGATCGCGATACTACAGACATGCAGACAGATTTTTTCCACAAGTTATGTTTTTTGATTATAATTCGTCGAGATTTTTCTCGAAATTGTACTTTTTCTCTTGTTTCATTCATTGTGTCTCTTCTGGTGGTACCACATTCACCAAATTTAATGTGTCACCTAAAATGTTTTTAACAATCTTAACTGCCAAATTTGGAAAGTCTCCCATTAGTATGTTTTGAGTTATCGCGGATACACACATACACACACACACACACACACACACACACACACACACACACACACACACACACACACACACACACACACATAAACACACGCACGCACCGACAGACATTATTCGGAAAATAGTCAGAATGGAATCAGCAGGGTTCAAAACATATAAAATAATCAAAATTTCGAGGTCGAAAAAAAAATCACGATTATTATACATATATTAGGTATAAGAAAGTAAAAAATGAGGCATATTTATTAAAATATTGCCCACTTACATCAACAGATTTTGAAAGAATTTTATATATCTGTTAAGCGACAGAAGATGCAAATTTACAGTGACTAAATTAAGAAAAACATATTATTATTAATTTTAAATATACATTTATCGATGATGTGCTATGAAATATTTCATTCTAAATATTGAATGCTATTTTTTACAAATAATAAGTTATAAATTAAATGAATTATTTTTAAACTTTGTATGCTGCTTTAAATGTATAAATTTATGTTTAAATAAATGTTTTCAACAACTAATGTGATTTTTAATGACGTCTGCTCTGATGGTCATGAATACGATTCTGTTAGCGGGACAAGCTTCCCGGCCTTTACAAATAATGCATCGTGCGAGGCACCTAAATATTAGTTGCATCAAAACACTTGGTATTTATACTCGACGCACAATTTGCCTACCAAGTTGACATAATCTGATGATTAAAACTAAAGGTTAATTATCTCCAGATGATACCAACTCACATCGAGTGTGGTACCGACATTTTGGTGTTTCATGAAGATACTTTAGTGTCAGTGGCATCACATCAAATGTTCCAACCGGCTATAAGATATTAATAGATAGCACTGGTCGACAGTGATTTTGTTAAATGCACAATTTCTGCTGTTTCTTATTCTGAAGTGGGTTAGAACATTTAATGTAAAGCTATCACTAACGTGGTTTTCCACAAAACACCAAACCACCATATACTGCATTCGACGCGTATTTCTTCAACCAAGTTGGCATCATCTGGAGATGATTAAAACTGAGTTTTAATTATCTCCAGATGATGCCAAAGTGGAAATGCGCGTCGAGTGCAGTAGGGTGGAGTGGGGTAAATGTGGCAAGAAAATGATAATTTAACTTTATTCATTTGTATTAAATACATTTATCGACCAATTTACTACTAGTTTCATACACATCACCAGTATTGATATGCAATACAATTCATATATTGTGTGATATAAATTATTATGTTGCCCTGATTTTTAATTTTTTTTAAAGCCTTTGTTGTTGCCACACTTACCCCACGTTTTGGGGCAATTGTGTTTTTGAACGGAAGTTTTTCTCTGATAAACTCATGAAAGCTTGACTGGGTTAAAGTGGCGAATTAAAATTAACTTTTTCTGATTTTCTCTGGACAATTTTTTTTTTATTATTATTTCATTACAACTATAAAACATATAAATATCGACTGTGATCAACAGTGTAAAATAAAATGGTTTAGGAAAATTAACGGGAAATTCATCAAAACTTAAAAATACAAACAAAATAATTGATTCAACTAATACATTGTCACTAAATGTTCAATTTGTGTGAAATAAAAATGGAAAGAATACCTTCCTCGTCTGATTACACAAGGAGATGGTAAGATATACTTAATTTCTTCCAAGTCGATCACAGATATATCGTCTTGTGGGGGATATATAAAATCATATGATATTCCTACTCTTCTGAAGAATTTCACTCTTATTTCTTGATTTTCAGAGTGGTCCAGAATTGCTACAAAATGTTTTATTATCTTCTTACTTGCCAATTGGACAATAATATATTGCCCAACGTCTGGACAGATTTTGTTTGCTTCACTTTCCTCAGATGCTTCGTTTTCGGACATTTCATAACTTTCTTCTTCCTCGTCTCCTTTTTCCATATTTTCTTCTAGTTCCTTCGGGACATATGAAGAATCACCAGACTCTGCATAAGTTACTTCTATATCATCTGTTTCAGATGATTCAGAGCTTTCAGTGCATTTTTGTTTTTGCTGCTTTTGTTTCTGCTGCTTTTGTTTTTGTTGTTTTTGTTCGTGTTGCTTTTGTTGCTTTTGTTTTTGTCGCTCTTGTTGTTGTCGTTTTTTTTTCTATTTGCACCTCCTTCTCTTTTCTAATCTTTTCCAAATAATCTTCTTTAGTTATTATTTCAGCTGTGTCAACCCGTTTCTTTTTTTTTGCTTTGGTTTTCCTGACTTCTGTGTTCTTATAGTTTGTAGTAAAAGTTCTTAGAAAGTTGCCACAGTAGAAGTACTGGGCTCATTATTAGTCAAATCTAAAAAATAAAAATATATGCAAAAAAGGCCAATTAATAAAAATTCTTTTACCTTTGGCGCTTGATTCTCTAATTTGATTTGATGTATCCAACAAGGGAGGGTTACGTTCTTCATTCTGAACACAATCTACTAATTCTTCTTGACTTGGCATATTCTGTTTCTGATATCGTACAAGTTTCTCCTTATCGAAAATCGTGTTGGGAATAATAGTTCTGTCACAGGGAAATATGCCAATTTTCCGGAACCCATTTATGATGGTGGTGTCCTTTATGGCAAACCATACTTCTCCAAGTATATTAGCAAATACGGATTTGGAAATTTTTTTCGCCAATGTTTCGTCGTTGCCATTCTGCCAACCGCAAACTCAAAGTGGATTTCACCCCTTTAAACAATGACACATTCAGAGGTTGTAAAAGTGCAGAGGTGTGAAGAGGAAGTTTCAGAATTGTAATATTCTCTGACATGGCTAATTCAAGATAGCTGGGCGATCTTTACAATGAGCTAAAAAAACTTGTTGGAACCACTTAAAAAATATGATCTCAGTCATCTGTCCATTTTCGCTAACATAATATGATGTCCCAGGATAGGCTTTTTCTCCTAGCATACTATCCCATAACCTTTTACCCTTATGCAGGATTAAAGGTGGCATTTTTGCACCGTCTGCATTTACACAAGCTAGTACAGTTGTCATGTCATGACCCGATCCAGCACTTTGCCTTTAAGCTACTTCCCCAATTCCAACCACAACTCGAATTCCTTTGAATCGTGGTTAAATCCAGTTTCATCGCAATTCCAGATACAATTGGATTTGTTCAATAAATTATTTTCGCGCATTATAATTTCCAACTTATCAAAAAAGTCATAAACAATGAAAGGATCTCGATGTTGTTTGGCCCGAGATGCTTCCAGCAATTCAGCTCTCTTCAATGATAACTTGTGCCTCTTAGAAAAATTCAAAAACCAATCCTCGCCCGGTCGGCCATTTTTAAAAGGTGTTTTTAATAAATTGGATTCAACATACTGTTGAACGGTATCCAGCATTTCTTTTCTTGTCAGACCGAAACCTCATCGATTCATCGTTCTTATATTATCAACTATTTTGATCTCAATATCTTTGGGAATAGCATATTGCTTACCAGAAGGACTTTTACTTAAAGGCTGTCTATTCTTCCAACCTCTAACTCGAACTTGGATAATGGAGCGTGGAACGAGAAATATTTCTGCAGTTTTTGAACATGTCATTTGGCCACTTTTCACTGCATCAATTGCACTATTTAAACTTTCAAATGAGTATTTGAAGCCCACGCCACGGTTACCTTTTCTTTTGTAATTTCGGACCATTGTGTTTAATTTTCTGTTAATAAAAACAAAACATAGCAGATGCACACATAACCACAATTGTCAAAAAAGCATGCCACAATTGCCCCTCAGTCAGGTTCCACACTCGCCCCACCTGTTGAATTTTTCGGGGTTAGTGTGGCAGGGTAGCTGGTTAACTATATTTCATGAAAGTGAAGTGGCGTCTCTCATCAATAGATGGCGCACACTGAATAGTCACAGTAAACTGCAATTAACTGGTAGAAATATAATATTCTGATTTTCTACTATAATTTGAATGTCTCCACGTGGAATTGGTCACAGCTGAATAGTGATAGAGCTGTTTTTCATATTATCCAAACATGCCTAAACTCTCATAGTTTCAGTTTATTTTTGAATTGGGGGTTGGTGAATAATATAATAACACTGTAGACTAGCCATATTCCAGGAAGTCATTCTTTTTAGAAAAAGTCAGCCTGTTTCCACAATAACACCAAATCACGCTTACCACCATTCACCCTATATGGTGTTTCGGTGTTTGGTGGAAAATCGCGTCAATGTATGTTTCTTATGTTTTTGAAAGTGCTGATTCTGAATATCAGGTCAGAATTTCTCTACCAGCTTACATTTTTTTGTAATAGACCATTCTTATTTTCCATAAAGTGCTACGCTGAACTCAATAAGATTCTGCCTTTCAGACGACTAGTTCAACAGCGTCAACAATTTTTTTTGTCTTTTAGTCCATATGATAAATCTAAATATCTATTTCTAGACGTATTAAGTAGATTTAAATAAATTAATAGTGATTTATATTGCCATATGAGGTACTGTATAGCACGAATCTGAAATTTACAAGACGAACAGAAGGTGACTTCGGTAAACAGAGGAGTGCTATAAAATACAGATATGGCACGTATAATATACAAGATTTTATCTACGCTCGACTTAGTAATTATTTTATACATAAAAAAACTATTAACTAATCAATATTATTTATTGTCAACACAAAATATCTACAAGTAATAAATAATCAATACTAAATAATCAACACTACTTATTGTAAATATTAATCACACAATTTCGACAATTTATGAGATTAACTCCAGATTGAGAAGACGTTGGTTTTGTATTAACAGTGGTACAAACGTCCAATTTGTTTTGTGATGCTGATGAAGTACTCTCACCTAATATTTTAATTGCAGTTTTCTTCGGAGATTTCAATTGCAATTGTATTACTCTTCCATCCACCATGCCTTTTTACCGTTAAAAAGTCCAGCATTCGCTAGTATTGACGTTGAGGAACGTCGGAAGCAGTGTCCAGTATACTGTCTAGAGTTGGATAGTTTAAAGAAATTGGCAATTTTATAGGGTACTGCCCCAATTGTATTTATACCAATCGGTATATTAACACATTTATTATTTCTACATGTAACGAAAAAACGATTATGTGTACAATTTGGAGGTCTCATTTCAGCATAATTTTTAATAGTATTCCTCATATCAACACCTTCTATGTCTCCTGGGGTTATAAAAAGTTCTCTATTAATTTTTGTTTTTGAATCTCTAACTCAGACTTTGAAGCAACTTTCTTTATTTATAACATCTTCTTTTAATAAGTTCGTCAATTCCGCTCTTCTACATGCACCCGCTACTCCATAAATCAATAAGACCTTAAAAAATAAATATTTTGTTGAAAAATAAAAAAAGAATATTGAAAAAAATCACTTTTAAATTCAAATATATTTCATTGTCGGCTGTTTGTAGAAATGTTGTTATATGTTTCTTGGTTACAATTTTAGATTTTTTTCGCAAATAAATTAGCACATTTTTTTTAAATCTGCGTTTTTTCTTATTGATAGTTCTGTTTTTAACATAGAATAATAATTCCATAATGAAGTAGGTTTACGATCCTTACTTAGTTCGTTGAAATATGCTAGTAGAACTTTTTCACCAGTTATGTCCCTAATTGTCTTTTCATGGCATCATTTCTCATATCTCTCAATACTAAGGCATACTGTATGCGAGACTTTTGTGGAACAAGGCCTAGAATTGCTTCAAATGCACTTTCTTCGATATCTGCAGGCAAATCTTCGTCGGAAAAACTCGTTTTTATAGAATTTATTTTGATTTCAACGTTTTCAATACGTTTTTAGTAATAACTAAGTTAATAACAGTAGCTGTTTGTTAATATCTCCTTAGCAGCTGGTGGTGTAGATCGCTTCATCGACCAGCCGCGGGGTGATACGTTATGAATCCAACCCAACAGTGAGAGACATCATTAACTTATGACGCTTGTCAGTGTTGAGTTGGAGAATAAAATAATCACCGATTTTTTTAGTTTTTTTACAATATAAGTGAAATATTTAGTGAAAGTCTAATTAATTTAATTACTTGTAGTGTAACTAGTACTGACTCCTAAGTCAAAAATGTGTGGATTAAGTTTTATTGAAGCATACAATTGCGTGCTTTTTTTATAAAATGCATGCGATAAATATATATCGCATTAGTGCTATAAACAACGTCATTATGACATTCAAATGAGTGTCATATTACTGTCAATATACATATAACGAGCGTAGATAAACAAATTTTAAACAAGCACAAAAACTAATAGCAGTTAAAGAAAACAAATTGACAGATTTCTAAAAATTTACTGTCGTTTTAGGTTAAGTTAATAATCAAATACGATATGCACTTAAATGTATTGTGTTCTAAAAAAGCATACATATAACATTTGTCACTATAGTATTTAATTATTTTTTTATAAACAATATTAATTTTATAAAAACGGTATCTTATCTTTATGGAGTTATGATAACACCAACAGCATTTGCAGAATATCACAATTTGTGTAAATTATACAAACTTATAAATTATACTTAGCACTGATAACATAAATTAACATAAATACCTATTATAAATTTGTGTTTCATGTGATTTATAAAATATTATTTCATCAATATTACGTAAATACTGTTTCACTTATATGACTTACGTAACAAAGAAGAAACGTTACCATATAATGAACATGTTAAAAATAGTGGGAACAAATACGAAAGTAGGACAGGATTTTGTTATAAAACAAAGTTCTTTTTTCAATCTCATCTAGATATATAACTACTACTAGTTTGATTGACTGGAATTATCGGTAACGTATCAGGATCACCGTTTGGAGGTGCTTTATGCAAAGGGATGAAGCAACCACTTTCCCAGGGGTAACGACAGATATTTGATTCACAAGTACCTAAATTAAATTTAAAAATTTTATAATTTGGTTTACTCAAAAAGTCTAATTTGAATTTAGTATATTTTTTGGTGCCTTTTTGAAAAGTTAACCCAGATGTTAGTTTTGCATCTAATTTCAGTTACTGAATATGCATTTAATTTAAAATTTGATAATTGTTACTGCTTTTCGTGACAATTAATAAAAAGAATTATGGCGACTTACACATTTATGTTGACCACGTGATGCAACCGTGCGTCACCTAAATATACAATTTCTCACCTAAATAATTGAGAGATTTAATGGACCCATCATTAATATTGTATATCTGAATTAATCAACATTTAGCTTTACTTTGTTTAAAGAAATTTATATTTTTCAGTGCCTTGAAAAATTAATTAATTTTGTTTTTTATGTATGATATCAGTGACAATAATAATGACACGTTCCACATAATTCATTAAATTTGTTGTACCGTGTTTTTTACTTTAATTGAATAATAATATTCTTAAACCTACCCATTTTTATCCACAACTGTTAAATAATGTATGTATTTCTTCAAGGATAATGCCATCCATTATGCACTACTGTGAATAATGATTTCATTATTCACTGATTCTCAATTTTTTCAATATTTTAATAGTCGTGGATAAAGTATATTATTCTACTCGCATGCAATTGCTATTATTGCTATAACTGTGATTTACGACACACGACTACGGGTAGTATGTAAACTTTACCCTTGTGAATAATAACCATCATTACATGCTCGTCGAATAATACACTATTTTTGTGAAATGATGTATTCTTTTATTTTTGTCATAACGACAACATGTTTATAGTTTTGTCTACTTTAAATATCCACATCAAGATTAATTTATTGAGACAAGAAGGTTGCTCCATAAATAAATATATGGGCTATTCCGTTACCAGGATGATGGGAGATATTTTCCCTCTCCTCCTAGAGAAGCTCCTAATATCAGTTACGAAGCAACCTTTCTCTGTGAATTAATTTTAATGCTGATATTAAAAGAAAATGTAACTGTACGTACAATACGCCTACAATGCTCGAATTTCACCTGATTGTTGTTTAGTTTTTCCTATTTTTGGCATAATTATTTCATATTATAAGAAGTGTTGTTGTTGTTAATAGTTCTCTATGGCATCCTCACAAATATATTAATTTTTCGAAAATTAACCACTTTTTCAAGAGTAAATATGACATATACAGGGTGAGTCACCAATGGCGCCTCGGTCGATATCTCCATTAATATTTATTATACAGAAAAAAAGTTTCAAATGAAAATTGTAGGAGGCCAAGAGTATCACATTTTAAAATTATTTCTAATCACACAGGGTGTTTGATGTTAGAGTGGCATATCAAAAGTATGTTTTTTTTAATGGGACATCCTATATATTTTTGCAAATTCTTATTCTCTCTTTAATTGCCTTTTCGAATATATCTTGTTTTTGAATTTCCGTTGCGGCGTTGTCGAATTATTCAACTTTTTTCAAAAAAATTGTCACTTGCAGACCTCACTAATAAATTCTGCATGAGTGGTATTTTCACGGATTAAGCAAACTTCTTTTGTTAAATGTTAAGCAATACCATGGCCTAGCTTCCAGATATTTTAAAGTTGAAATTATTTGTACAGGGTGTTTATTACGTTGATACAAAAATGGCTAAGTTTAATCTATCATAACTTCATTTTTTTAAATGGAACACCCCGTATATTTTTACATATTTGGATAGAGTTTTTGTCGCTCTACAATTTTTTTTAACCTATAGTTATACCTAAAACCAACGGTTTCCAGTGAAACTGCATTCTAATAAAAATATCAGGTAATTTCTAGAAATTCGGATATCATAGGAGGCATTGGCACGTGTTTTTTTTTTGTTTTTGCAAGAAGGAACTACGAACATAAAACAATTTATTTATAACAAAACGGTAAATACAATTTTTTTAGTTGTATCTAGTTCATAAGATGTTTCCATTTTCTTGCACGCACAATCTTAGACGACTCAAAAAAGACTGGCTAACATTTCTTAATTTCTGAACATTAATTTCTTGAAATGCAGCTCTAATTCTCTCCTTCATATCTTCAGCTGTAGTTGGAGCAGTTCTATAAACGGTCTCTTTTACATAACCCCACATAAAATAATCTAATTTTGTTAGGTCAGGTGACCTAGGTGGCCAACAAATTCGCCCACCTCTACCAATCCACTTATCTGGTTATTCATTATTCAAATAGTTGCGTACTTGCGCACTAGTGAGCTGGCGCCCCGTCATACTGTAGCCAAAACCTTCGTATTATAGCTAATGGTAAATGTTCCAACAAATCTGATATACTATTTCTTAAAAAGTGTAGATATGCTTTTATTCTGCCTTCAAAAAAATATGGCCCAATTACATATACTCCTAAAATTCCACCCCAAACGTTTAATGACCACCTATGTTGATGGTCAATACTTCGTCTGAAATGGGGATTTTCTGTAGAATAATAGTGCAGATTGTGCCTATTAACATTTCCGTTTTTATGGAACGTAGCCTCGTCGGAAAACAACACGTATTCGAAAAAATCCGGTTGTTCTCGCACTTTCTGAATTGCCCATTCACAAAATTCTCGTCTCTTAATAAAATCATTAGCTTCTAGTTCTTGCAATAATTGGATATGATAAGGGTGAAACTTATTTTCTTTTATAATCCTTGCAATACTGGACTGACTAATATCCAATTCCCTACTTAAAATTCTAGAACTTACATGTGGATTTTCTACGAGGCTTAGCACAACAGATAATGTGTTTTCTTCATTTACGACTGGTTTAATTCGCTTCGGCTTCTTAAACATAACTTTTCCGCTTTCATCGAATTTAGTTCTTAATTTTGTAAAAGCCCGACAATTCGGATGTCTTTGGTCTGGATATTTTTGACCATACAATCTAGAGGCCAACAAACAATTACCATAACTCTCCCCAATACAGTAAATCATATTAATTCTCTCTTGCTTAGAAAAATTCATTTTAAATACTTAATTCAGTAGAAATTAACGTAACAATAAAGTCTGCAAATTAAAAGTGTTTCAAATTTGTTTCAAACAAATGTCAGTGATAAATGCCATCTAGATATTTGGAAAATTCACATAGTTCAAGTATTTAAATGTAGAATAATAAGACAACTTTCTTTTCATTTATAAAAGATGAAACTTAGATTAATTGAAACAATAATGTTCATAGTTTCTTGCAAAAACAAAAAAAACATGTGCCAATGCCTCCTATGATATCCGAATTTCTAGAAATTACCTGATTTTTTTATTAGAATGCAGTTTCACTGGAAACCGTTGGTTTTAGGTATAACTATAGGTTAATAAAAATTGTAGAGCGACAAAGACTCTATCCAAATATGTAAAAATATACGGGGTGTTCTATTTAAAAAAATTAAGTTATGATAGATTAAAGTTAGCCATTTTTGTATCATCGTAATAAACACCCTGTACAAATAATTTCAACTTTAATATATCTGGAGGCTAGGACATGGCATTGCTTAACATTTAACAAAAAAAAGTTTGTTTAATCTGTAAAAATACCGCTCATGCAGAATTTATTAGTGAGGTCTGCAAATGACAATTTTTTTGAAAAAAAGTTGAATAATTCGACAACGCTGCAACGGAATTTCAAAAACAAGACATATTTGAAAAGGCAATTAAAGAAAGAATAAGAATTTGTAAAAATGCATAGGGTGTCCTATTTAAAAAAACATACTTTTGATATGCTACTCTAACATCAAACACCCTGTGTGATTAGAAATAATTTTAAAGTATGGTACTCTCGGCTTCCTACAACTTTTATTTGAAACTTTTTTCTGTATAATAAATATTAAAGGAGATATCGACCGAGGCGCCCTTGGTGACTCACCCTGTATACTGTTGGAAAGTTAATTTAAGTTGTAATCGAACAATGAAATAATTTACAGGATGTTCTATTTAAAAAAACAAAAGTTATGTCTATATCTCGAAAACTGAGGCATGCATAATTTTCTTCTTATCAGCAACGGATTCTACTCAAAAAAAGTGCCTTAAGAATGTGTTACTCGATTTTCGATTCGACACGTAGTAATTGAGATATAGAGGTCATCCAAAAATTCCAAACGCTCTGTAGCTCGGTAGTCGAAAAACATCAGACGATCGCGGTTTACGCCTTTGTTTGTTTCTCGAAAATCGAGCTCAGGACACCTATATCGGTTTTTGTCTATCTGCCATAGTTTTAGAGAAAATCCCAAATCCCATCTAATTTGGTCCACCCTGTACATGTGGATATTGTTTTTTATATCTTAATTTCAACTTTTCAATATAACCGTTCGTTTTTTCTTCTGGAAAATTTTTGTTTTCGTACAATTACAATGTGCTCATATTATCGTCTAGCATTTTTTTGTATGACAAAATGGAATTTGATTACAAAAAATTAAAGCTACATGTCTAAAAATAAAGATATTTTGGTATGTATCAATGAAACTGAAATACACTGTATAACGATAAAACATAATTGTTTTCAGAACTACTAAAAGCACACGAATGTATTTTGTTATAAGTAACTTAATAGTTGTAATTCTAATGTCTACTGTATGAAAACAAATGCATATTTACCCAAATCTAAAATAGGTTGAAGTCCTTGTCCCGGAAGTAGAATTGATTTTCCTAAAATATTAAAAAGTTTTTTTAATGAAAATGGTAAAAAATTATTAATTTCCTGCTCCCATGCTTTAATAGATTTATTAGACATTTACTACCTGTACTTTAATGAAATTTATTATGATACAGATTTTTCATTAAGATACAAGTTTATAACCAATAGAAATGCAACATCACAGCAATATTCAGATCAAATATTGCCATGAGTATGACAGATCTAAAATTTGGCAATTTTGACAGTTCGTATTTAAGGAATATTCCGTAAATATAATATTATAACTAGATTACTGTTTCGCTTTCCGTAATTACAAATTACACTGAAAATTGATTTTTTATGAAACACGGTTCCTGAAAAAATTGTGATAGTAACCAAAACAGCCAGTGGTTTAAAACAGTGATTATGAATTGTTTGACGTATTGACGCATAATATAGCCTGTCATTTGATATGGTGGTAACTGTAATTATTATCGTATGTCTTTCATTCACATCCTCACAAAAAAAAAATGTTTTTTCGGATCTGGGGATCAGACTATGTTTATTATATGTTTACGGAGTCGTTGAATCCGAATTCGGGGTCCGTTTAATCCTATCACGTCAGGGCTTTGCCATAACCTCAAAAAAATCCAATAATTTAGGCTTTTCAGCATTATTAAAATATCCGAGTTTGAGTATAATTATTTCTGTTAAATGGTTATTGGGATTCAGGTTATAGGATTATAGGGTTATGGGGTGTTCGGGTTATGAGTTTTCGGGGTTAACAGCTTGAGTTTTGTGTTTAAAGTTTGAGTCACAGGGTTATATGCGTTTAATAGTATTGAAAAGCCTTAATTATTGGGTTCTTTGAGGTTATCCCAAAGTCCTGACGTGATGGGGTTAAACGGACCCCGGATTCGAATTCAGCGATCCCGCAACAAATAGTAAACATGGTCTAATCTCCAGACCAGAAAATTTTTTTTTGTGTGGCTGTGTATTATCATCAATAATGGTAATAAGTATTACACAAGTATTCTGTATTAGAAGTAACTAGTATTTTCTTTTCTAGGAATTAGATACAAATACAATATATAATTATTCATATTGACTTTTTTGTCATGCACGTCAATCAGCTGTTAAGCATTCCGTAACGTTGTTTTCAGTAACCGCAAAGTTACTGGTATCGTGGTTTTGGTTTCTATAGGATATTTACAGAAAACATATTTACTGTTTACCTTGTAAATTCCTAAAATTTGTGCTTTTTGTAAATACAATCAGTAAAAGTGAGCGATAGTAAGAGTGAAATTGAGAATTTAATTCCACCAGAAATTGTGGAATAGACCACAAGAACCGCAACAATTTTTTACCCATAAAATCAGCAAAACATAGGAACAATTTTACTCTGTTTATGGATTGGAGAGACAAAAATCGAGTTAGCAGCTTTTCAGAAAACGTCTTAATTGTTTATTTCATGACTGGTCGTAGAAAAAATAGAATATGCAACTCACATTTAATGATTATTAGACACTTCATTATTCTCATAACCGTGTCTTAATAGCTATCATTAAAAGGTCGTTGCATAATATACTATTCTAATAAAACATTATTATTATTATTATTACTGTATTTAATAACTGGTTGAAATAATGTAGCAGAACCTTCTATTGCTAATTTATAGTAAGAAATAAAAATATTAATTAGCATGTTTTACAACGACCCATATTTAAACCATATTTCCTCGTAGCACAATCTATGATTAATTACGGGTAAATTTTGTTATAAATTCCTTCATAAAGAAAACTGTTTTTCCAACAACCTGTAGTTTAGAACAGAGGCGTAATTTGCCTATGGCCAATATGGCCCCGGCCATAGACGCCTTGTTGCATAAAGACGCGAAGATTATAGTTACATATTTGTTTTTTGTTCTATTAAATAAAAATGGAGAATAGTCTGATGACTCATGATGAGTGAGTATAGATCAAGAGGCAGCAATACATTTCAGAGACCACTTTTACGTAGATATATTATTATATTGTAAACACCTAATGAAACATTCCCAATCAGATAATAAATTAGCGCGTGTGTTCGTGTGCTCTGTGTTTTTAATCTGCTAATGAATTTTCCCAAAACTTTCTTTTTTCGTTTATATGGCTTGAGACTTTTGTACATGGTAGTAGGCTGCCAAAGTCGACAAAGGTGTGGGGGTGTTTATTCATTTCTTTTTTCGATATCTGCATCCCTTCACGAGTTGTAGGGGCTTTTTCATTTTTCAGTTTATGCTTTGCATATTTAAAATCTATTCGATTTTTTAAAGAATTATTTATAGTTATATAAATATGTAATATTTATATAACTAAAAATATTACATATTTATAGTTATATGTTATACGTTCATATACAATTTCTTGTGTAACTTGCTTAGTTGAAGCGATCAAGCTAATAATATTTTATTACCTGGTACGATTACCATACCCCCCTTTTGTGCACGGATGGTGGCCCCAATTTATAATCTTATATTACCGATTGCTGCATACGAAGCGAGGAAATAGGTACGCCTGTTACTAGGTGTTTATGATTAAATGTTAATTTTGGATATCTTGTATACTAAGGGTATACAATTCTAGATCTGCCATTAAATATTTGCTCATTAACTTTAAACTACGAGGCTTTCTTCTCCATAATAACCACCCGAACTCACACCTAATTTTCCCGGATAAAATATAGAGCTAGCTGAGTGTGTCATTCACTACCCACTGCCTACGAGTGGTACACTATAATAAATCTCCTTTTATTACTATGAATTTAGGGATGAACAGCTCTGACCACTATGTTAAACACCCCTCGTTTCCTTAGATATAACAACACGAATTTAACAGTACCAATGGCGACTTGTGAAATTTGATTGTAACATATCTTATTGTTGGAGCATGGGATCCAAACGATACTTTATGGCATACCTATCGAAACTGCATTAAAGAAGTTTTGCAGAAAAAACTTGGAATTGAAATTTATGACAAAAAAGTTGGAACAATTACCTAAAGGTTATTTTGCACCAAGTGTCCAACCCTAGGCTATTTTGCAAACAATTTGTAAAATATTTACAAAGTGTTTTTTTTTAAATGAGGGGGAAAATATATAGAGGTTTCTAATTTCATAAAAAATATTGCTTTTTTTATTAAGTTACACCGTTTTTGAATTTTATTTTAGATTCTTTTTTTACTGTGAAAATTTTAAAAAAGGTGTCTTTTATCCTTTTGTTTTTATTTGTCTACGTATGTCCTTCATACGATAAGGCAGTAGTAGCTACCAGTCCTGGACTGGTCCAGTTTCTTTTCCCTGGTTATTATACATATAGATGTTTCCATATGCTCTATTTCAATAAAAAGAAAATTTTAATTATAATTTTTTAATTAATTTTCAATACAGCCATATAAAAAAAGCTGTTGTTTGCTTATATAGTATATAGTATTTAATTCAAAATATAGGTACAGGGTTATTCATTATAAATTACCCACCCCTTATCATCGTTATTATTACCTATAAAAAAAAAGTTTTAAATAAAAGTTGTGTGGCTATTTTGTTGAAATGCTATCAAAAGTACAGTAGCGTGTAAATTTCAGGAGAAAAAAAAAATAATATATTTTTTTAAATAGGATACCCTACATATTATTAAATTTTTGGAATGATCCTTTGTTCCTGATTTCAAAAATATGCCATATGTTACCTCTACCATATACCGTTTTTGAGTTTTTAAACAAATCTTAGTTAAACTAGTTACTGTAAGAAAAGTTAACATTATTAAAGTGAGCTATGAAAATGACAACTATTATGTTTGATAAGTGACATTTCTTTAATGAAATAATCAAAGTGGTTTACAGTGAGGAAGAAAAAAACCAAATATTTATACAAAATAGATAACAAAGATTTATTTAGGAAATTTAAATATAAATAAATGATTTTATAAAAGATGTTCAATGTGTCCACCATTATTGTCAATGCATAATTGGTAACGTCTTCTTATATTTATAATTGCACCGGAAGTGGCTTCATTATTTACATTCAGATAGTTTATTTCAAGTCGATTCCTGTCTTTAATGACCTGAAAACTATTATTATTATTATTATTACTGACAATATCTTTTAGAAATCTCCAAAAAAATTAATCCATAGGGGTCAAATCCGGACAGTTAGGTGGCCATTATTCCCTATCCATATTGGGAATACATTATTCAAATGATCTAGAACAGGTAGGACACTATGCGGAGTTGCCCCTTCCTGCATCCAAATCATATCATTAAATTCGGCTTCCGAAAAATTCTGCAAAAGAATATTTTCTGCTTCTGGAATAATTATTTCTAGATAGGTAACTCGAGTTAAACAATAAACATAAAATATAGCCCAACAATTTTGTTTCTGAAAATTCCACACCAAACGCTAACAGTTTTTCTTCCTGATTTTTTAATTTGTTTTACCAATCTTTTTCTGTTGTGTTTGTTTTAAGTTCAGCCTTTTCGTTTTATGAGCCTCTGTTAAAACTTGTACGGGTAAAATTTTATATGGTCTGTAGCTGTTATTTTTTAACGTACATTGGGTCTTGGAATAACTTTTACCTAATTGATCTCATTATTTACACTATATTCAGAATTTTCTAAGAAATAATACAATGTTTCAAAAAATTCTATTCGCGAATAAATGTGGATGGTCTTACTTTCGAAATGAAACAGTATATCTATCTGTTCTTCTTGGTTTGCTTGAACTTCACACTTTTTTCGACTAAAACTTCAGGTATTACTCACCTTTCGGTAAATATTTTTGAACGTATTTTCTGATGGTGTCGGACGACTTTTGGACGATTTGGATACAACACCCTATATGCTCTTTTTGCTGCACGTTTATTTTTGTTATTTTGTATATAACAAGTAAATATTTGGGCTTTTTCTTCCTTACTGTAAACCATTTTGATTATTTCATTAAAGAAATGTCACTTATCGAACATAATAGTTGTCATTTTCGTAGTTCACTTTAATAATGTCAACTTTATTCGACGTTTAATAACTCAGTAAATATTTGGGCTTTTTCTTCCTTACTGTAAACCATTTTGATTATTTCATTAAAGAAATGTCACTTATCAAACATAATAATTGTCATTTTCATAGCTCACTTTAATAATGTCAGCTTTCCATATTCGACGTTTAATAACTCAAAAACGGTATATGGTAGGGGTAACATATGGTATATTTTTGAAATCAGGAGCAAAGAATCACTCCAAAAATTTAATAATATACAGGGTATCCCATTTAAAAAAAATATTATTTGTTTGTATCCCCTGAAATATGAACGCTACTGTACTTTTGATAGCATTTTAACAAAATTCAATCATAACCACACAATTTTTGTTAAAAACTTTTTTTCAATAGGCAATAATGACGATATTAAGAGGTGGGTAATTTATAATGAATAACCCTGTACAATAATACAGTGTTTATCTAGGCAAATATATATCTCGTTTTATAAAAATGATATGGTTATTTACTTAGAAATGTTAATATATGCCTGAACAAAATAACAGCGTTATCTCTGTGTATGATAAATGTTCGAGTGGTAGCTCTTTAATTTTTAATATACGCTCGACATTGATATATGTTTGTATAGTTTATGCTTCCTACTTAATATTGCTTCTTGCTCATGTCATCCCTGTCTATTGGAATAATTTTTATTGTAAAACTTATTATATCTTTTGAAGGTCACGAAAGTTTTAGATTTTACAGGCTCTAGGTGAATTATAGATATTAGATTAGAATCCATTGAATAGTTTTTTAATTCAATATACAGGGCGTTCGTCTTCAACTTTTCCAACATAGTGATCTCTCTTATTTTGCGAGTAACAACATCGGTTAAATTGGAGAAAAGTTGCATACTTTTCTTATTAAGATTCTAGCACCAACAAAACTTAATTATTTGACTTGATTTCTCTAATATCTGAGGAAACGGAAGAATCTAGTATATGAAATTTGTGGTTTCTGAATAATTCGTGGCTTAAATGAAATTTTAATACATGATTGTGTTACATCATTGTTATCAGAAAAAAATCAGTAAGAAAAAATTAGATGAAAATGATTCTGAGTAAACGAAACGTTGTAATACTTATTTTATCAAAGTTGTATAAAACACAAAATTTGGTCTAAAAGTGTTTTTACAGAAGTTTGGTTAAATTGACACACCGAAGGATTATTTTTTCCAGATTATCTTCATTTTAAAAACCTCATTTTTTTTCTGGCACGTCAATGGCCATCCCTATATATGACAAAAAAAAGATCAAATTGACTCCAAAATTTCCTTACTAGTAATATTCTTTACATATTACGTAAACCAAAAGTCAAAATTAATAATAAAATTTTTAATTAATTAATTAATTGGCAAAATAATGTTGATTTAATTGGTATTTTGCCAGAATTTATTTCTGGGGAAGTTTAAAATTGGGTATTAAAGAGATAAAAAAAATACTTGTTTTAAGTGATTTAATTTTTAAATGACAAAAATATTCACAATCAGAATAATTTATGAGTTAGATACAACAAACCATATTACATAATTTAGTAAAAAAAAAATAACAAAAAACATCATAAACAAAACTGATTAATTTTAATTCATCAGATTTGGAAAATTCGTCCCGCTGAAGACACATTTTTGAGAAATTCCTACTTTTTGTTAGTTCTTACCATGTTATGTAATTATTTTTTATTATTATTTAACAATGAATCATAATGTAACGGTTCACATTGTAATCGCCCCCTATTTTGCATAAAAGAAAATTTAAGTTTATTTATGACCCTGTTCGTTATGCAAAACCTGCACAATTAAAGTGTGAGTTGTCTATAACTCTATGATTTTAATGAATACCTCTATAACTAGGGGGCGCGAAAGAGTCAGAAGTGGTGAGATGATTTGAAGAAGGCTCGGAGGAAGGAAATTCTACAAGGGGTTGCGGACAGAGGTTTTTAAATATAAAGCACGAGTGTGCTTATTTATTTTGTGCCTGAAAGTGATTAATTATTGAGAAAAAAAGTCAATATTGTTTAATGGTGTAGTGTATGACTTAGTACGCTCAGTGAAGTGCTAATTTTCGGTGCTACGCAGGTAAAATTTGTCTCCTGTGGAGAGGGCTAAAGTACATAACCACCTGTAAGTACCGCCATTTTTATTTCAATGACAAGATTCCAATGCAGGAGTTGCAAGCACGTTTGAACGTCGGTGTGAGCTGTTATTATTATTACAAGTTATTAGCTCTGTCCTAAATGATATGACAATAGTGCATTACATGCTCTTTTCTGTGACGGGGTATTTCTCTGTTTTATCTGTTTTTTTTTTTGCTGTTTTGTTGCGGTGTTTTGTATCCATAAGCCGTAGAATTTACGTTTATTGTTACCTTTTACCAGCTAGTTTAAACCTATCGCGACATTCTGTACTGTTTGACTTTTGGTTAGAATTTACTTGTAATTGTCATAAAACATTCCACCTTGTGTTCGCTATATTTCTATTAGCATAGACATGTTTATTTTTTATGGTTATAATAATCAGAGTTGTCAACTTTTACTAAAGTATTGAAAGTTAATATATGTTAATTACTGTTACGAAGTCTTGTTTTATAGTATACACATAAATTTAAGTGAATCTCAAAATGAGTATCTGTAATTATTCTGTAGCCTATTTTTAGTATATTAAAATTTATGTGGAAAGCTACGAATAAGTTGTCTTTTCAGTTTAAACGTAAACACCATCGCCTTTTCCAACATGAGATGTACGTTATAGTTTTGTAAATAATCTCAAGTTGTTATTAAATTAAATTAAATTCAATTGAAAAATTAAATTAAACACCACAGGTAATAAACCCCCTGTATCCCTGATACCTCAATATACCTTGTGTGGGAGAGGGCTACACATTTAGAGACAATGGTCAGACACCCAATGTTCGAATATGCTAAAAAAATAGATTTAATTCTGACTCCACCTCCCAACCCTAGTAATTTTATATTTGCCTTCAGATCTAGTTGGAGCATTCTTATGAATAAGTTTCGAATTTACACAAATTAAAGAATTTCAATTTTTTGGAAAAACCCATAAGTTATAACAACTAACATCAAGTGACATAATCTATATGTTTTTTCATGGAAATTTTAAGATGATATAATTGAAATTTCTAATATCGTATATTAAAATACGATCGATGTTTCAAATAAATCAAAAATATTTTAATAAAAATAAATGGTCGCCTTTGACTCTGTATCTCAAATAAGATGGAATTTCGAATATAGGTATGTGACTCACAAGTCATAATTTTGCATCTAAAATCAACCCTTAAGAGATTGTCGGATAATACTAGGATACCATCTATAAGAATCGATATGAACACCAAATAAATTAATATAAATTTCCTTACCACTTGAATGATCATGATGGTGATGTTTAGACCCCTCTTTCTTTGGTACGTCGGAAGGTACAGCTGAAATAAAAAAATATACAGTCGTAAAAATTTTCAATTCATTCGCATCTCAGGATGGTTATATGAATTCATAATGACTGATATCAAACAATTACAGTAATAAATAAAAAAAATGCAAGAAGGCTAGACAGAAACAAGTGATATTTTAACATTATAGAAAAAAGAAGAAGAATTATCAAATAACAGTGCTATAGAAAATAAAAAATACTTCAACTTATACAAATATTAAATACACCTAATTACTAAAAGTCGTTGAAAAAATATCAACGGAAATTTAATTGTACTAAAATCTAAAAAAAAGGACTTTGTATGGTCTTATTCTGTGATCTTTGTTGACAATAATCATCGTGATTTTCACTTATTTCGCTTTAACTTCTGAATACGGGATAAACTTAGTTTGAAAAATAATAGTTGCCCAGATAATGAATTCAATATAAATTTCGTGCTAAAGATAATTTTTATCATCCAAAACGAAAACGTATTTCTGAACAATATTACCTTTCTCAAGATTTTCTTGTTAATCATTCTAATAATGGTAATTTCTTCGAAGATAGACGATCCTAAATTTTATCACATATTACTGTGAATTAATACTCTTTTTTCACAAAACAAGGGTAGTGCAATATTTATGTATAGTTTTAAGGCCATAGTACAGTTACACAATAAAAATAACTTTGGAGATAACATGAACTAAACTTAAAAATTATATGAATCCATAGATTAAATACCTGGATACTCAAAATGTACTGTAAAATGTGGACGCCGAAATTTTTATACAGACCTAAACTACGCACGTTATTATTCAATAATAGTAAATGCATACAAATAGTCCATAATAATGTACCTATTTACAGTTAGGTTAGGTTAGGTTTTTGTGCCTGTCCTTGTGGCTCACTTCTAATTATATTTCACCCAATAAGTTCAGTCACTTAATACAACTGATAACTTTATTGGGTGAGAGTGTGTTCAGATCCTCTGGCAGCAGTTGCCCTTTGCCAAATATTGAGAATCGGATTCTCTTCACTACGTGACAGGTGCATAAGCCTTGGTCTAACTTCTCATCATCCTCCAGGCATAGATGATACTCAGCATTTTCCGCTAGGCCGAGTTTATGCAGATGATAGTTTAGTCGGCAGTGCCCGGTATATACCTGTTAGAGTTTTCAGATTTATTCTATTTGGTTTCAAAGGATATTTTATAAACGCCTTCGAATGAACTAATCCTGGTAACTCTTGCCAATACTGGAGAGTTTTCCTTTCAGCCCAGGTTGAGATAACCCTCTTAGCAGTACTTGAAGATATGCCAAGTATCGGTTCTGGTCCAATGACTCGTGATCCCACTCCCTTTCTTGCCAAGGGGTCGGCTATTTCGCTACCTTCCATGCCAGAGTGGCTGTGTATCCAAACCAGAGTGACTTTGTTATTTTTGCTCAAATGATTTAGAGCCTTCTGACAGTTCCATACCGTTTTGGAGTTACATCGGTAGGAGCCAAGAACTTTTATAGCTGCTTGGCTATCTGAGAAAATTTTTATTAATCTGCACGTAAGATGCATGTATTCCAGCCTTCACACAAACAGTTCAATGTCATGAACCTAGCATGAATAGTTGCAATAATACCTAGGCTTGAGGATATCCTCACCTTTGGTCTGTAGCTATATACTCCGGCTCCTGTTCCCTCGCGAGTTTTGGAGCAGTCTATAAACCAACCGCAGTAGGTTGGATTTATTCCGATCTCTCTCATATCTTTCCGGAAAAAGGATGTTCAAGGTCAGCTAGTAGTTGGTAATGGACACTAATCCAAGGGCATTTTCAGGATGCTGTGACTCTCTATTATCATCCAGCAACCTATTCCGTTCCATAAAACTAGTCTGCGGAATATTAATGATCGCGTGTTGCAATTTATACGTTGCCCACTTGGCCTCTCTCTCCAAATATATATGAAGAGGGGAGGATTTCCATTGTAGCTGACGGTGTGGTGCTAATTGCTTCCATTACGGTTAAGCATGCTAAGCTTTGCAATCCAGAAAATTTTGCTTTGACCGTCCGTTGTGATACTTTTAGCCGCCAAACGATGGATCCGTATGTTTTCATTGGTTGGATGACTGTAACATAGATCCAGTAAATTTGTTGGGAACACAGTCCCCAAGATTTAACACAAATATGACGACATATCCATAAGGACAGGTTGCTTGTGGATTATCTTTTTCAGATGGAAGTTCCAGTGATTTATCTAGAGCGATTCCTGGACATTTCACCTCCTCTGCAAATGGAATAGGTTCACCCATTAAGGAGGGCAGTCTTAAGTCCTCCAGCTTCCTTTTCCGGATGAATGATACTATTACTGTTTTTTGAGGGTTCACATTTACAGTTTCGGAGCTAACAAAATCCTAAATTGGCGTCCAGATTTTTGAGCGGTAAATATTTACATAAGAAATAACCATCTTTAATCTATAGTCAGGATTCCAGCTTTTAAAATATTGTCATAAGAACGCGAAGACAAAGTTTTTAATATCTTGCGGACATAAAAAAAATATTTCCCAAAAATTTCTCATTCTCAACAACGGACTTAATATCTCCGGGGACGTAAGACAGCACTGATGTATGATCTACACCCTACGAGTACCTTAAGTGGTCATATGCCACTTGTAATACCCGTAATGTATTATGTCGATGGGTGTAGGCCGAAATCGCGTATATGGGGTATGCAGAAAGTAAATGCATGAGGATTTGGCGGAAGCTCAGTGACTGAGTTAAAATCTCTCGTCACCTCGCCTACCTCCTCGCCTAGTGTCGAACACATCGAATTCATCTGCGGCTCTTTTTGCTTCCTTAAACAATTCTGCGCCCACTCCTGCAGTTTTATAATGTTTTACGAACCACAAGAGATAATTCGAACTCATAAAAATGTTACATGCCATACTTAGCCATACATACACTCCACGCTCAAGAGTCTTTGAGTCACCCCATGACATGAGAGAAGCACAAAAGTAACGAATGATCAGGATGAATGCTTCTATAGATATTCATCATCTTGCGGGTATTTCTGTCTAATTGGCGCAACTCGTCCACTTCACTACTCCAAAGGAATTGTTCAGAACTGGAATAGCAAACATGTTAACAGCAGATACTGTGTTCTTCTCAAAAAGTCCTAATATCCAAATCTTTCGGAGTAGGTTCTTGTACTTGAGAAGAGGATCATTTATTTGTTTTACAATCTAGATGTGACTTTGTTGTACACCAAGATAAGTATAAGTCTTACAGGCATCCAGATGTCTTAAAGATGTTTCCCCCTGCGAGCTGCGTATCCTTAGAGAATTCCCCGTGTCTTCCTCTCTTGAGATGGACGACTCCACATTTGTGTGATATTTTTTGATACGCGAAATGTTTTCAAAAACCAACCATATCCTTTTGGTTCAGAGATTATTTGTTTACATTGATTCATACATTTGCATATTTCTTCGTACGCTTTGAAAAAATATATTATACTTCACTTCAGAAATTTGATATTGTGAAAATGCAACAGAAATGGCGACAGGCCAACGCCTTTGTGTAACATATAATTGAAAAATTGTTTACTCGATAAAAGTAAATAAAAATGAAAATAAACATTTTCATCTAGTAATGTTGCTGTCATCATATGTTTGTACTTCATGAATGATATGGAAAGAATTTAATATAGTAAAATTAAAAACTTTAATGAAGGATGGCATAAATAATTCTAATATAGCTGATTCCTTATCCTAGGGGCTCAGAATAATGATTGATTAATTTAACTTACTAAAACTTTTCATGTGAAAATTCGCCACCATCTTGAAAAAACAGCAGTCAAATAACTCGTTGCTTTTTTCCACAATTTTTTTTTTATTTTTATTTGTTTATTTTTTTTTTTTGTTTATTACCGAAAACGTTCTTGAAAATTTTAAAAACTTTCTGACAACTACAACAAAATTAATAATAAGAATAAACAAAGCGGGCTGACATAGCCGCTTAAATTCACAATTATCTTTAGCGGGTTTTTGCGTATAGATATTTTCCCGTTTACCCAATAAGCAAAATTTTATATAGTGTCTTGCCTACCATAATTTTAAGTTTTAAATTGTTAATTTCATTATTTTAAGCCAAATATTTACATTTAGTGTAGTAGTAATTTTAAGTTCAAATAAGACGATAAATCGGCAGGAGTTGATATTTTTAAACATTTTTCTTAATCCACCAGACTCCGCCGCGCCCAACCCGTCAATTGCCACGACGCCCTGTCGCGTGGATGTCGGATTGGCATCGCACACGGGTGCTCTGCGTGGAAGCTTTCTTGTATAAATATAAAATAAAGTTGTTTTGGATTTGTTTTGAATTTGAATCTGAATTTGAATTGATATCTCTTTTTAAAGTGTTAAATTTCCTACAAAAAAAGATTATATCAAAATTATCGTAGTCGTAAATAATAAAATGACAGAAACATATTGGTTATATTTGTGTAGATCTTTACTCTATTCTACTTATCATCCTATATTAGATATTCTTCAAATATATTCATTGCACACCTGATCTTCTGCAACCGATGCAAATATTTGTAGACTTTAACACTGCTGTTCTGTAATCAAAGCTGCAAAATTTCTTTTATTTTATGAAGTAGATTGATATCTCGATGGAAGAGATAATAGGTCATTGGTTTCATTTAGCCACACCCAATGTCAAAGTTGTAACTGGGTAACTGAGGCTGTGATTCCTTAATTACTTTTAATTCTTTTATTCACCTTGTAACAATATCCTAAGGTAGAAAATCCAATCGGTGAGGTACAAATTAAGCATAATGATTACTGTGTGCAGCTTGCCTCTATTCATTTTGAGAAACCTTGGCAACTGCGCCTATACTTGATATAATCTTCCTTTGTAGAATATTTCCGAAAAAAATCCCATATACCTCGAAACCCAAGGTGAGGGGTATATATCCCTACTGCTCGATCACGGTGGCATACAGCTAGAGAAAATTTTGTTTCGCTACCAGTTCATCAAGATGAAGGTGGGATAATTTTTGTAATTTGAGCTATTACAGATCAAGATATAGTTTTCTTCAAATAAACATATTTAAAATTAATTCCCCACATGATTCTGACCTTGATGTCCGCTACTTGTTTCCTCTGTTATTTGATGAATCAAGCTGTGTTCGTGATGATGTTGATGATGTATCTTTTCGTGGATGGTGGTAGTAATTTTCTTTGTTTCCGTCTCAGGTTCGGGTTTAGGTTTGGTTTTAGATATATCTTGAGGCAAACCTAAATAAATTATTAAAATATTAGAGAAATAATAACTTTCATACACCGAAAATTAGCATTGGTCGTTTCTATTTAAATGTTATATTTTTCTTTCTCTACAAATATTTTAATAATTTTACTTTAATTGACACATGCTCTTGTTGCCTAATTATGTTTTCGTTTAAATAATCGCGAAACCAATAGCAAATTCAAATGAATTTGTTAAAAGATTTTTTTTCATTATATCACTAATTTGATTATTATTTTCAGTTACTAATAATACTGTCACGCAATTACGAGTTCTCCGGCCACTTGTGCAAAGGGCGTATTCAAAAAAAAAAAAAAAAAGTAACAATTCGAATGAAGAATTATGAATATAAGAATTATTACGGTTATAACTTTATATTTTTTGTGTTATTTGGCTGTCATATAAAAGTAACAGAAAACGAAATTGAACCGTTTGTATTTATAATCCTTCATTTAAAGTGTTACTAAATTTTTCCTTAAATTTTATCTTAGGATACAGAATTTTTTGGAAATTATACATTTATGATAAAGACTTTTAAATATATTTAGTTTACTATTTTGCTATTTTTTAATAAAATTCAATTCATTTATTTTGCACTGTTTTTTTCAGAGCAATAAATTATTTTTGTACCCGTACAGTTACAGTGTGCACAAGAAAACAAAGAAAAAAGTCCAGCATTTTTTTACAAATAATAAATTATGACCTTACATGGTCTATTCTTATAGTTTGAGAAAATTTGCAGAAATTTTAAATCAATGACATTTTAAAACATATAAATGTTTGCAATAGATCACCCTGTATAGAATTTGTGAATCTTTAGATACCCTTCAGGAAAAAAGTAATTGTTGACATATCTTCACTTCTGATTACCATAATCGTTTGTGATTAGTATCAGAATGATGTGATCGAAATTTTGTAGGCTGGTTAAATGTAAAATATGTAAAAATTAGGTTAAAACCGAATTAGTCTTGTAATTAATTGACAATTCAATTTACGGAAAAACTGCAACAGCTATTAATTCATTTATAGTTTAATTTAAAGGATGTAAAAATATGAAACATTGGTTGTCAAATTTATACTGCCCAGAAAGTTTTTTCTTGGACAGTGCTTAAAAAAAATAAATTTAATTTTTTGTTGCACAACTTTCGCTACTATAAATAAATTGAGGTTCCAGTTTTATATTGATTTTGTTCACAGCAAATAGATCACAGACGGTGATGCCCTTTTTTGTTTTATTTTTGGAAAATTGGATTTTTTAAAGTCCATTTAAATTTTTGGATAAAAGTGAAACACAAATTTGGAAAAATGTGAAGCAACACTGGGGAAAATATGAAATTATTGAAATGCAAGTTTCTACAGGTCTGTATAAACTGAAAGTATATAGTAGATGCTTTAGAGTATGAGTTTTGACATCGTTGAAGATTAGTGGCAAATTACATTGTTAACAATGTTTCGAAATTATATTAAAAGAGGTTCCAAATAACCCGAAGAAAGTGTTAACTCGGCAGTAAAAAATATTATACACGAAGTATGCTATAGACCAAATATTTTTAATTCCTCAAATTGTACAAATAAGCGCAGATAGAGTGAAATATGTATTTCTAAAATCAGTGCCTATAGTTAAAAAGTTGCTGCTTTTTCCCATTGTATAATATATTTTATATTTTGTTTATATTTGTTTGATTTTTATATGTCTACCTAGTTTGCAAGTCTTTCGATGACATTATTTATTTTATTATCTTGATTAGTATGGGAGTTACAGTCTTGTTTCACATTTTCCCATATCTGTTTCATTTTCCCAAAATCAAGGTTAAGAGTTTTCTTAAAAAAAATGTTTTCTTAACCGCCTTTCAAGTCACCGAAGTAACTCCCAGAAAATCCTAGGATTTTGTGTTGAGCAAAGAGAGACGAGGCCCTACAGTTTATTGTGGAGTCCGAACCACAATGGAGTGAAACACAATTTCTATTTATATTGTTTAATTTACATCTAATTAAAAAAAAACATGCACAGTCGACAAGATCAGTAACACTGCTTTTAACACTAACATGGGAAATTTTAATTTGTGGTTCAAAGTGACCAAAAAACTTAAAGGTTTGTTTTGTTGCATATTTAGCCCCCCTTGACCCCACTCAAGTACGACATAACATTCGATGTTGTGGTTTTCTACATATTGAATTAGTCTATTTGTAAATTAAATATGGTTAGTTTTACTGTCATGTAGATGCTGTTGCTAAATTTTCACCAAAAATATGATCTTTATCACGTATGAATTACTTAGATAAAAATAAGATTTTAAATTATTATCAATTTGGATTCAGAAATAATTGTTCCACCATTATGGCAGTTTTTAAAATAGTGTGTGAAATAGTCAAGGTCCTTGAGGAGAGCTTGTGTTGTCTCTCCAAGGCTTTCGACTGTATCTCACATGAAATTCTTCTCGAAAAAATTAGTTTTTATGGTATAAGAGGTTTGCTATTAAATGTGTTTCATTCTTATCTTAACAATAGACAACAGTGTGTCTCTATCAACAACATAAACTCAGAATGTCTTCCGATCAAACATGGGGTGGCTCAGGGCTCCGTCTTAGGGCTCCTTCTATTTATATTATATGGCAATGATTTTTTTCCAGTTTATGATGCCCAAAAAATGCATCGCATATGAGGATGACACCATCTATTATTGATGTTAATTTGAATATTTATGACTTAAATGAGGATAGCAATACCTCTATTAAACAAGCAGGTACTTGGTTTTCCTCAAATAATTTAAAACTCATTGAAGATAAAACCCAAAGGCTTGTATTTTTGACAAAAAGCTCACTGGTTAAAAGTAACAGTGTTAAAATTCTTGGTGTGGTCTTAGATGAAACTCTTAGTTGGTTCAATCATGTGGAGTAACCGTCTCACAAATTATCAAGTTCTATATTTATGTTACGTAGACTAAAAAATCAACTTAGTTTTCAAACTTTAAGAACATGTTATTTTTCAATTTTCCATTCACACATTAGTTATGCAATTCTTCTATGGGGGGTTCATCTCATGCAGTAAAAATCTTTCGTTTACAGAAGAGAGCAGTTAGGTTAATTATTAATTTATCAATATTTAAAATACTTAGTATAATGCCGTTCCTTCACTCTATATTTATTACCTTACTAAATAGAAATTCATAAGAATAAAACTCTTTTTCTACAAACTCGGATTTTCACAATTATGATACCAGATCTGCAATTCAGACATTCTCGTCTTAGATTAATAAAATCACAAAAAAATTCATTAAACCTACATACCTATTTAATCATATTCCTTTTGACATAAAATCTCTTAATTTTAATAGATTTAAGCATAAAATTAAAAGCCACATCTTAAATCACTGTTTTTATTCAACTAAAGAATTTTTAAATACACAAATTTGCATTACTTAAACGAATTAAATTGTTTCAAGTCTGTGTTTATTTATTTATTTTTTTTTCTGCTTATTTGTTTTGATCTGGACTACGTTTCATGTTATATGTTACCTCATATCTTTTATCTTTTATATAATGTTTTACATACTTATATCTTTTGCTTAGGTTATATTGTTTATATGTAGTTTGTCAAATGTCTTAAGACATAAATACTGTTTTATATCGTCTTTTATACTGATGTTTGTGTATAATGTTCCTGTGTGTTATACTTATCAATTTGTTCTTTTGACTTGCCGAAAATTTTTTTCTAACTTGGTTAAATAAATCTATCTATGAACAAAGATCAAAAAATTCAAAAATTCTTATACACTTTTTTCTAAAATAGTTACTTATGATAAAATAAAATACATATTTTAAATAACCTGTAATATTTACAAATAGTATTACTATACCAATTACTTTTATTATTCTTATTATCTACTTCATTAATTAAACCAATAGCTAAAGTTCAAGGTGTGATTCGTCAGTAGAGTTATCTCTTTTATTTTTTTATTGTACTGACTTTCTTTTGTTTTGTATTGAAATACGTATAAGCAAATTGTTAGTGTAGTATAGTGTAGTCTACTATTGAAGAGCTTTCGTTGAGAACATCATGTCTGGTATTTTTACATTACTATATTCATAATTCTTTTTATAATTCCGAAGAAATTCTTAACACCAATCATTTTAACGTACAAATCAAATCAAATTAAATGGAAACTAAATTACTATACAATCTTTAATTAAAATGCAAAAAAAATATTACCAATTATCTATCGGTGGTTGTGAACACTTTTTCAACCGCGACCCTCTATTTTGCATACAATTTTGCATTACCCTTCAATATTAAAACTCTGAGTGTACAACAAGGGGACACCTCTGGAGTTATCTCCTTTTTCCCTCAAAGAGATTCTTTCGTTTAATTGCAGTGATGGCAGGAATACAGCAGTTGTTTGTCAGTCTTTAGTCCGATTAAGAACCAGTTGCCTGCATTAATCGAAGCCATTCCTGCTTTTGTTGGATTTCTACCAAATTTTTGCGATTAGTTAATAGATAAGTGTCACTAAATGATACTTTATACTATCAGCAGCTCAACTCAGACACCAAAAGCTACACTGAATTAAAAACTCTTTGTTATAGTTATTTTCAGTTTTTCGTCAAAAGCTTTGGTGCAAAAAGGAGATATCTCCAAGAATTTGATTTTGTTTATAAAAACTGATAGATAAATATTTAATATCCAGTTTTTAATTAGATGAAGACAAGTGGTATTATAACTGCGACAAAAAATTAAGAAATTTCTCACTTTGAAATTAAAAAAAAGAGTGAAACGTTTTCAGTTTACTCGATTAACATTTTTTTGGAGTATCCCCTTTTTTGCAGCAAGGTCCTCAATTCAGTACAACGCCATATGTTATCGGTTTTGTATCATATTAAGCTTTCAGAGAAAAAAGTTCTATGAAGTCGGCCTAATAAAACTGGAATTATGGCTTTCGAAATAAATCCCATTTTTACTTTGTGTGTTAGTTTTGCGGGGCAGTATTTAAATAATTCCGTCGCTACGCCTCTGACACATTTATATGAATAACTTTATATTTTGATATCGTTTATTTACCTTGTTCCAAATAATGAACTAATATCCACCACTGTCAATAAATCAATCTTTTATAATTGAAAGACCAGAACGGATTTGAGAGATTTCAAGAAAAGTTTAATCTCACTCCTATTGTTCTTTTCGTTTCACAGGCAAGGCAAAACTAAAGCTTCATAAATCGATTTTAATCAAAAGTTTTCCTATGTAGCTAATAATATAAAATTTTTACAGCTCTATTATGAGATACAGTATTCTCTATCTTTCAAATGAACAATAAAAAAAAAGATGCCTTTCTAAAATCAACAACGGTTGAAGAAAGAATATCGAACTGCCGAACTATTATTTTTAATTAAAAAAAAGTCTGGTAAAAAGAATTTTCTTCATCATAGACCAGGAACTTTAAAAAAATTAAGAAAGTTACGATTTATGGTTTATGTTGTGCAAAATGTAAAACTATAACATATAAATAAAAGTTTCACATTGAAGCAGCCTGGGAATTATGCAAATACCTACTGATTAAAATTAAATAAAAGTACACAGGGCCTTCTCACGAGAAACACCATGCAAACCGTAGGAAATACGTCAAAAATATGTAGAAACAAAGTTGTAGATAAGGAAATTGTCTACAAAAATACTTCTATCATTTATTGTTTAACCGTCAGATGTGTACAGGGTGGGCACATTTCGATGTTTGTATAGAGTAACTCGGTAACTTTAGAGAGATACAAAAATATGGAAGACACATTTTTCGATCTCTTTTTTTTTGAGACAGTCACTGGCGAAAACAAAAATTTGCTATCGTCTTTTGTTTTCGAGTTATAAACAAAAGTTCAATTTTTCGACTTTTAGACACATTCTCGAGGCACTTTTTTCTGTATAATACAGTGGTGTCGAGAGAATTTAAAAAAAGGTGCTTATTCGAGTTATGGCATAAAGTTGTATTTTTTTAAATAGAAATCATAGTTGGCTATGGTTTACTTAAAAAAGGAAATTTTTTTCTCTTTCAAACTATATATCATATGTGGGGTCGCTTTTGACGTGTAAGTATTTAATAACGAAAATAATCTTTTAGTAGATTACTTCTTGCGTTTTTTTATATTTATTTCAAGTAGGCGTGTGTCATTTATGACAGTGTTTATCTATTTGTCAGTAAATTACATATTAATAATTTTGTTTCCATCATAATTACACCCCATTTAATAGTAGAAGTGAAGATGTCTTACGAGAATTACGAGAAATATGATATGCTAGAATGCTTTATTCAAAGTAATAACAATTGTGATATTGCATTCCAAATATATTTCAATCGCTATTCAGTCGCTAATAAAGCTATTTTTAAAAGGTTAAAAGATCTCATTAATTGTGGGTCTTTCAACAAGCCAAGACCAAAAAAATTACAACATTGAAAATCCCGAAGAAACTTGTTTAACTGTAATTGGAATGGCGGTTGCAAATCCTTCAATTTCAAGTCGTCAAATTGAAGTTGATTTTGGGATTTCAAGACGTCGAGCTTGGGGTATTTTGAGGACACACAAATTCAGGCCTTATGCAATAAAAAGACAACATCACCTACAACCAACTGATCTTCAACGAAGATTGAAGTTTTGCATCTCGTATCGTCAAAAAAGTCAACAAGATCCATTCTTCTCTAGAAATGTAGTTTGGACAGATGGAGCCTACATTAGCAGTGCAGAAATTTTCAACAAGCATAACGAGCTCTATTGGTCTGATATGAAACCTCACCGTACCCGTGGATGTGCAATCTCAGGGACGCTTTGGTTATTGTATTTGGTGTTATCTACGTGACACTCGTGTTTTAACGTATCATAATATACATCAAGAAAATCTTAATGACCAACAGTACTACGAAATCTTAAACCAGAAAATTATTGAGGAATTTATCGACAATCTACCCTTAATTGAGGCAAGAAATCGGTTCTTCCAACAAGATGGTGCACCACCTCATAATATCAGGACCTTTTTAGAATTATTAAATACCAATTTTGGAAATAACTGGATGGAAATTAACGGACCAATGAGATAGCGACCCGGATCACCTGACTCACGACAATGGATTTTTTCTTTTGGCGCCACATTAAAGACAAGTTATACAAGAAAACCAGTACCCGATATAAATGAACTCAGACAAAATTGTGAATTCCATTTCAAATCTTTATAACTATAATGCATTTCAGAGTGTTATGAAGAGGTGTAATTTATGTATCGAATATACGGACATCAATTTGAACATTTACTTTTGAACTTTTATTTTAATTGTAATGTCTTATAAAATTAGATATAAATATCTGATTTTTTGGTCTGGGCGTGTTGAAGGACCCTCAATTAATGAGATTTTCTTTTAACCTCTTAAAAATAGCTTTATTAGGTTGTCTTCTTTCTGGACAGCATTTGAAATGTATTTCGGATGCAATATCACAATTATTGTTATTACTTTAAATAAAGCATTCTAGCATATCATATTTCTCGTAATTTTCGTAAGACATCTTCACTTCTACTATTAAATGGGGTGTAATTATGATGGAAACAAAATTATTAATATGTAATTTACTGACAAATAGATAAACACTGTCATAAATGACACACGCCTACTTGAAATAAATATAAAAAAACGCAAAAAGTAATCTACTAAAAGATTGTTTTCGCTATTAAATACTTATACATCAAAAGCTACTCCACATATGATATATAGTTTGAAAGAGAAAAAAATTCCTTTTTAATTAAACCATAGCCAACTATGATTCCCATTTAAAAAAATAAAACTATGCCATAACTCGAAATTGCACCATGTTTTTTTTAATTTTCTCGACGCCACTGTATTATACAGAAAAAAGTACCTCAAGAATGTAAAATTTGTTTTTTCATAACTTTACAAACAACCAAGATATTGACATGTGTCTAAAAGTCGAAATATCGAACTTTTGTTTATAACTCGAAAATAAAAGACGATAGCAAATTTTTGTTTCGGCCAGTGAATTTGTCTCAAAAAAGATATCGAGAATGTGTCTTCCATTTTTTGTATCTCTTACAGTTACCTAGTTATCCTATACAAACATCGAAATTTGACCACCCTATACAAAGGCGTATGATAAAATTCACGGCAAACTCTTTTTTATTTTAGGCGATTTTTGTATAATCCCCGGGCCGATCCAATGTGAAACTTTTGGTTATATCTTATTGTACTGTTTCACATTCTCCATCTATATCATGAACCATAATTTGTGACCCCTAATTTCTTCAAAGTTAGCATAGAGAAATTTTCTAAGGTTTTGGCCTAGTATTTAATGAGATTAACCTTCAGTAGAATATGTCTTTTTAGGTTAATAATATGTATTTTGATATTATACCACTTGTTTAAAGAAAGAATCAGACAAAATTGTTTGATAAGCCGTGGATAAAAACTTGCTTTGAACATGCACAGAAAAACCTGTTTTTTGGGCGTACAGGGTTTCTCATAAATACGTGAACATAGACTAACTGCATATAGTTTAGCTCAACTTAATTTACCTATATACAATCAGTTTGACATAATTGAAGTACAGCAAGAGCTTATTGGGGATGAATCCCCCTAAAATGGGAGATAATTTTTTATTCTTTTTATTAATTTGGATTTGAATAATTTTGAGGTCATACAGAATTTCAGTTTGATTTTTTTTATTCTTTGTAATTTTCATAAAAATTAATATTTTAGGAAAAAAACAAAGAAAGCATTAAATGGTTTTATTCAAACAAAAACATAGAAGTAGTATCTATTAAACATTTAATTTTTAAAATAAAAAATCGTTAAGGATTTTGTTCAAAATATCCATCACTCTCTGCAATACACAAAATTATTCTTTCTCAAAAATTAGACAATACTGTTTAGTTGCTGTGATTAATGGAATGAATTAAATTACATTAAATGGCATCTACCTACTATGTTTTTGTTAGTGCAAAATGCAACAATATCAGATGTTAGAAAGAGTATTGTTTAATTTTCAAAAAAGAATAAATTTGTGTATTGCAGAGAATGGTGGACACTTTGAACAAAATATTTAACGATTTCTTAAATCAAAAATTCAATATTTAATACATGAAACAAAGCCTATTTCTATGTTTTTGCTTTTTGTTTGAACAAAACCATTTATCACTTTTTTATTTCTTTTTCCTAGTTTTAATTTTTTGAAAATCACTTAAAAAAAAATCAAAATGAAATTCTGTATGACCTCAAAAAAAGAATTTTTCAAATTAATAAAAGTACAAAAAATGTACCCCAAATTTTAGGGAGGACTCGCCCGCCAATAAACCCTTGCGGTATTTCAATTACTTTATATTAACAATAATACCGATTAAGCTCTCAAATAACCTCTAGTTGTGTGTTAAATTGGAACACGATACCTCAAATAGATTCCAAGTTTACTTTTTTCGAAATTTTTGGGGCAACTTTGAAGGTTAGGGGTGTAGTTTTATGTATAAGTAAATTAGGTTCAATCGTCATATTTTGAGTTAAACTATACGCAATTAATCTATGTCCACATACATTTGGGGTAGACAGCAAATAGTGCAATATTTTTTATTCAGAAATTAATATAAGAAAATTTAAATATCATTTTGATGTTACAGTTGTTAGACTGTATACTTTTTTATTTTTTTCTGATGGAAAACGTTTCATTGGTGCCCACGAAATAAAAAGTTTGATCCTCGTTTTACCATAAAACCCGTAAAATTTAGAGGTGGTTATATCATGGTATGATGGCTACTTTTCTCGGAATAGTGTTGGCCCACTTTAAAACATAAATGGTACCATTGATCAGTATGAATACATAAATACACTGAAAAACGTCATGCAACCCTACGCAGAAGAAAATGTATCGGTACTTTGGAAATTCCAGCATAACAATGAACGTAAGCATTTTTCTAGAAGAGTAACTGCCTGTCTTCAAGATAATCATATAGAAGTTTTATAGTGGCCTTCTTGTAGTTCAGACCTTAACCTCATAGAAAATCTCTGGATGATAGTTAAAAATCAAGTAGGGTCGAAAACTTTTCAAACTTTTGACGAATTATTTGACGGCATGAAGCAAGCATGGGCAGACATTCCAGTAGAGCCAGCAGTAGCCCAGACCTTAACCTCATAGAAAATCTCTGGATGATAGTTAAGAATCAGGTAGGGTCGAAAACTTTTTAAAATTTTGATGAATTATTTGATGGCAGCATAAGGCAAGGATGGGCAGACATTCCAGTAGAGACATAGTCCAGTCACATTAGAGGTTTCACCTCGGAATGAGAGATAATAAGCTGTAAACTTGTATAAACCTTTATTTTGGCGTTCTAAAAGTTGTCTCAAAAGTCTGATAGAATCTCGTGTCCGCGTCTTAAGATATTCAAGGTCAAATGTCACAAAAATCGGTTTTTTGCAAATATCTCGCTTCTTATGGTTTTAATGCCATTTGCATTTATTATAAAAATTGTAGAGAACAAAATTCTCTACAACTTTTGTCCCAAACATTTTCTTTATGTACTCTACCGTTTTTGAGATAGAGGGCGGAGACCGCGCCGCGCTTACCTATTCACAGCATAATGCAAGGTCAACCGTAAGTTCCGGTAAATAATACGCCGTATAAAGTCTATAAATCATTAAAAAATATTTAATTATGAATAATTTGCATTGTTTATTAATTAATACATTATATTTAATGATATTTTTCATTTATTAAATATATATTTGTTTAATATTACTTACCTTTCCGTGTAATTAAAAAATTGTTAAGTGGAATACTTTAAGTAGGTATATTTTAATTATATTCTAATATATATGTTAATTATATTATAAGTAGAAAAAGACTAGAGTAAATACATTTTAATTATATCTTTATTTAGAAATACATTTTCATATATTTATTACAGTTGAAGTTCAAATGTGGGAAACTTTTTCAAAAACTTTTATAATTAGGACTCGAGTCTTAATTTTCTTCTTCTTCTTCATCATCATCTTCCGGTCGCTCGAAAATTTCCAATTCAATATCATCATTTTCGTTGTCAAGGATATTTGTCTCTAGATCTTCGAGAATTCCGGGGTCAAATGTACTATCTTCATCGAGATCGCTTTGATACGGCGAAGAATTGAGGCACGCTTGCTCATTACACTGGCCACAAGCTAAAGAACATTTCAACCCCGATTTCCTACATCCGCAGCGTGAACCACAACCATTCTTGCAGTTGATTACACGGAAAGGTAAGTAATATTAAACAAATATATATTCGATAAATGAAAAACATTATTAAATATAATGTATTAATTAATAAACAATGCAAATTATTCATAATTATATATTTTTTAATGATTTATAGACTTTATACGGCGTATTATTTACCGGGACTTACGGTCGACCTTGCCTATGCTGTGAATAGGTAAGCGCCGCTCACCGCCCTCTATCTCAAAAACGGTTGAGTATATAAAAAAATGTTTGGTACAAAAGTTGTAGAGAATTTTATTCTCTACAATGTTTATAATAAACGCAAATGGCATTAAAACCATAGGAAGCGAGATATTTGCAAAAACCCGATTTTTGTGACCTTTGACCTTGAATATCTTAAGACGCGGACACGAGATTTTATGAGACTTTTGAGACAACTTTTAGAACGCCAAAATAAAGATTTATGCAAGTTTACAGCTTATTATCTCTCATTCCGAGGTTGACCCTCTTTTTTTGGCTTAAGTGACTGGATTAACATGTAAACGTTTAGTAGAGTTTATGCATAGAAGATGTTTGAAAGTCATTGAAGCTAATGGGTAATCAACTAAGTATTAATCATTAGATTTAGAGAAAATTTATTTGTTGTTAGAAATTTTATAATATCATTATTACGTTTCCAATTAGTTTGCCGATTAAAAATGTAGTTTTTTCAAATAAGTTAAGAAATAAATTGCTTAAAAAAAATTTTCATCTTTTGTTTTATACAACAATAAAGAATATACACTTCAACACTAGTAACATCGAAATAGTATTTGAATTTTCTTGTATTAATTTCAGAATAGAAATATTAAATTATTATTTGCTGTCGTTTCCAATTAGTCTGCCTTCAATGAATTTATGAGACACCGTGTATAATGTGTATCTCCTGACTACTTTGAAAACTTTTGAAAATTTTTACTTAGAACTTTGACTACATGTAAAATCTACATCGTAGAAATTTCCCCATTGAAATTAGGCTATGTACAGTTATTTAAGATGCATTAAGAATATGAAAAACGCCAAAAAAATCAACCGACAGAAATGCCGCCCGGCGGACACGCGGCGGTATGTTTGCATATATTTGTCGACCCCTTTTCTCTTTGTATTCAATGTGTCCCAATTAAAATGTATCCCCACATTATCTCAGTTGTTGATTTAAATAAGCAGCCCTGATATATTTTGAAATAGTCTGTTAGATTTTAAATTTCTGAGTACATATATACTAATATTTATTTATATATTATATTTGTGTCTCCTTTAATTTGTCTTTTTCTTTCTTGAGGCTTACTGCCAATATTTTTTCGAGGCTTTGTTAAATAAAAAATACAGATATGTATGTACCCAGTATGATACTGGAAAAATAAGCCTCTGCACTTGTGACTATTCTGGGTTAGTAACTATATTTTTTAGATAGAAGAATTATTCATGTGGTGGTAACCTCCAAAAAATAATAAGAAAAATTTAGAGAACACCACAAATAATATTCAGGGCCGGTTGTTACGACGTGGTTTAGCCAAAGTTCAAATAAACTTCGTTTAAAATCCAAGATTACGATTGTTACAACAATCGTAACATTGGATTTTAAACGAAGTTCAGTTGAACTTTGGCTGAACCACGTCGATACAACTGACCCTCAGACAATATTCCTTCATTTTGATTTCAATTGTTTTTTTTATTCTATGTTTATAATCTGTGACAAAACTACTGTTACTTTTATTAAAAAATATTTTTTTGTAACTTTAAAAATAATAGAAAAGCAAGGATGGGAAAACTCAGTGACTAGCCCTGTAGAGAAATAAAATGTGTTATAAGCAAAACTATGTTTTTTATTTAAAATTAGTTTTTCAGCACGGAAAATCAAGTTAAGCGCCGTCGATCAAAAATGTTTAAATATCGTGTGTTCGCTTTTTTTCTGCTAACGAAATCAAATTTGAAGTTCGTGGCCAACTTTCTGAGCTAAAAAACCGAAAAAATGCCAAAACCTCAATTGCTTGTAACTTTTTATTTTACGATCTACACAAAAAATTATTTAATGAAATTTGACGCAAAAAGAGTATCTTTTACACTATGTTAACAGTCTTTCCAAATTTACAGTAATATTTTCAGCACTCTCTTATACACATAGGGTAAAGTGTCTCAATCGAAGTAGTCTGTAGTACCAAAAAACAATTTTTTCCCTTTCGTATGATATCTACATGCGCAACCTATTTTTTATTTATATTGAATTGTTCGCCATTAAAAAAAAGAAAATGTAATCCAATTTTGATGTTCTTTAATATAATTAAGACATAGAAATGCTTAATAAGGACGCATCGTGTATATTCAGTGGGATTTACTAAAAAATGTGTTCATCCTAAACAATTTTTGTTTAAATTTATAAAACAACTAATAGTCTAATAATATTTAACAGCAAATTAAAATTATTACTTTTTATAACAGAAATAGAGAATACAACTTATTAATCAAGGTAACGCAAAACACTGAAAATTTTAATAAATTGTGAAAAATTCGATAAAAGTAAAAGATATGTACGGCACGTATATATCGTAGGAAAGAAGGGAAAAAGGCAATTTTTTGGTACTACAGCCTACTTCGATTAAGATAATTTTTCCTATGTCTAAAGAGGGTATGGAAAAATCTATTAGAAATTTGGAAAGTCTGTTAAATTAGTCTAAAAGGTATTTATTTTGCCGTCAAATTTCAGTAAAGAAAGTTTTCTGTCTCTCTTAAAATAAAAAAGTTACAAGCGATTGAAATGTGCACTTTTACGGTTTTTTTGGTTTCGGTAAATTGATTTCGAGGGCATTTTAAAGAAATAATAAGAATAATTTTGTTAATAAAGTATATCTATAAACCATGACCAATTAAAAATCGTTTAAATGTTAAAACTGAGTATGCAGCTATACACAATTCCACTTTCCCGATGATGTATATTACAGAACATCTTATCTGAATCTCAGCATAATATTGATAGGTGCATACATTACCCAATTGTAACTAATTTTGCTCATTTATCCAAAAGTTTTAAGAAAACATTTTACTGCGTTTTTGCAATTTTTAATTTTTTTTACAGAACAACAAATTTTTGAGTTAATATCTTTAACCTCTTTGAATTTCGAAAAGATATAACAACATTTATTTACAAGAAATTATCTTGAGACGAAAAAGAATTAGTAGTAGTTTTTCTGAATAAAGTTATTGTTTTCATAAAATTTGACAAACAGCATAAAAATGATGGTAAATTTTATAAAAGATACGCAAGGCATCCGACTCCGACATGCTTATTTGAACTGTAAATGATTTTAAACGCATACATAGAATTGCTTATAAATATACGAAACGAAAGTTATATTTACCTGATACTCCAAATATGCATATTACTACAAGTACTAACACGAAAATGAATTTTAAGATGGCCATTTCGTCAATGACTAAAATAAAACAATTATTCCGACTCTTATTTATATAAAATGATACAAATTTTGTTTATATTAAACTAATGTGCTTTAACAACTTTTAACCAATTTAAAATACATTTTAATCAGGCTAATGCTGCATTTAGTGAACATTACTAATAAAATGTCACAAATTCGTTTCAAAAGTAATTTAGGAGATTAAACACTATTGATTAGTTATTATTAAATAAGGATTATATGTTTTTAATAAATTAGTATGAATTTAGTAATATATTTCATATAAACAGGTTTTTAAACAAATTTGTAGTCCAGATTCTTTAGGATTCAGGTTTACCCTTTCTATTCTCTTATGAAAGAGACTGTATAAATATGACGTGATCAAGAGACAAATTTCATCTCTTTGTTTAAACTTTCAAGTTGTTCCCTATGAAACATTTGTGTACATTCGTTGCCAGAAATTTATATTCCCACATCGCACTGTAAAGCGTATTCTTTAAAGTATTATATTGTACTGGAGGATGTTCTCACCTTTCAGTGTTTCATAAGGTTTAGAACTGGAGCGCTAAGTACATTTTTTAATTTGTTATTCACATTATTCACGTCATTTTTAAGTTACAATAATAAGAAATTTTTCATGTTTCACTAAATTGGAATACCTTTGAAAATGATTTAGTATATGGCAATACGGAAAACGTCTACACTATTCCCTTTTTGCCTCTCTTCCATTTCCATTACAAAACCATACACAAAAATAATATTTTTACAACATAATAGAGCTGTGAGGAAGGTTAGCTCGTGAAGTTTTTTTTTATTTTTTCAACATTTGTCCAAATTTATTAGAAGGCACTGATATTAGGAGTATGTGGTTTCAACATGGTGTATCTGGTTTCAGCATGATGGTTCTAGACCTTATTATTCTGTAACAGGCAGGAAGCTAATACATAATAAATAGCGAACAATTTTAGTATATCATTTACACATCATACTGAAGAACCATGCCAAAATTCATCTGGGTTGGATTCTAAATACGTTTTGACACAGCTAGACTAGCACATAAAATAAATATATGATATACATAAATAGGCTCATTTAGTGAAACATTTTTCTTTTTTTTTCAATTTTTATAAACTGTTTCGTGTATAAACGGCCTCGAAAATTGAGGAAGATATTCGCATTTAAATAATCAAATGCATTGTCTGGCCGAAAACACCAGAGTGACGTCGGCAGATCTTATTAGTTAAGTTGGCTCGCAAGAAATAAATAGGATTAAGTATTTGGAGGACTCATTTAAGGTGGCCATGCTATTTTAAATAGTTTATTTACGGCATTCTGTGCCATTAATAATGTCTGATATTACGAATAATTGTATAAAAGCAGATTCTTCTAATTTGCCGGAAGTGGAATAACACTATGCAACAGTTTTCGGTTTTCCTGGTAATCAAAGATGTGTGGAATAACACCAAGTCTTGATTTAATTGCGACACTTGGAATACATGTAATTTTCTATAACTTCAAGCTAAAAATAATTTAAAATTATTTCTGTATCCTATTTAAAATTCAAGAAAACCTGCATTATAATGGAGTGCTCGTTCTGGCAAAAGTTTAGTTTTTAATCCCGTTGGCACTTTTAGAGTAAAATGTATGACCTTGCCAAATTTGTGGCTTATACCCTATAGATTATGAAGATTACTTGTAAAAATCGACATATACAGAGTGTCAACTCTAATTTTGATCCCCCCTTTATTTTCTTATTTATGAAGATTTTTTTAAAATTTTAAAAATGTTGCCGAATCTGAAATTTTCCGAATTTTTCATAAATAATATTCAAAATTACCTAGTGCCAATACATACGGTGGTGAAAGAAAATTTTTTTAATGGAACGCCCTGTATGTGTTTTGATGGGTTTGTAGTACTATTTGAGCTGATTTTAAAAATGTATAACTTTTGAGTTTAGATCAAGATCTGTCAAGATATTTGAGAATAAACATAAGAAATATTTGATTTCACTATTTCGAGGTGGGTTTGCATTCTGACTTAATACATTTTTAATTCTCAAAAGAATTGACTGAATGTTATTCTAAATGTCATTATTGTTCAAAAACTACTTGCAAAACAGGGTATTCTGTAGAATAAAGATGTGCAATTTTTTCACTAACATTTTTAATCATATGATTATAATTATGCGTAATTTGTATGAAAACGAGTCTTGTAATCAAAGGTTCTGAAAAATCGATTGTAACATTTATTGATTATTTGAAACTCCAGGAAAAGATAACCAACCAAAGGGAAGATGACATATTCTAAAATTATGTCATTTCCAAAAACAAAAAAATTGCTATTCTAGTTTTACAAGCAAACGAAATATAGAACATTTAAGAAGAACAACGGAGAAAGAGAAGAAAATTGAAAACAGTTGAAATGGATCGAATGTCTGTCCATCAACTTCTTCAGGTGTCTTGCGTAAAACTAATTTCTTCATGCAGATATGTAATTTTTCCCAAAAAGCATCAAAAACAAAAAGGCTTTCTCAGGTAATGACCACAAATACAGAAATAAAAATATTGCTAATAGACCACCAAAATCCCATAAGTTTCGAGAGAATTATTATTAACGATTTATAGCCGTGGAAACAAAATATCATTTTCATGTTTTTTAAATCACAATATAAAATGCAAAAAACTATCTAACAATAAACACAAAAGTGTAAAATGGACAATCAGGTTATCTGGCATTTACTAAAGTATATAAAACACTGGAAAAAGACTTTTAAAGCAAAAAAAGATATAAGAAGTATTCAGAATTGAATGGATATAAGTTCAAAAGACACATAACACAGACTATGTATAAATATATTTACCTCGATATTTACTAGTTTTAGAATATAGATCACCTTACCTTTAGTTAGTTATATTTTCCCTGAGTTTCAAACAATCAATAAATGGAATTAAATGGAAATTTAATAACAACAAATGTTAATTATTATAAATTAATTATAATAAATGTTGCCAACGATTTCTCAGAACAGATCCAGTTTAATACAAATTATGCATAATATCTTTCACGTTAAATTTTATTTTTGATTCAATCTCACTTTCTGAGTTTTTGCCTTCAATAGTACTTTCCATTATATTCATTTATTTTTTTTCTAAAAAGCAAATACATCAGTTATATGGTAGAAAATTTTAGTGAAAAAAATACATACTAGCTGATTGTGGCTCGTAAACAGTAAACAAGACAGTTTCTTATAAAGTTAATTTATTTATTACATAACAATTTCATGTAGGACCATATGAACTGATTTAATATTCAAAAAAAAACACGTATTAAGGTTATTGGTGGTGTAAATAATAGATCCTTTTTCTCACAAACTCTCTATTTAAGCTATCGGTTTCCTAGTATTGATACTAAACGTATTACTACATTTTCAAGCAACAAGACAAAAAATTTTTTTGAAAACATTAGAAGAAAATAAAGAGAAGTAAAAATTGGCAAATATAAGGTTAAAATTGTAAAGATAAAACTTATAAAGATAATACAAATATATAAAGATTTGTCAATATTTAAAGGTTATAAACAGTGAAACAATAAAATACATCACTTTAAAAATCTTATGTTAGACTATAAAATAAAAAATTAAAACAAATTAAGTAGTCTGCGATATATCATATGTTCATAGATTAATGACAGTGGAATATAAGGACCTCTATCTTGAAATATAACAACGTGATCTTTCAATTTACGTCGCCATGGCAGGTTTATTATTACTAAGTTTAATAAGACTAATTGAAAGTAGATCTAAAATTCTAAAGCTAGCTCAAAAAACCACAACAACCAACACCCAAACCCTAAAACTCATTTTTTTGCAAAAATAAGTTCCGGGGTCTGGACATCGGCCGCTGTGAGCCAGCTTTTTTGCAAGAACAACTAGCGAAGACTTTAAGTTATTAAGTAATCCATCTTTGTTAGCCAACTGTAGTCTCAAACTAGTCTCTGGATTGAATGTATGGTTTTCGTTAAGTAGGTGTACGGCAAACTGTGAAAAACCTGTTTGCAGTCTGAAGTGTCTAAGATGTTCTTTTAACCTTGTTCTGAAATTTCTGTATATTCTACCTGTGTAAATGCTATTACAGTTGTTACAGTTAAACTTATACACTCCACATTTGTCTAATAATGGAATTTTATCTTTATTGTGTACAAAATAGTTATTAATTGAATCAGATATTTTAAAAGCTATATTGCAGTGATTGCTAAATATATACAGAAAGAATAAGATACACCCAAAATCTCTGTCCTTTTCTAACATACGTATTATATGAGAGAAATATGTCCTTGTTCTACACATTTGGTTTTTCCCATTTACCTTGCTTACGGTCCCCATACGGTATAACTACTTTAAAATTAAATAAATATTTCATCTCGCATTGTCACATATGAAGGCGATGTATTATAAATAAAATTTTTAGCACACTTGCCGAACACAGTGTAAACTTTCAGAATTTGCAATAAAAAATAATGTTAAATGAACCTATTAGATAAACCCCAAAATCCAAAACCATAGCTGCACACTGTTGAAAAAGGCGGACCCACAACTAATCCCTTCGACGTTGTCAGGGTAGAAACGGGGATTTGACCCCGGAAGGCAGTAAAACCAGCTATAATAAGTATCAAATTTAGCTAATTAAATTTTACCATCAGAATATATCTATTAAATTTTCATCAGAAAGATATTTATCATAAAGAATATAAAATTACCAAACACCTTTTACAAATTCAACTCCAGTATTTAAATTATTTCTAACATTTTATCTCCTTATGGAAATGTTTCTAGCTGCCACAAATTGGTGATGAATGATTCAAGTTTCCCGGCTTTTATTTTAAGTGGAAAATTTCTCATACGGTTGGATTAGTTTATTACATGAAAATGTATTTTCAGGGAATAAGAAGATGTTCCTAAGGTTCCTGGAAATTTGTCTGCTTTCAACAAACCCTTAAATCAAGACACTGGTTAAGCTTAAGAAATATTTAAAAATATAATGAGCATGGTGCTTTTACTCAAAAAAAAAATTGTACTAGATAAACTAAATAATATAATACTTCCGTTGAGCGTAAAAAATTAAAAATTGTCAACATAATAATCCAGTCAAAATGTCATTTGACCTTGCAATTAATCCGATGTTTGTGGTCTTTTGAGGGCTTGTTGGGAGAGTATTGGAAGGTTTTTTGCCGAGTTGTCGGGAGGTTTGAGGCGTGGGTTTCTGCTATATTGGAAAGTGTGTCGGCGGTAGTTTTATTTTAATAACTTAGCAACCGTTTAAGTTAGAACAACATTTCAAATACTGTTTTGAAAGTTATCAAAAGGGCTACAACTTTGTTTATGAGCACTTTTTTCATACGATGAATGGTTTTTTAATTATTTCGCATCAAAGTTTTAATTTTACTCCAAAATTGCTTTTTTTGCCTTTTAATTTTTTTTTTTTCGTAAACGGCTACATGAAGAGAAAAATACAAGACACCAAAGTTGTAACTTTTGAAAAAAACCTATAGAATTTTATTTTTATTCATTTCCCGTGGATACTTCAAGCATGTAGCGCGCCTGAAAAAGTCGGGAAGTAGTCCAGGAAGTAGAGTCTTTGGCGCGTTTTTTTTACGTGATTTCCCCAGCAGGCCTAATCCAAGGTTTGCTGTTACGTCACATTATTCCGGATGCTTTTTGGAACTATTTTATTCTCCTTCTTTTCGTTGAATCTGCTCCCGTAGAATTTTTTTTCGCTTTCGGTGGTTTTTGTTTCCTGTTGCAGGGTTGTGTTTATCGTCGTATCTTGGCTGTGCATGTCTATCGCGTTTTCCTTGCACCATCTAAGAAAATCTCGGGTATTTTCGTAATTTTCACCGTTGCAGGTTTGACAAATGATCGAGCACTTCAACCCCGCTTTTCGGCATCAAGTCCAATCCGCGTTCTATTCCAGCCCAATATTTCAGGATCAAGTTAGTTTCCAAGTCACGCTTGCATCTGCAGGTATGTTCGGAAACTATGTTGTTTTGCGGCGTCAGAAGTTGGTGGATGAGATGCAAAATTTGTTTTGTTTTTGTGGATGATTTAATGAATCGAGTGTACCTCGGAGAGTGCAGATTTTCTGAGGTTCTATTTTCTTTTGTATAAAGCAAGAAGGAATGTTTCCCCTAGTTTTTGCAAGAAGTTCGGGATGAACATTTTCTTCCTTGAACAATTTGATTGAAACTTGCAATTCCTCATTTCTATTAAGCGTCTCGATGAATTTCAATTTCCCAAATCCTAAAAGACAGGAAGTTGTGGTGCACCCACTAAAGGCATGCAGAAAAATAATGTCTCGTGCAGTATTCTTCTGTTGTAAACTCTTTTTCTGAGTATAACTTCTCCACAACTTTTCCTTTTGCAGGTTTTCTATAACACACGTTGCATTTCTCATCAGCCAATGCCGTGAGCAACACGAAAAGATCAATATCTTCGCCAACAATGATGACGGAATTATACTTGGGCGAAAGATTAAGCGCAGTTTTAACAATTTCTATGTCGGGGTAATCTTGTATCTGTCTGGCTGTTGACTGATGGTAATTTTTTCTCCGCAATGTCAACTTTTCCGAGCGCGCTACATGTTGAAGCATCCACGCGTAACGAACAAAAAAATACCATTCCGTAGGTATTTTCATGAGCTACAACTTAGATGTCTTGTATTTTTCTCATAAATGTGGCCGTTTACGAAAAAAAAATTAAAAATGCAAGAAAAGGGCAATTTTGGAGCAAAATTAAAACTTTGACTCGAAATAAATAAGAAATCATTCATTGTATAAAAAAAAGTGCTCATAAACAAAGCAGCACTTTTGAAAACCTTCAAAGCGCTTTTTGAAATTTTGCTCTATCTTAAGCGTTTGTCGAGTTATTCAAATAAAACCGCCGGCGACAAACTTTCCAATTTGGCGGCGAACCCTACCCCCCAAACCTTCCGATAACTCGGCAAAAAACCTTCTAACAATCCCCAACAAACCCTCAAAAGACCGCAAACATTGGATCATTTTCAAGGTTAACATAAGGAATATCGACATACTGACTGGACTATAAGTAACGATAACAGCCTAATCGTGGAGTGTAACTGTATTCACTTGTAAAAGGAACATATGTGATAGGTGTGCAAGAACTCATATAAAGACGGTTGAATGTGCGAATTCCAGCAGCGCTCTAGGTTACCGTTGCCATTTAATGTAAGTACAAACAATTACAATGACTTACCCTCTTATTTTTTGTCCATGAATGGATGTTTGTGCAGGTGTATGCATTAAACAGGTTTCTATAGTATCCCTTGATACATTTTTACGCTTTGTTGGACGTTCTACATCAAGGGTGAAGTATTCGCATATGCAAAACATTCATCACTCAGCACTGATATAGATTACCCAGTTTTTTTTAATATCCGAATTTTTACTTGACATATTTCTTAACAACACGAGCACCAGTATCATCTGTTAACATATGTAATGCCAAGTTTACTTTGTCCACTATTTCCAAAGATTGACATAAGGATAAACTACCAGTCGCATTTTAGCATGGCGAAATTTCGATTTTACTTCATTTTCTCGTAGATAATGGCCACTCAGTACTATATTTTTTTCAGAATGGATGAAAATATTCTTTCTGTAATATCCATTATAGAATACTATACGCACTTAACATGAAAATTAAGCTGAAAATAGACACCCAGTACGGATATTTTAATTCACTATTTTATATACGACTTACACTTACGATATGTCGCCTAGAGTCATGTATACACCCATTCAAATGATGCTGGCAAACACAATAGTATCTAGTTACAATGGAACAGTTCCGGTATACCTATTTTAAATTAGGAAATTCAGATTTTTTTTCTATAAAAAATAAAATAATTATTGGGTGTTACATAAGCATACTTTCAAACCTAACATGATAACAATAATATATACCTATAGTTGTTTTTATATTTTTACTGTTATTCTTATCTGAATGGGCTAGTATAAAAAATTTTGCAACAACACTTCCAATACATTTTATCGTAGAAACTATTAAAACAACTACTCATTCTAGAAGCATGAAATGTATTGAATTAAAGAACAGTATTCAAGAAGTAGAAAAAATATTGGCATCTAAGAGAAAAATATTTACATTTAAGAAATTATTCCCCTCCAGTTATAATATAAAAAAACACAAACTTCTAGTCCGGTATATATATATATATATATATATATATATATATATATATATATATATATATATATATATATATATATATATATATATATTATCACATTTAGCAATATTATAAATTATTATAAAAGGTTTTTAATTATTTTCATTAGGATAATAAAATGCAGATAAATAGAGGTACAAAAATAGAGTGCAAACGTGCAGTAAAAAATAAAAGGTTTAATAAATACAGTAGCATGCATACATTTAAAAATCAACAATTTCAGAAAACAATTTTAATTTAGTTTTTAACATATGTGTAGTAGAATTAAGTATTTATTGTTCATATAAAAAAAGTAGTTAGTTATAAGGTATTTGCAAAGCCAAATTGGCCATAAAAATTAATGAAAAACAAATAAAAAACAAGAAAAAGGTGTCAAGTCGAAGTCCTGGATCTCCACTGGCAGAGCTGACGAGAGACCTATTGTGTATTTCCTGCCATCGAAAAGGTGTCACCAATGTAGTCCCATATAAAAATTCACTCCAATCAACTCCAGTAGTATTAAAAGTTGCATAATTTCAGGGGAAAGATTTCACCTATAAAGGAGACAATTGTTATAGTATAAACTTTTAAAAGGGGAAATTTATTAAAAATCTAGTATAGAGTCAATGTAATTGAACTTTAGATAAAAGTTAAAAACGCAACATTCAATAAACAGGGGAAAATATTGTAAATTATCTTAAAACTTTCATAACGAAACATAAAAAGTGCATGGTCTGTAAAAGTGAATATAAACTGAAATAATACTTACCAAACAGGGGTGCAGTAATGTGTTTAGATGAATGCCATAATAATTTTTCCAATATTGGGGTTGAAACATAAACATTTCTTGATTTTTGTATGTGTGACAGCATAGTTGAACTATATTTTCATCAAAAACTAAACAGGAAATCCATCGATGTGCAAAGACATGCCATTAGGACAAAGAAGAAACTCAGTGCTTCGTGTGTGAGTGGGGGTAGCTCAAGACACAGTGTTAAAGTGTGGTAAAAGGGGTGAAACCAATTTCGACCGCCTACAAAATGTAGAAACAAAAATATTAGTTTTTGAGTAAAGATATGTTAATCTAAATATGAAAAGATTTTGTTATCAGTAGTTATTTAGTTCTAGTTATATAAAAAGGAGTTTGTTTAAAATGATAGGGCACTCGTTAAGAAAAAGTTTTAAAATGAGATGTGAAAGATAAAAAATTTTTATACTGAACGTAACACATGCAAATTTACAGAAAATTCTCAGGAAAGTATCAAGAAAAGAATATTGTTTTTAAAAAGGCAACAAAAAGGTAGTATAAAAGTTTTTATTTTCAAAATTAAAAATATTTGACATAAAAAAATAATTTGTCACAACTAGTCAATTTTGAAATTTGGTGATTTTACTATATACAAAATTAAAGTAAGCAGAGAAAACAATGGATAGTGGGTTGTTATTGATAAAAAAGGGAGTTTGAAAAAATTTTTGCAAATTGAATAAAAAATAAAAATAAAATGAATGGATAAAGAAAAATCAAGGTTAGAAGTAAACTATGGTAAATAGAAGGTGGTAAATTAAGAATTCAAGCAAGAAAAATAAAGAAAACAGTAAAAATTTTTGTAAGTACTTACCAGTTATAAGAAATCCAGCTGCACAAATCACAAAAATAAAGTAAATAAACTACACAAGCACATTAGCAAATTGGAGCGGCCATATCTGAACGTTAAAGCGTGGTAACAGCTGAGAACTAAGAAACGACACAGTTTGGCCAACGAAAAGGATTGAAAACAAGGTAAATCTCGAGATTTAAAATTTTTGGTTGGGTAAATTTAAGTTAAAATTGTAAATATATTTGTTAAAATTTTTAAAAAAACCTATATTAAGAACAACTCCTTTATTGTTCTCTGAAAGTGTTTAGTTTTTTTTTTATGTCTACTGATTTTGTGAATTTAAATTTTGAAATTATACTATAGAAAGAACCAAATTGAACCTGCATCCTGAGTGAGAGAAAAAAGAAAATAAAAGTAAGTAAAATTTGTAAATTAAAATCTGAGCTAGTTTGGGTATACAAGGGCATAAATTTTAATAAACCACAACATTTTCAATTTTTACAACATTTTAATAAAACAAATTCAAAATTTTTCAAATTATATAAATAAATAAAAATACAACAATACAACAATCCTCATTATCACAATAATATATATATATATATATATATATATATATATATATATATATATATATATATATATATATATATATATATATATATATATATATATATATATATATATATATATATATATATATATATATATATATATATATATATATATATATATATATATATATATATATATATATATATATATATATATCATCTTTCATTCTTCAGGGGGCTGGTATACGAACATATTATTTATAGAAATATTTAAATTGTATAATCCAAAATATGAACTTGTGTCATATTCATTTTAACATTTTAAATTGAAGTATAAATTAATTTACTTATACGCGATAAGAAAGATAAGGTAATCTTTTTCTTCAAGAAACAAACTATATGCCTGAGGAAAGTGAACTGATGTAATTTATTTAGATAAACCGTGAATTTGTGTGAATTTCACAGGCGAGGCGCCCGCAGTTGCTACATCTGAGTTTCGCACATTCAACCGTCA